>OY720426.1:45649885-46899885 GCA_963082815.1 Melanotus villosus
GATGTCCCGGCAGTATTTACTTTTGTTCATAGACAGTTTCAAACCTTTTGACCTTCACATTATTTTTGTCATTTTTTATATAATATAAAGAAAATAAACGCTATCTGATCCCGCCTTTATGAATTTTATACAGCAAATTTACAATGTACTCTAAAAATATTATACAGAGTAATAAGTAAATGGTTTGAAGGATAGATGACTTGAATTGGGTACCTTCCAGTGACAGTTTTCCAAATCTTCCCTAGTTGGCTAGGTTTTCTGGACATTTTCTCTTGAGTCTCTTTTCTACTGGGTGACGCTGGTAGAGCGTAGGGGAAGGTTGCCACGTTTGGGACAACTTTCATATATCATTTAAACCTCGTTTGTTAAGATTTTATTGTGAAACATTTTTATCCGTTTGTGCCTTGTATTATCCATTATACAGATAATGCAGTTTATTAAATGCCAAATTTTGAGCGCTTAAAAAAATAAAAGATTACGCATGCAATTTGTCCCAAACCTATCACCCATAGTTTTGTTTACGACAGCAAGGTGGAAGCTTTGGGACATATTGTCTGCTTTGAAACAATCAAAGTTTTAATTACTAATGTTTTTATTACAGAATATAAAATGACAAAAAGCTTATAAATTCTTTTCTTTTCGAACAACTAAACAAACTAAAGCCTGTTTCAGCTCTGAGATTTTGTTAAAAAAGTTATCGCAGATTTTCGATATTGCTCAACTAGGAAATATTGAATGTATAACTGTTGCCAACTCTGGATGTTCCACCAAAAGTGGAAGGCGAGCTGAGTTTCTTTACAATATCGTAATCATCTAATCATGCACGTCTAGGAAATCATCGATTTCTGAATCAACTTCTATTTTGCTTTCAATGACTCCTATGTAATGTATCACTTTAGCGTTTACCGGGAATTTGACTATGACATAGTCATTGACACTTATAGTGTTGCAGGATGTAGGATCGGATTCTACATCGCTTTCGCTATTTTCAATCTCAAACGGAGAATCACCACTTTCTTCGCGAATATCATTTATCATCTGAGCTTTCTTTTGTTATTTTTCTTTTTACTGACTTAGCTTCGTTTAACTTATTTTTTTTTCATTTCTTGTCTTTTCTAATTCTTGAATTTCACTTTTTTCGGAGGTATCTGTAAGAATCCTTGTACTACCCGGTTTCCGTTCTCATTTCTTCTTGCGAGGGGGCGCATGAGGAAATGGCCAAATACATTCAGAACTAACATATGAAGCTAGGGAGTTTTCTGATTGATTATTATAAGAAGTACTACTTGGAACGTCAGTAGAAGCATTTTTAGGAGTTTGAGGTCTTTCATTTTCATTATTTCCATCAGGGATAGGTCTATCAGTCACTGCACTACATAGTAATTCATCATCTTGAAAAATATTAGGGTTGGCTGGATAAATGCCTGGCTTCTTAAACCCATTTTGAATATTAATACTTAGGTGAAAAGGTACGGGGGAACGTCTCCCCAACCAGCGGAGCTATATTAATACAGACTGCCCGAAATCCAATCTAAACATACAAAAATTAATGAGTGCAACAAGGAAGACATAAACAATATGGGTAGCACAAAAAAGATAGAATAAAATCATGGCTAGGTAAATTTTTAAACTAAAGATCTCTCGCCAATAACAAGCAAGCAAGCAAAAACATCTGTCATAGATATTGCTTGTTATTGGCGAGAGATTTTAGTTTAAAAATTTACCTAGCCATGATTTTATTCTATCTTTGTTGTGCTACCCATATTGTTTATGTCTTCCTTGTTGCACTAATTGATTTTTGTACAATGTGATTTTTTAAAAACTCAATTGCAGCAGGCCGAATTCTGTCTTAATAACCTTAGAACTGTCTGTATTAAGTCAGAATACGGCCTGCTGCAATTGAGTTTTTAAAAAATCACATTGTATGTTTAGATTGGATTTCGGACAATCTGTATATAGGTAGTTATAGTTGAGTCTGGATGATTTAACACCCAGTTGTCTGCCGCCGAATTGTAATAAGTCTTCAGAGGTCCATAAACTGAGATATCCAATGGCTGAAGTTTGTTACCTGCAATGTGGGGGGAACGTTAAAAGGTAAACTCCATTTTTCCTGGCCATATTGATGACTTCGATACTTATATGGCTCTCATGATTATCAAACAATAGTAGAGCAGGTCATTCTTTGATAGCTACGATTTTTCCTGGTACTGGAACCGTAGTTAGGCCCGTTTCGTCAACATTCCAAATTGATCTGGCTTCAAAATTATGACGTGACAAAATGTCCCCGTAACTTGTTGAAAAACTCGCATACATTTTTTTAATTAACACTATTTGCCCTCGACAGCGAGGTTGGCTCAGGTTTTCTGAGAGACAACACTTCATTTCTTTTCATAAAAGCTTGGAGCCAGTCTTTGGAAGCAAATTCTTTTGAATGCCAATTCGGAGGCATTTTAATTTTATTCGCCAAGCCAAACTCAAACGCTAGTTTTGTTGTTTGATTTGTAGATAAACCGCCAAACGCTAGTTGTTTAGATTTATACTTGTTCGGGAGGTCCCCCGGTATTACCCCGTTCTTTACATATTTCGATAAGGTGCTTTTAGGAATCTTGCGGTTTCTCGAAGCTTGGCTCCATTCTGAATTTCTGAAAAAGCTTGCTTGCTGGGATCTGACGAAATTAATTTTCTCTTGCGTTTAGACGGCATTTTCTACAGATAAAAATAATAGCAGTAGATATAGAAGGCAGATATATTCAAAAAATATCATTATAAAATCACGTATAAATCATAAAAATGTCTTCGTGAAAACCAATCAACACGTTTGGGACATTGTCCCAAAGCTATCGCTGAAAATGTTCCAAAGGTCTCGATGTTCTTGAAATATAAAAATATCGTCCTATCTAAATTATAGGTTGGGAAACTAATGATTCAATTACAAAATCCAAATAATAAAAGAACTGATTGCCTTATCTTAAAATAGTTTCCATTAAACTTCACTATTAATTGTTGAATAGTGAACACTACATCCAACTAATAATTTACTTACTTTTGATAAAATTCGATGAACACTGTCGTGACGCCGGCCGTTAAGAGATGGTCGAGCGGGTAAAATGTTCCAAACGTAGCTATCCTCCCTACTTATAAACTGATTATTGTGGTTAGTACTGTGTTCTCTGGATTTGATGGCATAGGTCGTCATAAAGGGTTTGGTTGAATACATTCCACGGAGTGTTGGGTATCATTCGTAGCGTTTTCGACTGAAAGGTTTGCAATATTTTTGTATTTGCCGGTTTACTGAAGCCCTAAAGCTTTATCCCATAAGCCCAGATGGGTTTTATATGATCGATTTATTTTACAGCGTTAACTGCGACCAAGCAGCCAGTAAATTAGTTTCACTTTTAAATTTAATTGGTTCTTTTTAGGCTTGATGTGATCTTTTCAAGTAAACCTTAGATATTTAGCAATCGATTTTTCTGCGATTGGAGTATTATTTAGGTAGACCTGAGGGCAAGTGATTTGTGTAGATTTTTCATTATTAACTTTGATTTTCCAACGTCTTAGCCAGATTTGTATCAGATTTAAATTACTTTGCAGGTTTTCGGATGCAGATGATTAAAGAATAGCATCAGCAAATGTTGCCAATGTGGTAGGTATCGTCTGTGATAGGTATGTCTGCCGTGAAGATTAAATAGAGAAACGGTCCAAGCACACTGCCTTGGGTACTCCGGAATTGATGGGGTGGTCGCAAGATAGTGCATTATTAACTTTGACTTGATAGTATCGTTCGCTGAGATAGGATTTTAAAAGGAGGTATATTTGACTAGGCATTTGTTTCTTTAGCTTATACAATAGCCCTTCATAGCACACCTTGTCAAAGGCCCGTTTAACATTAAGAAATACCACGGCACACATTTTCTTTTACTTTCTTTCCTTAATTTTATTTACAATCCAGGTATTCTGCTAGTTAGTTTTATCTTCGTCTGATTGTGACCAGTTTCGATCAGGTTTTCTTATTGGTGGGACTGATAGTGTAGCTTTCTTCAATTTTTTTTTAGCCTTGCATAATGAATGATCTTGTGGTGTTAGTTTAGTAATAAAGTATTTAAAGGTATCATTACGAGCCTGATGTAACGCTGAGCGAAGTTCGTGGGTAAGTCTATTGAGTTGTGTTTTATCGTTTGGATTTCTCGTTCGTTTTTTTTACTACGAGTTCCTTTATATGCAAAGGTACAATGTGATTGTGATTTTTTAAAAACTGAATTGCAACAGGCCGTATTCTGACTTAATACAGACAGTTCTAAGGTTATTAAGACAGAATACGGCCTGCTGCAATTGAATTTTTAAAAAATCACATTGTATGTCCTGAATGTGCGGTACGATTTTCTTCTTAATAGGTGTGGCTTTCCATTCTACATACTATATTGTGCCCGTTAGGTGTTTTACTATCTCTTCGATCTCACTGTTTTCTTCTTTCGATGCTTTAAGCTGATGTTATCGTAGATTATATAATTTGGAGGGTACAAATACCCAAACTATGTTCGAAAGAAACCAACTGGGAACTCTTACTTTATGAAATAAGGCTAGTTTGATTACTTTTATAGGAAAATATATTTAGTAACATTTATTTCTTCATTGCCGATTCTGTAAAGTGCACTTACCATACCATATTTGAAAGAGCTAGGTTGATTTTACCATTTGTTTATTGGTTGACGCGATGACATAGTTCGTCTCAATCTAAGAATTCATAAGAGTTCATAGAGAACGATGTTGTTACATAGCACTTGGTAGCATAAGTAGACCGCCAAAATATTAGACATATGACATATGTAATTGTGGGCATAATAAAACTGACAGAGTTGCACTGTTAAAAATGGATGGCATTATTGAGAAGACCTCCAACTAAACTAACTAATTATTTGGTGGAAAAATATTTAAATTCTTCATGGTTGTGTTTGTGTCTTTGGGCAAAAGAAATAGTATGGTGGTAAGTAAATTGTACTTTGTCTCGGGTGGATGCAGGCTTATATTGTTTAATAGAATAAATCTCGCTTACCACCCTTGTTATGTTTTGGAGATGCTTAGCGGCGTCGAATAAATTAGAATTAGTCGTGTTAAATTGGTTTTATTTACAAAAGGAAAGTATTTAAAAATTACAATGAAACGTCGTCGAGTGCCGTTCGTGACCAACTAACTGTGTACACCCAGGGTAACACCCCGCATACCGTTAGGATTGTTAACCTTTAAGTCCCGTTAGCTTTTGCTAACCCTAAGAACCGTTAGGTCTTCGGCGGCGTCACGAAGTCGGCTCCGCCACAATGTAAACATTCATCACGGAAGGTAAGTAGAATTTACCAACCGAGGTCGAATTTTTAGCCCAAGCTGCTGACAACGTCCAGGAATAAAGACTATCAACACATCATCTAATAAGTTCGTCAATCGGAGAGTTCTTTTTCTTGATAGAAGGAGGGGAAAAAAAACCGCCCGGGCGGGTTGGCAACTTGGAAGGAGACCCAGTCGCCTACCAACTAACTAACTAAAAGACAGTGTGACATGGCGTATCCATCTCTCCACACAGTTCTCATTATTTTTTTGTTTCATTTTATATAAGCATTTGCCGAAGCACCCATAACCCGTCAGGAGCTGCATGGGATAATAGCTCACCTCCCCGTGCTTCCTCGTAACCCAAGTCTTGACATTTTTTACGATTTTCCTTGTCCAGGTGGCTGTCTAGCTTTCCTTCTCCCATTCCTCCTGCCATTTTGACAGGGTTTCTTGTCTAGTTGCTTTTCTTTGCGCTGTAGTATTTGCGCCTAGTGTGCATGTACGTTTGAGGACGAGCAAATGTATAGGGATTACCCCCGCAACCACTTGTATGCCACTTGTGGAGGCGGTTCTATATGCACTGGTTGTTCTAAGGGCAGCCCTTCGTTGCGCTTTCTCCAAACTCCTTTTATGCACTTCGACCTGTAGGTAACTACATTATATTGGCGCATCATATACTATTATGTAATCCACCATATGACATAAGGCTCTTCTTTCTTCTGCTCTGGCACTTCCTATATTCGGCATTAGCCTACTAAGTGCAGCAAAACTTCTTTCGGCTTTCTTGGCCACCTGGCCTATGTGGCCGTCCATTCCTTTCAAGTATAATACCGAGGTATTTGACGTATTTTTGGATTCTAATTATGATATCGCGTAAACTTATCTCTATGTTTTGCAGTTTTATTTTCCCGGCCAGGATTACTATTTCAGTCTTCTGTAAAGCAAGCATGAGTTTATTCTTCCCCAACCAAATGTCGATTTTGTTGATGGACCACTCTATATCTTCTTCTATACCTTTCTACTCCGTGCCACATATCACTAGAGCCAAGTCATTGGCACATCCTACTAGTGTTACCTCATTGAGTAGCTCAATCACTGTATACTAAATTCTTGTGGGACGCCGCGAATCATTTTTAAACTCTTGCCCTACTAGTATCTTTCTGTCTTGTAGGTAACTGTTGACTATCTGCCTAAGATAAAGGGGGACCTCTCTTTTTTCCAGTGCCTTTAATATGCTCGCCCATGAGATCGAGTAAAACCAACACTGTGAATTTCTTGTTTCTATCCGCTTCTTTGGCGATATTTACTACCTTTTGTACGGCGTCTATCGTCGACCTGCCTTCCTTAAATCCGTACTGTGCATCAAAAATTTCTTCTATTTCATTGGTTAGTCTTCGGTTAATTACATGTTCGTATAATTTCTCCAGCACGCTTAGTAGACCCAGCGGGCGGTAACTCTTTTCTTCTCCCACCTTTCGCGGTTTCTCAATTGGAGTCAATTTACCCGTCCTCCATATCTTGGGGATGATCGGAGAGCTACCAGTAGCCTTTTAGAGTAGGATATGATCCAATCCCTAAGTCGTTTACCACGTACTTCGCACACCGAGAGCTATATTCTCAGCAGTTTGTCATTCGAACTGGTAACCCAGTGCCCTTATCACAGCCACGCCGTTGGGCACTTTGTGTAGTTCCAGTTTTCACTATTGCTCAGATGTACAAAATAGCCCTTCAGGGGCTATCTTCGGCGTACGCACTAACTCTGAGTATAGCTATCACCTCCCTACCTACAACTCCATGCACTGGTAGGACGGTTCGGAAGCCATGGGCATGCTCGTGTAAAAGATCATCTTTATTGAACTAAGGAAAGACAAGGGTTGGCCATTTGGGTTCCCCGCGGGGGGAGGGGCACTACTGAAATACAAGTCATCGGACACGCCGCCATGTCTACTTTGATCAACAAGACCCTCGTGCGGGAAGTCAGAATTATAGTATTAAGATTTTCTCAGATATTGACAGAATGTAGCCTTGCAACTTCTTAATCCATGCGTTAGAAAGTCAACACAATCACAGTCATACCTAACTAAGCTCGACAAATTAACTGCAAATGTGACTCCTCCAAACTAATTAGTCTGATCTTATCCAAAGGTTTTAAAAAGTCCTGTCACAAAATTAGCACACAATCACTTTGTACCTACCTAACCATCAGTTCAGCGTTCGAAAAAATCATGCTTCAATTGAATATGGCGAATTCTAATAGAGTTTTTAATTAAACGACTTTGTTTGGTTATTATTCAAGTCAACAAGCCTATTACCATATTGAAGCCAAGCCATACATAATTTTCGTGTGAAGTACGGATATACCCGCACGTCATTATTTCTCATTAATGGTAGGGTTACGTAAGGAAGAAGAACGATGATGCAAAACTGGGAATTAAAGAAGGATAAAATCGTCGAAGAAAGCCACGAGAAAATAGAGACGTCAGCCCCAAAATGAAGCAAATTATGTGAACCCAGATCGATGTCAGTTTTCTTCTTTTAGATGAGCAACCAGCCACTCATTTTCAACCTTCTTCTTCCTCCTTTTATTTACTAGACAAGCTCATGTTAGTTAACTTACTTACTTACTTATTCCACGGTGCTACAGTCCATAGGGGCCCCTGACCTCCCTTAAGAGGTTAATTAGCACCGGCGCAAAATTACCGAAGACAGCGACGAGAAAATGAAAACCGAGAATATTAGAAAGAAAAATAAAGAAGACGTCAACCCCAAAACGAAGGAAAATATGTGTACCCAGATTGACGTCAGCTTTCATCTTTTAAATGAGCAACCATCCACTTATTTTTAACCCTCTTCTTCCTCCTTTTATGGACTAGGCAAGCTCAAGTTATTAATTCAGCCCAACGAGACACACCTTATCCATCAATGGGAGTCGACGAAGTCTTCCCGCAATGTTACGAGGTTAAAGGCTGCCAAAGCGCATTGGGACTTTGGGCAGAAGTTTTACCCTATCAAACGAAAAGATGAGATGAAGGTCTGACTGTAACGCTATGGGGTTAACACTTGCCAAAGGAATTTGTAAACCTTTTAAAACTTGTACACCGAATTTGATGAGTCCTCTTATTTAGTACATATCCTGAATATAAAGCTAACCTTACCAACCAATGAGAGGAGAAAAAGGTGTCAACAGGTAGTGTTACGGACTTACCGGTTGTAGAAGTTATTACTTAACGTGTTAATACACACAGTACAAATTTTATGTCTGCTCTTTGTATCGGTGGTATAGCAACCAACCATGCCCTTCTATTAACTTTCATTAAATTTGTGACAGCACCCTTGCCTATGCTCCCCTCACTATCGTTTCTAATGTCATCTTCATGCTACCCGAAGTAGGCTTAAGGGTCCATTTGTTATTAAAATGTGCCTACTCTGGACCTTCAAGCGCTTGTAGATCGCCTTTTTCATTGTAGCAGAAATCAACTTTGGTGAGATAGTTAAAAGCGCACTGAATGATATTATATTATTATATTGTTTAGGAAGAAACGCAGCGCACGAATTACAAAAACTTTGATTTATTTAAGTACAACTTATAATTCCTTAAGTTAAACAGATTGACTTTCACAACCACAAGAGGTAATTTCTGGCCGAACGTCGCACTCAAGAAATGGTAAGAACAGTAAAACCCAGACTTAGTTTTCATTCGCTTTCCGAACATCGAGTAAAACTCCAGTTTTTGGCACCAGAGTAAAGCTAAACACTTGGTATTCAACTGGAACTGTCGTTTTCTCATTTACAGAAAATACAAAATTCTTCACAAGGATGGCCAAGCACACTTTCATTTGTAACAATCCAAAACGAGAACCTGAAACATGATAAATTAGACGAACTTTCTCTCTCATAAGAAAAAAGCTGTAAATTACAAGAATTTGAAATCAAACATACAGGGTGATTTACTAAAAACTAGTTTGGTCAAAATTTATCCTTAAAGGGAATTTCAACTTTTTTAGTTATTCCTCGTCAAACTTTGAACATTACAGGTGCGCTCACCCCGTATTATTGGAAAAAAGTTAATTGGACACCTCAGCCTCCAAGACCAAAAAGGTTAAATAACCTGATTTTTTTTTTAATTTACCTACCTATACAAATCCTTGGACCTTCCCCAAAAGGAAAATAAGTAAAAGGTAGGATACTCCTTTTGTTCTCTTCAGAAAACCTGCCAGGATCGAATTTTTCAGGTTCAGGATAATAGTCAGCATCGTGATGTATTCCCAAAATCGAAATCACCACCTCCATGTCTTTTTCTAGAACGGTATTTGTGCCTGGAATTTTGTAATCTTTAACACATCGCCTTGTTATAAAAGGTAAAGGCGGGTATTTCCGCAGGGTTTCTGCAAAGTAAAATGTATTAATTTTTTGGTCAGAAGGAGAAGCTAAAGGAGAAAAAGAAAATTACCATCAAGTACCTGGCTCAGGTACTTCATATTCATGATCGAGTCATAAGTAATTTTACCATGGTGTTTGACCAAAACGTTCGTAATCTCAGCCCGTAGTTTAGCTTGGATGCTCTGATTCAGTGCTAACTCATAAAAACAATAAGTTAAAGCCGTAGAGGAAGTTTCAAAACCGGCTGCGAAGAATATGAAAACCTGAGCTGTTAGTTTCCTGAACACTTCGTCTCCGTTTTCTTTTGTATTATCCTGGAGTTCCAGTAAAAGTTGCAGCATATCCTGACGGATTACGTTGTTCTCTCTTCGAAATTTCACGGCGGTTTTCACAACGTCAATGAAGAATTCTGTGGATTCTTTGTCGAAAAGCCTGATCCCAATGAATCGCGCTAAATTTGGAAAGTTAAACGAAACTACGACCTTTATAATCCTCAGCAGGGAGGAAAAGTCGAAAATTTGCTTGCCCTGCTTTTTGAATTCGGCGTTCGGATGGGTAAAACTGTTACAATCCAGGCCAAAGGCGCACGAACCGATTACATCGATTGTAAAACACGCCATTATTTCCTTGGCATCGATTGATTGTTTGTTTAAACAATAAGGTTCGATGAAATCCCTCATTTGATTAGCACAACGTACGATTGCATCGAAGCTCATCTTCATTTTTCCCGCAGTAAAAGCTGGCGATAATTTCGTACGTAAATTCCGCCACTTTTCGCCTCCAAGTGCGAATAAATTAGCACTAAGGGGGTCATCTCGTTCGTTATAGTAAAAACCCCTTTCTGTGAAATATTGAAAGTCTTTTTGGATTACATTTTGTATGAATTTGGGGTGAACGGGGATGTATTTTGGGATGGTCATTAAGAAAGCCCCACCGTGATCGCAGCCTTTTGATTTTAGTTTGTTGTATATCTCTTTGGTATGAATACCTATGTATTTTCTTCCTGAGAATATGTCTCGGGCTGTTCCAAAAGGGATTGTTGGTTCTACGAATTCTAGGTTCCTGTTTTTCCAGTAGCGAAAGGCCCACTTATAATATGCGAAAATGGCCAGGGCGGTTATTATGAAACATACCAAGCATTCTTCATAATATATCAAAATGAACATTTTTTGTTTATAAATCCTGCTGTTATTTATAAACTTAGTTTAAGTGATTACTTTAAAAAAAAATCTGAGTTCAAAGGTGATCAAAACTCACTTTAGATTAGGTTTGTGTACACTAACTGTTAAAAATCAAAGCACGTCGCTATTAAAACTGTCGGCCACGACTAGATTACCAAAATTACAGAACAAGCTACTTAGGTTACTGGGTCAGCGACCTGCTTATCTACACAACAAGAATTTACTTTCACTTTTAAATCTTCACTTTTTACTTCGTTATTTGTAAGGTTTGTAAAGCCATTGTTTAAGATCGGCTTGGAAGGCTCGACCAGACAAACTTGATCAGTTAAAATCTTAATCATTCGACCGTCGCCGTCGTTAAAACCCGTCTGTTTTTTTTTTCGTTAGAGTTTGTTACTATCCTATGCGACCTTGAAGTTTATGGAAACCTGTACTGAGGTAGCTATGTTTAGAAAAAGAACTAAAACAAGGCTCTGTTTTCAGTTACTAGGAATTGAAAGAATTTTTAACATTTAATAAAGCTGCAGATTTTATTGAATATTGAACCTAAGATTTCCCGTTATGCTTCTCCTGCTTTTCATCTTTTTAATTTTCTTCGTCACCATCAACTCTTTTCTTCTTCTTCGCGTCGTTTTCCTCTTCTTTATCTTCTTCATTTTATTCAGTAAGTTATAGGTGTGTCATGTGTCTTTGTTCTTCTTCATGTTTCCAGTCTCGTCGTCATTTTCTTGCTCCTCCTTGCTATTTTGCTTCCTTAATTTTTAGGTCACTTTTTATCGTTCCACATCTTCATCTTCAGTATCGTCTTCTGATTATGGTTTTATTAAGCTTTCAGCTTCAATTAATATTGGTGCTTATTTTATCTTCTGCATATAATGGTTTTTAAATATCTTTGTTAAATACCTACCATTATTGCAGATAAACAAATACAATTTATTAGATTACAACTTAAACAAAGGGCTTAATATAATGTGTTTTAGTGCAATTGCAATTGTTTCCGATAGAACACACTCCATCTTTGTCCCAATTAATTGCAGCCGGTAAATGTTCAATTATCTGGAGTGTTTACATACAATTTTTAATACTTAAAGTTTGCCCATACAAGAGTATCTTGATATCTAGATAAGCTGCAGATTAAAATTAATTAAAAAAGTTCCAAGTAAAATGCACAGTCTGAACATTATATTTGCTTACATTAAAATTATATTCGTATTGTTTATTTAAAGTCGTTTATTCTTTTTTTAACATCTAAGTATATTCCAGTCTTTGGCGCTAAAGTAAAGTTGAAGGTTTGAAACTCCAAAGGAACTTTTGTCTTCTTATTTAATGAAAACTTGTAGTTTTTCAACACAGCAACTAAGCCGACTTTGACTTGCATTAAACCAAATCGAAGACCTGTAAATGGGTAGTTCGATATATTTAAATAAATTAAGAGTAGAGGAACGACTGCCAAGCACGTAACATTAAAGAGGAGGAAGAAGTCGAAGCAGAAGTAAACAAAGAAGTAGGAAAGGATGAGAATGAGCAGACGAGGCACAAGCAGTGCAAAAGAAAACTGAAGCAAAGGATGTGGAAGATGAAGCAAGAGAGGAAGACGTAGAAAGATAAGAGGCCGAACGGGAAAAGGAAAGGAAAGGAGGAAAGGAAATAAGTCATAAGAGGAAGAAGCAAAATAGGGAAGAAGACGGAGAAACCAAGTGGAAAGAAGAAAAACAAGGAAAAGGAGAAGTAGCAGAAGTTCACTCGTAAAATGAAGAAGAAGAAGCAGAAGGGGAAAAGGTATAAAAATGCAAAGAAAACTGTTACCTATGCATATTCTTGGACCTTCCCCGAATGGTATATAAGCAAAAGGGGGCCTCTTCTTTTTATTTTCCTCCGAAAACCTCTCGGGATCGAATTTTTCCGGCTCTGGATAATACTCAGGATCATAGTGGATCCCCATAAGCGGTATTACAACTTGGATGCCCTTTTCTATCACAACGTCAGTGTCCGGAATTTTATAATCCTTTACACAAACCCTGGTTAAAAAGCCTAGAGGAGGATATTTTCTTAAAGTTTCTGCAACAATAAAGTATTTTTCATTTATGATTTCTGAAAAATTTTGACCTGATTTACCATCAACGACCTGATTTAAATATTTCATGTCCATGATGGCATCGTAAGTAATTTGTCCTTGGTGTTTTGCCAGGATTTCGGTTATTTCTTCCCCGAGTTTGTCTTGTATATGTGGATTTTCAGCCAACTCATACAAACAAAAGTACAGAGTTGTGGAAGATGTTTCGAAACCAGCAGCAAAGAAAATGAAGGCTTGGGCTGTTAATTCTTTAAGGGTTGCTTCATCATCGATGTTCAAATCTTTTTCTAATTCCATTAAAAGCTGCAGAATATCTTTTCTAACTATCTTATTGTCTGTTCTATATTTCAAGGAATTTTGAACGACGTTCATGAAGAAATCTGTGAGAGTTTGGTCAAAAAGCCTCACCCCTAACGAACGAGCCTTGTTTGGAAACCAAAAGGCAAAAATCGTTCTTACAATTCGTTCCACAGAATTAAATTCGAAAATTTCTTTGCCTTTTCGTCTAAATTCGG
This sequence comes from Melanotus villosus, assembly GCA_963082815.1. NCBI lineage: Eukaryota > Metazoa > Arthropoda > Insecta > Coleoptera > Elateridae > Melanotus > Melanotus villosus. Next base: position 45,663,355 of record OY720426.1, read on the forward strand.
CGTTTGGATGCGTGAAGCTATTACAGTCCAAGCCAAAAGCACAAGCACCGATAACATCCGTGGTGTAACAAGCCATTGCCTCTTTTGCTTCGAGGGGTTGCTTATTTTTACAGAGATCATTCACAAATTTTTCCATTTGGTAAGCACATGCAGTTAATGATTCGAACATTAGTTTTAGTTTACCTGCAGTAAAGGCCGGTGAAATTTTCGTACGTATGAATCTCCATTTTTCACCTCCGAGGGCGAATAAATTCGCACTGAGTGGATCGTCCCTCTCGTTGTAGTAAAAACCACGTTCGTAGAAATATTGAAAGTCTTGCTGCATTATACACTGTATGATTTTAATGTCAACTGGGAAATAAATAGGGTTGGCACTTAAATATACTCCTATGTGTTTATATCCCTTTGCTTTTAACGCATTGTAAGCAAATTTACACTGCATGCCAGCACAACCGTTAAAATTTGGCGTACCTAAAGGGAAGGTAGGTTCAATATACTGTATGTTATATTTCTTCCAGTATTGGAATGACCATTTGTAGTAGAGGAAAATAGCGGCAAAGGCTATTAAAGTAAACGCGAATAAATATTCGTACAAAGAGTAAATAAAACCCATTTTTCAACAACCTAAGTAACAACCTAACTAGTGCTCACTGCGTTTCAAATTGTACTGATTAAATTAGGTTATCAGAGTTCATTCGAATCTTCTACGTATTACCAAAATGCATGTAGAGATAACAGTGACATGTATAAAGGTTAGTTTTTTTTTGTGTTTTGGTGCGGCAAATAAAGTAGTTATTGATTGTTTGTTTTATCAGATAAATTTAGCTTTTTACATAAGTTATTTTTGTAAATAGCTTGAATTAAGGTCAACTCCTTCCTTCTTTTCTAAAGGAATACCTACTAAACATGCTTATTTACTTCTTTGTATTTTCTCGTCTTTGGTTAAAGTGTAGACATAGTATGAACTATGAACTGATAATACTTTTAGCACTTTTATGTGATTTCTCATCTATAAATAGCAGTAGAAGGGATTTCACACGTGCTACACGGTTGGCAGTGGTTGCCAAACGTGTTAGCTGATCTGTTAATACCCGGGCGAATTTGAGAGGAGTACGCAGTACGATAACCTGGTCAAGGCCCGCTGAATTAATATTGCATATAAGGTCTTGCCACTTCATTTATCCAAGACGAAATTAGAAACAATGGTGGCGCCATTTGAGGTGAACTATACATTTTTTAATGGCGAAATGTGTAGTTCACCTCAAATGGCGCCACCGTTGTTTTTAAGTTCGTCTTGGCTAAATGAAGTGGTAAGGTCTTATATGCAATATTAATTCAGCGGGCCTTGACCTGGTCCAACGATTGCACAGGACGAAGTATAGCCAGTATTCTGTAGTGTTACCAGATTATAGATTGCCAGACGGGTTCGTAAAACTTTTAATACTCGCAGGTGAAAATTAACGGCCCTCTCAGAAGTTGTACTGGGCAAGAAGTTAACTCTATGTACTTACCATCAATGGAAGGAGAATGAAATTTACCTGCAGTGCTATGGGGTTAACGCTTATGTAAAGGCGTTAATTATCTTATTAATACTCGCAAACCAAATTTTATAAACCGTCTCAACACTGGTGTTCTGAGAAGAAGACTCACTTTACCAATTGGTTCGTGGAAGGGAAGGTCCATCCGAAGCGGTAACGGACTGGTGATTGTTAAAGGGATTAATTGACCTGTTAATACTCACAGGGATATTTTCATGGGGTCTCTTGTAGTATATTCGCTACCATATTGGGATTTAAGGATAAGTCCGCTTGAAGCCATACCGTATGACTCAAGAGTTTAGAGATTACAGAGCTTGTTCCAGCGGTTCTGAGTATACGGCATTGTTAATATTAATACTGTAACGCCTAATATTTATTTATTTTAGCGAGTTTCCGGTACCCTATGCATAAACTCCAGTCTCAATGTGGTAGCGAATATACTATATCAACTATGTTGGGGCTTCGCCCACAGGTGGTTGTCAAACGTGTTAGTCGAACTGTTAATGCTTATAGGGTAAATTTAGAGAGCCTTCCCTGGTATGCTAGACAATCGATGAAGGATGAAGGTCCACCCGAAACGCTATAGATAGGGTTAACAGTTGGCGGAAGTGTTAGTCGACCTTAACTCAAGTGCCTAACAAAAGGCCAACGTTATCCAAATAAAATAAATTTTGTTTGAATATTATTATTATTATTATTTATTAAATAAGAGCTGAGGAGAGATCTCCTATAATGCTCCCAAGAACAAAAATGTATACAGTCTACAAATTACAATAATGGTAGTAATTACAGTAACAATATTAATTAATATACTTAGTCTAAGTAGCCTAATGAAACAATGATTAACAAAAATGTGATAAGTAAACATAGAACATAGATTACAACGAGTCAAGTCGGTTTTTAAAATTGTTTAAGGAAGTTACTTCAAAAACAGAATCAGGTAGTTCATTCCACAAATAAAAAACACGATTCGATAAAAATATTTGTCTAGGAACAGATTTAAAGGTTTCACGTTGAAGTTTATACCGGTGACCACGTAAACGGTCATCATTTCGAAGGCTGTATAAATGATTTAGGTTCACTGTGAATGAATCCGTTAATATGCGAAAAGTCATTATTAAATCGCCACGGTTTTTACGTTCCTCTATCGATGGCAGATCGAGCAGAGCAAGTCGTTGTCCATAAGATGGCCTGCGTACGCCAAAAGGTATTCTGGTAATTCGTCTTTGTACACTCTCCAGTGCTGTTTTGTCTCTGACCAAGCAAGGATGCCACACACTAGAACAATATTCGACTACTGGTCGCACATACAGTTTATATAGTTTTGCCCACATTGTAGGGTTTAAATTGTTGAAAACTTTTTTAAAAATATGCACTGTACAGTTGGCTTTTTTCGTTATGGTAGAGATATGTTGTGACCACAGTAAATCAGATGTAACCATAACACCCAAATCATTGTAACTAGTTACTTCTTGCATTACAGAGTTATTAATGTAGTACTGCAGGTGAGGATTTGATTTACCGATATGTAGAACGACACATTTACTTGCATTTAGAGGGATTAACCACTCCCGACACCACTTTTCAATTAACTTCAAGTCATTTTGAATCGTATGTGCATTGGTTAAAGGATTACCGTATAGTTTAGTGTCATCAGCGTATTGGGAGCAGCCAGATGAAAGAATCACAGGTAAATCAGCAGTGTATACTAAAAATAAGATTGGCCCAAGCACGGAGCCTTGTGGAACTCCGCTATCAACTGGCCGAGGAATGGAATAATGCTCCCCAACGCGAACTGAGAATTTACGATCTTTCAGGAAATCGCCAATCCATGTTAACAGTGGTCCACGTACACCCATATGATTCAGTTTTTGCAGTAGTCGTTGCCTAGGCACTTTATCGAAGGCCTTCGAAAAGTCTATATAAATGACGTCAACAGGGATGTTATTTTCTACAGCTTTCGTCCAGTCGTGCAGGCACGTCAAGAGGTTAGTGGAAGTAGAACGACCGGGAACAAAACCATGTTGCGAATTTGGTATTAAGTTATTTTTTAAAAGAAAGTCTAACATAGCTTTAACAATTATTTTTTCCATTAATTTGACACATATGGGCGTCAGACTAATGGGGCGATAATTTGTGGGAGAAAGTTTGTCTCCTTTCTTGAACACTGGAGTGACAGCGGCTGTTTTCCATTCTTTAGGAAGAATTCCGCTTGTGAAGGATGTTTCCATGATTAATGAAAGAGGTAAGCAGATGGATGCAGAACAGTTTTTTAGAAAATTCGCAGAAATTCCGTCTAATCCGGGGGCGCACGTAGTTGGCAATTTATTAATATATGACGCAATATCAGCGGTCGTGAAATTTACGTTTGTTATGCACATGTCATTAGGAGGTTGAGTTAAAATAGGTAGTTGTCCATTCGGTTCCTTTGTATAAGTTGTAGCAAAATATTCGGACAGTACTTCAGCAACTTGTAACTGGTTGTGACATATTTTGCCTTGCGAATTTTTCAATAGAGGTACTCCAACTTTAGTACTTAAAGAGGAGCGTACATATTTGAAAAATTGTTTGCTGCTGTTTTTATTCACCAGGCCCATCTCGAAGTTCGTTTTTGCCAATAAAATAGCCTTCGACAGCTTGTTTGAAAAAGTTCTATGACCGAGGTAGTCCTCTACCTTTTTTGAACGTTTATATCTGCGCCAGAGAGTGGATTTGTGCTTTATTTGTGTGAATAGAGAGGGATTCATCCAAGGCTTAAGGGGATCTGTTTTTACAGTCTTCGTATGCGTGTGCCCTGATATGGTTTGTGAAATCAGCTCAGTGAAGCTGTCCCATTGTTCATCAGACGATTTTTGAAGAAGTAATTGATTCCAGTCGAGTCCCAATAAAATTTGATTCACTTCATGGTAATTTGTGATAGATTGATGCCTAAGTTTTGTTGAGTTTTGTTGTTCGTTAAGAAGCTGCATAGTGGTGGTAATGACAACGTGATCGGATTTACCAATAGGTGACAAACATTCGGGTGGAGTTAATAGGTTTTGATCATTTGTCAGTATTAAGTCTAAAAGTGACGGGCGTTGATTTAATCGAAATCTGGTGTGTTCTGACACAAGTTGGGATAAATTAGAGTTGCGATACATATCAGTAAATAAGTAATGAGAATTAACAACAGTGGGTAATTCCAAATGTGGCCATGTAAGTTCAGGTAAGTTAAAGTCACCAAAAATAATAAGATTACTTTGGTTTATAGAGAAATCTTGTAGAATATTAAAAAGAACAGCGTCATCGTTCGTCAACGATAAAGGTGGTCGATAAAGAACCATTAGCGCGAATGAAATAAATTTTGTGTTGATTCGAAGGCAAAGAGCATCCACGTTAGGGCAATTGATATTTATTTGTTCAATAGATGCCTTGTGAAAAATTGATGTCTTTAAGTAAATACAAACACCACCGCCTTTTTTATCTTCGCGATCCTTTCTGTATATTTGATAACCATTTATATTAATAACAGAATCGGGTACCTGTGGTTTAAGATATGTTTCCGTGATTAGCATGCACGTAGGTGACATAGTTTGAACTGCGGTAACAAATTCAGGGAACTTTGCAGTTAATGAAGCTAAATTAGTGTATAAAAACAGCCATTCGGAGAAACTTTGACACATGTTTAGTTTTTTGGAGCAGATTTAACTATTGTTGTATGTAATAAATAACGATGAGTTCAAAGATATGCATGAACTTAATTTTGGACAATATTTTAGAAAATAAGTATTATTATTTATTTATTTATTTATTTATTTATCTATGCACTGCAATCAATTCTTTCTACATCCAAATAAACCTCAGACTTCGGCGATAGAGTAAAGCTGAGAATGTCGAAGTCTAAAGGAGTCTCAGTTTTCTTGTTCAGCGTAAACCTAAAGCCCTTTAAAAGTGCAACTAAACCGGCTTTAACTTGCAGCAAACCAAAGCGACTACCTGCAACATTTCGAATATACTTTGTCTTGATGTGCAAATTTTTCTTGGAGTGGGTTTAAATGCTTCCATAATAAACATAGCGCATCAACTTTCACACCCTAGGAAACACAAAACAAAAACCGTTTTCACCAATTTCCCCAACACATAATCAAGATATTTACCAATACAAATCCTTGGACCTTCACCAAACGGTATGTAAGTAAAAGGTCGAATACGGCCCTTATTCTCTTCTGAGAATCTTTCCGGGTCGAATTTATCCGGTTCAGGATAATATTCGGGATCACGATGCAATCCTAAAATGGACACTAGGAGCTGGATACCCTTTTCTATTACCGCATTGGTTCCTGGAATGGTGTAATCCTTCACGCACTCTCTTGTTATGAAGCTTACGGGAGGATACTTCCTTAGGGTTTCTACAAAATTAAAAAGAGTAATTCTATTATCTTTCATCAATTACCGATCAATTACCATCAATTACTTGATTCAGGTATTTCATTTCCATGACAGAGTCATAGGTGATTCTTCCTTGGTGTTTTGCCAAAACTTTCACGATTTCCTTTCTCAACTTTTCTTGAATGTCGAGATTTGTGGCCATTTCGTACAAACAAAAGCATAACGTTGTTGAGGACGTTTCAAAACCTGCTGCGAAGAAAATGAACACCTGGGCTGTCAATTTTTTAAGAAGGGCTTCGTCCTCCACATTCAGTTCGTTTTCTTGATTCATCAGCAGTTGTAGAATGTCTTTCCTGACTATGTTCTTCTCCTGCCTAAATTTTATCGAATTTTTAACAACGTTTATAAAGAAATCCGTCGTTTCTTTGTCGAAAAGGCGTATGCCCAACCGACGAGCAAAATCTGGCCAGCCAAGCGATATGAGGGTTTTTACAAGTCGCTCAAAAGATTCAAAACTGAATATCTTCTTACCACGTAGCCTGAATTCGGCATTTGGATGAGTGAAACTGTTGCATTCTAAGCCAAACGCGCAGGAACCGATTACGTCCGTCGTAAAACACGCCATAACTTCTTTGGCATCAATAGGTTGCTGGTTTTCGTAATGCTGATTAAGAAATTTTTCCATTTGAAAAGCACACTGAAGTATCGAATCAAACATTAGTTTTATTTTACTCGTGCTAAACGCTGGCGATAATTTCGTACGTATCTTCCTCCATCTTTCCCCACCAAGCGCAAAAAGATTCGCGCTGAGGGGGTCATCTTTTTCGTTGTGGTAAAAACCACGTTCGTTGAAATAGTGAAAATCTCGCTGTAAAACATGTTGGATAATATCAGGATCGACTGGTACGAAAGTAGGTGTGGTAATTCTATAAAATCCGATGTACGGATGTCCTGTCATTTTTATTCTGTCGTATACGTTTTTACCTTGAATGCCAATACAAACGATTTTATTATGAAACAGAATGTCCATCGATCCAAAAGGTATATTCTCTTGTAGAATCGGCACATTTCTGATTTTCCAGTAGCGGAATGAATATTTGTAATACCCAACAATTATCAAAAACACTGCTAGAATTACCCAAACGAATTGGTACATTAGATCCATGCTTTGTTTCCACACAATTTCTCACTGCGTGTTAACGTGATTTTGATGAAGTCTTTTTATATATTATCTTTTTTATCTTATCAAAAATTTTACAAATTTTTATCAATAATAAGATTTACCCACACGTACTTTAAGCACTTTTAAATATTTTTTGGTCAAAATGTAACTGTTGCTATCACATACATACCTACCTACCTCACTCGTACCCAATCTTCAAGCAACGAATTGAGGAAATCAACAACAACATGATACAAGCAAGATGTTCTTATCTTCTTGGGCATGTTACATAAAGAAGCTTATCGAATATAATAAGCATATACAATTTTCAACCTGTGGCAATGCAAGTCTTGAATCAATACTACTAAAACCAGAGTTTCCAACAAATCCTTAGGTGCTAATTCGATGGGCCTTCGAACTACCAAATACGAACGCAGTTTCTGTATTTTTAAAATTAATTACGTAGGTATACACTGTTCACTTCTTATTTGGACATTAGTTGACCATGATTTGTAACCGCTATTTATCCAATCTTTAGTCGATCCTGTTAAAACACTGGCTATATTACGTCCTTGTGGTTAGTGGAACTGTTAGTTATTTACTGTAAAACAGAGTTATACCAGGAAAAATTACTTTTATTTACATCAACGAAACTGCCCTCTCCCCTATCATGGCCTATTAGAATGTAAAGAATTTTGAATGTATTATGGCTTGGTAGAGCTTTCCATACGTGCTGGGCATTCACAGTTGATTTGGTTAGCCTTTCTGTCTTCCTATTTATCTATGTATGCATCTGTCTGTTTGTCTGTGATTTGAAAGTCTGTAGACTGGGTAGATCGGTTCAAACTACATTTCATAACGTCCCGACGTCGTGAACTTCGTAGTTCTGGAGTACGTGGGCACATACGAGATGCTTACAAAAAATTCAAAGAGTATATGTTTTGCTCTTAAATTGACAACACAGCGGCACTTTCGTCGAGAGAGGAGCGTAGATAGAACCGTACCTATATCCAGATCAAAATTTTACGCATGCATAACAAGTCATTTGGCTATAGCGATTTTTTGAGTGAACATGTAGGTCGGAAATCTAAAAATCTTACGATTTTATTAAATGAACAATGCGTTTTTATAAAATTTGTCATAATCATAAAGCTTGCCAAAAACAGGGCTGAAGTTGGTGATACGTTAGGTGGGATGCACAAAGAAAATATCATAAGAAAAGTTACTACTTGAAAATGGGTAAGAAATTGCCAGGTCAGAAGGAAAGACGTGAAAAATGAAGTTCAAGCGTATCGGTCTTCCACATCATACATTGCGGAAAACATTCAGCACGTGCAGTTATTCGAACAACTTAATATCAGCAAGCAATTTGGTTGTAACATTATTTAAAACCAACCAGACCACCACTGACAAATGCACAGCAGTCCACCGGGAAAACTTATTAAAAAAGCACGCTCCTCTTTGTGCTAAATTTGTCCTATGACCTTTTTTCGATTCAGTACTAGGAAAATTGGTTAGAAGGCCCTGATTTTTTGGGCAGAGTAACAGCGGGCAATGGATTCTGGGTTTTCTATTATAATCCCCCAAACCAATAAGTAAATCCAAAGTGGAAAGTAACTGAATAGCTGCGGGTAAAAGCAAATTAAATTCAAGTTCATGCATTCATTAATTGATGACTGTGTGCTCATAAACTTTCTTGGTCGTTTACGTAACGGCGAACGCCTAGTATGGCAGAAGGACTTGTGGGAAAAATTGGGGTTTCTCCACCAGGAAAACGATTCTTCTTCGTGATTTTTTCGCAGCTTTCGATGCTACCATTCTCCTCCATATTCCCTCGATCTAGCTCCATGTAAAGTTTTACCTTCTCTTAAATGCGAAAACGGTCATATAGGGACAGGATTTAGGTAATACAGACCCAATTACTTACAACTGCTTCTTCCGGGTTTGAACCTTTCAAAAGGGTTTAGGCCTTTTCAAGGTCATGGTGAAGCCTCTTATGACTGTGGGTGAAACTAAAAGCTTCTTGCTCAATAATGTGTCACGTGCCAATCCTGCACTACGACATTAAACGGGGGATAATAGAATCCCTTAAGCGCGCGGCTAGCTAAAACAGTGGAGAAGGGTGGTTCGAAACGGTAAAACCCTCCAATTAAGGGTGGTCACGATAGGGACGAAAATTATTGAACGCCACTGTAATATAAAAGTCACCCTAAGATCTAAAAGTAGGAAACCCACCACAGAAGATTTCCAAGGGGTCGAAGGGAGTTGGGGTTTAGACTGCTTCCGGCTGCAAGATGGGACTTACCTTGCTTGACTGAAATTACTTACTTACTGAAATACTTAGGGCCGGTCTTATAATGTTCGGTTTACTATCGGCTGAAACATAACCTACGGTCAACCCGCAGTACGCGTCTATAATTTAATAGACGCGTACTGCGGGTTGACCGTAGGTTGTTTCAACCGATAGTTAATCGAACATTTTAAGACCGGCCCTTAAACTTGTGAGTAGGCTAACACTGTATATACGTACGTAAATCTTAAAAAAAAAAACACTAATGCACAAATATGATCGGGAAGGGCTGAATGCAGTAACAAGGGCAAGCTAAATTGACAATGAAATATTTAATGAATCGAAAGACAAAAATAAATACAAAGAAATTACACAAAAGACAATCAAAAATATTACGTTAACACAAATAATATAGGTACGCAGGTACGCTTACTTTAAGGGACGATAGAATTGAGGGCACTACATTTACTTAAAGTACTGCAAATCGTTTACAAGCTTAGCCCCTTAATTCCCAGGCAAAACAATATAAAGAAACAACAAATCTTAAATTAACAATTCAACAAGCAGCGTTTAAATTTACACATGCAACCAGATACAAAATATTCACTTAAATTGGCTTAATACTTGAACTATAACTTAAACGCAAAAGTCTATACTTGAACACAAATTACTAAGACAACTGGTTAATTCTGGTTGGCAGCGGCCCCTCAAACTTTACTATCTGAATGTTAGATCTGCCCAAGGCGAGGTCCACAAAGCCTTCAAACAATACCACCAGCCAAACAGAGATTGGCCAGCCATCGGTTATTACTTTACAAGTTGCAAACAAAACACAAAGACGAACAAAAAGGCGGTACTACTTATTAAACTCTAAAGCAACTGAAGAACGTTAAAAAGGCCTGCCGACAAGCGGCAATCGTAGAACTCTTAAATGAGGTCCAAACTTAAACGGCATAGCAGCAGCAGCGTAAAGAAGGTAAAATTACCTGATAAGATGTTGGTCAGGGAGTAACATGATGGACGTGATACTGGAAAGAGCCATGATGTTCTTCCTTCCAAGACGGGTGCAAGACGACGAAGAATAATCCTTAGGCTATGGGTTTTCATAATCCCTCAAACGAGGAAATTGTGTGGAACGGTACTTGACAACAAACTACAATGTGATTTTTTAAAAACTCAATTGCAGCAGGCCGTATTCTATCTTAATAACCTTAGAACTGTCTGTATTGAGTCAGAATACGGCCTGCTGCAATTGAGTTTTTAAAAAATCACATTGTATCACTAAAACTTCTCACACAAAACTATATCTTTCCGGAGTATATGGCACTCTTTTTGTGAATCCGACCAAGTCGTAAATTGTAATCCTCCCAGAGGATTACCGGTATAGAGGCCTTCCGATTTATTTAAGGACCCAAGCTGAAAACAATACACTCTCATCGCGTCTTAAAAGACGTCCGATATGGTTGACTAACTGTCACGCACTGAAGAGGGGAACGGAAAAGAACTCAAAAGGACGCTGAAACAATCAGCCCACGCGGCCTAACGTACAGGGGATTCCCCCGCACCGTATCACGAGAAGTTGCCATAACTGAACCAAGATAACATCATGTCTGGATAAAATAGGCGTGAATTGGGTCACCTTGGAAAATTTCACAAAGGAACTTTTTATAAAAACAAAACATACTGAAATGACTTGAAGAATTCGTAGAACTGCAAAGAAAGAACGTGCCGATTTAGGCTTAACCTTTCGTGTCCTCCAGACTAAACGAATTTAACTGTAGCAGAAATAAAATAATTGACACGGAATCAAAATTAAAGGACTGGACAGTACTAAAGAATCTTAATACTCCTAATAATTCAAAATGACCCAAAAATCCCAAAATAACATGGGATTGCAAAATCACGTGACAAATGACAAGGTTCAATCCCATAAGAAATTTTGACTCTGGTCATGGAGGCCTTTGTAGTCAATAAAGGGGGTATAAAATGGGAGAAGACGAGAATTTCGAAGAACTTGCGTCAAAAAAAAAGGTAGCAGTAGGTATTGAAAACGTCAATGAAGTAACCGAAATAAGCGAATATTAAAAAATAATTTTGACGAAACTTTTTATCTGTATCTCGTATGTAAAACCGTTCTTACTGTGGTTATAGAGTAAAAAGAGAGTGAAAAAAATCTTGTTTAAGCCATGGCTTAATGGCCAGTTAATAAGCTAAACACCTTGTGCTATTCATAAGTGATACTCTAGATAAAAAACGAAAAAACATGAGTACAAAACTGTTGGCACTAAAGGTCAAGCGTTTATTTTAGATGATAATAAACTAAATCTAACAACGAAACATACTTGAAATAAGTTAAAAGATAATTAAAATAAATTAGAAATACGATAAACAATTAAAATAGTTAAAGATAATAAAATAATTTTAAACTGGAAATGAGAACATTTTGAATTAGAAGAAGAGGCAATTTGGACTGCAAGTGGAGGTCAATTTGGATTGACAGTAAAGACAATTTGTATTAATTTTGGAATTATAATAATATTGAAAAATAAGTGGAATTTGAAAATAATTTTGGAACTTTTGTAAGTATTGTGAGTGCAAAATTTATAATTTTAAGATAATTTTAAGATAGGGTTGATAGCATTGAAAATAAAAAATAAATCTGCATTAAAAAAAAATCTGTTTGAAAATTAATATTATAAATAAAATAACAACGAACCTTCGCAACGACCTGTTAGAGATAATTCAAATTAATTAAAGGTCAAAGTATAAATTAAATATTGTTGACTTGTGGAATCAATTCATGAACTTATAAATAAATCAAAAAGCATCAGGTCCATTTAAGTCAGTACAATATATTCCTGCTATGTTTCTATTAACTGTAAGACAATCCGGATCATACTTAATAAAATAATAAGAGTTACAAAATAGTAAACTAAGGACTTTTTGTCTTTTAAATATATATAAATTTTTTGAGTTGTCCCATTTATTACTCCGGTATATTTGACTATAAATTATTCTAAACCCTGAAGCGCCTCAAAAGAGGGTCTCTCTTAACATTATCTAATATAACTTATTTATACTGCTCACATCTAGTTATATGCTTTGTTTTGATATTAAAGTAAAGCTATAAGGTTGAATTTCCAAAGTAGTTGTAGTCCTCTCAATTTCCTTTGTTATCGTCTGAAAATCGTTAAGGATCGAAGGCTTTCGCCTCGGTATAGTAATCAGGATCGCGATGAAGTCTAAAAATTGGGATTAACACCTTGATGTCTTTTTCTAATGTGCAACCAGTGCTTGAAATACTTTAGGTCAACTGTCGTTAAGAAGCTTACCGGAGGATATTTTCGTAAAGTTTCTATAACAAAAGCGGCGACAGTTATTTTAGTATGATTTCTGAAAAAGAGCGTGATTTATCATCAACAACCTGATTAAAATATTTCAGATCCATGATGACTTCATATGTAATTTTTCTTTGGTGTTTTGCCAGGACTTCAGTTATTTCTTCCCTGACTTTGTCTTGTATGTGCAGATCTTGACCTAACTAATAAAGAGAAAAGCATAAGGTTATGGAGGATTTTTCAAAACCACCTGCAAAGAATATAAATATATACTTGGGCTGTTAGTTCCTTAAGGGCGGTTTCATCATTGACCTTCAGATCTTCTTCTAATTCTAGTAAGAGTTGAAGGATATCTTTTCGTATTACTTTGTTTTCCTTTCTGTAATTAACAGCATTCTTGACTATATTTGTAAAAAATTTCAACCTTTGTTGAGACCTCAGACATTTCATGGGCGTTTCTTCTCATTGCCTTTTCGTTTGGTATATTGAGAGGACGGGATAAGGTCAGTCTTCTAATCACCACAATAAGTACACGAATCAGTACTGTGGAGTAAAAGTAGGTCACGGAGGAACAAGTTGAAGAAACAAAAAAGATGAAAGAAGAAGAAGAAGTGGAAATAATAGCAAGAGGAAGGGGAAGAAAAATGCAGCAAAAAGAAAAGTAAGAAAAGAACGAGGAAGATCACAAAAAGAGGGGGAAAACTGAGGAGGCACACCGGGGGTAAACGGAAGAGGAAAGTCGAATAATAAGATAAAAAGTAAAGAAGAATAGCAAGTAAAGGGATAAGAAAAAAAAGAATAGAAAAGGAGAGAAAGAAGGAGAAGAGGAAGAAGAGGAAGAAGACAAACAAACAGTTCAAAAGAAAAATGAAGGAAGATCTGTAAAAGATCAGAGAAGAAGAGGCAAATGAGAAAGACATAGTTAAAGAAGAAGCCGAAGGGGAGAAATGATACGGAAGGGGAAGAAAAGCAAAAATGCGAAAAAGAGCATGAAGCAGTAGAAGAAGAAGATAAAAACGAATGGTAAGAAGAAGCACAAGGGGAAGAGGAAGTAGTGGAAGTGGAAACCGCTAACTCATAACAGGAAGAAGAAACAGAAGAGGAAAGACAATAAAATCAACAAAAGGAATGTAAAGCAAATGAAAAGCACAAGGAAGGGGGTCAAAAATACCAGGAAACCTTTTACTTATGCATATGGTTGGACCTTCCCCAAATGTGTATAAGCAAACGGTGGTATATTTTTCTTATTTTCTCTCGAAAACCTCTCGGGATCAAAATTTTCCGGGTCTGGTTAATATTAAGCATCATGATGGATCCCCAGAAGTGGTATTAAAATTTGTATGTCCTTTTCTATCACAACATCATATGATTTCTGAAAAATATCAACTTGATCTACTACCATCAGCGACCTGATTTAAACATTTCATGCCCATGATGGCGTCTTATGTGATTTTATCTTGGTATTTCTCTAGGACTTTGGTTATTTCTTCCCCGAGTTTCTCTTTTATGTGTGGGTTTTCGGCCAACTCATATAACTAAAGAAGAAAAACAGAGTTATGGAAGATTTTTTGGAACCAGCAGTAAAGAAATTGAATATTTGGGCTATTAATTTTTTAAACGTTGTTTAATCATCGACGTTCAGATCATATTAAGATATTCAGAATATCTATTTTATTTTGTGTCCTACATATTATATTTCAAGGAATTTCGAACGACATTAATGAAAAATCTGTGAGAGTTTGGCCAAATGCCTAACCCCTAATGAATGAGTCCTGTTTGGAAACCAAAAGACCAAAATCGTTCTTACAATTCGTGTCACCGAACTAAACTCGAAAATTTCTTTGTCTCGTCGTCTAAATACAGCGTTTGGGTGCGTGAAGCTATTGCCAACCAAACCAAAAGCAGATGAACCGATAACATCCGTGGTGTAACAAGCCATTACCTCTTTTGCTTCCAGGGGTTGTTTATTCTCACAGAGATCAACCACAACTCTCACCATTTAATAAACACATTCAGTTAGTGACTCGAAAATTAGTTTTAGTTTACCTGCAGTAAAGACCGGTGATATCTTCGAACGTATGAATTTCCATTTTTTTCTACCGAGGGCAAACAAATTCGCACGTAGGAGATCATCCTTTTCAATGTAGTGCGGAAAGTAAATTTTCCGCACGCTAATTTCACTTGTTCGGCAAACACTCATTTTCAATACTCGTATCTATGGAGACGAAGTCTGAAAATCCCACTTTCCATGGTGGGAGTAGCAAAAATAGTGTGTAATACATGTGTTGAAAGCTTCTTTTTGCCACTCTCATGTGACTGCGGCACTCACTATCGTTCATGCTGCAAACTTCACATTCGTGTGGCAAACGCAAGCTTTCAACACTTGTATTACAAATTACTATAGTCCTGCGTATTTACATCCTCTTGTAGCACAGTTTACACTGGCTGATGAGGGATGGTTGGTTCGAAATACTGTTGTTATATTTTTTCCAGTATTGGAATGACCATTTATAGTCGATGAAAATAATCACAAAATTAAAATAGACGCGAATAAATATCCGAACAAAGAGAAAAGAAAGCTCATTATTTCGGCCACCTAAGTAGAACTACACCTTTTCCAGCTATAATTCAGAAAAGATCAATACTCATCCAGAAAGCGTCGATTGTATTTCAGATTAATCAAATACATTTCAGAAGAGGTCACATGTAATTCAGATTATGCAATTGAAATTCAGAAAGGATCAATTGCAGTTCAGAACTCATTAAACCCTCCAATATGTAAACAACATAAATGCATTATTATTTTACACAGACAAAAGGTTTGGTCATAACAACTGGTTGCTATTTTGCCTTGGAATTTAAAGATAATTGCGGCATTTGTCGTCTTATCTACGGCACGATATTCATTATGTCGCCATTTATTTCACACAAAGTATTTTGGACTCTGTAATGAACCACATGTCAATTGTCCCCTGTGCTGGACCGAGGTAACAGGAACAGAACTTGTTTTGCGAAAACATTACAAGCAACACTGTGAAGAAGACAAAAGGAGAATTGTACAATGCGCCAATAGAGGAGACGACTGGGTGGCTTTGGTAAGTACGTTATGGATAAAATACAAAACAGCATTCCATTGGATTCGATTCGATCGAGACACATTGTTAAGAAGAGGAGGGATAAAGCCTAAAATTTTGCCTGAAATGGAAATAGATGCAGTGATTTCATGGATAAAGGCCGAATGTCACACTACATCTAGAATTGTAAATATTTGGAAGGAAGATCGTTTACACTGAAGCAGGTGCATCACGAACCAACGACAATAAATGCAATTAAAAATAAACGCCAGAAAGCCGAATAAGTTGAAAATATAAACATATTCAAGAAGGAAAACAAATTGTTTGTATGGACCAGACAAATTTTAATTTGTTTTGTCGGAGAATTAAGGGTCGTGCTCTTGCCAGTTCGAGAGCTATCCAGCAAATGCCAATAGCGAGAAGCCCAATTGTTCACCTTATTAGTGTGATTTTAGCGGTAGGCATTGTGGCGATGGACGGAAGAAGAGGCTCATTCACAACTGAATCAGCAAATGCTTGGGTGACAAGCCTTTTGCATCGTTGGCAACCAACTAAACAACTTAGCGGTATTGTGTGATAATATACCCTGCCACTCCAGATTGCAAAACAGTGTTTGATGACACTGGAGCGACACTGTTGCGTTTAGCATCATACCTGCCTATGCTTAATCCCACTGAAGCGATATGGTCGAAAGTAAAGTCCTTCGTGAAGACCCATCTCAGTGTACCTACCTGACGTTGCAGCTCCTGGAGTTCAAGAACAACGGCTTATCTATTTAGACGGAGTTATTCACCAGGCAAAAAATTCTATTGTGGTGGTGCGGCACAGCATATCACAGTTTACCATGCAGCAGCTTTGGCAATGGAAGAATGCTAGTACACCGTTAAAGTCTTATATAATTTTCGTTTAAACGTTTCTATTGTAAAGATTCTAAAAATAATAAATTTTTCGAATTAAGATTGATGCTTTCTGAATTAAACTTGAAGCTGTCTAAATTACAATTGATGCTTTCTGATTTAAAATAGGAAAAGGTGTAGTGCAGACTCCGTTTAGTGCTCATTCAGTTTCAAATTGTAGTGCTTGCAGTAAGTTATCGGAGTTATTCTTCTGTTACCAGAATGCTTGTGCAGGTAACAATTAAATGTTGAAATGTTGGTTTTTTGGTGCGGCAAATAAGGTAGCTATCGATTATGTTGTCAGGTAAATCTAGCCTTTTACATAAGTTATTCTTGTAAAACCCTTAAACTAAGCCCACCTTGTTCCTTCTATTCTAGAGTAATACTGAAAACACATATTTTGCAAGAACTCATATGCTTCATTGTATTTGCTCGTCTTTGGTTGAAGCGTAGTCATAATATGATAATTTTAGCTTTTAGCACTGATTTCCTACTCATCACTAAGGGTAGAAGGATTGGTGATGGCAGCCAAAATCGTAAGCTGATCCCCTAAGAATTTTAGGTGTGCTCCTGGTCCATAGATCATCATCATCATCATCATCAATTGACATGGAGCAGATCCTCGTGGATCAATCCTGGATTACGCCAGGCCCACCCCATGCCAACAGGGAACACTGTATGACGTTAACATGCCTGTGACGCTAGCTTCTACAGTGCAAGGCAGTTAGTAGATCACATATTCGATGGGAGTCGAATATATGACCGAGATGGTTAATCAAGTTTTTTTCATTTTATACTAACACTATTTCTAGTATTACCGCTAGTTTTCTAGGTCTATGATATGAAACGCCTTAGCGCAGACATGCCTGCCCTGTTATATGTCACTTAATTCTAGCTAAGTCTCTAATCATTATTGTTATTATAATTTTTATTTTTCATTGTACTTCACAGGTATACGTATTCCTTGTTTCCTTATTTTTATTGTCATTATTATTATATTATATGTTCCTTCGCCGTTCTTTTACAATATTCTTCGATGTTTACATCTTCTTCCTCTACTCCTATTCCCTCGTTGTCTGGTTCTTCTCTTGAACCATATTATGTGGTTTATTTCCTTCTTCATCATAATTTTGTTTCTCGTCGATTCTTCCCAGGTTTGTTGTGGTATTGGTATACTCGATGGCTCTAGATCTTGTTTCAGCGCTGTTTTCTCCCCTGAATCCTCCCGTTGATCGATTTTGGGGGCCAAGTTCTTGATATTTTCTTCCAGCTGCAGTTGCCTGTCTTCTTGTTTTTACCTCACATCTTTGAAAGTTTCCCTCTTAACTCCAGGCTTCTTTCTAGAGTTCTTCTTTCTTTCCTCTACCTTCTGTTAATTGATCCGTCATCGCCGCAAACAGGCGGTTTCCGTTCTCTGATATTTTCTTTATTTGGATTCCATAGTGGGCGGTGTACTTGCTTTCGCATTCCCTTCGGTTGCCTATGACGTCCGGCTGCCCCCCCGCTCCTGGTATAGTTTACGTTGGTTCCTTCTGCACTCGCATTGCTTGCTTACCAACAATACTAACTATGAACCCTATTTTCGATGTATGTGTATGTAGCTACAAATATGTACAAATCGCCGGCGCATTCCCCATATGCATGCATTACATTACAGCTATATTTTAAACATTACAACCACCCGCCTTTTTTTGTATCGGTCAGTTCCTAGCTCCTACCCTCTTATTAAAAGTGTCAACTAGAGCTGCAAATATAAATTATGCCGTTCTGTTATTCCTTTGAACCGAAGGGACGACTTCGGTTCACGGATTTCTGGGAACGTCTGCAGAACCTCTACCTGCGCTCGGTCTGTTGGGCCAAACATGTGGCGCTGCTTGCAATTTTGTCTTATGTATACTCTACACATTTTGACTGTGTGTAATATTACTAGTCAAGCTAAGCCATGTGAAACTAATATAATCCGCTTAAACGTCCTGTACCATGGGTATTTCCACCAGTTCAGCTTAATATTACAAGTTAAGTTCCTTGTTAAGTGTGCAACATTTTTAAGTTTTAAGAAGATTACGCACAGTGAAAATGGATAGACTATACGCTTCGTTTGGATGCATTAATAAGATGGGCAGTTGTTATTATTCGATCTATGCTAGGCAGCTAGACTCTCTATTATTAAATTCTACATTAAATTCTACAATGTAACTTAGCTTTATTCCGTTTGGACCCTGCTTTGTCGTCTTGTATGCGCCTTCCTTGTTTACACACTAAATCCACTTTTTAGTTTATTTATTCACCGGCCTTATTACAATTGCAATCACTGGCACTTTCTTATTATCTCGGCAGCTCTCAAGTGCTAGTTATACGATTTATTTCTTTAAAGAAAACTTTAAAACATTAAAAACATTGAAGCATCCCGGAGCTTCGTAAATGCGTCCGCCCCGTGGCAAAGCCGGGCGCGTTCTTCAGGTGTGCTCCTGGTCCATAGATTGGAAGAAAAAAGGCATACTGCTGTGCGGTTTAACAATTGTCTAAAATATTCACAGGGTGAAATCTAGTAAGTATTCTGCAGTGCTACCAGATTATAGATTGCCAAAGGGGTTTATAAAAATTTGAATATTCGCAGTCGAAATTTAAGGCCTCTCTCAGGAGATATATTGGACTAGAAACTAACTCTACCTAACACCAATGAGAGCAAATTTACCTTCATTGCTACGGGGCTAACGACTGTATTGGTGTACTGAGCAAAAGACTCGCTTTACCAATTGGCGGGTGGAAAGGAAGGTCCACCCAAAGTGCTACCGGCCCGATGATTGCTAAAGGGATTAATTGACCTGTTAATACCCACAGGGATATTTTAATCGGTTTTCTTACCAAGTATTGTAAGAAGAAGGGGTTCACCCATAACATTACACGGTTGGTGGTTCTCAAACGTGTTAGATTAGTGCTGTTAACGCCCCTAGGATGAGTTTTGTGACCCGCTACGCTATAGATAAGATTAACAGTAAAACAACAAATAAAATAAATTTTGTTTGGATTTGTAACAAATATCGATAAGTTCAAAGATATGTGCTTGATTTTGGAATAAGTTTAAGACACTAAGTATTATTATTTAATTATTTATTTATCTACCCACTACGATCAACTCTTTCAACATCCAAATATACCTCAGACTTCGGCGCCAGAGTAAAGCTAAGAACTTTAAAGTCTAAAGGAATTTCAGTTTTCTTATTTGGCGTAAACCTAGAGCCCTTTAAAAGTACAGCTAAACCGGCTTTAACTTGCAGCAAACCAAAGGGAAGACCTGCAACATTTACAATTTAATTTGTCTTCAAGTGCCAGGTGTTTTTCGAGTGGGTGGAAATGCTTCTGTAGTAAACAATAGCTCGAGCATTGCATAGACCTTCCAGCAAATATTTTCACCCATTTTCACAACACATAACCAAGATATTTACCAATACAGATCCTTGGACCTTCACCAAATGGTATGTAAGCAAAAGGTCGAATTCGGCTTTTATTTTCTTCAGAGAATCTTTCCGGGTCGAATTTATCCGGTTCGGGATAATATTCGGGATCACGATGCAATCCTAAAATGGACACTAGGAGCTGGATACCCTTTTCGATTACCGTATTGGTTCCTGGAATGGTGTAATCCTTCACGCACTCTCTTGTTATGAAGCTTACGGGAGGATACTTTCTTAGGGTTTCTACAAAATTAAAAAGAGTATTTCTATTATCTTTCACCAATAACCAATTAATTACCATCAATTACTTGATTCATGTATTTCATTTCCATGAGAGAGTCATAGGTGATTTTTCCTCGGTGTTTTGCCAAAACTTGCAAGATTTCCTTTCTTAATTTTTCTTGAATGTCGAGATTTGACGCCAATTCGTACAAACAAAAGCATAACGTTGTTGAGGACGTTTCAAAACCTGCTGCGAAGAAAATGAAGACCTGGGCTGTTAATTTTTTAAGAAGGGCTTCGTCCTCGACGTTCAGTTCGTTTTCTTGATTCATTAGCAGTTGTAGAATATCTTTCCTGACTATTTTCTTTTCTTGCCTAAATTTTATCGTATTTTTAACGACGCTTATAAAGAAATCCGTCGTTTCTTTGTCGAGAAGGCACATCCTCAACCGAAGAGCAAAATCTGGCCAGTTAATCGATATGACGGCCTTTACGAGTCGCCCAAAGGATTCAAAACTGAATATCTTCTCACCACGTAGTCTAAATTCGGCATTTGGATGGGTAAAACTGTTGCATTCCAAGCCAAAGGCGCAGGAACCGATTACGTCCGTCGTAAAACACGCCATAACTTCTTTGGCATCAATAGGTTCCCGGCTTTCATAATGCTGATTAACAAATTTTTCCATTTGAAAAGCACACTGAAGTAACGGGTCAAACATTAATTTTATTTTACTCGGGCTAAACGCTGGCGATAATTTCGTACGAATGCTCCTCCATCTTTCTCCGCCAAGTGCAAAAAGATTCGCGCTGAGGGGATCATCTTTTTCGTTGTGGTAAAAACCACGTTCGGTAAAATAGTGAAAATCTCGCTGTAGAACGTGTTGGATTATATCAAGGTCGACGGGTACGATAATAGGTGTGGTAAATCTGTAATATCCGACGTACGAATGTCCCATCGCTTTGATTTTATCGTATATATTTTTACATTGAACGCCAAGGCAAACGAATTTGTTTTGAAACAGAATTTCTACCGATCCAAAGGGTATTTTCTCTTGTAGAGTCGGCACATTTCTGATTTTCCAATAGCGGAATGAATATTTGTAATACCCGACGATTATTAAAAGTACTGTGAGAATTATCCAAACAAATTGGTACATTAGATCCATACTTTGTTTTCACACAATTTCTCACTCCGTGTAAGGATGATTTCGGTGAAGTTTTTTGATATATTATTTTTTTTATCTTATCAAAAATTTTACAGACTTTTATTGATAATCAGATTTACCCACCTACTTTTTGGATATGTTTTATTTAAAATGTAACCGTTGCTATTATACACGGTAGAGCAGTGAAAGCAATCGCTCATACGCACTTTTTAACAAACTAATTAAGGAAACCAACGACGACGCAACACAAGCAAGATGTTCTTGTCTTCTAAGCAAGTTACATACTGAAAGCCTATCGAATATAATAAGCCAAAGTCCATATAATAATAATAATTAATAATGGTGTATTGATAAATCTGTTCTCAGTGGCGGATCCAGCCAATTTTTTCAGAGGGGGCATTAGGTTTATGTAGGGATGTAAGAAAATAAAACGTAGAAATAAATTTTATTTTACGACATCTTTAATTTAGTTTGAATATTTATTATATAAAATTAAAATTAAACTATAATAAATTTTTAAAGAATGAAACAAAATTATATTCAGGATTTCACTTAGAAAATATACAGAGTGTATCGTAAATGGCGCATAATATTTATATCATGCAATTCTACGTCAAAATCCAAGCAAAAAACTCCAGTACCAATTTGCTGTTAACTCTTTAGTTATGGAGTTATTAGCAGCCTGAAGTTGTATTCCGGTTTGCTTGTCGTGTCATATTTTTATGAAATGATGATGTTTAGCTGTAGTTTAATCAACAAAAGAAATAACTAATCTGTAATTGTACTCAACATACCCTTCGTTTAATTAGAATTTCCATCCGAAGTTTGAAATTTTTGCAGTGTTTGTGCTTTTCATAAATGTTGCAACGATGTACATTGTACAATGTACAATGCAATTATATTACATCAAGCGGTTTGCTATTGGGAATCCAGGTAGCTCAGTTGTAAGAGGGCCTAGGCTTGCATGTTGCAAGTCCCGGGTTCGAATCCCTACGTTGGTGGAGTTTTTTTCTCAGGCCTCTGGGATCGGTAATAGGCCTGGTGAGACCATTTACAGTTAATAGTTATTTATTATACATGCGGATTAAATTAATGTTTAATGAGCGGTACGTTTAACCGCGCGAGCGGCGGTAGCCGCAAGCGCGTTAATACCGCGAGTATTTACATTCATTTAATCCGCAAATGTAATACAACTGTTTATTCAATTTTGACATTTATTTGAGATTTTTAAAGCGATTTGACATTTTTAAAGCGCTAGCGGAATAAAAATTTTAAATCGCTAGCGGAACAAAAATTTTAAACGATTGTTTATAAAACATCAACTTTTATGGGCAGGCCAGAATCAATTGAATAAATAACTATTAATCAGATTTTTTATTGTGCCTGGTTTGCAATTCGATTTTATATTGGGAATTGATGTTATTGAACAGATAAAAATGATCATTGATGGTAAACAAAGATGTTTTATTATAAATGAAGTCAAAATACTTTGGTTAAATAATGTAAATTTTATTAAAGAAGATGTTACATTAAATACTTCTTTAGTTGAAAATTTAATTCAAGATGAGCAAATAGGAGAAGAATTTTATTATATGAAAAATGAATTATTAATATTATTGAAAGAAAGAATTAGATTAATTAATGACGAACCAGGTTTAGCTAAAGGTTATATACACTATTTAAAGGTAGATAATGAAGCATCTTTCAGTGTGAAAAAGTATCCAATTCCTTTTAAATACAGAGATCAGGTAAAACAAGAAATCAAAAATATGATTAAGAATAATATTATTGAACTGGCTGTTACTAGCTATATTAATCCGTTAGTAACTGTTAAAAAGAAAAATAATTCTATAAGAATTTGCATTGATGCAAGGAAGATAAATTCAATCACAAAACCTCAATTTGAAACTCCTGAAGCAATTGATAGTTTGTTAGGTAGAATTTCTAATAAGAAGATCTTCTCAAAGCTAGATCTTAAAAATTCTTTTTGGTTGATTCCATTACATGAAGAAAGTAGAAAATATACTGGTTTTAGCGTAGATGGTGAGATTTTTCAATTTAAAGTTGTTCCATTTGGTTTATCCACATCATGTGCAGTTTTGGTTAGGGCAATGCAGAAAATATTAAATGTTTATGAAGAATTTTGTGTTCATTATATGGATGATGTACTTGTTTTTAGTGAAAATTTAAAAAGCCACTTTAAACATTTAGAAACTATTTTGATCACATTAGAAATGAATGGTTTAAAACTTAGTTTAGAAAAATGTGAATTTTTTAAAAGTCAAGTGACATATTTAGGTTATAGAATCAGTGACAGGGGTGTTCATATCAAAGAAGATCGGATTATAGAAATAAAAAATTTTCCAAGACCTACCCATCTGAAAACTTTGAGACGATTCTTGGGAATTTAAAATTATTATAAAAAATTCATACCGAATTATTCTGAACTTACTAGTTCTTTAGTTTTTCTTTATGTATATGAGGTGGCGGGGAAGAGCAGGAGTTTCTTCGGAAGCCTGCTTATCGCTGTCTCATTTCCTGCTTATATACCGTTCATATTATATATGTGCTATGGAAAACCCTAATTTGTAATGCTTATATCAGAATAATTATCACTGTTTTTACCAAAAGTTCGTTTTCGAGTATGAAAAATTATTAATTTTGGACTAAAGTACAAAGCCAAACTTACCCTTCTTAACTCATGTGTTCCTGTTACAAACAGTTCATTTTCGAGTATGAAAAATTATTAATTTTGGACTGAAATACAAAGCCAAAGTTACCCTTCTTATCTCATGTGTTCCTATTACCAAAAGTTCGTTTACGAGTGCGACAAATTATTAATTTTGGATTGAAATACAAAGCTAAAGTTACCCTTCTTAACTCATGTGTTCCTGTTACAAACAGTTCATTTTCGAATATGAAAAATTATTAATTTTGGACTGAAATACAAAGCCAAAGTTACCCTTCTTAACATTATTAATTTTGGACTGAAATACAAAGCCAAACTTACCCTTCTTAGCTCATGTGTTCCTGTTACAGACAATTAGCGTTCGAGCGCGAAACATTATTAATTTTAGACTGAAATACAAAGCCCAACTTACTCTTCTTAACTCATGTGTTCCTATTACCAAAAGTTCGTTTTCCAGTATGAAAAATTATTAATTTTGGACTGAAATACAAAGCCAAAGTTACCCTTCTTAACTCATGTGTTCCTGTTACAAACAGTTCATTTTCGAGTATGAAAAATTATTAATTTTGGACTGAAATACAAAGCCAAAGTTACCCTTCTTATCTCATGTGTTCCTATTACCAAAAGTTCGTTTTCGAGTGCGACAAATTATAAATTTTGGACTGAAATACAAAGCTAAAGTTACCCTTCTTAACTCATGTGTTCCTGTTACAAACAGTTCATTTTCGAGTATGTAAAATTATTAATTTTGGACTGAAATACAAAGCCAAACTTACCCTTCTTAACTCATGTGTTCCTGTTACAAACAGTTCATTTTCGAGTATGTAAAATTATTAATTTTGGACTGAAATACAAAGCCAAAGTTACCCTTCTTAACTCATGTGTTC
Source organism: Melanotus villosus (assembly GCA_963082815.1). Classification (NCBI taxonomy): domain Eukaryota; kingdom Metazoa; phylum Arthropoda; class Insecta; order Coleoptera; family Elateridae; genus Melanotus; species Melanotus villosus. The sequence goes on from OY720426.1 coordinate 45,688,440, forward strand.
CTGTTACAAACAGTTCATTTTCGAGTATGAAAAATTATTAATTTTGGACTGAAATACAAAGCCAAAGTTACCCTTCTTATCTCATGTGTTCCTATTACCAAAAGTTCGTTTTCGAGTGCGACAAATTATAAATTTTGGACTGAAATACAAAGCTAAAGTTACCCTTCTTAACTCATGTGTTCCTGTTACAAACAGTTCATTTTCGAGTATGTAAAATTATTAATTTTGGACTGAAATACAAAGCCAAACTTACCCTTCTTAACTCATGTGTTCCTGTTACAAACAGTTCATTTTCGAGTATGAAAAATTATTAATTTTGGACTGAAATACAAAGCCAAAGTTACCCTTCTTATCTCATGTGTTCCTATTACCAAAAGTTCGTTTTCGAGTGCGACAAATTATAAATTTTGGACTGAAATACAAAGCTAAAGTTACCCTTCTTAACTCATGTGTTCCTGTTACAAACAGTTCATTTTCGAATATGAAAAATTATTAATTTTGGACTGAAATACAAAGCCAAACTTACCCTTCTTAACTCATGTGTTCCTGTTACAAACAGTTCATTTTCGAGTATGAAAAATGATTAATTTTGGACTGAAATACACAGCCAAACTTACCCTTATTAACTCATGTGTTCCTGTTACAAACAGTTCATTTTCGAGTATGAAAAATGATTAATTTTGGACTGAAATACAAAGCCAAAATTACCCTTCTTAACTCATGTGTTCCTGTTACAAACAGTTCATTTTCGAATATGAAAAATTATTAATTTTAGACTGAAATACAAAGCCAAAGTTACCCTTCTTAACATTATTAATTTTGGACTGAAATACAAAGCCAAACTTACCCTTCTTAGCTCATGTGTTCCTATTACAGACATTTAGTTTTCGAGTGCGAAACATTATTAATTTTAGACTGAAATACAAAGCCCAACTTACCCTTCTTAACTCATGTGTTCCTATTACCAAAAGTTCGTTTTCGAGTGCGACAAATTATAAATTTTGGACTGAAATACAAAGCTAAAGTTACCCTTCTTAACTCATGTGTTCCTGTTACAAACAGTTCATTTTCGAGTATGAAAAATTATTAATTTTGGACTGAAATACAAAGCCAAAGTTACCCTTCTTAACTCATGTGTTCCTATTACCAAAAGTTCGTTTTCGAGTGCGACAAATTATTATCAATTTTGGACTGAAGTACACGGCCAAACTTACTCTTCTTAACTCATGTGTTGCTGTTACAAACAGTTCATTTTCGAATATGAAAAATTATTAATTTTGGACTGAAATACAAAGTCAAAGTTACCCTTCTTAACATTATTAATTTTGGACTGAAATACAAAGCCAAACTTACACTTCTTAGCTCATGTGTTCCTGTTACAGACATTTAGTTTTCGAGTGCGAAACATTATTAACTTTAGACTGCAATACAAAGCCCAACTTACCCTTCTTAACTCGTGTGTTCCTATTACCAAAAGTTCGTTTTCGAGTGCGAACAAATAATCAATTTTGGACTGAAATACAAAGCCAAACTTGCCCTTCTTAACTCATGTGTTCCCATTACCAAAAGTTCGTTTTCGAGTATGAAAAATTATTAATTTGGACTGAAATACAAAGCCAAACTTACCCTTCTTAACTCATGTGTTCTATTACCAAAAGTTCGTTTTCGAGTGCGTCAAATTATCAATTTTGGACTGAAATACAAAGCCAAACTTGCCCTTCTTAACTCATGTGTTCCTATTACCAAAAGTTCGTTTTCGAGTGCGACAAATTATTATCAATTTGGGACTGAAATACACAGCCAAACTTACTCTTCTTAACTCATGTGTTCCTGTTACAAATAGTTCATTTTTGAGTATGAAAAACTATTAATTCTGGACTGAAATACAAAGCCAAACTTACCCTTCTTAACTCATGTGTTAATGTTACAAACAGTTCATCTTCGAGTATGAAAAATTATTAATTTTGGACTGAAATACAAAGCCAAAGTTACCCTTCTTAACTCATGTGTTCCTATTACCAAAATTTCGTTTTCGAGTGCGACAAATTATTAATTTTGGACTGAAATACAAAGCCAAAGTTACCCTTCTTAACTCATGTGTTCCTATTACCAAAATTTCGTTTTCGAGTGCGACAAATTATTAATTTTGGACTGAAATACAAAGTCAAAGTTACCCTTCTTAACTCATGTGTTCCTGTTACAAACAGTTAATTTTCGAGGATGAAAAATGATTAATTTTGGACTGAAATACAAAGCCAAAGTTACCCTTCTTAACTCATGTGTTCCTATTACCAAAAGTTCGTTTTCGAGTGCGTCAAATTATTAATTTTGGACTGAAATACAAAGCCAAAGTTGCCCTTCTTAACTCATGTGTTCCTATTACCAAAATTTCGTTTTCGAGTGCGACAAATTATTAATTTTGGACTGAAATACAAAGTCAAACTTACCCTTCTTAACTCATGTGTTCCTGTTACAAACAGTTCATTTTCGAGGATGAGAAATGATTAATTTTGGACTGAAATACAAAGCCAAAGTTACCCTTCTTAACTCATGTGTTCCTGTTACAAACAGTTCATTTTCGAGGATGAAAAATGATTAATTTTGGACTGAAATACAAAGTCAAAGTTACCCTTCCTAACTCATGTGTTCCTGTTACAAACAGTTCATTTTCGAGGATGAAAAATGATTTATTTTGGACTGAAATACAAAGCCAAAGTTACCCTTCTTAACTGATGTGCTCCTATTACCAAAAGTTCGTTTTCGAGTGCGACAAATTATTATCAATTTTGGACTGAAGTACACAGCCAAACTTACTCTTCTTAACTAATGTGTTCCTGTTACAAACAGTTCATTTTCGAGTATGAAAAATGATTAATTTTGGACTGAAATACAAAGCCAAAATTACCCTTCTTAACTCATGTGTTCCTATTACCAAAAGTTCGTTTTCGAGTGCGACAAATTGTAAATTTTGGACTGAAATACAAAGCCAAACTTACCCTTCTTAACTCATGTGTTCCTGTTACAAACAATTCATTTTCGAGTATGAAAAATGATTAATTTTGGACTGAAATACAAAGCCAAAGTTACCCTTCTTAACTCATGTGTTCCTATTACCAAAAGGCCGTTTTCGAGGGCGACAAACTATCAATTTTGGACTGAAATACAAAGCCAAACTTGCCCTTCTTAACTCATGTGTTCCTATTACCAAAAGTTCGTTTTCGAGTGCGACAAATTATCAATTTGGGACTGAAATACAAAGCCAAACTTGCCCTTCTTAACTCATGTGTTCCTATTACCAAAAGTTCGTTTTCGAGTATGAAAAATTATTAATTTTAGACTGAAATACAAAGCCAAACTTACCCTTCTTAACTCATGTGTTCCTGTTACAAACAGTTCATTTTCGAATATGAAAAATTATTAATTTTAGACTGAAATACAAAGCCAAAGTTACCCTTCTTAACATTATTAATTATGGACTGAAATAAAAAACCAAACTTACCCTTCTTAGCTCATGTGTTCCTGTTACAGACATTTAGTTTTCGATTGCGAAACATTATTAATTTTAGACTGAAATACAAAGCCCAACTTACCCTTCTTAACTCATGTGTTCCTATTACCAAAAGTTCGTTTTCAAGGGCGACAAATTATAAATTTTGGACTGAAATACAAAGCTAAAGTTACCCTTCTTAACTCATGTGTTCCTGTTACAAACAGTTCATTTTCGAGTATGAAAAATTGTTAATTTTAGACTGAAATACAAAGCCAAAGTTACCCTTCTTAACTCATGTGTTCCTATTACCAAAAGTTTGTTTTCGAGTGCGACAAATTATTAATTTTGGACTGAAATACAAAGCCAAAGTTACCCTTCTTAACTCATGTGTTCCTATTACCAAAAGTTTGTTTTCGAGTGCGACAAATTATTAATTTTGGACTGAAATACAAAGCCAAAGTTACCCTTCTTAACTCATGTGTTCCTGTTACAAACAGTTCATTTTCGAGGATGAAAAATGATTAATTTTGGACTGAAATACAAAGCCAAAGTTACCCTTCTTAACTCATGTGTTCCTGTTACAAACAGTTCATTTTCGAGGATGAAAAATGATTAATTTTGGACTGAAATACAAAGCCAAAGTTACCCTTCTTAACTCATGTGTTCCTGTTACAAACAGTTCATTTTCGAGGATGAAAAATGATTAATTTTGGACTGAAATACAAAGCCAAAGTCACCCTTCTTAACTCATGTGTTCCTGTTACAAACAGTTCATTTTCGAGGATGAAAAATGATTTATTTTGGACTGAAATACAAAGCCAAAGTTACCCTTCTTAACTGATGTGCTCCTATTACCAAAAGTTCGTTTTCGAGTGCGACAAATTATTATCAATTCTGGACTGAAGTACACAGCCAAACTTACTATTCTTAACTCATGTGTTCCTGTTACAAATAGTTCATTTTCGAGTATGAAAAAGTATTAATTTTGGAATAAAATACACAGCCAAACTTACCCTTCTTAACTCATGTGTTCCTGTTACAAACAGTTCATTTTCGAGTATGAAAAATGATTAATTTTGGACTGAAACACAAAGCCAAAATTACCCTTCTTAACTCATGTGTTCCTATTACCAAAAGTTCGTTTTCGAGTGCGACAAATTGTTAATTTTGGACTGAAATACAAAGCCAAACTTACCCTTCTTAACTCATGTGTTCCTGTTACAAACAATTCATTTTCGAGTATGAAAAATGATTAATTTTGGACTGAAATACAAAGCCAAAGTTACCCTTCTTAACTCATGTGTTCCTATTACCAAAAGGCCATTTTCGAGGGCGACAAACTATCAATTTTGGACTGAAATACAAAGCGAAACTTGCCCTTCTTAACTCATGTGTTCCTAGTACCAAAAGTTCGTTTTCGAGCACGACAAATTATTATCAATTTTGGACTGAAGTACACAGCCAAACTTACTCTTCTTAACTCATGTGTTCCAGTTACAAATAGTTCATTTTCGAGTATGAAAAATTATTAATTTTGGACTGAAATACAAAGCCCAACTTACCCTTCTTAACTCATGTGTTCCTATTACCAAAAGTTCGTTTTCGAGTGCGACAAATTATCAATTTGGGACTGAAATACAAAGCCAAACTTGCCCTTCTTAACTCATGTGTTCCTATTACCAAAAGCTCGTTTTCGAGTATGAAAAATTATTAATTTTAGACTGAAATACAAAGCCAAACTTACCCTTTTTAACTCATGTGTTCCTGTTACAAACAGTTCATTTTCGAGTATGAAAAATTATTAATTTTGGACTGAAATACAAAGCCAAACCTACCCTTCTTAGCTCATGTGTTCCTATTACAGACATTTAGTTTTCGAGTGCGAAACATTATTAATTTTAGACTGAAATACAAAGCCCAACTTACCCTTCTTAACTCATGTGTTCCTATTACCAAAAGTTCGTTTTCGAGGGCGACAAATTATAAATTTTGGACTGAAATACAAAGCTAAAGTTACCCTTCTTAACTCATGTGTTCCTGTTACAAACAGTTCATTTTCGAGTATGAATAATTGTTAATTTTAGACTGAAATACAAAGCCAAAGTTACCCTTCTTAACTCATGTGTTCCTATTACCAAAAGTTTGTTTTCGAGTGCGACAAATTATTAATTTTGGACTGAAATACAAAGCCAAAGTTACCCTTCTTAACTCAAGTGTTCCTGTTACAAACAGTTCATTTTCGAGGATGAAAAATGATTAATTTTGGACTGAAATACAAAGCCAAAGTTACCCTTCTTAACTCATGTGTTCCTGTTACAAACAGTTCATTTTCGAGGATGAGAAATGATTAATTTTGGACTGAAATACAAAGCCAAAGTTACCCTTCTTAACTCATGTGTTCCTGTTACAAACAGTTCATTTTCGAGGATGAAAAATGATTAATTTTGGACTGAAATACAAAGCCAAAGTCACCCTTCTTAACTCATGTGTTCCTGTTACAAACAGTTCATTTTCGAGGGTGAAAAATGATTTATTTTGGACTGAAATACAAAGCCAAAGTTACCCTTCTTAACTGATGTGCTCCTATTACCAAAAGTTCGTTTTCGAGTGCGACAAATTATTATCAATTCTGGACTGAAGTACACAGCCAAACTTACTCTTCTTAACTCATGTGTTCCTGTTACAAATAGTTCATTTTCGAGTATGAAAAAGTATTAATTTTGGAATAAAATACACAGCCAAACTTACCCTTCTTAACTCATGTGTTCCTGTTACAAACAGTTCATTTTCGAGTATGAAAAATGATTAATTTTGGACTGAAATACAAAGCCAAAATTACCCTTCTTAACTCATGTGTTCCTATTACCAAAAGTTTGTTTTCGAGTGCGACAAATTATTAATTTTGGACTGAAATACAAAGCCAAAGTTACCCTTCTTAACTCATGTGTTCCTATTACCAAAAGTTTGTTTTCGAGTGCGACAAATTATTAATTTTGGACTGAAATACAAAGCCAAAGTTACCCTTCTTAACTCATGTGTTCCTGTTACAAACAGTTCATTTTCGAGGATGAAAAATGATTAATTTTGGACTGAAATACAAAGCCAAAGTTACCCTTCTTAACTCATGTGTTCCTGTTACAAACAGTTCATTTTCGAGGATGAGAAATGATTAATTTTGGACTGAAATACAAAGCCAAAGTTACCCTTCTTAACTCATGTGTTCCTGTTACAAACAGTTCATTTTCGAGGATGAAAAATGATTAATTTTGGACTGAAATACAAAGCCAAAGTCACCCTTCTTAACTCATGTGTTCCTGTTACAAACAGTTCATTTTCGAGGATGAAAAATGATTTATTTTGGACTGAAATACAAAGCCAAAGTTACCCTTCTTAACTGATGTGCTCCTATTACCAAAAGTTCGTTTTCGAGTGCGACAAATTATTATCAATTCTGGACTGAAGTACACAGCCAAACTTACTCTTCTTAACTCATGTGTTCCTGTTACAAATAGTTCATTTTCGAGTATGAAAAAGTATTAATTTTGGAATAAAATACACAGCCAAACTTACCCTTCTTAACTCATGTGTTCCTGTTACAAACAGTTCATTTTCGAGTATGAAAAATGATTAATTTTGGACTGAAATACAAAGCCAAAATTACCCTTCTTAACTCATGTGTTCCTATTACCAAAAGTTCGTTTTCAAGTGCGACAAATTGTTAATTTTGGACTGAAATACAAAGCCAAACTTACCCTTCTTAACTCATGTGTTCCTGTTACAAACAATTCATTTTCGAGTATGAAAAATGATTAATTTTGGACTGAAATACAAAGCCAAAGTTACCCTTCTTAACTCATGTGTTCCTATTACCAAAAGGCCGTTTTCGAGGGCGACAAACTATCAATTTTGGACTGAGATACAAAGCGAAACTTGCCCTTCTTAACTCATGTGTTCCTAGTACCAAAAGTTCGTTTTCGAGCGCGACAAATTATTATCAATTTTGGACTGAAGTACACAGCCAAACTTACTCTTCTTAACTTATGTGTTCCAGTTACAAATAGTTCATTTTCGAGTATGAAAAATTATTAATTTTGGACTGAAATACATAGCCCAACTTACCCTTCTTAACTCATGTGTTCCTATTACCAAAAGTTCGTTTTCGAGTGCGACAAATTATCAATTTGGGACTGAAATACAAAGCCAAACTTGCCCTTCTTAACTCATGTGTTCCTATTACCAAAAGCTCGTTTTCGAGTATGAAAAATTATTAATTTTAGACTGAAATACAAAGCCAAACTTACCCTTTTTAACTCATGTGTTCCTGTTACAAACAGTTCATTTTCGAGTATGAAAAATTATTAATTTTGGACTGAAATACAAAGCCAAACCTACCCTTCTTAGCTCATGTGTTCCTATTACAGACATTTAGTTTTCGAGTGCGAAACATTATTAATTTTAGACTGAAATACAAAGCCCAACTTACCCTTCTTAACTCATGTGTTCCTATTACCAAAAGTTCGTTTTCGAGTGCGACAAATTATCAATTTTGGACTGAAATACAAAGCTAAAGTTACCCTTCTTAACATTATTAATTTTGGACTGAAATACAAAGCCAAAGTTACCCTTCTTAACTAATGTGTTCCTATTACCAAAAGTTCGTTTTCGACTGAGACAAATTATTAATTTTGGACTGAAATACAAAGCTAAAGTTACCCTTCTTAACTCATGTGTTCCTGTTACAAACAGTTCATTTTCGAGTATGAAAAATTATTAATGTTGGACTGAAATACAAAGCCAAAGTTACCCTTCTTAACTCATGTGTTCCTATTACCAAAAGTTCGTTTTCGAGTGCGACAAATTATTAATTTTGGACTGAAATACAAAGCTAAAGTTACCCTTCTTAACATTATTAATTTTGGACTGAAATACAAAGCCAGAGTTACCCTTCTTAACTCATGTGTTCCTATTACCAAAAGTTCGTTTTCGACTGAGACAAATTATTAATTTTGGACTGAAATACAAAGCTAAAGTTACCCTTCTTAACTCATGTGTTCCTGTTACAAACAGTTCATTTTCGAATATGAAAAATTATTAATTTTAGACTGAAATACAAAGCCAAACTTACCCTTCTTAACTCATGTGTTCCTGTTACAAACAGTTCTTTTTCGAGTATGAAAAATTATTAATTTTGGGCTGAAATACAAAGCCAAAGTTACCCTTCTTAACTCATGTGTTCCTATTACCAAAAGTTCGTTTTCGAGTGCGACAAATTATTAATTTTGGACTGAAATACAAAGCCAAAGTTACCCTTCTTAACTCATGTGTTCTTGTTACAAACAGTTCATTTTCGAGTATGAAAAATTATTAATTTTGGACTGAAATACAAAGGCAAAGTTACCCTTCTTAACTCATGTGTTCCTATTACCAACAGTTCGTTTTCGAGTGCGACAAATTATTAATTTTGGACTGAAATACATAGCTAAAGTTACCCTTCTTAACTCATGTGCTCCTGTTACAAACAGTTCATTTTCGAATATGAAAAATTATTAATTTTGGACTGAAATACAAAGCCAAAGTTATCCTTCTTAACATTATTAATTTTGGACTGTAATACAAAGCCAAACTTAGCCTTCTTAGCTCATATGTTCCTGTTACAGACATTTAGTTTTCGAGTGCGAAACATTATTAATTTTAGACTGCAATACAAAGCCCAACTTATCCTTCTTAACTCGTGTGTTCCTATTACCAAAAGTTCGTTTTCGAGTGCGACAAATTATCAATTTTGGACTGAAATACAAAGCCAAACTTGCCCTTCTTAACTCATGTGTTCCTATTACCAAAAGTTCGTTTTCGAGTATGAAAAATTATTAATTTTAGACTGAAATACAAAGCCAAACTTACCCTTCTTAACTCATGTGTTCCTGTTACAAACAGTTCATTTTCGAGTATGAAAAATTATTAATTTTGGACTGAAATACAAAGCCAAAGTTACCCTTCTTAACTCATGTGTTCCTATTACCAAAAGTTCGTTTTCGAGTGCGACAAATTATCAATTTTGGACTGAAATACAAAGCCAAACTTGCCCTTCTTAACTAATGTGTTCCTATTACCAAGAGTTCGTTTTCGAGTACGACAAATTAACAATTTGGGACTGAAATACAAAGCCAAACTTGCCCTTCTTAACTCATGTGTTCCTATTACCATAAGTTCGTTTTCGAGTATGAAAAATTATTAATTTTAGACTGAAATACAAAGCCAAACTTACCCTTCTTAACTCATGTGTTCCCGTTACAAACAGTTCATTTTCGAGTATGAAAAATGATTAATTTTGTACTGAAATACAAAGCCAAAGTTACCCTTCTTAACTCATGTGTTCCTATTACCAAAAGTTCGTTTTCGAGTGCGACAAATTATTAATTTTGGACTGAAATACAAAGCTAAAGTTACCCTTCTTAACTCATGTGTTCCTGTTACAAACAGTTCATTTTCGAATATGAAAAATTATTAATTTTGGACTGAAATACAAAGCCAAATTTACCCTTCTTAACATTATTAATTTCGGACTGAAATACAAAGCCAAACTTACCCTTCTTAGCTCATGTGTTCCTGTTACAGACATTTAGTTTTCGAGTGCGAAACATTATTAATTTTAGACTGAAATACAAAGCCCAACTTACCCTTCTTAACTCATGTGTTCCTATTACCAAAAGTCCGTTTTCGAGTGCGACAAATTATCAATTTTGGACTGAAATACAAAGCCAAACTTGCCCTTCTTAACTCTTGTGTTCCTATTACCAAAAGTTCGTTTTCGAGTATGAAAAATTATTAATTTTGGACTGAAATACAAAGCCCAACTTACCCTTATTAACTCATGTGTTCCTATTACCAAAAGTTCGTTTTCGAGTGCGACAAAATATCAATTTTGGACTGAAATACAAAGCCAAACTTGCCCTTCTTAACTCATGTGTTCCTATTACCAAAAGTTCGTTTTCGAGTATGAAAAATTATTAATTTTGGACTGAAATACAAAGCCCAACTTACCCTTCTTAACTCATGTGTTCCTATTACCAAAAGTTCGTTTTCGAGTGCGACAAATTATGAATTTGGGACTGAAATACAAAGCCAAACTTGCCCTTCCTAACTCATGTGTTCCTATTACCAAAAGTTCGTTTTCGAGTATGAAAAATTATTAATTTTACACTGAAATACAAAGCCAAACTTACCCTTCTTAACTCATGTGTTCCTGTTACAAACAGTTCATTTTCGAGTATGAACAATTATTAATTTTGGACTGAAATACAAAGCCAAAGTTACCCTTCTTAACTCATATGTTCCTATTACCAAAAGTTCGTTTTCGAGTGCGACAAATTGTTAATTTTGGACTGAAATACAAAGCCAAACTTACCCTTCTTAACTCATGTGTTCCTGTTACAAACAATTCATTTTCGAGTATGAAAAATGATTAATTTTGGACTGAAATACAAAGCCAAAGTTACCCTTCTTAACTCATGTGTTCCTATTACCAAAAGGCCGTTTTCGAGGGCGACAAACTATCAATTTTGGACTGAAATACAAAGCGAAACTTGCCCTTCTTAACTCATGTGTTCCTAGTACCAAAAGTTCGTTTTCGAGCGCGACAAATTATTATCAATTTTGGACTGAAGTACACAGCCAAACTTACTCTTCTTAACTCATGTGTTCCAGTTACAAATAGTTCATTTTCGAGTATGAAAAATTATTAATTTTGGACTGAAATACAAAGCCCAACTTACCCTTCTTAACTCATGTGTTCCTATTACCAAAAGTTCGTTTTCGAGTGCGACAAATTATCAATTTGGGACTGAAATACAAAGCCAAACTTGCCCTTCTTAACTCATGTGTTCCTATTACCAAAAGCTCGTTTTCGAGTATGAAAAATTATTAATTTTAGACTGAAATACAAAGCCAAACTTACCCTTTTTAACTCATGTGTTCCTGTTACAAACAGTTCATTTTCGAGTATGAAAAATTATTAATTTTGGACTGAAATACAAAGCCAAACCTACCCTTCTTAGCTCATGTGTTCCTATTACAGACATTTAGTTTTCGAGTGCGAAACATTATTAATTTTAGACTGAAATACAAAGCCCAACTTACCCTTCTTAACTCATGTGTTCCTATTACCAAAAGTTCGTTTTCGAGTGCGACAAATTATCAATTTTGGACTGAAATACAAAGCTAAAGTTACCCTTCTTAACATTATTAATTTTGGACTGAAATACAAAGCCAAAGTTACCCATCTTAACTAATGTGTTCCTATTACCAAAAGTTCGTTTTCGACTGAGACAAATTATTAATTTTGGACTGAAATACAAAGCTAAAGTTACCCTTCTTAACTCATGTGTTCCTGTTACAAACAGTTCATTTTCGAGTATGAAAAATTATTAATGTTGGACTGAAATACAAAGCCAAAGTTACCCTTCTTAACTCATGTGTTCCTATTACCAAAAGTTCGTTTTCGAGTGCGACAAATTATTAATTTTGGACTGAAATACAAAGCTAAAGTTACCCTTCTTAACATTATTAATTTTGGACTGAAATACAAAGCCAAAGTTACCCTTCTTAACTCATGTGTTCCTATTACCAAAAGTTCGTTTTCGACTGAGACAGATTATTAATTTTGGACTGAAATACAAAGCTAAAGTTACCCTTCTTAACTCATGTGTTCCTGTTACAAACAGTTCATTTTCGAATATGAAAAATTATTAATTTTAGACTGAAATACAAAGCCAAACTTACCCTTCTTAACTCATGTGTTCCTGTTACAAACAGTTCTTTTTCGAGTATGAAAAATTATTAATTTTGGGCTGAAATACAAAGCCAAAGTTACCCTTCTTAACTCATGTGTTCCTATTACCAAAAGTTCGTTTTCGAGTGCGACAAATTATTAATTTTGGACTGAAATACAAAGCCAAAGTTACCCTTCTTAACTCATGTGTTCTTGTTACAAACAGTTCATTTTCGAGTATGAAAAATTATTAATTTTGGACTGAAATACAAAGGCAAAGTTACCCTTCTTAACTCATGTGTTCCTATTACCAACAGTTCGTTTTCGAGTGCGACAAATTATTAATTTTGGACTGAAATACATAGCTAAAGTTACCCTTCTTAACTCATGTGCTCCTGTTACAAACAGTTCATTTTCGAATATGAAAAATTATTAATTTTGGACTGAAATACAAAGCCAAAGTTATCCTTCTTAACATTATTAATTTTGGACTGTAATACAAAGCCAAACTTAGCCTTCTTAGCTCATATGTTCCTGTTACAGACATTTAGTTTTCGAGTGCGAAACATTATTAATTTTAGACTGCAATACAAAGCCCAACTTATCCTTCTTAACTCGTGTATTCCTATTACCAAAAGTTCGTTTTCGAGTGCGACAAATTATCAATTTTGGACTGAAATACAAAGCCAAACTTGCCCTTCTTAACTCATGTGTTCCTATTACCAAAAGTTCGTTTTCGAGTATGAAAAATTATTAATTTTAGACTGAAATACAAAGCCAAACTTACCCTTCTTAACTCATGTGTTCCTGTTACAAACAGTTCATTTTCGAGTATGAAAAATTATTAATTTTGGACTGAAATACAAAGCCAAAGTTACCCTTCTTAACTCATGTGTTCCTATTACCAAAAGTTCGTTTTCGAGTGCGACAAATTATCAATTTTGGACTGAAATACAAAGCCAAACTTGCCCTTCTTAACTAATGTGTTCCTATTACCAAGAGTTCGTTTTCGAGTACGACAAATTAACAATTTGGGACTGAAATACAAAGCCAAACTTGCCCTTCTTAACTCATGTGTTCCTATTACCAAAAGTTCGTTTTCGAGTATGAAAAATTATTAATTTTAGACTGAAATACAAAGCCAAACTTACCCTTCTTAACTCATGTGTTCCCGTTACAAACAGTTCATATTCGAGTATGAAAAATGATTAATTTTGTACTGAAATACAAAGCCAAAGTTACCCTTCTTAACTCATGTGTTCCTATTACCAAAAGTTCGTTTTCGAGTGCGACAAATTATTAATTTTGGACTGAAATACAAAGCTAAAGTTACCCTTCTTAACTCATGTGTTCCTGTTACAAACAGTTCATTTTCGAATATGAAAAATTATTAATTTTGGACTGAAATACAAAGCCAAATTTACCCTTCTTAACATTATTAATTTCGGACTGAAATACAAAGCCAAACTTACCCTTCTTAGCTCATGTGTTCCTGTTACAGACATTTAGTTTTCGAGTGCGAAACATTATTAATTTTAGACTGAAATACAAAGCCCAACTTACCCTTCTTAACTCATGTGTTCCTATTACCAAAAGTCCGTTTTCGAGTGCGACAAATTATCAATTTTGGACTGAAATACAAAGCCAAACTTGCCCTTCTTAACTCATGTGTTCCTATTACCAAAAGTTCGTTTTCGAGTATGAAAAATTATTAATTTTGGACTGAAATACAAAGCCCAACTTACCCTTATTAACTCATGTGTTCCTATTACCAAAAGTTCGTTTTCGAGTGCGACAAAATATCAATTTTGGACTGAAATACAAAGCCAAACTTGCCCTTCTTAACTCATGTGTTCCTATTACCAAAAGTTCGTTTTCGAGTATGAAAAATTATTAATTTTGGACTGAAATACAAAGCCCAACTTACCCTTCTTAACTCATGTGTTCCTATTACCAAAAGTTCGTTTTCGAGTGCGACAAATTATGAATTTGGGACTGAAATACAAAGCCAAACTTGCCCTTCCTAACTCATGTGTTCCTATTACCAAAAGTTCGTTTTCGAGTATGAAAAATTATTAATTTTAGACTGAAATACAAAGCCAAACTTACCCTTCTTAACTCATGTGTTCCTGTTACAAACAGTTCATTTTCGAGTATGAAAAATTATTAATTTTGGACTGAAATACAAAGCCAAAGTTACCCTTCTTAACTCATGTGTTCCTATTACCAAAAGTTCGTTTTCGAGTGCGACAAATTATTAATTTTGGACTGAAATACAAAGCCAAAGTTACCCTTCTTAACTCATGTGTTCTTGTTACAAACAGTTCATTTTCGAGTATGAAAAATTATTAATTTTGGATTGAAATACAAAGCCAAAGTTACCCTTCTTAACTCATGTGTTCCTATTACCAACAGTTCGTTTTCGAGTGCGACAAATTATTAATTTTGGACTGAAATACATAGCTAAAGTTACCCTTCTTAACTCATGTGCTCCTGTTACAAACAGTTCATTTTCGAATATGAAAAATTATTAATTTTGGACTGAAATACAAAGCCAAAGTTACCCTTCTTAACTCATGTGTTCCTATTACCAAAAGTTCGTTTTCGAGTGCGACAAATTATTAATTTTGGACTAAAATACAAAGATAAAGCACCCTACTTAACTCATGTGTTCCTGTTACAGACATTCAGTTTTCGAGTGCGAAACATTATTAATTTTAGACTGAAATACAAAGCCCAACTTACCCTTCTTAGCTCATGTGTTCCTATTACCAAAAGTTCGTTTTCGAGTGCGACAAATTATTATCAATTTTAGACTGAAGTACACAGCCAAACTTACTCTTCTTAACTCATGTGTTCCTGTTACAAATAGTTCATTTTCGAGTATGAAAAATTATTAATTTTGGACTGAAATACAAAGCCAAACTTACCCTTCTTAGCTCATGTATTCCTGTTACAGACATTTAGTTTTCGAGTTCGAAACATTATTAATTTTAGACTGAAATACAAAGCCCAACTTACCCTTCTTAACTCATGTGTTCCTATTAACAAAAGTTCGTTTTCGAGTGCGACAAATTATCAATTTTGGACTGAAATACAAAGCCTAACTTGCCCTTCTTAACTCATGTGTTCCTATTACCAAAAGTTCGTTTTCGAGTATGAAAAATTATTAATTTTGGACTGAAATACAAAGCCCAACTTACCCTTCTTAACTCATGTGTTCCTATTAACAAAAGTTCGTTTTCGAGTGCGACAAATTATCAATTTTGGACTGAAACACAAAGCCTAACTTGCCCTTCTTAACTCATGTGTTCCTATTACCAAAAGTTCGTTTTCGAGTTAGAAAAATTATTAATTTTGGACTGAAATACAAAGCCCAACTTACCCTTCTTAACTCATGTGTTCCTATTACCAAAAGTTCGTTTTCGAGTGCGACAAATTATCAATTTTGGACTCAAATACAAAGCCAAACTTGCCCTTCTTAACTCATGTGTTCCTATTACCAAAAGTTCGTTTTCGAGTATGATAAATTATTAATTTTGGACTAAAATACAAAGCCAAACTTACCCTTCTTAACTCATGTGTTCCTGTTACAAACAGTTCATTTTCGAGTATGAAAAATTATTAATTTTGGACTGAAATACAAAGCCAAACCTACCCTTCTTAGCTCATGTGTTCCTATTACAGACATTTAGTTTTCGAGTGCGAAATATTATTAATTTTAGACTGAAATACAAAGCCCAACTTACCCTTCTTAACTCATGTGTTCCTATTACCAAAAGTTCGTTTTCGAGTATGAAAAATTATTAATTTTGGACTGAAATACAAAGCCCAACTTACCCTTCTTAACTCATGTGTTCCTATTACCAAAAGTTCGTTTTCGAGTGCGACAAATTATCAATTTTGGACTGAAATACAAAGCCAAACTTACCCTTCTTAACTCATGTGTTCCTGTTACACACAGTTCATTTTCGAGTATGAAAAATGATTAATTTTGGACTGAAATACGAAGCCAAAGTTACCCTTCTTAACTCATGTGTTCCTGTTACCAAAATTTCGTTTTCGAGTGCGACAAATTATTAATTTTGGACTGAAATACAAAGCCAAACTTACCCTTCTTAACTCATGTGTTCCTGTTACAAACAGTTCATTTTCGAATATGAAAAATTATTAATTTTGGACTGAAATACAAAGCCAAACTTGCCCTTCTTAACTCATGTGTTCCTATTTATGTATTCTAAGCAGGAAATAAAGCATATTATTATTATTAGTCTGGACCCTATTTTCTTATTTTCTTCAGTCAGTGTGTCAAAAATAATATGAAGGTAACTACGTTTCATTCAACTATGACATTACGAAGACCATGCATTATAAATCAACAAAACAGTCTTTTATTTCCAAAATAAAGCTTAAGTACCTAGAACCTTCAGACTGACTGCACAGTACTTTTATATACAGCTCTACTTAGATCGCTTATCACCTACGCTTGTCCTGTTTGGAGTGCCACCTCTGCTACCAATATGAGAAAAATACAAGTTTTTCAAAATAAAGTGTTCCGCATTGCTATAAACGCCCCGTGGTTTATAAGTAATGAACAAATCCATAACGAACTATCGATAACAACGATCGAAAAATTCGTCTTAAAAATTACCTCTAAATTCTTCGATAACATCAACCTTTGCCCAAGTGCTGCATATCATCAACTTGGTCAGTTAAACATTCACACAAGGTTAAAAAGAAAACTCCCGCAAGATGTGTTAAATTACTATAATAATGACTAATTACACATAATAACTCGTACTAGGCGTCAAATTTGTCTCTAAGTTAAGTTTACTAATGACATGTTAAATTGCTACCATTATGGCACAACCATGTATAACAATATGTATTGTTGATCGGGTTACTTCTTAAAAAAAAGAACTTTTTCCTTTTAAATATATATGAATTTTTTAAGTTGTTCTATTTATTACTATATTATTTGACGCCCAATAAATTATTCTAAACCCTGCAGCGCCTCAAAAAGAGGGGCCTTTTTAACATTATCTAACGTAACTTATCTATACTTTTTACATCTAGGTATATACTTTGCTTTGGTATTAAAGTAAAGCTGTAAGGTTCAATTTCCAGAGGAGTTGCCATTCTGCCATTTAAGGAAAATTTATATTTACTTAAAAGGGTAATTATGCCAACTTTGACTTGCATTAGTCCGAAGCGAAGCCCTAAAATAAATTTTAGATGTATTAGGTAGCTTAAGATATATAACTGTTAAAAGGTGATACCTATACAGATCCTCGGACCTTCTCCGAACGGTATGTAGGTAAAAGGAGGCCTTTTCTTTTTGTTCTCGTCTGAAAATCGTTCAGGATTGAATGTTTCCGGTTCGGGATAGTATTCAGGATCACGATGAAGTCCAAAAACTGGAATTAACACCTGGATATCTTTTTCTAATGTGCAATCAGTGCCCGGAATTTTATAATTATTTACACAAACTCTCGTCAAGAAGCTTACCGGAGGATATTTTCGTAAAGTTTCTATAACAAAAGCGGCATAAGTTATTTTAATGTAATTTCTAAAAAACAATGTGATTTACCATCAACGACTTGATTTAAATATTTCATCTCCATGATGGCTTCATATGTAATATTTCCTTGGTGTTTTGCCAGGATTTTGGTTATTTCTTCCCTGAGTTTTTTTTGTATTTGCAGATTTTGGGCTAACTCATAAAAACAAAAGCATAGGGTTATGGAGGATGTTTCAAAGCCAGCTGCAAAGAATATGAATACTTGGGCCGTTAATTCCTTAAGGGCGGCTTCGTTATCGACCTTCAGATCCTTTTCTAATTCCATTAAGAGTTGAAGAATGTCTTTTCGTATTACTTTGTTTTTCTTTCTGTATTTAACAGCATTCCTGACGATATTTATGAAAAAGTCAGCGGTTTCCTTGTCGAAGAGCCTTATCCCCAACCAGCGAGAAAAATTCGGATAGACAAACGCAACGCCGGTACTTATGAGGCGTATTATTGAAGTAAAGTCGAAGATTTGTTTACCACGCTGTCTAAACTCGGTGTCCGGATGGGTAAAACTGTTACATTGCAAGCCAAATGCACAGGAACCAATAACATCCGTGGTAAAACAAGCCATTACCTCTTTGACGTCGAGGGTTTTTTTATTTTTACAAAGATCGTCGACGAACTTAGCCATTTGACACGCACAAGCAGTCAATGGGTCAAGCATGAGCTTTAGTTTACCCGAAGTAAACGCCGGTGATAATTTCGTACGTATAAATCTCCATTTTTCGCCACCAAGGGCGAACAAATTCGCACTGAGAGGATCGTCCCTTTCATTGTAGTAAAAACCACGTTCGGTGAAGTATTGGAAATCTTGTTGTAACACGCATTGTATGATTTTAAGATCGACTGGCATATACCCAGGTGCCTCATTCATGTAAAAGCCTAAATGCTTCCAGTCTGCATTTTTCGCTTCGTCATAAGCATTCTTACTCTGAATACCTATATTAACATTGCGAATCACGTTTCCGAAAGGAATACTTGGTTCGAAACCCGGCACATTTTGTTTCTTCCAGTATCGGAATGCCCATTTGTAATAGAAAAAAATAGATAAAAACAATGTTAGCACAAACACAACTACGAACTCATAAGCGAAACCCATGACCGCGTATCTTTGCGAACTTGTACCGATTGCCAGTATCAAAATTTGGCAAATTTGACCTTCGTTTGATTGAATTTTATGCAAGCGAAGAATGCTGGAATGCGCTTTTTCATTACGAGGCACAAAACAGGTTGTGCTGGCATTCAGTGGAACTAATAAGATGACTGAAGGACTTCAGTATTAATTTTATTTATCTACTCAATATAATATTATAAACAAGCATATTTAAAATCACTATCAAAATTTATCTCCGTCCAAAGTCAATTTTATCTGTGTTTTTGTAATTTTTTTATTGTCTCCGACTTGTTTATTGTTTTCGTATCTGATAGTATTTTCGATTTCGTGAGGGCTATACAAGTATACAGCTTCTTCTTGCAGATTTTGATCAAGGTTATTAAAGCAGCTGCATTAAATATTTATCAAAGCAAAGCGAGGGCCTTTCCCACATTTCAAACAATAATAAAGGCCACTCTGAAGCCTTTCACAACTAAAATCAAAATTAGGTCGTGACATCGTTAGCAGAGAAGGATGTCGATTTGTTCACCTTCAGAAAAAATTGTACCAGGAGAAGCTTATCGCTTCACACCAGCGGCAGATTTTTTAAGTAGTAAAAGAAATTAAAGTAGCATGCCATTAATGGCAGAAACCTTCGCTGAGAACTCGGATATTTCATGGGCGTTTTTTCTTATTGTCTTTTCGATTGGTAGATTGAGAGAGTTGGATGAGGTTAGTCTCCTGATCATCATGACATGGTTAAAGAAATGAAAATGGGCCACCGTGTAGTTTATTACCACGGAGGAAGACGTAGAAGAAATAAAATTAATAAAGAAGAAGAGGAAATAATAAGAAAGGGAAGCGGAAGAAAACCTGGAGCAAGAAAAAGAGGAAAAAGAGAAAAGATAAAGAAGAACAGGAGGAAGAAGTAGAAAATGAAGAAAAATATGAGGAAACAAAGTAGTAAAGGGGGAAAAGCGGAGGAAGAAACTAAAGAATAATAATAATAATAATAATAATAAGAAAACATAATAGCTTAAATAACAATATTAATAAGAAGAGCTCAAGACGGTTTTCTTAATCAACGTAAGGGAACAATAATTAATGTCACGATGGTCTGAGATTTTGTTGTAGTTATTACACACCAGAAATATTGATGATTTTAACCGTAAATAGTATGTACAGTAGGGCAGCTAAAAGTATTGTTATTTCGAGAAGACATACGAGGGACGTGAAAACTTAAGAGAGACATTAATGACAATTAAACGTAGTGAGTAATAAGTTTTCATCGATCCAGATTTCTGAATAAAACCCCCTCAGTTTTAAAATATAGAAATTTAAAAAATCTCATCTGAATTGCCTCAAGCCTGTCTTTATGACATTCGTAGTAAGGGTACCAAATTAATGAACAATACTCAAGTTTAGAACGAACGAACGACAAGTAAAGTGTTTTAAAAGCCAAACACTCAGAAAATGCTTTGCAGTTACGTATAATAAAACCCAGCATTTTAATAGCTGATTTGTATAATAAATCAATATGTTCAGAAAAGCTAAATTTACTGTTAAATGTTACTCCAAGATGGAGCACGATTTAATAAAGTGGAGTTACATATAACTAAGTTGTGACTAAAGATGGATACAGTCACTGGAATATTTAATAGAGGTTAATATTATAAGTCGTCAGCGAATAGTTTTTTCGCAAGTAACATATTCCGGCAGATCGTTAGCAAATAACAAAAAAGCAGGGGACCAAAATTGGAACCTTGCGGAACACCAGACGATGCTACGAAATATTCAGAATCAAACTGTTATATGACACAACTTGAATTCTGTTATAAAGGTAAGATTTAAAAAATCTAAGTAGGGACTTACTAAAGCCAAAATAGTCAAGCTTAGATATGATAATTTGATGATCAATTCGATCGAACGCTTTTGAAAAATCTGTATAAATTACATCGACTTGTCATTGAGAGTCAAGAGTGTTCGATATAAATTCGCTCAAGTAAACCAAGAACTCGTTTGAGTTTCGAAACGTAAACATCTTTCTATAACCGGCTCGACGAGTGTCAGTTGTAATAACAGTCTGTTAAAAAGTGAGATATCAGTTTGTAATATATACCAACTAAAGGCAGGGAATTAGCTCAAGTAATCCAAAATAAGAATTACCATTATATCTCAACGGGGACGCCAACATATTGGCCAAAGACCTAAACAAAACCCCAGATTTACTTGACTTCTTTATAACCAACGGTATCGCATCAACTTACACAAATACGTATAACATTAAGTTATAACTTGTCGTCGGATCATAGCCCGATAATAACTACATTAAGCACAGCCACAATAGCCAAAAATCTCAAACCACGATTGCACAACTCCAAAACAAATTGGAATATATTATAGCGGCAAATAATACAAGACACTATAGAACTATCAACAAGACTAAAAGAACCTTAAGAAGTTGAACATGAATGTAATAAATTCATCAGTACATTACAGCAGGCTGCAAAAGCAGGCACTCCGAATACTGACCCCAAGAAAATTGTTAATAAAAAAACTAGTTTCTGAGAAAAGAAGAACCAGATCAACTTGGCCACGAACTCGTACACCAGACAATAGAGTTAGATACAATCGACTAAGCAATAAGTTAAAAAGAAAACTGCAAGAAATGAAAAACGAGTCAATTGCAAGATATGTTTCTAATCTCTTAAGGCTAGACAATTCTATTTGGAAGCCCATAAAAAACAAAAGGAAACCTACAACAACATCACCTTCGGTACGTACATTTTCAACACCACCAGGACCGTGGGCAAAAAATGACAAAGAGAAGGCTGGCCTCTTTACCGAACACTTAGCAGACGTCTTTACACCATAACCTTCGGCTTCGGCCAAACCTTCGGCTCTTTTTTCGTCGAAACCGAATGTGCTTTTTGCTGCCGAAGGTGGCCGAAGCCGAAGCTTCGGTCGGACACTACTCATTACTGCGAAAATGTTAAAAGAACTGCCAAAAAAGGACTAGTAAAACTATTATACATAATTAACGCAATACTTAGACTTTGTTACTGGCTGCGAACCCTCAAAATTGGTCAAAATGACACCTAAGCCTGGGAAAAATCCATCGGACGTCGCATCTTATCGCCCTATAAGCTTATTATCTACAATTTCAAAACTACTCGAAAGACTCATTCTCAAAAAATTGAACAAAGACTTTAACCCACAAAATTGGATTCCAAATCATCAGTTTGGGTTCCGACATGCAAATTCGACAATACAGCAACGTCATCGGATAGTAAACACCATATTCGAGTCGCATTTATAGATATAAGTCAAGCTTTCGACAAAGTGTGGCACCCAGGACTTCTATGTAAAATAAAAAGAATCCTGCCAAATAGCTACTTCAATCTGCTGAAGTCATATCTACACGAGCGTCAATTTGAAGTGAAAGTAAACGAAGAGACCGTCAACTAGTCCTATCAGGTGTTCCACAGGGAAGCATATTAGGATCAGTATTATATGTCCTCTATACATATGACTTACCCACAACTGCAACAACAACCATAGGAACATTTGCGGATGATACCGCTAGTTTCGGAATACATGAAGGCTCCGTTGTAGCCTCCTCTAACCTCCAACACCATCTAAATCTAATAAACACGTGGATGAAGAAATGGAAAACCAAAGCAAACCTTCACTCTCCGAAGAGGAACCGCCCGCCGGTAAACATCAACCAAGTTATCATACCGCAAAGTGACAATGTATGTAAAATACTTAGGACTAACATTCGACAGCAAACTGAATTGGAAGCAACACATAAAAAAGAAAAGAACCTAACTTGACCTAAAAGCTAAAGAACTCTACTGGCTCATTGGAAGGAAATCCCGTTTATCAATAGAAAATAAATTACTGATCTATAAAATAGTCCTAAAACCGATATGGACTTATGGTATCGAACTCTGGGGCTGCGCTAGCAAGTCCAATACAGCAATAATCCAGAGAGCACAATCCAAAATATTTCGAGCCGTAACAGATGCACCCTGGTTTGTATCGAACCATACCTTACATACTGACCTTAAAGTTCCCTACGTAAGCGAAGTAATTCGAGAAAACACCACCAAACACCATAACAAACTAGAACATCATGCATATCCACTTCTGCAGCCGTTACTACACCCTACCGATAACAGGAGACTTAGAAGAAGTTGGCCAATAGACAATAAAGAAAACTGAGGTAACACCATTGAATGTTAACCTCCTCACGTCATTAATTATACATTCAATACTTAACTATGTGCTAGCCATCAAATTGCCTTATACGATTGTACTGCTTTCTGATTGCCGATAAAGAAATTTAAAAAAAAGAGTAAACCAAATTGGAAACTGTAGAACGCTTTTCCATCAAACCGTGTTGATAGATTCGACTATAAAGTGCCATTTCAAATACTTTGGCAAAATATAAAATAATGTTAATGGGTCTATAATTACTAATCAGAGTCGTATCACCTGTTTTATGAACAGGACAAATTCTAGATCTTTTCCAAAGTTCTGGGAAAACACAGGTTTTGAGTGAGAAATTAACCGGTGTCATCAATGGTTTAGCGAAAGCTTCCAAGTTTTGTTTAATGAAAAAACTAGGGATTTGGCTAGGACCAGCCGCCATCTTGTAATTTCAGTTTTATTGATTCAGGGTTGAACTTCGTTTTCAGATAGCTGTAAAATGTTAATACACGGAAAGTTCATGTGGCATGTGGCATTAGGCACATAATTAGCAGGAGAGTAGGCGATTGAGAAACTTGATAAACGCTATTAAAAATGCAACTAAATGCATCTACTTACTATATCCTCTGGCGAATCAAAAATATGAGTACCATCAGTACTGTTACCTGTTTTAGTTCTAATGTAAGACCAACATTTTTTAACATCGACAGCATAGACAAAATAATTTATTTATATGTCGACAGTAATAGACTCCTCGACAGTCAGTAGGTAATTTTTATATGCTGTTGATTTCTGTTGTTTGACAAGTCTTCTGATTCTTTTAAACTCTTAAAGAGAAAATTCAGATTTTGAAACTTTGTGTTTCTTGAAGTAACGAGCTTTTAATTTAATATTTCTTATCAGCTGAGCTGTGAACCATTGCGGAAATATATTAGAGTTTGTACGATAAGTTGGAACATACACGTCAAAAAGCGAGTAGATACGGTTATAAAATTCCTCACAAGCTACATCGACATTATCATAATTAAGCAGGTATGTTCTTCGACAACAGAACCACAGCATGTGCAAGTGCCAGGCATGCCAGTATAAGGTGTGCGTTCCAGGTAAATATTATTTGAAATTCTTGCAAATAAAAATAACCAGCAATTTCTTGTTTGATAAATCAAACCACACTATCACTTTTTCACAGAAACCTTTCCTGGCAAAAGGAGTCACACGACAACTGTATTTTGCTTAAGTAAATGATAAAATAATTTAGTATAAAGATAAACAGGAGACCTCGTAGTAAATACATGCACTCAAAATGAAAGAGTAACGAAAGCGGAATACGAGCAAACAATTAAGGAATAGAAGGAAGAGGGAGATGAAGATGAAGAAGAAGAACAAGATGAAGACGATGAAGTAATGGTACCAACAAAGATAAGAATATTCAAGAAAAACGAAGCTCACACCTTCCTTAACAAAACATCCTTAATTCTCAGCAGACTTCTTAACAACCAAACGAATTATCCCCTCCTCCATTTCCTGGGTCTTCTCTGAAAGGTATGTAGGTTGAACACAAAAACGTTAGTGCTCCCTTTTTCATCTTCTGAAAATCTTTCAAGATCTTGTTTTCCGAATCTGAGGAAGTAAGCAGTCCTGAAGACATCTTAAGATTGCAAATAAAAAAGGATGCCTTTTTTACTTTGAAGTTAGCACGAAATATCAAAGAGGCTTTTAATGCGCCCTCTGGGGCGGCTTGGCAAAAGTTTTCAGAGGCGCCGAATCTACGTAGAGATCCATGCGATTTGAAAGCTAATTTATTGAAACTTGGTGTCTGTTAAACATTCATTGATTTAAAGAGAAAGAGCAGGTAAACGGGACCCAAAATGCAGAAAGCCTAAGGTGTTACAGCTCCCTAGTCCCGTCCCCTGCAAACACTGTCTCAATGTATCTCATTCATCCCTGGACAAAAAGTGCTCAAGCTACCGAGTAGCTATTCAAAGGTATAAACAGATAATTGATAATTAATGACACAAAATATGAATAGTGAAATAAGAAGACTCAATAATGTGTATAGCACAGCCAACAACATTCAAGAAATAGATGCTGAATTGACAACAAAAGTTGAAGAAACAGAGGATTTTAGAACATTTATAGAGTTATTTATTTCAGGAAACTCTAACTCACGCTTGTAATAAATCTTTCAAGAAATCGACAGGGTGAAGCATAAGTAGAGGAAAAAGAGTTCCTTGGTGGAACCAGCAATTGACAATATTTAGAAAAGTAAATGCCTTAACACGTCGGTATCAAAGAACAAAGCATAACGAAGAGTTAAGAAAAGCGAGAAAAATAAAACTTTTAGAAGAAAAGAACAAGTATCTTACAAAAATAGCAATATATAAGAAAACTTCGTGGAGAGAATTCTGTAACTTAACTCATGAGTCAAATCCCTGGAACGCAGTGTACACAATAGCAGCAAACAAGTTAAAAAATTGCGTTTCACTTTCAACTCTTTAATGGATGGATCTAAAACAGTTGATATTGAAGAAACTATGGAGACAATTATGGGCTTAATTAACTGTGCTCTACTCGGAAGACTGGTCTATGAGATATAGTATCAAGACCACTACACACATGACACAGCCGTCTGACTTGAAGTAATGCCCAAAGAGGATTTCGAGCAGAGTGGCTATACACACACATAAAAAACACACACAAAAAAGAAAGAAAGAAAAAACAACTATCACAAGGAAATGAGGGAGAAAATTATCAGACAAATACATATTGAAAATGACAAGTGCTTTACTCAGGAAGAGGTGTTAGAGATAATAAACAAGGAGAAGCAGCAGCAGAATCTATCTAAAGTTATTTCACGTTTTTCCAACATTTATTACAGCGATATTATGTAAGAAAGCAATATTAATACCTATAATAAATAAGGGAAAGGGGAACACAAATGACTCATCAAAATTTCGCCCGATTAGTTTATTAAATATTGAAGGCAAAGTCTTAAAAAAATTACTGATAAGTAGAAGAGTTGTAGTATTAAGTTTAGATGTCAAAGGTGCTTTCGACGCCGCATGGTGGCCAAGTATCTTAAATAACTTGTACGAATTGAACTGTTCAAAAAAACTTATATCAACTTACTGAAGACTATTTTAACAACAGATACGCTAAGTTGCAATTAAATAGTATCCGCAAAGAGAAAAATCCTAGCAAAGGTTGTCCACAAAGCTCCTGCTGTACACCTGGCTATTGAAACATCATGTATAATTCATTATTAAATCTCAAATTCTCGATATATACAAAGGTTGTCGCATTTGCCGACGACATACTAATAATAACAAAAGGCAGTAGCGCAACAGAAGCAGAGAGCAGGGAAAATGTAGATTTCCAACGAATTTCAAAGCATTCAATAATAGAATAGAATTTAACGAAAAAAAGTCTAAGATCATGCTCATATCTAAAAAAAGATCTAGAAAAAATAAAGTTGCGATCTACTAAAAATATAAGTTACTAGAACAAGTGGAAGAGATTAAATACCTTGAAATATACGTGAACCGTAGATTTACTTTTGACACTTATATGGAAAAGGTGACGGGAAAGTGTACCATGCTAATTAATATAATATTGTCAACATCAGCCAAACTAAACTGGTGTAAGTCATTATGTTTTAAAAACAATACATACAGGAGCAGTGCTATCTTATGGAATACCCATTTGGAAAGAAGTTCTTCAAAAGAAAAGGAATATCAGAATATTGGAACGAACTCAAAGACTGATGAATATAAGAATAGCAAAAGCCTATCGCACGTTATCATACGAGGCTTCGTGTGTTACTGCAGAGGTTACCCTCATAATAATTAAGCTGGAAGAAACTGCGAAGGTGTATGAAAAGATTAAAAGGATGCATCCTGCTGAAATTCCAATAATAGAAGATGTTGTTCAGTTTGATAAACAATATTCGCTAGAGATTTATATAGATGGCAGTAAAATGTACGAGAAAGTAGGATTAGGTGTTGCTATATACAGGAATAAGGAACTATGGTACACAATCAATAACCGACTTCATGACAAGTGTTCTAATATGGCAGAGAAATTGGCAATATACACTGCACTAGAAAAAATACAAGAAATAACAAACATTCCAGAAACCGAAAGAATCGTGGCAATATATTCCGACAGCAGAATAACATTAGACCTACTAAAGAACAAGAAAAACCATGATTGCGTAATCGAAAATATAGGAAAGAAAATCTACGATTTAAAGCAGGAGCAATGGGAGATAAAGCCGGGTTCTCATTAGTCGATTTCATTGATCAATGAGATTGAATCTATCCCATTGAAAATACAATTGAATGCGAAACTTGTTCACACGATTCAAGGACATTGAACATTCAGTCAGAAACGATCAATTTTAAAAATGGCTGCAAAGAAGGCAATTGTGCCTGCATTGTGTGTAAATATTTAGTAAACCAAATCAAAAAGAAAAAAAACAAGAAAACCATTTGAAATGTGCCATGTTTTTAAAATGCCGCAAAACTCTACGCTATTTTATCCAGAGCGTAGGTGCCAACAATAAGCTGACGATGCAACTGCATCTGTTTCAATATAATTGAACTCTTGTTCTCACATTTCAATCACCGTTAAATTTTATTGAATCAATCCCGTTGATCAATCAAAGTAGACCTGTCTTTCACTTTCATGGAAACGAAAAATCATTGATCAATATCGTTGAAATGATGTTCCCATTATTCAATTTCTTTACAATGTCATAGATTCAACCTCATTGATCAATGAAATCGACTAATGAGAACCCGGCTTAAGATTTACATGGGTACGTCGGTAACGAAGGTAATGAGAAAGCGAATCAACTTGCGAAGGAAGCTACTCTACTATCTGATGAACATATAGGTAGTGTATAACAAAATTCCTAAAAGCGAAATAATAAATATAGTGAAAACTGATATAAGTCTAAGTAAGTTTTAAATGGTGGTTGAACGGGTTTTTGTTTCTCCACCCTATGGAGTTTCAGATTTAGTTACAACAAGATATAACGCATGGCAAATTTCACGAGTCAGAGCGGGACACGCATATGCGTTATATCTTGCTGTAGCTAAATCTGAAACTGCATAGGGCGGGGAAACAAAAACCCGTTCAACCGCCATTTAAAACTTACTTAGACTATATAATAGTTTATGAAAATGGCAAACTAAGGGCGTGTTGCACAAACATGATTTAACAGCTTGGTTAAATTAATCATTCGTCAAAGTGAACAAAATCGAATCAAAATTCGAATGCATCTGGCAAATAACACATTTATAAACAAAAAATGATGCTCTTTTGTCAACTTTAATCATTCGTTAATTTAACAAAAGCTTTGTGCAACCGGCCCTAAGTGGGCAATCTCGACAAAAGGTGCAGTGACGATTTCTTTCCCATTAGTGGAAGAACGATTAAGAATGCAACTTCCTGTAACAACTGAACTAACAGCAATGCTTTCCGGACATGGCAATCTAAACAGTTATTACCATAAATACAAAATAACTGACGCCGTGTTATGCTCGTGAAATAGTGGGGAACAACAAACAGTGGAGCATTTAATTTTTAATTATGGTAAATTAAGGAATCAAAGACTGACACTCAGAAACAGTATTATTATGAAAAGCGGAGATTGGCCTCCAAGTAATAACGAACTTGTTACAAAATATTTAAGAAATTTCGTTTACTTTTTTAAATCGATAAAATTTGATGTTATTTAAATTATAAGGATCTTTTGCTTTATAATTTAATTTAGATGTAAGTTTATATTATGTCCTAAGTATTTAAGAAATTTCGTTTATTTTGTCAAATCGATAAAAATCCGATGTTATTTAAATTATAGGGATCTTTTGGTTTATAGCTTAAATTAAATGGTCAAATTTGAATTATATTAAGTTTATATTTATTATGTTCTTACGGCATTTAGTACCATGAGATCGAAAAAAAAAAGATTCTGAGCAGGCCTTGACTAGTACAACACGATTGGCTACACTGGTTCTAGAATGGTAGTCAAGGCCTGCTCAGAATCATCTTTTTTTTGATCTCATGGTATTACTTATTGAGTGTAATGGAACATGCCGAAATAAATGTATAGGAAAAAAAAAACACTTTGTCTGGTTCATCCTCCCACTTCACACTTTGTCTGGGGGACCCCCGCACAAACTTTGTATGTAAAATTAAATAAAAAAATTACAAGAGCGTTAACTTCTTAGCCAGACCTTCTAAATTTATAGGTCGTTAATAAAGACCAAAGGGGGTCCAACTATGGATTTTAGATATTCCAGCAAAAAAATTGCTCTACAATAAGCGTGAGTACCGTTTTATTTCAGTGAAACTGCAACTTTTCAAATTACTTTCGTTTTCTTTCCAAAGTCGTTTTATTGAAGCAATGAGCCTTCAATTTATGTTATCGAAGAACACCAAAATATTTCAACACCACGCCTTTTAAAATTCATACCCGTATTTGAATGACTAAAACTATCACATTCCGTACACGAAGTGGTGACATTGATCGTATAACAGCCCATAATTACTTTCTTCTTAGAGTGGCTACCCTTTACAGGGCGTTGCCGATAATTACTTTAGCTTTGCTTATTCCCTAGTTTTGCACTGATGATCGATTAAAACTTCGACGTGATGAACTTACTGAACGATCAAAAAATTACGTTTTACGTAACACACGTGGTTAACTTGCCGCACGTGTTAGCAATTACATCAATTTGCACTTTTTTGGACGTACAAAAATTAATGTTGAAATAAACTTTATTCACACATAAATTACAAACAAGTGCCATTAAAAATAAGCGCATCATTTTACTTACAGATCAAAACTAAAGTCTAAAGTTTAAGTCGGTAACCTGAACTGTCTACGTGTCTACCTTGCTTACATCTGACAAATTATAGCAAAACATTCACTTAAAACCTGTTGAGAAGTTTTATAGACAACTATTTTCAAGTTTTGATTGGAATACGTATGCATCCCACTATACAGCCGAGTTTGTTGAGCAAATGCACAACCTAACAAAACAAAACTATTTATTTACAAAGTTGCTACGTCAAATAATACAAATTTATAGATGCTACTCTGCAGACACATTAATTTTATGTTAATATATGCAAATTTGTAATAAACAATACCCTACCTTCTAGTCTTAATTGCTTAAATTAAAACATTCTCAAAAAGTAATACTGATTGGTAAATTTCCTCAGATTCTAAGCTCCTTTTTTGACTTTTTCTATATCCAACAAAATCCCTCCTTCCGTTGTAAGAATGAAACTAAATTTATCCCAAACGAAGGGCCTTGGCGTCTGTTTGTTTACAGAAAACACATAGTCCTTCAAAAGCGTAGTTAGACCAACTTTAGTCTGCATCATTCCGAAACGCATACCTGCAAACGGAAGCCATTATTGGTAAACCATCAGATACCTTGATAAACTCCAAACTTACCAATACAAAGCCTGGGCCCTTCCCCAAACGGTATGTACGTAAAAGGTTGAATGGATTTGTTTTCTTCAGAAAACCTTTCAGGGTCGAACTTTTCAGGCTCAGGAAAATATTCAGGGTCGTGTTGTAAACCAAGGGTTGAAATGATCACCCGTGTGCCCTTTTCGATTGTTAAGTTCGTGTTCGGGACTTTGTAATCCTTTACGCAGTCGCGTGTTAAAAAGGCGACAGGTGGGTACTTCCTCAGAGTTTCTAAAATTTAAAAAGAAAATGGCAGCTTTGTATGGTTTGCTTTTCCAAGTATTCACAAGAGGTTCCCTTTGTAATACCGTAACCCAAAAGCACTAAACTGGTCATAGTACGAAACAGAAGCAAAGGTATGGAAAATGGAAAGGTGTTGTTCTGGGGAAGGAAACAGTTTGCAACAGGCTTCTATAAGAAGTTAAGATTAGAGACAATACTAAATTGAAATCAGTGAAAATTTAAAGACCTATTGACGGAGCAGATTACCTTCCCATGTTTAGGAAAACACCTTCACCTGCAGAAAGGCCTAAACCAACCCAGCAAAGTATAACCAAACTACCAAGTATTTAGTGAACCCTTACCAAAACTTACCATCAATAACTTGTCCCATATACTTCATATCCATAATGGCTTCATATGTAATTTTCCCACCATGTTTCTTCAAAACATGATTAATTTCGTCCCTTACTTTCTGTTGAATGTCAGGATGCTCAGCCAGTTCGTAAAGGCAGAATGTCATGGTGGTCGAAGAGGTTTCAAACCCAGCAACGAAGAAAACAAAAGCTTGGGCTGCCATTTCTTCAATAGTAAGCGCTTTACCATCGTGTTTGCTGTCGTTGGACTCTCCCTTCATATCGATTAAGATCTGCAGCATATCTTTACGTACGAAATTGTTGGTTTCTCGATACTTAACGGTATTTTTAACGACATTTAGGAAGAATTCTGAAGTGTCCTTTGGGATTAGGGCTACTCGAACTCGTCTAGCCAAGTTTGGTTGGGAAAAGGCGAAAACTCTCTTTAAAGTTTGTAATCTTGTTTTTGATTCGAACATTCTCCTACCATGTCCTCTAAATTCAGCATCAGGACTCTTAAAACTATTACATTCCAGACCGAAAGCACATGATCCAATAATATCAGTGGTAAAACGTGCTAAAATGTCCTTAATATCAACCGCCTCCTTGCTTTTGTATAATTTATCCATTTCATCTTCCATCTGATGGCTGCACAGGGCCAAAGTATCAAACATCATCTTCATTTTTCCCGATGTGAACGTTGGGGTTAGTTTCGTACGTAAATTACGCCATTTTTGTCCGCCTATTGCGAAGAGGTGAGCACTTAGTGGATCGTCCTTTTCGTTATAATAAAATCCGCGATCTACGAAGTACTGGAAATCTTTCTGCATCACGTTTTTTATCAAATCCGGATCAACGGGCATGTAAGCTGGGTTTGAAAAGAAATAAATCCCGGCGTGTTTTTCTCCCCTTGCCTTTATTTGGTCGTACAACATTTTTATCCACTCGCCGATGAAATATTTTCTAGTCAAAGGGGATTCCATGCTACCAAATGGAATACTTGGTTCCAAATATGGAAATCCTTTTCTGTCCCAATATTTGAAGTTCCATTTTAGGTAAGTTATGATTATCAAACCCACTGCAACCACAACAGCGGCGAGTTCCGTTAAAAACGAATCGAAAATCATTTTTCTGCTGATAGTATAACACTTCACTTTAAACTTTAAACTAACTCACGGCGGAGCTTTATTATATTTATAAAGTTGTTTTGTGCTGATTCACGAACATAATTGCAACTCAGCACAAGTAGGAAGATAAGTGATGTATTTCTGTAGCTAAATTGCCAAATTATGTTACAAGCATTGGAATTCTACGTTAGGTTTACAGACCGGTTTTGTTTACCTTGATGGGCAGTAATTAAGTAACAATGCTTTTCATCTTGTCATAATCTCATGCTAAATTCTGCAAAATGTTACGGGGCAATCTATAGGTGAACTTTAACCAATCTGAGTCACTTTATTGGAGTTTTTAAATTTGATACACGAACCTCACGTAATAAAAACTAAAACCAGAAAACACCTCTGACAACGATGATGCTTTCACTAGTCTACCGGTCGGCAGCTCACAACCTTGATGTGTTACGTAATGCGCTGGACAACGAATTAGAGTCTTTTAATATTTTGCCGTTTTCTTCGATTTTTTTGTTAATAAAGTACAAATAAGGTAAAAATAATGTAAAATATTATTTGTTTTCAGACAAATAAGATTTTGTGTTGCACTAATAGTAATAACAACAAATATGTTTATTGTGAAAAAAACACAAAACGTAAAAACAAGATGCAAATAAACATAAGTAAATATACAATGCATATAAAGTGAAAAAAGAAGGAAAAAGTTTAACCCTATGAATTTTGAATTGTCTTAATACACTCAATTAATTTAGCAAACGGTAAGCTAAGGTAATTTATTACTGTGTTAAAAAAAGGTGCAAAGATGAAGATTATCCTTCATAATTTTTTGTTGAATGTGGAGGAATTGTAAAACTATTTAACATTATGTGTACCTTGAGGATACCAGATGTTCCTTTCAATAATACATACAAGTATGAAGGTATTTTCAGTTATAAAAGTTTATACACAAAATTAAACTTAGATATGCTATTCTGTTGGAAATATTTAATTCAGACATTTTAATTACATATATGTCTAAGGCGTTACATGATTTCCATAACTAATTTTACAAATTGAATTGAATTTGTTGTAATTTTTGCTTATTATAATTTGGCAAAAAGTAGAAGTAAACCATGGTGCAATAATTGATATGCGGATAACTTCGAATCTTCATCTAATAGAAGCTTTAAATAATATAAAGATTTTTATTTAAAAAATGCAGTTTATGATCTATTAACCCTAAGCTTTGAAGTGTTGTAACCCACTCGATAACAATCAACAGCTTCATTAGTAATTTTTGCTACACCACAAAAACACGTTGTCGAGGTCCGCAGTTAGTAAATTATCAGAATTAATCGCAACAGCTGCATATGCGCGTCTGTATGCTTGCATGACGATGACAATTTTTTATCACTCCAGGCAAATCAAAACTAAAGATCTAAATACTATAGGTTCAAGGATACTGCCTTGGGGAACACCACTAGTGGTTGGGCGAAGTTGTGAATAATTATTATTTACTTTAACCCTCTGCGTTTCTTGATTTAAGTAGTTATAACACCATGCCACAGCAGAATTATTATCAATATAAGATAACTTAACATAAGATTACAATCAACCAAATCACATATTTTTGACTTATTCCAGCAGTACCAAAATTATCGAACAGAATCGTTCAAAACCAGATGCCTATAACCTTTAACATTGCCGACATTGCACTGTGTTTTTGACGAAATTCCGACTTATTAGAGGCAGAATATGATAAATTTCTACAGTACAGCTGTGAAATCAGACGATTCACATCATCGAGCTAATTTTAAATGATGTCATAAATGCCACCATTAGATTTGCAAAAATGATGCTTATTTTCTTCTTTATAGCTTATTTTAAATCATGCGTTTGGTTTAAGCTTAATTAATTATCAATGAAACAATTTAATATAGATTTAGTTTTTCTGACGACTAATAAATAAAAAACCGTAAATGTGCTGGAGACTTTCACGATTTACTGTTGGCTGTTGGTGCATATGCCTATGTGAATTGACTCATTAAAAATATTTCTCACTACGTCATTAATGAGGTAAAATTAATGTGATCATTTTCATATTTATACTATCACACCCATAAGTCTGTGATTTAATATGTTTAAAAGCTTTATGTATGTACATATACGAGGGAATATTGATAAGTACTTAGCCTACCATATAAAACGCCACAGTATTTCAAAACAAAATTTTATTTATTCAACATAATTTCCGTAAGACTTACACATTTAGCAGAACGTTCATAAAGTACTTCTAAGCCCTCTAAAAAATTTTTTGTTTTGGTCTGCAAACCACTCCTCAACGCATATATGGCTTCGCCATTTGTCGAAAATCTTTTACCTTTCAAATGTTTTTTGAGTTTTGGGAATAAATAATAGTCTGTCTGTGCTAAATCCGGAGAATAGGGCGGGTCGTTAACCAATTCAAAACCAATTTTATTAATTTTTTGCAGCGTTGTCTTGCAAAAAGGGCACACCTTTGGCAAGTTTTCCGCGGCGTTTTTCTACAATTGTTTTACGTAATTGAGTTAGCAACTCAGTATAATATGCTCCCGTGATATTTCTACCCTGTTAAAAATAATCTATCAGAATTATCCCATTTTTGTCCCGGAAAACTGAAGCAAGTATCTTGCCAGCCGATTTTTAAACACGGAATTGTTTTGGGTCGTGGAGAACCAGAATGCTTCCACTCTTTGGATTGCCCTTTAGTCTCTGGGCCATAGTCATGGATCCACGTTTCGTCCATAGTAACAAGCCGATCCAAAAAGTTGGAGGAATATTCTTCAAAACGGCGGCAGATTTCCTTCGCCGTTGTTCTCATACCCAAGTCGTGATGAACGATATGAAATTCACTTTCATAGGAAATGTGCAACGCTTCTGCTATACGCTTGAGTCGCATTCGTCGATCTTCTAAAATCATATCATGGACAGAATCAATGTTTTCCGGAGTGGTCACAGAAATTGGTCTTCCAGAATGGAACTCATCTTTGACATCTGATCTTCCCCTCTTAAATTTCCCAACCCAGTTTTTAATAGTGGCTTATGAAGAACACTGGTCACCTAATTTTTCTATCATATCAGGAAAAATTTAAATACTTAATAACTGACCGAAATACGATTTTTTCAAACTCTAGTTTTTTTTCAGACATCCCGTATAAAAAAATTCATAGTTTTATCACTGTTCAACTTGTGGATGTCAAACTTTGACAACTTATTTATAAAACATTATAGCTGTATTGTATAGCAACCATATTCAATTTTGTCTACTAGAGACTTTCCAGGCTAACTACATATCAATACCCCCTCGTATGTACGAGTATAATATTTAATTTATTTTCACTAAAGTAATAAATCTCTGAATCGACTAGAGTGAAACCGGAAACATTTAAGAAGTAATTGTTTATTTCGTGAGGGTTCGATCAATGCTTTGGTAGTTTATTATATTATCTTTGTTTTTGTCCATAGAACCCAGCTTTTAAAAATTTACAGACTACTTTAGGATTTTTATTATTTCGTCTCTAGTAATGACTTGTTTTGTTTAATTTCTTAAATTTGTATACCTAATGAAAACTGAAGACACCTTATCTCTGTAAACAATGTAAATCAATCGCAGGAGAGCGGCTGTGAAATATCCGCACTAAACTAATGGAAATAAATCACAATAACACTTTATATTTCATTTGTGCCGCTGCTTAAACATGTGATAAAAATAAATGAAGTTTTTGTGGTAATAACACTGGTTATTTGTATATTTACCACAAATGCTGTACGGCACGGCACGTGTGTCCTGCAGCGCGATAAGGTTTGCAAAGACGGCGATTGAGTATTCACTTCTTGGGACTTTAAATAGAGCTGAATTCATGGGTAATTTCTGAAGATAAATATTCTTTTAAATTTTGATATGTACGCTACTGGAATCTTCCTTTTTATTCAGGTAAGCAAAGCAGATAAGGTGTTGTAGTGACCAGCTGGGCGTTACTAATTTTATTTTATTTTTCAGTGATTATATTTTAATGTATTTCCTTTTATTCAAAGCATAACGTAAGGGCCTTAGGGGTGTTTCTGTGGGAATTATGTGGCAAGAAAGGGGAAACAAAAAAACAGCAATATCATAAATTCTCGGACATAAGTACTGAAACCACTGTCCCTTTTCTAAATTATTAGATATGCCGCCCAGTATGTAAACAAACTGACACACACGCTTTCTAGCAAAGTGTCAAATTGCAAAGGAATTCAAACAACCCACATACGAAATTTATTAGTTTTTTGAAAAGTGTCAGATGCATAACCGTGAGAAGTTTAATTACCATTGGCCTAGAATTTCGATTAGTACGCTGATACGTGTATCTAATTACTGTAAAATATACAGTTAGTTGTAGCGCACTCTGTTGCTCTGCACTAACTTGTAGAAATTAATCATCATACGTACACCGCTGTAAAGCATTGCTTTTTCGGTTGGGTGTATTCATCAAAGGGTTACAATAAAGTAATTTCAGTTGAGGGATCTCGCAGTGAAATCCAAATTTAACGCACAACGTAAAAGTTGGCAATTTCAATGGGTATATTTATCATATTCAAAATTAGACTTTATCAAAATTACATTAGGACTGCCCTGTTGTAGGTGCTGATCACAATTAATTACAACAATACGACAATTTTGACTACTGCAATATCTCTTGAGCATATTCACAATCAACGATAGGGATAAACATTCCTTACAAATACGAGGTGCCCAGTGTTCTCGCTCATTTTGAGGTGTACATAGGGTACATACTCGTTACAGGAGAGGCGTAACGCTCATTTACTAATTTAGAGTTGTGCATAGCGCATATACTCGTTAATTTAAGAGTCATGCATGGCGCACGTACTCATTTGGAATGAAATTGCACCCACGTCAAACTTTAAAGGTTGGTTGTAATACCACCTTTGGCTCCGGCCGTTTACGATTGATTTTAATATTAATCCTACAAAAAGTCGATCTTGTATCGCTTATCTGACTGGTGCACTGACTTACAATATAATTGCTTGTGATCGAACCACCGAACACAGGCCACTCTGATTACATCAAAATCATAAAAACAAATTGATAATAATTATTCAAGTCACTGCCCATACTTAACTTGCGTAGTTTGATGTTCATTCACTATGCATAATCATTTACTGTATTTGTAAATATGTGTACATAAATATGACTTTATAATATACGTATCAAACTTGTTGGAGTATTTATTTCTTGTTTTACAAGGTGAGCTACTCTAGATTAACGAATCACAGCAACATTAAGAGTCCTCTGACTAAATAGTCAGTTATCTAAATAAAGGGCAAGATTTTCACTTAACCAATAAGGGTTGAGGGTAAAGAAAATCTTAGTGAAAACTAAGCGATCACAGTGACAAACTGTAAAGGGTAACACACTTGGGGTACGTAAAGTTACAGTGTCTTCAGTTTTGAAACTGGACTATAGTTCGTATACAGGGGTTATCACGACGACCGTGGATTAGACGTTCCTTGGAAATTACTAACAGTTGCCAAATAAAAATTTGCACGATGGTGTTTTAGAAGACTATAATAAATCGATTCAAAATATTTTTACAATTGTACAACTTCCGGTTATAGCGATATATTTTTGGATATTCAGATTTCAGAATGGCCCTTCAATGACTATTACAATAATGTAGCACTATCGGGCTCTGTAATTAATATTTCAGTAGTTATTCAATTGTTCTTGAAAATTAGTTAAAACAAATAATAGTAATAATAATAATACTTTATTGCTGTAGAGTTACATTTTGTAACATAGCATTGTCATATACAGTGTGTCCCAAAAAGTTTTATACAAATGGAGAAAAAGTTTATCTTACATTGACATTGACTGGAATGGACATTTTGCTCTCCACTACAGTTTGAACGTATTTTCCTCTCACTCCAAATCATGATTTTGTTTTCCCTGTATTCCAGCCAATGTTTTAAAAATTTTGTACAATTTGTATATGGATCTACAAGTCATGCTGAGCTTTTTATCAAGAATATTTTTTTTGTGAAATTTAAGATAAACTTTTTCTCCATTTGTATAAAACTTTTTGGGACACACTGTAGATACAAAAAATAAAATACGTAAACTACATATACTATCCTATTAAAAATAAATTTAGAGACCACATATAAACCCTTACGGATATTAGTAATTACATAACACGACTTATCGAATAATATGCCTTTTGAAGCACACAATTTTTGAGATTATCTTTAAATTTTGCAAGTGTTGAAGATAACTTTATATCTGATGGTATGGCGTTATATATTTTAATCAGTGGCGTATTTATAGGGGGGGGGGTCCAGGAGGTCTAGACCCTAGACCCACCCCAGAGACCCAACTGAATTTTTTTATAAATAAGTACCGTTTAATTACGTCCTCCCTAAAGCCTAAGTTTATGGTATTTAATAAAATTTAGGTCATAATATGCATAATTATACTCCTATATTCGAAAATTTCACCTGTTGCACTACATTCAAATAAAAATTATCTATAAACTTCACAGAACTTGCGTAGGTACCCATCTACCTATCTCAATATCCAGTTGGACCCCCCCCCCCCCAGAAACAAAACTTAAATACGCCACTGATTTTAATACAATTGTAATACCGTCCCCTTTTAGACAATGTAGTTTTGTGGATTGGGATAGAAAGATAAGAAGCTCTCCTAGTGCTCATGGATTGAGATATCTGACTATTTGTAGGAAATAGGTTTAGGTTTTTTCTAGTGTGTATTGCTGATGTATATCTGCCCTTAACGGACATTTATAACAAAGTTTTCAGAATTTTAAAATCTACAATCGTTCCCGAGATATCGCGTTGTCCCATTCCTCGCTGAACACCCGGAATGTGTAAAGGCTGGCAAGAGTTATTATTTGTAATTCTTTAAAGCAAGTTCGACAGGAAGCATCATTTCTTAAACCAAGCATGCTTCTCTTTTGAGCAATGAATACTCTGTTAGTGTCAATTGCATTATACCAAAAGGAAATTGAAGTATGCTTTGTACACATCCAAAGTAACATGACTTTAATGTAGTAAGGCTAAGACTATGTTTCAAATAACGGACTGCATTAGTTTTTGTAACCAGAAAATTGATTTGCTCTGTCCACGAACAATTGCGGTCGACTAGTTTTATAGATTTGCCATTTAGTTTAACAAGTAAGGACTTGTCCTTGAAGCTTTTGTAAGAGATTTGCTTAGTTTTGTCGGTATTTAAGAGTACCTAACATATTTGTTTTACACCATTCTACTATCTTTTGCGATAGCTTACTCATTTCACATAAACGTTCTTGCACACTGTCTCTAGTTAACGCACATGACGTATCATCAACAAACTGATATAAAGTAGATATATTTAAATAATTGGAAAGATCATTGACAACGATACTAAAGGGGAATGGTCCCAATACTCATCCTTGAGGCACACCTTGAGCAAGACTCGCAGATTCAGACAGAATTTCTGCAGAATAATCGGTATCATGAGATTTCACACAAACACTTAAACTTCTGTTTGTCAAGTATGACTTGATTAGATCTAAAAATTTTCCACGAACACCATAATTTTCAAGTTTTAAGAGTAATAAATTGTAATTTATAGTATCAAAAGCTTTAGACAGCGCGAAGTATATACCAGACACCAATTTATTACTATTAAGTTGATTCGTTATACAAACAACACAGAGTATCTATAGTCGATTTTTTTGGTAGAAAGCTTAATTGTGTTTTAGACAGAAGATTATTTCTATTAAAATACGACAGCAATCTAGTCAAACGTGTCTTAAATATTCAAATGCTTTTCTGACCGATAAATTAATCCTTCAGGATTTAAATATTGGAAGTTTAATGGAAAACTTGAATACAGAAATTTATCAGGGACAGAAATGACCATTGCTTTACTGATTTTGTCATTTCGGAAAGAGTGAAACCCGTATTAGGCCCAAAATAATGTTTTTTGGGCTTTTGCCCAAGGAAAATAAATTTTCTTGGACAAAAGCCAAAGTTTTTTCATTGCCTATTTGGTAAGTGACACTTACTTATGCTGTCATATCTGAATGAGAAAGTTTATTTTACTATTTATATGACGGTTGTCATGTTATTAGCAAAGTAAGATCGAATCTACCTCCCTAGCTAAGTAACTGAAGGTAGCTAATTTAGCAAGAATTACCTCAAAATTGTTTTTATTTTTAATGGCAGTGAAAAACTCTAATATGCCACTTCAACCAAACACTAGATCACGCTGCCCTCGGACTAGTAACTCGTATTCTGCTGGTAAATGTTCCTTACCTCCGATGGTACATAAATACTAACTTATTGATAGTCGCTAGTCGCACAATACTTTATTCAGCGAATATAAAGGATGTGAAATACAAAATTGAATGGAGAGTATGGTAAATTCATAGTGAACTACATTTCATAAAAATAATACCTATTAAGTCCTTGTAAGCACATCGATAAGCACACCAAAATTGCATAAGATCACAATGTTAAACCCCAAATTTTTCCAAAACAATTCTTGATGCAAGTAATGACGACTGCCCTCTCCTTAAGATTAGATCTTTTCTATATCCAATAAAATCTCTTTATCTGTTGTAAGAATGAAACTAAATTTATTCCAAACGAAGGGCCTTGCCGTCTGTTTATTTACAGAAAATAGGTAATTTTTCAACAGCACAGTTAAACCAACTTTAGTCTGCATCATCCCGAAGCGCATACCTGCAAAAGAAAACGTTAAGTGATAAACCACCCGCAAACCATGGTAAGTTCTTTATTCTTACCAATACAAATCCTGGGTCCTTCGCCAAATGGTATGTAAGTGAAAGGGCGGATGGATTGTTTATTTTCATCGGAAAACCTTTCAGGGTCGAACTTTTGAGGTTCGGGGTAATATTCAGGGTCGCGTTGTAAACCAAGGGTTGAAATAAACACCCGTGTATCTTTTTCGATTGTTAAGTTGGTCTCTGGTATTTTGTAATCTTTTACACACTCGCGAGTTAAAAAGGCTACAGGTGGATACTTCCTTAGAGTTTCTAAAATGTAAAAAGAGGATTGTCAGATTGTTTGCTAACGTTTATCCTTCCCAATATTGACAAGATCCTTTTGTAATGGCGTAACCGGTACCTTTACCAAGCGAGGTTCTGCCCTGGAAAGGAAATAGTTATAGAAAAGGACTTTTGGTACGTGGTCGAACGGCCATTTTGCTGCGTAAGAAACAATATTAAACCGAAATAAATGGAGATCAAAAGCGCCTTCGAAGGAAACGAAGTTCCACTGTCCCTAGAGAAACACCTTCACCTGCGCTAAATGCCAAAATATCCTAGCAAAATATCATGAAATAACCAAGAATGTATTTGAAAACTTACCATCAATAACTTGATTCATGTACTTCATTTCCATAATGGCTTCGTACGTAATTTTCCCACCATGCTTCTCTAAAACCTGAATGATTTCATCTCGCACTTTCTGCTGAATGTCGGGATGTTCAGCTAATTCGTAGAGACAAAATGTCATGGTGGTAGAAGACGTTTCAAATCCAGCAATAAAGAAAACGAAGGCTTGGGCTGCTATTTCTTCGATGGTAAGGGCTTTACCATCGTGTTGGCTTTCGTTGGAGTCGTTCTTGATGTCCATCAAAATCTGCAGCATATCTTTACGTACGAAGTTGTTAGTTTCTCGATATTTGACGGTATTTTTCACAACATTCATGAAAAATGCTGTCACATCTTTAGAAAATAAAGCTATGTGAAGTTTTCGCGCTAGTTTTGGTCTAGAAAATGCAAAGGTGTTTCTCAAAGCTTGTAATTTCGTTACTGGTTGGAAAATTTTGCGCCCATATTTTCTAAATTCGGCATCAGGACTCTTAAAACTGTTGCACTCAAGTCCGAAAGCACAGGATCCAATGATATCAGTGGTGAAACGTGCTAAGACATCTTTAATGTCAACCGCTTCCGTACTAATGTTAAATTTTTCCATCGCGTCTTCCATCTGTTGACTGCACTGTACCAAAGTATCGAACATCATCTTCATTTTTCCAGATGTGAACGTTGGGGTTAGTTTAGTACGTAAATTTCGCCATTTTTGTCCGCCAATTGAAAAAAGGTGGGCGCTAAGTGGATCATCTTTTTCGTTGTAGTAATTTCCACGATTTACGAAGTACTGGAAGTCTTTCTGCATCACGTTTTTGACCAAATCAGGATCGACGAGCATACAAGCTTGGGTTGCAAAGACGTAGAAACCACCGTATTTTTCACCTCTTGCCTTTAATTGGTCGTACAACATTTTCATCCATTCGCCGATGTAATATTTTCGAGTCGGAGGAAATTCCATGTTACCCAACGGAAAACTCGGTTCCAAATACGGGAAACCTTTTCTTTCCCAATACTTGAAATTCCATTTTAGGTAAGTTACGATTATTACACTAAGTGCAACCACGACAGCTGCGATTTCCGTTAAAAGTGAATCGAATATCATTTTATCACGTTGAAACTGATCGTCTAATGGTTTTAAGGTAAACTAACTCAAAACACGGCTTAAATATCCTGATAAAATTGTTTTATGCTGATTCACCAAGATAAGTGCAAACTCAATGCTACTAGGAAGATAAGCGATTCTTATAAAAATTTATTTTTGTAACTAAATTGCAAGTTTACGTTAAAAACGCTCGAGATTGCTATGTTACCTTAGAGACCAGATATGTTTATCTTTGCACGTTATAATAAAAAACAATGTGAATTGCTTTTCATCTTGGCCTAGTCCGATGATAAAATATTTGACATTCCGTTGGAAGTCCACTGCCATGCAAACAATTCTGCTAAATTTTGCGAAAATATAATGCGGTGATTTTTAGGTGAACTTTAACCACATTATGATTTGCTG
This sequence comes from Melanotus villosus, assembly GCA_963082815.1. NCBI lineage: Eukaryota > Metazoa > Arthropoda > Insecta > Coleoptera > Elateridae > Melanotus > Melanotus villosus. Next base: position 45,731,691 of record OY720426.1, read on the forward strand.
TTTTTGTAAGTTGTACTTACCATGGCATAGTAGAGGAGATTAGGTTAATTCTACCATCTGTTTATCGCCGGCCATAACGGTAGGGAAGTAATTTACCACCCTAGGAATGTTAGAAATTTAAAGATCATCGTTATGATTTCTTAGTCAAAGTTCAGCATTTTCAGTTTAAATTTATTTGTCTCCATTAATTTATGAGATTCGAATTGAAATCAGAATTTGTATTTTTAGAATTTCAGATTCAAACTATGGATTTTGAAGTGCTAAAATATAAGTTCTGCCCTGAAAGTCAAGTTTAACTCAGGATTACACGTTTAGGATCTACATTTTTACAATATCGAACTGAAAGTTCTGAATAAAAAGATCAGAAATTTAGCCTTTTTTATTTCAATTTATTTGCTGCGATTAAGTTACGGATTCGGACTTAAATCAGAATTTAAAGAAATCTGCTCTTTAGAACTTCAACCTCAAATTACTTATTTTGAAGCCCTAAAATGTTAATCATTATTCAGCCTCAGTCAAGTTTCAATCAGAGTTAAAATTTTTAGGATCAAACAAACTTAGCCTCTGTAGTTGAAATCTATTTGCCCTGATTAAGGTTCTGAAATTAAGATTTAAATCAGAAAGTTTAAGTGAATTCAAACCGTCTAGGTTTAGGATCCAAATCTGTGCAATTTCGAACTAAAATTTCTTAATCTAAACCCCCAAATTCAGCCTGGATTAAGTTTATGCAATTCGGATTAAAGTCAGGATTTCAAGAAAAATCTACACGCGAAATTGATATTTTTAGAACGTCAGATTCGAATTACGACTTCTGAAGTCCTAAACTATCAAATTTAGCCATGAAAGTCACTTTAAATCTTGTACGTTTAGGATTTCGAGCTAAATTTTTGGATCAAAGAATCTGGAATTAAACCGTTTGAGTTTAAATTTGCTTCGATTGATTGTCCGAAATTCGGATTTAAATCAGAATTTCAAGAAATCTAGTATTGAAATATGGCCCTTTAGAACATTACACTCGGATTTTGAAGCCCTAAACAATTAAAATCAGTTCTGAAAGTCAAGCAATGAGTATTTAACCCATCTATGTAAGATTAAAACCTTTCCAATTTCGAGCAGAAATTTCTAAATAAAAAAACTCAAAAATTATTTGTTTGGATTAAGTCTTCAAATTTTGGATTAAATTTAACGAAACCAACTCTTGGAATTCGAATTGAAACTTCAAATTCAAATTACGAATTCTGAAGCCCTAAAGTATTAAATTTTAGCCTTGAAAGTCAAATATAAATCAGGAGTTAAACTATCTACGTTTAAGATCAAAATCCTTACGATTTCGATCTAAAATTTCCGAATCAGAACACCCTAAATACAACCTTATTAGTATAAATTGATTCGCCTGGATTAATATTCTGAAATTTGGATTGAAATTGAGTTGGCGTAGTCAGAAAGAATAAAGAAGCTTTTGCATTTGATTAAAATGTTCGAACCCTAATTTGTAGTTATTCATCAAATGCTGAGAAAACTATTGATTTGCCTGGATTAATATTCAGAAATTTGGATTGAAATTAAAATTTGAAGAAAATCCAAATTTGTATTGTAGAACTACAGATTCAAGTTATGGATTATACAGTCCTTTGGATTTAAACTTATCTCTGAAAGTCAATTTTAAGTGGATTTGAATCGTTAGCATTTAAAATACAATTTATAACTGACATTTCTGTGCCAAAACACCCCAAATGCAGCCTTTTTGGTTTGAATTTATTTGCCTTGATTAAGATTATGAAATTGGGATTTAAATCAGAATTTAAAGAGAAATCTACTTACGAAATATATATTTTTAGAACTTCAGAAGCTTTGCCCTGAGCGTTAAGTTTAAATGGATTTAAATCGTTTATATTTAAGATTCAACATTCGACGATTTTAAATCGAAACTTCTGAATCAAAACATTACAAATTCGGCCCTTTAAGTTTAAATTTACTTGCCTTGATTGAATGTCCGAAATTCGGATTTAAGAAATCTGCTATTCAAATTCAAATTCAAATTACAAACTAGTTCCTGGGCGACCCTGATTCTTATTAACGCCTTCTTCACTACACGTATAGCGTCCTTTCTCTCTACATGCCCTAGTAGTGTTACTCGTTGTGCTCTGATACACTGCGTCATTGTTGCTTCACCATATAGTTGTCTTTAGTTCTCCATTCTTTCTTCTTACCCATACATTTCCTTCTCGTTTTCCTCCAAAAATTTTCCTTAGAATTTTTCGTTCCCATGTTTCTATCTCCTCTGCATCTAACTTATTCAGACTCCAAGTTTCGCAACCATAGGAGGCGGTTGGTCTTAAAATGGTCTTATACATTTGTAATTTAGCTTTATGTAAGATAGCTTTTGACTTTAAAAGTTTAGTTAGTGCTCCTGCACAATTATCTCCTTTCAAAATTCTAGCACTTATTTCTGAGGTATTGTTTCCATTATCTGTTAACCACACTCTTAGGTATGTGAAGTTGTGCACTTTTTCTATCTTCAATCTTCTGTTTCCTTCTAATTCTATTTCTGTTTCGTTTTGCAAATCTTCTGTATTAATTTGCATGTACTTTGTTTTTCCTTCGTTGACTTACAGCCCTACCTTGCTTTCTTCGAACTCTAATACCTTCACCACTTGCTGTAATTGTTTCTTGTGACTGCGTGACTGCTAAAATTGCGATGTCGGCGGCATACGCTAAACACTGATAAGTCTTGCTTATTATAGTGCCTGTTCTGTTTATTTTGCTAGCTCTAATTACTTTTTCCAAGATAATATTAAATAATGTAGTCGATAGCGGGTCTCCCTAAAGTAATACATATTTTATAAAAAAAACCGTTTCAACCTTAGAAAGAAGTACAAAGTTTATGGAGAGCAACGTTGCAGTGTTACATCAAGTAACGCCTGTAGACCGCATAATTATGCTTAAAAAATTTGACAACGCTGTTTTGTTATAAAAATGTCAAACGTGTTTGTATGAAATTGTTTTCTGTAACTAAAAATAAGAAATATTTACAAAAGATAAGGAGTTTTATAGTTTCTGTTACTAATCCTTATCTTTTCAAGTTTTTAATATGAGAAGTGTTAAAATCAGAAAGAGCTGTCAATCATTATTTTAAGCCGATTGTCTGGGATATTTGGGTTGCATACATATTCGAAGGTATTTTTCCCGAAAATATGTTGAAACTCAACATTATAAAAACTTTCTCTACAAATTGCACTCGTAAAAAAGAATTTGTAACTTTTCAAACTTCCTCAATCTATTCCTAATGGCAATCAAATTTGTCCTACGACAGCCTTTTTTTGATTATTTGTTTTACTTTCAATATAAAAAGGTCAACGGAAAAACTAATTTAATTAATAATACGATTATCGAAATTTTAAAATAAGAAATCGGCCTCGTAGGACAAATTCTATTGCAATAATTTATTTATTTTCATATCAAAAATTGCTTTAAATTAATTTTTGAGTCCGTAGTTTGTATAGAAAGTTTACCGGAGTTTGCGTTCACATTAGCCACTTGTCGAAGCAGTCCGGAGGCGCCTTAAGATAACACGAAACCAAAACTTTTGAACACTCGGATTTAAAATCCTTCAGTAGAGAAGTATTAGCCAACGTTACTCTTTTAGATCATCTTTAGTCATGCAGCCAGTGTTGCCAGATGACTTTTTATGGTATTAGTAGATGGCGCGCTTTAAAATCTGTAGAAATCAATAGGTCAAAGAAAGCAATAAAACACCACCTACCTATGAATAATAGTTATTTATGTACCAAGGGCGTAAAGATGCTTTTATGGTCTGAGACGTGATTTTGAGCCCGAGACGCTAGTCGAGGGCTAAAGACACATCGAAGGCCATAAAAGCAAGTTACGCCAGTGGTACATACATAATTTTATGCACGATCGAAGATTTTAAAACTGAAATAAAAGGAATAAATTAATGTTCTACCCACATCGAGTAGTTAGTTGCTCAATTATTTTAATTTTTTACTGACAACTGTCAAATGGTTGAAGCATTTACGCCTAGGAATATTCACATAAATAATTGTGTTAACTGTGTTGTTAATACAAATTACCCTAAATAGAGTTCTAATAAAGAGCATACATTCGATTTTAATTTAAAAAAATTCTTTATAAGACTGTTAAACTGTTTATCAATTTTTGACGTTTCATTATAGACCGGCGGCCTATAAATACACCCATGGGCTATAAAGAGACGTTTATGTCAAAAAAATTCAGACATAATTGACACATTATAATGCGATCGTGCATAAAAACATTTATTGGTTCGAGTTCTGACAGAAAAAGCAAACAACAAATATAAATGGAAAACTGACTATCAGTAACTAAAATACTTAACTAACTAAATTCAGTCGGTATCAGTCTCAGAATCAGTTATTCCGTCCTGATTTTTTTTTAGTACTTTTTCGCATTTCATTTATTAGTTCTTTAGCCTTCGGATTACCAAGCGGTAATATCTTGTTCTTTCTTGAATATTTTTTATTCGCTTCTTTTGGTGTGACCTTTCACAGCTCTAACTGTGCCAAAATATAATAGACAAGAAGGGAGTGTATACATTACCACTTGGTAATTCGAATAACAGTTTTAGCGACCAGAATTTGTAATGGCGTGATAACGTTACAAGGCAACGCAAGTGCGCAGTGTGGTACGCTGTCAGGCTGTGTTGCAGTTTGCAGTTTGCAAGAAGGGTGTGCCGTTTTACTGTAAAATGTCTCATAAATACCTTATGTAGGCTGAATTAGAGTATTATAGTGGTGAGGGTTTTGACGATATAGAAGATGCAATATTATCCGAAGACAAAGATGAATTGATTGAGGATGCTTGACTCTCAGGTACCGGTTCAAATAGAAGTTCATTGGATACTGACGATGAATGTGATATAGGTAACACTATTTCTGCGAAAGATGGTACAGTATGGCAAAAGAGAAAACCTCGAATCGATAAGCGTCTCACAAGAAACATTTTACGCTAAAACCCCGGACGAACAACTTATAGTCGAGCATTTACAACAGCGACTACCTCTTTCAAGCTATTTATTTCTGAAGAAATTGTCGATATTATCGAGCGAGAAACCAATAAAGAGCCTCTTCCCTGTTAGGAGACGACTGGAATCCTACAAACAATGATGAAATACCTATATGCATTTTTTGGTTTGCTGCTTCTTGCTGGTGGTATGAAGGTAAACCAAGAACCAGTTATAGAAATGTGGAGTACGAAACACCCTATATTTCAACGACCAATATTTTGCGCTACAATGTCACGACATAAGATGCAACAATTACTTAGGTTTATACGATTTGGTGATCTCGCTACTTGACCAGAGAGACGTGAAAATGATAAACTGGCCTCCCTTCGAGAAATATTTAATATATTTGCTTCGAATGCAAAAATTGCTATATACATAAAGTCTGTATTGATGAATAGCTCGTTCCGTTACGTGGACGTATATAAAATCAAAGCCAGACAAATTCGGCATTAAAATTAGAGTATTATGTGATACAACGAATACGTACTGCTGGAATTTTCAAGTCTACACTGAAATGGTAGATAATACTCCAGAAAGGGAACAAGGTAAACAATATAATGCTTTGTTCTTGTAAACATTTACGTTTCAATTTATATTTCAGGTAAACGTGTTGTCCTAGATTTGGCTGATGGTTTAGGTGCTGGGTACGGTATTTCGACAGATAATTTCTTCACATCCGTGCCACCAGTGAAAAACTCTAATATGCCACTTCAACCAAACACCAGATCACGCTGCTCTCGGACTAGTAACTCGTATTCTGCTGGTAAATGTTCCTTACCTCCCATGGTACATAAATAAATATTGATACTCGTACAATACTTTATTCAGCGAATATAAAGGATGTGAAATACAAAATTGAATGGAGAGTATGACAATTTCATAGTGAACTACATTTCGTAAAAATAGTACCTATTAAGTCCTTGTAAGCACATCGATAAGCACACCAAAATTGCCTAAGATCACAATCTTAAACCCCAAATTTTTCCAAAGCAATCCTTGATGCAAGTAATGCCGACTACCCTCTTCTTAAGATTAGATCTTTTCTATATCCAGTAAAATCTTTTTATCTGTTGTAAGAATGAAGTTAAATTTATTCCAAACGAAGGGCCTTGCCGTCTGTTTGTTTACAGAAAATAGATAATTTTTCAAAAGCACAGTTAAACCAACTTTAGTCTGCATCATCCCGAAGCGCATACCTGCAAAAGAAAACGTTAAGTGATAAACCACCGGCAAGTGGTAAGTCGTTTATACTTACCAATACAAAGCCTGGGTCCTTCACCAAATGGTATGTAAGTGAAAGGCCGGATGGAATGTTTATTTTCCTCGGAAAACCTTTCAGGGTCAAACTTTTCAGGTTCGGGGTAATATTCAGGGTCGCGTTGTAAACCAAGGGGTGAAATAATCACCCGTGTGTTTTTTTCGATTGTTAAGTTGGTATCTGGGATTTTGTAATCTTTTACACACTCGCGAGTTAAAAAGGCCACAGGTGGGTACTTCCTTAGAGTTTCTAAAATGTAAAAAGAGGATTGTCAGATTGTTTGCTAAGGTTTATCTTTCCCTATATTGACAAGCTCCGTGGTACCTTTACCAAGCGAAGATAAGGAGAAGTTTTGCCCAAGAAAGTAAATAGTTATAGTAAAGAACTTTTGGTAGGTGGTCAAACGGCCGTTTTGCTGTGAAACGGTCTTCTAAGGTAAGAAACAATATTAAACCGAAATAAATGGAGATCAAAAGCGCCTTCGAAGGAAATAAACTTTCGCTGTCTCTGAAAAAACACCTTCACCTGGGCTAAGTCCCAAAACATCGTAGCAAAATATCATGAAATAACCAAGAATGTATTTGAAAACCTACCATCAATAACTTGATTCATATACTTCATTTCCATAATGGCTTCGTACGTAATTTTCCCACCATGCTTTTCTAAAACCTGATTGATTTCTTCTCGCACTTTCTGCTGAATGTCGGGATGTTCAGCTAATTCGTAGAGACAGAATGTCATGGTGGTAGAAGACGTTTCAAACCCAGCAAGAAAGAAGACGAAGGCTTGGGCTGCTATTTCTTCGATGGTAAGGGCTTTACCATCGTGTTGGCTTTCATTGGAGTCGTTCTTCATATCCATCAATATCTGCAGCATATCTTTACGTACTATATTGTTAGTTTCTCGATATTTGACGGTATTTTTCACAACATTCATGAAAAATTCTGTCACATCTTTAGAAAATAAAGATATGTGAAGTTTTCGCGCTAGTTTTGGTCTGGAAAATGCAAAGGTGTTTCTCAAAGCTTGTAATTTCGTTGCTGGTTGGAAAATTTTGTTTCCATATTTTCTAAATTCGGCATCAGGACTCTTAAAACTGTTGCATTCAAGGCCGAAAGCACAGGATCCAATGATATCAGTGGTGAAACGTGCTAAGACATCTTTAATATCAACCGCTTCCTTACTAATGTGAAATTTATCCATCGCGTCTTCCATCTGTTGACTGCACTGGACCAAAGTATCGAACATCATCTTCATTTTTCCAGATGTGAACGTTGGGGTTAGCTTAGTACGTAAATTTCGCCATTTTTGTCCGCCAATTGAAAAAAGGTGGGCACTAAGTGGATCATCCTTTTCGTTGTAGTAAGTCCCACGATTTACGAAGTACTGGAAGTCTTTCTGCATCACGTTTTTGACCAAATCAGGATCGACGGGTATATAAACTGGGGTTGAAAAGAAGTAAATACCTGCGTGTTTTTCACCTCTTGCCTTTAATTGGTCGTACATCATTTTCATCCATTCGCCGAAGTAATATTTTCGAGTCGGAGGAAATTCCATGTTACCCAACGGAAAACTCGGTTCCAAATACGGGAAACCTTTTCTTTCCCAATATTTGAAATTCCATTTTAGGTAAGTTATTATTATTACACTAAGTGCAACCAGGACAGCTGCGATTTCCGTTAAAAGTGAATCGAAAATCATTTTACCACGTTGGAACTTTTGCTAATCGTGTAATCGCTCTAAGGCAAACTAACTAAAAATACGGCTTAAATATCCTGATAAAGTTGTTTTATGCTGATTCACCAAGATAAGTACAAACTCACTGCTACTAGGAAGATAAGCTATTCTTATAAAAATTTATTTTTGTAACTAAATTGCTAGTTTGCATTAAAAACGCTCGAGATTACTATGTTACCTCAGAGACTGGATTTGTCTACTTTTGCACGTAATAATAAAAAACAATGCGAATTGCATTTCATCCGTCCGTTGATAAAATATTTGACACTCTGTTCGAAGTTCACTGTCGTGAAAACAATTCTGCTAAATTTTGCGAAAATATAAGGGGGCGATTTTTAGGTGAACTTTAACCACATTATGATTTGCTGTTTTTGTAAGTTGCACTTACCATGGCATAGTTGAGGAGAGTGGGTTAATTCTACCATCTATTTATCGCCGGCCATAACGGTAGGGAAGTAACTTACCGCCCTGGGATGTTAGAAATTTAAAGATCCAAATCATTACGATTTCCAATTGAAATTACTTAGTCAAAATTCAGCATTATTAGTTTAAATTTATTTGTCGCCATTAATTTTCTGAGATTCAAGTCAAGTTAACCTCAGGATTCAAAGCACCCATGTTTAAAACATGCAACTATCTAATAATCAGTAAGGAAAAATCGGTAAATGAGAGTCTTAAGATTAACAACATAGTGTTAAAAGTAGTGACTAGTGCTAAATACCTTGGGCTAGTCTTGGACAACCAACTACTTTTTAATCAACACATCGAAGCAACTCAGAGAAAAATATATAAAGTAATCTATCCACTGTACCACTCAGCTAAGTTTTTTAATCAAGAAACAAGATACAATAATATATAGGCATAATCTATGTCTACTGCATTCTGACTTATTTGAGTGCGTTTTGGGGCCATGCTAGAAAGCGGGACATCGACAAACTCCAAGTAACACAAAACAATTGTGAAGTTCTAAAATATTAATTATTATTCAGCCTCAATCAAGTTTAAATTAGGATTCAAATGTCATATTTCCAAATTTAAAAAAATAAATTTAGCTTGTGCACTTTAAATCGATTTGCCTCGATTAAAGTTCTCAATTTGGAACTGAAATCAGAAAGTTTAGGTGAATTTAAATCGCCTACGTTTAGGATCCAAATCTTTTTAATTTCAAACTAAAATTTCTGAATCTATTCTTCAAATTCAGCCCTTTTGGATTAAATTGATTTGCCTGGATTAAGTTTCTGAAATTCGGATACAAATCAGGATTTAAAGAAAAATCTACTCGTGAAATTGATATTTTTAGAACGTCAGATTCAAATTATTCCTTAACTATTAAATAGAGCCCGGAAAGTTACTTTAAATCAGAATTTAAATCTTTTACATTTATGAACCTCAAATTAAACAGTTTCAGTTTAAATTTACTTGCCCCGAATGAGTGTCCGAAATTCGCATTTTAATCAGAATTTAAATAAATATAGTGCTGCAATGTGGACATTTAGAAGGAAAACTCGACCTAAACGATTAAAATCAGTTCTGAAAGTCAAGTTTGAGTCCGTATTTAAACAATTTTTTTTAATTTCTAGCAGAAACTTCTAAATAAAAAACTCAAAAATTATTTGCTTCGATTAAGTCTTCAAGTTTTGGATTGAAATTAGAGTTTAAAGAAATCAAATCTTGAAATTCGTATTCTCACAACTTCAGACTCAAATTAGGAGTTCTGAAGTCCTAAAGTATTAAATTTGGCCTTGAAAGTAAAATAAATCAGGAGTTAAACTATCTTCGCTTCAGATTCAAATCTTTACGATTTCTAATTGAAATTTCTGAATCAGAACACCCCACACACAACCTTTGCAGTTAACATTTATTTGTCAGGAAATTTGGATTGAAATTAAAATTTAAAGAGAGAAATGAAATTCGTATTTTTTAGAACTACAGATCCACGTTACTGATTTTAAAGTCCTTTGGATTTAAACTTAGCTGTAAAAGCCAAGTTCAAGTGGATTTGAAACGCTTGCACTTAAAATCCCAATCTCTACAATTTCCAACTGAAATTTTTGTGTCGAAACACCACAACTGCAGCCTTGTTGGATTGAATTCATTTGCCTTGACTAAGATTCTGAAATTGGGATTTAAATCAGAATGTAAAGGCAAATCTACTCGCGAAATATCTATTTTCAGAACTTCAGAAGCTTTTCCCTGAAAGTTAAGTTGAAATTGATTTAAATCGTTTACTTTCTAAGCTTTTAAATTGAAACTTCTGAATCAAAACACTACAAATTCGACCCTTTAAGTTTAAATTTATTTGCCTCGATTGAATGTCCGAAACTCGAATTTAAAGAAATCTGCTCTTCAACTGAAACTCAAATTACGGATTCTAAAGTTCCAAAATATTAATTTAACTCCTGAAAGTTCAAATCAGAGAAATTTATGATCAAGAAACTCCAAAAACAACATTTCTAGTTTGGAATTATTTGCTTCAAGATTCGGACTGAAATCAGAATTTAAAGAAATTCGTATTTAGGGAACTTACGGGGATTCTGAAGTCCTTAAATATTTAATTCCGCCCTGAAAGTCGAGTTTAAATAGATATATTAGTTTGCATTTAATTTCTAAATCTCTACAATTTTGAACTGAAATTTACGAGTCAGCGCACCCCAAATTCAGTGAGTTTAGATTTATTTGTTAGAATAAGTTTCTGAAATTCGGACATAAATCAAAATTTAAAAAAATACCTCTTTAAATTTGAATCTTTAAAACTTCAGATTCTGAAACCCTAAAGTGTCAAATTCAGACCCTTGAAAGTTAAGTTTCAACCGAGATTTAAGCCATCTTTAATTAAGTACCTAATTATATCGCAAACTATTTAAATATGGAATGGCACTGAAAAGATCTAATTGCAATCTTTAACAAATTTAGGACTTTAGACTCAGTTTTCCTCCCTTGGTACATAAACAATCATTGCTGTGCATATAATCCTTTATTAAGCGAATATAGAATGTAATACTGCTGTGTGTAAGAATTCCATTGTGAAACACTATAAACATCATGTCAGTTACGCTACACCCTTGTAAACATGTCGATTTTAAAATTCCCTTACCCATAACCATAAAAAAATCCCAAAGTGTACAATTCCATAGTCAACAAGTTTCCGAAACAATTTTTGAGGAGGGTGAGCAATGTCGATTAATATAAGTAGTTTCCTAAGATTTTAAGCTTCCTTTGTAATTTTTTCTATATCCAGAAAAATTCCTCCTTCAGTTGTAAGAATAAAACTAAATTTATCCCACACGAAGGGCCTTGGCGTCTGTTTGTTTACCGAAAACACATAGTTCTTCAAAAGCACAGTCAAACCAACTTTAGTCTGCATCATTCCAAAGCGCATGCCTGCAAATGAAAGTTAAAGGTGGTAACTTGGTACACCATCAACAGAGCATACTTACCAATACAAATCCTAGGCCCTTCCCCGAATGGTATATAAGTAAAAGGCCGGATGAATTGTTTGTTCTTATCAGAAAACCTTTCAGGATCGAACTTTTCAGGTTCGGGATAATGTTCAGGATCGCGATGTAAACCAAGGATTGAAATAATCACCCGTGTGCCTTTTTCGATTATTAGGTTTGTGTGTGGGACTTTGTAATCCTTTACACAGTTGCGGGTTACAAAGGTAGCTGGTGGATATTTCCTTAGAGTTTCTAAAAAGTAAATGGGGTTAATTTCCTTGCGACCCATTAGGAAGCAGTTGGTGTATAATATAACCACAAGTTGGCGGTAAGTCTTGCAGAGAAGGTTTGGGATTTAAGAAAGTAGGAAACGGGGAAGATCAAGAGCTCACGTGAGCAAGGTTTCTAACCCTGAAGCATATCTGTCCTCCAGCGGGGTCATAGATTATTTATTAAATGGTTATTGTGACTAAGAGTAGGTAAATGCTTCAGAGAACGGACTTTGCAGTTCGCAAATAATGAACGTTTAGCAAAAGAAAATTATAAAAGTTCTTCAAGCAGATGAAGATTCCTTGGCCATTTTTTCAGACAAAATCTTCAAGAATTAACAATGAAACAAACTCAAGAAACTTTCTCATGCATACTTGTTAATGGAACGTTCCTTAAATTTTCAAATAAAATTTTCCAAGGGATGTCTGTGGTCTTCAAAAAGAAGGTTAGGTATCAATAATGAAGTATTTTTATCAAGCCAAGTGTTGTTAATAGAACATTTGCCATTCGTTTAAAAAACCCTTGGAGAAAGAGCTGTAATTTTCAGGAGAAAAGGAGAAGGCTCTTTTGGCAGGCCAAGACTCCATAAGAGAGCATTCTTTATTTTTCTCAGAGGAGGAGAGGAAAGTCCTTCAGCAGTTATGAAGAAGAACCAACAAAAAAGAGAAAGGTATTAAAAAAGCTGTTCAAGTAAGCTAAGACTTCTTGGAAGAGGATGTTCTACAAACTAGCGATCAGGCTAAGGAAAGTTTTGGCAAGAAAGCCCTTAAATCGAAGAACCATCCAACCAATCCTTATGTATTCTAAAAGCCAAGCAAAAATCCAAAAGGGAAAGCAGAAGAGCAAGGAAGAGTTGTGAAGATTCAACAAGGTGCCCCTCCAAATGTTTCAAATCGTATTGCAGTTATGACTATTTCCAAGAAACATTACAAGACACCAAAACGGATCATAAATGTTAATCACTCAATCAACCGTTATCTCAATCTTAAAATCGAACGATCTCTCTTTTTTGTGGTGAAGACTTTCACGGTCAGTGTCAGAGGTAAAACCCTTCGCCTCTAGCTTGGTTGACAAGTTGAGTTACCGTTACCCTCCTGCCTCTTGCTAAAAGAGTTTTGCCTCTGGCGTGGTTGACACGTTCAGTTACCGTGCTCTTTTAGTGCTCCCTTTCCTCCTGAAGAAATCCCTTAAGAAAGTGGGTGAAACGTTGAGTCTTTCTGTCTCAAAATGACATGGTCCCAATCCGGAAGACGTTTTGTTAATAACGATTATTGTGATCATCTTTATGAGTGTAATTCTGGTCTGGGAAGGAAATTACTTGTGGTAAAAACTGACTTTTGGTGTGCAAGGAGGAGAGGCCGCTTTTAATTTTCCCCAAGTTCCAGTTTTTCTAAAATATAGCTAAAATTTGCCCATGAACGTTTTGCACCATTAAATAAACTATTTGTGAAAAATAGCAAAGGTTCAAGATCAAGGGAGTTTTTCTATTCCCAGTATCTTTTTTGTCAAGAACGAAAATCCGTCTTCTGCCCTGCTATCGAAGGGGCAAGATTAACTACCTGACTATCAGATGTGCTGATAAGACTCATAACATTTTCTCTGCGAGTATTAAAACCCTAACATGAACTTTTGGCAACCGTAAACCCACGGATCACTGATCGTAAACCACCTTCTCCTCCCATCGATAGGTAAAGAAGCCTTCTGTACGGTATACGTACTACGAAGGTTCACAAAAAGGGAGAAGGGTCTTAAAATATGCACCTAAGATATTACCAAATACTCCCACCAAAACATTTCTACTTACCATCAATAACTTGCCCCATGTACCTCATATCCATAATGGCTTCGTAGGTAATTTTTCCGCCGTTTTTCTCTAAAACTTGATTGATCTCCTCCCGCACCTTATGCTGAATGTCAGGATGTTCAGCTAACTCGTAAAGGCAGAACGTCATGGTCGTCGACGATGTTTCAAATCCGGCAATGAAGAAAGCGAAAGCTTGGGCTGCCATTTCTTCAGTGGTAAGGGTTCCACCATCCTGCTTGTTTTCTTTGGATTCATTCTTCATATCCATCAAAATTTGAAGCATATCTTTACGTATGAATTTATTAGTTTCCCTAAATTTAAAGGTATTTTTCACAACATTTAAGAAGAATTCTGAAGTATCCTTAGGGACCAGCCCTATTCCAAGCTTTCTTGCCAAGTTTGGTTTGGTAAAGGCTAAAGCTCTGCTTACAGCTTCCAATTTTGTTGGTGGTTGGAAAATCTTCTGTCCATATTTTCTAAATTCAGCATCGGGGCTTTTAAAACTATTGCATTCCAGGCCGAAAGCGCATGATCCAATAACGTCAGTGGTAAAACGTGCTAAAACATCCTTAATATCAACCGCCAGCTTGTTTTCGTGAAAATGATTCATAGCGTCTTCCATTTGACGGCTGCATAGGACCAAAGTATCGAACATCATCTTCATTTTTCCCGAAGTGAACGTTGGTGTTAGTTTCGTACGTAAATTTCGCCATTTCTGTCCACCAATTGCAAAAAGGTTAGCACTTAGTGGATCGTCCCTTTCGTTGTAATAAAATCCGCGATCTACGAAGTAAGGGAAGTCTTTCTGCATTACGTTTTTTATCAAATCGGGATCGATGGGCATGTAAGCTGGCTTTGAAAAGAAGTAAACACCCCCGTGTTGCTCTCCTTTTGTTTTTAATTGGTTGTATAACATTTTCATCCACTCCCCAACAAAATATTTTCTATTCAGAGGAGATTCCATGTTACCAAATGGAAAACTCGGTTCCAAATATGGGAAACCTTTTCTTTCCCAATATTTGAAATTCCATTTTAAGTAAGTTACGATTAGGATTATAACGGCAATCACAACAGTCAACGCTTCGGTTAACAACGAATCGATGATCATTTCACTGATTTACTAAAATTATTATAAACTGTATAAATATTCTTACCCAATCTATTTTATTGAGATTCATGCAAGTAAACTACATGCAAATTAAATATGAATCATACGATGCTAATCGAATTCCAAGATGCAACGCTGTAGCGTGCTGACTTGCTGATTTTAAAGAGTGGGGATAATGCGTAATTTTAAACACATAAAACAAACGGCAGTTGTTTATCTTAGTTTGTAATTCAACAATCAATATTGGTATTGATAATAAAGTGCACCTAAATTCTTCAGATTATTTTGCGATAATCTGAAAAAAATAGCAATGCGCAGCTAAAAGTATTAAGTTTTACAAGATAAATATATTTCAACAACTTCGATGAAAAATGACGGGCCGATTTAATGGTGGACTTTAATGTTTCTGTAGTACCATGAGATCGAAAAAAAGATGATTCTGAGCAGGCCTTGACTAATACAGCACGATTGGTTACACTGGTTCTAGAATGCCTATGAATTATAATGTGACAGAGACATTTCAAATGTAAGTCAGTTTTGCAATCTTGTTTCCAGAATTATTTAAGTTTATCGTTGTAATACTAGTGAAGGATCACATTTTGAATACCTACTCTAACATGTATTCATCTTAGTTTTCAGTTTGTTCCCTAAATAAATACTGTTTTGTGTTTTAATTTATTTGACATTTATTAACCTCTAACTTACTGCCATATTTTGAAATCAGTCTTGCCAATCGCGTTGTACTAGTCAAGGCCTGCTCAGAATCATCTTTTTTTCGATCTCATGGTATTTCTGGTTTGTGTCATTGTTGAGCAAGATATAAATAGGATCTCAGCTTGCGCCGATTAACATGATAATTAGCTATGGCATTAATTCGCCAACACAAGTAACACTACTGAAACTAATCTTTATGCTGCCAACTATTCAATTAGCAAGGCGTTTATGATCGGTCGGGATCGAACTCGAGACCTTTAGCCTACTGGGCAACCTTGTTAAAAATTTTATGTAATTTATAGAAATTTTTTCCGAAATTAAAAATGTATAAGTTTCGCTTACGGATTCAAGTTCGGACGACGTACAAAAATCCGTAAGTGCTAAACGTTTGATTTTGTAGTTTAAATAATCGCAGACAAGGAAAAAACAAGTTGACAATTTCATTTTTTAGAGTAATAAATTATGGGGGAAAATTAAAGTATCACTGGTATCACCAAAATATTTATGTGTTACCAAACCTAGGTCCCTAAATAACTAACTTAATTCCATAAATTAATTTTTCCGTATCCATGGTATGTAATTGACAGATTATTTATCTTATTTGAGGTTAACAATGGCGGATGGCGGGTAAATACGAAAAAGCGGGACGATATGAACATTTGCGGGTTTTTAC
The DNA here is from genome assembly GCA_963082815.1 of Melanotus villosus. Taxonomy (NCBI): domain Eukaryota; kingdom Metazoa; phylum Arthropoda; class Insecta; order Coleoptera; family Elateridae; genus Melanotus; species Melanotus villosus. Next base: position 45,747,754 of record OY720426.1, read on the forward strand.
CGTGCATGCTATCGACGTGACATCTACCGATAGAATTTAGAATCAAAATTATTATTTGATTATACAAAAATCTTCATTTAAGTGATTGATAAGTGTAATTATTTTTTAAAATTCAAGCAAATACGATTATTTTTTACATAAATTCATTATAGAAGTTATTTTTAATACGAAAATTTGACATGTGTAATTTGAGGTTATATGTCAAAAACGTAGGTACGTATTATATTATAACTATTTTTATCTACAACTATGAAATAATAGACGTATTATGTATTTACTTCCAAGTATATAAAGCTGCTCATATTATACTTCTCATAAGACACTAGTGGAATATGAACCATATTCCACGGCGGCATTTTTTTTTTAATAAGTAGGTCGGGTATGTTGTCAAATGACATTAACGTCAAATTAATAAAAGTGATTTGTGCAGTTATGAAGTGCAAGTCTGCAATTATGGATACCGAAAATGACATACGTTATGGGATTATCAGATTTAGAAAAATACACCGGACGTTGTTTGTGAAGATTCTCAGCTACATTGTGTGCTGATGGAGGAGTAACCATGACAACTTTGAAATGCCACTACTAAACCTGTAAATTTTACTAAAATCATAATTTCAATAAATTAGTTACCTACCTTTATTATCAAAAATTATAAATAAATATCTCGTAGTTGTAGATAAAGTATTGTATTTGACTCGCATATAATGGTTACATTACACTCGGATGATTACAATACTCGCCTGTCGGCTCGTATTGTAAACTTCATCCTCGTGTAATATAGCCTACATTATATGCTCGTTAAATAAAATACTATTATTTAATACGAACTTCTCATGGATGCGGAAAAATAACTTGTGCCCTACGGGAATCTAACGGCATATTTCATCCCTCGGCTTTTGCTGCCCTCGCTCACTACGTTCGCTCGTGCAGCAGAAATCTTCGGGATGAAATATGCCTATATCTTCCCTTATGACGCAATATACTATTAAGCTCTGATTAACTAAACCGTCTCCCTACTTTTGTCTTCAAATTAACAACAATCTGAACACCCAATAAATAGTTAGGCATCTTTTTTGTCCCGCTCGAAATCGGTTTTGTGCATAAATTATATACGTTTGCACAAAAATAACTAATGTGTCCCCAAAATTACCGATTTGTCACTAAATAAAATATTTTCAGCGCCTGATTACGATCTATATTTTATTCTGTTGCCGTCACCATTACAGTAGCAGCAATTAATTTACTTAGTTATCAAAAAATAGGAAGTGTTGGTAATTTTATACTTTTTATTCGCAAATATAATGAAAGATGCACCAGAGAACGGGTGGGGATAACACCGACGCGTGCGTAGAACTTTACTCTTAAATTGACACGCATTTGCAGCTGTTTTGAGCTGCAATATTGTTACGAATTATACGTTTGTTATGTTGTTTCTGTTATCTCGGACTGTTTCTATTAGAAAATGGTTATGAATTGACCAAGCACGTAATTATTATTCTCTTTTTAATTACTAAATAATTAAATTTAATAGACAATATGGAATCAAGCAATTGTGTAGGGCCTCTACGCAATATTCGAGTACCTCTCAGAATAGAGTGTTTGCAACAATACCAACCTTAACCCTAAAAGAGAGTGGACTCGGTCATACCAATGAGCTAAATTGCCAAAAAAGTTGTATTGACCCGTAGCGATGATACTTTTAAGTACTATGACGTACTTGGTGGTAAAGCTGAAACAATTGAAGAATTTGAAAACAAATGGACAAACAAACGAGTTCAAGAAACAATTCTTCAGCAAGTGGGAAGTGGCTTTGCCCCTAAATAGGGACTGGATACATGGAAAATGTGACTGCCCACTGTTTTATAAACAATACTTATATACTCGTATGTGCAAATCTGTTATGGGGTTAGCCATCCGCCTCAAGCTTGCAAGTCCGCCACTTGAGGTCAAAAATGCGCCCATTGGTCTAAAAACCCTACCAAATCTAAGTCGGCACTCATTATACAGTAATTATTATTGTTTTTATTTCTTATGCATGTAAACATGATGTTCAAGTAAATAAAGTACTTTCATAACTATATTTCAAATGAATATTTATTAGGTATCAACCTTTTATCACATATGTACAAGCTATTGACCAGAGACCACCTATTAACAATGAAAATAATCATTGAAAAATCAAATGAATATGGGTTCCCCTTACACCTCGCTTTTATAGACTATCGTAAAGCGTTCGATAGTATAGAACAATGGGCTATATACAACTCGTTGGCAAATAGTAGAATTGACCACAGATATACCCAACTTATAAAACAACTGAATGAGGAAGCCACAGCATCTTATATATTACATGAGAAGTCGAAACCGATTCGATTCAAGAGAGGAGTAAGACAGGGTGATGCACTCTCTCCGAAACTTTTCAATCTGGTGCTTGGAGACATATTCAAGAAAATAAACTGGAAAGAGAAAGGAATAAACGTGAATGGGGAACGGTTAACTAATCTACGATATGCCTACGATATTGTCCTTCTATCACAAAATAAAGAGGAATTAGAAGAGATGATTACAGACCTAAATAGGGAATCCCAGAAAGTAGGATTAACTATGAACTTTAACAAGACAAAAATAATGTACGCTGGACCAGAAATACAAATTAACGTGGAAGGAACTCAAATTGAAAGAGTCACAGAACATATAAGAAGAATTCGAACAGGAAGGGCTGCCTTTGGGAAATAAGCCTTCATCCTAAAAAATAACAAAATATCCCAACGACTCAAAACTAAAGTGTCGAACAATGTATTCTGCCAGCTATAACCTATGGGGTAGAAAATTGGGTAACAACAAAAGAAAATATCGAAGCAATAAGGGTAGCTCAACGAGCGATGGAAAGGGTAATGCTGAACATAACAAGAAGGGATAAGGTTCGAAACGAGACAATTAGAGGCATCACCAAAGTAGGTAATAGATATAGGAGTTAAAATCGCCCAATTGAAATGGAGCTATGCTGGGCAAGAAGCAATACAAGCAGATGGAACCGTAACGTAATAGAATGGAGACCGTATGAACACAAAAGGGGAAGAGGACGACCACCCATGCGCTGGTATGATGACTTTAAGAAAACTGCTGGACTAAACTGGATTCAATTAGCACAAGATCGGGATCGATGGAAAACACTAGGGAAGGCCTATATCCAAAAATGAATTTAAAGGGCTTAAGAAGAAGAAGAAGAAAAAGAATTAAATAGTACCTATATAGTTCATTATGTTATAATTTTTTACTTAGTATTCTTTGGTTTCACACTAACTTAATTATAACCTAGATTCGATGCTTGAAACTATTTTTTGATGTTTGATTACTTTTTCTGATGACAGAAATACATAAACCGAGGTTCGTGTTCAAATAGTTTGATGTTCACAATTTGGTGATAAATTAGATATTCTAATGGCAAGTTTGGTTATTTAGTAACTCATCAAATTTACTGGTAACTGTAAATGAATAATCAGATATTCGTATTGAAATAGTTTGGTGATCACAATTTGGTGACAAATTAGTTATTCTGCAAGCAAATTAAATTATTTAGCAACTAAAAAGAGAATAGTTAGGTGCTTGCTTAATTCATACCCATAAATTATTGTCACAGTTCCTAAAAATATTTCACTTGATTTAGGATATTTCTGCAAGTTTATGTGGAAATCTACGTACATAATTATTACTTGAGCAAAAATATGATTGCTGATAATCCCTGGAATGTTATGCAATGATGTTATCTGAACCTGTCTGCAAAAACTATTTAAACAAATATTATTTCATGTTTTATTAAATAACAAAGAAAATTTTCCACGCAATAACATAATTTAAGAAGACTAATTTCCACCTTTTGGCGTTACAAAGATTTATTAAAATGTTGTGGGAATTCAGATAAAACGATTCTTTTGAAATAATACACGCACAATCAGTTAGTAGTACTGGATAAATTGGCCAGAAGATGACAGCCAAATAAAAGGCACAATGAAATATATAGACAGATAGAGAAACAGACAGAAAAAAACAAATTGACAAGCAAAGAATCAGACAGACAGACGAACTTCTTCTTCTTCTTCAGGTTCATCCACTGCTGTGCGTAAGCCTTCCTGAAATTCCTCCATCCTCTGCGATCTGATGCCATCTATTTCCCGCAAATACTTTTATGTCATCGGTTCATGTTTTATGTTGCCTTCCAACGCCCTAGGTCTGTACTGCTTTACTCGATTTGACCATTGTTCTGAATCCTTTCTTGCCACATACCCTATCCAACTCCATTTTAGTCTTGCAACTGGTTGCATAATGTCAATTACCCCGGTTTGGTTTCTAATTTCTGACCTTGTCTCTGATACTTATGCCAAGTATTGCTCTCTCCATGGAACTCTTGTCGGCACTTTTTCCGTTAAGGTCATAGTCTGCAGTCCGTATGTCATGACTGGCAATATACAAGAGTCGAACACTTTCATCTTCATACAATTTGGCACTTACTTGTTTTTAAGGATAGTTTAGAAAATGCAGTGGAACTCAATCTGATTTTTCTATTAATTTCTGCGATTTCATTGTGCTTCCTCAGCTTTATAAGATGTCCGAGGTCCGAGGTATATGTTTCGATGTGTTCTGAATGTATTGTGAACTGTCTTGTACTGTTAGAATTAATTTGCAGGCCGATGCTTTTAATTGCATTATCACGTTCTTCGGGATCCTTGCTAATAACGATTACGTCATCAGCAAAACGTAAGTGACTAAGGTATTTTCCCTCTATATTTATACCTTTTCCGCCTCATCTCAGTTCTTTGAACAATGTTGCTGTAAACATTAAATCTCCCTGTCTTACGCCTCTTTTGATAGGAATCTTCTGGGTGTTGGCGTTTTCATCTATGTTTATCGTGGAGGTAGCGTTTTCATAGATATTCTTAATTAATGTTATATATCGTTAGTCTTTTAAAGTTAACAAAACACATATGTAAAGGGACGTTGTATTCTTCGCATTTCTCAATTAGTGTTCGCCCTGTCTGTAGATTATCAGTGGTGCTGTAGCCCTTCCTAAACCTTGCCTCTTCTACTGGCGGGTAGAAGTCTATTGTATTTGTTAATCGTGATGTTGTGATTCTAGTTAACAACCTATACATTTGTCCCTATATTAGCTACATCCCTTTTTTTATACAGTGTTTTGCCAATTTGTTAGAATTTTCACTTCTTGTAAACATCGAGAGAAGCAAACGAAACGTATAAGATAAACATCAGAATATTTTGGAATAAAATTAAATCACTCAGGGGGCAAAAATGGAAAGAAATTAAAGCAATAAGAGATAAAATATCGAGCTGCATCTAGACACATCTGGAAACATGGAGAGAACATTATATAGTGAGATGATATTTAATTGGATGTATATAATTAAGATTAAGTTGTTTGTTTAATTTATAAAAGAAAAATATTATTTTGCCAAATATAAGTAATGCAGATTTTAAATTATTAAAAAAATTGTAATATAATTTTAAGATAGCTAGATTAGATTTAAGTTATGTGAAAATGTAAATAAGTTATTGTTATGATGTTTGTTAGTAATAATTAGCTAAATTTGTAGTTATAGAAGTGTAAAATAAGTTACTATTAGAAACGTTGTAAATAATTTTAAATATGGAAAACAAATGGGGATAAAAATATCCAGGAAACAGAAAAAACAAATTAAATAGTTAGTTGTAAATTGGTAATCGACGAAGCAACATCAAATTTGGTTTGCTCCCATAAAAAGAGTAAATATTCGAGAAATAATCAATTACAAAAGGTTAAATCAAAAGAAACCAGTGTCCAGTAAAAGGAGGGTGAATTTTGAGAAGAAAAGTTAAATCAAAAGGAACCAGTGTCTAGTAAAAGGAGGGGGAATTTTGAAGAAACGAAAAATAAAGATTGAGCTTCAAGCAGTTAAGTGAGAGAGCAGTTCTAGTAGGAGAGAATCAACAGAAGAAATTCAACAGAAGGAGTTCGAGAGGGAGAAAGTCAAAAAGGGGGACAATTTAGAGCGGGGACAAGAAGAACAGGGGAAGATTGGAATTTTGGTAATTGGGAAAATTGGAATTTTGGAATTTGGGGAAGATTGAAATTTTTTGGAAAAGAAAAGGGAGCCAAGAATACATAGTGAGTTTAAAGGATAATATTAAGTTAATTTTAAGGCAGGGTTGATAGGGAAAAACAACAAATAAAATCTGCATTATAATTATTTGAGTAAATTTTTTTATTTGGGTAAAAATAAACTTAGAAAAATAACAAACAAGGAACCTAATTAACAACCTGAGATAAGAGCAATGCAAACAATTAAGTAAATTAAAGAGCAAAGCAAGGGTTAATTTCAAATATTGGATGTGGGCTTAAAAATAGATAAATTGAACTTAAATAAAATCTTTTAAAAGAGCACGACCATAACAATAGATACGTTTGACTTAAAGGAAGAAGACAGGGCAGTAGGAGAATATATAAGAAGAAAAATAAAAGGCGACGAAGTAAAATGGAAGAAGTAGAAATAGCTACAGAAAAACTAAAAATAGGAAAAGCATGCGGAGAAGATACGATAGACCCAGAGACGGTAAAATTCTTAGGAACAGAGGGGAAAATATGGCTACTGTAGATATTATAGGAAGGCTTGGAGATCAAACCAAAGACCTACAGATTGGGAGAATCAACATAATACAGCCCATTCATAAAAGAGGAGGTTCGACTGAATGCGATAATTATAGAGCTATATGCTTAGCACCAGTGACAAGTAAAGTATATACACGAATAATAGAAGAAAGGATAAGAAAATGCGTAGAGAATAAAATGGAAGAAGAACAAGTTGGATTTAGAAAACATTGAGAAACATAAACAAACAAGAGAGCAATTAATTCAAGCATTCATAGATCTCCAAAAAAATAATATCTATTGTAAATAGTATCTATTGAAACGTAAAAGCACGTACTTATACAAATAAATGGAGAACAGTCGGAAGAATTTTATTTAAAGAAAGGCATTAAACAAGGTGACAGTTTGAGTCTATTGTTATTCATAAAGTACGAGAAAGAGCGACAAAACTACAAACTTTATTAGGATACAGAAATCTATTACCTATAAAAGTAGACAGCATAATGTACGCAGACCTACGAATAAAAGAAAAGAGGAATGAACATATGGGGCGAAGAAATAAACAAAATGAAGATGGAAATCAATACAAATAAAACAAAAATAATGGTGATAAACAGGAAACACCAATTGGTACAAAACAGATAGATAATAATACTTTTGAATATTTCGGCAGTATTATTACTGATGACGGAAAAATAGAAATAGATAGGTATAGTCAATAAACTAGGAAAAACAACGAAGATATACTGCGTATTTAAAAGAACCATAATGGGAAAAAAAGAAATAGAACGTAAAACCAAACTGATAGTATGCAACACAGTAACAATACCAACTTTATTATACTGCAGCGAATCATGGGTAATTCAACAGAACCAACAAAGTAAAATAAATGCACTGGAAATGAGATACTTGAGAAAAATCATGAGAAAAACAATGCTTGATAGAGTAAAGAATGAACAAATAAGAAATAACTTAAAGCAAGACCGGATATTCAGAAACTAGAAAGAAAACACCTAGTTGACAACGTAACAAGGATGGAACCAACTTTACTACCAAAGAAAATTTTCGAACTGAAAACTGAAAAAAGGGCAGACCACGGAAGACATGGATGCAACGAATAGCAGAGATAGGTGAACGAAAAGGGAAAAGAGTAGAACAAATGGATGTTCTAGCAAGAGACAGGAGGAAATGGAAGAAATGGTTAAAAAAGACGTATACTAATTTCCGACGCTCGCAATGGCACAAGGATCAGAAAAAGAAGAAGATGAAGTAAACATCGATTTAAGAATTGTTTAATTACTTGTAATAGTGTCTCTCCTCCGAGTTTTATCAGCTCTGTTGTTATTCGATCTGCATCGGGTGTTCGGCCATTTTTCATTAATTTAAGTGCTCATTTGAGTTCCGATATTGTTATTTCAGGAATATCTTCAGAGTTCACATTTAGAACCATTCTGTCTTCGTAACCGTCATCATCACTGGGAGACGGGTTTTTTGATGTATATAGGTCTGTGTAAAAGTCCGATAGTATCTGATATATTTTATCGATGACTATTGTGCCATTTTTATCTTTTACTTTACTTAGACAGACGGACTAAGGCGAATATATAGAAAAAATATAGGCAGAGAAACAGGCAAAGTTACAGGTACATACATAGGAAAAGAATCTAACAAAGAAATAAATAAACAGATATCTCGACAGACAAACAGGTAAAAAAGGCAGACCAATAAACAAACAGATTGACAAACAGACAAGCAAATAGGCAGCAGTGTAGAGATACAGACAAACAGAAAGGAAAACCGATAAATAGACAAACATAAAAATAGGTAAACAAACATGTAGATGGACGAACAGGTAAAAAAGGCAAATCACTAAAGAAACATACAGACGGATAGATAGCACAGGCAAGCAACTAGCAAGACTAAGACTATCGGATAAATAAACAAACGAACAAGCAGTACCGGCAGGCACAGATAGCAATGGATAGATACGGCAATAAAAGACAGACATAGAAAGAGATAGGCGAGTAGAGAATCAAACAGGTAGAAGTACAAAAATAAAAAAAGCTAGCCAAACAGACAGAAAACAAAACAGAGCTACAGGCAGACAGAAATATAAACCAACAGACAAGCCAACCAGAAAAATAAATAAATAAACAGAAGGGCTGACGAACAAGTTAAATAGCATACCAACAGGCATAGGACAAACGAGCAAAAAGGGAGTCAAGACGAAAATGTTTGGAACAGATTTGTTGATTTCGGGGCTGTGTTTGGAGTAGTTATGAGGTAAACATACTAAACGACGAGATGAGCGGGGTGCAGGGGGGCACAAAGAAGATCCCGTTTTTTGGTTTCTCGCTTATATATCTCGAAAACAGTGAGCCGTGGCCAAAAAGTGGTTGTATTCAAAATTAAAGCTCCTACAAGAAAGTTAATTTTCATTCTTTTCATATCTCTAATAGTTTTCTAGATATACGCCAGATATTTCACCTGTTGATGTCGTTATTGGGACGCATTGGCTACCTCATGGGTGGAAGTGGTCTCAAAGAAGTGGTGAGCACCATCTATGCTCCAATATCAGTTGATAAGATGCTACAAGGTCACACTTTTGCTAGAGCAGTCTGAGGACACTTGATAATACAAACTGCCTTATCAAACATCAGCTTTAGCTAACTACAGATCACTGAGGAAGAACGGATATGTGTTGAAGAATTGATGACTGATTTTCTAAATGAGTCTCCTTCACTAGGCCCATTGAATGGAAAACCACACCTGATAACGCTGGCCAACAAAATTGGAGAAGCAGTGGTATAGCTCAGTGAAAACGGACGAACAGCAAAGCCCTGGATTCAATATTTCAAGATGGTCAGTTTGATGAAAGAGTGCATTCACGCTGAACGATTGGGATGCCCACCTCAATTGTGTTAAGAAAATAATACCTTATTTTCATGCATCGGGCCGTTACTCCTATGCTAAATCATGTCAGCTGTATGTGTAGGATATCATGAATTTTCCATCCAAAATGACTACAGAGGAATATCAGAAATTTGTCAAGGATGGCTACTTCACAATTCGAAGGTCGGATCGATTTTGGACCAGTATTTGGTCAGACATGACCATCGAGACAACCCTAATGCGAGGCTTCAAAAGCAGTGGTGACTTAACACGCGGACATGGTATCACGGAGAGTGGGTCGTTGGGATGAGTGCAACCCATGACATCTGCACATCACTAGAAGAGTTCTGTGGTGTTCTCTTTTCCACAAGTGAGCAGCATGCAAAACTAGAGATACAGCAGACATTGATAAAGTCACAGCGTGGTTTGAAAATCATTCACCCTTCCCTGAAACGAGTGACGTCATGTTGATAGCTACTGGAGTTGTGGGAGATGCTTGAATCAACTGCTACGATGCTGTTGCAGTTGGCGACCAAGCAATGGTTAAAATGGTAGGAAAACCATTTTCAGAAATCAAGTTATCACGTAGAGATCAGGCACTCATTCTTTTCTCTGTGAGTTCATCAATCAAGATCAACGATGACACGGTTGTGATTGACCCTTTCCTGCTTTTTCAAAGGATCTCAATCAGCAAAAAACGGATGAAGACTTGAGGAGATATTTGGAATACGAGTTGGCCCCATTCCCGCTAGCCCTCTTCCATGAAAGTGGAACTAGCTTGCTCCTCTAAAGACTTCGCCGCACCAGATGAAGTTTTGGACATGATATTCTGCCGGTGCATCAAAGGATGCGGCAGTGGCAAATGTGGATGCAGGAAAGATTCAATGAACTGCTCCCCCGTTTGCCAAAACTGTCTTAACGGCATCCCCGTCTTGGACGATGACGATTCCGAGAAGGTGGAGACTCTCCCGGCATCACTTGAAGAAATGGTTAAAGAAATAGAAGACGAGATGGAAAAGAAGTTGGATGAAGAAGACGAGGACGAAGAGCCACCACCTGAGCTGACCCTAGGACCCTGTAGCCCAAGGAGAGCCAAAATAATATGACTTAGTCTACAACTAATGCTCTACAACTTCTTCTCTGAGCACTTTTTTCTCAAATTAAAACTAAAGGAATTAGGAGGCAACGTTTATTAAAAAACGTGAGGCAAAGTTACGTATTTCAAAAAATTGCGATTTTGACTGGCGGATATCTCGAAAACTATTAAAGATATTAAAAGAATGAAAAGCAACTTTCTTGTAGAAAATGTTGTCAGCTTTACTCTTGGCTACGACGGCTCACCGTTTTCGAGATATAAGCGAAAAACCAAAATACGGGACCTTCTTTGTGTCCACCTGCACCCCGCTCACCTCGTAGGTCTGGGGACTTTTAGCGCGTTTATCTCCTAACTACTCCAAACACAGCTCTGAAGTCAAAAAATCTGTTCCAAGCATTTCCGTCTAGATCCCCTACCTTGACCAATCTAATAGGCAGAACAGCCAAAAGAACAAATCAGAACAGATACAAGAACAGGGAAATAGATCAAAGAGCGAAAAAACGGACAAACAAGCAATATAGGTAGTCAAATAGATACGAACAGACGACATAAAGATAGGATTCTAGACAGACATATACAAAGAACCATACAATTAAAAGACAGATAGAACAGACACACAAAGAACCCGGTAGACGAACAGAGAAACAGACAAATCGGCAGAACGGACAGAAGAAAAACTGAAGAACAGATAATCAAACAGACGGATAGACGGTACCGACGTACAATGTATTCAGACAGCTACGCTTACTGTACTGTCCATAAACCTTTTTCGGTTCCTAAATTTTATTGCTAAATATTTATGAAGCAACATTAACGATAAGAATGTTTTAAATGTATTTTAACGAATTATAAAAATTCTACATGTAGAAAAATATACCCTCTACGCCTACGGGGATTTGAATCACTGGCCTTTGGTTGTTGTGGCAATTGAACTACGGAGCGGAAAGTCGGTGGTTCAAATCCCTTCACGGGTGACTATTTCTTTAATATTAAAATTTTCATAATTCGTTAAATTAGTTTAAAAATAATTTCCCAACGTTATGAAGCCTCAGAAATTTAATTTTAGGGCGTGAGAGTTTTCAAATTTAGAAACTGCCTTGGTAATTCGAAAAATTAGGGATAAAATGAATAATTTAAAGTTTACAAAGACTACTTAAAATATTACTTAAGTCTTAACTATGTAAAATGAAGTCCCTAAATAAATTTTCTTTATAACAAAAAGCAAATTGGTGCCCTTTTCTCTAATTTAAGTTTTATTTAGAACCTTTATAGATATAGTGCAATAAATGTAAACATTTTAAAGAAATTAAAAAGGTGAAGGCTCCAGCATGTTGTCCTAATATCATGTAGGTTTCCAAAATCAAACATAAGTACCTACTTCCAATTGCCACTGATTTAACCAAATAGAAAGTGAAAAAGCACAGTAACCTATTCGAAACTCTCACTTCATCTAATTTAAAAAAATTCAAACTCACTTTGTTATGCAAATGTGAATAACTGAATCAAATTCAAAAACAAGCTGCTGGCCGGATTCAATCGGCTGTGGTCGGTTTGCGCTCGTTTCCGTATTTAATGATGTATTAAGAGATGTCAAAACATCCAAAACAAACAACAGCCACCAACACGAAAGTACTGTTTTAATTCAGAATGTGGACGTCGCGTTGTTTGCCTGAGATCATTTCGAAATTAAATAAAATTTTGGAGTACCTATTTAAATCGACTAAGTGAATATTAACTCGAAACGTTCATCTGAGAGGTTAACACGGTGAAACGTGATTACAGCATTTATCCAATAACGGTGACCTTTGCAGCTACGATCATTTAACAGAGATTGGTAAACAAGACAAATATATAACGTTAAAGTGAATTTTTCCCAGTTTCTAGTAAATAAACTAAATAAGTTCATTTGCAAATTGTAGTCGCAGAACATGGCTTTGATAGAAGTATTATTGACGATCGTCACATTTATAGTAGGAATTATAATCTATTATAAATGGGCCTTTACATTTTGGGAAAGAAGAAACTTACCGGTTTTGAAACCGACAATCCCATTTGGAACTATGGAAAATCCTTTCACAAGGAAAATTTCGATTGGCGAAGTCGTTAAAAACAAATACAAGGAAATAAAATCACAAGGATTCAAGCATGCTGGTATTTATTCGTTTATCAAGCCCGAATACGTCCCCGTCAATCTGGAGTTAGTAAAAAACATCCTTCAGAAGGACTTTCAGTTCTTCACCGAACGTGGTTTTTATCACAACGAAAAGGACGACCCTTTAAGTGCGAATTTGTTCGCAATTGGCGGTCAAAAGTGGCGAAACTTACGTACGAAACTAACACCTACTTTCACATCGGGAAAAATGAAGATGATGTTTGAAATTTTAGTGCAGTGCAGTGAGAAAATGGTGGAAGCTTTGGCGAATTTACCGGAAAAAGAACCCATTGATATTAAGGAGAATTTGGGTCGTTATACGACTGACGTGATCGGTTCTTGTGCTTTTGGATTGGAATGCAACAGTTTTAAAAGCCCCGACGCTGAATTCCGAAAATACGGGAAGAAGATCATCGAAAGGCCTTCCGCATTTCGCCTTGCTACAATAATTTTAGCATTCATCAAGCCAGATCTAGCCCGAAAACTTGGAGTGCGATTTTTTCCAGAAGATGTCACCAAATTTTTCATGAAGGTCGTGAAAGATACCGTTAGTTTCAGAGAGGAGAATAATATAGTTCGTAAGGACATGCTGCAATTGTTGATCGATTTGAAAAACTCGCCCGAACATCAGGGCGAAAATTTGGACGAGGTCTTGTCAATCGCAGAAATAGCGGCGCAAGCTTTCGTTTTTTTCCTTGCCGGTTTCGAAACGTCTTCCACCACTATGACTTTCTGCTTGTTTGAGTTAGCCAAATACCCTGAAATTCAGCAGAAATTGAGGAATGAAATAAATGAGGTTCTCACCCACCACGATGGGAAAATTACCTATGACTCCATCATGGAAATGAAGTATATGGGCCAAGTAATCGATGGTAAGCACAAAAGTCCAAAGAATCTGCATTGATAATGAGCTATTTTTCAGAAACACTAAGAAAATATCCACCCCTCCCTTTTCTAACCCGGAAAAGCGTGGCGGATTACAAAGTTCCAGACACGAATGTAGTTATTCCTAATGGAATCAACGTACTTATTTCGGTGTTAGGAATACATCACGATCCTGAGTATTACCCCGAACCTGGTAGATTCGACCCTGGACGATTTACCGACGAAGAAAGGCAAAAAAGGGCGCCTTTTACGTTTTTACCATTCGGAGAAGGACCTAGAAATTGTATTGGTGCGTATTTGATTTTTAAAATATTCATATTTTAATATTCTTTGTTTGTAGGTCTTCGCTTTGGGTTAATGCAAACCAAAGTGGGTTTAACAAACTTGCTGAGAAATTATAAGTTTTCTGTGAATAAGAAAACCGTGGACCCGCTTGTTATGGACCGTTTGATTTTTATACTTACATCCGAAACTGGAATTTACTTGGATGCTGAAAATATCCGAGCTTAATGAAGTTCCTCCATATACAATTTAAAAATTAAAATCAATTTTTAGAACTCCAAATTTGAGCTCCGAATTTGAACTTTTTCTGCCGTTTACTTTTTGAAGCTTTATTTTATATCAATTATCGATCATCTGAAAGTCATTTTGAAGATCTGCGCTGCCAAATAATACCTTATACCGTGAGTTCAAAAAGTTTTTACATAAGGGTTGGCCATGAGTCACAAAAGTAATGTCTACTGCAAGATTTAGAACCTTTGGTTTTACAATTTTATTGAAATGCCAGCAACGCAATTATGACAGTTAATAAATTCCAAATCTTGCAATTGACATTATTTTTTGTGTCCCATGGCCAACCCTTACGTAAAGACTTTTTAAACTCACGGTACTTAGTTATCAAAATAACATCCTAAAAGGCATACCTGGTTTGAGAATAGATTTTCATTGAATTCCAAACTTAACTGATCCAATCGATGCCTTACAAGTATTTTTGTACTTTTATTTTTCTGAAGTGTTATTTAAACGCTGTAACAATACATAAATCGAAAAAGTTAATTTAGCGCAATTTTTGTATGAATCCACTCACTTTTGCCTTTATTACAGTCATTTGAACTACAAAATTTAATGTTATGCAATGCAATGGCATTTTTTTTTAAATTTGCGTCCAAATCCGCTGATTCGTTGAGTTAACTAATTTGTATTTCATAATTTTGATTGAGAACTTCTAGTCTGGACTAAATCATGAAAAACCAAATTAAACTTGCAAATTTAAGTCAAAAGTTGCAGTGAATACAAACCAATCTCCCTGGGGTAAAGTCCCTCTAAAAACCATAAAAAATTTCTTCGTTAAAGTTGTAGTAGGATTAATCTTGAAATAATGTTCGTGATTATATGCGAAGTTCTGAATCCAAAACCTTAACAATTCAATCCACAAAAATGACGAGTGTTTATAAAAGTTACAAAAACCTCAATGAATATCAAGCGTTTTACGAAACTAATGGTATTTTCTTTTGTTGATTTAGTTTAGTAGCTATTTATGGTACAAGTGAATGAAGCGAAATTTTATCCACGAAAGGAAAAGTTTAGCTCACGAGGCGCAGCCGAGTGAGCTAATTTCCTTGATTGAATAAAGAGAAATGTTATCCAGGAAAGGAAAAGTTTAGCTCACGAGGCGCAGCCGATTGAGCTAATTTCCTTGAGTGGATAAAATGTCTTTATTAAACAATACCTAGCAATTTACATTTAAAGGCACCATGATTTTCATTCTAAAATTCAAGTCGTCAAGGAAAGTGTGGATAAAATGTTTATAGCAACACTTTATCCACCCTTCACATTAAAATGTTGCTCAGATAACCAGATTTCACACATTAAAATGCCACTTTATGTGTAAGAATTGGAAAAAAAAATGTTAATTTACTCTCAGAGGTGTAATATTTCCACAATTTCGAAGTCGTAAGTGAGTATGTTTTATATAATATTATATATGGCATTACATTTTCAATATATCCGATGGTTGCAAGGATTGCGAAATCTGTGAATTTTTATCAATGATCGAGGGATATTCGGTGAGAATTTTTTTTTGCAATTTTAATTAAATTTACGAAGAATTTGTAGCTCATTCACAGTACGATGTCCATCTAGTTTACATTTCCTGGTGTCGCAAAAGTCCATAAATGTTTTACATACGTACCTTTTACTTTGTAGGGTATTTTTGAGGGTATTTTCTTCAATAATTTTATTAATTGAATCGTTCTTTTCACTGCCATAAGGAAGAGCTAAGTCGTCAAATATTAACATTAAAAGAAAGTGGGAAACATGGATAAGTTTTTAAAATTTGCTCAAGGTAATTTGGACTATACTGGTTCACAAACTACTTTATATCGAACTTTAAAATTTATGGGGTTTAAGTATAAAATGGAAAAACCTTTTCTTGTCGCCAAAATAATTACATTTTTGAGAAAATATTTGAAATTTAAGAGCAATCCTAATGTTGAATTTGTTTTTTTTTTTGACGAGACGTGGATACACAGAAATGGCACCCCACAATATAACCCTATTGAATTGACATGGGGTTATTGTAAAGCATTTTATAATTAACATATTTTAACGAACACCGATGTTGAAAAATTGTGGACTCATGCCTTATCAACTTACACCTCAGAGATGTGGCAGCATAGTATTGCACACTGCGAAACAATCATTCAAAGCGATTGGCAAAAAGAGATGGGTAAGTTATTTGTTGAAGATATACCACCTATTATAATTACTTTGGCAGAGTCTGATTCTGAGTCCGAATTATCTCTATTTGACGACGAAAATAATCCAGATGTATACATGGAAATTGACGAAGCTGAAGATACGGATTAATTCCAAACAGTTTATTTTTCCTTCAGCGGTTGCGTTATTGTTTGATTTTTCATTTTTGCTCTGTTCGTTTTTGTTTTACTGTTTTACTGTTAGACGTCGTGTTTTGATATTCTAGTTCTCTACATTAAATAAGTTCTCATGTGGCAATTGTTGGCATTGTTTGTGCATAGAGTCCTTAAAGTGTGGCGCTTCAGTTCTTACACTGCCCCTTCTCTGTGATCTAAAAGGTTTATTTAAAAGAAAAAAGAACTAGAATTATTTCTAACTTACTATTTTACAGCACCCCAAGATGAAATAAACTTGACCGTATAATGATATTATTATTCTAATTCTGTACATAAAAATAAGTTCCCACGTGTCAATTGTTGGCATTGTTTGTGCATAGAGTCCTTAAAGTCTGTCGCTTCAGTTCTTACACTGCAATAAATCCGTTTAGTGATGATGCCGGAAAAACGAACGCAGAGTGCAGGGGCCCTAACTGAAACAGAATATTTGAAAATTGTTAGTGGTTTGGACGAAAATACCCCTGAGGGCCTGCAGAAAAAAATTTTCTTTATTGTATCATATGAACTCGCTTGTCGAGGAAGAGAGGGAGTTCAATGTATGACTTACTTCTTTAAGGAAGATATTGATAATAACGGATCTCTTACCAATCGAATTGAATACAATTCTGTTTTTTCGAAGACAGCTCAAGGAGGTGCGACAAAATTAGCTGAGAGCAAGTGCCTTATAGCTAATGAAAATGCTGACTTTTGTCCAGTAAGGTAAATCTAAAGCTTTTCTTTTTCAAGGATTTTTATTTATTTCAATCTTATTTCATTTCGGCTGTACCACAAAATTATTTCGAAGAGAGGTAAAAATATAAAAACAGACAGAATGTTCTTGACTCTTTCTGGAACTTAATAGGAAGTAGCTATTGGTACAAAAATTCACCCGTTGGCATCCACGAAATTGGGAAATGGGCCAAAATTTCAGCGGAAAAAATAGGATTGGATACCAAAAACGAAAAATATGTAGTTATTCAATAAGATCTAGCGCAGTATCAACGTTACCGAAACTTGGTGTTGGAGAACAGCAACTTATGAAAATTACTGGACATAGCAATTCCAATTAAATAAAAACCTATTTACAACTAGATTGTGAGCATCATAAAAAAATTGCTGAAAAAATAAGAACACGCATTACTTCCACAACCACAACTGAATCCACTGATTCAATAGAGGGTGACTATACTGCAGTTGAGACTCCTTCAAAAGCACTTTTGCAGAATTGCATCAATGTAAACTTTTGAAATTGTACATTTAGCTTTAATAAATAGTTATTTTGAATTGTAAATATTTAGAAAAAAATAAAGGTTTTTTCATTTCTTTAAAATATTCACTAGTAGTCGTATACTCGATAATATACACTACTAGTGAAAATATTCACTGCCATTCATTTTTAGTTGTTGTGAAATTGATAATCCTGCATTTTAATAAATTGGTCTACTTTTGACAGATGAAATGAATAGCCATGTAAACAAACTTGAATGTGGACTTACAGCCGACTAATTTATGAAAAATAATTCGATAGAAATGATTTTTTTCGTTGAATAGTCCCTCAAATACCGCTTGTGGCCAAAGTTAAGTAGATTAATTTTGCTGTAATATCACTCATTTTCCTTGTGATTGCAAATACCGCTCGTGCTGCGCACTCGTGATATTCATATGCAAGCACAAGGAACATTACAGCAACAAAATAATCGACATAACTTTGACCACTTGTGGTATTGTAAGTGAATATTTTAGGTGTGTATAGGAAATCCGAATTTGAACTGCTTCCCTGTCTCTTCGAACAGAAACACGAAAGCACGAGACAAATAAATGGAAAACTAAATAAGCAGGCAGATAAATGAACGGGCAGTACAGGCAGACACGAGAGAAAAACAGACAAACAGTGAAATACAAACAGATGAAGAGGTAGAAAAAATGACTGAACAGCCAGGCAAGTATTAGAAGGCAATACAGACGGACAGATAGATAAACCAATTGCTAGATAAACAAACAAACAGCGAGACAGACAGGCAAACAGGCAGCAAAGATTACACAAATACAAAGACAAACAGAAATATAAACGGATAAAAGAAAAATTCAAAAATGGACAGACGGATACAGAAAACCACACAAGCAAGCAGAAAAATAAATAAAAAAAGCAGACAGTAGAGCACATAGCAAAAACTGACAAACAAAGCCAAACTAGTACATAGACAGGAAACCAATCAAACACATAGGCAAACAAGCAATATAGATAGACATACAGAATAAGAACAAACAAAAGTGAAGCAGAAGAAGAGGTAAACAGGAGAACTAAACAGAAAGGCAAACTAACATGGAAAAAGCAGAAAAATAGATAAACAGAGAGAATGACGTACAAATAAAATAACAAACCTATACACATACAGGGAGATAAATGTAAAAATAAACAGGCAGAACATTCAAACAAACATGTCAATGGATAGATACAGGAACAACTAAATAGACCGAATATTTTAGGTTTGTATAGGAAATACGAATTTAAAGTACTTCTCTGTCTCTCTGAACAGAAATACGAGTGGATACTAGAAAAATAACAAAATAAACAGACAGAAAACCACGCAAATAGGCAGACAGAGAGTAAAAAATCGAATAAAAAGATAAACAAAAGAAAATAGTCAGTATAGCATATAGAAAAACTGACGAACACAAAGCTCAAACAAGACAGAAAGCCAATCAGACAGACAGACTAACAAGTAAACAAGCAATACAGAGAGACCGACGAACAGGCAAACAAGCAATACAGACAGACAGATAAAATTACGAACGAACAAAAGTAAAGCAGAAGAATAGATAAACAGACGGAATACCAAGCAAAGGGCGGACAGATAGTACGGGAAAATAGGCGGTACAGCCAAACAAACATATCAATGAACAGATACAGTAACAACTAAAGAGATCGATGAGCGAAGAAACAAACAAACAAATAGGCAACAAATGCAGACAGATGGAGAAAAACAAAAACTGCTAAAAGAAAAACAGAGAAACAGACAGACATATAACCCAGTCGCAGAACAGAAAAACAGACAAATAGGCAGAACCAAGAAAGCAGAACGAAGAAAGAATAAATAAACAGGCAAACAGATGGATAACCAAACAATACGGAGAGACAGTACAAACAGACAGACAGACTGACGTACGAACAGATAAACAACTAGTGGCGGCTGCTGTGATGTAGCACTGACCTAAATTTTACAAAAGTTATTAGCAGTAAGAAATTACTCTTTATTTACATAAACGAAATTAAATTTCGTTTGATTGATTGATTAGAACAGCATTACACTATATTTTCAACTTAGACATTAATTAAATCGCTTCCGCACATCATAATACAATAAATATATGAATTCAAAGCTTTTGGGCGGAGAAATTTCTTGCACGGTTTGAATTACCGAACAACGTGCGGAAATACGTTTAAACAGTATTATGTTTTCTGTGAGCTGTGTTTACGTAGTGGAGATAATAATAATAATAATAATAATATAAACATTTATTTAGCAAACATGTTGCTATACAATTACAAAATTACTACATAATTATGTACAGATAGTTTTCACTTCTAATAATGCTAATGCACGTAAGCTGTGTGTTTACGTAGTATTGTATTTATCGTTGTAGAATTACCTAAATTCAAAATGAATTCCGTTGAAAAACTTTTAAAAATCCGCTTTTTGAAATGGAGTTTTAACATTCTTAAGAAACACTATGTCGCAAGAACGGTTAAATGCTTTAGCTATGTTATCAATAGAAAATGATTTAGTTCAAAATATTAAAAACTTTAATTCTAAAGTTATAGACAAGTTTGTGAGTTACAAAAATCGTCGCATGGACTTTATTTTCCGCTATTAATAAAATTAAGGTAAGATTTTCTCATTAATTTAGAGTTATTTTTTCTGCAGCCTTTACCCCTCAAAACTCACGAAGCCGCCACTGTAAACAACCAAACAAACAGCACAATACATGATATACAGTAAAACCTAAATCAAAATACATAATTTCTTTAGTTTTATTGCTTGGTATTTATCAAAGAATATTAGCCAAGAATGTTATATGTAAATATATTTTGACGAATTATAAATTAGAAAAATAATATCTCCGCAGAGATTTTAACCGTTGACCTTCAACTTTTCGTGCCAATACTTTCGCTTAAACTGTCAGTGTTTCAAATCCTCGCGTAGGTTTTTTCATATAAAAATTCGTCAAATTACATTTAAAACACTTTCCATAAGGAGTAAAGCCAGAAAAATGTTATTTGTAAGATATCCGAATACTATTTCTAAAATTGAAAAGGCTGTTTTGAAGGAGTGGTGGTAAAACAGCAAAATTTTAGTTGTTTACCTTCGTTTCAAATTGCGCAATAAATATTATTATTAATTCTTAAAAACTTAAGATTATTCTGCGATAATTTGATAAAGGTATTGGCAATGTTCAGTTCCAATTTATTTGTACGAGATAAAATTATTGCAAGGACCTAGATGAAAGATAGCGAGGCGTTTATATTATTTCTTTATTTACACAATTTATCTTATCTATCAGTTCGTCTGTCTCTTTTGTATCGTTAGTTTTCATCTCCGACACGCTCTGTTATTGCTCATCTCTATTTTCACAAGAAATACACCAACACACAAAATAAGCGTGCAAATTTTACTTTTTAAAATATTTATTTTTGATACAGTTTTAAAATAACATTTCAGAATGAATGGTATAAAAATATTTTTAAGGTACTCCTTGGATAGGATTAGATTGATAATTCAATAAGCAGCAGCTTTAAGCCATGTGAAAGTCTTTTATTCGACCTATATTATTATTTTGAAAATTTAAACGAAGCCCGAGGTATTTTTTGAAACTTGAGACTTTTAAAATAACTTACTGTAGCGCAGTGGCTTCAGCACATGTAACGCGGCGTTGCCGGTTAATACTGTTGATGGAAACCACTAAGTTACAATACACTAAATATGAGACTGAAAATTAAGGCAATAATTTAAGGCATATATTTGAAACTAAAAAAGTACACTAAGAAATTTAAATTGTTTCAACCAGAAAACAAAGGCGGATGCTCAGGCCAGAACTTAATCAAGCCGGTACTTTTTCAACATCCAAGTAAATTGCTGTTTTGGTTGTGAGTATGAAAACTAAAGGGTCAAAAACAAGCGGGTCCACGGTCTTTTTATTCACAGAGAACTTATAACTCTTTAGAAGGTTTGCTAAACCGACTTTGGTTTGCAATAACCCAAAACGTAAACCTGGAAAAATATTATTGAAATCCGAGTATTTTAAAACGCAAAAACGTACCAACACAATTTCTAGGCCCTTCTCCGAATGGTAAAAAGCTAAAAGGTGGCCTGATTTGTTTTTCTTCGTCGTTAAATCGTTCAGGGTCGAACTTCTCAGGTTCGGGGTAATACTCGGGATCGTAATGTATGCCCATCACTGGAATCATTACGTTGATATCCTTAGGGACAACCACATCCGTATCTGGAACTTTATAATCCGCCACGCTTCTTCGAAATAGAAAAGGAATCGGAGAATATTTTCTTAAAGTTTCTGAAAAAGTACTTTGTTATCAATGCAGAAGCTTTGGTTTTTTTTACTTACCATCGATTACTTGGCCCATATATTTCATTTCCGTGATGCAATCGTAGGTGATTTTACCATCGTGGCGTGCGAGTACCTCATTTATTTCATTTCTCAACTTTTGCTGGATTTCCGGGTGTTTGGATAATTCAAACAGGCAAAAAGTCATAGTAGTAGAAGATGTTTCGAAACCCGCAAAGAAGAAAATGAAAGCTTGGGCCGCCAGTTCTTCCATTGTTAAAGCCCCGTCCTTATTTTCACCCTGATGCTCAGGCGAATTCTTCAAATCGATCAATAATTGCAGCATGTCCTTACGAACGATTTTGTTCTCCTCTCTGAAACTAACGGTGTCTTTCACTACCTTCATGAAAAAATTGGTGACGTCTTTTTCAAAAATTGCTATTCCCAATTTGCGAGCTAATTCTGGTTGGGTGAATGCTAAAATCATTTTAACAAAATGAAATGGCGGAGGTCTTCCGAAAATTCTCTTTCCGTATCTCCGAAATTCAGCGTCAGGGCTTTTAAAGCTGTTGCATTCCAATCCGAACGCACAAGAACCGATCACATCGGTAGTATAATGACCCAATGTTTCCTTAATATCAACAGGTTCGTTATTCGGTAAATTATTCAGAGCTTCCATCATTGGACTGCTACATTCCACCAAAGTTTCAAACATCATCTTCATTTTTCCGGATGTGAATGTAGGTGTCAGCTTAGTACGCAAGTTCCGCCACTTTTGACCACCGATTGCGAACAGGTTTGCGCTTAAAGGGTCGTCCTTTGCGTTGTGATAAAAACCACGCTCGCTGAAATACTGAAAATCCTTCTGAAGGATATTTTTTATTAATTCCAAATCGACAGGGAAGTATTGGGGCTTTGCGAACGAATAAATACCAACATGTTTGTGTCCTTGCGATTTTATTTCGTTGTACGTATTTTTAATGAGTTCAGAAGTCGAGATTTTCGTCATAAAAGGATTTCCCATCGATCCAAATGGGATTGTGCTTTTTAAAATCGGTAAGTTTCTCTTTTCCCAAAATGTAAAGGCCCATTTATAATAAATTATAATTCCTACTATAAACGTAACGATTGTCAGTAATACTTCTACTAAGACCATGGTTTGGAACTAATATTTTAATGACGATTTTTACTCACTGATTAAGAACTGGAGAATTTCATTTGCACGCTAATTTTATCTTGTTTATCACTATTTGCTAAAGCGGTTAGTTTTTAACGTCACTGTACTTCGATTAAAAACTATGTTAATTCTTAAAGGTTAACATTTGGAAGTCGTATCAGTTTAGTTAATTTAACTAAATACTGCAGAATTTGCTTTGATATCAAGATATTCGTAGAAAAACAACAGAACTTCTAAATTTTTAATTAAAACAGTTGTTACACGTTGGTGTGTCTGGTCGATTTGAGCACTTTGGCGTCATTTCTATTAATACGTTGATAAACACAGAAATGATTACAACCGACTGTAGCCGATTGAATACAGCCGGCAATTTGTTGTAAGATTTGATAGCTGAATTTGATTGAATATTTCATACAAGGAACCTTTGAATTTTTGAGAATAACTTAATTTGCAGATGAGTGGGTTACTGTGCTTTTTACCTTTCTGTTTCATTACGTAAGAGGTAAGAGGTAAGTGAGAGTGCTTTTGCTTTCGATAACCTACGTCGGTGTTCGGACAATGTATGTGAACTCTCACTTGTTAAATTTTGGTTTTACTGGGCAATGTCTACAAAAATTCTAAGTAAACAAGCACTCATATAGAAAATAGGGCCCGAACTTGCTTTTTGTGGTTTACAATTTTACAAAGACGAATATTTTTAATTGGCGTATGTGATTTCACACAACAAAGACTTAAATAACGTTATTTCAATCGCAATATCGCCATAAAAAAACAATACTTCTGTAAGCGGTATCCATGAAATTCACTGGGTAATAAGAAACTTCAGGTATTAATTTTAAGAATACGTTATTGATAATTATTGATAACGATATTATCCAATACAGTTATTTGAACATTTCTTAAAAGTACCCAAACCAAAAGGAACATTTTTAACATGTTCTCTTATCGTTTAAGTGTAGGATGGGGCGGAGCTTGCGGTTATGGCTTAAAAGTTTATTTATTTTTGAAATGACGTATTTGTATTTACAAAAGCGAGTTCGATCAACTTGCCAGTGAATAACGTTCATTCCACTCCAGTTGATTAATGTGTAACTCCGACCAGGTCTCATAAACACCCAAAGTTTGATACAAACGTTAATGCTCACTCCACCCTGCAAATATATGTTTAGCACAGATAGCAGCGATACATGAAATCAAAACAGGCACACATTTATCAGTACAGGTTTAAACAGTGTTACTTACAAAGGGGAGGAACCTCATACCGCACTTGATAGAATACCCTTGGAAGTGTTGGGGGCTGATGATGAGTACACCTTTAGTTACCTATAAACCTGCGAACAGGCAGAGATGTCCCGCAAGCTAACTATGATAGAACAAAGTCAACCAACCGGAAATCCACTCATATCGAGGTTGCACCTCTCCTAGGTGACCCATACGGCCCAACAAAGTTGGGGAGGTGGGCATACTTAACTACCCCGGGACCCCGGGGGCTAGACCCGCGAGCCACTGTACTGCGAAATTGCAGGCAGGTCAAGGGCCCTTGGTAGCCAAGCCAAATTGCCATGTTCCCAGGCACATAGCCGGATAAATGAGGGCAGAGACTCGTGCTCTAATAAACAATAAGCCTTATGCTCACAGAAAATACGTGCTCGACAAGCCTCAATGTTTGCTAACATCAACAGCAATAATATTAACAATAACAGCACCATCAATAACTACAGCCACCAACAATCTCAGCTACTGGTCATGCATACGAACACATAAATATCGACCGGCTATCCGCTATCCATCTTTACGGTACCAATTCTGCAAAAATATATTTCACAAACGCATCTCATGATTAACAATCTTCCTTAGATTCTGACCTGGGTGTAAGCCCCTAAGCATAACTAATAATTTAACATTCAGGTCTGAAGGCCTATCGTTTTGCTGGTGCATTGGCGTATATAAAACAATAAAATTTGCAACAAAAGCAACCGACTATGTCCGAATTAAAATCAGCGGTTTGCTTTTAGATATAATTATGGGGTTTGATTTGAATTTTTGAAAATAACACTTTATACTTTGTTAAAGAAAATAAAAAAGGCAAGTGAGCGTGCTTTCGGAACCGAAGTAGATGCTCGAGAAACGTCCGCCAGCCAGTTGCATTTTTATTATGCAATATTAACAAAAGGCTGAACAAAATTTTAAAGCGGAATATTATACTGCTCCAATTTTTTTATTATAATATACAAAAACATATTTTTAATTTATTTGAGAATAACATGTAATTAAAGCTATTTTTGCAAGTTTGTGTGAAAATCTATTTATGTTGTTGTCTAATCATATCATAAACTGTAAATATAGGGTTCAAACATACCTATAGCTGATAGTAATCCCTATATTATTACGCAATGGTATTCTCTGAAATTTTTTAAGTGCTACTTTTAATGCGTCGTCTTTTAATTAGTAAAAACTAAATTTAATTTTTTTTAATCACATTTATTAGCAACCAGAAAATTAAAACTTAATACAGTAATTTCTATAAGATAATTGTTTGACGATAATTAGAATATGAAGGGAATCATACCCAGCGGTAATATCCCTAATAGAAACTAAATAAATATTTTATTATTTACATTGTTTAATTATCACTAGTCACTGCATCACATGGCCATTTTCGCTTCAGTCTTCTGTGGAATGTTTCGTCAAGTAAGGGTTGGACCATATCATTTGAATGGAACTGTAGTCGAACTTTGTGTTTATCCGCGTATTGCGTAATTACCTCTTTGATATACGGAACCTTTAGGTCTTCGTGTAGGGTTCGGTTAGAGATGAACCACGACGCATCTGTGATTCGTCGGAGCGTTTTAGATTGATATCTCTGCAGAATATCTATATTTGAATAGCTGGCACATCCCCATAAGTCCATATGGGCTTTAGAATGGTTTTGTAAACAAGTAACTTATTTTCTAGGGACAGACATGAATTTTTTCCTATTAACCAGTACATTTTCTTAGCTCAAATATCTAATTCTTTTCTCTTTTTCAAGATGTGGGTTTTCCATTTAAGTTTTTTGTCTAGGTGCATACCTAGATATCGAACTTCATCTGCCTGGGTCACGGGTTTATTGTTCAGGATAATAGTTGGACATTGTTGTGTTCTCAGCGTGAATGTAACGTGAACTGATTTATTTTCGTTCGCCATAATTTTCCACTTTTGCATTCATTGAGAGATGATGTCTAGATGTGAGTGTAATTTCTGAGTGGCTATCTCTGGAGAGCTGTCACAAGCAAGGACAGCTGTATCGTCTGCAAAGGTGCATGTTACTGTCTCGTTGGCTATAGGCAGGTCTGCCGTGTAGAGAACATATAACGTAGGGCCTAACATGCTGCCCTGTGGGACTCCAGCGTTGATTTGGTAATGGTTAGAGATGTTGTTATTAATTTTGACTTGAAAATAGCGTTCTGTTAAGTAGGATTCGAATAATAGGTAATATTGATAGGGAAGAATAGTTTTGATTTTAAATAGGAGGCCCTTGTGCCACACCCTATCAAAGGCTTGCTTGATGTCTAAGAAAACACGGCAGAACAGTACTGTTTCTTCTTGAACGCTTTATTTATAGCATCGGTAACACGATGACACTGTTAGATGGTCGAGTGTGCATGCCGAAAGCCAAATTGGTGTTTAGGAATGCTATCTTCTAGCAATGAATCTTCTTGAAGTCTTCTTAGTAATAACTGTACTAATAATTTGGAGATTATTGGAAGAAGGCTGATAGGTCTATATGAGGTAGTCTCGTTGGGCGGTTTGCCTGGTTTTAAGATCATAATGATTTGCGCAAATTTTAGTTGGATTGGCCAATATGTTAGGCGTAAGACGGAATTAAATATTATTGTTAATCCTGTTATTGCCTTTTTGGGTAACTCTTTTAAAATCTTTCCAGTTATTAGATCATATCCAGGAGCTTTATGACTGTTTAAACATCTGATTTCATTGATTATCTTGAAGGCGAGAAGGCTCGGATAGGTAGGGATAGTTGAAATGGAGCAGCGAGGTATTCATCAATTTCATCATTTACGTCTACAGCATGAGGTTTGTAAACTTCAGCAAGGTACCGTGCAAATGTTTCGGCCTTTTCAAGCTCTGATCTAGCCCAGTTACCTGTTTCGTTTCTTATTGGCGGGATAGATTTTTGGGGTCTTTTGAAACTTTTGGTGGCTTTCCAGATGGACTGATCTTTAGCTGAAAGATTTGTTAGATACTGTTTGAATTGG
Organism: Melanotus villosus; assembly: GCA_963082815.1. Taxonomy (NCBI): domain Eukaryota; kingdom Metazoa; phylum Arthropoda; class Insecta; order Coleoptera; family Elateridae; genus Melanotus; species Melanotus villosus. Next base: position 45,775,326 of record OY720426.1, read on the forward strand.
TCATTACGCAGGTTTTTGAGTGATTGCTTTAGTTTATTAGCTAAGCGGTTATACTTTCTTTTATCTATTATATTATGAGTATGCTGCCAAGTAGCTCTCGCTTTGCGATTTTCAGCTATTAGTTGTTTTATCTGCAGTGGGATGTTGTTCTGATCTTTATGGTGTTGTAAGGGCGTAGAGTTCCATCCCGCGTGCTGAATGATTGTGAATAAGTGATTTGTGGCCTCTTCTAGTTCATCGGGTGTTTTTATTCTTATGTTTAAATGGTCCACAATTTTGTATAGGACCATAATTTCTTATTCTGAAAAACCTTTCTTAGATGTTGTAGGAAATTTAAATGTATTTCCAGATCCGCCGAGTAATATTTCGCTACGTGCCGCTGTTGAAACTCGTCGAGACGATAGTCCGCTTTCGTTTTATAGACTTTTATTGACTGACGAATTAATTGATATTATAGTTACGGAAACAAATCGCTATGCCTTACAAAAAAATCATTGACGGTATCATGAATGAGTCAGTAACAAAAAACTCAATTCTGGGCAACTGGGCTGAGACGAATCGTGAAGAAATATTGAAATTTTTTGGGATAATTCTGTGGATGGAATTGAATCCAAAACCACGACTAAAAGACTTTTGTAGTACAAATCTTATTCACAAAAGCAATATTTATAAAGTTACATGTATGTCACGTACTAGATTCGAGGCACTACTTTCTTGTTTTCATTTCTCTGATAATGAATCATGTCCAAAAGGAAATAGACTTTATAAACTAGATTCAATATTGACATTATGTAACAAGAATTTCCAGGCTGCTTTGACAGCAGGACAATCTGTCTGCATTAACGAATCTATGATTCCGTTTAGAGGGAGGCTATCATTTTTGCAGTACATACCTGGAAAACGTCACAAATATGGCGTAAAATTATTCAAATTATGTACTGAAGGTGGGTACACATTCAATATAAAGGTTTACGCTGGCAAAGAAATAAGACCCACTGATCAACCAGTAGCTTCTCAAGTAGTGATGCAGTTAATGGAGCCAATTCTAAATACTGGAAGAACATTAGTTACTGATAATTATTACACCAGCGTTAGTTTGGCTCATCAACTTAATGATAAGGCTACTCATCTAATAGGGACATTAAAGATATTGTATATTAATTTTAATACACGCAGGTCATGAGAAACGGAATAAGTAATTTTGTTATCTGTGAACCGCTTGTATCACCAGTAAACACAACCTTCAAATAACTAAAATATAAACAAAATCATAATTATTCCAACATTGTTGCTATATTTAATAAATTTTGTGAGAAAACCTTGAAAAAAAAGTAATGGTTTCTCTTGATGGTTTTTTCATACATGGTCCCGGGGGTTAAAGTGTTAATAAAAGATACATTTTAATCGCTTTGCACGGCCTTTTTATTTTTCAAACAATAAGAATTCATTAAGATAAATGTCGATCTTCTTTGGCGCTATAAAGAATTTATAAACTATTTTTGTTTCTATGAAATAATCATTTTAAATTGATACACGAACAATATATTAGCAGGTAGAAGAAGAACATATAGGGACAGAAGGCGACAAAGAGGCCCAGATAGAAAAATAATGATGACAGGGAATAAATAAAGAATAAAATAAACACACAGATAGAAAAACGCAAATATAAACAAACAGATAAATCGATAGACAGTACACGTAGATAGAAACACAAACACATACAAAGAGACAGACAAATAGAAAGTAGTACAGACCAACAGACAGGTAGGCCGATATTAGTATAGGCAGACAAACAGTTCGACAAGTAAACGAACATAATATACAAACAGATAGGTAAACAGTCAAAAATACGAACGGATAGAAGAACATTGAAAGACAGACAAACAAAGAGACCAAAATCCAAGCAGACTAACAGCAATACAGACAGGTAGAAAGATAAACCGACAAATAAACTGAGAAACTGTTAGATACACACCCATCAATCGACTGACAGTAACATGAAAAATAGATAGACAAACATACAGACAGAAAGTCAGATTAACAGGCAGACAAACGGATGAACAGATGCAAAGAAGACCAAACCAAAAATAGATAGTTCACCAGGCCGATGAACAAAGAAACAAGCACACAGTCAATGCAGATAGAGAAGCAAAATTATGTGCGAAAGGACAGAAGATAAATAGAAGAATAAATAAACAGACACACAGACAGACGTATAATCAAACCGACGAACAGACAGTATAGACAGAAAATGTGGGCGGACAGACAAAGAAACAAACAAGCAATGTAAACAAACGGATAAAATTATGGAGGACCACAGGAAAAACAGAAGAAAATGTAAATAAACAGACAGACAGATAGACAGAAAATCAAATAGATGAACATATAGTACAAGCGTACAAACGGAGAATACAAGTAGATGGACGGAGAAACAAATAAATAGGTTAGACAAAGAAATAGAAAAAGAGATGAACAGACAATTGGAAAACCAATAAACTAACAGACAGTACAGACAGATAGACATAGAAGCAAGCTGTACAGACAGACAAACAGAAGATAAGCAAAGAAATAAATAAACAAACAGACAGATAAAAAACCAAACACAGATAGTACAGACAGATAATACAGGCAAACAGCCGGACCCACGAGTGAACAGAAAGGTAAACAGACAAACAAGCAAGCAAACAGTACAGTGCAGTTCAGTCAGTAAAACCTAAAATAATAGTATATTGTGTTATTAGGAGTAAAAGTGTCATTTTGTGTGCCGAGCATGACGTTTGAACGACGAGCGCTAGCGAGTCGGACATTCATGCGAGGCACACAAAATCACTTTTACTCCGAATAACACATGTTATTTTTTCTTCAAACGCATAAATTAAAAGCAATTCAGCAAGAAAATTTAAAAAGTCAAAAATGAACGTCATACCAGCTGTCGTTGCTTTGTTATAAAAAATAAAAATTACGAGTTGCCATTGGCTCATTAAGTGTCACTTTTACTCCTAGGAGTAAAAGTGAATGTTTATGTCACTTTTACTCCTAGGAGTAGAAGTGAATGTTTAACTGTGCGTATCCAAGGACACAAAGTCGTGTTTTTATGACGTTTGAAGAAAAACATTAGTTTTAGTACCCTAAGTTTTATTGCTTGTTAATTCCCAATTAAAAGAGGCCTTCCTGTTTCGAAACTGTTGGAATAAAGATACATAATTTGAGGCTAATAAAAAGAAATGCAGTCGCAGCTGTTTACCTCCGTTTAAATGTCACAGCAAATATTACTGTTGATAATACAGAAAATTCAAAAATTTCAGATTATTTTGTACAACGTAATTTAACAAAAATAGTAACATTTAAGTGTCTGTACTGTCTGTATGTGACATATACCTATTTACTAGTTTCATGCTTTTCTGCCTGTTTGGGTGCTGTCTTTTTTCTTTCTTTTCTGCCTGGTTATTCGTTTACTTGTCTATTTATTAGTAGTGCCTGGTATCTTTGTAATTTTGTGTATGATTGCTCTATATGTCTGTTCCTTTCGCCTGTCTGTATGTTCTTTTGCTCACTTGTCTGTCTATTCACTATAGCTGGCTGTTTGTACTATCTGTTCGTTTATTTTCCTTCAAACTTGCCATTTTGTTATCTCTTTTTCTGTTTCTCTTTTGGCCCTTCGTATTTCTGCTTGTCTGCCTATATTCTCTATCTGTACTGTCCATTTCGTTTTCCATCTGTTTATCTGTTTACATCTTCTTCTGTTTTTCCGTTTGCTCTTCATAACTCTGCTTGTTTGTCTATATACATTTCCTATTTATCTGTTTCTTTTTTCCTGTCTGTCCATCTATTTCGTTCTCCATGTGTATCTTACTGTATTGTTTTGCTTGTTTCCCTTCTTCTGTTTGGATGGCATCTATTTTTTTTTTATTTTTGGTGTCAGTTCGTGCATGTTGTTCGGTTTGCCGTCTTATCCCATGCCTGCCTGTACAGTCTACCTTCTTTTGAATTTTTGTTTCCTTGTTTGTCTTATTTGTTGCTATGCTTCAGTCGCCGTGTCTCTGGTATCGCTATTTTTATATCCGGCTCCCTCCGTTATCGCTCATTCCTATTTTGACGACGCAATGCATTGACACACAAAAAATTCGTGATAATTTTACTTTATATATTTATTTCTTGTTACAATTTTTAAGTAAGATTTCCTAACAATAAACGACATAAAAATATTTCTTAAGGCATCGCTTCGGTCGGCTTAAGTTACACATCCAATAAGAGATAGTTTCAAGTCAAGTGAAAATCATCCTGGGATGTTCTTTGAAAAATTAAGTCTAAGTCTGAGGTACTTTCTTTGGCAACTGAGCTTTTCAAAATGATTTATAGCAAACTAACAAATCGGTCTGTAAATGGGAGTAGAAAATTAAACTTAGGCATAAACACTGGAGGTTGAAATTAGGACTTATAAAAATCAGATATGAACTTGAAACTGTCATATTAAAAAAGGGACAGAATTGGATTAAACTTATATTTTGTCGGCATCCAGGTAAATTGCTGTTTCGGATGTGAGAATGAAAGCGTAACGGTCCAAAACAAGCGGGTCCACAGTTTTCTGATTCACAGAAAACTTGTAATGCTTTAACAAGTTTGCTAAACCCACTTTGGCTTGCATCAACCCAAACCGGAGACCTGCAAAGAAAGAATGCTTAAATTCGAGTATGTTGGTACCAAAAAACGTACCAATACAATTTCTAGGCCCTTCTCCGAACGGCAGAAAAGTGAAAGGCGGCCTTTTTTGTTTCTCTTCATCGGTAAATCTCCCAGGGTCGAACTTTTCAGGTTCGGGGTAATACTCTAGATCGTGATGTATCCCCATCACTGGAATTATAACGTTGATATCCTTAGGAATAACCACGTCCGTGTCTGAAATTTTATAATCCTCCACGCTTCTTCGTAACAGAAAAGGAAGGGGTGGGTATTTTCTTAAGGTTTCTGAAAAAATAGTTCATCATCAATGCAGAAGCTTTGGTTACTTGTACTTACCATCGATTACTTGGCCCATATATTTCATTTCCATGATGGATTCGTAAGTGATTTTTTCATCGTGGCGTGCGAGAATCTGATTTACTTCATCCCTTACCTTCTGCTGAATTTCAGGGTGTTTGGCTAACTCAAAAAGACAGAAGGTCATGGTCGTGGAAGATGTTTCGAAACCTGCGAAGAAAAAAATGAAAGCTTGGGCTGCCATTTCTTCCATTGTAAAAGCCTCGTCTTTATGGTCCTCTTGGTTCTTACTGGAGTTCTTCAAATCGATTAACAGCTGTAGCATGTCCTTACGATCGATTTTATTTTCTTCTCTGAAATTAACGGTGTCTTTCACGACATTTATAAAGAAATTACTGATATCTTCTGAGAAAAATCCTATACCTAGTTTGCGAGCAAGTTCTGGTTTGACACTTGCTAAAACCAGTTTAGCAAGGCGTAATGGTGGAGGCTTTGCGAAGATTTTTTTCCCGTATTTTCGAAATTCAGCGTCAGGACTTTTGAAGCTATTGCATTCCAAACCAAAGGCACAAGAACCGATCACATCAGTCGTATAACGACACAAAGTTTCTTTAATATCGACGGGTTCGTTTTCCGGTAAATTATCCAAAGCTTCCATCATTGGATTGCAACATTCCACCAAAGTTTCAAACATCATCTTCATCTTTCCCGATGTGAAAGTGGGTGTTAGTTTAGTACGTAAGTTACGCCACTTTTGGCCGCCGATTGCGAACAGATTTGCGCTTAGAGGATCGTCCTTTGCGTTGTAATAAAAACCACGCTCGCTGAAGTACTGAAAATCCTTCTGAAGGATATTTTTTATTAATTCCAAGTCGACGGGGAGGTATTGGGCCATCGTAAACGAATAAAAACCAGCATGTTTGTATCCTTGCGATTTGACTTCATCGTACATATTTTTAACAATTTCGCTTATCGAGATTTTTCTTGCGAAAGGATTTCCCAGAGATCCAAATGGGATTGTGGATTTCAAAATTGGTAAGTTTCTCTTTTCCCAAAATGTAAATGCCCATTTATAATAGATTATAATGCCTACTATAAGCGTAACGATTGCCAGTAACGCTTCTATTAAGGCCATGTTCTGGAATTAACATTTTTATGACGATTTTAGGTTTTAGTTTACTCACTGATTACGAAATGGAGAATTTCACTTGCACGGTAGGTTTATCTTGTTTACCAACACTTACTACAACAATTGCCGTTTTCAAGGTCTCTGTTTTCCATTAAATACTATTTTAACTCTTGAAGGTTTTATTTAAACGTTAGTATCCGCTCAGTTTGCAGAATTTGCTTTAATACCAAGATAATCTTAAAAAACAGCAGAATTTATACATTTTTAATTAAAACGGTTGTTACACAGTGATATGTCTGGTAGTTGTGAGCATTTTGCCGTCACTACTATTTATGCTTCGATAAACACCGAAACGAGTACAATCCGACCGACGCCGATTTGAATTCAGCCAGCCGCTTGCCTTTAGATTTGATATATTATTCTTATACTACTTGATACTTGAAAAACAAAGAACTTTTGAATTTCCGAAAATAAATTAATCTGTAAATGATATAGATTTTCGAGTGGGTTACTGTGCTTTTTAACTTTTTGTTTCATCACATTAGAGGCAAACGAGAGTGCTTTTGCTTTCGGAAACCTACATCGGTGTTCGGATAACGTGCGTGAAAACTTGTTTAATTATATTTTTATTGCGCCTTTAAAAAATAAAGACGGCCCCAACGTGCTTTTCATAATATATAAAAACATGTATTCTGAATTTTCATATTTGACTTGAGACTGTTAAAACGGTACATCAAAAAATAAAACCTAATTAAAGGTATTTCAGTGGCAAGTTTAGATCTCCCGCAATAAATAAACAAATAATTAATGATACTTCTACCAGTGGCATCCAACGATTCATTGGACAATAAGAATAAGAAAAAAATCTTAATCGCTTTGAACGACCGTTCTATTTTTCAGAAAGTAAGAATTCAGGAAGACAAATTTCGAACTTCTTTGCCGCTACAAAACAATTATCAAAATCTTGTGCCGCTTCCTACGAAACAATTATTTTAAGTTGATAGACGAACAACAAGTTGGCAGGTAAAAGAAGAACGCCGAAGAACAAACGTTACCAAATAGTTAAAGGCAGAAAACTGGTGAATCAATAGAGAAATGAATAGAGCTCCGTAAAAATAAATATGCAGAGAGATAAATCTACAGACAGTACACGTAGACAGATACACAAACCTAAAGAGCCAGACAAGTAGAAAGAAGTACAGAACAGCAGACGGACAGGCCAATGTCAGAACAGGTAGAAACACAGGAAGGCAAATGGATAAACAGCTACAGATGGACAGATAAACAAACAAAAATACGAACGGACAGAAGAGTATCGAAAGCGTCAAACAAACTAACAGCATTACAGAGAGGAAGATAAACCGACAGATAAACAGATAAAAAATAGATAAACTGGCAGGCAAACAAACGAGTAGATATAAACACATCAATAGATTGATGGAGAAAGATAAACTGACAGATAGAAAGTCAAATCAACGGGCAGGCCAACAAACGAGCAGATGCAAAGCAAGGCAGGCCAAAGATAGTTCAGCAGACAGACGCAGAAAGAAATGGGCAAACAGATGATGTAGACGGACAGGCAGGATTATGTACGAACAGACAGAAGAGAAATACAGGAATAAATATACAGACAAACAGATGGAAAGCAGACAGAATAGGCAGCAAGACAGAAGAAAGAAAAGAAACAGACAAACAGACCATGTAGGCAGACAGACAGACAAACAGAATGACTCAGGGCCAGGAAAGAAACGCAGGTAGAGACAGATAATGGTCAGGTGGTGGTGAAAATGCATAATTCTAGACCATAAAACCGATCGTAATAATACTTATTTACCTTCGTTTCGAATTGCACAATAACTATTATTGTGGAATTCTAACAAAGCTGAGCAGAGCCTTTGCACAACTTATTTGTTTTAAGTAAATTATATTTAATACTTTAGTTTTTTTTTTAACTGTCTCGCACGTCGACCGTCGTTGTGGTATTTCTCGCGTACCCGACTTACTACCCTCACTCGCCCGATGCACGCCGGACCCCCACCTGAATATCGATCGTCTGCTATAATTCCCATATTATTATTAACAATAAAGAGCGCATAAAAATTATTCTACGGTAATCTGACTGAAGTATTGGCGACGTACAGTTTAAAGTTGGCTATACGAGATAAAATTACTTTAACGACTTGGATGAAAACTAATGCAGGCGCTTAGGTTTTTCTGCTTATGCTATATATCTATCTGTTCGTCTGTCTCTTTTATATCGTTAGCTTTCCTTTTCTAATACCTCTGTCATTGCTCATGTTTATTCTTACAAACAAATACACCAAATCAACACACAAAAAAGCGTTCAAATTTAATTTTGTAGAATATTTATTTTTGCTATACTTTTTAAATAACATTTCATAGTAATGAATGATATAAAAATATTCTTATGGCAACCCTCAGACCAGATTAGATTGCAAATCCAATAAGGAGCAGCTTCACGCCATGTCAAAATCTTAGATTAAGTCTGAGGTATTTTTTGGAACCTGCGATCTTTAAAATTACCTACGAAATACTATAACGTAGTGGCTTCACTATATACAGGGTGGTCGTGAAAGTTTGGGGCATAGTGTACCAGCATTAACTACATGAAAAGTAGTGAAGATTTTTCAAATAAAATGTTTTCCTAATTTGGTCAGTGGCGTAGTAGGGGGGGGGGGATTAAGAACATTTCTAATTAATAAAAAATATGTAAGCCACGTTTTTTTAAACATCATGTGTCGTATTATGAAACAAAAATTAATTTCACGTAAAAATGTTCTCTTAACATTTTTAGCTCACCAAAGTCGTTTTTGAAATACACTCAAAAATATTTTCCAGTGTGTTATTGCTATTTGTGTTGCATAATTTATTGCTTTGGTAAATATATCTTAAAAACGACTTTGTTAGGTTAAAAATGTCAAGAGAACCTTTTTACGTAAAATTAATTGTTCTGTGATAATCATAATACAACAGGGGATGTTTAAAAACACGTGGATTTCGAATTTTTTCTTATTTAAAAATGTCTTTGATGTCCCCTAACTACGCCGCTGATCAAGTTAAAGTTTTCGTATTAATGTCAAGTTATGGCTTTGGTAGATCTTAATTTACCCTGTAAAAATTAAAAATAAATCTCCATGGTTTTCAACATCTTCAAAAAATCGATTTTTTTTATTCAACTTTACAGGGTCGTAACTAAACCCTTAGTAAAACATTTTATTTAAAGAATCTTCACTATTCTTCAAGTAGTTAATGCTGGGAAAGAATGTCCTAAACTTTTACGACCACCCTGTATAACGTGGCGTAGCTGGTTAAATTATTTTTAATGGAAACCTATAACTACGTTACAATACAATAAATGTACGATTGAAAATTACGATTAAATTAATAATGTAAGGCATATATTTGAAATAAAGAAGTCCAATATGAGCTTTAAATTATTTCAACCAAAAAACAAAGACGGATGCTTAGACTAGGACTTAATTAGGCCTATACTTTTTCAACATCCAAGTAAATTGCTGTTTTGGATGTGAGTATGAAAAGTAAAGGGTCCAAAACAAGCGGGTCTGCGGTCCTTTTATTCACAGAGAACTTATAATTCTTTAGTAAGTTTGCTAAACCGACTTTAGTTTGCAACAGCCCAAAACGTAAACCTGCAAAAATGTTATTGAAATTCGAGTATTTAAAAAAGCAAAAACATACCTATACAATTTCTAGGTCCTTCTCCGAATGGTAGAAAACTAAAAGTTGGTCTGTTTTGCTTTTCTTCGCTCTTAAATCGTTCAGGGTCGAATTTCTCAGGTTCGGGGTAATACTCAGGATCGTGATGTATTCCCATCACTGGAATCATTAAATTGATATCCTTAGGGACAACCACATCCGTATCTGGAACTTTATAATCCGCCACGCTTCTTCGAAATAGAAAAGGAAGGGGTGGATATTTTCTTAGAGTTTCTGAGAAAAATGTTTGTTATCAATGCAGAAGCTTTCGTTTTTTGTGCTTACCATCGATTACTTGGCCCATGTATTTCATTTCCGTGATGGAATCGTATGTGATTTTACCATCGTGGCGTCCAAGGACCTCATTTATTTCATTTCTCAACTTTTGCTGGATTTCCGGGTGTTTAGATAATTCAAACAGGCAGAAAGTCATAGTCGTAGAAGATGTTTCGAAACCAGCAAAGAAGAAAACGAAAGCTTGTGCCGCCACATCTTCTATTGTTAAAGCCCCGTCTTTATTTTCACCCTGATGCTCAGGCGAGTTCTTCAAATCGATCAACAATTGCAGCATATCCTTACGAACGATTTTGTTCTCCTCTCTGAAATTAACGGTGTCTTTCACGACTTTCAAAAAAAACTTAATCACATCTTTTTCAAAAATTGCTATTCCCAATTTGCGAGCTAATGCTGGTTTGGTGAATGCTAAAAGCATCTTAGCAAGGTGTATTGGTGGAGGCCTGGCGAAAATTCTCTTTCCGTATCTCCGAAATTCAGCGTCTGGGCTTTTAAAGCTGTTGCATTCCAATCCGAACGCACAAGAACCGATCACATCAGTTGTATAACGACACAATGTTTCCTTAATATCAACAGGCTCGTTATTCTGTAAATTATTCAAAGCTTCCATCATTGGACTGCTACATTCGACCAAAGTTTCAAACATCATCTTCATTTTTCCCGATGTGAAAGTAGGTGTTAGCTTGGTACGCAAGTTTCGCCACTTTTGGCCACCGATTGCGAATAAGTTTGCGCTTAAAGGGTCGTCCTTTGCGTTGTGATAAAAACCACGCTCGGTGAAATATTGAAAATCTTTCTGCAGAATATTTTTTATTAATTCCAAGTCGACCGGGAAGTATTGGGGCATTGCGAACGAATAAATACCGGCATGTTTGTATCCTTGCGATTTGACATCGTTGTACATATTTTTAATGAGTTCGCCTATCGAGATTTTCCTTGTGAAAGGATTTCCCAGAGTTCCAAATGGGATCGTGGTTTTCAAAATCGGGACGTTTCTTTTTTCCCAAAATGTAAAAGCCCATTTATAATAGATTATAATTCCCACTACAAGCGTTACGATCGTCAATAGTACTTCCATTAAGGCCATGTCCTGTAAATAATATTTTAATGAAGGTTTGGGAATGAACTTATTTAGTTTACTAACTGATAAAAACTGAGAATGTTGACTTTAACTATTTATGGCCCTGTGATGTACTTTCAAATTCCACTGTTATCAGGTAACTGATATGATTACACTTCACTACGTTGAGTGTCAGTTCAGTTTTCCAAAATATCCTAAGTAAACCAGAACATTTTCACACGTTGAATTCAAATAGTTGTTTCGTGTAGGCGGTTTTGCTTGTTATGAACGTTTGACCGTGTCTATTCGTAATATCGCAATAAACAAGAACGTAAACCGTCCGTACCCGACTTACATCCGGTTTGACTTCGGATTTGATCGGCGAATGTTGTTTTATAAAGCAAAGTATCATATCTGTTCTATCTTATAAATGAATCACTAAATAATTAACAGTTTCATCAGTTTCGATTGGGTGACTCAGCTTTTTCACTTTCAGTTTCATTAAATTGGATGGAAACGTGAGTGCTTTTGCTTTCTACATGGGTGCTCGAATAAGTGCGTACCTAATCCCCCCACATGTTTTATTTCAGTACAAATATTTACGCTTATTACGAGATGTTTATAAAAGTTATAAACAAACCTTAAAATAGGAAAGAGGGCCCCAATTTTCGTTTTTGTAATAAAAAAATGCATGTTTTGAATTTACATTTCTTAATTTATCAAGAATTTTTTAACCAAAACAAGCCATGATTTTTCGTGGGTTGTATTGAGGAACAGTGGGGTACCAGTACCTCCCTGCCGCAATCATAGTTCTTTTAATGTGTTCATTGTTTCTTAGGCGTAAAATTTTCGAGAGTAGGTACAGTGTACAGCTATGCAGGGCGAAAGGTAACGACGGTGTGCTAGACCCACGCTAGCTGTATTTACAATAACTTTAAAAGAGTTAAAATTGCAAAATTAGATTGAAAATCCAATAACGAGTAGCTTGATGCTATGTCAGTCTTTTATTCCCCCAAAATATTATATTAAAAATTTAGACTAAGTCTGAGGTATTTTTTATTACCTGCGATCTTTAAAATGACTTCTTATAGCCCAGGCAACGAAAACAGTTTTTTAGCAAATGAAAAAATATATCAGAAAGTTTTGAAATTTGGTAGGAATGTTTATTTGAGCGTATTATTGAATGTGTATAAAGTCCTCAAAAATTAGAGGTGAGCTCGGCCCGCCATGTTGAAAAAAAGGTGCGCTTTAATGGTTATTTGTAAATAACTCCTTATTTATTAACTTTATACCTATTCTAAAAATTAAATAGCAGTAAATTCTCTATAAAAAAGCTATTTTTTTTTTGTAAAGTTAATATTTCCCGAGTAAATGAATGACAAACATCATACAGATCACTCAATTGTTCGAAAAGCATTTCTACGCGCCAACACCGTGTAAAATATAAATATAAACATAATATACAGCGTGTCCCAGGATAGATGTTACAATAGGTGTGATTGACAAAAAATTTTTGAATTTTATTTTAAGATTCTGGAATTAAGCCCTGCTTGGTTTGAAGAGAATTTTAAGAATATTTCCAGTTTTTGAAAAACAAGTCGGCCTTGACATTGAAGCGAAAACTATTTTCTTTTCAGGTAAAGTACCCCTTTTGTTCATGATACGGCAAAATTTTACTAAGAAAAGTTGTTCATAATAAGAAATTATGGCCCTATGCTCAATAAAAGATAAGCCTCAGCCCCTGTTATCAAGAGGCATCTATAGCATCCCCTGTTCTTGTGGTTTAGTGAACATTGGAGAAACTGGTCGCTCAGTGCGCACACGTATCTGTGAACACAAACATTGCTTGAAATCAGGTCTTTTTTCACATTCAGCCGTTGCTGAACATCATCACGACACTGGTCATAAAATATTGTTTGAAAAATCTTCGATCATTACCAATGCCCCTTATTTTTTCAACAGGAAAATCCGTGAGGCCATTGAAATCATCAAGACCCCTAATAACTTAAATCGCGACACTGGTTATTATCTATCCGATATTTGGAAGTCCGTCATCATTACTGGTTCCGCCCCCTCCACCCCTGACCAATCGTCGTCACAGTCGGATACCCTTGGCCGGGTACGGCCGGTATAAAGTCGCTGCTCCCTCTGTTTCTCTTCAGAAGGGTTTCGCCTCTGGCTTGGTTGACAAGTTGAGTTACCGTTACCTTTCTGCCTCTTGCTAAAAGAGTTTCGCCTCTGGCGTGGTTGACACGTTGAGTTACCGTGCTCTTTTAGTGCTACCTTTTCTCCTGAAGAAGCCCCTTATAAAAGTGGGTGAAACGTTGAGTCTTTTGTCTCAAAATGACACGGTCCCAATCCGGAAGACGTTTTGTTAATACTGACACTGACCGTAGTAGTCTTCGAATTCAATAGTATGACTGTTGAGTCATTCCAGTCTTCTGGTGTTACTCCCTCGAATAGGCATTTGTTTAGTAAACAACTTATTCTCTTCTTAAGTTTTTGTCCGCCTTCCTTTATGAATTCCGTTACAATTCCATCCTTGCCTGGGGAATTATTTTTCTTCATGTGCTCGAGTGCTTTTTCTACTTAGTCCAGCTGTATTTCGGGAAGTTCTTCAGACCCTACATTGACGATTCGTTGGATATTTTGTTGGATCTCATTGTCAGTATTGGATTCTGAGATTTTTGAGTTATATAGGTCTCGGTAGAAATTTTCAACTGTTTCAACTTAGTATTTCGTCTCTGTCTGCAATTATTTCCCCATCGCTGTTCTTTAATGCATGTATCTGCTTTTTCCCTAATTTAGGTTTTAGTGCTTTCATTGCTTTATTTTGTTCGATCACTCTGTTGATTTTTTCCTTGCATAAGGCTGTATACTCTGCTGTAGCTCTTCTGTCTTGTGCTACTAATTTTCGTCTTTGGTCAAGAAGTTGTTTTATATCATTTCTTTGTGATATTTTATTGTTTTTTATTTTTGGTGCTATTTCCTTGATTGCGTTTGTAATTATCTCAACAATTTTTTCGTTCAATTCTGTTATGGTTTCTTCATTATTTCTGGCGTTATTAGCCTCGTCTAATTGATTCTCTATTATTTTTTCGTATTCTATTCTTTCGCGTTTTAAATGTTCAACTTTGGTTGTTACAGATTTCTTTCTGAATTGGGTATATCGCTCGCTTTTGATATTTATTACTAACTTTGCCCTTACTAGCCTATGATCGCTGCCTATATCGAACTGGTTTAGAGTAGAGACGCCATATACAGGGCGTTTCAGAACTGCACGGCACCATTTTAGGGATGTGTTCTCTAGTACAAAATATTACGATTTACATAAAGTCGAAATTTTAATTTTAATTTTTTGCTGTAATTTCAAAAGTCTTCGGAATATTGATGTGAAAATTGGGGATACTACATATTTTGGGACGGAAAACAATAACCAGCCCTCAATTTTAATGTACCTCTTAAAAAAACCCTATTTTTGCTGCACCCAATACCTTAAAAATACTTCAACTTTTCTGTACTTAAAGTTATGACTGATGCAATTGAAAAAAACAATTTCCTCATCTTTTTTATACAAAAAAGATATACTTGTTAAATGCCTCTAAAATTAACCATTTCCAAGATATTTGCTATTGAAGTGGAAGTGATGCTACATTCTTCAGTCCTTAAACCTTAAACAGCAACTTGTATCTATTAGGTACACTAAAATCTTGCAAATTTTTAATGACAAATATTCCACTGATCCGCTATTACTTTGTGTCCTATAACTTGTTTTTGACAAGAATATGTCAATTTTTTATTTTAAATACAAGCCTACTGCGTTACAGAATGTTTAAAAAATAACAAAGATGTTGCATTACTTACATTAATAGCAAATATCTTGGAAACGATTTACTTTAGAGACATTTAACTACTATACCTTTTTTGTATAAAAATGATGAGGCAAATGTTTATTTCAATTAAATCTGTACTAACTTAGAGTATACAAAAGTTAAAGTATGTTTAAGGTATTAGGTGTAGCAAAAATAAGGTTCTTTAAAGAGCATTGTTAAAATTGAGGACGGATTATTATTTCTCGTCCCAAAAAAGGTAGTTTCCCCAATTTTCATATCAATATTTAGAAACCTCTTGAAATTACAGCAAAAAATTAAAATTAAAATTTCGACTTTGACGCCCTGTATCTCCCTAAATATTAACTTTCGGACTAAGGTAATTTTAGGTAAATCGTAATATTTTGTACTAGAGAACACATCCCTAAAATGGTGCCGTGCAGTTCTGAAACACCCTGTATAATGTGTTTGTGACTAGCTAGTATGTAATCTATTTAGTTTCTGGTCCTACCGATTGGGCTTAGCCCATGTCCATTTTCTGCTTGGCTTTTTCCCGAAAAACGTATTCATGGCATAAAGATACAATACAATAAATGTGCGACTGGAAATTAAGATTAAAATGTTTTAAGGCATATATTTGAAACCAAAAAAGTCCAATAAGAGCTTTAAATTGTTTCACCCAAAAACCAAAGACGGATGTTTAGGCCAGAACTTAATCAAATCTATAATTTTTCAACATCCCAGTAAATTTGCCGTTTCGGATGTGAGTATGAAAACTAAAGGTTCCAAAACAAGCGGACCACGGTCCTTCTATTCACAGAGAACTTATAATCTTTTAGCAGGCTGACTAAACCGACTTTGGTTTGCAACAACCCAAAACGTAAACCTGGAAAAAGATTATTGAAATCAGGACCTTCTCCGAACGGTAAAAAACTAAAAGGTGGTCTGTTTATTGCTTTTCTTTGTCCTTAAATTCTTCAGGGTCGAACTTCTCAGGTTCGGTGTAATACTCAGGATCGTGATGTATTCCCATCACTGGAACCCTTAAATTGATATCCATAGGGACAACCACATTCGTATATGGAACATATTCTGGAATTAATATTTTAATTAGGATTTTATGAATGAGCCATTTTAGTTATTCTCACTGATTAAGAACTGAAAAATTTCACTTGCATGGTAGTTTTATCTTGTTTACCAACATTTACTAAAACGATTGTCGTTTTCAAGGTCACTGTTTTTCGATTCAGAACTACTTTAACTTTTGAAAGTTACATTTAAACGTTAACAGTTTGGGTTAGTATCCGCTTAGTTAATTTAAATACTACGAAATTTGCTTTAATATCAAAATAATCTTAAAAAGCAGTAGAACCTCTACATTTTTAATTAAAACGGTGTCACATACTGGCGTGTCTGGTTGTTGTGAGCATTTCGCCGTCACGTCACTGAACGATGAACGATGAACTTCTGGGCTCTCCGAGTACCAAAACTAGGTTTCACACCTCCTTCGTCTGTTGGATTTCGTTGCTTGCGAAAGTGGATCTTCTTAAGTCTGTGCCGGGTTATGCACAAAGCCCCTTGCCATGTCAGGGGGCAAGAAGGACAGTTTTCGTACGCTTGTGTCGGTGGTGATCATCCTCGTCGTAGTCTCCTAGGGACAGGATGAGGTCGTTGTCGCTAACCTGTAAAGAAAAGGTAGAATTTTAGCGAGAGAGAATAAATTTCCTTACCGTCTGTATGTTTAAATCTTCGTGGATCTGCGAGTTGTGGACGAACCACGGAGCGTCTACAGCCATCATCAGAACTTTATTCTGGATAATCTGAAGCGTCTTCATGTGGGTACGCGCCGCGTAACCCCAAACTGTCGCCGCGCAGGTCATTGTCGGTCGGATGATCGCCATGTAGATGTAGAGCCTAACCTTGTTGTTTAGGTTGTTTAGGACCTCCTTGGCTCGGTTCGTGCAGTACGTGACGTGGGGGCCCCATGTGAGCTTAGGGTCCAGGACAACGCCCAAGTACTTCGTTTCGGTTCTCCACGGAATCCGCTCGTCGAACATCTCCACGTGGTCTGGTCGTGGGTATCTTCTCCTGATGAACAGCATGGCTGAACTCTTCTAGGGGTTGATCTCGATTCCCCGCTGGACGGTGAGCTGCGGACGTAGAGAGATGTTCAGGATAGCGGTGTCGTCGGCGTAGAGGGCCAACATGGTCCTTGGCGACCTTGGGAGGTCCCGCACGTAGATACTGAAGAGTAGGGGAGAGAGGAGCGACCCCTGGGGCACGCCCGCGGTTATGCTTCCCACTCGCGACCTGGTGCCGTTCAGCTTGATACGAAACGATTTTTTTTCAGCCTCACTAACCCCAGGGGTAAACGCGCCTCCAACATCTTGTGCAGTAGTCCTTGGTGCCAGACTTTGTAGAACGCCTCGGAAACGATATCTGATACTTGATACCTAAAAAACAACGAACGTTTGAATTTCCGAAAATAAATTAATCTGGAAATGATATAGACTTTCGAGTGGCTTACTGTGCTTATTCACATTTTGTTTCATCATGTTAGAGGCAAGCGAAAGTGATTTTGCTTTCGGAAACCTACTTTCGTGTTCGGAAAATGTGTGTGAAACCCCCCTTCTTTAATTTTATTTTTATTGCGCGATGATAAGAATTCTATACACAAGCCTTAGAATAATAAACACGAACCCAACTTGCTTTTCATAATGTATAAAAACATGTACATATTTTGAATTTGCATATTTGATTTCGGACTGTTAAAACCATACATTAAAAAATAAAACTTAATTAAAGATATTCCAGTGGCAAGTCTAGATCTCCCCCAATAAAGATGCAAATAATTAATGATACTTCTTCTACAAGTGGCATTCAACGAATCATTGGACAATAATGACTTCAGATAATCACTTTTAAGAATTTTGTATTGATAATCCTTACGATATTATCGACTACAATTGTCTAAACTTTTTTTAAATTACTCGAACGAACAATTATTAAATGTCGTTTTTTATCAATAGAAAAATCTTAATCTATTTGAACGACCTTTCTATTTGTCAGAAAATAAGACTTCAAGAAGACAAATTTCGAACTTCTTTGCCGATATAAAAATATTATTAAAATTTGACGTTGCTTCCTACGAAACAATAATTTTAAATTTATACACGAGCAGCAAGTTAGCAAACCAAAGAAGTACGTAGAAGAACAGACGTTGCCAAAGAGTCAAAGCCAGAAAAACAGATAAATAAATAGAGAAACGAATAGAGCATACAGACGGACAAAGAAATGGACAAGTAGGTGATGTAGACAGACAGACAGGATTATGTACGAACGGACAGAACAGGAACAAGAGAATAAATAAGCGGACAAACAGATGAAAAACGAATTAGACGAAAAGATAGAAAGACAGAAAATAGAAAAGAAACAAACACGCAATGTAGACAGACAGATAGACAGACGAATAGTATTACGAAGGGCCAGAAGAGAAACAGAAAATGGTCAGGTGGTGGCAGGCGCGGCTCGTCCTGCAGAGCTGCAGAACCACCAAAAATAAGATTATAATTATTAAAACAATAAATTATCTATTAATAAAATAGAATAATTCACATCCTATTCTCGTGGTTTTTTAAAGTTGAACCAATGCTCCAATGCAAATTGTCGAGCCAGTCAAACAAATAAATATTTAATAGGAAGCCGCTATACAAGGTTCACGAAACAGCTGTTTTATTTTGTCCTCATCGTGCTGTGATCCAATATCAGCTTGTTCGGTAGACAATTAAAGGAAAACTTACACTTAATTATCAAAATTAATTAATAGTAAAGTCGCGAAATTACCCTACATCCGAAATTAAATAATGACAGTGTTAGCAGTAGCCAAATAAAAGCTTATAAAAGGGACTTTCATAAGGATATTATATTTAAGGAACAACATACTTAAGGATATTTATTTTTGCCATAATTTTTAAATAACATTTCAGAACAATGAATCATATGAAAATATTTTGAGTCAACCCTAGGATCGGATTAGAATACAAATCCATTAAGAAGCAGCTTCAGGCCATGTGAAAGTTTTTATTCGCCCCAAAATATTATTTTAAAAATTCCGACTAATTTACGATCCTCAATAGTACTTCCATTAAGGCCATGTTCTGCAATTACTGTTTTAAGGAGAGTTTCGCAATGAACTTATTTAGTTTACTAACTGATAAAAACTGGGAAAATTCACTTTGGCTATTTATGGGTTCTGTTAAAATGAGGTACTTGCAAGGGCCAATGTTATCAGATAACTGATATGATTACACTACACTACGCTAACTTCTACAATTTACATTGGGTTCAGTGTTCAGTATCAGTTTGGTTAATTACATACTGCTCAAGTTTTGCAAAATAATCTTAGTAAACGATATTTTTACATTTTACACTTTGAATTAAAGCAGTTGTTTCGTGTTGGAATTTTTGCTTGTTATGAATGTCTGACTTACATCCGGCTTGACTTCGGATTTAATCGATGGATTTTATCTTATAAAACAAAGTATCGTTTCTGTCCTATCTTATAAATTAATCATTAACTAAATGATTTACAGTTTCGATTGGGGTACTCAGCTTTTTCACTTTCAGTTTCATTAAATTGGAGGCAAACGAGAGTGCTTTTGCTTTCTACATAGGCGCTCGGATAAGTGTGCACTTACCCCCCCCCTCCCTCTGAGATGTTTGTGAAAGTTATACACAAACCTTAAAATAGGAAAGAAAGTCCCAAATTGCTTTTTTTAATAAACAAAAATGCATGTTTTGAATTTACATAACTTGGTTTGACGTAGTAGGTACTACTTAATTGTGGATATTTTATTTCAAGCCCAGATTTCGCCTAATCAACAAACAAACAAACATATAATTGAGGATGCTTCTGCGGACTTCCATGGGAATTCACATCGTTGGGCGTTAATAAAAATATATTGAGATGATATTTAATTTGGATGCGTATAATTAAAGGTTATGCTAGTTTTTTAGTTGATTAACGAAAGTATTATTTTGCAAAGATTGGTAATGCAGAATTTTTTTTAAATTATAAAAAATTGTAATATAATTTTAAGATAGCTAGATTAAATTTAAGTTATTATAATGATCATTGTTAGTAAATAATTAGCTAAATTTGTAGTCTTAGAAACGTAAAATAATTAGAAACTTTGTAAATAGTCGTTATAGTAAAAAAAAACAAATGTAAGTTAAAAATCCAGGATACAGAAAAAACAAATTTGGAAATCAGTTGATATTTTGCAATCGAAGAGGCAACAACAAAATTAATAAATGCAGCTAATAACAAAAAGAATTTTTGAAGACAAATTAAGTCAAGATTGAACTTCAAGCAGTTCTGCAAAAACAGTTCAAGTAAAAGCAGTTCAGCAAAAGCAGTTCAACAGAAGGAGTTCGAGTAAAAACAATTCGAAAGGGGATAACTTCAAGCAGGAGCGAGTCAAACGGGGGAAGATTGGAATTTTTGGTTTTTGAGGGAAGATCGGAATTTTGGAAAAGAAAGGGAAGTCAAGAGTAGAATCAGTGAGTGTATAAAACATAATTTTAAGATAATTTTAAGTAGGGTTGATAGGAAAAACAAAATAATAAAAGAAATCTGCATTATAAAATTTGACTAAAGTTTTATTTTGGTTAATTAAAATAAATTTGAACAAGCAACGAACCTACCTAACGACCTTGAGATAAGATCTCTGTAATCAATTAAATTAAAAAGCAAAGCAAATTACATTTTTGAATATTGTCGTATCCAACGTAAGTATTATTAAAAAGGGGTGCATTTCAATAATTGGCCCAACGTGAGGCTCATTTCAATATATATTTTAAGAATATGGCACAGTATTATACACTGCAATTAACTGAACTTGAAAAGTAGTAGTCTAAGTAATGTTTGTAACATTTTTTAATTAATTTAAATGTGTTCGTAATGTTCCCATATTTTCTGAATAGTAAGAAACATTTTTAACAATTTTTATAAAGCATGAAATTGAAGCTTTAAATATTTAGACATTTTCCCAGAATACAAAATTTTGAAACTGAAAACCCAGAAAATAAAATATTAAGGTCGTTAATCAATTAAATTTACCACAAGAGCAATACGAAAATTGAAGTGTTTTCAAGTCGTTTAATCTATAATCAGGTAAATAAATACATTTCAGCAGTCGAACTGCTAATACCACTTATCCTTATAAAAATCCTTATCAGGAAATTGTCCTCGGCCTGTAATCTGCTATACCTCGACGCCAAATAATCAATATACAAAAAATAATTGCAATAAATTGAAGTCGATTTTATCTGCATCACGACAAGATAAGTGTATTTTTGTAGTTTTGGTAGGATATTCACAGTTGTAAAGGTAAAAATAAAAATAGTTAAAAAGAGTCCCATAGATATCATTGGAAACCTAATTTTAATTTAAAAGTAATGGACAATATTGGCATATAACTAACTTACAAGACAGGGTAGACATCATGAAGTAGGACCATGGTAAATCGGTGTGGTTATTTCTTAATTTATCAAGAATTTTTTAACTAAAACAAGCCATGATTTTTCGCGGATTATATTGGAGAACTAAGGTTGCATGGCAATCATAGTTCTTTTAATGTTTTCGTTGTTTTTCTTAGAGTACAGCTGTGCGCAGGGCCGGCGTAAACTTTTGCGGGGCCGGGTTCAAAAATTTTGCGGGGCCAAAAAAAACACTTCTAAATAAATAATTTATTATAAACACATTATATAGGATCATAGTGTATTATTAAATAATTTTTCTGGCCTTTTCCGTTGCAAAGTCTTTAATTACGTCATCAAAATTTACGGAATTTTAAAGCGCCGGGCCGTCCAAAGCGCGGGCCGGGTTCTGGGGAACGCGCTGAACCCGCCTCGTGCCTGTGGTGGCTGTGCGTCGTTACATCATTGTCAGGGTAAATGGTAATGACGGTGTGCTAGGCCCACGCTAGCTGTATTTACAATAAATTTAAAAGAGTTGAAATTGCAAAATTAGATTGCAAATCCAATAAGGAGCAGCTTGAAGCTACGTCAGTCTTTTATTCGCCCCAAAATATTATATTAAAAATTTAGACTAAGTCTGAGGTATTTTTTGGTACCTGCGATCTTTAAAATGACTTACGAAATACTCTAAAGTAGTGGCTTCACCATATTATGTAATGTAGCGTAGCTGGATTTTGATGGAAACCACTGCGTGACAATACAATAAATGTGTGTGCGACTGGAAATTAAGATTAAAATGATTTAAGGCATATATTTGAAACTAAAAAGTCCAACAAGAGCTTTAAATTGTTTCACACAAAAACCAAAGACGGATTCTTAAAGGCCAGAACTTAATAAAGCCTATACTTTTTCAACATCCAAGTAAATTGCTGTTTCGGGTGTGGGTACGAAAATCAAAGGGTCCAAAACAAGCGGGTCCGCGGTCCTTTTATTCACAGAGAACTTATAATTCTTTAGCAAGTTTGCTAAACCGACTTTAGTTTGTAACAGCCCAAAACGTAAACCTGGAAAAATATTATTGAAATCCGAGTATTTTAAACCGCAAAAACGTACCAATACAATTTCTAGGCCCTTCTCCGAACGGTAAAAAACTAAAAGGTGGTCGTTTTTGTTTTTCTTCATCCTTAAATCGTTCAGGGTCGAACTTCTCAGGTTCGGGATAATACTCGGGATCGTAATGTATTCCCATCACTGGAATCATTACGTTGACATCCTTAGGGACAACCACATCCGTATCGGGAACTTTATAATCCACCACGCTTCTTCGAAATAGAAAAGGAAGGGATGGATATTTTCTTAGAGTTTCTGAAAAAATAATTTTTTGTTATCAATGCAGAAACTTTAGTTTCTTGTGCTTACCATCGATTACTTGGCCCATATACTTCATTTCCATGATGGAATCGTACGTGATTTTACCATCGTGGCGTGCGAGTACCTCATTTATTTCATTTCTCAACTTTTGCTGGATTTCCGGGTGTTTGGATAATTCAAACAGGCAAAAAGTCATAGTTGTAGAAGATGCTTCGAAACCAGCAAAGAAGAAAACGAAAGCTTGCGCCGCCATTTCTTCAATTGTTAAAGCCCCATCTTTATTTTCGCCTTGATGCTCAGGCGAGTTTTTCAAATCAATCAACAATTGCAGCATGTCCTTACGAACGATTTTGTTCTCCTCTCTGAAACTAACGGTGTCTTTCACGACCTTCATGAAAAACTTAGTGACGTTTTTTTCAAAAAATGCTATTCCCAATTTGCGAGCTAATTCTGGTTTGGTGAATGCTAAAAGTACTTTAGCATAGTGTATTGGCGGAGGCCTGGCGAAAATTTTCTTTCCGTATCTCCGAAATTCAGCGTCAGGGCTTTTAAAGCTATTGCATTCCAACCCGAACGCACAAGAACCGATCACATCGGTAGTATAACGACCCAATGTTTCCTTAATATCAACAGGTTCGTTATTCGGTAAATTATTCAGAGCTTCAATCATTGGACTGCTACATTCCACCAAAGTTTCAAACATCATCTTCATTTTTCCGGATGTGAAAGTAGGTGTCAGTTTCGTACGCAAGTTTCGCCACTTTTGTCCACCGATTGCGAATAGGTTTGCGCTTAAAGGGTCGTCCTTTGCATTGTGATAAAAACCGCGTTCGCTGAAGTATTGAAAATCCTTCTGAAGGATATTTTTTATTAATTCCAAGTCGACAGGGAAGTATCGGGGCATTGCGAACGAATAAACACCGGCATGTTTGTATCCTTGCGATTTGACATCGTTGTACATATTTCTAATGATTTTACCTATCGTGATTTTCCTGGTGAATGGATTTCCCAGAGTTCCAAATGGGATCGTGCTTTTCAAAACTGGGAAGTTTCTTTTTTCCCAAAATGTAAAGGACCATTTATAATAGAGTATAATTCCTACTATAAGCGTTACGATCGTCAATAGTACTTCCATTACGGCCATGTTCTGTAATTAATATTTTAATGTAGGTTTGGGAATGAACTTAGTTAGTTTACTAACTGATAAAAACTGAGAAAGTTCACTTTAACTATGTATGGCCCTGTTAAAGTGATGTACTTTTAAATGCCACTGTTACCAGGTAACTGATATGATTACACTTCACTACGTTGAGTATCAGTTATGTTAAGTTAAATACTGCTCAAGTTTTCCAAAATTATCTCAGTAAACCACATGTTCACACGTTGAATTAAAACAGTTTTTCGTGTTGGTTTTAGTAGGTATTCAGCCAGGTTATCCGCCCCCTCCACTTTTCCTTGTCTCGCCAATTTTTGGAGAAACAGCTTTAAAGCTGTTTAAAGCAGTTTTTATCTGTTTAAAGTAGTTTCTGATCTGTTTAAAGCTGTTTCTTCAAAAAAGGTTGGGGAAAGGAAAAGTGGAGGGGGCAGGCTACTGGCGTTGTTGCTTCTTATAAACGTTTGACCATGTCTATTCGTAATATCTCAATAAACAAGAATTTAAACCGTGCGCATCCGACTTACATCCGACTTGACTTCGGATTTGATCGGTGGATTTCATCTTATAAAACAAAATATCGTGTCTGACCTATCCTATAAATTAATCTTTAAACGGTTTGCAGTTTCGATTGGGTTACTCGGCTTTTTCACTTTCAGTTTAATTAAATTGGTGGCAAAAGAGAGTGCTTTTGCTTTCCACATGGGCGCTCGGATAAGTGTGTAATGTGTTATTTCAGTACAAATATTAGCCCTAATTAGGAGATGTTTATAAAAATTATAAACAAACCTTAAAATATGAAAGAGGCATCCAATTTGCTCTTTTGTAAATAAACAAAAATGCATATTTTGAATTTACATAACTTGGTTTGACGTATAAGATATTTTATTCCAAGCCCTGATTTCGCAATCAGCAAACAAACAAAAAAACAAACAAACAAACAAACATAATATAATTGAGGATGTTTCTGCAGAATGCCATGGGAATCTCCATTGTTGGGAATTAATAAAAATATATATATTTTAAGAATATGGCACAGTATTATCCACTGCAATTAACTGAACTTGAAAAGTAATGTAAGAAATGTTTGTAAAATTTTTTGGTGATTAAGAATGAATTTAAATGTTTTCGTAATGCTTGTATATTTTCTGAACAGTAAGAAAAAGTTAAAAATAAAATATCAGCCATTTTTAACAATTTTTATAAAGCATTAAATTTAGAAGAAATTTTCCCAAAATACAAAATTTGGAAACTGAAAACCCAGAAAGTAAAATATGAAGATCTTTAAATAATTAAATTTGAAACAAGAGCAAAGCGAAAATTGAAGTGTTTTTAAGTCGTTTAATCTATAATCAGGCAAATAAATATAGGTATTTCATCAGTCGAACAGGTGATACCACTTATGTTTATAAAAATTATCATCGGCTTGTGATCTGCTATTCCTGGAAGTCAAATAACCAATTAACAAAAAATGATTGTCGATTGCGTTTTTATCTGCATCACTAGAAGATAAGCGTATTTTTGTAGTTTCGACAGGAAATTTACGGTTGTAAACGTAGCAAATAAAAATAGTTAAAAAGAGTCCTATAGATATCGTTAAACACCTCACTTTAATTTAAAAATATTGCTCAATATTGGCACATAATTAACTTACAAGACAGGGTAGACATGAAGCAAATAGGACTATGGTGAACCGGTGGTTCTTTCTTAATTTATCAAGAATTTTTTAACCAAAACAAGCCATGATTTTTCGTAGATTATATTGGAGAACAGTGGGGTACCAATACCCCGCTGCTGATATCCCTGCCGAAAGATTACGGGTGCATGGCGATCATAGTCCTTTTCTTAGGTGTAAAACTTGCGAGAGTGCAGCTGTGCGTCGTTACGCCACTGTCGTGGCATAGGGGTAACGACGGTGTGCTAGGCTCACGCTAGCTGTATCTACAATAACTTTGAAATTGCAAAAGCTACCGGAACTATGACTAAACAGATTTCACGTCGACCTCATTATCTACGTGTCGTGTGAATTATACCCAAACATCTCCCACTCTTTCTCCTCACTTAATGATGAAGATCAAGGTTTCGACTGTGCTACTGATTTCATAATCTTTAAATTGTATCCTAACTTCGGTGATGTAAAGGTGGACCCATGTTTTTAACGTGATTGATATTCTATCATCGTGGCAATTTCAAGGGGTTACTTTTAATTAAGTTTAATAAAACCAGTGTGCAACCAGGTAAAATCAAGCCAAATATTATAATTTGTTTAAATGGTAAATTTAAATTAATTTATACGATTTTAGTTTAAAAACATGGCCTTGGTAGAATTACTCGCAATATTCGCCGCTGTCGTTGTTGGAATTATAACCTATTGCCGATGGCTTCTTAAATTTTGGGAAAGAAAAAACGTGCCGACTTTAGAACCGACGTTTCCCTTTGGTAACATTGAAAATCCGCTAACAAGAAAAAATAATGTCGGCGTGCATATTAAGAATTTGTTCTTGCAACTAAAATCGCGTGGGCACAAATACGCAGGGCTTTATTTGCTAACCCAACCACAATACGTGCCCATCGATCCAGATTTGGTAAAGTGCATCCTACAGAAAGACTTCAACTACTTCTCCGAGCGGGGTTTTTACTATAATGAAAAGGACGATCCGTTAAGCGCCCATCTATTTGCAATAGGCGGGCAAAAATGGCGAAATCTTCGCACGAAATTAACCCCGACTTTCACATCGGGGAAAATGAAGATGATGTTCAACACATTGGTGCAATGCGGGGACCAAATGATAGAAGCGATGGGTAAATTCTCTCAAAGCAGGCAAGGCGTCGATATCAGAGAGGTGGTGGCTTGTTATACGACTGATGTTATCGGTTCTTGTGCTTTCGGCCTCGACTGTAACAGTTTTAAGAGCCCCGATGCTGAATTTAGGAAAAACGGTAAGAAGTTATTCGGTTCTTCCAGAAGTCAGGATGCCAGGATATTATTTGGACTTTTCCTGCCTAAATTGGCAAATTTGTTGGGTGTTAAGGTTTTCGACAAGGATGTCGCAGATTTCTTCATGAATGTCGTGAAAGAAACTGTGAGTTATAGGGAGAACAATACCGTCGATCGTAAAGATATGATGAAGCTATTAATCGACCTGAAGAATAACACCGGGGAGAGTAAGCCCCAAAATGGCAACAGGGAGCAAAATGGAGACATAAACGGGCAAGGTATTACCATGAACGAGTTGGCAGCTCAGGCTTTGGTGTTTTTTGTTGCTGGATTTGAAACATCTTCAACCACCATGACCTTCTGCTTGTACGAGCTGGCCAAAAACCCGCAAATACAGCAAAAGGTAAGGGACGAAGTTAACCACGTCTTGGCAAAACATGATGGAAAACTAACTTACGATGCAATTATGGAAATGAAATACCTGGGGCAGGTGGTGGATGGTAAGCCCAGCGAATCGTCGTCCAGAACAGTTTATAAATTTCTAAATTTCAGAAACCCTAAGAAAGTATCCGCCTCTTCCTTTCATAACCAGAGAATGCGTGATGGATTATAAAGTTCCTAATACAGATTTGGTGCTTCCAAAAGGACTGAGCGTCCTTATTTCCGTAATGGGCTTACACTACGACCCTGAACATTACCCTAACCCGGAGAAATTCGATCCTGATCGATTTTCAGACTCAAACAAACAGAAAAGGCACCCTTTTACTCACATACCCTTCGGTGAAGGGCCCAGGATTTGCATTGGTAAAAACCAGGAGTTTTATTCGGGACATGGCGATAAAAACTGATTATATATTTCAGGTCTTCGCTTTGGTTTGATGCAAACGAAAGTCGGTTTGGCCCACTTACTGAAAAATTATAAGTTTTCTGTGCACGAAAGTACGGTCGAACCGATTGTTTTTGACCGCTTCAGTTTTATTCCGATGTCTGAAACTGCGATTTTCTTGAATGCCGAAAAAATATAATTCAAGGTGGTAACTTAATGCAAGTTAGAATATTTTCTAGTTATTCTACAACATACCGTAAGGAAGTCAACACAAATGGCGTTGTCTACTACGGCTCAAGAAAAAATAAGATTTAATTCTGCGCAGTTAAGGTGATTTGTTTATAGGTACTTATTAATATTAAATATTGTAAAAAGGAATATTTTTCAATTAAAAAAAAAACAATAGGCATTCTTTTTTATTTAGAAAAATAAGAAGAAAAATTTAAAAGACCAATTTTTTAGTTTTTTAGGCTATACAAATTAAATAAAAACTTTTTATACGAAGTAGTTTGAAATTGTTGTGTGAACACAGACAAGAGACAGAGGAGGAAAAGGTGAATCAGAAGAAGAACGAGATATAAAAATACGAAAAAGAAGAAGAAAATACAGAATAATGAGACAAATACTTACAATAAGTATTGAAAACACAACAAAAAATATGAAGAAAACCAACCACAAAGAGCGTTAAAATTAAGTTTAAAATTAAAAACGTAAACAAAACGAAATTCAGAATTGTAATCAATAGTCAATGTGATTCAAGTCAAAAAGCAAATATTTAAAAATTCAAAATTTTTAATTGAAAATTCAGAATTTTAGTCAATCTTTTAGATCAAATCAGAAATCGAATGAAAAGTTACTGCAAGGTAAAGCTCAACATTTTAGCCGAGAGTCTAAACTTTTAACCACAGAAGCTTATGAGAAACCGAAAACTTAAATCAGAAAATCAAAAATATCAAAGATTTATGTATGTACAGTTGGGTTAGGTTAGATTAGGTTAGGTTAGGTTAGGTTAGGTTAGGTTAGGTTAGGTTAGGTATACGATATGGCCATGAACAAAGCTAAGGAATCTAATACAGACATAGTCATAATAACGGAGCCTAACAAAAAAGTCACAAAACACCAAATGTGGTTCACCGATAAAAATACGGACGTAGCAATCAGGGCACTAAATAAACATGTCCAAATATACGAACACGGTACTTGTAAAGGATTTGTCTGGAGTCGTACAAACAAATATGTTATATACGGAGGATATATCTCACCAAATATAGACCATAATTCACTTCAGAACATATGGAAAGAGCTAGATGCTAGCATAAAGACACAACGAAGAAGATTATCATACGCGGAGACCTTAATGCAAAGTCCTATAGATGGGGGTCTCAAAATGAGGACAGAAGGGGAGAATACGTCTCCAAATGGTTAGAGGAGAGAGAATGGCTAATAGCAAATGACGGATTAAAGCCCACGTGCATCAAACGGCAAAGCACTTCGTACATCGACGTAACCTTTTATTCCTCAGAACTGGAGGGTCGGGTGCAAGACTGGGAGGTGTTAGAAGATGAAACATTGAGTGACTATATGTACATTAGAGTGCAAATTAATGATGGAAACAACGCACAAACTAAAGAAAGTGATAAGTCCGGATGGCGAATAAACCCAAAAAAGATGGGACTATTCAAGAAAAATCTCAGAAATTATATGAACAGGCAAAACAATTTAGAACCAACTCAAAAAGCCATGGAAAAAATAATGAGTAAAGTTTGTGACAATACGTTCTCCAAAAAAGGCGGGCGGTCAACATGGACAAGGACAATCTATTAGTGGACCGAGAGTATAAGGAAACAAAGGGCACTCTGCCTAAAAAAGAAGAGAGCGATGACACGTGCCAACGCAAAACGGGAAGCCACGATAGAAGAAAAATTAGAAAAGCACGAAGAATATAAAAACCAAAGAGATAAATTGAGAAAGGAGATAAGAAAGGCCAAAGATAACGCGTGGAAAGCGCTCTGTGAAGAATTGGATAACAACATCGCCTGAAAAAAGATGAAGATATTTCCCAAGATCACCCTCAAGAATGAGGACAAGGAAAAAATAGCGGAGCAGTTGTTCCCTAGAGTGGAAAACCCCGTATGGAACAGAGTAGGGTTGAACATTGGAGAAGAGTTACCTATATTCACGGAAGAGGAAATCATAACGGCTGTAAAAGAATTGAGCCGAGGAACCGCACCAGGACCAGATGGGATAACGACAGAGTTGGTATACGAAATGCTCATAAGCCATACAGAGTACTGTCTATCCGTATACAATAATATAATAGAAATCGGCGAATTCCCGAGAAGATGGAAAGAAGCAAGACTTGTGTTGTTAGAAAAACCGAAAAAAAATCCTGGGGATCAGACTTCATATAGGCCACTATGTATGTTAAATGTTATGGGAAAGGTGCTAGAAAAGATTATACGGAAAAGACTGGAAAAAGAAATGGAAGAAAAGCGAAATCTACAGGAGACACAATATGGGTTCAGAAAGGGGCGTTTGCGGACGACTTAGCCGTTGTGGGTCAAGAGAAATCCATATCAGCACTAGAAACAAAACTAAGTATAGCGCTAGGTAGAATAGAGAGATGGATGGAAAACCACCACCTGAAAATAGCGCCGGAGAAGACAGAGGCCGTAATATTAGAAGGTAGAAGAACCTTGAAAAGTATGAACCTGGAGATAAACGGCACTAGCATAAAGACGGTCAAATCGTTAAGATATCTGGGTGTGGAATTTAACCAGAACATGAGCATGACCACACACGTGCAGAAAGTGTCCAAGAAAACGCAATTAACAGCGGCTGCTTTGAGTCGAGTTATGTACAAGGTGGTCCAAATTGGACACTTTTGATAGGAAACACCAATTTCTAGAGGAGATAGAAAAAAACTAACCTACATGTTACGAGCTCGATTTTTGTGAGAAAGTGAATGCCGAAAACCGCACATCGATATCTTGAACTGTTTAGGTTTAGAAGATATAGGGTGGTTTTCAATTTTGTGCATTTTTGACCCACCCCCATAACTTATTTATTTATGAATATTTTTTGTTTCTGTAAAAACATTCTCAAGGCACTTTTTTTAAAGGAATCCAATGGTGTCCCAAGTTTTTTTGTAAAAAGAATGGTTTTGAAGATATGACATAAACTTGTATTTTTTCTTATGGGCTACCCTATATATTTTTGCATATTCTTTTTCTAGATATATAAAATACTTGCTACTTTGCTTTTTAAACATTTATTTTATAACAGCTG
This sequence comes from Melanotus villosus, assembly GCA_963082815.1. Lineage (NCBI taxonomy): Eukaryota > Metazoa > Arthropoda > Insecta > Coleoptera > Elateridae > Melanotus > Melanotus villosus. The sequence goes on from OY720426.1 coordinate 45,806,410, forward strand.
TAAGTTTATTTCGTTTTATTGTTCAACATGGCACTCCAGATTAACAAAATTCATCTATAGTATTTTAGAAACAGCAATAAGAAAAAATACAAGTTTATGTCATAGCTTCAAAACCATTCTTTTTACAAAAAAACTTGGGACACCATTGGATTCCTTTAAAAAAAGTGCCTTAAGAATGTTTTTACAGAAACAAAAAATATTCATAAATAAATAAGTTACGGGGGTGGGTCAAAAATGCACAAAATTGAAAACCACCCTATATCTTCTAAACAGTTCAAGATATCGATGTGCGGTTTTCGGCATTCACTTTCTCACAAAAATCGAGCTCGTAACATGTAGGTTAGTTTTTTTTCTATCTCCTCTAGAAATTGGTGTTTCCTATCAAAAGTGTCCAATTTGGACCACCTTGTACAGGACACACGGACCCAAGTCTGAGAAAAGAAAAATCATGGCAACAGTCGTAAACTCTGTAATATTATGTGCAGCCCCGGCTTGGAAGATAGCTATACAAAAAATAAATATAGACAAATGATAATCAAGGTACTAAGAAAAATACTAATCAGAGTATGTATGGCATACAGAACAACGTCGTCTGAAGCCCTTCAAGTAATAGCGGGAATACCACCGATAGATATCCTGGTGGAGGAAAGGTGTAGAAGATACAAGGAGGAAAACCGGCTCACCAAAAAGGAGTCAAGAGAAGAAACCATCAGAAGATGACAAAGCCGATGGGACCAGCTTAGAGGAAAAGCAGAATGGACGAAAGCCATGATCCCAGACATAAAAAAGTGGATTGACAGAAAACATGGAAACGTGCAATATATGTTGACCCAAATACTAACAGGACACGGTAATTTCGGAAATTATCTGTTGCGAATAAAGGCCAGAGATAGTAGTGACTGCGTATATTGCAGAGAAGAGGAGCCAACCGAACATACAATTTTTAGGTGCAGAAGATGGAGAAATGAACGGGATGAGATGGAAGGGATAATAGGGGAACCACCTACAAAAGAAAATTTAGTGCGAAAGATGCTGGAGTCGGAGGACAAATGGGAGAATCTCCACACATACGTAAAAGAGATCATGGTTAAGAAAGAAGAGGACGAGTAGTTTAAGGGAACATCCAGCTTCGAAGTAGTGTTGTAAGGGAAGGGTGCACAGTACTCTGGACGATCTGTCCCAGATACATAAGGCCCCTCCCCCATTACTCTATTGCAACATGATATAGGAAATACAAGCCTTCCAGAAGTAATGCTTACGCGGTTCCTGGGAGGCCCCTACAATATTCCACGAGGAGGGGTTTTAGTGAGTATACCTAACCCAAGATGGTAGGGAATCTCACACTCCCCCCCCCCGAAGTGGGGGGCGCCTATAAAAGGTTTCCCCTTCCCAATTAAAAAAAAAGGTTAGGTTAGGTATTTACAATTCTTAAATTTAAGTTGAGAGTCCAAAATGTAAGTCCAGAATTTTTAATTTAAATCCAAGATTTAAAAAAACAAAGATTCAAATCGGAAACCAATGTTTCATTTCTAAATTTCAATGTAAACTTAAAATATTTACAATTTAACCGTAAAGCCAAAATTGAGGTTAGCTGGCTAATAGATAACCAAACTTTAAGTTAAAATTTCAAATTTCGTGTCGAGAATTAACTTTAAGCAGAAATTCAATTAAAAACTTGAAAATTACATAGGACTATTTAATCCAAGAGCTCGAAATTTAACATTGAAAACCAACATTTAGCCTAAAACTTTTCAGCACCCAAGTTCGAAATTTCACTCAAAAATGAAAGAAGTGCGGAAGAAAACAACAAAACTAAAAGAATTAATTTAAGAATAAGAACAAGCATGTTAGTGTAAAATATTTAGATGAAGGTTCGCCGGAGTGGCCGAGTGGTTAATAAGGCAGAGCACATTCTAAACTACCGGTAGGGCGGTGGGCATTATTTAATTTTTTAGGGCAAATTTATAGCTAGACTGCTAGACATAATTAGTAATACACATTACACAAAAAATATATAATTCTAAAATTGTAATTTTAACATGTAAAAATTATTGTTTATATTCAAATAATATTTAGGTGAAATAACGCATATAATACGTATAAAAATTAATAAGTTTATAGTACACAAAAAATTTTATATAAAAAAATACTAATCTCAAAGTCAATGTGATCTTTGGTTAGTGTTCCAAAATTATGATTATGTACTTTAATTTTATGTCATTCATGGTCGAAAGCAATGATTCGTACAGGTATATAGAACCGAAAATAGTATATTATAGACCAAGGTAGAGAAGACATTTTTCTCAGCCGAGCAGTATTATTTCCCGACATGCGAAGCATGGAGGGAAATAAGTTGTGAGGCTGAGAAAAGTCTTCTCTACCGTGGTTTATATACTATTTTTTTCACTACTAGCATCTTTATTCCTTTTAATTAATCATTTTTACATAAATAAAAAATAAAATGACAGATGCGTATATTTATTTCTAAATATCCACAAAAATCAAATAGCCTTGCTTGAAAACAAGGGGAGAGGTTAATTTCAATTGACATTTGGGTAAAACATATTTAAAATAGGCACCTGAGCGCATAGCAATTGTTTTTATTATTAACCAGTAGTCAATAATAAAAAATTATTGACCACTAGGAGAGAAATTCATCTTCTGGGCTCGAAAATAAGGTCAATAATGACATCTTCTAATACTAGTAGTGAAAAAACGATTTTATCTTGTATGCTGCACTTTTTAAGAAATGAAACTTTTTTCTGTCAACCAGATTTCAAAAGTTCTTATCTGTTATATAGAATTTTAGCAGAATGTCATTCTGAAGATTCAAAATTTCTAGCTCCAGTTGTTCAGCCCTTACTTGAACAAGTCTTGCTATGGATGCAGCTATTTCTGTTACATTGACTTGGCAAGTAAATGGATTGATAAAAAAAGGTAACCATTGGCTCGATGATAATAAACTGCTCAAATCTCTTTTCAAACTGCTCTCGAAGCATTTGAAGGTTGATAAGTTGATAGCAAATGATCATTTCCTTTGTATTTAGGAAATATACGAGAGACTTCATCTTCAGATGAGATATCCACAAAACCAGTTTTGCTTTAAATGAGTTTACAGAGCCTGTCATTTTAGCAACATGTTTATCTTTTTCCTGTAACTTCAAGTTTAAAGAATTCAATTTTTCCACGATGTCTATGAGAAACCCAAATCCACCAATCAGCTAAAGTCAGTTAGTTCATCGAAATTTTGATTTTTGGCGTTGAAATTTTTTTATTTCTTCAATCAAGCTTACAAAGCTCGTAAGAACCTTACCTTTACTGAGCCAACGTACTTCAGTATGCAAGATAAGATCGGATTGTTTATCTTCGGTATCTTTTAACAGAGCCTTGAAAAGTCGGTGCTGCAAAACTATTTTCATAATGTGTCCAAAGCGTAGTATTTTACCACACAAAGCTTCTTGCTGAATGATACAGTGGTACGACATAAAGTTTGGAAATTATTCATATTTCTTGTAGAGGGCAACAAATCCATTGATATTACCAACCATTGCTGGTGCTCCATCAGTGGTGATCGCAGATAGCTTGCGCAAAGGCATATCTATCAACTTCGGGTATGTTTTGAATATTTTATAGATATCTTTCCCTGTTGTTCGGCCTTTCATGGGTAATATTTTTAGTAGTTCTTCCTTTACAGTGAAGTTACTAAATACCATTATCATCATAACTGTTAATTGTGCTGTGTCTGATATATCTGTTGACTCGTCAAACTGTAGTGAGAACCAGTCACATATTTTCAAGTCACGCTTTAACTGAGTTTGCATGTCTATTGAAATTACATATATTCTTCTTGTAACGGTGTTACCTGACAACTGCAAGTCTTGTATTGCTGACATAACCTCAATACGGTGCGTTTAAGATTGTTGGGAGAAATACAGGCAAATTAAGAAATTTGCAAGCCTTCTAAAAGTATTTAATTAAATTTAATTAAAAACTGTTCTATCGGGGCCAAACAGCGGTGGGCTCACGCAAAAGGGTCGACGACCGCCATTGTGCCCGCGGGCACAGGGTTTGGGACCCCTGAGTTAAGGCATTCGGGGTCAAACCCAAGTCGAATGCTCGGCGGTTGACCTGCTCAGTAATTGAAAATAATTGGGAACCGAAACACAGTGGTTGAATAGGGAAGGTAGGTGGTTGTCACTGGCGTAGTGTATACCACATCACCCCGTACGCATAAGCGTGCGAGACAACCAGAAGAAGAAAAACTAAAAAGGTGAGAAATAATATACAGAAGAAAATAAAATGATTAGCGAAGCTTTTTACGGTATACAGATTTAATTAAAAAAAGTATACGAGACAGTTTTAAAATTGATGTACTTATAAACAATAAGCCAGGAGGGAGAAGAGACACGGATAGAGACAGGCAATCACAAATACTGAAACTACCAATGTCAGCAAAGACAAGGAACGGAGGCAGAATGGACAAACAGTGGAAAAACAGAAATATAGAGAAACAAGCATATGGTTGAAGAATTAACAAATAGACAAACAGAAAAACTGACAGTTATGTTGACAAACAGACAGAGACACAAGCAATTTGAGAAAAAGACTTAAAAGATAAATAGGCAGGCAGTTAGTTACGTCGATAGACAAATAGTCGAACCAGCAGGCAGGCAAAGAGGCATGCAGACAAACAGAATACACACAGATAACGAGTTGATAAACGAATGAACAGGCAGCTAAACAAGCAATCAACCAGCTAATGCACAGACTGGCACATGGAATAGAGAACCAAGCAAACAGAGAGCTGACAAAGCAATATGCGAACAAGGAAATAGCTAAACGGACAAATAAATAAGAAGCACACGAAAAGACAAACAAATAAACAGACAGGCATGCAGGTTGATAGGTAAACAGGTACAAGCAAGACAGACAAATAGAAAAGGCTAACGAAAAGTCGCTAAACCAGTAGACATACAACAGGTAGCGAACATTTACATAGGAAAGCCGTCAGGCAAATACGCAGGCAAGTATCAGGTTGATGCATAAGTTCGTAGCGTTTTTTGTTTCCAAGGTAAGAGTGCTTTGGAAACAAATTTGTTTGAGAAATATCAATATCATTTTAATGCCATAGTATTGTTTTATTGAATACTTCTTGAATTTTTCAATTTGTAGAAAGTTAGGGGTAATTGTTGGCTAAAGAAAATGGAGTTTCAAGTACAAGAAAATGAACATTTCCGACATATCCTTTTGTTTGAGTTTAACCGAGGAGTTACGGCATCGGAGGCCGCTAGAATCATTTGTACCGTTTACGGAGAGAACGCCATCGTGGAAAGTACTGCACGAAAATGGTTTTCTCGTTTCAAAAAGGGGCATTTCGATATGAATGATTTCCCACGTTCAGGGAGACCATCTGGCTTTGATGAAGACCGATTAAATGCTTCAATTCGTGATGATCCACGTCAATCAACTCGTAAATTGGGCAATATGATGAATTGTGACCAATCAACTATCGTACGACATTTGCAGTCCGGCAAGACGGCATCAAGTGGTTTTGCAGCATGATAATGCCCGACCGCAATACTGCTAACATTACAAAAGCAGCTATTCAAGACCTCGGTTGGGAGGTTATTCCACATCCGCCCTATTCTCCTGATCTTGCTCCATCAGATTTTCATCTTTTCCGCTCTCTATCCAACAATCTCCGCGGAATCTCATTTAATAACGACGTTGCTCTTCAAAACTGGCTCGACGACTTCTTCACCTCCAAACCACCGGATTTCTTCCGGCGTGGAATCGAAAAACTGCCAGAACATTGGGAGGCAATCATAAACAATGCAGGAGAATATATTATTGATTAGTTTATGTATTTTTTATATTAAAAAAATTAAATTTTAAATTTTAAAAAAAACGCTACGAACTTATGCATCAACCTGATAAATCAGTAGTAGATAACTAAGTAAACTGACACATAGATAAACAGGGAGGCAAACAGAGCAACAGCCGAAGAGAGCAGCAGCTAAACAGGCAAATAGCAGACAGGCAGACACAGAAACTTACATAAATAGCTAGGCAACAGAAGTACAGCTAAACAGGTAGACATTCAAACAGACAGAAAAGTCATCCTAAGATCCTTCCTTTCCTTGGTAAAATTTGCTCTCAAAACAAATGTTGCTTTAAATCTTTCGAGTAAGGAAAATACAATTAAACTCATATGGCCGTATTCTGATCTTATGTTTAAAGTTGTCTCTAACTAAAGTCGTGTTTAGCGTAAACATAAAACGATATAGCTCTATATAATTTTATATGTGTATAACAAAGATACGCGATGTTGCCATGGTAATTAAACATGACGTTAAATTTAAATGAGATCAGAATACCGACCATTATATTTAAAAAATTTAGAGCTAAATATTCAGAAATGTTGTGTAAAATACTTCCTCAAACTCTGAAAGGTCCTCCTAATTTTACAGCTGACTTTGGGAAAGTTTCTGATGTTTGCGAATTTACGTGCTGATTTTTAGCAAGTCATGATGCATGAGATTTTGTTCTAAAATTATTATAGAGAACTAAGAGATAATATTAATAATACTCAGAAAATCTTAACTTAATCGTACTTAATAGAACCCTTAACGGTTTTTGGGCAAATTCCGTAATAGAAAACGCTATTTTGTTCTATTCCTTACGGTGTGTTGTAAAATAACTGTAAAATCTCAAGAAAATATTCGTATTTGCATTCAATTACCATCTTCATTTATATTTTTTCGGCATTTAAGAAAATCACAGTTTCAGACATTGGAATAAAACTGAAGCGATTAAAAATAATCGGTTCGACCGTACTTTCGTGCACACAAAACTTATAATTTTTCAGTAAGAGGGCCAATCAAACCTTCGTTTGCATCAAACCGAAGCCAAGACCTAAAATGTTTAATTACTTTTTATCCCCTTGCTTCAAATACAACGCTTGGGTTTTATCAGTGCAAATTGTGGGTCCTTCCCCGAAGGGTATGTGAGTAAAAGGGTGCTTTTTCTGTTTGTTTTCGGCTAAAAATTGATCAGAATCGAATTTCTCCGGGCTAGGGTAATACCCAGGGTAGTAGTATAAGCCCATCACGGCGTCCTTTGGAAAGCACCAGATCCGTATTGGAAACTTTACAATTTATCATACATTAACTCAATTAACTGGTTAACAAAAAGAGGTGGATACCTCCTTAGATAAAATTCTTAAATTTACAAATTCTGGACGACGATTAGCTTTGCTTACCATACACCACCCAGGTATTTCAATTCCATAATTGTATCATAAACTCGCACAAGCAGAGAGTTATGGTGGCCGAGGATGTTTCAAATCCAGTAACGAAAAACATCAAAGCTTACCCTGCCAACTCGTTTACAGTAATCCCTTGCTCTTTTACGTTTACATTCTACCCTTGTTGTTGTTCTCCCTGTAACTCACGACATTCGTGAAGAAATTTACAACGTCCTTGTCGAAAACCGCAATATCCAACAAATTTACCAATTTGGGCAGGAAAGGTCCAAATAGTATTCTAACATCCTGATTTCTGGAAGAACCGAATAATTTCTTGCAGTTTTTCCTAAATTCAGCATCTGCGTCTTGAAACTGTTACAGTCCATGCCAAAGCAAAAGAACCGATAGTATCAGTTCATGTATGAACAATGACCGTTTATGTACTCAGCAGGCTGGCTGATGGCCGCGTTCATCTCCCTCTCTTTTCTATATATACAGGGTGCTTAAAAAATGGCGAAACAACGCTATACCAGATTATTCAGGTCAACCCCCTGAGTACTAGAAAAATGTTAAAATGATTCATCAAAGGTATGGAGGTTATAAGATCGGGATTTGAAATTTTTATTATTAACCAATTCTGAATATTTCAACAACTTTTGTAGTGCAAAACATATTTAAAATGATGTTCAACAATAATTTTTATTTAAAATCAATAAATAGTGTAGCGGATCAAGGGGAGTTATTAAATAACTAGTAATGCTTTAATAAGATTGTATTTTACTAAACTATTTTACAACATCTGTCTTCGCGGGTACTGGAAACCGGAAGCTTTGTCCTACCTGATTTGCCGATCGTGGACGTCCAAGATCTGTGCGAACTCCTGACATGGAAGATGCTGTTCTTGCAAGAAATGAAGAAGCGCCTGCAAGGAGTACCAGGAGTATCGCAGAAGAGCTTGGAGTCAATCGACGACTCGTTTGGGATGTCATTCCTGACGAGGAACTCCACCCATACCATTACACTAAAGTTCATTCGCTGCAACCACAAGACCTTGGTGCGAGATTAAATTACTGTAGTTGGTTAATAGGGCGAACTGAAGAAAACTCAGCTTTTCCAAGCCGTGTCACGTGGACGGATGAACCAACTTCAGCCGAGATGGTATATTCAATCAGCATAACGAACATTTCTGCAGTTTGGAAAATCCCCACGTAACATGCCGGAGAAATGACCAACGCCGCTTTAGTATAAATATATGGGCTGGAATATTGGGTACCAATTTGCTGGGCCCAGTCTTCCTTCCAGAGGATTGTGGATCTCGTTGACTATATTCCGTTAGCTGCAGTACATAATTCTTGGTTTCAAATGGATGGTGCGTCAGCAAATTAGTGTGGCCGCCGTGAGAAATTGGCTGAACATCAATTACCCCAACAGGTGGATTGGCAGAAATGGTACTTTTTTATGGCCAGCAAGAAGTCCCGACTTGACTCCTTTGGCCTTCTTCTTATGGAGTGTTGTAAAGAGCCAGGTCTACCAAACACCTGTCAACAACAGGGAAGAACTTGTTGATCGAATTCAAGAGGCTTTCCGACTGGTAACCAAGGACATGCTGCAGCGAGTGTCTGAGAATATCGTCAAGAGAGCTAGAACTTGTGTACTTCAATGCTAAAATATCCGAAAATCTGCTTTGTTGATCAAATTAATTTAAATAAAATATTGATTTCTTGAAGCACCGTTTATATGTATCGTAAATAAAATATAATAATAAAGCACACATGGTTGCCACATCCACCGGTAATTAAAACCTCCATATCTTTAAGGAATCACAAGATTTTTTTAACATTTTTTTAGTGCTCAGGGGGTGTCCCTGAATAGTCTGGTATAGCGTTGTTTCGCCATTTTTTAAGCACCCTTGTATATATAGGACAAAGCCTTTTGAACTTTTGCAACGCTACTTTTATTGCTTTCTCATCATTGCTTGGTTATTTTTATTGCTTTCTCATCATTACTTGGTTATTTTTATTGCTTTCTTAGCATGACTTGGTTATTTATTAGTGCTTATTGACGAAGTGATAATGAAAAGACGAATATTCGAGACGTACACATCACCTTCCAAAAAAGCGAACAGTTCAAAGGTCCAACTCATAAACCTTGTCGTTATTGCACCATTCTTGGTTTATTTTGCGAATAATTTACGTTATGAGAGGTTAGTTAAGGTGCTGATTTCGTAAATTTTTCATTATTTGTATGGAATTTCTGTTATCCTTTTTGCATTCAGAAACAGTAACAACCTTTGCAAAAACTGTAAAAACAAACTTACCTAAACAAAATTCTTGGTAAAGCTTAAAAACTAGTTTTAATGTTTTCTACATTTTCATGTACTAAAAGTTGCACTAATACAATTTGGAAATTTCATATCAAACCCTACTCCCCGTCATTCTTTGTTTAAAGTGATTAAAATAAAAAATAAAACGGTACAGCTTTATGTAATTTCGATGGGTAGGTTAGCGTTACGTTAGTCCTTGGTTCGAATCTCCCGATGGGTAGGATTTTCCTGAAGTCTGGAGGTCGGTATCGAGTCCTGGCAACCATTCGTCGTTGGTCACCTAATTAAGGTTGCTCTCATCCGAATACAGACCTAAGAGTTAGAGTAACAAGGTCACCCACACACAAAACAAAACTAGTTCGCGCCCTTAGAAAAGCTAGGCTACACGTCACACGTGCATCCTGGATAGCGCTAAAGAATTAGCAGGCAGTCAAACTATCACTGCGTGATCTCCTGGCTACAAATGCCACACGCTAAATAAATTGAATAATGGGTAGAAAAGAGACGCACGATGTTGCTATGGTAATTCAATTAAATTTAAATTTAGGCCACAGGTAAAAATATACACCAATAACTTAATTTTCGCCATTTGTGGCGCATGTTTATGCGATTCGTGCGGCTATGAACTTTTGAGTGAATTTATGTGACTTCATACGGATTTACCGTCTAAAGTTATTGATAGTAATTCAGTTATGTACTGAAAATATAGCAATTATTCAGAAATGCGTAAGGATTAATCTTAAATATTTTGCCCTGTAGAAAATTAGAAAATTCGCTTAAATTATTAGTATGCATCAATGCATCAGTTAGGACTCTTTAACTGCTCACGCACAACGACAAACGAACATCACGGTCATTGGAGCACCGTCCCAAAGGTTAAGCTCCTTAATGATGTTGTTTTCCAGCTGTGTCATGTCAGAGAATGCAACATATTCCCCCACTATTTCGCAGGCGGACAACAAAACTACTCCTCTTATCAATTCCGCTCCGCTAAATAACAGAATAACATTTAAAACTGACAACGTAATGATACAACCAGCACATTTAGTTTGATAGTTGCTTTCGACGTATCAGATAAGAACAACCAAAGTGTTTTAAATAAAAACGACTTAATAAAACTCAGTGTACAGGGTGTTTTCACATCATGGGTTTCATAGAAGCATTTGGCATTCTTCTCGCGCTCATCGTAATAGCAGTAACCTACATAAAATGGGTTTTTAAGTATTGGGAAAGAAGGAATGTCCCATTTTTGGAACCAACGATCCCTTTTGGTAATATCCAAAACCCATTTACAAGAAAACACTCGCCCGGAATCGTTATTAAAAACACCTATCTGCAACTGAAGGCACAAGGATGTCAACACGCTGGCTTTTTTCTAATTTTGACTCCGCAATACATACCCATGGACCCAGAATTGATAAAATGCATCCTTCAGAAAGATTTTCAATATTTCACCGAACGTGGATTTTATTACAACGAAAAAGATGACCCATTGAGTGCCCATTTGTTTGCAATCGGTGGCCAAAAGTGGCGAAATCTTCGCACAAAACTCACTCCAACTTTTACTTCGGGAAAAATGAAGATGATGTTTAATACCTTGGTGCAATGTGGTGATCAGATGTTAGAAGCGATGGATGGGCTTTACCAAGGTAAACAAGGAATCGATATCAAGGAAGTTTTAGCTTGTTACACAACAGATGTCATTGGTTCTTGCGCTTTTGGATTAGACTGCAACAGTTTCAAGAGTCCGGATGCAGAATTTCGGAAGTATGGCAAGAAAATGTTTGCACCTTCCATGAAGCAAAATATTAGGATATTATCAGGATTAGCGCAACCCAAATTATCGAGGTTTTTGGGGGTTAAAGTCTTCGACGATAATGTTTCGAACTTCTTTATGAAAATGGTGAAGGATACTGTTAAGTACAGGGAAACCAATAAGGTTGATCGTAAGGATATGATGAAGTTGCTTATTGATTTAAAGAACGGACCCATGGGTGATGGGCAAGGGCTTACAATGGATGAGCTAGCAGCTCAAGCTTTGGTGTTTTTCTTCGCCGGGTTTGAAACTTCTTCGACGACTATGACCTTTTGTTTGTACGAGTTGGCCAAAAATCCAGAAATACAGCAAAAGGTAAGAGACGAGGTCAACCACGTCTTCGAAAAGCACGAGGGGCAAATCAGCTACGATGCAACCATGGAGATGAAATACACGGGTCAAGTCATAGATGGTAAGAATACTAGAGGAATACAAAAAAAATATTAAAGTTTATTTCTTTGTAGAGACTTTGAGGAAGTATCCGCCCGTTCCTTTTATAACCCGACAGTGCGTAGAAGATTACGAAGTGCCAAACATGAACCTGACTATTTCAAAGGGTACGGGTGTAACGATTCCCATAATAGGGTTGCACTACGACTCTGATTATTTTCCAAATCCGGAAACCTTTGATCCGGAACGGTTCTCTGAAGAAAATAAGATCCGCCCCTTTACTTTTATGCCGTTTGGCGAAGGACCCAGGATATGCATAGGTAATTAGCTTGAAGTTTTCCTTTTTTTGGTCATCCCAATTGCTCAGCTTTGCTTGAGAAAAATGCTTGTTTCAGGTCTTCGTTTCGGTGTGATGCAAACCAAAGTCGGATTGGCGCTTCTATTGAAGAATTACAAATTTTCGTTGAACAAAAAGACGGCGGAGCCTATCGTTATGGATCGTTACAGTTTTATACTGACCTCAGAAACGGGAATCTACTTAGATGTACAAAAAGTATAAATAGGAGGTGCTACGCTTGGCTATGTTACGTATAGGTTTAATTATTTTAACTACTTTAATTATTATGTAGTTTTACCGTTGTATTGTAAGATATTTACGTTTTCAATAAAGCGTTCCTAATGTTAACGATTTCATGCTGAAAAAGAATGAAACGTAAAGCCCTGAGGTTATAAAAATGACCAACATTTGTTTATAAATCTTCCTTCGACGTTAAAATCGGATAGCGGATTTACTAATAACCAGTGTTGAATCCAAGGGGGTGACCGGGGGGGAAATTCCCCCCCGACAGGGAAATATTCACCCCCGGGGAGAAAGTCGCTAGCTGGAGGAATTCTACTAGAAATGAAAAAGTCTTCCTTCCTTGTAACTTTGTGTGTTTTGGATGAAGCTTTGTTTGCAGTTTGCAATTTAAGTAAAGTTTTACAGAAAGAAAATTTAATTTTATCAACTCTACCCACATTAATATCGGCCACACCTAGAAAATATCGCTTCGGAGTGCGATTCTTGCAATGAAGACGACAACGACCTAGTTTTAAAATGTAAGGCATTAACCGAAAAGCTTCACGTAAAATAATTGAAAACGAACCGAAAGCTACAATTAAATGGGCCAAAAAATTTGTCGAAACAAGATCAAATGAAGAACCGTTTTAGTGATAGGGCTGTATCTTCGATCAACTTGAGCTCGAAATTTGAAACCGTGGAATCCTTTAATGCTCTAAATTTTGAAAAAGTAAGCGAACTTTGTTCTCACTTGGACATTAATGACGTGGAAGCGGTATAGGCTGACATTCGTACTTTCAAATATGTTTTAAAAGCAGATACACAAATTGAGAGCAATGTAATTGTCTATATTCTGAACTCATATATCGGGTATGAAAACCTAAAAAACTTGTGCATTCGCTTATTATGCATTCCAGTCTCCACAGCCAGCGCTGAACGTTCTTTTAGTACCATGAACCGATTGTGTACAAAACTTCGTAATGGAATGGGACAAGAAATACTTAACTCGTGCATAAAAATTCCTATTGAAGGCCCAGAAGAATTACCGAGAGAATTAATTGAGGAGATTATAGACCTTTATGCACAATAAAAACAACGTAGAATCAGACTGCTTTAAAGACGTCCAAAGTATAATACTTTTATAAAATATATCTTTTTTATTAAACACAAATTTAAAGATAAATTTTTTTTATGTATTTATATACCCCTTATGTTACCCTCCCTCAGTATTTATTCCCCCCCGGAGAAAAATGTCTGGATTCAACACTGCTAATAACTGACAGTAGGCAGTGGCGTGTCGTGGGGTTTGAGTTTGGAGGGGCGCACCAGAAGTCAAACACCAAATAACCTACCAAAAGTTACGGGAAAATTTGTCTCTTTATTTTCCGAACCAATTTACATAAATACAAATCTGAAAATTGGCACATTTAAGTAAATATTATAACCGCAAATAAATGTATTCGGTACTTCTAGTGATTAGTTACTATTATCATTCTAGGTAGTTTTACTCGGCCTTTCACCAGTTCTAATAATTGCTTTCAAAATAATTAGGTATCGATTACTTCATTCTCAGTCATAACAAATATTAGACTGCATGACGGTTATTGCGTAATTTATCGAAGCTGAAACCCAAACAATATTTAGATTTGAATATATCCTTCTTTACCCACTTTTTTAGATATTTTAAATCGACTGTAAATAAAATTGTAAATATTTTTAGTTATCTAAGCAATCGTACATATTTTAGTTTGTTTTTTTTTTAAATACCTATATGTATTTTCATAATATGATATTTTTCTTTAAATGTTCTTGAACACCGAATATTGTAATGATATACAAATTGAAACAAACAATTTCATGTAACTGAAAGAAAACCATCTTTTTGTTACAAATTTAAAGTTCTAAAAGGCTCACTAGTTATTTTTTATTTCTTGCAGTAAAAAATACAGGGTGATTCAAAAGGTATGGTCCAAACTTAAGGGTGTGATTGGTGATGTTAAAATAAGCAAAAAATGTTAATAAACCCATGTCTTATTTCCAACTGTTATCCAGTTACAAAGGTTTTCTTTGTTTCTATCTGTATTCTGTCAAATCACGTTATCTAGGAAATAAGTAAAACAAATGTTAATTTCTTATGGCAGAGGACGTTTCAAGCTTGAACTGGCGTAGTTTTCAATAAATGTGGTACGCGATTATGCAGAAATGCATTTTGTGTATGGTTATTGCAGCGAAAGTGACCGTGCAGCAGTGGTAAACTATGGGAGAAGGTATCCTCACCGGAGACAGCCTGACCACCCAATAACCGCTTTCTACAGCGCTGGCGCTAGGTTGGAAAAGGCAGTCCAGTACTATGGCCGGCTCGTTCGCCTGACATTACTCCACTAGATTTTTAGTTGTGGGGTGAATTAAAAGGAAAAGTTTATGCATCGGAAATTCAGGTCGATTTAGTTAATAGAATAAATGAAGCTGTTGAAGATATTCGAAGACATCCTCAACAGTTGAGGAATGTTCGAGATTCCCTGCGTCGGCGTTGCCAACTTTGTATACAAGTACAAGGTGGACATTTTAAACATTTGTTGTGATATTTTTTAATTTTTCTTGTAATTGTATACGTTCTTTATGAATAATAAATTATCGTAAATGTTGTTATAACTAGAAAACAATTGCGAATCGGGCATGAGTTTATTGGCATTTTTTGCTCATTTTAATATCACCAATCACACCCTTAAGTTTGGACCATACCTTTTGAATCACCCTGTATATCTACTAATTGCATTTATTATGAAATAATTCTGTAAAACGCTTCTTAATAAAATAACAGGATTTGAATAGCTACGAGTAGACGAGTACGAATCTTTGCGATGCTCCGATTAAATGAAAGAAGATTCATTGCTCCAACAATAAGTTACAGCAGGCCGCGCTAAAATCGCGGCCTGCTGTAACTTATACAATCGGCTATTATCGGCTAGTCTCCGGAGTCGTTCGGCGGCAATGTATAATGTTTGTTAAAGGCCGCAGATTTTCCGCGGCCGTTGGTTGAGGACGCGGATAATTAGAGATCTCAACGAGGGCGGACAATTAGAGATGGGAGCGGATGTTTGGATAGAGTTGAATTTTTTGTTGAAATTTGAACTTAGTCATAGAATGTATGTAAAATAAATATTAATAATTTAGAAAAAAATTGTGTGTTCCTGGGCATTTCTTAGGAGGGGCGCGCGGCCGCGCGGCCTTATGGAGCAACCGCCACTGCAGTAGGTATGAAGAAAGTGATTATGTAAAAATTTCAAAAGAGGCAAACCACAACCTAATAGTCCGAAAGAAATATGACGATCTAGTAACTAACGAACTTGACGGAGATATAATAAAATACGCCGAAACAAAAGGTACGTCGCAACAATTGAAGTATTTGTTACTTGGAATTGTTTTTAATGCTTTGAATTAACTTGGTAAGATTTGATCTCAAAACAATTGTTACCTTAAACCTTTCCAGTTAAGGAAGATCTCGTTAAATTGATTGTATTTAAAAAAATTTAAGCTAAATAAGTATTTAAAAATGTTCTGCAAAATACTTCTAATCTTACAGCTGGCGTTGGGAAATTTTTTTTGTGATCTTTGTTCAAAAAGAAAATAAGCTCTTTCAAAGACTAAATGCTTGCTTAGATGTGTAAACATGAGAAAACAGCCCAAAAGGTTAAAAATTGCAGAACGTAATAAGAAGTGAGGAACACCAAAGGGTAACGCAGGAAAATACCGAAAGTATCACTGGTTTTCAAGCTTCTTCCAAACAATTCTTGAAAGTGGGAATAAAAATAAAAATTTTGCTCACTTTTAACATACTTTTAAAACAGTGCCCTAAAAGGTTGAAATTGTCAAGAATTATCTCAAAATATAAACTGTGAAAGCTGAGGTACCCAAAAAACAAATTAAAAATTCTGCATAAATGCATTTAAGTAACAGAACAGTTGATATCAGTATTTGTACAAATCGTTATCAGAAATTTATTATCAACTTTATTTGCTGTGCGTCGGTGTTACATAATAAATAAACATAAAAAAATGTTTGCAATAAGTCCATTGCTTTCTTATCCGTATCTTACAAAAATAACCTAATTTATGTAGTGTTTGTATTTGAACTCTAAATATAGCAAATAAAATAAGATAAAAAGAACTCTCAACAGACGTTGTTATTGTTGTTATTGTTTTTTTTTTTTTTATATATAATTATGTACTTTATTTGTATAATCGGTCTCTGCAGAGACTATAAGTACAGGTGGCCCATTTGCGATGTTTTTAAATGGGAAGCCTTAATATCGGAGATAGACAAAAACTGATGTCGGAGTCCAGGGCTCTTTTTTGATGCAGGTTCAAGTCCCGAAAACAAAATTCCGCTATCTCATGTTATTTTTTAGTTATAGCCCAAAATTCAAAATTTGACCATATCGAAAACCTCAAATAACTCTCTTGGTTTTGAAGATATCCAAAAACGGTAAAAACATTCTACAGCCACTTTTTCAAGTATAATACGATAGTCAATTCAGATATCTTCTAATTTTCATGTTTTAAGAATTATGACATAAAGTTGCTATTTTTTAAATATAAGTCGTAGTTGGCCATGATACTATTAAATTGCATATTTTTTCTGCTTTCCGAAAATATATAGTTTATATAGGGGTTAAATGCAGTAACAATACCTTTTTTTGAAGAAAATCAGATTATATGATGTTGTTAGCAATTACAAAACTAATATAAAATAAACCTCAAGCGTATGGGCAAATATTCTTTTTTCTTTATAACTACCTATGTTAATGTCTTGAAAGTTGTAAAAATTACAATAAATAAAAATATGCCACCCCCAAAAATTTGCTGCCCCCAAAATTTGCTGCCCTAGGCTGCAGCCTACTTAGCCTTATTAGAAATACGGCCCTAGGGCCACCCTGTACATCTGATGTGTGCTTAACCTAAAAGTAAACTAAAAATAACATAACATGTAAAGTAATGACCCTGCGGACATTCTCTGTGAAATTTGTATAAGTATAACTATCTAATTTACATTAGTTCTCTAAAATCTGGTTGGTAGATCATTTGGTTTAAACCGTTTGAGTCTTCTTGGCTCATCCTCTTCCTGCAGCAGCGTGGTTGCTAGCTCATTGGGGTGTATTGTTAATTTATTTCTGTATTTATTGCTGATTATAGTAATTAATTCGCGAACGGTTGGTATGTTTAAGTCAGCGTGTAGTAGTGTATTCGTTACATACCAGGGGGCATTGACTATTGCTCGAACAACTTTGTTTTGAAAGCGCTGAATTATCTCGATGTTTAAGGTGCAGGCGGAGCCCCAAACTGGGATGCCATATGACCAAAAAAATGGGCTTTAAGATAGCTTTGTACATTAATAGTTTATTTGCAGTTGATAGATTCGAATTCCTTCCAAGCATCAAGTACATTTGTTTAAATTTTGCTCCTAGTTGTTTTCCCTTCGTTAAGATGTGGGTTCGCCAAGTTAGTCTTCTGTCCAAATGGAGACCTAGATATTTAACTACATCCGCTTGAGGGATGTAATTTCCATTTAGTGTAACTGCAGGACAGGTTTCTCTTCCGAGGGTGTTGTTAAAAAATATTTTTTTTCTACACATGATACGAAAACAAGTATTTTCTTCACGATAAACCCTATGCGAAAACGCTACATTTTCTATCTAGAGATGAAAACATATTCACTTCTAGAGATGAAAACAAGAATTCCAAATCTATGGCAACAAAATAAAAAAATGAGCGTGTTACTATGGAACCGATTAATAATTTGCATTGGCACAATTCGGTTTGAATTAAGTCGAATTAAAACTTATTTCAAACAGATAATTAAAATGTCGTAGAAAAAATAGCATTTACTACTCGACATGAAATACGTTTTTTTCGTTCGTGATTGCACTACTCGCTGCTAACGCAGCTCGTGGGCAACTTCTCATCTCACGAAAAAAACGTCATTTTCATGTCTTGTTGTAAAATATACTATTAGCCACCTCTGTTCGAAAGTGACATTTTCCATACCTTGTCAAATGAATTTTTGACATCGAAAGTAGACGTTTGTCACCCGGCAGTTAGCACCGGGAGGCAAAGTACTTTGCCTCCAGTTGCCATTAGAAACGGGTGGCAAAATGAGTAAACATGTTTTACGATTAATATTAATGGTACAGTCACCATGGAAACATATACTCAAGCTATCTACGAGTTTTTTTTTAATGAAACCGAGTTTTGTAGTAAAATGTCATATTTTTAGTTGTCAACATTAATGTCAGGTTCGTTTAGTGAAGGTGGCCAACAAATCATATGTATTACTCTGGAGGAAAGTGTTATCGCCTCCCTTAGATTATATTTCTGCCCTCGCTCGCTCGTGCATAAAAACCATCTGCGGGAGGCAATCTTACACTTTCCTCCCTAGTAATACAAATAGCTATAGTTGCATAGCAACACAATATCTCGGTTCTAGAAATAAATTATTTTGAAACGAAAAAAGACTAGTGCTGCCAACTAGACGGCCAAAGTCTTCATAACTTGGAAATTCCCCAACCTTAATCGACCTGAATGATAACATCGGGGAGAATGTGGTCCAAAATGGCAACTGGAGGCAGAGCGGTGACGTTAAGAGACAGGGGATTACCATGAACGAGTTGGCAGCCCAAGCTTTTGTATTCTTCGTTGCTGTATTTGAAACACCGTCGACCACCATGACTTTCTGCTTGTACGAGTTGGCTAAAAATCCTCAAATACAACAAAAGGTAAGGGACGAAGTTAACCATGTCTTGGCAAAACACAACGGAAAAACGACTTACGATGCAATTATGAAAATGAAATGTCTGAGGCAGGTGGTGGATGATAAACCAAGCGAACTATCACCCGGAACTCTTTATAAATTTATAAATTTCAGAAACCCTGAGGAAGTACCCCCCTGGCCCTTTCTTAACGAGAATGCGTGAAGGATTACAAAGTTCCCAATATGGATGTGGTGCTTCCCAAAGAAATGGGTGTCCTTATTTCCATGATGGGCTTACACTATGACCCTGAGTATTACTCTAACCCGGAGATATTCGATTCCGATCGATTTTCAGACGCAAACAAACAGAAAAGGCATCCTTTTACTCACATGCCTTTAGGGGAAGCGCCAAGGATTTGCATTGTTAAAAGCTGGGAGTTTTATTTGGTGTAAGGAGATAACAATTAATTACACATTTTAGGTCTTCGCTTCGGTTAGATGCAAACGAAAGTCGGTCTGGCCCTCTTACTAAAATATCACAAATTTTCTGTGCATGAAAGTGCGGTGGAACCGATTGTTATGAATCGCTATAGTTTTATTCCAACGTCTGAAACTGGAATTTTTTTTAAAGCTGAAAAAATATAACTAGGGTGATAACAACACAGGACATTTTCTTGAGTTTTTAGTTATTTTGCAACATACCGCAAGGAATTCTCAAAAAATAGCGTTTGCCTAAAAACGTTTAAGGATTCCACACAAGTAGGTATCGCCAGTGTTACCCCTTAATTTTCTATAATAATTGAATAATAAACTCTAGCTAGAAAACCTTTTTTTTATTAGAAATTCTGAAAAATCAATCAATCGGCCAGAAAGGTTTGCCAACAAAATCACAGTAATTCCAGAATGAAATAACGTATGTTCATTAAAAATAAAACTCTCAGCGATCCTGGAATTGAGTTTCATATGTAACATACAGTCTAAGACAGGGGCCGCCAAAGTGGTCGATATCGACCCCCAGGGGTCGATATAACATTGTTAGGGGTCGATTCGAGCTCAGGGGTCGATTGGGGGTCGATAGAAAAATATAAGACATCATTGTACGGGTAATATTTAATTCGATTAACTTGGATTACCTCCATCTTGAATGACAACGCAATTAAGAGTGAATTTTGGGAACAGTAACATGAATAGGACCTGTAAGATAGAGGAAGGCCATGAAAATAGTTACGGAGGCCAATCAAGTAAGCCAAAATGACGTATTTACTAATAAACGGATGTCGGTGGTTTCCGCCCAGCCGGCGCGGCGGGAGCGAGATTGCAACACGTGCGCAGTTGCTTATTTACTTATACTTACACGTATTCGATTCCAGTATCATTTTTGCGCATCGACATACAAGTGAGCGTTAATGTTCGAAAAAGAGTTTGAAATCAACAAACATATTATAATTCAATCGTTATTCATTCACGAACTAAACTTCTCTTTGTTGAAGAGTTGAGTATCTATAAAATAAACAATCTAAAAACTTACATAAACGTATTTTTTGCTTGTCATAGTTTAATTACGTAATAGTAAAATAGAGGGGGTCGATAAAAAGTCAAGAAACTCTTGAAGGGGTCGACGGCCAAAGAAGTTTGGCGACCCCTGGTCTAAGACATACTTAAAACAAATTTTTAAAGCACTCTAGAGTTTTTTTTTTTTTTTTTTTAATGAACATACTTTATTAATTTGTCCACGACTAGTCAATAATCTGTCAATTATTCATGTGTTTGGTCAAACATAATGCTATCCATTATACACTGCCAGCAGTGAATAATCATTATTCACGGTATCATGGTAACATCATTGTCTATGGTGTATAATAAACGAAATAGGTTATCTTTCTAATCCTACCACTTCGTTTAACATAGTCCTACCACATGGTTTGAGTAGCGTTGTTATTTAAATTTTAATTAAAAATTCTTCGTATTTGTAGTCGAGGACAAAGTATAGTATACGACTCGCTATAATAGCTACTATTACCTCGGATAATTGCAAAATTCGCTCGCTCATGTTGCAAACATTATCCTCGGTAATAATAGCATTCATTATAGCGTCATGTATAATATACTATTAATCCATAAAATTATAGCTGCTTATTTTCTTTTTGTTTTATATAAAAGACTTTAGCCTCTTGCACTACAGCTTGCTAAAAACAACAAAATCAGGATTGCTTCTGCAAAGTCATGATGATTTGTTTATAAACTTGAAATGTTCCTCATTAATCGACTATTTCACACGTTTGCTCGTAGAGATGAACTTTACAATTTGTACATAAGCGGTTTATTTAATTTTGCCCTTTTTATGAAGGGCAACGTACTGCTATGGTTTCTTGTCCACAATAAACTCAGGTTTCATGCAGAAATAGAAATATCGAACAATATGTTTAGGTAAAAAATTATTCGACAAGTAAATTGTTTCTTTAAAGAAAAACAACAAAAATAGTGACTTGCACTCTTACAAATTGCATATAATTTTTATTAGTTATCATCTGTAAACGCGATAATAACTTACAACAAGTGGTTGATACAAGCTGATGACTTCATACATATGAAAATAGATAAGCAACACTTGAAGTCTTTTTTTAGATTTTTAATCGACCAGCGTAATCATGGTAATCTGTTCGTCGTTGCGTTACTTTTTCTGTATTTACTTTTTATTTTCAAAACAAACGAAGCATAGAAAACAATTAAAGTAACAGATACTTCAATTATTGTGAAGTACCTTTTGTTTCGGTGTGGCGAAGATTATTAATTTTAGTATACCCGGTCGTGTTTCGTTTTCCAGATGATTTGCTTTCTTCTTCAAGATTGTCAGTTGTTATATTGTCGTTTTTTTTTCAGAGAAGTTAGTTGTTTGTCTTTGATGGAATTTGTTTTAACTAATTACTTTCTTCATAACAGACAGTTATTAGAAAATCTAATTTTACCGACGAAGGAATATTAATCAAATTTTGGTAATTTTTTTATTACCTTAGGGGTTTGCGTTATTGTCGGAGTTGTCGACTAGTTAAGGCATTCGAATGCAGCGCAGCGCGTATGTCGTCGTGGTCAAATCCGAACCGGAACCTCGGCGGGTGCCCTACCCAGTCACTGAAAATAATTGGAAACTGAAACACAGTGGTGGAGTAGGGAAGGTAGGCGATTGTTGAAGGCATGGTGTTTACTACATCCCCCAGTACGCATAGTGTGCGAGATAACCGGGTATAAAAGCTACTTAAAAAGCCTTAACCCTCAATGTCGCCGGCTAGACTCCCACGCGGAGTATAAGTGCCGATACTTTCAGGGATTTTCAGCATAAAATTATTAACATTACTAATATTTTATTGAAACTATAAATATCTTACAAAGCTAAAATTACTACATAACAATTAAAGCAGTGAAAACAATTAAAACTATACGTAACATAGCCAAACGTAGCACCTCCTGTTTATACTTTTTCTACATCTAAGTATATTCCCGTTTCTGAGGTCAGTATAATACTATAACGATCCATAACGAGAGGCTCCACCGTTTTTTTGTCCACCGAAAATTTGTAATTCTTCAAGAGAAGGGCCAGGCCGACTTTGGTTTGCATCACACCGAAACGAAGACCTGAAACAAGCATTTTTTAAAGCAAAGCCAGTTGTCGAAGTGGGGGGGGGGGATGCGGGTGGATGGCATCCCCCTAGTTTGTTAAAAAAATTAAGCCGTTCCCCTACATTCAAAAGAAAATTAATCCATCCCCCTACTTTAAAAAAAAATTAAAAGACATCCCAGTGCTAAACTATGAGGTTTCATCCTTCAAATATGATTTTTAAAATTAACTATTTAGTAGGCAGCCGGTAGCCGGTATGTAAGTAACTAGTGTTCAATTCTTCAAAAAATATGATTCATTGTTTGGGTTTGGGCACCGCGCGGTTCCCGTGGGGTTTATTTATTTATTTATTTTAAAATACCCACAGACAAAACAGCTATCCATTACTGATAAAGACACTCTTATCAATTTGCGTGTATTAAGAAGTAAAAAATATTGGAGTATGTGGAATCAAGTATTAGATTCTAAAGTGACGTTTTAATTAACCAAATTTAAAAAAACCCAGGTTTATTTTTTGTCTTTGTAGTATCGCCATTTTATTTTCCTAGAGTGATAAACTATGTCACACACGTAAATGAGGGGGGGGGGGCACTGAATATTCGAAAATCTAGCATCCCCCTTGTAATGTTTTCCCACTTCGACCACTGAGCAAAGCTGGGCAGTTGACGACCAGAAAAAAATGGGAAACTTTAAGCTAATTACCTATGCATATCCTGGGTCCTTCCCCAAACGGCATAAAAGTAAAGGGGTGGATCTGATTTTCTTCAGAGAACCGTTCCGGATCAAAGGTTTCCGGACTGGGAAAATAATCAGAATCGTAGTGCAACCCCATTATGGGAATCGTTACATTCGTACCCCTCGAAATAGTGAGGTTCATGTTTGGTACCTCGTAATCTTCCACGCACTGTCGGGTTATAAAAGGAACCGGTGGATACTTCCTCAACGTCTCTACAAATAAGTAAATATACTTTAACAACTATTTTGTATTAGGTACTCCAGTATTCTTACCATCTATGACTTGACCCATGTATTTCATCTCCATAGTGGCATCGTAGCTGATTTTCCCCCCATGCCTTTCCAAGACATGGTTGATCTCATCTCTTACTTTTTGTTGTATTTCTGGATTTTTGGCCAACTCGTACAAACAGAAGGTCATGGTTGTCGAAGAAGTTTCAAACCCGGCGAAGAAGAACACCAAGGCCTGCGCTGCGAGTTCATCCATGGTAAGCCCTTGTCCATCTCCCATGGGTGCGTTCTTCAAATCGATAAGCAACTTCATCATATCCTTACGATCTACGTTATTGGTTTCCCTGTACTTAACAGTATCCTTCACCATATTCATAAAGAAGTTCGAAACATTATCATCGAAGACTTTAACTCCCAAAAACCTCGATAATTTGGGTTGCGCTAATCCCAATAATATCATAATGTTTTGCTTCATGGAAGGTGCAAATATTTTCTTGCCATACTTCCGAAATTCCGCATCCGGACTCTTGAAACTGTTGCAGTCTAACCCAAAAGCGCAAGAACCAATGACATCTGTTGTGTAACACGCTAAAACTTCCTTGATATCGATTGCTTGTTTACCTTGGTAAAACCCATCCATCGCTTCTAACATCTGATCACCAGATTGCACCAAGGTATTAAACATCATCTTCATTTTTCCCGAAGTAAAAGTTGGAGTGAGTTTGGTGCGAAGATTTCGCCACTTTTGGCCACCGATTGCAAACAAATGGGCACTCAATGGGTCATCTTTTTCGTTGTAATAAAGTCCACGTTCGGTGAAGTGATGAAAATCTTTCTGAAGGATGCATTTTATCAATTCTGGGTCTAAGGGCATGTAACGCGGAACCAAAGCTAGAAAAAAACCTGCGTGTAGGCATCTTTGCGCCTTCATTTGCTCATACAAGTTTTTAACGTGGATCCCGGGGGTGTATTTTCTTGTAAATGGGTTTTCGATGTTACCGAATGGAAAACTCGGTTCCAAAAATGGGACGTTCCTTCTTTCCCAATACTTAAAAACCCATTTTATGTAGGTTACTGCTGTTACGATAAGCGCGAGAAGAATGCCGAATATTTCTGTGAAACCCATGATGTAAAAACACCCTGTACACTAAGTTTTATTTAAATACTTTGCCCAGTCAGTTGTTTTTGTGTTACTCGTCGAACGCAACTCACTACAATCTGTTTTATCACCTAAAACTACCAAACCAAATGTGCTGAATCACCAGGTAGTCACTTTTCAATGTTATTTAACGGCGCAGAATTTATGAGGGAAGTGGTTTTGTTGTCTGTCAGTAAAATTGTGGGGGGATATGTTACGTTCTCTTACATGACACAGCTGGAAAACAACATCATTAAGGATGTTGACCTTTGTAACGGTGCTCCAATAACCGTGATGTTCGTTTGCCCGTGAAATGAGCAGGTGAAGAATAGTCAAAATTTAAGTGAATTTCTGAATTTTCTACACACCAAAATATTTAAAATTAATCCTGGGGCATTTCCAAAGAAATTGATATATTTTCAATAGATAACTGCATTGTTTTGAATAAATTTAGATAGAAAATTTATAGGATGTCACATAAATTTGCTCAAAAGTTCTGAGAAGCACGAATCGCATAAACATTCTTCCCATTGAAATTACACACAAAAATTCCATCCAAATAATAAAAAGTTTACGATTTCACTACCTTTCATAACGTAAATTACTCGCAACACAAAGAATGATGCAATAACGGCAAGGCTTGTAAATTGCACCTTTTCTAGAAGGCGATGAGTAAGTCTCGAATCTTCGTGTTTTCATTATCACTTCATCGATGAGCACTTTTACATAACCAGTAAGACGAGAAAGTAATAAAAATATAGGCAGAATGGTGTTTATTTAAAAGATAAATATTTTTAAAACCTAGTTATTTTCAAGTAACAATTGAATTAAAATTAACATCAGATTAATTGATAAATTCGTACTTAAGATTGGTTATCCTAGTTTTTTGCTTATGTCTACATTGTTTGCTTATCAAATGAACATCTGAAAAGCAATTATGAGAAATGAGGAATGAATAAACTTAGAAGCAAGGGTGTGACTAAGTTAAAATAGCAAGCACAAACATCAAAATGTTAGCAGATCCAACTTGCTTTAGCGAGTTACTTGACGGCTTCAACTCAATAAAAGGTTAAAATTTGATTAAGGAGCTTATTAAAAATAATCAGAGAATTTGTAAAAATCCTAGCTGTTAGTCTCCCGACAAGGCTGCTTCCAATACATTTTCACAAATTATCGTAAGATATCCACGTAGCTGTCATTAACTGGCTGTAATTCGTTCAAAGTTTAAGAAAATCTCAGTCGAAGGTTCCATTGTATAACTGAACGGATTATATTTCAATGGTAAACACGTTTTTTCGTTCAAACTAAATTTGAACTTGCTTAACAAAGCAGCCAATCCAAGTTTGGTTTGCATCGTTCCAAAACGTGATCCTAAAAAATCAAAAATTCAAGTCAGAAATCAAAAATTTAAATCAGAAATTCAAAATTTCCAAAATCAACAAACCTGAGTCAAAACAATTTTTAATCAACAATCAAACATTCAAATCAGAACTCAAAAATCCGAACCAAACTTTAAAAATTGCACCAGAATATCGTAAACTGTGTTTAAAATTCCAAAATTTCTGTCGAAAGTTTAAAATCTTGGTCCAGAATATAAGACTCATATCAGAAATTCAAAAATTAAATCAGATATTCGTACATAAATTACGCCAGAATATCAAAACGTAAGTCAAAAATCCCTAATGTAAGTTAAAGATCCAAAATGTAATACAAAAATTTGGAATTTGGCGCCTCAATTCTCAATTTTAGTCAAAAATCTGAGCTTCGAATCGGAATTAAAATATGTCAGTCAGAACTTCCAATGAAAATTCAGAATTGGAATAAAATTCCAAAACTGAAGTTGAAAATCGCAGATAGCCGAGATTCAAACAAAAACATCAAAACTATCAGATATTCGTATGAAAGCCCCAAAATTACGTCAAAAAGCCAAACGATTGGCCAAAAACTTCAAGGTTTTTAGGTTAAAAATGCTAAATTTGTCAAGAAACTGAAGTGAAAAACAGAGACTTAAAATTATAATCAGGAATTCCAATTAAAACTCTAACAATTTAAAAACTCAATTAATAATCCTAACTTTCAATTCGAATGATAACCCATAAATTAGGTCAAAATTCTTAAGTTCAAAATCTGACCTGCAAATCCCAAATATGAACGAAACAAAAAATCTAAAATTAAAAGTAGAAATTTGCAAATCACATGAGACCAGAAAATTAAGTCTTAGTATTAGAGGTTTAGTCAAAAATTCAAAATATGAGTTAAAATGTCGAAATGTTAAGCGAAAATCAAAATCAGAAATAAAAAATAAATCGAAAATTTGAAGAAAAAACAACTTAGTTAAACATCCAAACTTTTATTCCAAAATTCAGAATTTATTCTATCTTAGTTAGAATTTCCAATCAAAACTCAAAATATTAAAAATTCAAACTTGTAACTAAAACTTGGAATATAAAATTTAAATCAGAAAAACGAAAATTATGTTACTCATTAGAAGATTGGCGAACAATTCAAAGCTTGTCATAAAAACCCAAAATTTGCACCGAGAATTCTAAATCTTAGCCATATAAAATCAAAAAATGAAAATTTAAGTCAGATATTCGAATAAAAATCCAAAAATTAAAATCAAAAGTCAAAATATCAAAAAGTAAAATTTCAAAATGTAAGTTAAAAATTCAAAATTTAACCTCAGAATTCGGAATTTAGGCCCTAAATACACAATTTTAGTCAAAAATTCAAGATTTGATTCGGAATCCAAATATTTGAGCCAGAAATTCCAATGAAAATTCAAAATTTTAATTAGCGGAATTCGCAATTTGACCTCTAAATTCCCAATTATTTTAGTCAAAAATCTAAGTTTCGAATCGGAATCAAAATGTTTAAGTCAGAAATTCCAATGAAATTTCAAAATTAAATTAAATCAGATATTCGAATAAAAATCTAACATAAATCAAAAATTCAAAATTAATATAGAGATATAAAGATCCAAATTTGAATTCCAGAATTGGGAATTTAAGCCAAAATTCAAAATTTTAGTCAAAAATCTGAGATCCGTATCGAAATCCTAATTTTTTGGATTTTGAGTAGAAATTCAGTAAGAAAGTCCAATGAATTTTTAAAATTAAAATAATATTCCAAAACTTAACAATCCAAAATTTGCACCGAGAATTAAAAATTTTGGCCAAGAATCTAAAATCAAGATCAGAAAATGAAAACGTAAATCAGGTATTGGAACACAAATTCAAAATCTTGGCCAAGAATCTAAGATTCAGATCAGATATTCGAACAAAAGTCCGAAAATTATCCCAGAATACCAAAACTTAAGTCAAAAGTTTAAAATTTAAGTTAAGGTCCTAAATGTAATCTTAAGAAATTGAAGTCACAATTCTCAATTTTAGCAAAAAATTTGAGCTTGGAATCGAAATCCAAATAATATGCCAGTCAGAACTTCCAATGAAAATTCAAAATTGAAATAAAATTCCAAAACTTAGGTTAAAAATCCAAAATTTGCGCCGAGAATTGAAAATCTTAGTCAAGATTTAAAATCAGAAAATAAAATATAAGGCGAACAAAAATTTAAGAATGACATCAAAATATCAAAAGTTAATTCTAGAATCCGAAATTTAATTCCAAAATTTGGAATTTGAGGCTATAATTCTCAATTTTAAAACTTGTAACTTGTAAAGAATGTAAGTTAAAAATTCAAAATTTAATCCTTAGAATTTGATACCACAATTTTTAATTTTAGTCAAAAATATGAGCTGTGAATCAAAATCCAAATGTCATTCAGAACTTCCAATGAAAATTCAAAATTGAAAAATTTCCAAAACAAGTTAAAAAGCCAAAATTGGTATCAATAATTCAAAATCTTGATCCAAAATCAAAGATAGAAACCAGAAATGAAAATTTAAGGCAGATATTAAAACAAAAATTCAAAAATGACGCTAAAATATCAAAACTTCAGTCTAGAATCCGAAATTTAAATTAAAAATCCAAAAATTTAATCTCAAAATTCGAAATTTGGGCCCACAATTCACAATTTTGGACAAAAATTTTAGATTCGAATTGAAATCTAAATATTTGAGACAAAATTTCCAAAACTTAAGAATCTAGAAACTAAGGGCCATATCCATAGACAGTATTTAAAGTTAGTAGGGGTTTAGTAGATATTAAACCAATATAATTACGATATGTTGCTATAGCAATATTAGTAACATCTAACTTTAAACACTGTCTATGAATATGGTCCTTAATGTTTTCGTGAATAATTCAAAATTTAAATAGAAAACCAAAATTGAATTCAAAAATTCGAATGTAAATTCGAAAATGCTTTGAATTACAAAAATTTAGCCAAATATCGAAATTTGGTTTAAGAATTCGTTGTAGCCAAATTTAGAAGTTTAACTCAAAGATGCATACAATATAAAAAAAAATTGAAAATTATGCCTAAATTACGACAATTTTAATCAAGAACCGAACATTTCAGTCAAATTTCAAAAATTTCAATCAGAAACACGAATGAAAATTCCAAAATCCTAAAAAAATCAAAAATTTAAGTTAATCATCCAAAATTTTATGCTGAAAGCTACGAAATTTAAGTCGATAAGTGAAAACTAGTCAATACTCAAATCTAATCTAATCTAAATCAAAATGAAGGATTCGACGTGAAAATTAAAATTTGTCCCCCAAAATAAATAGTTTCTCACCTATGCAAATCCTTGGGCCTTCCCCAAAAGGGAAATAAGTAAAAGGTCGTATTTGGCCTTTATTTTCCTCGCTGAATCTTTCAGGGTCGAATTTATCTGGTTCTGGAAAAAATTCAGGATGATGGTGCATTCCCAACACTGAAATAAATACGGGCGTTCCTTTGTCTATTATCGCGTCCGACCCAGGGATTTTGTAATCCTTGACGCACTTTCTGTTAAGGACTGGAAGAATCGGATATTTCCTCAAGCTTTCTGTAGGACAATCAGAGTTAATATTAAGATAAGTTTTGAAGGGACAAATTGTGCTTGCCTTCCATGACTTGTTGTAAATATTTCATCTCTTGCACAGCCTCGTAGGTTATTTCCCCATCGTGCCGCCCCAGAATGTCCTTCACCTCCTCCCTGGCCTTTTCTTGAATTTCTTTGTTTAGGCACATTTCCAGGAGGGCGAAGCTTAAGGTGGAAGAGGACGTTTCAAAGCCTCCGATGTAGAAAATAAAAGCCTGGGCTGCTATTTCGTCCATCGTCAAACCTTTCCCTTTGCTTTTGTTGTTGTTCCCGTAATTTTCCTTAAGTTCCAGTAATAACTGCATAAAATCCTTGCGAAAGTAGTTGTTCTTCTCACGGAATTCCACGGTGCTCTTAACAACGCCGATAAAATAATCAGAAACGTCCTTTGCTATGGTCCTGAGACCCAATGTGCGGCTCAAATTGGGAAATACTACACTCACGGAATTTTTAATGGACTGAAATTTCGTAAAATGAATGGACTTTCGTCCGTACTTCCTAAACTCCTCTTGCGGATTTTTGCAGCTGTTACATTCAAGCCCAAACGCACAGGAGCTAATCACATCCGTTGTAAAACAAGCCATCATCTCCCTCACACCGATTGCCATCTTCTTTTCGCACAGTTCTTCAACCGCTTCGGTCATTTGTTTGCTGCATTCCAGGACCGTATTAAACATCATCTTCATTTTTCCCGAAGTAAAAGTGGGCGAAAGCTTTAGGCGTAAATTTTTCCACTTGGTTCCCCCAATACAGAACATGTTAGCAGACAAAGGGTCGTCCCTCTCGTTACTGTACAAACCACGGTCGGAAAAGTATTCGAAATCTTTAACCATGACATCTTTGATGTATTCTGGCTCGATTGGCATGTAAACAGGGGCGGTGAACATATATAACCCGGCGTATTTTTCACCCCGTTCTTTGAAATAATCATAGTGTTGCTTACATCGCGTTCCAAAATTGTCGACCCTTTTGAAAAGGTTATCATTGTTACCGAAGGGAATTCTTGGTTGTCGGAAGGGCACGTTTTTTCTTTTCCAGTAGCCGAAGGACCACTTAAAGTAAATCACTACACCAACAGTAAGCGTTAATAGGCCGAGGAGGATTTCTACGAGCATCATTTTGGACACGTAATACGCGATGTTTGAGAGTTGAGCGCATTGTCTACCCTTCGTATTTATATGGTTTTATCTCAGAAAAATTACAATAAGTAGGTACTTAAAGTTGATGCAATAATACCAAGGGCTTTTTTTAAGATAACATTCATTGACTGCCTGTCTGGTGTCGTGCTTGCTTTGTATTCACGCACTTGGAGGCTAGATAATGTGAATTTTTTCTATTTTCAATTATGTAATCTCGCTTTGTTAGCCTTTCAACAAAGAATTAGACTGACGTTTTTAATAGGAAGTGGTAAGAGATCCGCTCAAGTACAGCGGGTGTGGATACTAACGATAAGAACAGACCATTGCATCAAAGATACTTACTTTTCTTATAAGAATTAATGATATGGATTATCGAAGGATAGTTAGACAAAAGGAGAAAAATGAACAGCACTTGAAAAACAGTAGAGGCGATCATCAGTGCCTTCGAAAGTCATATACAACAAAAGAAGTAAAGGGACTAATTAAAAAAAAAGATAAAGTTAAGGAAAAGTAGAGGAAGGCGAATGTGTTGCTGGTAAAAGCCAAAGGAACAAGAAGAAGAAAAAATTAAAAGGTAATGAAACCCATGGGTTACAAAGAAAAAACAATTAATAAATAAAATACAGAAAACTGTAGAAAAAGAATATAGGAATGAGACACAACACTAAGGAGAAGGGCACTGGGAACTGTATTTGACGAAGTTTTTTTTTGTGAATATGTGTTTTTGCCAGGTCAGTCTTCGATACAAATGCAACCCTAAGTACTTGGCTTCATCTTCCTGTGGCATTGTTCTTTCGTTTAGCATTACCGGTGGGCAAGAACCTTTCCTCATAGTGCAAGTTAAATATGTAGATTTACCATCGTTTAGTTTGATATTCCAGGTTCTTAGCCACGTTTGCATTTTATCGAGTCCGGCTTGTAAATTTCTAGAGGTAGATAGATATTGGATTTATGTGGAAGCTAGGACTACTGTATCATTAGCAAGTGTCGCGACTGTGTTTAGCCGTTGGTAGATCTGTCGTATATAGTAAGTACAGCACAGGGCCAAAAACACTTCCCTGGGGTACTCCAGCTTGGATAGTGTTTAAATTGGTGCATTCGCGTTTTGAAGAGTTGATACTAATGGTATGAGGAGCGGCTAGCTACATGTAAAAGGCCTCGGTTCAATTCCCGAGACCGGCGATACTCTCGTTGGAATTTGAGAAGGTAGTACGCTTCTCCGTACGGCCACGGTTATCGTGCTAACACCTTTGATAATCATAAACATTCAACTCTGCGGACGACCTTCTTCATCTCTTTCGATGAGTAAGGTTAGCCTCCTGCCCGACATACGTGCGAAGAGGGTTCACAGTACTCATACTTATTGTCATTAACAAGCTATTGGTCTAGGTTTCGGACACAAGAGGAAGAGAGAAATAGGAAGTTCTGTTCCAATTTATAACACAATCCATTATGCCAGACCTTAGCAAATGCCCCGCTAATACCAAGAAACAACACCTATTGGATTGTGCCATGCATGTTACGGAAACCAAACTGACGTTTAGGAATTAGCTGCTTTTCTTATGGTATTGGCTTAAGTCTATCAAACTAGGCATTTTCATGGGATCTGCAAGCCGGTACGTCGATTGCCCTATTGTCAAATAATTTAGATTATTTGATCGTTATCGTGGCCAGAAGCTCATTGCCTTTGCTGCTTTGTAGTCATGATCCTTACTTATGTTCGTTTGGATTGCATCATTTACATTTTCATGTTGCTTTTCTCTTTGTCCGATCTTTTGTGCAAACCATACACCAGGTTGTTTAAACTGCGTTGGATTTATTTTAGAACACGATGCAGCCTCGATTATTTTCTGAGTGATTTCCACCAATTCCAATTTATGTATTTAACGTTATTATCTTTAGTTTTTCTAGGGCATGAACTAATGAGATGGGATTTTGCACACTTTATGCAGCGCATTTATCATTGACTTGTTTACTATTGCTTACCAGGACCGGCGGAAAAATAAAAATAAGATTCAAAATTAGAACGGCGGGCATGAAGGAACATCTATAAATTGGGCAAAGCGTGTGTTATAAAAAAAATATAATGCAAGGAAAAGAAAGCAATACAAAAGGAAGCAAAAGAAAAGAGAAGAAAAGAAATGTAAATAAAGGAATCCCTACAAAGGAAAATAAAGAAGAGTAAAATATAAAAAAGGAGAATCGGTAGAACGTTATGTAAAAAGATGAAAAAGAAGAAGAAAAAAAATACAAAATAGAAAAATAAATACACTGACCGGCAAAATTAACGCATAATCTAAAAGACCACGATATTTTTCGATAAAATGTAGTACAACTTGTAGCTAGCTAAAAATTTCAATTAGAGGTTTCAAAAACATCAAAGTAGCCATCTGTCAGAATTGTTTCTGTTACTGAAAAATAATCACCGGCTTGTTATACATAATTATTGCGTCGTGTTTTTATACTCTGTTACAGTGTATGCGTTTCAGTATATTGGCATTTTGACTCTTTACACTGAAAATCTTTGATCTTCGACCGTTGAGTAATCTTTGTCATTCTTTGTCATTATTAGTTTCGGATTTTACTGTTCGCTTGATAATTATGCCAGTTTTAAGTCGTGATAATACAGTTAAAGCAACCACATTGCTGGAAGAAGGAAGAACTCAACAGTATGTTGCAATACGGCTGGGAGTCCATCAGTCAACAATCTCGCGTCTTCATAGACGTCTAAGAGAGACTGGTAGCGTCGGCAGAAGACGAGGACAGGGCCGCAAGCGGGCGACTTCGGCGGTAGATGACCGTTTTTTGCAACTTAATTCTCTGCGCGACCGCACTCTGACGGCTCCATAGCTTCAGGACAACCTTGAAACCACGCGAGGTGTACGAATAAGCGAAAGGACAGTGAGGAGAAGGTTAGGAGAAGCAAATCTCCACGCAAGACGTCCCGCGGTGTGCCCCATTCTTTTGAGACGACATCGGACCGCTCGATTAGCTTTCGCCCGACAGTATGTGAACTGGGGAATAGCGGATTGGGAGAAAGTTCTTTTCACAGACGAGTGCCGATTTTCACTGAAGGGTGCTGATGGACGGCAGAGGGTTTGGAGGAGAACAGGCGAACGGTACGCCGAGTGTGCAATTGTCGAGAGGGACCGCTTTGGAGGTGGCTCTATCATGATTTGGGGAGGCATTTCTTTGAGTGCGTGTACAGATCTTGTCGTCTTTCATAGACCCAGTGTGACCGCACATTCCTACATCGAAGATGTTCTCCAAGATCATGTGTTGCCATTTGCAGCTGGTATCGAAGGCAACTTTTTGTTAATGCAGGATAATGCTCGTCCTCACGTCGCCGTTGTCACTACTACCTACTTAAATGAAGTTGGAATTAATCGCTTGAACTGGCCAGCTTGTAGTCCCGACTTGAATCCAATCGAGCATATATGGGACGATATCAAGAGACGACTACATGCTCGAAAACCAAGGCCTACTTCATTGCACGAGCTTCGTGAGTTGCTGCAAGAGGAATGGGAAAACATAGAGCAAGATTTCGTTCGCAATCTCATCATGAGCATGCCACGACGTCTCCGAGCAGTAATACAAGCCCGAGGAGGGCATACAAGATATTAAATCAAGTAAACATTGCTTCTGATTCCTTTAAATCCGTTGATTTTTCTTGATGTGTTCAATCATAGTTATTACATTTTTCATTAAAAGAGGAACGCTGTGGAAGAAGAAGCTGTATACGGGACTAGTTATACAGTTTAGTTGTTTTAAGTCACCCTCTGTTGTTTGACATATTTGCGTAGCTGTTAATCAGAATTTTTCAATAAAATATTATGTTATATAAATTTATGCGTTAATTTTGCCGGTCAGTGTACAATATTCGCTAGAATAAACAGTACCGAAACTTTTAGAGTGTTGTGGAATTGCGCGCATAATATTCATCTCTCATATTTGGTTTATTTGTCATTAGTTGTTGCCATATTAACATTGCACTGGTTCTAAAATTGTCTTGAAAATGATTTTTACAACTGAGGAAAAAGTGTTTATAGTGAAGCATTATTTCCGCTCATACGGAAATGGACGAGATAATGACCCAAGTTTGAGACAAGTCTCAGAAAAATATCGACAAGAGTTCAACAAAGAGGCCCCAAGTAAAAGTATAATGTTAGCAGTTGTTGAGAAATTTCATCGCCCAAGGAATCAGTATTTCGGTCAGAAGATCCGCCAACAAATATTGGAGAACTACGCCAGAAGATAATAACCTATTTTCAGCAACTGCAGCAACCATTGCTTAGATTGCTTAGAAATGTGGTCAACAATCTGCAAAATCGTTATGAAGCTTGTTTGCGCCGCAGTGGTACACAAAACAAAAATTTGAAGAATAGCCACAGAACAAGCAAGGAAGAAAAAAAACAGAGTAGATTATTTAAATGAAGGTTCATGTGATGCTGAGAACAACCAGAAGAAGTAGAACTAAAAAGATGTAAAATAATAGAACGTACAGAAGAAACTAAAAGGATCGAAGAGCAAAAAAATACGTACAAATGAGGACGAACAAAATAAAGGATACAGAACTAAGAAAAATCTAAAGAAAAAAGAATGCGTCGGTATTTCTACTAAAGAAAAAATTACAAATAATTATAAACAACTGAACAAAGATTATTGAAGGCAAGGTGGTTTCCACGCACACCTAAATATTGCCATCGTATCTCAAGGATTCAGCATAATAAAAATCATTTTAAAAACCTCTTTTTGTTTGCCTAAAGCAAAACAATAAGTAAAAATAATTACATTTTAATCACTTTATTTCAGTCCAAACAGCTAAATAAAAGAATAACTATTTATTTTTTAAAGTGTGTCTTGGCATCTTAAGTGTGGAAATTAATTTATCATTATTGATATATAATAAAGCTGCTTCAGGGAAATAAAAACAAAACATGCACAGAGATAAGAAATCATGAGAGGCACATGACCTTCCGGGTACACTGCACACTTGATTATGATTACGTTTTTCAAAACCATGTTTTTTAAACTAGTTTTTGCCTTACTTCTTTATCTTCATTTAGTTAATTTCCATTTCACAGAATAAACTCCAGATATCAGAGTTTAGTTGCACACAGTTTCACGCAAAAGTCGGCCCAGCACGTTAAAAATGGCCGCCTGAGGCGAGTAAAATTTTTGCCGCCCCTTTGGTTCAGACAAAAACATCTCAAAAGAAAACATAATTGTAGATATATGTAACAATGTTTTATTGCATTAATATGTAAGCTAAAATGAAAGAATACAATAAAATTAAAGAACGTACTATTTTAAAACTCTAAACGTTGAATGTCCATAGGTACATGGTGATTTATTTCAAAACAACTTTTCGAGATTTGTCTTTAGCAAAATCATCAATTATACTTATCATCCATATTCAAGTTTGACGCTAAATTAGATTCAATTGACAATATTACTAATTCTGTCAACCTCTTCTGTGTCATTGTTGAACGTAAATTTAGAGGAAGATATTTCTCCACTAGCAAGCGATACAGGGAGAGTTTTAGTAGAATTCTCAGTGACACAAACATATTTGTAAAATTTTCTAACAGTTGATGGCTATAGATATAATTTAAAACATTCAGTGATGTCATACAATGTGATTTTTTAAAAACTCAATTGCAGTAGGCCGAATTCTGTCTTAATAACCTTAGAACTGTCTGTATTAAGTCAGAATACGGCCTGCTGCAATTAAGTTTTTAAAAAATCACATTGTATCTTTATCTAATATATTTCTCATAATTTTATTATGTAGATTTAAATGCTCTAGATACTCTAAATCATCCGTTAGTGCCACTTGTAAGTCGTGGCAATGTTTAAATATCACATCAGAATATACAAGGTCCAAGGACTGAATGTCATATAAACTCAATGTGTTTCCAGTAAATCTTCCTTGGACGGAATTTAGACATACATCCTTGGCCAAAAATATTATCTACTTGGTATTTTTGCTATATCTAAAAAAAAAAATACTTAAGAAAACTGCTGTTTGTTCATACTACTTTACCGGCACATTCAAAATAATATTGAAACTGTAACAAGATGTTAAGGAAAGCAATTAAACATATTGTTCATTCAGTTGCAAGTATAATTACACGAGGTTGTCTGCTATCGCTGCGCATGTTGGAAGTACCGCGGCAATATTCATGTTCTATTGTTTATAGTATAAAAATATCTATCGTCGTTGTAAAAAAATGCCCATAGAAAATGAACTAGTCTCCAACGCTTTCCCACTGAATTATTCCTTAAAATGGGAAAAGCACGGACCGAAATTGCAAGAGAAGTAAAATGTTCGTTCTGCGCTGTCCGATATACCACAAAATGTTTTGCCTAGACTGATACCTACGAAAACAAAGGTAAAACAGGCAGAAAATCAGTCACTTCAAAACGTGAGGACCGAGGACAAAGAATCCTTAGGAAAAAAAAATTCTTTTGAGCTTGTTGTGACTTTACCCGAAAGCTTCGAAAGACCGATCAGCACTTGAACAGTGAGAAGACGCGGAGAAGCGGAACTAAAACGATGCAAAGTAAGAAAGAAGCCATTGCTCTCTGCCAGATATAATAAGTCGCACATAGAGTGCACCATAAGGCATCAATATCTAACTGAAGAAGATTGCTCAAATGTTGTATGGTCTGACGTGTCAAACTTCGACGTATGATCAATTTCATTTTAACTAGTCTTAATAAATCGTGATTACTAATGCCGATTATCATTTTCAATTTGTTATGGGCTCCAGATATAGCACTGGTTTTTCCCCTAATCTTAGGTGTTTGAAAGTCCAGTTGTGTCTTCCGTGAGGCGTAGAGTAGTTGAAGAACTCCTTCCTGAGTGTGTGATACCCACCGTCAAGCACGATGGAGGGAGCTTAATGATCTGGGTGTGCATGACGTCTAACGAAGTCGGTGAAATATTCGCTTGTAAAAGTTGAATGAACTTCTAAAGGTAGATACTACAAGACAATACTCCGTGTCCCAAGTCGACGAAGAATAACGTAACCCTCCTGGATTGCCCTGGATAATTCTCGGATTTTAACCAAATAGAGCATTTATTGATAATTTTAAGGTGAAACATGTTGGAGCACAACATCGCTTCAAAGAAAGCGTCAAAAAATATTTAAGGCAGAAATGGAAAGCTATAAGTACGGAGCAGTTTCACAAAATAGTGCAGAATTTACCAAAAGGAATTGCAACCGTTATCAAGTCAAATGTAGCTCTATGAAATGTTAATATTTTTTCAAATAAAAAAAAATGATAAGAAGTCTCTTTTACAAACAGACCGGTCGGTTATTTGGATATTTCTATTGTGGCTAATACTTTGGGCCATGGCTGTATATCTAATAATTGAAAAATAAATAATTAAATTATTTTTGATACCACCGCATGGCAACATTTTGGGTTACATTTATTGCAACTACATATGGACATAGAATACAAATGCTGAGGTTCGCGAATGACATCGCAATCATCTCCCCTGATGAAGCTAACTTAAATATCTTTACAATGTATGGAAAATATACTACAAGAAAAATATAAATTGATTATCAACAAAACGAAAACTGAAATACTAGTGTGCTCCAAGGAACCTGAAGAAATTAACATCAAACTAAACGGCGCCCTTATAAAGCAGGTGAAAACATTTAAATATCTAGGAAGTATAATAACCCAAGATGGAAGAAATACAACAGATATCAAACAAAGAATTGCACAAGCTAAAGTTATATTTAACAGAAAGAGAAACCTCCTATATTCCAATATCATTTGTCTAAACCTTAAAAAACGATTAGTAAGAAGCCTCATATGGAGTACAGCTTTATATGGCCCCCTTATCGCCTCACCCCTAGCGCCGGCCCTGCAAATGTGTATAAAGAGTCAGGGTAAAAAAAGGAAAAAGCGACACAAGAAAGAAAAACAGAAAAAGGAAAAGGGGGAGAAAGAATAAACGAAAGAATGAATTGATGAAAAAAAGAAAGAGGGAAAGTAATAACGAACGAAGAAAGAAAGGATGAATGAATCAAGGATAAGAGCGAAATAAAGAATGGATAAACAGAAGAAAGATGACTGAATGAAAGAAAAAAAGACTGAAAGAAAGAACAAACGAACGAAGAAAAAAAAGAAAGATCGAAGGAAACAAAAAAAAATTAAAGGAAGAGCGAACTAACGAATGAAAGAAACCAATATAAAAGAAAGGAAAAACCAAAGAAAGAAAAAAGGGATTGAAAAAGTAAAAGACAAAAGCATTGAAATTCGCAAAGAAGCATAACAGGCAACATAGAGGGTAAAGACCCCACAAGGTAATTAAGCTAAAACAATAAAATAACAGAAAAATGAAAGAAAACGCTAGATAAAGAGTCCCAACGTCAAACTTGTTATCTAATTAAAACAGGCGAACCCAAGTTTCATCATTAAAAATTGTTGCAAATCATCGACTTCGTAGTAACATTATTGATTAAACGATTACGTAACCACTGATTATAATATTTACAGATAAACACCTTGATTACTCACAACTTAGAAATTTTTATGCAGATGTAATGAGTTAACATTTTTATTATTATTAAATTCGGCGATATTAAAAAACTAGCTTCCATACATGACTAGAATATTTAAATATTGATCAACAACAAAGCAGTAGCGGGCGTTAAATAAAAACAAAGGTGAATCACCTTAACGCTTCGTTTTTTGTATTACAACTATCTATTTAGTTATAAAAGTTAACCTAAATATGTATAAAGTATTTGAATTTGATTATTCTTGAATTTTCGTGGCATCCAACCAAACACCCCCAAGTGGCGACATAATGAAGCTCATGGGTTCCATTTTTAAAGGGCTCATCGTCTTAGAATTCAATGTAAATCTATAATTCTTTAACAAAATTGCAAGTCCAACTTTGGCTTGCATCAATCCAAAACGAAGACCTGAAACATTTAACATTGACGGAGTCCAAAGGCTGGCCAAAATTTACTTACCGATACAAATTCTTGGTCCTTCTCCAAAGGGCATGTAACTGTAAGGTCTTATTTTACTTCTGTTCTTTTCGCTAAATCTATCAGGATCGAATGTATCAGGGTTAGGAAAATACTCAGGATCGTGGTGAAGTCAAATGACGGGGATTGCAATGCCACGACCTTTTTCTATGGTAAGATCGGTTCCTGGTACTTTGTATTCTTGGACGCATTTTCGGTTCAACGTTGATACTGGTGGATATTTCCTTAGGGTTTCTTGAAACAAATGAATATGAATTCAGTAAGCTTGCCAATAAGCGAAGTAAAACTTTGGCGCATCCTTCAATGAGTTAAATTTTTGCCCAAAGAACAACCCAACCAAATTGTAGTGGCTAAAATAATTACCATCGAGGACCTGTCCCATGTACTTCATATCCATTATACCATCGTAAGTTAATTTCCCGTCGTATTTTTCTAAAACGCCATTTACTTCTTTCCGAACCTTTTCCTGAATCTCTGGATTAACCGCCAATTCGTACAAACAGAAATTCATGGTCGTCGAAGAAGTTTCATAGCCAGCAATAAAGAACACATATGCTTGTGCAGCCAGTTCTTCGAGCGTTAAACTTTTCCCATCGTGATTCGACTCATGTTGATTATCAGCTTCTTCTCTGACATTATTCTTTAAATTAATAAGGAGTTGCATGAAGTCCGGACGAACGTAATTATATTTTTCTCTATATTCTACCGTCTCTTTGATGACTTTCATGAAGAAGTCGGATGTTTCTTTCGGCGTAACGCTTAGACCCAAAGATCCGGCTAAATTTGGGGCGCTCATAACAAAGAAAATCTTCAGCATCTCGAATTTTGTAAGTGTGAACACCCTTTTGCTGCGTTTGCTAAATTCCGAATTTGGGTCTTTGAAGCTGTTACAATCTAAACCAAAAGCACAAGAGCCTATTACGTCCGTTGTGAAATGTCCTAAAACGTCCTTAATCTTGATAGGTTTGTTTTTGGAGCAATACTCTTCCATAGCGTTTTGTAATTGGTTACCACATTCAATAAGAGTTGGGAACATCATCTTCATTTTTCCCGATGTAAAAGTGGGTGTTAGCTTAGTACGAAGATTCCCCCACTTGGTGCCCTCGATTGAGAAAAGATGGGCACTAAGCGGATCGTCTTTTTCGTTGAAGTAAACACCACGATCCATGAAATGGTGGAAATCCTTTGACATGATGTGTTTGATCACATCTAAATCTAAAGGCATGTAAACGGGCACCGACAGGATAAACAATCCAATATGTTTGTGTCCTTGCGATTTGTAACGTAGGTTCCGAAAGGGAATCTTGGTTCGATGTAGGGTACGTTCCTTTTTTCCCAGTACTTATACGACCAGTTGAAATACGTGTACAGTCCTATTACGCCCGTTATTAAAATGGCGATGATATCGAAGAAAAAATAACCAGAAATGAGGGTCATTTTGGGGTTCTGAAATTAAAAATTCATGTTATAATTTTCTACCCGAAAAGGTCATCAAATAACCATTTTCACGGATTTGGGAGGTCTCTTAATTAGCGGACAACACTACAAAAGTCTATCTCTATTTTTCTGACTCTATCTAACGGCTGAAAGAATAATCAGTTAATGTTTTTGCAAATAAAAAATCAGCTGTTCTCATAATTTTAATCTTTATTAGCTTATCAGCTTATGAATTCCAAAACAAACGCCACGAGTTATATGAAACCACATAAATAAAAATAAAAATTGTTAAAGAGAAACGAGGAAAACTCGCAACGTTTGAATGGGGTTTATTTATGACGAAAGTTTCCTTCGCAAAATATAAAACTACAAATGAAAGGATTGTATTTTAAAAGAAGAAACACCCACCTGTATTACCAGAATTATTTAAGTAAATCGGCCTTTCAGTTCATTAAGTTCACGTCACTGTATTTTTCAAACAACTGAGTATGTTACATCGTTTTGGTAATAATACGTGGAGCGGCTCTTACAAACGTGTACAAAATCACCTGTGTGTCTCGTTTATAACTGATGCGGTTGCTAAAGCTGCCGGTATAGTCGACTAACCGGCGTGGTTGGTTGACTCCAGGCAAGGACGGTCATTTGGATGGTTCGTTCAAACAGGTTGTGACGAAGTATTACGTCACAGAATTAATTATTGTTTAGGTAATTTAGTACTGTAATTCATTTTCCCTGCTCAATTTTGTTATTCTATGAAAATCGCCCCTAATGTAATCACACAACAAGTGAACGAAAAAATAGTTATTAAATACGTGTCAACTAAATGCACAGGGATAAGTTGCATCACCATAAAAGGTTTTTTCGGTTTTATTATTATAAATAACCTAGCTGGCTATAACACATAACCTAAATAAAAACAATTGAAAACACAAAATCATAAACAGAGTTTTGACGAATCAATCTTCAATTTTTTTGGCATCCAACCAAATGCCACCAAGTGGTGCCAAAACGATGTTCATGGGGTCCATTTTCAAAGGGGTTGTTGTCTTAGAATTCAAGGAAAACCTGTAATTCTTCAACAAAATCGCAAGTCCAACTTTGGCTTGCATTAGTCCAAAACGAAGACCTAAAAGAATTCATATTAATTGAGTCCAAAAACCAACAAATACCACATACCAATACAATTCCTTGGTCCTTCCCCAAAAGGCATGTAACTGTAGGGCCTGATTTTGCTTTTGTTCTTTTCGCTAAATCTGTCAGGGTCGAATGTTTCAGGATTAGGGAAATACTCAGGATCGTGGTGGAGTCCAAAGATGGGAATAACAACGCCACAGCCTTTTTCTATGATAAGATCGGTTCCTGGTACTTTGTATTCCTCTACGCATTTTCGATGTAATGTTGGTAGTGGCGGATATTTCCGTAGGGTTTCTTAAAACAAAAGTACATAAATTCAGTAAGCTTTGCCTAAAACTTGGACTTTTGCCTAAACAAAAACCCAACCATAGAAAATATTGTAAAAGAA
Organism: Melanotus villosus; assembly: GCA_963082815.1. NCBI lineage: Eukaryota > Metazoa > Arthropoda > Insecta > Coleoptera > Elateridae > Melanotus > Melanotus villosus. The sequence continues at coordinate 45,849,317 of OY720426.1, forward strand.
AAATAAATATGCCTTACCATCGAGGACTTGTCCCATATACTTCATATCAAATACAGCATCGTAGGTGATTTGCCCATCGTATTTTTCTAAAATTGTATTTACTTCCTCCCGAACCTTTTGCTGAATCTCTGTATTTATCGTCAGTTCATATAAACAAAAATTCATGGTCGTTGATGACGTTTCATATCCAGCAAGAAAGAATACAAATGCCTGTGCAGCCAATTCATATAAGGTTAAACCCTTACCATCATGATGGGTCCCATGTTGGTTATCGCCTTCTTCCCTGACATTATTCTTCAAATCAATCAGGAGCTGCATAAAATCTGGACGTGCGTAATTGTTCTTTTCTCTGTACTCAACCGTATCTGTGATAACCTTCATGAAAAAATCCGTTGTCTCGTTTGGTGTGACACAGAGGCCCAACCGTCTGGCTAAAGGTGGTGATGCGAAAGAAAGGAAATTCTTCAACATCTCGACTTTCGTAGGAAGGAAGACTCTCTTAGCACGCTTACTAAATTCCGAATTGGGATCTTTGAAGCTGTTGCAGTCCAGCCCAAACGCACAAGAGCCGATAACATCCATTGTGAAACGTGCCAAGACATCTTTAACCTCGATGGGCTTGTTTGTAGAACAATAATCATCCATTGCGTCCTTTAATTGGTTGCCGCATTCGATAAGAGTTGAGAACATCATCTTCATTTTACCTGATGTAAAAGTCGGCGTGAGTTTAACGCGAAGATTCCTCCACTTGACACCCTCGATTGCAAAAAGGTGAGCACTGAGTGGATCGTCTTTCTCGTTGAAGTAAACACCACGATCCGTGAAATGGTTAAAATCTTTCGACATGATGTTTTTGATCACCTCCAAGTCCAAAGTTAAGTAAAGGGGTACTGATAGGACAAACAACCCAACATGTTTGTGCCCCTGCGATTTATACTCGAAGTACTGATTTTTGGTTCGTTCACCGAACGATTCTGGTTGCGAAAGAATATTACCTATCGTTCCGAAAGGGAAGATTGGTTCAACGTAGGGCACGTTCCTTTTCTCCCAATACTTATATGCCCATTTGAAATACGTGTATAGTCCAATTAAGCCGGTTACTAAAACGGCGATGACGTCGAAGAGAAAATAACCGAAAATGATTGACATTTTAGGTTTCTGAAACAATTAACAGTTTGGCTTTAAAGCTGCAGATTTAATATACTTAAGCCTAACATTTTGGAAAATTTGGAAGTGTCTGCAGTTATCCAACGGTATTGTAAAAAAGTGTTGAAGTATTACATCTAGGAAAAAAATTCACAAAAAGGGAATCGGTTATCATTTTTCTGAGAATTAAAAGAAATGAGTGTTTGTATGAAATGATTCGAAAGATTGTAAAATTCCCATCGTTTAAATTGGGCCTTTCCTCGATTTTCAGTTAAAGTTATGAGTTTTTTGTTTACTACCAAAAATGGTAAAGTCAAATAACACAAAATGTAGAACACTAAAATAACTTTTAAATGTTTAAAAAAAGACAAATAATATCTACCTGTAATAACAAAACTGTTCAACTAAAAGAACTTCACAATTCATTAAATTCACGTCACTGTATTTTCGAATAACAACAGAACCTATTTTAACAATATTTAATACGTTAAGGCGTATGATTCACCTGCGTATCTTGTTTACAACTGATGAGGTTTATAACGTTGCCGGAATTATGAACAAGCCGACCGGTGAATTCCGCCGAAGGTCAGCTGGCTGCTTGATTCGAGTAGACTATGATGTAATATTACGTTATAGAATTAATTGTTGCGAATATAATTTAAGACGCGAAATGAAGTTTTGTGTCGGTACGGAAGCGAGCAACTTCTTTATTTATAGGAAATCATCCCTTGACTAATATTCTTTATATTGTATAACTTCACTTGTTCCCATTATTAGTGCAATTGTTTCCATAAAAAGTTCGTACTCAGAAATGCTAAAACCGATCCTGGACTTATGAGAAAACTCAAACCTTACTAATATTTTTATTAAAATCTAACACCCAAATTAAAATATACAAAAATTACTCCTTCAATCTTAGTTACGTCCAGCCAAATATCCTCAAAGAAAATCTATAATTTGTCTGCAGGATTGAAATTCCAACGTTAGTTTGTATTGCACCAAAACGAAGACCTAAAACCAATTAACCAATTAACTTAATTTTCCTTGACCTTTTTTACAAAATAAAACAGTGAAATTAAATAAATCTATTATTAAATCGAGTAGGCTGTGACTTCGGTATAAATAGTTGGTTGATACCAACTAAGGACAGATCAGAAGACAACGGAAAGAGAAATAGATTTGTTTTTACAACAATTGAAACTCTCAGCGCCTACATTAATTTTATAAACTTATTGGATCTCACAGTCATTCCTTTCCGCAAAATAGATGGAAGCATTTTACAACTTATTGGTGGATTATGAGGGTTAAATACAACTATCGTCAATCATTCCTACTAGGCCGGACTCGAAACATTTTACAGCTGCCTCAAAATAGATTAATTCATTTTAATGTTTTTAAAAATATTTTGGGGGCCAGGGTAGTGTATTTATGGCAGCACTTGCCACTTCTGACTTGTAATTGTACTTCTAATGCCCGTTGTAATAACTTAAGAAGTTAAGTAGAAATTGCACACGCGCCGGAATAGACTATACCAATGTATGCAAATTCTGTCCGAAAGGCATGTAAGTAAATAAACCTATTTTGCCATTATTTTTATCACTAAATCTCTCAGGATCAAATTTTTCAGGCTCAGGGGAGAATTCCTAGTCGTGTTGTAAGCCCAATGTGGAGATTACGTGGAAATTATGGCATTTGTACCTTTTTCAATGGTTGCGTTGGTTGGAGGAATTTGGTAGTCTTCTACGCATTTTCAGTCTATAACACCGGGAGAGGTGGATACTTTATGAGTGTTTCTGAAAAGTTCGTAAATTTATATTTGGAAATTACTGCCCAGAGCTTTGAAGAAGCAACACAGTGAATAATTTTTTGATTCCATGGGTTTTTATACTAAAGAACGTGGTTAGGTGCAGTTGCCGGTCAATTAATACAATTTTCTGATTTTATGTTCGCTTTAATTCGTGTAAAACATAAAAGGCTAAATGTAATTAGTTGGGTCTTGCTAGATAGCTTTGCAGTTATATGAGTATGGCCCAAAAGGACGATCATCGACAGGTTTTGACCTAAGGCCCAGTCTTCCTCATACATTTATCTTCCAATGGCAACCTTTGTTAATACAATCGTTTCCATAGAAAATATTTGCTAAATAGCTTATTAGGAGGTTTATTAAACAGTGGAAAGATTGGCCCTAAATATAATAGCATAAAATTATTTTCCCTACTTCATTTCCATGGTACGATCGTAGGAAAGTTTACCACCATGTGCGTTCAAAACTTTATTTAGTATCCGCCGCATTTTTTCCTGTATCTCCTGATTTAGAGCCAGTTCAAAAAGGCAAAGGGTCATCGTTGTGGACGACGTTTCAGTAAGCAAGAAAACAAAAGCTTGACAGCATGGGTAAGCCTTACCCATCGTGTTATTAAGAATCGGAGTCTTCACCTTCAACCTTCTTATTTTTTAAATCAACCAACAATTGCATGAAGTCTTGCGCACGTAATTATTTTTTCCCTGTATTCTACTGTATTTTTGCTGACGTTCATGCAAAAATCAGCGGCGTCCTTTGTTGTGAGTTACATACCTGAAGTTCGTGCCATATTTGGCATCGAAAACCCTATGTATCTCTTCATATTTTATAGCGTGTAAAAACCGTTTCTAGTACCTTAGAAATTCAGAATTTGGATCTTTGAAGCCGTTACATTCTTAGCCAAAAGCATGCACCAATTTAAGGCGCATATAAAGAACACAAAATATAAAGAGACGTATACGACAGTATACCTAAGAATGACATATTATGTAGTAATAGCACGTGAGTTCAACGCGATTTTCGGGAAGAAAGTGGACCGAACTTATGTAATATAGTAGCAATAATGAAAATGACCATAATTAGCACTAAAATCAAACACAAATCAGAACACAAAGTGGAGTGGATGTTATCATGGAGAACAACAGGAAATTAGATATACCACACACTCGTAACTAAAAAATGGGAGAAAATAGCCTATGACGTATGGTCGTATCGAGGAGCTACCCCGGTCTCTGACCACTTTTTGGCCAATAAGTCAAAATCATAAAACAAAAGAAACATAAAAGGAAGTGGGATACCGAGAAATCGAAAGCTGAGAAATTTAAAACAGAACTAGAGAAATTCATTACAAGAAGACATAGTGAAGATACACAAGAGAAATGGAATAACATAAAAAATAGTATAAAAGACGCAGCCGAGCAAGTGTTAGGTAGAAAAAGAGTCAAAAGAAACGAGTGGTTCGACGATGAAGCAAGACTAGAATGGATCAAAACGGAGACGACAAAGACCTTGACGAATCCAAGAAAAAAGGAAAACACGCTACAGAGATATGCAAGAATAAAAAGCGGTAATGGATGTAAATATTCATGGCCGAAGTAGAAGTACGCCGTAAAGACAATAACAAGCTATTTAACTACATCGGAAACCCAAGTAACAGGAAAACACAAGAAGCTGACAGTAGTGAATGGGGGGAAATACTTCACACAATTATACAGAGACCAGGAGGGCAAAACAAGCGTTGAGACAGAACAGATCCGTGAAAGATATGATGAAGAGGTACCATCATACGTCGAATTCGTGATGTGGTCAAAAAGTTAAAAACAGGGAAGGCGGCTAGATCAGCTGAAGTAATTAACGAACTAATTAAATAGTGGAGAGATTGCTCTAGAAAAAACTATACAGAGTCGCTTTTATGTATGTAACCGGTGGATTATTTCCCAAAGTAAGATGGCTAGAAAAGAAAGGTTAAGACAAAAGTTTTAGGGTTGTTTCCAATCTATTTTCAGAAAGAAAAATTAAGTATACAGGGTCAGTCAAAAAGACACGGCAAAGCAAAGTTGCTTTTTTTCTAACGGAACACCCTGTATTTTATGCAATAATTAAATTCTCCTGGAAATTCTAAACAAAAGTTGTATCACACGCTACATGCTTAAACTTAACCGTTTTCGAGATATCGAGTTTTCAAAATAATGTTTTTGAAATTATTTTATTATGAAATCTACCAAAGGTTGATAGTATGAGTGTTATTAAATGATTTCTTTTGTACATGGTTGATAAAAAGTCATGAAATGAAAGAAAATTACTTTGAAGAAATAATTTATTGTAGAAAATGAAAACACACTTTTGTGGGAGTTAATGTTCCTTATACATACTTGATATTTTGAAAACTCGATATCTCGAAAACGGTTAAGTTTAAGCATATTGCGTATCATACAACTTTTGTTCAGGATTTCCAGGTGAATTCAATTATTGCATAAAATACAGGGTGTTCCATTAGAAAAAAAGCAACTTTGCTTTGCCGTGTCTTTTTGACTAACCCTGTATACTTAATTTTTCTTTTGGGAAATAGATTGGAAACGACTTTTTGTCTTAACCTTTCTTTTCTAGCCATCGTACTTTGCGAAATAATCCACCGGTTCCATACATAAATAAAAGCGACTCTGTATAAATTAATCGTAGAAATATGGAAAAAAGAATCTATTCCAACCGACTGGAGTTAAGAGTGCTAGCGACAGTACTAAAAAAAGGAGACCCAGCACTGTGGCAAAATTAAAAACTAATTATGCTCCTGAATTCGCCATACAAAATCTTATTCTCACTCATTCGTAACTGTTTAGAACGGTTTAGAAACAGAAATAAGCGACTACCAACAAGATTTCAGGAAAAGCAAACCTACAATTGACGCCACTCATATCCTAACACAGAAAATAGAAAAAGGTCATGAACACAACATCGACCTACACGTCCGTGCCACGTAAGCTGGTAAAAGATATGCACAAGAAGATACCAGAAAACCTTAAAAAACTAATGAAAATTACAATGAAGGTATTGGAGGCAAAGGTGATAACACATGAGCGTGACACAAACGCATTAAAAATTATTGAAGTAGGAGTGCGGTGATGGGACGCATTATCCATCTTATTCTTTAATGTAGCATTGGAAGGGACGATTAGAACACTAAACAGTAGAGAAACCATCGCAAGAATAATTGCAAGAGATATGAAGAGCATAATTGGGACACCTCTGGAGCTAGAAAGACAAGCAAAAATTAGAAGCCTAATTTAAATGAGAATAACCCAAAATACGTACTTGCTTTGTAGTACTTAGAAAATAAACACAAGAAACGATACAATTTCAAAGAAGTGGAGAAGTTCAAATATCCAAGAGTGATGATCTGATGATCAATGGAAGCAATGTAAGCAGTAAAGAAATCAAGGAACGCATTGAAGCAGGTAACAGAGCCTCCTATATCTTCAAGCCTGAGCAAAAGAATAAAACGGAGTGTAAAAGTCATTAATCCGGCCAGTGATAACCTACGCCAGCAAAACAATGTATTTGAAGAAGAAAGACCTGAGAGCCTTCGGACGCAAAATTGAACAAAGATGGGTCTCTCTCTCTCTCTCTCTCTCTCTCTATCTATCTGTCTCTATCTAACGGCGTTTGTAAACAGACTGTTCACGTAATTCTAATCTTTAAAAGGGCAAGTTCGCTATTGATCTCGAAATTTATCAGCTTATCAAATTCGAAACAATCGCCACGAGTTATAGAAAACAACACAAATGAAAATGAAAATTACTAAGAAAAAGAGGAAATTCCCAGCGTTTGAATAGAGCTTGTTCTTAATTTGTAGCGACAAAAACTAATATGATGTAGCCTTGTTATTTGTGACCAAAGTTTCAAGTTATCTCTGAAAGTAAAATACTACAAACAAAAGGATTGTATTTTAAACAAAGAAACCCACCTGCATTAACAGAATTATTTAAATAAATCGGCCTTTTAGTTCATTAAGTTTACGTCACTGTCTTTTTCAAACAACTGAACATTTTAGTTTTAGTAATGCTACTAGCAGCGGAGTTTATAAACGTGTGCAATAGTTATTTGTAATACAAGTGTTGAAAGCTTGCGTTTGCCACACGAATGTGAAGTTTGCAGCACGAACGATAGTGAGTGCTGCAGTCACATGAAAACAAATGAGTGTCTGCATGGGAGTTACGTCAGTGCATGAGCTGATCAAATTATTCGAAAGATTGTAAAATTCACATCGTTTAAATTGGACTGTTTCTCAGTTTACAGTTAAAGTAATGAGTGTTTTGGTTACTACCAAAACTTGTAGTGTCAAATACCATAAAAAGTGTTTAAAAATATCTACCTGTAATAACAAAAATGTTCAATTAAAAGAACTTCACAATTCATTAAGTTCACGTCACTATATTCTCGAATAACAACACAAACTATTTTAACAATATTTAATACGTTAAGGCGTATGATTCACCTGTGTATCTTGTCTACAACTGATGAGATTTATAACGTTACCGATATTATAATAAACAAGCCGACCGTGGTTGGTGAATTCTACCGAATGTCAGCTAGCTGTTTCATTTAAGTAAAATATGATGAAATATTACGTTATAGAATTAATTGCGTACCTAATTAATTTAAAAAGTGAAATTAATTTTTAGAGTCGGTACGGAAGCGAGCAACTTCTTTACTTAAGAGAAATCACCCCTTAAGGAATATCCGTTCCATCTGATAAATTTTAGTTGTTTTCATTGTTAGCGCAATTGTTTCCAAGAAAAATGCTTATCAGAAGGTTTGCTAAGAAGTGCTAAAACCGATCCTGAATTTAGGAAAAAACTCAAACCGTTCCCATATGTTTATTAAAAGATACATAAATTATTCTTCAATCCAACCAAATATCCCCAAGAGATGAAATAAGAAAATTGAAAGGGTCGAACTTCAGTGGGGTTTGAGTCTTGGAATTCAAAGTCAATCTATAATTTTTCAGCAGGATTAAAAGCATTACCCAAAACGAAGACCTAACAACAATTAACTTAATTTTCCTTGACTTTTTTTACGAAACAGCCCCCTTTAATTTTATAAATGTCTTTGATTTCATGGTACCAACCTATACAAATTCTGGGGCCTTCCCAGAAAGGCATCTGGGTAAATGGATTTATTTTTCCTCTATTTTTATCGCTAAACCTCTCGGGGTCGAATTTTTCAGGCTCAGGGAAATATTCCTCGTCGAGTTGTAAGTCCAATGTGGAAATTATGACATTTCTACCTTTTTCAGTGGTTGTATTGGTTTCAGGAATTTGATAGTTTTTAGTTTTCGACGCATTTACGTAGGAAATTACCGGCGAGAACTTTACTAAAGAACGTGGTTAGGTAAACTGCTGGTCAATTATTATAATTTTCTGATTTTACCTTCGCTTTAGTTTCTTTTTTTTCTATAAAACATAAAAGGCCAAAGGTAATTAATTGGGTCTTACTGGATAGCTTTGCAGTTATAGCAGTAGGGTTGCCTAGCGGTAAATCATCGACAGGTTTTGGTCTAAATAGCATACAATTATTTTGCATCATCATTTAGAAAACATACTATCGATAACTTGCCCCATGTATTTTATTTCCATGGTACCATCGTAGGTAAGTTTCCCAACATTTGCGTTCAAAACTTTATTTAGTTACCGCTGAACCTTTTCCTGTGTCCGCTGATTTAGGGCCAGTTCAAAAAGGCAAAGGGTCATTGTTGTGGACAACGTTTCGTATCCAGCAAGGAAGAAAACAAAAGCTTAGGTAGCTACTTGGTTAAGCATTTCCCACTGTGTTGGTAAGAACCGAAGTCTTCACCTTCAACCTTCTTATTTTCTAAATCAACCAACAATTGGATGAAGTCCTTGCGCACGTAATTATTTTTTTCTCTGTATTCGACTGTGTTCTTTACTGATGTATTGCGTCCTTTGGTGTGAGTCTCATGCCTAAAGTTCGTGCTTTATTTGGCATTGAAAACGCTATTAATTTCTTCAGCAATTCAGAATCGTTTTCAAAATGAATAGTAGGGTTAAGCGAATTGCAGAACTCGGCAGGTTTCAATAAGAGGAAAAGAACAGACTTCAGCCAACATGGATGATAGATGACTTAGATGAGTGGCAATAACAAGAACAGGCGATGGACATTGTAGTAACGTGGATAGCGAATCCACTAGTGAACATAGCAATCACAACACGGAATCAGAAATATCAGAAGATGATGATGGCGATGTCATGGTCTACGTCAACATCATTTTATTGGTAAAGATACAACAACTATATTGATGACTCATCCACCGCACCCTAATCGACGTACAGCAAAACATGATCTGGTCACTTATTTAGCTGGTGCGCACGCAGTTGCATAGTTTGCAAGATCAATTAGAAAGTGCTTGGAACTGTTTTCACTACCTAATATAATTCAACACATTGTGAGGTGCACAACATTTATCTGGACAAATTGCGGCCAAATTATCAATGGGAGAGAGATTTCCGTAGTACCGATTCAACAGAAATGTATGACCTTATTGGTCTGTCATTTATATCTAGGCTGAAAAGGGGTCAGTATTAACACAAAAGAGCTCTGGGCTCACGACAGTACTGTTCCAGATATATTCAGGCTGACGATTCTAGAGAGAGATTTCATCTAATGCTGTGAGTACTAAGATTTGATGACGTGAATGACAGAGAACAAAGAAAAATACACGTCAGTTCGGCACCGATTCGGCAAGTTTTGTAGGTAAATGCACAAGCAACTATCAAGATAGCGAACCCTGTACAGTTGACGAAATGTTGGAAAACTTTAAAGGCCGTTGCAAATTTAGACGATGTTTTGCAAATAAACCAGCCAATTACGGCTTGAAACTGTGGGCTGTGGTTGAGTCAAGGATCTTTTACATGTCAAATTTGTAGGTATATGCCGAAAAACAACCGGATGGTTCTTTTAAGCTCGATAGCTCTGCAAGCTCGGTAGTAAAAGGGACGGATAATGCAACCAATTTTGAACACAGGTAAAAGCTTAACCATGGACAACTATTTTCCTTCAGTTTCACTTGCTAGAGATATGATTGAAATGAAGACAACTATAGTTGGGACGTTGAGAAAACATAAACGAGAGTTACCATCGCTCTTGTAAATACAAAACACAGACTTTTGCTAAACAATGTGTTTTTTCAGCAAATAGTTCTTGTTTCATACAAACCAAAAAGTAATAAAAATGTTCTTACATTATCAACGCTCCATACTAGTGATAAATTGACCCAGACTCTGGGAAACCTGTAAATCCAGAAATTATCGCTTTCTACAACAACTCAAAGGAAGGCGTTGATGTTGTAGATGAATTCAAGTCGTTCTATTCTAAATTTGCTGTAGGTGGCCCTTCGGATATTTTTCTTAGTACTGGATATTGGCGGTATCAATTCTCCAATAATTTACAAAAAATAACACGGACATCGTTCAAGACCGAAGAATATATTTGAAATAGCTATCTCAACAGTTAATGAAGCCATATTTGGTCACCCATTCCTCAAGGTTATATCTGCCAGTATCTTTAGGTACCGAAATAAAGCACACCTTGACAATTTAACAATCCAAACCAAACGAACAGGAGCTGATTACGTCCGTTGTGAAACGTCCCAAGACGTCTTTAATCTCAGTAGGTTTGTTTCTGAAGCAATACACATCCATAGCCTTCTGTAATTGATTACCACATTCAATAAGAGTTGAGGACATCATAATCTTGCCCGATGTAAAGGTGGGTGTTAATTTAGCACGGAGATTTCTCCATCTCGTGCCCTCGATTAAAAAACGATAGATACAAGTGGTGGAAATCCTTTGACATGATGTTTTTGATTACATCCAAATTTAAAGGCATGTAAAGGGGCACCGACAGTATAAACAATTCAACATGTTTGTGCCCTTTTGACTTGTAACGTAAGTAAAGTTGTTTGCATCGTGCATGGGGAGCCCCTGGTTTCCGAACCTAACGTTCCGAAAGGGAACCCTGTTTCGATGTAGAGTACGTTCCTTTTCTTCCAATACTTATACAACCATTTAAAATGCGTGTACAGTCCTATAAAGCCCGTTATTAGAACGGCGATGTTATCAAAGAAAAATAACCAGAAATAAGAGGCATTTTGGGTTTCTGAAATTAAAAATTCATATTTTAATTTTGAACCCGAATAGGTGGCCAAATAACCAATTTAGAAGATTTGGGAGGTCTCCTAACTAGCGGACGTTACTACAAAAATCTATCTCTATCTTTCTTTTTATTTCCAGATAACGGCTAAAAAGAATAATCAGTTAATATGTTTGCAAGAGAATTAGCTGCTCTCATAATTTTAATCTTTAAAGATCTTGAAGCTTATCAGCTTACGAATTTCGAAACAAATGTCACGAGTTATCAGAAACAACACCAATGAGTTTCAAGTCTCCAAAAAGTACCAAACTATAAACCAAAGGATTGTATTTAAAAAGAAGAATCGTCCTGTATTAACGGAATTATTCAAATACATCGTTCACGTCACTGTATTATTCAAACAACTGAACATTTTAGTTTTAGTAATATGTACTCGTAGAGCGACGCTTACGAAAAACGTGTGCAAAATCACCTGTGTGTCTCGTTTGTAACTGACGAGATTGCTAATGCTACCGGAAAAGTAAACTAATCAGCTTGGTTGGTTGACTGCAGGCAAGGCCGGTCATTTCAATGGTTCATCCAAGCAGGTTGTGACAAAGTATTGCGTCACAGAATTAATTATTGTTTGCCTAATTTCATACTACAATTCATTTTCCTGATTACTTTTTTTATTGTATGAAAATCGCCCCTTTAATGCACACAACAAATTAACGAAAACATAGTTGAAGGTAGTGAATAAAATCACAGGAATAAATTGTATTACCATAAAATATTTCTTCAATTTATTATTATAAATAACCTAGCTGACTAAAACACTTAACCTTAAAAAGCTATTGAAGTATTAAACACAAAGTTGTAAACCAAGTTTTGACGAATCAGTCTTCAATTTTTTTGGCATCCAACCAAATTCCACCAAGTGGTGACAAAATGAAACTCATGGGGTCCATTTTTAAAGGGCTTATCGTCTTAGAATTCAATGTAAATCTATAATATTTTAATAAAATGGCAAGTCCAACTTTGGCTTGCATTAGTCCAAAACGAAGACCTGAAAGAATTCATATTAATGAAGTCCAAAAACCAACAAATACCACATACCAATACAATTCCTTGGCCCTTCCCCAAAAGGCATGTAACTGTAGGGCCTAATTTTGCTTTTGTTCTTTTCGCTAAACCTATCGGGATCGAATGTGTCAGGATTAGGGAAATACTCAGGATCGTGATGGAGCCCAATGACGGGAATAACAACAACACAACCTTTTTCTATGATAAGATCGGTTCCTGGTACTTTGTATTCTTCTACGCATTTTCGATTTAATGTTGCTATTGGCGGATATTTTCTTAGGGTTTCTTAAAGCAAAAGAACATAAATTCAGGAAGTTGTCGAAAACTTGAAGTTTTTGTCCAAATAAAAATCCAACCAAATTCCGTGCCATAACTAACATTATAATTGAAAAACAATATTACACCTTACTTACCATCGAGGACGTGTCCCATATACTTCATATCCATTATGCCATCGTAGGTGAGTTGACCATTGTATTTTTCTAAAACTGTATTTACTTCTTCCCGAACCCTTTCCTGAATTTCTGTATTTATCGCCAGTTCATATAAACAAAAGTTCATAGTCGTTGAAGACGTTTCATATCCAGCAATAAAGAACACAAACGCCTGTGCAGCCAATTCATACAAAGTTAAACCTTTACCATCATGATTGGTATCATGTTGGTTATCGCCTTTTTCCCTGACATTATTCTTCAAATCAATCAAAAGCTGCATAAAATCTGGACGTACGTAATTGTTCTTTTCTCTGTACTCAACCGTATCTGTGATAACCTTCATGAAAAAATCCGTTGTCTCTTTTGGTGTAATACGGAGGCCCAAACGTCTGGCTAAAGGTGGTGATGCGAAAGCAAGGAAATTCCTCAACATCTCGACTTTCGTAGGAGAGAAGACTCTCTTAGCATGTTTACTAAATTCCGAATTGGGATCTTTGAAACTGTTGCAGTCCAACCCAAACGCACAAGAGCCGATAACATCCATTGTAAAACGTCCCAAGACATCCTTAACCTCGATGGGCTTGCTCGTACAACAATAATCATCCATGGCGTTCTTTAATTGATTGCCGCATTCTATAAGAGTTGAGAACATCATCTTCATTTTACCTGATGTAAAAGTCGGCGTCAGCTTAACACGAAGATTCCTCCACTTGACACCCTCGATTGCAAAAAGATGGGCAGTGAGCGGATCGTCTTTCTCATTGAAGTAAACACCACGATCCATGAAATGGTTAAAATCTTTCGCCATGATATTTTTGATCACCTCCAAGTCCAAAGGTAAGTAAATAGGCACCGATAGAACAAACAACCCAACATGTTTGTGTCCTTGCGATTTATACTCCAAGTAGTTTCTTTTGTTTCGCTCGCTGAAGGGTTCTTCTGGTTTCGAAAGAAGATTGCCTATCGTTCCGAAAGGAAAGGTTGGTTGTACAAAGGGCACGTTCCTTTTTTCCCAGTACTTATATGCCCATTTAAAATACGTGTACAGTCCAATTAAGCTGGTTACTAAAACGGCGATGACGTCGAAGAGGAAATAACCGGAAATGATTGACATTTTAGGTTTCTGAAACAATTGAAGGTGTTGCTTTAAAACCGCAGAATTATACTGAAGCTAACATTTTAGAAAATTTTTAAGTGTTTACAGTTAACCAATGGTATTGTAACAGAATGTTAAACTCTTACATGTAGGAAAAATTTTGTTAATATTTACGAAAGGCAAATCGGCTATTATTTTCCTTAGAATTAAAACAAATGAGTGTTTACACGGGAGTTACGTCTGTGTATCAGCTGATCAAATGATTCGAAAGATTGTAAAATTCACATCGTTTAATTGGGCTGTTTCTCAATTGACAGTTAAAGTTATGAGTTTTTTGTTTACAACTAAAAATTGTAACGTCAAATAACACAAAAAGTAAAACACTAAAATAATTTTTAAATGTTTAAAAAAGACAAAAAATATCTACCTGTAATAACAAAAATGTTCAATTAAAAGAACTTCACAATTCATTAAGTTCACGTCACTATATTCTCGAATAACAACACAAACTATTTTAACAATATTTAATACGTTAAGGTGTATGATTCACCTGTGTATCTTGTCTACAACTGATGAGGTTCATAACGTTACCGATATAATAAACAAGCCGACCGTGGTTGGTGAATTCTACCGAAGGTCAGCTGACTGTTTCATTCAAGTAGACTATGATAAAATATTACGTTATAGAATTAAATGCGTACCTAATTTAAGAAGTGAAATTAATGTTTACTGTCGGTACAGAAGTGAGTAACTTCTTTATTTAAGGAAAATTATCCCTTAAGGAATATCCTTTCCAGCCGATAATTTTCAGCTGTTTCCAATGTTAATGCAATTGTTTCCACGAAAAATTCTTATCGGGAGGTTTGCTAAGAGTATACGTACAAAATAGCGCCTTCAAAAGTAGCGCCCAGCAAAAACAGCGCTCGTCAAAAATGTCGCCTTCAAAAATGTTGACATCAAAAACATCGCCTATAGAAATAATAGCGTCGATCAAAAATGTCGACGATAAAAATTTCGCCTTCAAAAATAGCGCCATTCAATAACGTCGGTTAAAAATGTCGACATTAAAAACGTGGCCCGAAAATTATAGCGCCGGTCATAAATGTCGCCTTCAAAAATATCGCCTGTATATTATGACATCGCTTAAAAATATCGACATTAAAAATACAACGAATAAAAAAAAGGAAGGAGCATAACACCAACAGAATGCAATTTAGATGGTGTATCAATATGGCGGATTTTAGAAGGTGATTGGCTGCGAACACTAAATACGTCAACTGTCAAAGACAAAAACGTAAACAAACAGTTAGTCTACCAATAAAAACTCGCGCCGGTTGGTGTTTCAATATGCCGTGTGGCGTATTTCCGTTGCACTTGTAGTTATGCACCATAATACCTTAGTCTCCTTCCTTTTTCTTTTTATTCGTAGGTTATTATAAATGATTGTAGTCGAAGTAGGCCGTAAATTTAAATGTAAAATTTCTTGTTTCTGCTCCGAAAAAATAATGATTCAAATTATATCGGATATGCGCTGTTCTACACACAAGTGTTAAATTGGTTGCATAACGAGTCAATATTTCGGTAAAAAAGTTAAAATCATTTTTAAGTGAAATAAAAATGTTCTTAGTTAAAAAATGATCGATACAAACCCGAGACATATCTACACTAGACTCTGATTAATGAACTCATTGTTAATGCATAGTTAATAATGTATTCATATTACTAAAAGACACACAGAAAGATAATCCAAAAACTTATTTAATAATAATTATTTCTGTTTATTTACAGTAGATGTTGAAAGTGCTTCCGTTTGGAAACGTTCCCAGTATTATCAAATCTGTTCATAACTCTCCGAATATGAGCCATTAAAGATTCCTCTTCAATATCTATGCCTGGAAACGCAACGTGATATGCATTTTTGCATGTTTGAACAGAATGTATCCATTGCCTGTCTTCACTTAATACACCGTTTCGATAGTAAGATTTAATTATAAAGGTGTTGTGTTCTAAAGAGTACACCATTATGCAAATTTATACCTAAAATATTGCCTTTTTTGTTTATTAAAATTTCTATGACTGCCTTTAATTACACTTACGTATTAACACTCTCGAATCAACAGTAGCCTTAATAAAAACTGATTTTATTCACGTAGACTTTTAAGGAAGGGCGAAATTAACAGGCAAACTAACACAAAATTCAATTATTCAAAAACGCAGTGAATACAGTAAATGACATACATACATCACTACAAAAATCCCTGCACTATAATTATGTTTGTATAAAGCGGCAAAATTTCATTACCACGGGCACCGCCTGCTTCGACTACATTCATTTATAATAACCCTGTATTATCCAAAAATAATAGCGCCAATCAAAAAACGTCGCCAACATATTTTCGTCCAAATTGTTAAATTTAGAATATCCTTTACAAACAATAAATAATCCCATTAAAAGTGTTCAGAATATTAACTTCTGTGTACCGTTTTCTTGTTTAGTGTTTTATTAAATGATTTGGAACTTATGGGACTTTAAAAAATCTAATAAACAACCTGGCCATGGTTACCCAATTCAGAAAAAGGTCAACTGGACCTTTGATGTGGTGAAATAAAATTAATTGTTGCGTATGTAGTTTAAAAAGTTTTTAATGTCAGTACGGACATGAGAGGAACTTCTTCATTTAAGAGGAATCATCCATTCAGGGCAGAACTTTCCATATGCAGATAAATTTAGCTTTGAGTTGAACGTAATTGTTCCCAAAGAAAATATTAGCGTATTTAGGAGATTTATTAGGAGATGGAAAGACCGGCCCTTAATGTATGAAAAAAGCAAAAGCTTCAGTACTTTAATTAAAATTTAAATTCAACATAAATTATTATTCGATTTTGGTAACATCCAACCAAATATCCTCAACAGGCGACATAAGAAAATTGTAAGGATCCAACTTCAATGGGGTTTGGGTCTTGGAATTTAAAGCAAATCTGTAATTCTTCAACATGATTGAAAGTCCGACTTTGGTTTGCATTACACCGAAACGAAGACCTGAAACAATTTGTTTAATTCTCCCTAACGTTATCAAATAAAATACTGTGAGATCGAACAAATCTACTATTACTTCGAGTAGGCTGAAATTATTGTACCATGGTTGGTATCAACGAAGGACAGGACAGCAAACTGTTAACGAGCGACAGGTCAGCTGCCAAATTTTAGAAAGGGGAAGAGGGAAATGGATTTGTTTTCACCACTCACGGACTACTCTAGTTTTATAAACTTATTGTATCTCATGGTACCAACCTATGCAAATTCTGGGACCTTCTCCGAATGGCATGTAGGTAAATGGATTTATTTTGGCTTTCTTTTTATCGCTAAACCTTTCTGGGTCGAATTTTTCAGGCTCAGGGAAGTACTCTTCGTCGCGGTGCAAACCCAATGTGGGGATTATGACGTTTGTGCCTTTTTCAATCGTTATATTGGTTCCCGGGATTATGTAGTCTTCGATGCATTTCCTGTTTAATACCGGAAGAGGTGGATACTTTCTGAGTGTTTCTGGAAAAGTTAATTTTAAAAATTACTCGTGAAATGCCGTGGGGGGCAACGGAGTTTTTAATACTATCGGTTTATAACAAAATTTTGTATGGGTAGATGAATTTTCGCATTAAGGATGTTTTTATAATATTCCAGTTTACATACCCTTTAGCTTCCTTCGTTTTTTGTATAAAAGGACGTCAATTTTACGTTTCTAAACCATAAAAGGTTAATATTAATAAAGCAAACGGATTGGGCGTTTTTGGACAGATTTGTCTTTAGAAAGTGAATTACCGAGAAAAAGATGGTGAATTGGTTTTGGTTTAAATACACAAAGTTCGCGTGTTTGCCCCGTAATTTAGAAAACCTACCGTCGATAACTTGCCCCATGTATTTCATTTCCATGGTACCATCGTAAGTAAGTTTCCCATCATGTACGTCCAAAACTTCGTTTACTTCCCTTCGTACCTTTTCCTGTAACTCCTGATTTAGAGCCAGTTCAAAAAGGCAAAAGTTCATCGTTGTGGAAGATGTCTCGAATCCGGCAAGAAAGAAAACAAAAGCTTGAGCTGCTAATTCCTCCATGGTTAAGCCTTTCTCATCTTGTAGGTGAGAACCAAAATCTTCCGCTTCGACCTTCTTATTTTTCAAGTCGACCAATAATTGCATGAAATCTTTGCGCACGTAATTATTTTTTTCTCTGTATTCGACGGTGTTTTTGCTAACATTCATGAAAAAATCAGCGGCATCCTTTGGCGTAAGTGTCATGCCTAAAGCTCGTGCTACACTTGGCATCGAAAACGCTATGAGTCCTTTCAGTGACTCATATTTCGTAGCCCGAAAAACTCGTTTGGAATATTTTAAAAATTCAGTATTTGGGTCTTTGAAACTGTTACAATCTAAGCCAAAAGCGCAGGACCCAATAACGTCAGTTGTAAAACACCCAAGCACGTGCTTGATGTTCACAGGTTCGTTTCTCGAACAAAGGTCATTCATTGCGCTTTTTAACTGATTTCCGCATTCGATCAACGTCTGAAACATCATCTTCATTTTACCCGAAGTAAAAGTGGGCGTCAACTTCATACGAAGATTCTTCCACTTGGCACCTTCAAGTGAGAAAAGGTGAGCGCTAATTGGGTCGTCCTTTTCGTTGTAGTAAACCCCACGATCGACGAAGTGGTTAAAATCCCTAGACATGATGTTCTTTACATATTCCGGATCGACGGGCATGTAAATCGGAACTGTGAAAGCAAATAATCCACCATGTTTGTGACCTTGGGACTTAAGTTCATTATACTGATTCTGAGCTTCTTCCCCAAATGATTCTGGCGGTGAAAGAGGGTTACTCATCGTGCCAAATGGGAACGATGGTTTAATGAATGGTACTTTCTTTCGTTTCCAGTATTTTTGTGCCCATTCGTAGTACGTGATCACTCCGATACATATTGTTATTAAAATGGCAAGAAAATCAACGAAGGTACAGTCGGTTAATATTGACATTTTAATCTGAAGTAAAACAATTTTTAGATTAAAAACGCACTTGAAGTATGTATTTCATTTTTATTTAAAAGAAAGAAACTGCCAAATTTATCGACGTAATAAGAAAATACTTTTGACAAAATTCGATGAAAACGGTATAACATATTTTTTTGAAGCCACCTCTTACTTTAAGTAATACTTTTTACCTATCAATAGCTATTTTTAGATAAAAGAACGTGTAAAAGTTTTAAGCAAGTAGCTTTATCACAATTCGGTTGGTTTTATTTAAATCACACAACTGAAACGAATGTTCCAGAAAAAAAAATGAAAGCAACAGATCTTTCTGTAAATTTACTCTTTCCCGTGTTAGATAAATTTATTTTGATTTTTATAATGAAAAAATATACCGATAATAACGATTGGCTTTATCCCCTAATATTAATTTTACAATATGGAAACTTTCGAAAAATTAAAGTACGCCATGGCAGGGCAAATACCCAAAATAGAAAAGCAATTCTTACCTTCTACGATTTCCTGACGTGTTCAAAAGAGTATCCCACGTAATAAATTATAAACAACCACCTTGTCAAACATCATATCAGGTTGATAAGATACCGATTGCCTTTTTCTTTTATGTTTTTTTTTTAAATATGGAACTTCTAAGCATTCCTCGTAGCACGTGATGAACTACTTGTAAATAATAACGCTTCGAACGATAGAAAACAAAAATATTTTAGTGTTGTGCTTCCTACACTGTATTTACACGATGACATAACAAAACGAGTTTTTGCGAGGTCACGGCTTTAATTGAACGTTAGCGTTCGTTGATGTTTTGATTGTAGTTGAATTATAACGTTATAAACACGACTTCTTAAGAATTTTTCATCTATACTAAATTCAAAGTCGAGCTGCAGTGCGAGTAAACAATAATCTCTACGTGAAACACACGTGTACCTGCAGTCTTACGTTTTTATTGGTCAATGGGCGTGAGCTATCCATACGTTTGTCTTGATCCACTGCAGTTCGATTTTGAATTTAGTATAGCATTTGGGTTGTGACGTCAACTTGCTCCGCCCAAAAATTGTATAGGTAGACACGCGTTCGTGTGCTGTAGGTAATGAAAACCTGAAAGAGATGAAGTATAGTTGGATTGCGAATTTATAAACAACTCGTTGACTTCACAACCCAAATCCTAGGTGAAAAATACTGTAGTTTATTTATTATCCAAAATCCAAAATTTCATTATTAATTGACTATGAATTGTGCAATGATTATAAAATACAATTATTGCAAGATCAGTTTTAAACTTTTATAAATCAAAAAGCCAAATTTTTAAGAATTACCGGGGGCGTTCAAAAAGTTTATGTCTAAAATGCAAACTTTGTTTCAGAAGACCTTGAAATTGAATTCCAAAAACAAAAAGCAGAGAGATCCTTGCGATTGTTATATGCACTTTTGGTGGCGATGACGTAGCGTGCGATTTCTTAAAACAAATGCCGCTTTTGTTTTAAACGGCACATTTCAAAGCATTTGTAAGAATTCGGGGCTGGAAATCGGCAGTTTACAGGTGAACACATGTGCGAGCAGTTAGTAGTTGGGGTTGGTACCTACTCGAAAGTGCGTGAAGTATCTAAATTGTAAGAATGAATGTTTTGTGAATTAGTTAAATATGCGTTGATGATTATTTACATAAAGATGGAGAGCTAACTGCTCTTGAACAGATGTGTTTTTTGATTGTTGTTGAGAAGCAGTGAGGCTTGTTGTTGCCGTTGCTGTTCAAACCACTTGCGGGGCCAAGGCGTTATTTGAACGTTAGGCTTGTTATTGTTTATTGGAGCATAATACTCTATGGCCTGAAATATCTGGCTATCTGCCTAGAACTTCGATGACTAGGCGTAGCTGCCTATTGCAGTGATGCGCCTCCGCATTTTCCCTGTTCCATCGGCTTCCTAGGGCTTTAAGTCACCTAAGGGTGGGTGGAACAGTAACTTGAGTGAATTCCCATTGTCGACTATGTTCTGCCATGGTTGGCTCGCCCGCGTAGCTTCCGATTTCAGGTTCAAAGGTAACTGAAGGTGCACCCATCATTATCATCATCACTTGTCTACATTTCCGAGGGTTTTCTACTAGATACAACGTGGATTCCCTCGCCTCCACGCTGTATGTAACACTATTTAAACCATATACTGCTAAATGTAGTAATGTGTACCTGTTTTGCCTAATTGCCTGGGTAATGTGAGTACTAATGTGTGTATCAGTGTATCATAAGTGGAATTATTCGTTATTCCATAGTAAGTTGATCGTGGTTTTATAAACATTAATATCCTGCCATTTTCAATAATTATTAAATAAATATTCAAAATTGAAACCGCCACCGCCGCCCGCTCATCGTCAGCCCCTCCAACCCTCAGCCGTATCATCGCCTTACACAAAAAGTAAGCAATTTTTGAATTAGGTAGTTACAGTTTTTCGCGAATAAAAACGGATTAATTTGTTTTCTCTTTACTCATTATTGATTCAGACTATTTCCACAATTGGAAATCTTGAGGAAAAGCAGACCACAACTTGTAAAAGGAAATTTTCTCACCTGAATAATGAGATTTTAACTAGAAATTGATTTTTAATTTGCAATACCCTGCGGAGAAACCCAAAATCAATCGCTATGTGTAAAAAATAAAAAATGCATGGAAAATTAAGGCTAGGCTGGTTATGCGACATATGCAGGAAATTTCGACAAGCCAGAACTGTTAACGACTTCTTAAAATAAAGGCATTTATTTTACTTACACTTAAATTTACAAAATTTTAGTTTAAATTAGTCTTTAAATACGAATAGATTACTCCTCAATTTTAGTAGCGTCTAACCAAATATCTCCAAGCGCGGACAAAAGGAAACTGAAAGGGTTCATCTTCAAAGGCGTTTCCGTCTTGGAATTTAAAGAAAATCTGTAATTCTTCAACAAAATCGCAAGCCCGACTTTAGCTTGCATAATACCAAAACGAAGCCCTGAAAGCGCAGGTTTAATCTCTGAAAATTACTGGGCACAAACATACCTATGCAAATCCTTGGCCCTTCGCCGAAGGGCATGTAGGTAAATGGTTTCACTTTACTTCTGTTTTTGTCACTGAATCTTTCAGGGTCGAATTTTTCAGGATCGGGGAAATACTCCGCATCGTGCTGTAGTCCAAGGATGGGTATCAAAAGGTTAATGCCCTTTTCGATTGTTATTTTCGTTCCTGGCATTGTGTAATTTTCCACGCATTTACGGTTCAATACCGGTAAAGATGGATATTTCCTCAGCGTTTCTGAAAGTGTTGAGAATGGTTAAACGAGCGTGCAAATATCTTTTTTCGTAACTTACCATCAATTACCTGTCCCATGTATTTCATATCCATAATGCCATCATAAGTGAGCTTTCCATCATACCTTTCCAAAACTGTGTTGACTTCCTCACGCATTTTCTCCTGAACATCTTGATTTAGAGCAAGTTCGTAAAGGCAGAACGACATGGTCGATGAAGATGTCTCAAACCCAGCCAAGAAGAATATAAAGGCTTGCGCAGCCACTTCTTCCATGGTTAAACCTTTACCAGAGCCGTGGTTTTCACCATCGCCTCTACTGGCGTTATTTTTAAGTTCTATGAGGAGCTGCATGAAATCCTTTCGTACCACGTTATTTTTTTCCCTATAGTTTACAGTCTCCTTGCTGACGTTCATGAAGAAATCGGCAGATTCCTTTGGTGTTAGGCAGAAACCCAAGAACAAAGCGAGCCGGGGGAACGAAAAAGCTAAGAAACCTTTCAGGGATTCAATTTTAGTGTTGATGAAAACCCGTTTGGATTTAGTTCTGAATTCCGAATTCGGATCCTTGAAGCTGTTGCAGTCTAAACCGAAAGCGCAGGAACCAATAACATCGGTTGTAAAACGGCCAACGACATCTTTAATATCCGTTGGTTCTCTTTTACCACAAATATCATCCATGGCAACCTTAAGCTGGTTACCACATTCGACGATTGATGGAAACATCATCTTCATTTTTCCCGAAGTAAAGGTGGGTGTTAGTTTATTGCGAAGATTTCGCCACTTGGTGCCCTCGAGCGAGAAAAGATGAGCACTAATCGGGTCGTCTTTTTCGTTCATATACGCCCCACGATCCATAAAGTGATTGAAGTCTTTAGACATGATATTTTTGATGTACTCCGGATCTAAAGGCATGTAAATCGGAGATGCCAGCCCAAACAGACCGATGTGTTTGTCTCCTTTTATTTTATGCTCGTTATATTGATTCTTGCATTGTTCACCAAAGCTTACTGGATGACTAAAAGGGTTGCTAAGCGTTCCGAAAGGAAAAGATGGTTTAACATAAGGAAGACCTTTCCTTTCCCAATATTTAAAAGACCATTTGTAGTATGTAAATATACCTACTAAGATTGATATTAGAACCGCTATTAAGTCAGATTGTATAGAGTCGAAAAGCAACGCCATTGTTAACTAAACAAAAAGAAATTACAGTATTACTATAGAGTAATGAAACCTTAGATGCAAAATATTTTTTGAATCTTAAAGTAGGCCATAATAAATAAGAAACCAAAAATAGAAATGCAATTCTCACCTTCTGCAATCTCCTGACGTGATCAAATCCGTGTTTCACCTAATAAACTATAAACAGTTAACTTTTAAACACCTTGTCAAACATCGTATCAGGTTGATAAGATACCAATTTGCTTCTTCTTTTTTGTTGTTTTTTTAATTATAAGAGTTTGCAAAATACCTCGCAGCACGTAACCGAAGTTTCGCAAATACTGACGCTTGCTGTCACAGAACACCGACGTATTTTATTATTCTGTGCTTCCTACTATTTACACGATGACATAACAAAGCGAGTTCTTGCAAGGCCACGGCATTAATTGAACGTTAGCGTGTCGTTGATGTTTTGATTGTCGTTGAATTATGACGTTGTAAACCCGACTTTTTAGTTTATCTATTCTTCAGAATCCAAAGCTCCATTTTTTAATTTACTCTAAGATTAGAAATGATTATAAAATACGAATACATTAATTTGAAAAATCAATTCTAAAGTTTTATAAATTATCAGAAAGCCAAATTTTTAAAAATTTCCGGGGACGTTCAGAAAGTTTATGTCTAAAATGCAAACGGAGTTTCAGAAGTCCTTGAAATTGGATTCTAAAGAATAAAAAGCCGATAGTTTCTTGCAATAACCAAGCATATTTTGACTTAATCAGTTAAAGTGTTTCACGAATAAAAACAGATTCATTTGTCCTTTTCTGTACTCATCACTGGTCCAGGCCGTTTATACCATTGAAGATCCTAGGCAGAAGCACACCTCAACTTTTAAAAGAAATTCTTCATCCGAAGAATAAATTTTAACTATGAATTGATTTTCAATTTTCAACACTCTATGGAGAAATACCAATGTGAAACCCAAGAAAACAAAAGACAATCGCCACGTGCAGCAAGAAAAATTAAGGTTAGGCAGACAGATTAGGGGACAGATGCAGGAAATTTTGACAAGTTAGTACTGATAACGACTTCTTAAAATAAAAGTCTTTATTTTCCTTATCCTTAAATTTATAAAATTTCAGTTTAAATTCTTTAAATAGATTACTCCTCAATTTTAGTAGCGTCTAACCAAATATCTCCAAGCGCGGACAAAAGGAAACTGAAAGGGTTCATCTTCAAAGGCGTTTCCGTCTTGGAATTTAAAGAAAACCTGTAATTCTTCAACAAAATTGCAAGACCAACTTTAGCTTGCATAACACCAAAACGAAGCCCTGAAAATGAGGGTTTAATTTCTGAAACTTGCTGGACAAAAACATACCTATGCAAATCCTTGGCCCTTCACCGAAGGGCATGTAAGTGAATGGTTTCACCTTACTTCTGTTTTTGTCACTGAATCTTTCAGGGTCGAATTTTTCAGGATCAGGGAAATACTCCGCATCATGTTGCAGTCCAAGGATGGGTATCAAAATGTTCATCCCCTTTTCGATTGTTATTTTCGTTCCTGGCATTGTGTAACTTTCCACGCATTTTCTGTTCAACACCGGTAAAGATGGATATTTCCTCAGTGTTTCTGAAAGTGTTGAGAATGGTTAAACGAGCGTGCAAATTTCATTCATCTTAACTTACCATCAATTACCTGTCCCATGTATTTCATATCCATCGTACCATCATAAGTGAGCTTGCCATCATACTTTTCCAAAACTGTGTTGACTTCCTCACGCATTTTCTCCTGAACATCTTGATTTAGAGCAAGTTCGTAAAGGCAGAACGACATGGTCGATGAAGATGTCTCAAACCCAGCCAAGAAGAATATAAAGGCTTGCGCAGCCACTTCTTCCATGGTTAAACCCTTACCAGAGCCGTGGTTTTCACCATCGCCTTTACTGGCGTTATTTTTAAGTTCTATGAGGAGCTGCATGAAATCCTTTCGTACCACGTTATTTTTTTCCCTATAGTTTACAGTCTCCTTGCTGACGTTCATGAAGAAATCGGCAGATTCCTTTGGTGTTAGGCAGAAACCCAAAAACAAAGCGAGCCGGGGGAACGAGAAAGCTAAGAAACCTTTCAGGGATTCAATTTTAGTGTTGATGAAAACCCTTTTGGATTTCGTTCTGAATTCCGAATTCGGATCCTTGAAGCTGTTGCAGTCTAAACCGAAAGCGCAGGAACCAATAACATCGGTTGTAAAACGACCAACGACATCTTTAATATCCGTTGGTTCTCTTTTACCACAAATATCGTCCATGGCAACCTTAAGCTGGTTACCACATTCAACGATTGTTGGGAACATCATCTTCATTTTTCCCGAAGTAAAGGTGGGTGTTAGTTTATTGCGAAGATTTCGCCACTTGGTGCCCTCGAGCGAGAAAAGATGAGCACTAATCGGGTCGTCTTTTTCGTTCATATACGCCCCACGATCCATAAAGTGATTGAAGTCTTTAGACATGATATTTTTGATGTACTCCGGATCTAAAGGCATGTAAATCGGAGATGCCAGCCCAAACAGACCGATGTGTTTGTCTCCTTTTATTTTATGCTCGTTATATTGATTCTTGCATTGTTCACCAAAGCTTACTGGATGACTAAAAGGGTTGCTAAGCGTTCCGAAAGGAAAAGATGGTTTAACATAAGGAAGACCTTTCCTTTCCCAATATTTAAAAGACCATTTGTAGTATGTAAATATACCTACTAAGATTGATATTAGAACCGCTATTAAGTCAGATTGTATAGAGTCGAAAAGCAACGCCATTGTTAACTAAACAAAAAGAAATTACAGTATTACTATAGAGTAATGAAACCTTAGATGCAAAATATTTTTTGAATCTTAAAGTAGGCCATAATAAATAAGAAACCAAAAATAGAAATGCAATTCTCACCTTCTGCAATCTCCTGACGTGATCAAATCCGTGTTTCACCTAATAAACTATAAACAGTTAACTTTTAAACACCTTGTCAAACATCGTATCAGGTTGATAAGATACCAATTTGCTTCTTCTTTTTTGTTGTTTTTTTAATTATAAGAGTTTGCAAAATACCTCGCAGCACGTAACCGAAGTTTCGCAAATACTGACGCTTGCTGTCACAGAACACCGACGTATTTTATTATTCTGTGCTTCCTACTATTTACACGATGACATAACAAAGCGAGTTCTTGCAAGGCCACGGCATTAATTGAACGTTAGCGTGTCGTTGATGTTTTGATTGTCGTTGAATTATGACGTTGTAAACCCGACTTTTTAGTTTATCTATTCTTCAGAATCCAAAGCTCCATTTTTTAATTTACTCTAAGATTAGAAATGATTATAAAATACGAATACATTAATTTGAAAAATCAATTCTAAAGTTTTATAAATTATCAGAAAGCCAAATTTTTAAAAATTTCCGGGGACGTTCAGAAAGTTTATGTCTAAAATGCAAACGGAGTTTCAGAAGTCCTTGAAATTGGATTCTAAAGAATAAAAAGCCGATAGTTTCTTGCAATAACCAAGCATATTTTGACTTAATCAGTTAAAGTGTTTCACGAATAAAAACAGATTCATTTGTCCTTTTCTGTACTCATCACTGGTCCAGGCCGTTTATACCATTGAAGATCCTAGGCAGAAGCACACCTCAACTTTTAAAAGAAATTCTTCATCCGAAGAATAAATTTTAACTATGAATTGATTTTCAATTTTCAACGCTCTATGGAGAAATACCAATGTGAAACCCAAGAAAACAAAAGACAATCGCCACGTGCAGCAAGAAAAATTAAGGTTAGGCAGACAGATTAGGGGACAGATGCAGGAAATTTTGACAAGTTAGTACTGATAACGACTTCTTAAAATAAAAGTCTTTATTTTCCTTATCCTTAAATTTATAAAATTTCAGTTTAAATTCTTTAAATAGATTACTCCTCAATTTTAGTAGCGTCTAACCAAATATCTCCAAGCGCGGACAAAAGGAAACTGAAAGGGTTCATCTTCAAAGGCGTTTCCGTCTTGGAATTTAAAGAAAACCTGTAATTCTTCAACAAAATTGCAAGACCAACTTTAGCTTGCATAACACCAAAACGAAGCCCTGAAAATGAGGGTTTAATTTCTGAAACTTGCTGGACAAAAACATACCTATGCAAATCCTTGGCCCTTCACCGAAGGGCATGTAAGTGAATGGTTTCACCTTACTTCTGTTTTTGTCACTGAATCTTTCAGGGTCGAATTTTTCAGGATCAGGGAAATACTCCGCATCATGTTGCAGTCCAAGGATGGGTATCAAAATGTTCATCCCCTTTTCGATTGTTATTTTCGTTCCTGGCATTGTGTAACTTTCCACGCATTTTCTGTTCAACACCGGTAAAGATGGATATTTCCTCAGTGTTTCTGAAAGTGTTGAGAATGGTTAAACGAGCGTGCAAATTTCATTCATCTTAACTTACCATCAATTACCTGTCCCATGTATTTCATATCCATCGTACCATCATAAGTGAGCTTGCCATCATACTTTTCCAAAACTGTGTTGACTTCCTCACGCATTTTCTCCTGAACATCTTGATTTAGAGCAAGTTCGTAAAGGCAGAACGACATGGTCGATGAAGATGTCTCAAACCCAGCCAAGAAGAATATAAAGGCTTGCGCAGCCACTTCTTCCATGGTTAAACCCTTACCAGAGCCGTGGTTTTCACCATCGCCTTTACTGGCGTTATTTTTAAGTTCTATGAGGAGCTGCATGAAATCCTTTCGTACCACGTTATTTTTTTCCCTATAGTTTACAGTCTCCTTGCTGACGTTCATGAAGAAATCGGCAGATTCCTTTGGTGTTAGGCAGAAACCCAAAAACAAAGCGAGCCGGGGGAACGAGAAAGCTAAGAAACCTTTCAGGGATTCAATTTTAGTGTTGATGAAAACCCTTTTGGATTTCGTTCTGAATTCCGAATTCGGATCCTTGAAGCTGTTGCAGTCTAAACCGAAAGCGCAGGAACCAATAACATCGGTTGTAAAACGACCAACGACATCTTTAATATCCGTTGGTTCTCTTTTACCACAAATATCGTCCATGGCAACCTTAAGCTGGTTACCACATTCAACGATTGTTGGGAACATCATCTTCATTTTTCCCGAAGTAAAGGTGGGTGTTAGTTTATTGCGAAGATTTCGCCACTTGGTGCCCTCGAGCGAGAAAAGATGAGCACTAATCGGGTCGTCTTTTTCGTTCATATACGCCCCACGATCCATAAAGTGATTGAAGTCTTTAGACATGATATTTTTGATGTACTCCGGATCTAAAGGCATGTAAATCGGAGATGCCAGCCCAAATAGACCGACGTGTTTATCTCCTTTTGCTTTATGCTCATTGTATTGATTCTTGCATTGTTCGCCAAATGTAACTGGCTCACTGAAAGGGTTGCTAAGCGTTCCGAAAGGAAAAGATGGTTTAACATAAGGAAGGCCTTTCCTTTCCCAATATTTAAAAGACCATTTGTAGTACGTAAATATACCGACCAAGATTGATATTAGAACCGCTATTAAGGTAGATTGTATAGATTGTATGTAGTACGTAAATATACCGACCAAGATTGATATTAGAACTGCTAGTAAGTCTGACTGTATAGAGTCGAAAAGCAACACCATTGTTTCCTGAACAAAAATAAATGTCAGTATTTCTATAAAGTAATGAAATCTTAGATCTTCATATTCAATGAAAAAATATTCGACATTAAACACTACTAAACCTGGCTCAAGGCTTGATTTAGAAACGATTTAAGCAATTATGGTTTTATAGAACACTTGCTTTAAGTTTTGGGATGTAGTCAAGTTAAACTTCGATGTTAGGACGGCACGAGTACCCCTTTAAAAATAACATAACTTAAAAGGACGATCTCGACTGATTAATCCCTAAATGTATTAACTAAGAGCACCAGATTTTAAAAATTTAAAGCCCAAACGGTTTTTTTTAATGCATAAGCAACATCGTTTGATTAAATTTAAAGCTTAGCCATTGATACGACTAATTATACCTCTAAGTTTTATTATTCTTGCATGCAATTGTTAATCAAACCTTCCGAAAGCAAATTAAGAGTGGAATAAACAAAGCCGCAGTTAAAAAAATAAGAAAATAACAAACAACAAGGAGTAAAACAAATAAACATAATATACTTATACTTACGTACTTCGTACTCAGATGTACTGAATATAATATATCAATCCTCCTCACTTGAATTCTGATTTTTAAGTTACAATTTTGCTGTGTTCGCCGATAATCATTAACAACATAATTTAATCGTTCAGATAAGGTATTAATGGAACCTACTTATAATTAGCTATGTAATTGTCCTTTAGATGAAATCTTATCATCTACTATGATTTTGGTGAATTTCTTACGAGAATGATTATCAAAAACCGAAGGAATGCGATTATCTAAGGTGATGCACCAAAACAAACAATGATTAAGGAACTTTAACCTATTTTATTTTGCCAATTCACCAAAAATACAATTAAACAGTTGCAAGAAATAGAAAGTTTTCAGCTTGAAAGTCTTTTAAAATCCAACCAAACATCCTCGAGCACATTCAGGACAATATTAAAAGGACTGATTTTCAGGGGGAGTTTCGTTTTTTCATTGAGTTGAATGGAATAATCCTTCAACAGAATTGCAAGGACTAACTTCATTTCCACCATCGTAAAATCAGCAGCTGAAAGAACAACGTATGCCTTAAAGCAAAACACCAACGGAAATCCTCCAAATCTTACCAAAACATATCCTGGGTCCTTCCCCAAAGGGCATGTATTTAAACAGACATATTTTATCGTCACTTTATTGCTAAATCGCCCCGGATCGAATTTTTCAGGGTCGGGAAAATACTCCTCGTCGTAATGTAGCCCCATAACTGGGATAATTACGTCAGTCCCTTTTTTAATTATCACCCCAGTTTCGGGAATTCTGTAATCCAACACGCATTTTCTGTTCAGGATCGGAACTGCTGGGTATTTGCGCATCGTTTCTGTATTACAAAAAAATATATTTGCACAAACTTAACAACAAGGACTTACATTCTCACCGTATAAAATCTGGTCTAAGCACCTCATGTCTTTAAGGGCATCGAAAACTATTTCCCCATCGTGTTCCTTTAGGATTTCTTTCACTTCCTTGCGTGCACTTTCCTGAATGTCTGGATTTACAGCCAACTCGAAAATGGAAAACACCAGTGTGATTGTTAACGTTTCATATCCTGCCACCAGGAATAAAAATATCTGCGCAGTTATTTCTTCCATGCTTAAGCCTTTCATCTGCTTATTCTTGGAATGCCCAAAATTGTTTTCAACGTCCAACATCATTTGCAAAAAATCACCCGGTATTAAAGCAGCATTTTTTCTGGATTCAACAGTGTTTCTAATGATTCTCTCGAAAAATTCAGCAGGTTCCTTAGGAATGAACCTGAAACCCGCCTTTTTGGCAAAATTAGGATTCAAAGCGAAGAGTAAATTCCGAAATCGCTCAATGAGCGTACTCTTGAAAATGTGTCTAACGTTCCTTGCGAGGTCAGAGTTTGGATTTTTAATATTATTACAATTCTGCCCAAAAATGGTGGTGAAAATATCATCCAGGACGTGAAGATCCATAGTATTTTTTATATCAACCGGTTGTTTTTCCGTGATTGCATCTTTAAGCTGATAAACGCATTTGAGTAAAATTGGGAAGACTTTCTTCGTGTTGCCTAAAGTAAAAATGTTTTCTAATTTATCACGTAGGAATCTCCATTTGTGGCCTTCAACGAAATACAAATTAGCAGCACTGGGATCGTTTTTATTTTCGTAACAAATACCACGATGCTTGAAGTGATGAAAATCGTTAAATAAAATGTTACTGATATATTTAGGATCAATGGGCATATAAACCGGCATCCAGAGTTTGTACAAACCGACATGTTTATATCCTTTTGCCTTGAATTCGAGGTATTGTCTTTTCATAAGAACCCCGAGAGCTTCTAGTTCGACTCAGGGATTCCCCATCGTTCCAAAAGGAATTACTGGTCTAGCAAATGGGATGTTTCTTTTCTTCCAGTAAGTGAAGGCTCTTTTGTAGAAGGTTACGGTGCCAATAAGTACCGCAGTTAAGGCTGTGAAGATGTAAAAACCAACACTTTGGAAAATTTCACCCATTTTTTCCCCCTTGGGATAACAGAAGAGAGTTCCAATCGACGGCTTTCTTCCACTTTTAAGGGCCTTAAGCTTTGGTTTTAGGTTCAATTTTTGATGATGTTAAACGTCGATGGGTTCAAGGATAATATTTGTATCTTGTCTTAATAATAAAAAAAATAGTAATAACACAAGCTTATAATTCCGTTCCGTTAAAACAAACTATTGTTAGAAAACACTGGTTAGTTGAAAACCGAAACGCAGGTCGCTTGGTAAACAAACAATTACAATCAAGGCTTCTAATTATCTTTAAAAAACGTAGACGATAAACTAGTCTAACAAAGCATAATTAACCCATAATTAACGGTATAGTAATTAAACGTTTAATGATCGAAAAAGGCTGATAAGTACAAAGAAGCCCTTTATATTACAAAATAAAGAAAAAATACTATGCAGCGTATATTTTGACCTAAACTGTTTACTGTATAGTTTTCGGAGATTCTCAATAATGACCAAACCTTTGAAAACTGCCAAGTTTTTAGCTTTTTTAACCCATTACCCTCAAGAGTATTTTTTCTTTATTCTCATAAGCTTTTTCATTTAGTTGGCTACTCTTACGTATACTTATACACTTATCCTAGAAAATTTATTACAAAAAGATTTTCTATACAAATTTTTGAAAAATTTGGGTTAACCAACTGGTAGAATCAGGGAGAAATAATGCAAAATTTTAAATGGTACGAAAAGTTTTGATTTGTTTTAGAAATACATTACCGATGAATATTTAATTATTCTTTGAATGAAATTTTATGAAACAATCACGTTCAACGCATAAAGTGACGCCACAAGACAACTCCATCTTGCTCGTAGATGGCAGTGACTGTACCTTAGCTGTTTCTAGATTTTTTCGGAAAATGGCCCTCGCCGTCTTCTGTAATACTTCTTGGAAGAGAAGCAGGTCGAAAAAGTAGCCTTCCCAAAAGATTGTAGGTAATAACGAGCAACATTTCTAATGTAACTAAATAAAATCGATTTTATCATTTTGCGCCAGTAGGTGTAGTTTCCATGCATTTACAATGAGTGAAAAGACCACCACTAGTTATCTACTGCTTGATCGAGGAAGTCAACTCCGCCCATTAATGAATTATAATTTGTAAACAAGAGTGACTGAGGCACATCAATTTTTCATTTTTCTGCCAAAGACCAACGTTTTACTTTTGCCAGGGGCTCTGTAGGATCGTGATTTGTTCCCATAGTGACAATGTTATTGTCTTTCCAACGTACACACAATAGATTATTTTTCTCTTCATACACTTGCTGGAAAACGCCACGCTCCATTTTTAGCATTTCCTTTCTTTAAGAGTAATTATCAAAATATAACTACGATGTGGTCAAAAGGTTGTTAAACGCATTGAAGCAATTCTAAACCGACTTTAGATCCTAGAGGTAAACGGATATCGTTATCGCCATTATTTTGCTTATCTCCACAGTCAGTGTCATATTTGTAACAATATCCAGTAAAACTACAAAGCATCCAACCCTTGACCGAAACCTGACCGGTTATAATTGCTTACAGGAGTGGTGGCCAAAATATTCTACCATTGCTTCCGTCTATAAAGAGGATTTGGTGAAAAATACCCCATTGACAAAGATTTTTATTTAGCAAGTTTATTAATGGTTAAGTTTAGTATGGTCTGCAAAATGAATGTATATTTTGATATTTTGGAATTTATTTCTAGACAAAGGATACGGAAACATCTTCGTCAACGCTCCAATACATGGGTTGTGAGGTAATTTGAGATAGCCAGAAAGCAGTAAAATGCCTAAAAATATTTATTTCTGCCTCCCCTACCGCGAAATGATTTTTTTTTTGTGGTGAATAAAGGTTTGATTACTCTACGACCAATTTTGTAACCTTATCGTAAAGCAATCTCTTAAAAGTCTGAACTGGATTGTTATTCTTTACATCTTCTATCATTTTCCTTAGTCGTTCCTCATAGCCATTAGTCTTAACATTCATACTAACAATATCTAGATAATGCTTCGTCCACTTAGGCTCCTCCTTTTTACTTTCTTTTGCTTCAGATTCTTCCTTTTTGGCAGCTACTTCAGATAAGGAAACTTCATCTTCTGATGAATACTGGAGTTTGACTTGAAGGTTAGAAGTATCCATATTGTTATCGTCAAATTCTTCCTCATCCACCTCAGGGGGGATAATAACTATGTAATTCTGACCCATGATTTGTGGAAGAAACTTCTTCCATTGCTTCTCTCAATGTTTTGAAACGCTCACCGTAAAAATATTTTGGATCGATTTCTTGAAATTCAGAATCCATATCGAAGCAACGCCTGAAAAGATATTCCTAATTTACTTACACATATCCTCCCATTGTACACAAATGAGTATACTAACCATTTTAATACGTGTTTTTTTGGAAATTTAATAATACAAAACTAGTGTCTTTCTATATTGTAAACAACTGTATGCATTCCTCAAAATATAACTTACCACTTCAAATGGAATGTTTTAGTTTTCACGCGGTAACAGCTAATTTTTTAACCCACACGATTTGTCACAACTTGTTTACCGGTATTGTGGTATCGTTATTTACGACAAATGTGAAATCTACACGAAAACATCGAAATCACGCACTCCTGAGATTACGCAGTCCTTACAAAACCAAGGCCCGCTGAATTAATATTGCATATAAGGCCTTACCACTTCATTTAGCCAAGACGCAATTAGCAAGGACGCAGGCGCCATTTGAAGTGAACTATACATTTGTCAAATGTATAGTTCACTTCAAATGGCGCCTGCGTCCTTGCTAATTGCGTCTTGGCTAAATGAAGTGGTAAGGCCTTATATGCAATATTAATTCAGCGGGCCTTAACAAAACATTATCTTTTCTAAAAAAAATTGACAGATGCCGCTGTAAGGAAAAAATTCACAGTGTACTTAAATAAGTAATGGGTTAGTCAGTCTAGAAATTGTCCATAAATGGCAACCATCTCAAAAAGGTGTACTAAAAAAATTAAAGCAGATAACTACTACTTCCCTTGATCAGTACACCATCTCTCACTTAACCCTTCTGGAAATAAACCACCTTTAACGCAAAGCACAAACGACGTCTTCGAATCCTTGATTAAAGAAACTGAAGCTCTGAAATTAATACTCAATCGGTGGTTTTTCGACAAAGCAATAACGCCAACTCTGATCTGCGTGATAATAAAAAGAATGTTGTTCACCTTTCTTAAACTTAAAAAAAAACCCTGAGCCCAAATTTTTCCTGCTTCTCCTTCTTCCCCTCCATTAATTTCATCTCCTCTTCCCCCTCCACCCCATCCATAGATCCTCCCTCTATTCTTTTTCCGTAGCTTGCACCTCATCCTTTTCCTGCTACCCATCCTCTTCCCTCTCCTACGCTCCTGCTTCTGCTGCCCTATTTTCTTCTTTGTCATTCTCAATATTTCCATCAGTTCCCGAATTAATAGCTGAAGAAATATATGCGTGTGATTAGTCTTATTCCATGTAGTTATATGTATATAACAGTGTGTCTCACTTTAGACGGCACCACCCCAGTATTTTTTTATATAATATCGATTTAAAAAAATTCTTTTTTCTGATTATACCCCTCACTAAATTGTACTTTTAGGGCATGTTACTTTCCCTTCACGGTGAACTGCTAGTCTACTACGATTTAAAATAAACAGCAAAATTGAAGATGTCGTATTAGGGATTTTTTTTTATCAAAAAATCTTGTTATTAATAGTTGTTCAGAATCGTTCAAATAAGCCAAATCCGAAATTTCATTGAAAACAAAAATTTTGAAAATCCAGAAAATTCGAATAATAATTTCACAAGTTTGTCATGATTTTTTATTTTATTCTTTTAATTCAATACAATAACAAAAAACGATGCTTAATTACTTAAATAACAGTATTTTCAACTAAAGCACCATTAGCACATATACATTTTTCTATTCGTTTTCTAAAATAAAGAGATATTAGGATTAAAAATCCCCGCGAACTCGACGAAGCCACTCACTATCTGACTACTGTGCTTCAGACCGCCGCGTGGCAAGCCACACCTATAACAAAAAATACATCTCCTGCAACTGCTAACATTCCTCTACATGTAAGAGGCCTTATCGCTGAGAAGCGCAGAGCTCGGAAAAAGTGGCAAATAACAAGAACCAGACAAGATAAAACTGCCTACAACGGACTAACCCATGAACTCCACGACACTCTGGTAAAAGCACGCAACGAAACCTTTCAAGAATATCTCATGAATCTCTCTGCCGACGATCACTCCATATGGGAAGCGACAAAGAAATTCAAGAGGCCAGTAGTTGCAATTCCACCACTCAAAAAAACAGATGGAAGTTGGGCCAGAACAGACATAGACAAAGCTAATACATTCGCTGAACATCTAGCTAATGTATTCACGCCTCCACCTCCACACGATAATCAAACTGATAATGATATTGAAGACTTTTTGGATGCTCCTTGTCAACTTTCGCCGCCAATCAAGCCCTTTTCCCCATCCGAAGTTCGCCAACAAATCCAACATGCAAACGCTAGAAAGGCCCCTGGCTACGACCTGATCGTAGGAGACCTCCTGCACAATCTTCCACGGAAGGCATTAGTGCTGCTCACAACCATCTTTAACAGCATCCTCCGACTGAACTACTTTCCTTTACCTTGGAAATTTGCTCGGATCATTCTGTTTGCCAAGCCTGGGAAACCACCCACTCAACCCTTGTCCTACCGCCCAATTAGTCTCTTACCCCTCCTGTCGAAGGTCGTCGAAAAGCTCTGCCTTAAACGTCTAAAAGAAACCGTAGACTTCCACCTTCTTATTCCATCCTACCAGTTTGGATTTCGTGAAGCCCACTCCACGTTGCACCAAGGTCATCGCATCGTAACCAAAATTCCGGAAAGTTTCGAAACAAAAAAGATCTGTGCGGCCGCATTCTTAGATTTCCAACAAGCATTCGATAAGGTATGGCACACAGGGCTTCTATATAAACTCAAATTATATCTTCCATGTACCTACATTCTATTTCGTGCTAAAATCGTACCTGACTGAAAGATACTTCCAAGTTACGATAAACACTGCAATCTCGAACTACCACCCAGTACTAGCCGGAGTCCCCCAAGGTAGTGTCTTGGGGCCTCTGCTATATCTCATCTACTCTTGTGACTTGCCGACTACAGAGAACATTCTAATAGCCACGTTCGCGGACGATACAGCCTTACTTTCAACCAATGATACACCTGAAGTAGCTGCAGATCACCTCCAGCATCACCTAGATCTCCTACAGGAATGGACTAATAAATGGAGGATAACGGTCAACAATGCTAAGTCTGCGCAAGTAACCTTCACAACCAGGCGATTAGCATGCCCACAAGTCAGCTTCAATAATGACCCAATACCAATTAAGACCGAAATTAAATATCTTGGGTTACACCTCGATGAGAAACTTACCTGGAGAGCACACATTCGAGCTAAAAGAAAACAACTGGATCTGAAAACCAAACAAATGTACTGGCTCATTGGACGACAATCTCAACTCTCTCTACCAAGTAAACTCCTTCTCTACAAAATCATCCTGAAGCCCATATGGAGCTATGGGATCCACTTATGGGGCTGCACAAAGGCCTCGCACACAAAAATCATCCAACGCTTTCAGTCAAAGACCCTCCGAATGATGACTAATGCGCCTTGGTACATCAGTAACGACACGCTCCACAACGATCTGAATGTCTCGTACGTAGCCACCGAAATTGCAAGATTTACTACAGCTTATACCGACAGGCTCGCAGGACACCGAAACAACCTTGTTGAGAACCTCGCTAATCCGCCTGCTGTCACACGTCGATTGAAGCGGACATGGCCACAAGATATAGTGCAACAACCAGTTTAGAATTAATATTTACCTTCGGAACCCTAGCACTGGCAT
The DNA here is from genome assembly GCA_963082815.1 of Melanotus villosus. Lineage (NCBI taxonomy): Eukaryota > Metazoa > Arthropoda > Insecta > Coleoptera > Elateridae > Melanotus > Melanotus villosus. Next base: position 45,886,615 of record OY720426.1, read on the forward strand.
GGTTCCCCTCATGTTCTGTTTAACTTTCTCACATTTACTTATTACTCACTTATTAGAGTAGATTGTAAATATGCAGTGTGATAAAAAAAACAATTTTTGTATTTATGTGGTGTAGTGACATTGGGATCCTGTAACAAGGTATTACTAAACCAAATACGCAATTCAGTTACCCAAATACGTATTTAGTGTACTTACTGTGTTTTTGACAGGAATTGTAACATTCGATTGGATCAACCTACAGGTCCCGTTTTGTGGTTTAATTGCATTGTCGTTCGCTGATTTACTAAAATACAGTTTGGTGTTTTGTATAACTGTTTGCAAGAAATTTTGCTTTAATTCGTCAAACAGAATCAGAAACGTGCTGGCCTAGGTTTTTCCCGGTGAACCAAAGGTAGCCTAGTTAAACTCAGAGGATCAAATTCGAAGGGAAATAGCTGTAAGAAGGAAATATAATCTAATAATTTAAAAAAATGTCAGTACATTCAAAGAATAATTTAACACAAACTGTTTTAGCAAATAATCTTAACGACGAGCATGACACGCGAAAAATTCAGTGAAAAAAGTACTGTAGAATTAAAAATATTACACTTAGAGGGCTAACATTTTTAGAATCAATACGTCCCAAATAAGCAAACAAAATTTAGTTAAGATTGAGTAATTATTTATTAAACGGGAAACATTTTTTAACTTATATGTAACGCAACCGATTTTGTTGTAATGATCAAAATTACGAGAAATATGATTTTACAGCATATAAATGTATCACAATAACTGTAATAATGTAATATAAATGTAACATAATAATAAGAATAATAATTCGATTCTTCAAAATGCATAAACAAACTTAAAAGCAAATATAATCCAATTATTTTCAATACAAACCAAGAATAAATGACATATAATTACTTTTTCCATCGTGTTTTTACTTGTCTCTTTGCACTTTTTTTCTAAATGTTAATCAATAATTAAGTTCTCTTCAACAATTTTCACTAATATTTTCAATATTTAATGTTCAAAACTTCTTTTAAGAGATTAATAACCTCAAAACACACGCGTTCAGTCCGAAAATCATGGTGAAACATTTGGAGTTTGACCTTGAATTCCTCTACCTGTGATACAAAAGGTCGATTTCTTGTGCGTGTTTAGATATTCTTATAAAAGTATTGATTTTTTCAGTTGAAAATATACATATGCCTATATATTTGTATATTATCTTCTTGCATCCGACTGATTGAATAATTAACATTTTTAAATGGAAATTTTGAGACTTTTTTATTCAAAAATTATTTATTATATTAAATTTTCAAAATTAGTCACTTCTAGTTAAAATTCCATGGAAGAAATAGTTATTTTTGTAACAAGTACCTAAAATCATGTTTTTTGGGACGAATCGTTGCTGTTTCCGGACGAGACGAAGCCGAGTCTGGAATAGCAGATGAGTTCCAAAAAACGATTTCTCACTACCACCTTGGTAAATTGACATTTCATTGTCAAAAAGGCGACAATAATGGAAACTAAAACATTTAGTTGAACAAAAACAGACTGTATCTAAGGGCAAAAAAACGATTTACCGCGCCAGGTCACTTTCCGCGCATGGTACCCCATAACGCTACACCATAACGGATATAAAAAAAATAAATAGTTATAATGGAGAATACGTGCTTATTTATTAATATTAAAACTAATTTTACAATTGGAACAACGTTGAATGTTAAATGAAGGTGTATTTACAAAATGTTTGATTTCATTCTTTTCGTTACTGAAAACAGAAATTGCGTTTATGTGTTTGTTTGTACCATAGCAACAGCGCCGTTAAACTGTCATAAATATAAACGTCACAATTTTTGTTAAATTATTAATGAATTTTATTTTGTGGTAGTGAGAAAAACGTAATGCGCAACGCATAGGTAAGTTTCTTTTTTATCCTCGGTGGCTTTATGGACCTCAGCTGCGCTTCGGTCCACAAATTACCACCTCGAATAAAAAAGTTCACTTACCATAACTTGGAGCGCAAATAACTATTTAGGTACTTGTTACAAAAATAACTATTTTATAAAATATCGGTTTGCCTTTGATTACTAAGGTTTTTATCTGTCAGTTTTTCAAACAGTCTGGTTGTCAAAAGTTGCATTCTTAATTTTGTAAAATGAATTTCGACGAAAACGGACTAGAAATGGAAATTGAGGAAGCTGCAAATGCTGCATGTGCCTTGCTCCTGCCGGAGAAGTCAAAGGTGCGTTATCAAACTGCATATAAATGTTTCAAAGAGTGGTGCATGAGAAAAAATTAAAGACAATATGGATATTTCCAAATTTTCGAAACTTAGGGATTTCTTAAAAACAAAAAATGATGGGTATAAATCCAAAAAATCGAATGTTTTCACCCGTGAAGAAATAATAGTACATTATACATCAAGGGAGAGAAATGTAAGATTTTTCCTGAGGTGTAATTTGTAGCCAGAGGGCGAAGCCCGAGGGCTACAAAGCTCCGAAGGAAAAATAGCATTCTCTCCAGAGGGGTATATACTATTTTTTTCACGGCCTAAGTATAGTGATAAATATAATAAGCTCGTGCGCCCCAAATCTTTCGTTATCAAGTAGACATTGAAATTAAAAGCGTGCAGTTCCTAATTCATGAACACAACTATAATTTTACTAAATGTCAATTTTGACATATTGACATTCAAGTGTAGTTATATTTAATAGTGTACCTGCTGTTAATTTTTACAGTTATGAACATGTAACGTTAAATTTTAATGTAAACAAATAATTTAAATGTAGGAGTGTGTTTCAATTTTGGGGTTGTAAACTTTAATAAACATCTAAAATTTGGAATGGCCGATTTTTATTATTTGATTCATAATGAAAACTCCCTTGGGAATTTTTTGAAAAATTATTTACCTAGGGGATAATTTATTATTTCTGTCACGATTTTTGTGTCATAGAAATGGACAAATACTCCCGGCCGTGAAAAAATAGATTTTTAGTAGAGGCTGACGACAGTAATTTCCTCTTGATGAAGGTAGTTATGATAATGTGAATAGCAGGGGCTTATAGTTCGCAGGAACTGTGTGACATGATGGTGAAGAATGTTCAACACATAGAAGAAATAGCTATTGTCAATATACCAGATTCAAAAAATGGTATGTCCCGTAAATTTACGATTACCGCAGGTGAGGGAGAAGCTGTCTGTCACTTGAAAATTTTTAAAAAAATACCTGAAAATCAGATCCATGATTAGCAGTGTCCATCAACGTTTCTTTATGCAGTATCAAAATGGTAAATGCTTAGGACACCCCGTTGGATAAAACACATTTGCGTCAATTTCGAGCAAAATTGCAAATTTCCTGGGATTGCCAAATGCCGAGACTTACACTGGACATTCATTTAGGAGGACTTCAGCTACTTTGTTAGCCGACACTGGAGTTGACGTCCTTGCACTCAAGAGTTACGTCGCAGACAGCCTTTTGAACAAAAATAAGGTGGCCAATAGAATTTTGTACGACAATGGTTATTATACATCGGATATAATATCAAAAACAAACAGCAGCTCCACGGAAATCTTGTGTGTGAGGGGAAGTGAGTCCGTGTTGTCGACAGAAATCGTAATTCCAGGTGGGAACGAAGATGGAAAGAAGGTTCAAAAAATCACACCAACTTTTGTTAATTGCAATTTTGAAAATTGTACTATTAATATCAATAAAAAATAATGTCCTTGTTTAATTTTTTACTTACTTTCCTAGGGAGGTAAGTTTTTACTTACTTCCCGTTGTCAGTAGTAACCAAAGCTCACTCAGTAAGTTGTACTTCCTTCCTTCAAATCAATGTCATAACAGACTACTTACTATGTCAGGAGTGGAAAATAGCTATTTATGGTACAAGTGAATAAAGAGAAATTTTATGCACTTGAGTTGTCAAGGAATGGGTGAATAAAATGTTTATAGCAACAGTGTTGTCATGGAAAGAGCGAATAAAATGTTTATAGCAACACTTTATCTACTATTCACGTTAAAATGTTGATTTAATAACTAGATTTGACACATTAAAATGCCACTTTATGTGTAGGAGTTGGAAAAAAGTTTTTTTAACCAAACGTCTTAGTTTCAGAAAATCCTTACAACGTTTTGGTTTTTTTGATGCTAAACTACGTTATCTCTAAAAAAATTACCAAAAAAAGGAAGCTCAAAAAGTTTCATTTCTTATTTTCGAAAGCACACAGAACTTATATCTATTTGTGTTCCTATATAAAACTGCAAACATTTTTAAACCCTAATTTTTATTCAAGAAAACCTTTAAACGGCTTCATACATCCTGAAGCTTCCTTTAAAAATTGAGTAAACTACGAAGCACAAGTTAACAGGAGGTTTTGTGGATTAAACGTTAAGATTCCATTAAGCGTTCATCCAATCTTCTGGGCATCGATCCAAACGCCATCTTTAACTGTAAGAATCATAGGAACCCTTGGATCCATAACGAGAGGGATATTCGTTTTGGGATTCAAAGTAAACTTGAAATTTTTAATCATGGCCAGTACCCCCATTTTTGTTTGTAGCAACCCGAATCGCAAACCTGCAAAATATCTCATTTGACTTCGGTAAAAATAAATTAAGCAACATACCGATACAAGTACGAGGGCCATCTCCGAAAGGCATCCACGTGGAGGGATGCCTTTTGGCTTTATTTTCTTCCGAAAACCTTTCAGGATCGAACTTTTCTGGATCGGGGTAATAATCAGGATCACGTTGTATTCCCCATACTGGTATAAAAACAAATGAACCTTTCTCTAAGATAAGGTTTGAATCAGGCACTTTGTAACTGCGGTTGCACTCCCTCATATGTATGGGTATTGGTGGATATTTTCGCATGGTTTCTAAAAACATTGATTAATTATTAAACTATTGTTTTAACCTAAGACACGGCTACTACCATTTATGCACTTATCCAGGTAGGTCATTTCCATGATAGCATCATAGGTGATTTTCCCTTGGTACTTCGCCAAAACTTCATTAATTTCCTGTCGGATTTTTTCTTGAATTTCAGGATGCTGTACTATTTCATAAAATAGGAAATTTAAGGTCGTGGAGGAGGTTTCGAAACCTGCCAAGAAGAAAACCAAACATTGGGCTGCCAGTTCATTTAACGTAATCGTCCCATTTGTAGACCCATTCTCTTCAAGTTCATCTGTAATCCCTACATCATTTTTAAGCTGAATCAGCAAATGCATAAAGTCATTCCGAGTAATTTTATTTTCTTCCCTGTAAGCCACAGTTTGTGTCACAACATTCATGAAGAAATTATACACGTCTTCCCTTAACGTCCGTATTTTGAAATAGGAAATCACTTCGGGGCATAAAAACATCATCAGCCGAATAATGGAGTCCCTCAAAGAAGTATTGAAGTATTTTTTACCATACGTTCGAAATTCCGAATTTGGGTCCTTCAAACTACTACATTCGAGCCCAAAAGCGCAATTTCCGATAACATCGGTCGTAAATCGCCCCATTAGTTCTTTAATTTCAACAGATTCACCTCTTTCTACGACCCCGTTTACCACTTCTATCAGATCATCCGCGCAATTCACCATTATCGGGAACATCATCTTCATTTTCCCCGACGAAAAACTAGGCGTTAATTTCGAACGTAACCTCTTCCATTTGTAACCCTTCAAAGCGAACAAATGCGCGGTTAAAGGTTCCAATTCTTCGTTGGCGTACATAACGTGATCCATAAAATGTGAAAAATCCTGCGTCATTATTCGTTTTATCAAATCCAAATCGATGGGCACGAATATGGGTTTAGTAAAAAAGTAATAACCTCCGTATTTCAAGTTTTTCTCTTTAAGCTTGTCGTAGAGTTCTTTGAATTGTAGGCCCAAGAACGTTTTTTGAAACGCAAGACCGGCAGCGTTTCCAAATGGTATGCTCGGTGGAAAGGTATAAACTCCCCTGAGTTTCCAGTGGGTGAAGCATCTTTTTATGAAGATCACAATTACTGTCAGTAGTATGAGGATTATCGCTAGGAAATCGGTGAGAAAGCTTGAAGTGAAGATGGCCATGACGGGTACCTGCAAGAATAAATTGCCAATAATCGTGTTCTAATTTTTGCCAAAGCGTTTCTGAAGGTTAAACTAATCAAAAAATCCAATGAACCTATCCCTTTCGTTTTACGATGGATTATTGAAGCTTCCTACATGCTGAATCATTGTTTGCCTGGGTAAAAAACAAGTCTGGACTATACAATAACAACAACCATAATTCTCGATTGTTTCATGGCTGCCAGTTTTAGTGTCATAGTAGTCATTTGTCCTTTTGCTTCGAACATTTACTTCACCAAAGCTTACTTGATTTTCCGAAAACTTTCGAAAAAAGTCGGCGGCAACAAATTTGCTTGCCTGAAGTCTTACAGAAAAATCTGCAGATTTGATAAGAATGTTCGAAAGTGATCACCAACTTATAGTTTAAAAAGTGATTTCAAAGTGTACAAATTTTAAAATCAAATAAGAAATTGACATTTAAAATATGGACTAAAAAGCTGGTTGATTAACTTACGGCTTAGAGTATAGCAATCTACTAAAATCCCAAAATAATTCAATATTCACACAGAAATTCGTACGTTTTTGTTTCTTCACCAAATGTTGCTAACTATTGGCAGAGCTGACTAGCAAACGTTTAATATACAGATTTGCAGTTTTAATTATCACCTATCCAGTTAAAAATAAAATAAAAAATTCTGTTTGCTGCAGGTCTAAGGAGGTGTTCACACCGATTTAAAGATGTTTTTTTTTTATTATTAATTCTACAGCCTTAAGTTATTGGTTAAAGATCATACCTAAATAATTATAAAATAAAGCTAGTTATTAGCACTGTTTCCAAAACTCAAAGCCAAAACCTTCCGATTTGAAGAAAAAGAAGTGTGGGATGAATTCAAAGCATATTATTTAATATTAACCAGCAAGCAACAAGAGTTGGTATAAACTCAGCGTTATCAACCAGAAAATGATTGATGCTTTTTTGATATAAATGTATGTAAACTTTCGTAAACAACAAATTGTGTTTACAATTTACCAAGTTTTTGGTATTACTTAAAATTTAAATTCAGACTTCGATTTGGGTTACTGTGACTGCTCGTTCAGCGAATCCTTACAAGTGCAAGTCCAAGGACAGCTACTTAAACGTAATGTACCAAGTCATGATTGATAACATCATAATAAATATAGGCTTTTATTAACCACATATATGCATGTTTTATGATTGTTAATTAGAGAAATTATATTAAAACGACTGTAAAATAAGCACCGTTTTAAAGACGCAATCATTATTCTTAATATTAACTGTTAATTGTCGCTTGATCCCCATTTTTTTTTAAATTAGCCATCATAAATTATCTATACTGATTAATAAATGAATTTCTAAGAATATAGGAATATTAAAGAAATAAGTAAAACAGTACTTCGATCTTTTATTGTTATGTAATTACAATATTAATAAGCTTATCAAGTAGGTTGTGGTTATTATAACCAAACTTAATTGTCTTTGTGCATTCCTGCAACCCGCAGAAATTTTCAAATTCGTTCGTTTCTAACTAGAAAATCTCCGAGCCTTACCTTCACTTTCGTAAAGTGAAAATCTATGAGAAATTAACTACAAGAATTAACCTTAAGCCTAAGTGACTACGTAATGAAATTAATTAATATTAAAGACAACAAATTAAAAATACGCCCCTAATTTTCTAAACAAATTAATTCGTGCCTTGCCTAGAAATTAGTTGTTTGTTGTTTATAATTAAATCCTTTCGATGTTCAATAAAACGCTCTTGTGTGGAGTAAGAATGAACTGGCGGGGATCGAATTCGACGGGTGTTTGTGTTTCAGGATGCAAGCTCAGTTTGTAATTCTTCAGCAAAGCTGTCAAACCGACTTTTGTTTGCATTAAACCAAATCTTAAACCTGAAAAAAATCAAGCCTTAGTACGAAATTAAAATACTTTCCTTTGAATTTGGTTCTTTCATCAAATTTTATCCCAAATTCCAAAACTAATTAATAAATTCAATTCAATTCAACGTTAACAAATCAGTAAACTAAGCATCTAAATTAAAATTTGTTGTCAATTGTCAAAAAAAAAAAAACAAATGAAAAGAATCAACTTACCAATACAAGTACGAGGACCATCACCGAAAGGTGTCCAAGCGGAAGGATGACGCTTAGCTTTATTTTCTTCGGAAAATCTTTCAGGGTCAAACTTTTCTGGTTCTGGGTAATATTCGGCATCATATTGTACACCCATCGCTGGTATGAAAACGAACGAACCCTTCTCAAGGACCAAATCGGAACCTGGTACTTTGTACGTTTGTGTGCACTCCCTTGTATGCAATGGAACTGGTGGATATTTCCTTAATGTTTCTAAAAAATAGCTCCAGTTAAAAATTGCCTAATTAATTTGAAATAGAAAAAGATCATTGGTAGCCGTAAGTCTAGGTCTCAGTCAATACATAAACAAACGAACCTAAAAGCTTAAACGCAAAGGTGGAGGAAACAAAAGCGCAAATGACAGTTTAATGCGTTAGTTTTACCCAGGGAAGCATCAGAAAGTTTAGAAACTTTAAATAGGACGATAAAACCCATTGATGATAGGAAACCCAGAAACTACATGGACGAGCCAGAAATTTCAAAAGGCTCCCCTTCGGTTGAGAAATCTAAGAATGGCAAATAAACACCATAACATCTAGAAAGGGGCGATAAATGGGGTGAGTTTGATATTATGTAAGGGCAAAAAGACACTAAAAGGTTAAAAACAAGCAAATTGGTTAAGAAAATGGGTCTCAAGAACCCTAAAAATAGATTGATGGAGAAGAAAGATTTAAAAAGTCCCAGAAACATCAGAATCTTCAAAAAAAGGTTGGTAAATGGGGTGAAACATAAAAATGAATGCATGCAAGTTCCAAAATTAGACAAATTAATGTTAAAGCACTTGAGAATCCTAAAAATTGCAATAAAGTATCAGGAGGTCCATCAAGTTAAAGGTTCTAGGTGGTTTTGATTTTATAGAAAGAAAAGAGACTCCAAAGACGCACTCAAAAACCGAAAAATGGATGGTAGATTGAGAAGAAAATCCTAAAAATCCTAAGCACAGTAAAGAAGCATTGGAAACCAAAAAGAGGGAGTAAATTAGGAGAAGAACCCGTGCGGTTTTGGTGGTTTTATAGAAATAAATCAAAAAAATGCAAAGAAGCACTAAACTACATAGAATGAAGAGGGATTGGTGGAGAAAAAGAAAGAAGGAGGGAAAAGAAGGACTTCAAAATCCTCAGAATGGTAATAAAGTATCAGAAGGTCCATAAAGTTAAATGTTCCAAGTAGTTTTGATTTTTTAGAAATCAAAAAAGGCCCCAAAGACGCACTGCAAAGCCCAAATGGAGAATAAAGGCCTAAAAACCATAAGCACAGCAAAGAAGCATCGGAAACCAAAAGAATCTATGGCTTTGCTTTATGGAAATGAATCCAAAAAGCTGCAATGACGCACTAAACGACTTAGAAGGAAGAGAGATCGACGGAGAAGAAGCAAGAAGAGGAGAAAAGAAGGACTTGAGAATCCTAAGAATGGTAATAAAGTATCAGAAGGTCAATATAGTGAAAGATTTCACGTGGTTTTGAATGCAGCAAGAACTCCAAAGATGCACTGAAGGGCTTAAAAAAGTCCTAAAAAAATCTTAACCACAGTAAACAAGCATCGGAAACCAAAAAAACCGATGGTAAATAAAGCGAAAATCCCGTGTGGTTTTGGTTTTATAGAAATAAATCTAAAAAACCGCAAAGGAGCCTAAACGATTTAGAAGGAAAGGAGATCGGTGAAGGAAATAGAAGAAGAGGAGACAAGAAGGACTTGGGCACTGCAAAAAAAGCACCAGAAGTGGAAGAAAAAAATGGTAAATGGGGCGAAAATCCCATATGACTCTATAGAAAGAGGCATAGGGTCACTAAAAGGTTCGAAAAGCAAAACGAAGGTTCGATGAAAAACTCTTGAAAATCTCGGAGACACAATAAGCTTCCGAAAATAATGGTAAATGCGACGAAAGGCGATGCCCCATGTGGTTTCGACTTTATGGAAACAATAAACAAATTGCAAAAAAGCACCAAACCGTCCGAAGGGTAAAAAATGACGTAGAAGGTTTTGAGAATACCAATACCAACAAAGAAGCATCAAGAGATACACAAAATGATTATAAGTGGAGCGAGAGATTTCATACAAACCCATGCGCAAGCATGGTAAAAAAGCACCCCAAGACATGAGTTGAATGAACCCATATGGATTAAAGTTTGTGAAGTGAAAATGATTTTGAAAGGTCAGAAAAAGTCAACGAAGGATCATAGTAGAAGTACCCAACGGAACTGAAGAACTTAGCAAGGGGTCCAGAAAATGAAGCTAAATGGTTTGCAATGATATAAGATAATAAGAATTAGGAACCAAACTCACCACTGATACATTTATCCATGTAGGTCATCTCCATAACACCATCATAGGTAAATTCCCCATTATGTTTATCCAAAACGGTATTAATTTCATCTCTCAACTTTTGTTGTAGCTTTGGCTGCTGGGCAAGTTCGTAAAGGCAGTAAGTCATAGTTGTAGATGAAGTCTCATAACCAGCAACGAAGAAGACGAAACATTGAGCAGCCAATTCGTTGATACCCATCGAAGGTTCACTTTTAACCATTCCGTTTGTCTCACTTTTATTTTTAAGCTCACCCACTTCGTTTTCGTTAATTTTGATATTATTCTTGAGTTGGATCAGCAAGTGCATGAAATCTTTACGGATGACATTATTTGTTTCCCTGAAGGTTACAGTTTGTTTCACCAGATTAACGAAGAAATCATTAACATCCTTCCTGAACGTCCTTACTTTAAAATAGCCGAGCATATCAGGAATGGTGACGCTAATCAGTCTGACAAGAGAATCCCTAAGGTTGGTATCGAATACCTTTTTACCGTAATATCTAAATACAGAATCAGGATCCTTCATGCTGTTACACTCCAATCCAAATGCACAAGAACCGATAATATCGGTGGTAAAACGAGCCCCTATTTCTTTAATATCCAGAGGTTTCTTCTCTGCCGCTAAAATATTAACAGTGGAGGTCAACTCTTTTGAACAATCAGCTAGGATTTGGAACATCATCTTCATTTTCCCCGAGGTAAAAGTCGGGGTTAACTTAGTACGTAAATTCTTCCACTCCGCCCCTTTTAAAGAGAAAAGGTGGCCAGTCAAAGGGTCAGTTTGGACATCGATGTGGTTAACGTGATCGGTAAAGTGGGCAAAGTCCTTCGTCATTATTTGTTTTATCAGTTCGATATCGGCTGGTATAAAAATTGGTTTGCCGAAGAAGTAGTAACCGCCATATTTTTTACCTTTACTTTTGATATCTTCGTACGCTTGCTTGAATTCGGTGCCGAGGGTTGTCTTTTGCGTGATGAGATTCTTGGCGGTTCCGAAAGGCATTGAAGCAACAGGTGCGTAGACTCCTTTTCGGTCCCAGTAAGTGAGACACCATTTAAAATAAGCTACGGCTACTGCTATTAGGGCTACGGATATCCCTAAGGTGTCCATGTAGAAACTTTCTGTGAAGATTGCCATTTTATGTTGGGGTTCTTCTTTAAAAACGACTTTTTGACAAAAATATTTTTTAGAAAACTAATTAAATCACTTTATTGTTTTTTGTTATCTTTCTGCTCCTGCTTCTCCTTCTCTTGTTCTTGTTCTTCTTATTCTTGTTAAAAATATTTCTTTAAAGGGGAGATGTTAAGAGACGCCCCGGAAGATTTCTTCCTTAATGCACTTAAATTTCACCAAAAACTCCCTAATTCACTATGTTCATCACAAATAGAAATGTTCATTACCTATTCGACTCTATGCTCAACAAATTACAACTGATCCCAATCAATTCTCTTCTTATATTTATCTCAGTCTGGCGCGTAATTAAGAGAGCGTGTTTTTCTCAAATCGCGTAGTCATTATCAAAATATTTTTATCGTCGCGTGTTACGTGAATGTGAATTGAAAACTTTTATTTACTATTACAGCACGGTTTACCAAAGTCATGCTGAAAGGATCGGCTTTAATTATAAGCATTTTTATACATGATGTGCATGTCTGTAATTTATCTTACATTGTTGACTTTTACAGCTGAGATTTTTGTGGTAATTTTGTGATTTGGCAGAATTTTTAAATTGCGACAGTGGCGGATTCTTAACACAAAAACCTGAAGAATTTTTGGGGTTAAAAAGTTTTTAGATTTCCCTTGACGAAGGGCCTGGTTAGGATTTGAATTTACATTTTAGCAAAGAATTCGCTTCGTCTGTAAAACAAAAGAACTCAAGCACGTCAGCTTCTTATAAACCCAAAATTTTGCCTTAAATCTCCACAAGGGTAAGCCTTATTGGATAACTTTCAGTTTTAAACCAAAATGTTTAATATTAAACCAAAATTTTGGTTTCTCACTGGAAAGTCATAAGTGTACGTTCCAAATTCAACCTTCAGACCGAAGATGACGGGCAGATCTTGAGAGCTTTCGAGTGGCACTTTTAATCTTTCCTATTTACTATAATTTTATTGATATCAAACTAAAAAAATATGTTTATGCCAAAAAAAAGTAAAATAACAGTTAAACAATAAAATCTTGACTCTGAAGATGTTAAATTAACCACTTACGTACGTAAGTGGGCTTTGTTTCTTTTGTTTTTCGTTATCTCTTCTATATATCTTCGAATTTTCTTCATTTGTTTAAATTGTTATTGTTCTTAATTATTTTTATAAATTTAATAAATACTTGAATCAATACTCTGCAGTTGCCGATTTGATGATAAAATATTTAACTGTTATAGAAAACCTTTTAATTTTTATCTACATACGTCTTTGCTATCTCTACAATTAAAATACCTTACTTAGTTACACGTCTTCTACCTTCTGTTAGTGATAAGATTTTATCGTTAACTAAAGTGTAGTAAAACAACACACAAAATGAAAAAAAATGCAAAAGTTTGTACCATTTTTGGAAAACCTAATGAATAAACTTTTCTGAAATCAGAAATCGTTGAAAGCCTCAGAAAAATCACAACAATATTTAGTAAACATACGTATTTCGGTAATCAAGGGGCTAACCTGACTAGAACTTCGTTGTCGAAATACGTATTTGTTAATTTAATATTGCTTGCTGGGTTATTTTAGAAGAGTTTCAACTGTTTTCAAACTGATGTTCGGGATATTTCAATTTTCAATACTGTAAATATACAGGATAAGTCAACAGTACAGAATTTAAATACAGGAGAAAGATATTAGAGTCGTGTTTTAAAATTATTTGCCTAGATCATCTTAAAGATTAATCAAAGTTAGGCCATCACTGATAAGCTCTTTAATCTTACTTTACGGGTAATGATGAAGGTTTAAGAACTTGTGATAGGATATTAAAACACTTAAATATTGCGCACCTTTTAAAGCTATTTGATTATTACTTACTTACAGAACAAGGGCAGTAAGTAACATTTACTCTTTTTTCTTAATTCCTTTTTTTCATTTTTTCTTTGCTTCCATCCTTACTTGTTTTCTTCCGTCGTTTTCCCTTCTTTCTTTATGTATTTACTTGCAGCTGTTCTTATTTCCAGAATTCCAGAATTCTTTTAATTAAATTGAACGTAAAATAAATAACAATAATGTTTTGAATTTCTGAAAATCTATATTTAGGAAACACTAAGAACCGATATGTTCTTTCCTTTTCCTTTGCTTTTATTTGTTGCTTTCTTCGTGTTTGTTAGTGGTCTTCAGTCACGAACAAAAATACTAAGAGTTGGATTTCTTGCAAGTTTTTAATGATAATTAGATAATTACAATCGTAAATGAGCTTTTGCTTTCTAATTGACTTTAGTTGCATACTTATTTTGCGTCTTCTTGAAGTTTCAATAATGAAATAAAAGAATAGAAATGCTCAAAAAGTGGCATACGTTCAGGTTGCAATCTTCAAATCATTTACCTCCCATGGGATGTAAGTGTAATATTTGTATATTCCAATAATTTCTGATATAATAATTCGGCATTATTTATTATCACCAAATTAATTTATAAACAATATAAGCAACATTTATTATGCTTAGGTTTCAAAATAGTTACTTCCTTTTAGGCGTTTGTTAAATAAATTCGGGTGCTTGAGGAGCTCCACAAGTAATTATAAAATTGTAAGAGCTTCTGATGGGGTGTTAAAACATTCAGCTTTGTTTAAGATCTTTTTTTATTGCTAACTCGAAGACTATCGATTAATAGTTAATTATTTAACTAGGGCGGTAAGAGAGTCCTACCTTGTTGAGCCTGGAAGATTGCAAGCAGAGCGGAAACTATGAGCAAAGGGTGCAAAATTACGGCTATTTTGAGGGGGAAAGACTTGTATTTCTGATGATTATCATCAAAGAGTTTCTAGGCATTATTTTCAGTTCCAAAATTTTAAAAATTAGATGAACATAATTTAAATAATATAATAATAATTAGGGTTTCTGAAGACCTTTTAGGAAACACTAAGGATCGGCTTTTCCTCCTGTTTTTATCCGGTTCCTTCTTCCTGTTTTTAATTATCTTCTACGATAAATAAAAATAATAAGAAATAACGTCGAAATTTTGCCCTTTAATGTTTTCAATAAAATTAAAGCAATTACAAACGTAAATAAGCCTTTGTTAGCTATTTTCCTTTAGGATTATAGGACATAGTTTTGTATCTTTCTAAATTTTTATTAGCAGATAATAATAAAAAAGATTCAAATTGTGGCATACGTTTAGGCTGCAATTTTCAAGTCACTTAAGTACCTCTTATGGTATGTAAGTACAGCATTTTTCCACTGTCGATATAAACGGCTCTTGCATATCTAAATAATTTTTGGTACCTATAATGATTTGGCATTAATTCTCGCTAAATTAATTTATCAAAACATAAGCAACATAAGCTGTTACTTCCTTTAAGGGCATTTTCTAAGTAAATTAGGGTGTTTGAGGAGCTCTTCAAGTAATTATGAAATTGTCAGGGCTTCTGATGGGGTGTCAAAGCAATCGGATTTGTTTAAGATCTTTTTTTGCTCGCTCAAAGTCTTTCGATAATAGTTACTTACGTAGCAAGAGAGGTAAGCGAGTTTTATCCTATCGAGCATGGAGGATTGCAATAAAGAGCAGAATTAATTTTTTTGTACCAAATTTTGGCCATTTTTTGGGAAGAAAGGCTTAGATTTCTGATGAGTACCAATCAAAGAGTTTCTACTTTTCTAACATATTTTAAAAGGCCATAAAAAAATTATGTTTGACCTAGTTGGGTTTCTAAATTAAAAGAGCATTGAAAGCAATTAAAATAATCAGTTTTATAAAAGGATTCTTAAAAATCATCGTAATTGATTATGAAAATACGATAGTTAAAAAAAACTTAAAGTAGAATAAAAATCTTCAACGTGAGTTTGATTTAGAAACAAATCAGTATCCTTGCATGACAGTGTATTAAGCACAGCAAAAACAGATATGCAACGCTATGTTCGAAAATGCTTAGTCATGATTTCACTCTCTGAATTTTACTCCTCGTCAATTTTGCTTATACCTGAGGTCGGCAGACTATCTGCCAGTGTTATTACGATTATCTCCTAACCACAATGACGGGCAACTTTATATGCATAGGCGCAGACTTTTCAGAATCATTGTGGGGGCAAAACTGAGCGACATTCTTAAACCAAGGTTAAATAATGGGGTAAATACGAATAACTAGTTGAGATGCAAAAATGACACCTGGGAAGATACTTCAAAAATTCGACGTTGAGCCCTAGGTTAGTAATAAATAAAATAATTAAGAAAAAGAAAATGCAATGGTTGAACGAGGAATGCGAAAATATCCAAATAACCGAGAAAGAAACACAAATGCAAGGCTAAACATGTTAAAAGCAAAACAATTCCTAAAATAATGGAAACGAAGTGTCCAGAAAATATTTAGAAATAAAAATAAAGAAAGAAAGAAAATGGGTAGAGGTTTATACAGCTTTATGGGGGCAGATGCCCCGTGCCCACACAGAGCCGGCGCCTATGTTCAGATATATAAACTTACTCGGCACTTTTAACATGAATACGTAGATTTCGTAGATGATATATCGAAGACTTAGAAAGAGATGAAAGACATGACGAGTTCATAATGATTTTGCAATTTAATCGTATTCGAGTTTTAGATGTTATTTTCGTCGATCAAAATACACAAAACACAACCATTGATTGATATGAATGTCTCATACGAATTCTGGGAATAATCAGTTGTTTTCTTAAAAATGTGATTGTTTTCGTGGAAGAGGAGTCGCTATCGAGTTCAAGTAACAAATGTCCTATCAAAAATATAAAATTAGAAATGACCTTGGCTTTACGAATTCTACCTAATTTTTAATTTCTATTGCGAATCACTAAAATTTGTTTTGAAAATCCATATGAACTAGAAAACTCTGTAAAATCAACTCCATAGTATAAAAATAAATTGTTAAGCTTTAAAAAAAATGTTCCGCATGTATATTTCATTTACCATATGACTGTATTTAATTCTTTAATTCCAAAAGCAGCCTATGTTAGGCCGGTTGGTTGATTTTTATTGGTTGCCATGACAATGGCAATGAAAGCAGCGTTAACTTACTGTTTTCGATGATAAAAAGGTGGACTGTATATTTATTATTTAATTTTATTGATAGAACATCTTACATTGTATTCGTACTAAAGTTGCAAACGAAGTGTCTACTCTTTACAAAATCTTACATTTTTTCTCGTTCAAACCGGAAAATAATCGATACGGCGGGCGGAAAACCCCCACTTAGCCAATCGGCAGCTGGTAACATACAAAGATACGTTTTCGTCTAAACATTCCGCCGGCCTTGAAAGGACTCCCTTTCAACAATCTAAACAATGTACATATATAACAAAAATATCTTAACTAAAACAGGCGTAATTACACAACGCGGTCACTCAATGGGCAGAACGCACATACGATTCACTGCACGCCGAGTTTCATTTCCGCGCACCTTTAGGTCCACCACTCTGGTGATGCCGTCGTCGCCTGGGTGGAGGGCTGTCACTCTTCCCAACTTCCAACTCAACACTGGAGCATTGTCCTCCTTCACTAGCACTAGGGCTCCGGGTTTCAGGAGTTGCTGCGCTTTTTGCTTCCACTTAGTCCTGGTTTGTAGCTCTGCCAGGTATTCTTTTTGCCACCGAGCCCAATAATGCTGCACGATTGACTGCAGCCGTTGAAATTGGCCCAATCTGTTGTCTGGAACCTCCATAATGTTTTCTTCTGGCAAGGCGGTAAGTGTCTTACCAATTAAGAAATGCGCCGGAGTCAACGGTGATAAATCTTCAGGGTCCGCGGATAAGGGACAGAGAGGACGTGAATTTAGGATACATTCAATTTGAGTCAATACAGTAGTAAACTGCTCAAATGTTAGTGATTTATTACCTATCACACGTTTCATATGAAATTTTGCACTTTTAATGCCGGCTTCCCAGATACCTCCGAAGCTAGGAGACCTTGCAGGGATGAATTTCCAATTTATTCTATCCTCTGCTAAATAACTAGCAAAATTATTATATTCCGCCCTGACAAATTCGTACATTTGACGGAGTTCATTGTTGGCACCAACAAAATTCGTACCATTGTCAGAATATATAGTACTTGGTTTACCTCTCCTACTAATGAATCTATGAAGAGTTGCTATGAATGCCCTTGTAGACAGTTCCGATACTGCCTCTATATGAACCGCTTTAGTGCTCATGCACACAAATAAACATATATAAGCCTTTATTATTTTGGCTCCTCGGGTATTTCGGTCCTTTAATAGAAACGGTCCCCCAAAGTCAACCCCCACATTTTGAAAAGGTGTATAGTTATTTACCCTCATTTCAGGCAAATCCCCCATAAGATAGTCTATATTGCTTGGTTTCACCTTGAAGCAAATTATACATTTTCTTACAATATTTTTGCAAGAATTTCGTGCAGAAATTGGCCAGTAACGTTCACGAATAGAACATAATAAATTTTGTACGCCACAATGCATATGCTTTTCGTGTTCCGTTTTCAAAATCAATTCTGTTAATCTATGCCCCTTTGGTAAAATAATAGGGTATTTTTTGTCGTATGGCTGAGCTGCATTTCGCAACCTACCCCCAACGCGAATCAAATTATCCTTAACAAATGGGTTAAGTGCTAAAATTTTGCTTCTTTTATTGAGTTCGCGTTTCTGTAGTAAGTTATTGTACTCCTGTCTAAAAATGTGCCTTTGAACGGCTTCAATCAAATAATTTAATGAACCTTCTAATTCGGAGGGTGTCAGGATGCCACACTGACGTTCTTTACGTGCTAAGCGCGCGTTTTTTACGAATCGCAAACTATAAGCACATACTCTGGTTAGCTTCTTTAACGACGAGTATTTGTTAATTAACTCTAATATTACATCAAACGATATGGTTGTGACATAAGAAACAATTCGTTGTTCTGGAATCTCAAATTCAGTTGCTTGAATTTGTGTTAATACCCATTGAGATTTGTCCATTGCTAACCAATGCGGTCCATTCCACCACAATGTGGACTCCATAAGAAAATTAGGTTCCGCCCCGCGAGATAGTAAATCTGCGGGATTATCGCACGATTTTACATGATGCCAGTCATTTATATTGCTTAACGATTGTATTTCGCTAGCTCTGTTGGCAACAAATGATTTCCATCTACTTGAATCGCCTCTAATCCAAGCTAATGTAATTAGTGAGTCCGTCCAAAAATACGTTTTATTAAAACAAATTTCTAAAGAGTCTATTGCCCTTTTCGCCAAATTTGCTAATAATAGTGCACCACATAATTCTAATCTTGGCAAACTTACCTTTTTTAGTGGCGCAACACGACTCTTAGCGCAAGCTAGGCTTGTAATTGTATCTCCTGACTTGAGAACGCATCGAATGTACAAACATGCCCCGTAAGCGCGTTCCGAAGCATCACAGAACCCATGCAGTTCTATATTTATATTTTCAGACATTGTCGCGTGCCTGGGAATTTTGAATTTATTAATAATTGACAGTCCGTCTCGAAAATGTGCCCACATATGGTATAAATTAGACGGTATAGGATCGTCCCAAGAACTCCTTAATTTCCATAATTCTTGCATGATTAATTTAGCAGAAGTAATTATAGGTGCTAAAAGACCCAGCGGATCAAATATCTGGCATATCGTCGAAAGTATAACCCGTTTACTAATTTGCTGTGTTTGGGCCAAATGACAGACAGAATATTGGATTACGTCTGATTTTGGATCCCAATAAATTCCGAGGGTTTTACTAGGCTGGTTTTCACCAATATGCAATACACTCGCCTCTAATTCATTATTTACTTGAAAATTATCTAACAAGGTTTCATCGTTACAAAGCCATTTTCGCAGTTCGAACCCAGCGTTTAATAATATTCGACTAATATCCCCTTGTAGTTGTAATACCTCAGCCACTGTCTCACCTCCGCTAAGTAAATCGTCCATGTAAAAGTCATTAGCTATAGCCTTACTAGCCTTAGGGTATTGTAATTTACTATCAATGCCTAACTGAAGCAAACATCTGACTGCTAAATACGGGGCTGAGGCAGTGCCGTAGGTAATTGTATTTAACTGATAACACTTCAGTGTTTCGCTAGGATCTGAACGCCAAAATATTTTCTGATATTTACGTTGGTCTTTATTAATCAATACCTGCCTGTACATTTTTGAAATATCTGCAGTTATCACATATTTGTGTTTTCTGAATCTTAACAAAATGGAAAAAAGGTCTTGCTGTAATGTAGGCCCACTGAATTGTACATCATTTAATGAGAGTCCAGAATCCGTTTTAGCGGACGCGTCAAAAACTACACGACATTTTGTCGTCAGGCTCGAATTTTTAATTACCGCGTGGTGGGGTAAATAATAGCCATTTGAATCAGGGCCTGCATCATCAATTTCGCACATATGTTTTAAATTTAAATATTCCATCATAAATTTTTTGTAATCTGATCGTAACAAGGGTTCTCTGGTTAATTTTCGTTCTAAAGATTGGAATCTTTTTAATGCTATTTCCCGAGACCCCCCCAAATCCTTTAGTGAAGCCTTAAAGGGAATACTGACAACAAACCTCCCATTAGTCTCTCTCTTTATGTTAGATTCAAAATGAGTTTCGCAATATTTATCCGACTGAGACAATATGCTATTTTTATTATTAACTTCCTCAACCTCCCAGAATCTCGCGATCTTGTCATCGATAGAAGTAACTGAACCAATGCTCACGCAACTTACTGAATTGTAAATGTTTAACCTATTAATGCCTACATTTCCAGCTACGATCCAGCCAAATTTTGTGTTTTGCAATATGGGCAAGTTTGGACCCAGTTCTTGTTTATCGGGACATAATATTGTCCAAAATACATTTGATCCTAGTAAAACGTCGATTTCACTAGCTATACTAAAGTTTGGGTCTGCCAATGTTATATTGTCGGGTAAATTTAATACACGCTTATCGAACGATATCGTAGGTAACCTGTCTGTAATTTTTGGTAAAACTAAGCAGTTGATATTCATTGCAAACCCAGTAGTGCACGACCTTATTGTTATTTTAGCTTGACTACTGATATTTGCTAGCGCTTGCCCTACACCTTTTACAGCGTGATTAACCCTAGCTAGACGCAAATTTAATTTCTTAGCAATATATTCAGTTATAAAGTGGCTTTGTGAACCGCTATCTAACAAGGCGCGGCATGTCACGAATTCGTCTTTATTTATTTTAATTTTAATAACCGCAGTTGACAGTAACACTTGCGACGCCACTAGTTGCGCACTTGCATTTTCTTGTCCAATGTGGCTAGTCACCGACAAATTTTGAGACACAGCAGGTGTAGACTCATTACCCACACTTGCATTATCCGACTTGTCGCCCTTCGGCGGCATTACTATAGGCTCAGCAGAAGAGCTTGGGATTTCCAAATGCAGCAGAGTATTGTGCCGTTTGTTACATTTTGTACATTTACGACTCGAACAATTCCAAGAGGAATGTGACGAGCCCAAGCAGTTTAAGCACAACTTTAAACTCTTTATTTTTGCCACTCGTTCGCTTATTGGTAGCTTTAAAAACGTTTCACATTTGTAAATAACGTGATTTTTATTACAGAACCGACAATTAATGTTACTGGCACTAGAAACAAAACTATTAACTGATTGTCTTTTCTGAGGATTTGCCGATTGCACCTTAACCCTTTCAGTTTTGTTTGTTACTTCAAGTTTTTCTAAAATTTCGCATTTTCTTTTCAAAAATAAGTTTAAATCCGACATAGTAGGTAATTCGCTTTCATATTTGGTTTCTTCCCAATCGCGACGTGTTACGGGGTCAAATTTATTACTCATTATATAAATTATCAACCGATCCCAAGAATCAGTTTTTTCGCCTAAAACTTGCAAAGAACGCAAGTGCTTTGTAACATTATCAAATAACTTTCTTAATTCAAGATGTGATTCTTTACTTACTACTGGATATTCAAAAATTGCCTTGATATGATTGTGTATCATCAATTTTTTATTTTCGTACCGATCTAGTAGCATCTGCCATGCAATTTTATAATTGGCTGCCGAAACCTCAATTGATTTTATTACTTCCGCGGGTTCTCCCTCCAAAGAGGAGCGTAAATAATAAAACTTCTGAATTTCGGAAAGAATATCGTTATTATCTACAAGAGCCTTAAACGCGTCTTTAAATTCGAGAAAGTTTTCATACTGCCCTTTAAAGGAAGGCAATTTAATGGTGGGTAATTTAACAAGGCTGTTTGCATTCTGACTTATGATAGACCTGTTGGTACCATCCTGAACCATATTTGCATTTAAATTTTCACTACATTTTGCTTCAAAACTGTCGCATAATGTTTTGATTTCAGCCATTATATGAAAAAATATATTTTCGAAAATTTCCCGTTCGGTCTCACTTGTTTCAGAGTTGGGTTCTAAATTTTCAATTTGTGACTGTACTTTATCAAACTCGTCCAAAATAGGTTCGAGTCTTCCTACTCTAAGCCTTAATTCATTAACAATAGAATCCGTTAAGGGATCATTTTTTATTTTTTCAAAATAAGTTTTTGTTCGCGTGATATGCGATCTTATTTGACCGCGCTTTTGCTTTAACATTGCAATTGTTGCAATTTCGACCTCCATTGTATTGACTCAATTGATTTAAATAAAATTGTGAAGGGAACACTTAATTAATTAGGAAAGGAATCACAGATAACTTACAGTTAGGACTGAGGAACCGTTGTGGAAATGAACTGTTGTTTTTCCGTTCCTGCCTTTACGCACTGGACCGCTGCTTCAGGAATTGAACTTCACCAGGTGGTTATAAACACGGCCGGCTTCAAATTATTTCTTTTTCTGCTTCACAATCCGGCTCGAAGGACCAATGTTTTCGATGATAAAAAGGTGGACTGTATATTTATTATTTAATTTTATTGATAGAACATCTTACATTGTATTCGTACTAAAGTTGCAAACGAAGTGTCTACTCTTTACAAAATCTTACATTTTTTCTCGTTCAAACCGGAAAATAATCGATACGGCGGGCGGAAAACCCCCACTTAGCCAATCGGCAGCTGGTAACATACAAAGATACGTTTTCGTCTAAACACTTACCACTCTATCTTACTTTGAAACTTAAACCTAAGTAACGTTTGCTTACGCTTCTGTTAAATTTATTTAGGGATAATTAATGTCAAATTATTACATCAAATATTAATTAAATATAATGCCCTTACATAGCTTGGGAGCTAAGTATTTGAAGATTGCAGTCTTATTTATTGTTTTACTCCGCTATTAAAAATTTAGAAACATACAAAAATTAGTGAAAAACTGAAAGTAAATAGCAAGCAAAAGCTTATTTACGTTTGTAATAGCTTTTAATTTTTATTTGTGTTATTCGTTATAGAAAATTATTAAAAACACGAGGAAACGGCCAAATAAAAACAGAAGGAAAAGGAAGAAAAAGGCTGATCCTTAGTGTTTCCGCACAGGTTTTCAAAAATTCATTATTATTGTATTATTTAAATTATGTTCATCTAATTTAAAAAAATATGGCATTGAAAAGAATACATAAAACTTCTTCCCAAAAAAAGCCCATATTTGATACCAAAAAAATCTATTAATCGAAAGTAGAAAAAGATCTTAAACAAGTCTGAATGTTTTAACACCTCATCAGACGCCTATACAATTTCATAATTACTTGTAGAGCTCCTCAAACACCCTAATTTATTTAGTAAAGGGCGTTAAAGATGCCACCATTATTTTAAAACCTAAAAATTTTGCTTATGTTCTTTTCTTCTTTTCGAAATTAATTTGGCGATAATTAATGCCAATTATTATATTAAAAATTATTTAAATATACGTTGTACAAGAGCCGTTTATATCGAGAGAGTGAAAATATTGCACTTACTTCCATAGGGGGTAAGTGATTTAAAGATTGCAGTCTGAACGTATCCCACACTTTGAACCTTTCAGTTATTTTATTCTGTTATTAGTAGTTTAGGAAGATGTTAAAATGAGGATGAAATTTAAGGCAAATGGAAAGCAAAAACTCATTTTAGTTTGTAATTACATTAATTTCATTTAACATCGAAAAGGTCCAAATTTCCACTTTAATTCTTAGCATTTTTATCGATCACGGAAAATCTTTAAAAACACGAAGAAAGGATCGTATAAAAACAGGATGAAAAAAAAGAAAAAGCCGATTCTGAGAGTTTCCTAAGGGGTCGTCAAAGATTCAAAACCTAATTATTATCATATTAATTAAATTATGTACATCTAACTTATAAATCCTGGAATAATTGTAAATAATACCTAGAAACTTTTTGATGATACTTATCAGAAGTCTTCTTCCCAAAAAAGCAGCCCAAATTTGATACAAAAAAATTAACTCGCTTTGCTAATACTTTCTGCTCTGGTTACAATCCTCCGTGCTCGACAGAGTAAAACTGCCTTATCTCTCTTGTTACGTAAGTAGCTATTAATCGAAAATCTTTGAAGTGGGCCATAAAATGGACCTTAAACAAATCTGAATGTTTTAACACCCCTGCAGAAGCTCTTACAATTTCATAATTATTTGTGGAACTCTCAAACACCTTAATTCACCCAGTAAACGTCCTACTTTGAAAGCTACGCATAAATAAATTTTGCTTACGTTTTTGACAAATTAATTTGGCCAAAAATTAATGCCAAATTATTATATCAAAAATTATTTAAATATACAAGAGTCGTTTACATCAACTCAACTGTGGGAAAATGTTGCACTTACATACCATGGGACGTAAGTGATTTGCAGATGGCTATTCTTTTATTTTATTTCGTTATTATTATATATTAAGTTTAGGAAGACGCTGAAATGAGAATTAAACTTAAGGCAAGTGAAAAGCAAAAACTCAATTGCGTTTGTAATTGTCTTAGTTTTTATTAAAAACATCGCAGAAATCCAATTCTTGGAGCCGGTTGCACAAAGATTTTGTTAAATTAACGAATGACAAAGTTGACAAAAGAGCATCGTCTACTAATGTGTTATTTGCCATATGTATTCGAATTTTGATTCGTTTTGTTCACTTTGACAAATGATTAATTTGACAAAGCTTTGTGCAACTCAACCTTATTATTTTTGTTTGTGACTGAAAAATCACTAAAATACACGGAGAAAGCAACAAACAAAAGCAAAGGAAAAGGAAAATTCTTAAATATTTTCGAAAGAGAGATTTTTAAAGATTCCTTATATTAGTCTGTTATTGGCTTACGTTTAATTTATTTTAAATAATTCTGAAATTCTGTAAAACAGAACATCTGAAAGTAAATACGTAAAGGAAGAAAGCAAGGAAGGGAAAATGAAACCAGGAAACAAGCAAGGATGAAAGCAAATGAAAAATGAAAGAACAAAATGAAGTAAGAAAAAAAGTAAATGTTACTTACTTTCCTTGTTATGTAAAAGTAAGTAATAATCAGATATCTTTAAAAATTCAGCCATAAAATATTGAGATGTTATTAAGTGAGTTATAAGATTATTTTACTGGATTTGAAAGATGATTATTAATTAGTATTTATAAGTTTCTTGTTACTGAGACAAAATTTAATTTATTTGATAATGTGGATTTAGTTATTTAAATAAATAATATGTAATATAAAATAAATAAGATAGCTAGATAGATTGTTTAAAAATTGTAAAAAAATTGTAAAAATTATTGTTAATGTAAAAAAATTATTAGCTAAATAGTAAGGGTATTATAAATAAGGTTGTTAGGAATATGAAAAATTTAATTTAATTGGAGGAGAATTTTGAAAAAACCGGGACAACAAAAACAATTCGAAAATAATAAACAATTTTGTAAAAATTAATTTCACGAGTAGAAAGTAAAGGATCTTCCAGCTCGAATAAGTACGTGTAAATCTGATTTTTCATATTAATTGAGATCAGTAATTCTCTAAAATAGAGAAAAACAGTGAAAGTAGAGAAAATTCTTAGAATTTTGAGAAATAAAATACTAAAAGATAATTTTGTTTTGCAACAAGAGAATACAGTCTTCAATTGAGATGGAATTGAACAGAAGATAGGGCTCTAAATTGGATATTTGGTTTACTACATAAATTTGGATGCAAAAATATTTTGGATTGGAACGAAATTAGAATTTGGAACACTTTAAATTTGGATTTTATTAATGGTAAATGGATAGCAAATTGGTGAAGATTAAATTATAAGAATTGGGAACCATAAGAAAGACGCATTTAAAAATTGTGAGTGTAAATAAGTTTATTTCTAAGTAGGGAAGATATGAATTATCCATTTGTAATAAATCCACATTTATTAAAAAATTGAGTGAGTTTATGTATAATTTAAAGAACCTCAGTGATAAGAGTTTTCATAAAAAGTACTAATTAAAAATATTATAACAACTAATTTGAAATTTCAATTTATAATTTTATAAAAGCAGAACCCATTTTTAACACCCCACAAGAAGTTCTTAAACCTTCATGATTATTCGTAGACCTCCTCAAGCATATGAATTTACTGAGGAAACACTGAGTTTTCTGTAGGTAGAGTTATGTTGGTCATATCAGAGCTTGATTAATTCGAATTTACATTTAGTCCGAGAATAAACAGCATGTCTTTTTGTAATCACCATGTGTCCGATTATTTAAATTGAACAAAAACAATTAAATATTTTATTGCAAAGCATTTATTCAAGTTGATTTAATTAAATCCTATCTAC
The DNA here is from genome assembly GCA_963082815.1 of Melanotus villosus. Classification (NCBI taxonomy): domain Eukaryota; kingdom Metazoa; phylum Arthropoda; class Insecta; order Coleoptera; family Elateridae; genus Melanotus; species Melanotus villosus. The sequence goes on from OY720426.1 coordinate 45,912,927, forward strand.
CCTGTACATTTTCAGTATTTCAAACCCTTCTATCGTGAATAAGCGAGTTTTACGGACGTAAATTGTCAAGGTATCCATTTGAAAACAGTTAAGAACCCCTGCAAAAGCACAGCAATGCTTAATAACCAAATATGTATTTTAACAACGAAGTCTCAATGAAGCTCGTAGTTTAGTTGTGGAAGTACGTATTTCGTTTGTTATTAAATATTGCGGTACTTTTTCAGAGGGTTTTCTCTAGGATAAAAAGCATAAGCGATTTAGTATTTTTTTTTGCTAAAACTTATTATAAGAAATTCTGCAATTTTTGTGTTAAATTTGTACCTTAAGTATCTTTCGAATATAATATAGAATGTTTAATTGTTAAAATTAAAAGGGCTTACTATGCAATCGCGCATGCAGACGTGCTAGTTGGGTTGTATAACAATCAGAATTACAGCTAAATTCAATGTCTTGTGAATTAAAATTAAATTCACCTCCGAGTAAACCATACCTAACTGAAAAAAAGAACAAATAAAAACCATAAGGTTTTTAAACTTGCTACGTATTTTTGTTTTAACAAAAAAACTTATTAAAGTTTTAATTTTGGCGGTACGGCTGTGTGCTCTTTTGAGCTTTTTTGTTACCTTCCACAGAGTGCATATATTGTTCAAAAGTGTTATTCTGAGCTTCTTTGAGTGCTGATTTTAGTTCTCTAAACAGTCTATTGTAGTGGTGTTGCTTGATATTTGCCAAACTCTTCTACAACGGCGTTTCTCAACGATTAGTTGTCTGATACACAGCGGTATAGAGACGAAATGGGTTGCTTTTTGATCATTTTGGGGGGTAGAAAGCCAGGCTGCTTGTTGTACTATTTTAGGAAAGTATTGTGTTGCTTCGTTTAGGTCGTCGGGAGATTTTAGCTGTAGCCTAAGATCGATGTTTGCTTCTAGGTAGTTTTGAAACTGGGCCCATTCAGTATTTTTCAAAGTCAATTCGGGGGAAATGGTTTGTTGATAACAGTAGTGCTCGTGCTGGATATAACCAGTGTATGGTCGGTTGAAAGATCAAAGTTTGACTCTGCTATACAATTGTTTCTTGCGATTCCACGTGGAATAAAAAAGTCTAGGAGATCAGGTAGCTTATTTGGGTCGGTTGGCTAATAAGTGGGTGCTCCATTAGTAAGATGGTCGTAATCATTTTCAGTCATATGTAGTTCGCAGGAGATTTCGGCCTTTTGTGGTAATAATTCTCGATCCCCAGTGATGATGATGATGAATTTGGTGCCAAGAGTTCGGAAAAGTCTTTATATTAATCTGATGATATTGTGTGTCGTGGTGGACCATAAATGGCAGAGACCTTGAAGTGACATGGAATAGCTTTTATTTCTACACTTGTTTCTTGGATTTTGTTGGTTTGGTATCTGGATAGCTCGTAGTGGGAGATCGATTTCCGTATAATTATGGCTGAGCCTGCGTGGGCTGTGTTACCAGTAGGGCCTGGATTTTTAGCGATTTGCTTCTTTTTATACTGTACAGGCCGCTGAGAAATTTTTATACTAAAATCCGTTTCTCGCGTTGGTGATCATTTTAAACGCCATTTTATTCTGCCTAAAATGCCTATTTTCCACATTTAGTGCTTATTTCCAGCAATAGAGTCAAAATGACTTATTTTACATAATTTGAGCGTATAACTTGTCTATTTTCTAGGTATCGAATAACTTTTGTTGAAAGGAATGTTCAAGGCATTTTTTTGAGATTTCATTTTTGTGTACAATTTCTTAGAAAACTTGTTGCTCTATTTTTTCTTGAAATTACTATCAGAATGAAAAGGTTGTGGCCTTGTGGCTGGTCCTACAAAGGTTTATTGTGTACAGTTCTGTTTACTTTAGATAAGATTATTGCTGCCGTATGCACACTGCGAGTTTTGTTAGTGGAATGTACCTAGTTACTTGTGTTATTGCTACTATACAGTTTCGTATTTGCAGTGTTGGTGAACGTTTGCAAATTTAAAAATAAAAATGTCTAAGGCAAAAATTAATTTAACTGTTTCGTTACGTCGATTAGTGGAGGGTAGTAAGTGTTTCACTACGGATGGAAGTATAGTTTACTGCCAATACTGCGAAAAACAGGTCTGTTTGCTTGTTTGCATACGTTTTATTTATGTACTTATATGCCGTCTAATAGCTTTGTATACGCTAAATAGGTGAAATGCTCAAAAAAATTTCATTTGAATCAGCACATGAAGACGGCTCTACACCCATCCAATAACAATAAAGAGAGAAATAATATCCAAACCTTTTTAAACCAAGCTCGTTTCAATCCAGCAGTCAACAACTTTCAACTTGATTTGTGCCAAGCGATGTTATCTGCCAATATTCCTTGGAATAAATTAGAATTCCAGAAATTTCGCGAATTTCTCGAAAAATATACCAAAACTCATATACCTCACGAATCCACATTAAGGAAAAATTATTTGGATGTATGTTACGACACCATTCGTAAAGAAATAGGTACTAGTAATATTTGGGCCGCAGTGGATGAAACCACAGACGCTAATGGACGAGCAATAGCAGACTTGGTTGTAGGGAAATTAGATAGAAACGAATCGGGTTCGTCGTATTTACTTTGCAGAAAACCTTTGGAAAGAACTAATAATCGTACCGTTTCCCGTTTTGTGAACAATTGCTTCAGATTTCTTTGGCCAGAAGGCAGAAGGTGGAAATAATGGAAAAATAAGATTGCCTTTAACAGACGGCGCTGCCTATATGTTAAAAACTGGAAAGAATCTTGAAGTATTTTATCCAAATATGATCCACTGTACATGTCTTGCTCATACCCTTAATCTTCTGGCAGAAACTGTTCGCGAGAGTTACCCTAACCTTAATAAAATTATCACCATAACAAAAAAGTATTTTTAAATGCCCCTATTTGCAGAGAACTTTATGTAGAGATGTGTCCTAATATTGCTCTTCCACCAGAGCCTGTCCTAACAAGATGGGAAACTTGGATAGAAGCTGCAGTGTTTTACAACGATAATTTTGAAAGCGCTAAAAAAGTAATCGACAGTTTCGATTCCCACGCTGCTGAGTGTATAAAAAAAGCCCAAGAAGCTTTCAAAAATTCTACTCTTAAAGCCAATTAAGCTTACGTGGTGTCGCATTTTAAAATTATTTTACTTACCATAAAAGAATTAGAAGCTAAAGGAGAACAACTATACGATAATGTAGGTCGAATTGAAAAACTGCAAAAACATTTAATAATAGTAATTAACGTCACAAGTCCGGGAACTCATATTTTACAGTACGAGTCAGATGTTTAAAGACGAGGCGACGTAAGGAGCCGAGTCTTGAAACTCGAAACGAGTACTGTAAAAAGAGTTCACGGACGAATGTCGTTATGTATTTTATTTCATACTGTAAACAATTTGATTTTTTAATTTTTACATGTGACACTTTTTCAATAACGTCAACATGTGACATTACTGTATCAAGGCCGGTAGGTGCGGCTTGGTTACTTTTACGGGCTCTGATTGGGTGCATAAAATAACAGTCCGGAAAGTGTTGCTAGGTAACACTTTCCGGCTCTGATACCGTGATAGCTCACTTTCCGGACTCAAAATGGCGTCGGAAAGCTGAATTTACCAGACAGTATGAAATAAATTAATATATTAATAAATTTAATAAAAGAAGCCCCTGGGGAAATTGACAATATTGTTTTGCTTCACGGCTAGAAGAATCCACGGTATTCGCAGTTAGTGCAGGTTAGCAAAATATTAAGCGGAGATTCAGACGAAATACGAAATGAAGTTTGAAATTCAGATATTCCAGATTTTAAATATGTCCCTCTAACGGCCTGTGGCGTAGAACGTTCATTTTCTGCGTACAAACAAATTTTGACGGACAACAGAAGAGGTTCTAAGTTGTTATGCTTAAGTTGCATTATTTTATATTATCTTATATTAGTTTTTTAAATAGTCTTACTATTACAGTACATTCTTTAGAGTTTAAGTTGTTTCTATATTATTTGTAGAATAAAGTTTTAACCAAGCGTTTTTCATTTTTTTTGTGGAGTGTAGTATTAGCTGAGAGAACATGGCTTTGAATTGGTTCAGGAATGTTGTTAGTTGTTCACCTATGTTGGATGATTGCTCAATTTGGGGGAGATTTCCTGTACTAGCGATGTTTGCATATTATGTTGATTGAGTGTTCTGTATGGGAACAGGAAAAGGAATGAATTGTTTGTACGTTTCCATCTGGATTAATTCCTTGTTGTTGATTTTGACGAATTCCACTACTAGGTCTAGTTTTTGTTGCCACTAGGTTTCTATAGACGGGGAGCATCCCTTATAGTTTTACGGGATGATCTTCTCCACACAACGCACATCTTGCTGGAGTGCTTTTGAGTTTTCTACATGCTTTAGAATCATGTTGTTCACCACACAATTACAAGATTTGGTGCAATAAGTTTTCGAATGACCGTAGGCACCTCATACATTGAATTATATCACAACTTTTTCTGGGAGATTCCACAGATACTTTGGTGTTGCATAAAAATTCTCGATTAAATATTTCTTTGTTGTTTGACTGAGCTTCCAAGTCGATGAGGAATAGTGATAATGGTTCTTTATTTAGCCTGTGTTTCACGTTCATTATGTTGCGAACTTTATGGCCTACGTTTTCTAAGTCTTGTTTAATATCTTCGGTTGGAATGGAGTGGTGTAAATTTCTAATTACTATGCGGTACGCACGCTCTTATTTAATATGATACGTATGGTGTATTATGTTTTCTTCTTTTAGGTGTTTTACGAGTTTTCTGGACGTTTCAATTGTATGTGCAGCAATTTTGACAATCACCATAAGAGGTTCGTTCAGTTTGTGGTTGACTATTTTTGTCTTCTGTTTCGGCTGCTTCATTTCGATTTGCGGTAAATAACGGGCTGTGACGATTTTGGATATTTGTATTATAGATATTGGAGGTGGTGGATTCATTGTTTTGTCTTTCTCTTTTGTGTTTTTTCCCGACTTGCCATGGATACCTATTATCTGTTTCGGTTTCTGCATCGCTAGTGTCTACTTCTATGTGTTCTATGTGTACAGGCGTATTGTGTGGGTTGGAGGTTGTGGGTCTAAAGTACTCAGAGCATTGGTAGATGATCCACTGTACGTTAGCAATCAGATGCTCCATAATGACCTGAAAGTCCCTACTATCACGGACAAGATCCAGCGAATCGCTATCAAATACCAGGATCAAGTAACAAACCACGAGAATAACCTGATACAGCAGTTTGTCACGTATTTCACGTGGTTTTGTAATTCCATGTTATTTGGGAAGATTTAAGAGTTATTTTAAATTTGTGGCAAATTCATTAGTACGGTCTTGTACTTCGTAATTTTAATTTCGTGCTTGGTTATGCTATTTTTGCTACGGTTAATTCCGTTTTAGTCTGAAAGGCACGAAAGGTCAAGCTTCTCAGCGCGTTCTGTTTAAAGTTCTACGAATTCTTCAAGTCATTTCAGTATGTTTCGTCGTTATGAAACATTATCTTTGTTTAAAATCCCAAGGTGAACCAATTCACGCATGTATTTCATCGACACATGATGTCATATTGTTGCAGTTGTTACAGCGTCTCGTGAGACGATTCGGGGAATCCCCCCTGTACGCGAGGCTGTATCAGCGGATTTGCCGCTTCACCGTTCAAGTATTACACCCCGCTTTCTTAGTACGTGGCAACCTTTACACCATGTCGGACATTTTGACTTGATTAAGGCGAGTTTGCGAGTTCATTGTTTTCCGCTTTTGTATTTACCCCATCGAGAAGAGCCCTATTACCGTAGTTTTCAGGGAAAACTAAATATGTACGACAACGCCGGATTCACCAAAAGTAACATAGTGTTTTGTGAAGTTTAGTGGAAGTTGGTTCACACAAATTCAGTATTATATTGGATCCTGAAAACCCAATGCCTAAGGAATATTCGTCGTTTGTCTTGCACCCGCCTTTTGGAGGAAGGACACCATCTCCTTCGTTGTTGTTAGCCTGTTTAACGTCTGCCACGTGCTCCTGACCAAGTACCAACAGCTGGCCAGGTAAATCATTTTTAACATCCCTTCGCTGTACCTGCTTTAGCAGTTGTGTTTCGAGGTTAGCTTCAATGTCCACGATTGCGTCTTGTTGGCAGGCCTTTTGATAACGTTCTTCAGTTTGTTTAAAGTTTAATGAGTACCACCTTTTGTATTTGTCATTTTGTGTTTTGTGTGCAACTTGTAATTTAAAGTGTGGATTGCCTGTTGGCAGATTCACTTCCACACGAGTAAAGTTTGAAGGTCTCCGACATTCAGTTGACCAGTTTGCTTTAGTAGTCTTATGTTTGAGCCAAAACATTTGTGGTAACATAGGACACGAGTATCAAACTAAAACTTTTGTGTTCAAGTAACGTTCTTTTGTGTTCAGATTGTAGTTCAGTATTATGTCAAGTTAGGATATTATTTTGTGTTAAGTTGCATGTGTGAAATTCATTGGTGCTTATTGAACTTGTCGATGTATTATTATTTTTTGTGTTTTTCTATTTTCCTTATTTTGGGATTGAGGGGTTAAGCTTGTGATTGATTTGCAGTACCCTCCCTTTAAAGTAAGTGTAATTTTTGTGATTTGTTTTAACGCAGTATTTTTGATTGTTGCCTTTTTGTGTGTAATTTCATGTATTCATGCCTTACCTTTTGATTCATTAAATATTTAGTATTAAATTTTGGTCTTGTTATTGCGTTCAGTGTTTCCCATTCATATTTGCGTTTCAGTGTTTTGTTAAAGATTTACGTGTAATAAGTGGCAAGCCTGCCTACAAGTCTTAAGAGTTTCTGTAAAGTAAGCATTTCAGTCAAGCAAGGTAAGTTACATCTTGCAGTAGAAAGCAGCTACGACGACCCCTTTCTCCGAGCCCTTTGAAAATCTTCTATGATGGGTTTCCTCCCTTTTTGATTTTTGGGTGACTTAAATATTATAGTGGCATTCAACAATTTCCACCCCTTTTACAACCACCATTAATTCAAGGGTCTTTTACCGTCTCGAACCCCCCATCTTCACTGTTTAGCTAGTCGCGCGGTTAAGGGATTCCATCATCCCCCATTTAATGTTGTAGTGCAGGATTGGCACCTGACAAGTTATACAACAAAGGTCCCAAAGTACGAAGACTCCGCAGAACCTGGCCGGTAGACCTAATATAACGAAGAAATAATATTCAATAAGGAGAAGCGTCACTGGATGCTTCGCTTACACGTCTCATACATTTATCATATTTACTCAATACTCAATGAAAGTAGATTGTAAATTTGCAGATTGTCAATAAAAAAAAGTTTTAATTTGAAGTAATTTATATCCGTGCAAGGTTTGGCCACTACCTTATTAGTGTATTTTTATTAATCAAAAATTATTAGATGTTTCTAAAAAAAAGGACGTGAAAGTCTTCCTTTTTTTAGAAACATTTCTATTTAAAAAAAATAAAAACATATGATGAGTCTACAAAAACGATAATTCTGCACATGTATTTGCCTTTTTTTCTGCTTAGGTTTGTTGTAAGCCTTTTATTCATTCGGTTCTCCTCCGAAAACACACGAAAACGAAGGGAGAAAACAAATGGCACAAAATAACAGCAACCAAAGGACAGAATGTAAAAAACAAAAACACCAAGGATGGCAAAAATAAAAATAACGGAATAAAAGTTGCACATGTTCTTCATTTTTTTTTGTTTTGTTTTCTCAACACATGCTGAATCAAATCTAAATTTACTCTTAAAAAATATATAAACAAAAGAAAAAATCAATGGATTTTCTCTGCGTTTAACCAAACCCCCGATAAGCCACACAAAACGAAGCTTCTGGGGTCCATTTTAAGCGGAACTTCCGTCTTACGATTCAACGAAAACCTATAATTTTTCAGTAAAACAGCCAGTCCTACCTTGGTTTGCATTATACCAAATCTCAAACCTACAAACAAAGAAGTTATGTATTTCCGTAACAATGTTATTGCTAACTTCGAAAAACTTACCAATGCAAGCGCGAGGCCCATCACCAAATGGCGTCCAAGCAGCAGAATGGCGTGCCGCTTTATTCTCTTCTGAAAACCGCTCAGGATCGAACTTTTCAGGATCGGGATAATAATCAGAATCGAGCTGAATACCAAGCGCGGGGATAAAAACTGTTGCGCCTTTTTTTAAAGTCACATCTGTACCAGGGATGTTGTAGTCTTTGGTGCACTCTCGTGTGTGAACGGGAACTGGAGGATATTTCCTTAGCGTTTCTAAAAGATTTGAAATATTTAACAGATTTCTACGACAAGCAGTAATCAATCAATGCAAAGAATGTATGTCGACGTAACAAAAAAGGAAAAAAAGGAAAGGAGATGTAAACTTAGGAGGAGAAAGAAAAGGGAGGCAAAAAGAAGAAAGCGGAGGAGTAGGAAAGGGTGGGGCGAGGAAGAAGTTAGGGAGGAGCCCTAGTAGGAGAAAGAAGAGGGTGGAATAGGTGAGAAAAGGCGAGGAGGGAAACGGCGAAATGTAAGAAAGGAGGAAGACGAAGAAGGAAGCAAAGCTCACCATTAATGCATTTGTCCATGTACGTCATTTCCATAACAGAATCGTAACTAATTTTACCGTCGTGTTTTTCCAAAACGGTGGTAACTTCCTTCCTTAATTTATCCTGAAGGTTGGTATTAAGGGCGAGCTCGTACATACAAAAGGTAGTGGTGGTAGAGGAGGTCTCAAACCCTGCAATAAAGAAAACAAAACACTGGGCTGCGAGTTCAGCATTAGTCAGAGAAACTTCGTTGCTTTCGTTTGTGTTTTTCACTTCCCCTAAATCATTCTCTGTAATCTTCACGTTGTTCTTAATCTGAAGTAACAAATGCATAAAATCCTTCCGGACTATCCTGTTTTCCTCCCTATACTTAACGGTTTGATCGACGACGTTCATAAAGAAGTTAGTAACGTCCTTCCTGTGAGAACTTATCCGGAAAATGCTGAAAATTTCTGGAAGTGTTAATGTTAGCAACCTAACAATGGAATCTTTTATGGATGTGTCGAAGAATTTCTTCCCGTATACTCTGAATTCCGAATTTGGGTCCTTCAGGCTATTACATTCGATACCGAATGCGCAAGATCCAATTATGTCGGTCGTAAATCGTCCCACAATCTCTTTAATATCGATCGCTTCCTTATTGTCGACCATTTTATCCAATACTCCGGTAAGTTCCGTCGAACATTCAACTAAAGTTTGGAACATCATCTTCATTTTTCCCGAAGTGAATGTAGGGGTTAACTTAGTCCTTAGACTCTTCCACTTTTGCCCTTTCAAAGAGAACAAGTGCACGCTTAGAGGATCTAATTCTTCATCCAAGTGAATAACGTGATCCGTAAAGTGGGCGAAATCCTTCGTCATTATGCTTTTTACCAAATCTAGGTCGACGGGGATGAATATTGGCCGCATGAAGAAATAATAACCGCCGAATTTGTGACCTTTCCTTTTAATTTCGTCGTAGACTTCTTTGAATTCGTACCCCAAGGTGATTTTTTGCGTGGCTAAGTTTTTGGCGTTCCCGAATGGGAACGTTGGTTCCGGTGCGAAAACACCTTTGCGGTTCCAGTGTCCGAAACATAATTTAAAGATGCCCACAACAACCGCTCCTAACGCTACGATAATGCCCAAAAAATCCACTAACAAACTATCGGTTAAGATAGCCATGGTTAAAAAAGGAACTTCTGCAGGAGTTGTGTTATATACTAGAAACGCACTGAAGTAAATAACAATTCTATTTTGCATCGGCCTATTATTTGTCTTATATAAGTAGACCCATTTTAGAACTTTGCATGTTTAAAAGGTAGATATTAAAGTTAATGAAGATGACATTGCAAGTTGGGGAAGATCTCACGAATGTTCCTATTAATTCCAATTTTATTGTTTTTTAAGTTTGGATTTGCCAAATTGTTATTTTGTCTGATAATTGTTGACCATTAAAAGCGAATTTCAATTCTGTTTGTTGCATTTGTGGTTTTTTTATTTGTATTAGAACGGATGTGAAAAATGGCTACAAACGTTTTCATAGAAGCTGCGTGTTTTAAGTAATTATTTGTTAATAAAAATTATGCTTCATTAAAATAAAATAATAAAAATAGACAAAGCATTTGGCTCGTCAATAACAGAAATTAATCAGTTTTAAACAATGGAAGTTTTCGATGTTGCAGTTTTAATGCAACTGCAAAAAACAAAAATAAATTAAACTTGCCAAACATCTTTACTTATTAAAATAATGAGTAAGTCTTATTTATCAAAACCTCCTCCCAGACTTGTGGCTTTAGATTGTTTTTAAATGACTTATCGAAACTGCGATTGCAAACGTTCGGATGAATAAGCAAAAATTGCCAAGAAAACAATTTTTATATTTAACAAAAACAATTTACTCAAGTGTATAAGTGGGCTAAGCACGTGAATCGCAAAATCACGATATTCACACATTAGTTTATAATCTACGACAACTACATTGCAAGGTTTATGAATAAACAAAACACTTGAAATATTTTATTTGACAACTTTTTCAGATGATTTTACAGTCCTCCCTCGAATAATGCAAAAGAAGCAAACCAAAAATTATTATCACCCAAAGGCCGTTAGACATAAAGAGTTCGTTAAAGAAGAAAAAAATTAACTATTACCAAGCTGACTTGTTCTTATAATGCATAAAAATCCGTGGCCTTACAATTGCATAATTGAGTATCTACATGGCAACTAGATATTAAAAAATAAATCTTGGACAAATTATGACTGCAGCATGATTAGTTGTAATTGAAATAATTACCAGCGTGGTGGACTTTCACGGTGAGTTTCAAATTTGTGTTTAAATTCTACCTTTTGGGCCAATTTTATAAACATAAAGCTAAAGAATTCAGATTCTAATAACAAAATAGACTTAGTTAAATGTATGAATCAACTAATCAACAGATAGGCTCTTTCGCCTATTCCTATTTCTATTTTTGGTAAAATATTTAGGTACCTAGGCCTTCTTTAATTAACAATCTTAAAATTACAGGCAATTGTTTTTAAAATACATTTTTAAATGTTTGCAACACCAGCTTTGATGTGAGAAAGACCTGCCGAAAATAATCAAAAGCTTCGATTATCTTGTGGTTTCAATTTAAATTTAAAATGCTTGAAATTCACCCAAATTAAAATTAAAAGCAAAGTATTAAATTCCAAACATAGGCAAACACCTAACAGACCACGCATTACTCTATCAAAAGTTAAAATCATGACCTGAGATACTCGACCTTGATGTCTGAAATTTAGATAAGAAGAGTGTAATTCGAAAGCACTTGTTTTCTTTTTATTTTAACGCGTTCTCACTTTTGCTAAATTGTTGTAAGTTGCTTGGCAAACAAATGTGCTGAAAATCGAGGACAAATTTAGGCAGACAAGGAAATAACACATTCAGCACATACAAACCTGCGTATGTGTTTTCAAAAATTTTATTACAGTGAGAAAATAGGCGAAAATACTTTAAAAATGTGAGGTTAGGTTTTAAAATTTTTTGAGTTTTGCTTTTCATGAATTTGGTAGCCAATTTCACAAATTGCGAGTGAGATTATCAAATTTGGAATTTTCCTGAGGATGTACAAGCTACTAATACTGATTCGAAACAGATTTTACTTTTGTTAATCGTTTTTGGGATTTTTGGAAAAAATGCCACGAGTAACATTGCCTTTTCAGCTTCTTAACTCACTGCTTCCTCTTCTCTTATTCGCTGTGCTTTTGAATTTTTTACCTGTCGTCCCACTTGCCTTACTGTTCATTGCTCTTCTCTTTTTATATTTAAATTGTCGTATCCAACGTAAGTAATAACTAAAAAGGGGTTCAGTACAATACATATAAACAAGATTCCAAAAGTTAAACAGATGGAATAAGTAAGAAAGAAATAAGCATGGAAGGACAAGGAGAAGAATGGGAAGTGGTTGTAAGGAAATAGGGAGAAGAAAAGCTTAAGCGAGATAACAACCAACAAAATGTGACAGAAATGGTAGCGAAAATCAGACAAGAAAGGCAGGGACCGAAAAATATAAATTTGACTTAAGAAAATGGAAGAAAACGTTTAAGTTTGTTAGACGAAAGAAATAAGAAAGAAAAGGCACAGATAAGCACGATTTAACACAATATAACATGTCGAACTAATAGAATAACAAAAGAAGAGAAAATCAATTGCTAAAGAGAAGGGGGGTGGAAATGAAGTGAAAGAGGAAGATAGAAAAAGCAGCAAGAGCTTGATGAGACAAGTAAAGATTAAAAAAATTAGTTTTTAGATAAAAAAGGAAGCTCCAACATTTAAAAAAATATATAATTTGCTTTGCTCTTTAATTTAATTACTTACAGCGATCTTACCTCAAGGTCGTTAGGTAGGTTCGTTGTTTGTTCAAATTTTTAATTAACCAAAATAAAAAAAAAAAACTTTGCTCAAATTGCAGATTCTTTTTATTTATTTTGTTTTCCCTATCAACCCTACTTAAAAGTATCTTAATATTATTTTATACACTCACTATTTATTCTTAACTTCCCCTTCTTTTCCAAAAAAATTCTCCAAAAACCAAAAATCCAATCTGCCTCTGCTTAACTCGCTCCTGCTTGAAATTTCCCCCGCTCGAACTGCTTTTACTCGAACTGCCTTTTCTTGAACTGCTTTTGCTCGAACTGCTTTTGATCGAACTGCTTTTTCTTGAAGTTCAGTCTTCACTCGATTTTTCTTCAAATTCACTTTCTTTTATTTAATACAGGTTCTTAATCTTGTTAATTGTATTTATAGTTGATTATTTATTCAATATTTACTCTTTTTGGGACGAGCAACTTAATTTTCTTGTTGCCCCTTCGAATTCAAAATATCAACTGAATTCCAAATTTGTTTTTTCTGTATCCTGGATTTTTAACTCACATTTGTCTTGTCACTATAACGACTATTTACAAGGTTTCTAAAGTAACTTATTCTACGTTTCTAAGACTATTAATTTAGCTAATTATTTACTAACAATGATCACTATAATAACTTAAATTTAATCTAGCTATCTTAAAATTATATTATAATTTTTTATAATTTAAAAAATCTGCATTACCAATCTTTGCAAAATAATACTTTCATTAATTAACTCAAAAAATAATATAACCTTTAGTTATAGGCATCCAAATTAAATATCACTTCAGTATATACATTTCCGTTTACCCATATAGGGTGAATATGTTCTTCTGCTGCTTCTTCTTCTCAGACCATATTAGTCCACTCCTGGACCTAGGCCTCTCCCATATTAGTACATTATGAAATTAGTTTATGCACGATCGCATTATAATGTGTCAACTATGTCGAATTTGTTTGACATAAACGTCTATTTATAGCCCGTGGGTGTCTTTATAGGCCGCCGGTCTATAATGAAACGTCAAAAATTGATAAACAGTTTAACAGTCTTATAAAGAATTTTTTTAAATTAAAATCGAATGTATGCTCTTTATTAGAACTCTATTTAGGGTAATTTGTATTAACAACACAGTTAACACAATTATTTATGTGAATATTCCTAGGCGTAAATGCTTCAACCGTTTGACAGTTGTCAGTAAAAAATTAAAATAATTGAGCAACTAATTACTCGATGTGGGTAGAAAATTAATTTATTCCTTTTATTTCAGTTTTAAAATCTTCGATCGTGCATAAAATTATGTATGTACCTACCACTGGCGTAACTTGCTTTTATGGCCTTCGACGTGTCTTTAGCCCTCGACTAGCGTCTCGGGCTCAAAATCACGTCTCAAGCCATAAAAGCATCTTTACGCCCTTGGTACATAAATAACTATTATAATGTACAGCATTATGGCATGAATGAAATTAGCGCATGAACGCAGTGAATGAGCTAATTTCATGAATGCTGCATTATAAACGAATTTCATATACTATTTCATCGTCGACTTACAATTATTTATAAGAAATTTAATTTAGCTTTTTTGCTAAAATAATAATTATTCAGTAGGGTGTCCCTTAATAATGGTCATTTTGATTTTTCGTGCTCTCACTCCCTGGAATCATTCAAGATACTAAAAAAATAAGGTGTGCAAAATCCTGGTCCGGTGGAACATGGTTAACCCGTGCCGCTAAGCTGTTCAAATTTCACATTTAAATAACATTGAATTTGAATATTTTTTCAATTTCACTTCCTGATTAACGTTTTTTTCTCGATTCAACCTATTCATTACAGATCATTACGTGGTAATATGGTCGGATGCCGATTTTAGTTATTTTAAACTTTAAAAGTACGCCACACTGGCGTACACGGTAGCATTCTAGCATAGTTCCGAATGCTACCGTGCACGCCAGTGTGGCGTAATTTTCACGTTCAAAATAACTAACATCGGCCTCCGACCATATTACCATATTATGATCTGTAATGAATATGTTGGACCGAGAAAAAACTTTCATCATGAAGTGAAATTGAAAAAATATTCAAATTCAATGTTATTTAAATGTGAAATTTGAACAGCTTGGCGGCACGGGTTAACCATGTTCCACCGGACCAGGATTTTGCACACCTCATTTTTTTAGTATCTTGAATGATTCCAGCTGGTGAGAGCACGAAAAATCAAAATGACCATTATTAAGGGACACCCTATTATTCAGGTTATATAAAATTATGACGTATTTGTCACAAAATAGTATTTGTTACTATAGGGATTGATGTGGTTGTTAAGTAACGTTTGTTTATTCCGTTGTCACAACGACTTTATGGCACTGTCCCATAAAGTATAATACGAATTATGCACGATTTTCTCTACAATAATGATAGCGTACAGCTGCACAAAAAAACATTAAATATCGACATGGTTTTTAATTGGAAGGTATTGGCATTTAAACGTCTCGCTTGCCAGGCGGGTTGGCGAGTGGGTGTAAGATTTGGGAAGGATAAAATAAATCTATAATTCCTTGTAAAACCTACCGAAGGTGTAAACCGCACTTAAAAATTCTATTCAAAAGAAGGAAAATTGACGAAATGCTTATAATTGCTACACTAAAATTTAACTGTAGGGTCCACGCCGACAATCGTTAAAGAGCCTCTTGTTATTAGTTTTACAAGGGATTATAAATTTAAGGCTGAAGTGGTTTTCACCATTTACCGTAACGTTGACTATAGGTAGGATTTAGGTTAGGAGAAGAATCAAGGCTCGCGTGGGCAGGGTCGCTTTCCTGAAGTAGATCTATCCTCTACTGGGATCGCAGAGGAGTATCTACCAGCTACCACTGAATATATACTAGGACTAGTATTTTATTTATTTCAGGCTACAAAATGTTTCCAGGTGGTACGATTCCTAGCCTTGGTTGTCTCTTCTTGCAAGTTTGTTCTCCTGTTTGATAGTCTGCAGATGGTGTCGTTCTAAGTTTGCTTCGGTCGTCCACGTCTATTTTTTTCTGTGCACCTACACTTCCACACTGCTTTCACCAGGCGTTCATTGTGCATACAAATGAGGTGTCTAAACCTTCGGAGTTGGCTTCCTTCGATATGGATGATTGGGCTTTCTACCTGTAGTCGTTCTCGAATCATCGTATTAGGGGATTTTGTCGATTCTGGTTACTCCTTCTATAGCCCTCACGATTTTTATCTCGCTAGTTTGTAATCGCAGCACATTTTTTTGGGTTAGTACCCAAGACTGGCAGCTGTATGTAAGAGTAAAAACTTACTTGTACAACTTAATTTTGGTTGGTTGTCTGTTCCTAAAACATTTATTTGCAATTGTGTAGTATTGACTTTCTGTATTGGCTATCCTTGAGTTTAATTCTTTTGATATTTCACCTTTACTCTTTACTGTGCTGTGTAGCCCCCAAATACCTATAGCTATTCACTTGCTCAATTTATTTTTTCTTTAATTTAAGATGAAGTACCTGTTGTGTTCGTCAAACCACTATACTTTTTGGTTTATCACAATTTATTTCCATTCCATGTTTTTACAGGCATTTACACCACACATCAAGGTCATGTTGCAAACTGTTTTGGTCGTGTGATATTAGCAGAGGCTGAAAAATATCCAAAGTGCATATCTCTATTTTATGGCATATTTTTGAATCTTTGTTTCTATGCGTTTCTTGCACATCATGTTACTGCGAATTAGTTTTTTACTGCGTATTTGCATATATTACCATTGTATTGCATAATGCATGGGCAAAACGGTATAGAGCATATTTCGACTCTTTTCGGTCAACTTGATGCATATTTTTTTGTACAAATGCACTGTACCTGTCTGACGCACAGTTTAAATAGGGTAGCTGAGTTAGTTAGGTTAGAATTTCCCACAGTGAATAAGTTAGTATCTAATCTAAAAAAATTATTTGTTAAAACACCTCTTAGAGTGCAAAGATATAAAGAAAAACTTTCTGCGGTTCCTCTGTCACCAGAACCAATCTTGACCAGATGGGGAACTTCGTTGAATTGTGTCATATTTCTTGCCGACCATTTTAATGGTATTAAAAATGTAATTTCAGAATTTGATTCAGTTAGTTCAATCGCAATTGAAAAATGTAAAAATATTTTTAAGAAACCGTCTGTTGTAAATCAGCTACCACACATCAAATCAACCTTTGCCTGCATTGCATTTGCAATAGAAAAACTTCAAGACAGGAACTTTCTTTACCAGAAAGTATTCAGATAGTTGAGACGTTAAAAAACAAAATCAGTAGTGCTAATAGCTCCGTATATATGCCTAAAAATTATGTTTTTATTTTGTTTATAATAAGAAAGATGAATAAACAAATAAGAATTTGTATTTCGCATGTAGTAGTGCATAGCTGATAATGTTCGTTTGTTTGTTTATTTAATGGGCGAAATCATTCGTTAATGACAATTTAATTTTACAAATAATTCTGCATATTTTAGTAATTTTTAGTGCATATTTGCATACATATTTTCTGATTTTTTTGGTGAATATTTTCCAGTCTCTGAATATTAGTAATAGATCATCAGCAAAGTGCATGAATGTATAATGGTATTAAATTTCGATAGCCTAGGCAGTGTTGTTGTGTCCCGTTTTGGCATTCTTTTATAATTAAATCCATCAATTATGATAACTATAAGTATCCGTAATAGATGGTCTCAATACATTGGTTTTCAATATGGCACCTTGTCTTACTGCTTGTGTTGTAAGAAACTCTTCAAATGCTTCTTCTCCTATTTTAATTACCCTTGTAGTATTTGTATAAAAACTTGACAGCAACAATAAGGTCTTCGTTTACGTGTTTTTGGCGCAGGACTTGCCAAATTTTTGTCCTTGAAAGTTTGTCGAAGGCTTATCGCAAGTTCGCAAACTTCATAAACATCGCTTTGCCTTTATCTAGTACCATAATCTGCCTTACTATAAATATTTGGTCTTGAGTACTTCTGTGACTTCTAAATCCGCATTGTTCATCTGATAAGGAGTGCTCCACTTGTTAACCTAATCGTTTCTTAATAATTCTTTCGTACACTTTCCCGGGAACACTTAGCAAAGAAATACCTCTATAGATAGTTTTGGCATTCCCTGTTATCACCCCTCTTGTACATTGGTACGATTATTGTTTTCTGCCAGTCTTCAGGTACTTCTTTTTGGTGCCATGCCCTATTAATTATTGCTAGGAAACTATTCTTCCCTATTTCCTTATAACCACTCACCCTTCATCTCCTTTTCCTTCCATTCTTACTTGTTTCTTTCTTATTCAATTTGTTTGACTTTTCTCCTTCAGGCTTAATGCTTTTCTATTATTTATTATTCTGTTAACAGTCTGTTTTATTAATTTCCCCGTGGTCGTCTATCTTCTTTTTTGGTTACCCGCTTTTCACCTCCTTTTTATTCAAATTATTGTTTTTTAGCCTCTGGCTCTCTTGACATTTTCTTTCTGCCTTCTTTCTATTGGCCATCTATTTGTTTTTATCCGACTTTAGCTTTCTAATGCTTTCTCTCTCTCCTCGATCACACATCACCACTTACTCGCCCTCTGCTTTCCTCGCCTCATCTCTTTCATTCTTGGGTATCTGTCCTCCGACTTTGTCCCTTTTTAAGCATAATAATTCTTCTTTGATTTTAATCTTCTCCAAATTTGATTATCAGTCCACAGCTCTTTAACTTTCAGACTAATTAACCTTCCCATCTTATTAATTTCATTGCGTATGTTCTTTGCTGACTTCTTCATTTTCTGGGTGCTAATTATCTCAATGAGGGTTCGATTGCCAAGGCCATTACGCACGTATTAAAAACGTAAGATAAAATCTTAAAAATCGATAAACTAATTTTTTCTTTCAGTTCACGATGTTCCGGGCTACATTCCTCATATGGGCAGTCCTAATTGCACTCCAACTCACGTTGACAACCCAGCAAGAATGCAACTTCAGATATTGGAAAGCAATCAGCTGCAGTGGAGTCCACTCGCTCAGTCAACTCGAAGAAGGTGTCCAAACGTGCATCAGGCGTGAAGGAATCAGGGAGGAAGACATCCAAGGTTTGGAAATCCATTACAGCGATGTGGATTACTTGGATTCTGAATTCTTCGAAGAAATGCGCCATGTTTCTTACTTGCAGATCATGTACAGCAACATTACGAGCTTGCCATCGGGCTTGTTTTATATGCTCACTTCCCTGGAGAAATTTGAGATTAGTTTAAGTGAAATTGGTAGCATCGATGCCAAGGCGTTTATGGGACCAAATGAGCTGACCCATTTGTTCATGTACAGCAATAACATCTCCAACTTACCAAATGGGTTGTTTAAGGATCTGAGCTCGCTTACTTTCCTCGACCTGCACGACAATAACCTGGAAGGCGTACACCAAGATACTTTCAAGAATTTGAAGCAACTCTCGACTTTAGATCTGTCTTTCAATGAGATAAAACAATTGCCACCTAATGTTTTCGCCAACCTTTCTTCTTTGTCGACCCTTTGGTTGACCGACAATAAACTTGCAACCTTGGATGAAAATTTATTTAAAGACACACCACACTTGAAGAAGCTCTACTTGTTTAACAACTCCTTAACCGTTTTGCCTAGTAAGCTTTTCAACAATTTAACCCGACTAGTTGAACTAAGCCTGAAGGAAAACAGCATAGGTTATTTAGAAAACACCCTGTTGGAGAAATTGTACAAATTACAGGCGTTCGATGCGTCTGAAAATAAAATCGTAACGCTTCCTGAAGTTTTCTTCAATAACACAAAGGAGATTTCGCGAATAGACTTGGAGAACAACCTTTTATTAAGTTTGGGGGCAGATGTTTTCAAAGGGCTCAAACTGTTGAAGAAGCTAAACCTCAACGGCAACCATATCAAAAACTTACCAGCCGGCTTGTTTAAAGACAATGCCAATTTAACTACCCTGAAGTTAACAAGGAATAAAATAGGATCTTTAACACCTTCGAGCTTCCAAGGGTTGCCTCATCTTACCGAACTTTATCTGGACAAAAACCATATTACCAAAGTAGAAGCGGACACGTTTAAGAACCACACAAACTTGGAAATTCTAAACCTTAATGGAAACAAACTCACGAGCCTTCCATCGGGCGTTTTCCAGAATCTCGAAGCTTTGGTTAAACTTTTCCTCTACGAAAACGACCTCACTGGTTTGGATGCTAAAATCTTCAAAGGTCTTTCCAATCTGAGGATATTAAACTTGAATTACAACCTAATCGACAGTTTGCCACCAGGAATCTTTAAGGATCTTACCTCTCTTCAATACCTTAATCTTAACAACAACAACATCAAAACTTTCCAAATGGGAACATTCGAAGGTTTAAGCAACTTGATCCACGCAAACATCGAAAACAACCAAATTCACGAAATACAAAGCGATAGTTTTCTGGGGTTGTCCCAACTAATGCATCTATCATTGTCGCAGAATTTCATATCAGACTTATACCCAGCAGTCTTCAACGGACTTGGTTACCTGGAAACCCTCGAATTAAACTACAATAACTTAACAGTCCTCCGGGAAGGAATCTTTTCAGATCTGAACAATCTCAACGCCTTGTATTTGATACGAAACAAAATCAACAGAATCGAACCGGGAGCCTTCCAAGGGCTCGTAGAATTGTTCCACCTCTCTTTACGTGGAAATAACCTCACTCATTTGGATGGTCAAACATTCACCGGCGTCCATAGGTTAGCCTACTTAGACCTAAGCAAAAACAACATTAAAACCCTTAAACCCGCAGTGTGGGAACCAATCCAAGGTCTTCAAACCATCATCTTGGGCTACAACCAACTCAGATACCTAAACGAAGAAACTTTCCAAACAGCCCGTTATTTATATCAGGTGGATTTATCAGGAAATAAAATCAATGAGCTTCCAATCGATCTTTTCAAACCAATAGAAGCGTTGAAAATTCTAACCTTGAATAACAACAACCTCAGAGCTATCACAGGACGAACCATCCCAGATGCACCTTCGTTAAATCACCTGTATTTGCAAAACAATACAATCGAATATATTCAACTTGGTGCTTTTAGAAAGTACAAGCTGTTGAAGGAACTTCGACTTGATAACAATAAACTGAAGCATCTCGATTCGCAGACTTTCATTGGGCTTGAGGAACTCAACCGACTTGGATTGACAAACAATAGCATTGCCGAACTGGATCCTGATGTTTTCAATGGGCTACCGGCCTTAAAACAAGTCGACTTGGAAGGAAACAGGCTTCATCCTTTGCTTCTCGAGGAAATTTACACGAGATATCCCAAGAAAGAGGCCGTAAAATTTTACTAATCATTTTGATGGTTGCCATGTTTGTTTTATGGTCCGTTTGAGCCCTTTTTGGTTTGATAATAAAATTAAATGCCTTGACGTTTCGTATTAAAATTTCATTTCGTGATTATATTAGCTTCAAGGAGTTTCCATTGTTTTTTGTAATTGTAAAAAGTTTATGTTTGGTTATTAACCATTCTGAAAATAAAATGTTTTGTTTATTTCAAAAGCCTTATTTTTCAAGGGAGGAGAAGGGAGACGCAAAATGGATGTTAATTTTGGCTAAAGAATGCGTTAAAGTTAGAATTTGTTCGTTGAATTTAGTTTACCGATTAAGCGACCGTGTTGTCTTTGTTATTATAAAATAAGAATAAATATTTTATTTGTCTTATACTGGTTAGTCAAGTACAACTCTGAGATTTTTATAGGAAAGATCCTGATTTGAAAATAGTAAAAAAGCATGTAAATGTCTAAGCTACTTTGAGTTATGAGTATGTTTTCTCTGGTAAAAATAAAAGTCACGTCAGGCTGTTCGAGTCTGTGTTACTTCAAGGTGAGTATTCTTCTTTTTTTTAAATAAATAACACCCGAGCCTTCCATATTTCAAGACATCTTTAATTACCACAAAAGGCAATTATTTAAGAATTGACGTATCAATTAATTCAATAAAGGACGAGTTACTGTTCGTAAAAAAAGATGAAAACCCCAGAACCACACGGCTGATTTGAATAAAATGAATCCACGATTAAACTGCATCTAAGTAGGCCATGGCCACGAAATGCATCTGAAAAGGAATTGTAGTTCTAGGCTTCTCTCAGCTGATTGTTAGTAATGAGTTGTACCTTAAAATCTGTCGCATTGTTACGTCCTTTACCATCAATCACTTGAACTTGTATGGCAAAATTTTTATTAAAGCAAATCCAAGAGCGGCAATTGTTAAGCTTTTAAAGATAACCAGGTCGTTTTACCATAATAATAAAAGGTTTATCAATCTTGACATACATAAGATGCACTTTGACCATAGCCTTCAGCAACAGCACGAAGAATTCAAGTCATAATGTGAAATTTACTGCTTGAAAGTTGTTTTGAATAAAAATTTGGATTGTTTACGTAGTCAAAGAACACCCCACTTACGGTTTAAGGCGATTTAAAGCCTTTGTTTTTGTGTTGGTGAGTTCATTGTTAACTCAGATTGCACACATAGAACATAAGTGAAAACCAATTTTTAGGGGGGTTTTGAGTGAATACGTGAACAGTGTGCCAAGGAAAAAGGTAAGCGGACCATTTATAAATATTTCCGAGATTTCTATGATTTCTTTAATTGTTATTATTAAACTTTAGTTGTAATTTTCAAAATTCATTAAATAAATTGTTATTGTTGAGGTAGAAGAACTCAAGGTTTCGCCCACTTTTTTAAGGCGATTCTTTAGGAGGAAAAGGGGAGCACTAAAAGAGCACGACAAGTGGACGAAACGTTGAGCTCGTCTGTCTTAACAGTGAAACCGTTTCAACCCGGAAGACGTTCTGTTAAGACTGACACTGACCGTGGAAGTCTTTGAATTCATTTTTAAATAAATTCTAATTCAAGCAGCGTATAGGTATGAAAAATTATTCCAGTAATTTGAACAGATTTAAGCTGCGGCTTTTAAGCTTTAAAAAAAATTTTTACCAAATAAAAGTGCGGCTATTTCTGTGAAACAAATGTTAAAAACATCGTCAATAATAAACTAAAGGAGTGTTTGTTCCCTACAGTTAAGATGTTACCTAAAATTTTCCGAAGTCTCCCTCTACTGCTCGCCCTGTTACTAACAGAAACAACCTCCCAAGGAGAAAAACCGTGCAACTTCAGGTTTTGGAAATCAATCGCTTGCGAAAATATCCACTCAGAAAAACAACTCAAGGAAGGCGTCGCCGAAAGCATAGCTAAAGATAATTTCAAAAAGGAAGACTTCCAAGGTTTAGAACTTCAAGGAAGCACAGTCGATTACCTTAACCCCGATACCTTCAAGGACTTTCAACATTTACTCAAATTTCAAATCTCTTCCAGTAACGTCAGCAACATACCGAGCGGTACTTTCGAAAAATTGGCTTCGTTGAACGAAGTGCAGATTGGTTTCAGCAATGTAGGCGGTATCGATAAGAAGGCATTTTCAGGGCTTGGAAAACTAACAAAATTACTCATCTACGCGAATACGATCGGCGAATTACCCGAAGGACTGTTCGCTGGGTTGGCTTCTTTATTGGAACTGGATTTACACAGCAACAAGTTGGAAAAAATCAACAAAAACGCCTTTAAGGATCTTCACAACCTCGTTAATTTAAACCTGTATGGTAATAATATCAAGGAACTTCCCGTGGGTATCTTTGAAGGCCTTCCGTCCTTGGAGAGTTTGTGGCTTTTAGAAAACGAAATCGAAAACTTGCAAACTGACACTTTTAAGAACTTGCACAACTTAAAAGAGCTGAATTTAAATAAAAATTTATTAACAAAGTTACCTGGTGGGATATTCAACGATTTAACCTCGCTTATTGCGATCGATTTAACCAATAATAGACTCGAAAGCCTAGAAGGGACTTTGTTGACCCCTTTGGTCAATTTGGAGAGATTTTCCGCACACAACAACAAAATCGCGCAAATACCGAAAGGATTCTTTGCCACCAATACGAAAATTTCAAACATTAATTTAGGAGGCAACCTAATAACGAATTTGGAACCCGGCTTGTTTAATGGCCTGCGTAAGCTGCACGATTTAAACCTAAGCTACAACCAAATCAAGTCCTTACCTGATGAGATATTGAAGGACAACCAGGATTTACCATTTCTGGATTTAAGCAACAATCAAATTAAAACCGTAAAGCGTTCGAATTTCAAAGGACTGTCGAAACTAACTGACCTTAATTTGGGAAACAACGAAATATCCGAAATTTCACCGGATTCCTTCGATGAGCTCGAAGGGTTGTTTGCACTTAATCTTGGGCACAATCACTTAGCTTCCTTTGATAAAAACCTTTTCAAAAAGTTGGCTCAGCTGGGGACGCTGAAGCTTCAGGGGAATTTAATTGAAAATATTCCGGTTGGAGCCTTTGAAAATTCAAAAACTCTAAAGCACCTCGAGTTAAGCAACAATCGATTAAGGACTCTAGAAAGTGGAGTTTTTAAGGGACCTTCGGGATTAATCGAGTTATCCTTGCAGGAAAATCAGATTGAAAGCATCAAACCTGGTGCTTTTAAAGACTTAAACGCGCTTAGCTCGCTTTATTTAGCTGGTAATGGTATAAAATCGTTAGAAGCTGGCGCATTCGAAGGATTATCAGCTCTTGGTTACATATCTTTAACGAATAACAAGATAGATTTAATTCAACCTGGTAGTTTTAAGGGTTTGTCGAAACTACATTCCTTGGGTTTAGTAAATAACACAGTTAGCGAATTACAACCGGATCATTCAGTGGGCTTGATGATTTAGACAGGCTTGAATTGTCGGAAACGAAGTTAAAGGTTATTAAAACTGGCGTGTTTTCTGATTTGAAAAAATTAAAGCAATTGCAGCTCAGTCATAATCAAATTGAAAAAATCGAAGATGGCGCGCTTCAAGATTTAAAAGAATTAAACTATTTATACATGTATAACAATAATCTCGCTGAATTAAACAAAGAAACGTTTGCAGAGCTAAGTAATTTGGAATACTTGGACCTGGGGGCAAATCGAATCCAGACAATAAACCCCGATGTGTTAAAACCGCTCTCTTCGTTGAGATTTCTTCATTTAGCCAATAATGAACTCAAGAACCTCCCAAATGATACTTTCATTAACGGTCCGAATTTAATCGAGCTGAACTTGTTGGGTAATCAAATCGAAAACTTGCCTTCTGATATTTTCAAGCCGGTGAAATTACTCAACAGTTTGTATATTGGCAACAATTCCTTTAAGGTTATCAACAAGGAAACAATCCCGAAAGCTCCTGGTTTGATGTATTTACGTTTATACGACGGAAAGATCGAGTCGATTCAGCCTGGCGCATTTGAAAATTTCAAACACCTGCTGGAAATTGACTTGAGTAACAACAAACTGAAAGGTTTGCAAGATCATACCTTTTCAGGGTTGGATAAAGTGTATTCGATCAATTTGAAGGACAACGAAATTAGTGAAGTAAACCTACAAACTTTCGGCGAGCTGCCTTCGTTGAAAACTGTGTTTATAGAGGGAAACAAATTAAATCCCAGTATTTTAGAGGAAATCAATAAGAAGTATCCAATACCGATTCCGATAGTATTAAATTGAAATAATTTTAAGGATTTCATATTGAAATTTTGTTTTGTATGTTTAAGATTTGTTTGTAGCTGTCGCTACAATCTTCCATACTCGACGGAGTAAATCTCACTTACGTCCCTTGGTATGTAAGTAGCTATTAATAATTTAAGAACTAATAAATTCTGCTGTAATTGTTCAACGTGAATATGTAAGTAAGAAAAATAAATGACATGTTGCTTATGATGTATTACTTTATTCGTTCGATACTGGAACAACGCAAGTATATCTTTTCATAGTGGTTTCTTCAAAATTTCATTACTTCTTTAACAATTATATAAAACCTACTTAAACAATAGCAGAAACAAATTAGACGAACACGTTATCTTCAACGAACATCTTGAAATTTATAAGAAACCATGTAAAAGCACTTTATAAAACATTAAAAATTGTTTTTTTAACTAATTAATTCTTTTCTGTTAACTCAAACAAAACAATATTAAAAATCAATGCTCTCCCGGTTCGACGATGATTCTCTTCACGTGATTGGGGATCTCGTTTCTGTAAGTAAATTTATTCTAACTTAGTTTTATTTTACTCTTTAATAATTTTACATATATTTAGAGATCAATACTGAGAAACCTATAAGTACTTTTGTTTAATGATATCATAAGCATATTGAGAATATTCAAATCTAATATTATAATTCATCATTGCTATTTTTTTTAAATTACATCATTTAACTATCTATCGCTGGAATTTTGTTTTTTTTTATTTTTGCCTAAGTAGAGAAAGCACTAATATCAACAAGGATAGTCCAATTCTGCCCAATTCGATACTAACCTGCCTTTTTGCAAAAGGTATACTAAACCACTGTTATCAATTTACGATTAACTGGATGACTTATTAATTCGGAATATTAAAAATCAGAGGAGAATTTTTAAAGAAAAACAAAGATCTAGTGGATTCACATTAATAATAGCCAACTCAGTTTTGTTGTTGCAAAGCCATTATAAGAGCGTATTTGTGTATTTATTTATTGCGGATATAACCATTTATAAAAAATTGTATAATATAAGCGTGAGGAAAAACAAAAGAAAAGAACAGAAGAAGGTTAATTCTTACAAATCTAAATATTTTTTAATTATTATTGCATTCTATGTATTAATCTGTGCAATCGGCAGTACGGCAGAGTGGGGGTGCACGTAATACTGACATATAGTAAGTTAAGCAGAGGTCTGCTTGGTCTGAACAAGAATGGGTGATCACTCTGCGTCTCGGTGTGTCCGGCCCCTCGACACTATAAAGGTATAAGAGGGTAAAGGAGAAAGAAAGAAAGAAAGTATTAATCTGTAAAATAAAGTAAAAATTAAATTTGCATACTTTTTTTATAGCAACAGTACCGTAAGTTGACATTAAATAGTTCCTCGCAAGCCTCTCATTTCCTATTCATCAATTTATTATTCCACCAAGTTTCATCAACTATGAAGACTTTTCCATAAACTGCCATGAAAACTTTAAATTTGGCATAATAAATTGACACTAATTCTCACTAAAGTAAATGCTTCACCTACTGCACTAGGCAGGTAAGTGTAGGTTTACTACCCTATCGTCATGGCAACCTATAAGCCTTTAAATATTATCGAATTTCACATAAGTGTAAATTATGTTTAGACAACAATGCTTATAATGAATTCGAAGACTTCCACGGTCAGTGTCAGTATTAACAAAACGTCTTCCGGATTGGGACCGTGTCATTTTGAGACAGAAAGACTCAACGTTTCGCCCACTTTTTTAAGGGGCTTCTTCAGGAGGAAAGGGAGCACTAAAAGAGCACGGTAACTCAACGTGCCAACCACGCCAAAGGCGAAACTCTTTTAGCAAGGGGCAGAAGGATGATTCAAGCGCTTTTAAGGTTGCTTGAGTGTCAGAAAGAATGTTTATGTGTTGCTGAGTATACCCACGTTTTACATTCTCTTTTACACACCGCATTATAGCAAAGATTTCAGCTTGGAAGACTGTGCCTTTCGTCCCAAGAGTACACTATTATGCTCTCTTTTGCTCTTACGCCGTATACCTGCCCCTGTATCCTATGCTGTGCGGGATCCATCTGTAAACCAGACTAGCCCTTTCTTCAAATGGGGTTCCTCGGGCACAATCATTGCGATCGTATCTCACAGTGAATATTTTGTCAAAAGAAAACCCTGGTTCAGTGTAGTCCTGTTCACATTCTAGTGACGGGTTAACCTTTAACCAATTCCTGTATGCGTTTGTGTCCACGCCCTTCGTTTTGAATATGCCAATAATTGCTGGTTTCATTCTATGGGCCGCAATGACATTCGGGTTTTTGTCCCTGTTTAAAATGACTACATATATCATCCGCATTTCCTTGGACATAGAACTCCTCATCCTTCAAGAGATTCAAAGTACATCGGACAAACCGAACGTAAGTTTAGCATTAGATTTAAGAACAT
The DNA here is from genome assembly GCA_963082815.1 of Melanotus villosus. Classification (NCBI taxonomy): domain Eukaryota; kingdom Metazoa; phylum Arthropoda; class Insecta; order Coleoptera; family Elateridae; genus Melanotus; species Melanotus villosus. Next base: position 45,940,379 of record OY720426.1, read on the forward strand.
GTCATATTCAGAAACTCGAGCGTCGCCCAATACATTTATGAAACATATCGCCGGTATTAAATACCACGCCTTAGAAAATTGTACCGGCGTTTTCGGCACTAAACTAAATTATTTTTTCTTAAGAAAAAGAAATAACATTTGGAGTAACGTTTGATTAGTCAGCAAGTAAGGTTCTGAGAGAATACTTTGCAATTAAATTGGTTTCAGCAAAATGACTACAGGATCGTCATCGAAAGATTAGAAGTGGCCTCGTACAATGAAAGATTTTTTAGCGACTTTGGGGTTCACCTTATATCATTATACAAGAACCCAAAAGCGAATGAATGTTTCTGGCATTTTTAATACAGGATTTGAGTTATGATTTAACGGTAGTTTTAACCTAAACATAATACAAATCAATGTCATTAGTAATGAATCATTACTTTAGAATTACAGAACACCGTACAGCTTGTAAGTATTTAAGCAACGAGTATCGAATATTTACCATGTATTGTTCGGCAAATGTGTGCGATATGTATCAACACGACACGTTTGGATTGAACACTAATAAGTGTTCTTTCACCTCCGTGTCCTTCATTTTTAAATTTCATCAAAAATTAAAAGTATTTCTCTAAAGGTGTGAATCACAAAAACAAACACTTCTAGTATTGAAAATTTTGGATAAATCCGTTCTTAGCCTGCAAATTAAAACCATAGCCTATGACAGTTTTTCTCAACCCCAGGAATAAAAACAAAGTTGTCACCTTTATTAAGCGTCTAACTTTGTGTCATGTTTAACGGTCTAGGTGAAATATGGCAATGCTGTTTATCATAAGCACTGTGCTGCTTTGAAAGGCTGAAATGAACAACAGATTTTTTACTTTCGATATTTTCTAAAATGTACGTCGATGTTGCTTAAAACGTCTAATTACAGGGTTTTTATTACGTCAATAATCGATCTTTCAATGAATCAAAGTTTCCTCCTCACACCCCTAGAGGACGATACATGCTTCACATAAAGGTGTTGTAGACGTATCCCGATATTTCATGGTCCACGACATGCACGTCAAATTTGTGAAAGAGTGAGATGGAAGTCTAATAGTGAAACCTAAAAACATGCGGCACTCAGGAAAAAGCGCGTGAAATTTGAAATTCTTGTCCTTATGAAATTGAAAATAAATACATTTATTAGCTGCCACCTATATTGCAAGTTTCTCAGCTTATTATAACATAATCATAGGTTTTCACTAATAATATTTTTTCATATTTTGACTTTGACAGAACGAACCTAACCTAGGTTTTTAGGTTGAGTAGTAGATGCGTTTTCTCTTTCTGTACTGAGGGCCATGAGATATCGGGATGTGTCTACAATAAAACTAGTCTGCTCTACCATGGCAACGGCTAGTTGACCAACGTGTAGTTTTTTTGCTTTTCTCTTACTGAGTGTGTGTGTGTGTGTGTGTGTGTGTGTGTGTGCTTTTGTTAAATACCGTAGGTACTGTATTTAATTTATATCGCAAGTTCAAATAAAAAGCCCCCGATAAAGAAAATACGTGCTTAAAATTTAAAAAACGATGCCGCCGGCATTTAGCACACAGCAAACACATGGACCGCTAAAATGTTATTAATTAACCTTATTCCTTAATACATCTTTTATTTAAAGATTGTTTAAAATATTTTATTTGAATACACAGCATAGCACAGCTTAAAATACCTAACATGTACCTACCACTGTTGTAAACAATAAAATTAACACAAGTAGAAGGTTCAATCCTTTGGTTTCTTATTATGCACTCTACTAAACGAAAACCCACTAAATGGACAGCGTGATCACTTGACTTAAGGTGATTGTACTCGGTAAATTTTCCGTAATATAATTTGCGTAAAATATATTAAATTCTATTCCAACTTATAGAATGAGTAGATCCTAACTCATAGCATCATGTTATATACAGTGTGTTTCACTTTACATGAAGACACTTAAATAACTGTGTTATTAATAACGCAATTAGTATAAAACTTTTACCAGTAATAGAGGCCATTAACGACGGTGGTTACACCTTGAAAAATAGTCGATTATATGCAGACTTTGTTCCATTTTTTGATAACCAATTTTAATGTAGGGGTGACGGGCGATTTGTTTTTTAATCATTTATCTTTTGCCGGTCAATAGAAACATCGGTTTTGTTATATTTAAAAAAAAATAACGTTTTAGCAATAAAAAACGTACACCACTATTTTACTTTAAAAAATTCAAATAGTATTTGCAAAAATTGAGATATCGAAAAAATCGCCAAGTCAGTAGATAGATAAAAACATCCCCTTTTCACAGGCCACACGAACATTTTTCCAAAATGCAAATTAATTTGGAAATAATGGAAATAAGATTTTAGAAATATCATTGTAACTCACTATTCACAATGTAGCGTATAGGCAACTTAACTAACAGAGTGCGATAGTTAATTGGAAATAACTATTTGAAATATGAAACAGAATTCGAAGGAATTCGAAGGCAAACTATTTCGTATTATTCCAAGAAACAATTTAATCATGTCAACTTGTCAGTTATTACCCGACTCTACAGTTTTGAGTCATACACAAATCCGTGCAACTTTAGATACGTCAAATAGCATGTAAATTCCAGCCTTAAGATGAATCTTTTTGTAGGAATGAAATTTTTTTAGAGTCCAAGTCTAGCCGACTATGATTAAAATAAAAACTAGCGTTTCAAGTAAAGTCATAGTAGCGATTAAGATAGAACAAAAAAGTATTTTAAAAAGTTGTTGCTAATCCCAAAAATACTCCAAATATGATGTTTCGCTGAAAAATTTTAACTTTAATTTTTCTTATGGTTAATACGAAATATAATATTTGCTTCAATTTTTATGAGAAACTGATTAAAAGTAATTTATCCAATTCAGTTACGAAATGTCAACATTTCGACATTGATTTTAGTTGTGAAAAGTGGTTCATTTTGTAACTAGTTACAAAATATGCTCCCATTTTGTAACTAGTTACAAAAAGATGATTTGAGTTGCGAAAAGTGTTTCATTTTGTAACTAGTTACAAAATATGCTCCCATTTTATCACTCCCATTTTATCACGATGACCCAACTCCTTTTTTAAGAAGATGTGGCATTTACATTTTGTTATCTGAATTGGATAAAATCTTGTATGAAACACGTTGCAAAACATGTCTTTTTATCACGCCTGGTGATAAAAAGTCCATCATTTTGCAACTCGTTGCATAAATAGCTATTTTATAATCAATTTTATATGTCTGAAGTCCTGTAAAGTTAAATGATCCATGTGGAAGGTAGAAAATTGGATCGTAGAAATTTCATCGTTAATATATACCAATATTTTCTTTATTTTGATTTATTAAGTTGTAAAGATGAGATATGTTGATTCCTTGTTGTTATATTTTTCACTTTTCAGGCTAGATCATCAGATTGAGTTATACAATTTTGTATTTAGAGTAGTTGAATTTTGGTAGTTTGAAAGTTAGGTTATAAATTCTTATTTATTGAATTTTGATCATTAAAATAAATGTGACTGGATTAAAAGTGTTATTAAAAGTTGACCAAGTTTATAAGCTATAAAATTATCAAGAATTTGCAGGGTAAAAGGCTATATTATGTAAATAATTAGAAAAATAAGATTTTGAAAGTTCAATTTGAATAAAGTTTTTAAAAGTAGTTTTTAAGGTAGATTTAAGCATTTTTGAGTTAAATATCATTTAGATAAAGTGTTAACTAGGAAATAAGGAACATTTTCTGATAAGTTAAATTAAAATTTAAAATAAATTTATAAATAATTAAAATTTAATATTTTGAAATCAATTGCATTATTGGAAAAAAATGATGAAGTTAAATTAGGTATAAATAATTATGAGTTAGATGTTGTTTTAAAGGAAATTTAATGTAGTTTGTAAATATGTAAATAGATTTAGATTTAGGTAAATTTAAGATTTAATGTGTTGAAAAACGAATTTTTAATTGATTCATTCTTCCAATACCAAGGTTTCTTATTGGCCCAGCAATTGTTTATTTTACAAGAAAACAGTAGCAAAATAGACTTGTTGAAACAGACGTGTTTTTTTATCAACGTTGAAATTTCACAAAAATGAGGATTAGTAGAAGTTTTTGTTTTAAAAAGTGAAATTAAAATAATTGCAAGTTCGAATGGAAAAATGAATTAAAATATTGAAATTAACAGTTTTATATGGGATAATAATTTAATAATTAAAAGGTAAAGTGATTAAACAAATAATTTGTAAATACCTGTTACGACGAAGTTTGTTAATGATGAAGATATTAATTGTAATCCTAATATCTTTTGGCAACTCCAAATAATATTTTAAATAAAAGTAAACAGACGTTATTATTGAAACAAACGTGTTATTATTTTTTTGATGACATCAAAGTTTAACCTGAAAGAATACACACAAATATTTGTAGTGAAGAGTCCAAGAATAATTAAGTTTTATAAAATAGTCAAAGTTAATTGTGATAAAAGTATTAAACAATAGACAGTCTACTTACTTTGGTGTCGATCATATGACTGTGTGCCGGATTTTAAGAACCAATCAACTTTATCCGTACCAGGTGTAAAGAGTACAGGGACTTAGTGAGAATGACTTCCCACCACGAGCAGCTTATTGTACATGGTTGTTAGAAACATGCACCGTCGATCTTCTCTTTTTGCAATTTGTGCTCTTTACTGATGAAGCTGGTTATACAAGAGATGGTATCGTCAATTTTCACAATATACATCAGTCGCAAGAAGAAAACCCTCATGCCATTATTCAGTTCAGGCATCAACAGCAGTTTTCATTAAATGTGTGGGTAGGAATTATCAACGACTTCTTGATTGGTTCTTTTGTACTACCCGGGCGACTTTCTGGCCAGAATTACCGGCATTTTTTAGAAAATGACTTACCAGGTTTGCTGGAAGCTGTTCCACTAGATGTTAAAGCATGTATGACCGTGCACCGGACCACTTCAGTCACACAATACGTGAATTTTTAAACGCAGTATATCCTGAAAAATGGATTGGTCGTGGTTGACCTGTAGCGGGCCCTACACGGTTTCCCGATCTAAATCCTCTCGATTTTTACGTATGGGGACATCTAAAATGTATGGTGTATTATACTCCAGTTCAAGACATTGAGGATCTTCGACAGAGAGTGGAAGGCGGATGCCAGCAAATTCGGAACACACCAGGAATTTTGAACGTTTATTTGTGATTTCAATTAAACAATTCCGTTTTCTGTTATCTTTTTGAATAAAAAACTGAAAATCCTCAAGTAGCTGTAACTCAGTAACGAACCATTTTAGGACATACAATGTGATTTTTTAAAAACTGGATTGTAGCAGGCCGTATTCTGAACTGTCTGTATTAAGTCAGAATACGGCCTTCTGCAATTGAGTTTTTAGAAAATCACATTGTATGTTTATATAAACTTTTTTCCTCATTTTTAGTCGTAAAAGCCGCCTGTGCATAGTCAGACCACCATTTTTGTTACGCCCTGTATATAACTACAAACAAAAGCCCTTATTTGCATCGTGTAGAATTGTTAGCTCCAGGGTATCAAGCATTTTAACGTCTTTATGTAAGTTTGTTCCTGAGATATTCGATATTTTTCGTTCTTTAAATTAATCTATTAATAACATCACCAAACTGTTTTATACCCGGAATCTACCTTCAAAGAACCAAATTTCAAAGAAATATGTTACTTCTGTCTGAAGAAAATTAAAATCGTTTGAAAAGTAAGGTAAACGACGCGGAGATGGCAGCACCATGATCAAAGTTATAGATTTACTACACAGTAAAAACTCACAGTAAAACTAATTAACTTTATTTTCAAATTGACAGACTTGTTGTTAGCAACCGTAACCCAAATAACAATAATAATAAATTATATAGAAGCTGGGATCCCTACAGTACTCCCCCCCTAGTGACTAGCTATCTGACGTCACGAAACATGACGAGACGTTGACGCATGAGTATTTAAGTAGGTTTTAAGTGGCTGCAGATTTGTGTCTGTATCATTTTCGGGGTTAGGCAGAAATGCCGGTTTAAGTCTTTCGGTAGAGATATTTACGTTTTAACCATTTATTCGAACTGTAAACAATCGGTCGTTTATTCTACCAGAGACTTCATGAGGTCCTGTGTAAGGATGTTGTAGCGGTTTTTTAACTCTATCAGCTCTGACAAAAACATGACTACAACTGTATAGATCTTTATGTGCGAATGTACTTAATTTATTATGGTGAGCTGTAGGAGTTGGACGAAGTTTTCTCATGTCTTCGCGAAATTTTTTTTAAATATTTCGGGATCTGTGGATATTTCTTCATCAAGAAAAAATTCCCCTGGAACACGCAATGTTGTGCCGTACACCAATTCTGCTGCAGAACATTTAATATCTTCTTTATAACAGGTGCGTAAACCTAGCAGTACTGTTGGAAGAAGTGCAACCCAGTCGGCGTTTTCATGACATTTGAGTGCATTTTTGAGAGAGCGATGCCATCTCTCTATCAAACCATTACTGGCAGGATGATAGGGAGAAGTGCGATTTCTTTTACATCCAATGAATTTCGTTAGCGCTTGAAATAGCATACATTCGAATTGAGAACCTTGATCAGTGATAATTTCACGGGGAGCCCCAAAACGAGAGACCCAGTGATTATAAAATGCAGTAGAAACGCTGTCTGCTGAGCAATCCTTCATAGGAACAGCTTCCGGCCATCTAGTAAATCTATCTATCATCGTGAGACAATAAGTATACCCTCGAGATGGTGGAAGTGGGCCAACAATATCTAAATGGACCTGCTGAAAACGTGTGTCGGAAACAATCATTTTCTCTGGTTCGTTCTTTGTATAACGATGAATTTTAGATTTTTGGCAAGGAATACATGTTTTTACCCACTCCAGAATGTCACGACGCATATTTGGCCAAACAAATTTCTCTCCAATAAGCTGTCGAGTTGAACGTCCTCCAGGATGAGAAAGACGGTGAACCATATCAAAAATTTTTTTTCGAAGTACCTGAGGTACATAAGGGCGGATAGTTTCCGTGGAAGTGTCACAGTATAGGTTTTTATTATCCACTAAATATCGCTGAATTTTAAGAGAAGTATTATTTAACCGTAAAATGTTGTGCAATTCGTCATCCTCCTGTTGGGCATTGGCAAGTTCATCAGTCGTAACCAGAACAGGCATCGCAATTGCTTCTATACGAGACAGAGCATCAGCAACGATATTTTTTTTTCCGGAAACGTGTACAATTTGCGTTGTAAACTGGGAAATATAGTTTAAATGCCTCAACTGTCTAGGGGAAGCTTTATCGGAACGTTGGGAAAAGGCATAAGTTAAAGGAGCATGGTCTGTTTTGATAGTAAAATGCCTAGCTTCAAGCATATGCCTGAAATGTTTTATTCCTTTGTAAATAGATAACAATTCCCTATCGTAGGTGCTGTATTTAAGCTCAGCGCTATTTAGTTTCTTGGAAAAGAATCCAAGCGGTTGCCACCTACCTTCTTGTAGTTGTTCCAACACGGGTCCTACAGCCACATCTGAAGCATCAGTAACAAGTGCAAGTTCGCCATCAATATTTGGATGAGCTAAAAGTGTAGCAGTGGTGATGCTTGTTTTGCAATTTTCAAAGGCTTCCTCGGCTTCCACTGTCCAGTTAATACAACTTTTGTCGTTTTTCTTGCCGTTTCGGAGATAGAAATTAAGAGGAGCTTGAACTTTGGCAGCGTTGTTAATAAAACGTCGATAAAAATTCAAAACTCCAAGAAATCTTCTAAGTTCCAGGACAGTGCCTGGTTTCTTATAAGAGGATATAGCTTCAACTCTGTCTGATGGAGGTCTAATTCCTTTAGAATTAATAAAATATCCTAAATATTGTATCTCTGAAACCCCAAAAACGCATTTAGATACATTAATTTTTAAACCGTACTGTTTAAATCTACTGAATACAGAACGTAGATGATTTTCATGGTCCTCTGGGCTAGAGGAGGCAATGAGAACGTCGTCTAGGTAGCAGTAACAGAAATTCAGACCACGAAGAATTATGTCCATAAATCTCTGAAAAGTTTGGGCGGCGTTACAAAGACCAAATGTCATAACTGGAAATTCAAACAACCCAAACGGTGTAATAACGGCCGTTTTGGGAATATCTTTTTCATTTACTGGAATCTGATGATAAGCTCTGACTAGATCTAAGGAAGAAAATATTTTTTTACCAAAAAGTTGATGAGAAAAGTCTTGGATATGAGCTATGGGATATCGATCTGGAACTGTCATTGAATTTAAACGACGATAATCTCCGCATGGACGCCATTCACCTGACTTCTTTGGTACTAAATGTAATGGACTGGCCCAAGGACTAGAAGAAGGTCGACATATTCCTTGCTCCATCATGTACTCAAATTCTACTTTTGCAGCATTTAACTTATCAGGAGGAAGTCTGCGAGATCGTTCGGATACCGGAGGCCCTCTCGTTACAATGTGATGTTCTACAGCATGTAAAGGTTTTGATCTTTTTGGAGAAAGGTCAGTGATTTCAAGAAACTCTTGAAGGATTAACTGAAATTTTGAACGTTTATCTATGACAGAAATGCCAATGTCAATCGACTTTGACACATTAATCAAATGCCCACACGTGGTCGATTTTGTAAGACCATCAAGTAAACGTCTATTTTTTAGATCTACTAGTAAACCGTAGTGCCTCAGGAAATCTGCTCCAACGATGGGACGGGACACATCTGCTACAAGGAATATCCATTTAAATGAACGGCGAAGTCCTAAATTTAAATTTAGTAGTTTTTCGCCGAAAGTTTTAATGGGAGAACCGTTAGCTGCAAACAACGTGACTGCAGTTGCACTTGCAAACTCATTTAGTCTTTTACGGGGAATCACTGACACGTCAGCACCCGTATCGACAAGAAAAGATACGTCACTGTTTCTGTCGCGAAGATATAAGCGGCACTGTTTAATTTCACCGTCGCTGACCGCTTTGATTAACGACGGCAAAGTTAGTTTTCCGACCTATTTTTCCTATTAAAAGAACATGGAGTTTGACATTTCCTAGCCAATTCTCCAAAACGACGATGATAAAAACAGATAGCAGACTGTTTTTGACTTCGATGGCAACTTTGTGATCGGGTTTGTTTAGAATTGATTTTCTTAAGTAAATCTTTCATTTGTCTATTCAAAGCAGCAACCTGACATTCCAGAGAAGTTTCTGATGAGGAAGCAGGCTGAAGGAAATTTGATTTAATCGATGTAATATCTGCGGACATGATCGCCGGTTGGGATCTATTGATTTCAACAATTTTGTCTGCCATCTCGGCCAGTTTAGGAAGATCTGTAGCATCATTAATGGACAAAATGGATTGGACTGAAACTGGCATTCTTTGCATCCATAATGTCCGTAAAACATCATTGCTGAGTTTACCATCTGCTAAAGTGTTCATTTCCCGTAGCAACTGAGATGGACGATTCTCTCCTAACTCTATTTCTGTAAACAGCTTTCGAAGACGTTTTTCTTGGGAATCGGTGAAACGAGAAATTAGTTTTTGTTTTAATGTTTCATATTTATTCAAAACTGGTGGCTCAGCAATTAGGTCAGAGACCTGCTGCAGTACTGACGATTCCAGTGAAGCTACCACTGAGTAATATTTGGCTGCATCTGAACGTAAACGTTGTGAGTAAAACTGAGCTTCCACCTGTGCGAACCATAAAGATGGGTTTATTTGCCAGAAGGGAGGTAGTTTAATACTTTTCAATTCGTTTAAGTGAACAGGCTGTTCCAGTTCTTGAAGAAAGGGATTGCTGGTATTCATGGATTTATTTGATGCGTCAACTTCAGAGGTATTAGATGAAAGCATTGTTCGTTTTTAAAGTCGGGGTCACCAATTATAGATTTACTACACAGTAAAAACTCACAGTAAAACTAATTAACTTTATTTTCAAATTGACAGACTTGTTGTTAGCAACCGTAACCCAAATAACAATAATAATAAATTATATAGAAGCTGGGATCCCTACAAAGTCGAGGCACGGCCGATAAGTTAGATCTTTTAAACGAGCCCTTGTCAAGTTTTAGCCCAGTGTATTCATTGTGAGGTTTAAAAATGATGGTCAGAAGAGAGATTCGTGCCGTTTACTTTTTGAAGGGGAAGACGTGACCCTAAAAAAAATAAGCTAGATCGTGCTCTTTGCGAGTCTTCCTCTTCATTTAAGACTCTATATTTGTAGATTGCTGACTTTAAACGAGGCCGAAAATGAACCACCAAACGGACACCCAAATGATGCGTAACTAAGATCCACGAAATAGCTTTGACCGACCGAAGATTAAAGATCAAGGAGATAGCAGACATGGTAGGGATCTCAATCGAATGAATTCATAATAGGTATCTTACATAAACATTTGGACGTGCAAAAGTTTTGTGCGCAATGAGTGACTTTAGACCAATGGACATTTTGTCTGCGTGCTTGGAGCGATTCAAGCGTAACCCCAATGACTTTTTGCGCCGATTCATGACTGTAGGTCCACCACTACACGCGGTAGTCGAAACAGTAATCAAAACAATGGGCAGTCAAGGGGAAACCTGCTCCAAAGAAGGCGAAAATAATAGCCTCTGCCGGCAAGGTCATGGCGTCGTGGCATCGGCTTTCTGGGATTCACAGGGTGTAACCTCTATTGACCACCTGGAAAACGGAAGTACAATCACTGCAAAGTACTGCGCAGGTTTGCTAAAAAAATTCTGTTTCATCGTTTACACGTCAACAGTTTCCATGACTAAACTCCATAAACTCAGACTCGAATTGTTGGCTCATCCACCTTGAGCACCCGATTTAGCCCCGTCTGACTTCCATTTGCTCTCGAACCGCAAAAGATGGCGGACAACGATTTTCCGACAACAATGAAGTGGTTCATGCTGGGAACGGCTATTTTGCAGACCAGGAGAAATCATTTTATAAAAACGGTATAATGGCTTTGAAACATCATTGGGCAAAATGTGTCGAGCTCAATGGAGATTATATTGAAAAAATACAGGTTGGTCAAATTAATTCGTATTTTTTTTTCATTTACCTTACTTTTCAAACAATCCTTGTATCTCGAAGACTGACGAAAGTAGACAATAATCAAAATTCGCTGCGGTAGTGATGGATGGTCGCATGATGGCGGTTAAGGGTTAAGAATAAAAATAGAGGATCTCATAAGTAGTTGGGTAAAATACGTGGTCACCATAACTACAATTCAACTATTTCAGATGAAAAGTTAAACTAATGATCGGTTCAAACAGATTAGAATTTTGTTTGTCAGTGCATTGGTTTTTGAAATTTGATGCAGTTCTGTTCAAATGGCCAACGGTTGAAGATAATTTTGTATGTGGTGCAAACAGCCATAAGTAATCGATTTAGGAAAAATATGGGCAATATCCTTATCAAAACCCGTTTCAGAAAAAATCAAACCAAACTGCTCAAAATTAGAGAAACATAGGACCTGTGTTTAGCAGTGGACTCAAAGAGGCTAGAAGAGCCAGAAAAAACAAAAGAGGAGATATCAGAACCTTCTGTACGAAACAACCCACGGAAGGACGGGAAAATCTGATAAGGCAGGTTAATCTCCAAATTCATCATTGGTGTTAAAATCTCGTTCTGTTTTTAGAAAACAGCTGTTGCTGGAATATCATTTTTTTATTTTTGTGTACAGAAACCATTAACATCAACAATGTTAGTCAAATTCTGCCCAATACGATACTAACGCTGCTTTTTTGCAAAGTTACAAAACTACTGTTGTAAATTTCCGATTAGCTGAATGAATTATTAATTCAAAATATTAAAAACCAGAGAACGATTTTTAAAGAAAGAAGAAGATTTAATGCGTTCCAATTAATAAAAGGGTCTACTTAGTATTGTTGATGCAAAGCCGTGTTTCATAGAGTCAAAAATAGATTTGCGTACTTTTTTATAGCAATAGTATCGTAAGTTAAAGGCATTGTCAACTTATGAAAAGTCGATTTTTTTTTATTTTGTAATTTGATTGAGTAAACTGAGTATTGACCCTTTGCAAAATTTTACGGCCGAATTTTAATTCGTTACCGTGTTATGGGAGCTAAAAGTTTAAGCTATGACGTCACCTACGTCGGTCGCCGGTAAGAGCTCTAGCATAGCTACAAGTACAACGCTAAATTTAGGTTATGTTGTCAACACCAGTGACGGCACGTATGTAGGATCTGAATTTTATTTTGATTTTATTGCGATTATTATCAAAGATATTGAAATTCTACCAATGCCGGTACTTTTACGAGTATTTTAACTAACGTATTTTGATATTTACTAAATATGTTGCATAAGTTGACAATGCCTTTAACCATTAAATCTAGCTCCTCGCGATCCTCTCGTTTCCTATTCATCGATTTATTCTCCCCCAAAGTTCCATCCACAATGAAGATTTTTCCATAAATTATGTTTAGATAACAATGCTTATTTAGGAGTCAATGCTAAAGCTTTGTTAATAACAAGCGTTGGCCTAGGCTACGGCTATAATGGAAGGATGCAAGAAGAAATTAAAACCAAGTTAAAAAAATAATAACGAGCATCCATAGCTCTTTATACAACAAAATTATATTAAGATAAGGACTGAACCGAAAAAAATTGTCATTTTAACACAGTCGCCTGGTTGAACAACTGCAACTCTATTGTTTTAAATGAACTGTCAAGTAAAAGTGTACAGTTTGTAATTTAAGTGTAGTTTCCAATTCATTCTATAAGTTGTTTCGTTATGGGCACGGCAATTGTTCAACCAAGTTCTTAAGGACTCTTCAAGTTGTATCGTCATGGATGATGATAAATACTCGAAGCAAGTGACTCAAGAGGTATTAATACACTTAATGGCTGGTGTCCCGGAAAAGTCAATAATTTTGGAAAACGAAATAAAAACTAAAAATGTGTTGATATTAAGTCTTTTGTTAAACTTGTAGCTCTCAAAATATATTTTCAATACATTGTTTCATTTTTAAACCATCCATTTATTTAGAATCGAAAAGCGAAAATATTTTTCGGTTCAGTCCTTAGTTTAATAGCGGATAGAGTGTCCTCCAGACTAACCATTAGAGTTCCATTAGTTTAGAATTTCCTGTTTTCCATTAACTTAATGGTTCCAAAAATGTATTCTATTTTTACAACGGGTCGCTGAATAACCCTGAAAACCCCAAAACAATCATCTGATAACTTGGTGAAGCGCATATCTTCAGGCCTGTTGTCTCGAGCAACTCAAGTAACCTTAACTTAATAATTTGGCAAAGAAATTATCCGTACAGTCTAATCATAGCCATCTTATCTTAGTCAAGGAAATCGAAATACAGATTTAGTTTTTAATGAGTTTTATGATTTGGAAAGTATCTTGCGATTGTATGTCATTAAATCAAACATCAAGTTCTATCTAGTTTAGGTTTGGTAAAATTAAAATTACCTACGAGACTTTTGTAATTTATCATTAATCGAAATGATCCGTTTTACGTCATTTTTAATGAAAGCCGCCTGTCATTATAAAATGAATGTTAAACAACACATCAAGTTTTATATAAATTGAGGCTTTATCATACAAGGAGATCTTTTACATTATTATGTGAAGTATATAATGAAACTAAAATTGCCTTTTTCTTATTTTGCTGTCAACACCATGATTCGCCTAATGTTAATGTTATTCGCAATCGTTGGGGATGTTTATTTGGTAAGTCAATGTATTATTTTTATTTCTATTATTATTCGTATTCATTATTAACGAATTTTTGGTAGAATGTTTTGCTTGTTTATTAGACGAGAGATCTAGGCTCGAAAGTATTCCAACTGGCATCGCATGTTATAGCCGTTTACTGCCACCCCTTCCTGGCAACGGACATTAAACGATCACAAACTTTATTCCCTTTTGGTTTACAAAATAACTACGTTTTCTAAAATTACAACTTAGATTAAAATTATTTTCCAAAATTAGTGATAGCTCCAACAGCATTAAAAAGTAATCCAGAACATCCCAAAGACAAACTTTCTGTACTAAATTGAATGTGCCCACTGTACTTACCAGTATATCGGACAAACCGGACGTAACTTTAGCATTAGATTCATTAAGCACGTAGAACTATTCAGATTAAATACCTATGTTGTGTTTGCAGGGTGCAAATGCAGGTTGCTCGCGATTGAGCTCGTTAGAAACGAAACCTTTGATTTAACCGAATTTATTTAACTAACTATATACATTGTTACGATTTTTTAGCTTTGGCTTGAATCGTATCAAGTTTTTCTATTATTTGCCAATGTTGTGAGCGTGAAGAATGTTTTTGTTGTGTGTTTGTGGTTGTTTAATTTAACTTCGAACAATTTATTTTCAAAATTTCATTTAATTAAATTTCCATTTTTCTTGATGCCTGGTTATTTAGGGCAATAGCTTGTCTTTATTGTCGTTTAAAAGTAATTCTTTCGGGTTTTCCGAGTCTATTATTCTTATATTCTATTTTGTGTTATCCAATTTTACCGTAGCTTATTTGTTTCATTTGGAATGCTTTCCTTGGAGAATCTTCGCCTACTTGTTATGCAATTTGAATTGCATAGGTGTTAACCTCGTTATTAATAGTTAGGGCCTGCGCAGTCGATTTTAGTTTGCCAGGTGAAGTGTGAATTAGGTCGAATCCCTCTCTTTAGCAATTGACTTCCATTTGAAACGGACCTTTGAGTTTCGTTGTGATTTATTATCTTACGTTCCATTAGTTAATGGGCGTACTGTTTAATTATATTTTGAAATAATTCTCTGCTATGTTTGATTATCAAATATAGTTGTTTTCCGCACTATTTTTGGTGGTAAGTTGTCTTTATAAATTTTGCTTAATATTCATTTTTTCTTATTTCATTTGGAATTTTCAGCTCCTATTTGCACCTATATTAATTTTGTTGGTGTTAATTATACATTATTTTCCTTCGGGAAGTGCTTTTTGTATTTTCCTGATGGAATAATTTAATTTCCATTGGAAATTAACCTTTTGGTGATTTCGATTACACGTGGAGGGACGCCATTTTCCATGCCGTTTTGCTGTATTATCTGATGAACCA
Organism: Melanotus villosus; assembly: GCA_963082815.1. Lineage (NCBI taxonomy): Eukaryota > Metazoa > Arthropoda > Insecta > Coleoptera > Elateridae > Melanotus > Melanotus villosus. Next base: position 45,955,481 of record OY720426.1, read on the forward strand.
TATTTCACCACTTGGATTCAAGGATTGCGGAATTCCAGATTTCATAATTTTTTTAATCAACTGAAGCCTGAGATAAGTGTTATTACTATTGTTTAGTAATTAATAAAAATTTTACTTTTTGATTCAATTTATATACCGCACAGGTGTGTGTACACCTGTTCGTTTTGGTAATTTTTTATGGTAATTAATTCAATCATGAATTAGATTCTCATTTAATTCTTCATATTTTTTTTGCTTTTGTTATTTACTAATTCATGAATGAATTATCAATATTTTGATATTTAACTTTAAATTTGTATTTTTAGTACATTTATTTTTTGTGTATTTATTTAGCAAGTCTTAATCAATGCTCTAATTATCATTTAATCAATTTTTGTAATTAAATTTAACCTTGGCCTATTGCGCCGTACATGAGTCCGACAAAAATAAATTGTTAATGTTTTAATAAGGCTTTTTATTATTTTTTTATAAGTTTTTGTAGCAACATATTTAACAATTATGATTACAAGTAGTACTTTTGAACATGTTGGTTGCTGCAGCGTTCACAGACGACTCTTTACAAATTTTACTTACAAACTACAAAAGCGACGAGTCCCTTATTGTTCAGTAACACGGTTGAAACCTACCGCCCGCACTCGTCCCTAAACGGTACTTTTTGGGGTGAATGTACGAAATGTCTTTAGTTTACCGTTAGCTCCTTGTGGAAAGTTCCTTTGAAACTTAACAACCTATGACTTAAAAATCAAGCTTCGCCAAATATCTTTATGAAATAAGCCGTTGTATGAGTATTAAAGATTTGATTTAGGGCGGGTTGCACAAAACCTTTAATACTCGTAATTTAACGAATATTGACAAAAGAGCATCATTGTTTGTTTGTTAATGTATTATTCGTCATATGAATTTACATTTTGACTTCATTTGGTCCATTTTGACGAAACCGTTAAATCAAGTTTGTGCAACACACCCCTACTTGACTTATCTACGACGCAGCGCCACCTAACTCTGTTTATGTCTATTTCATTAATCTCATTCCTTGGGGGTCAATTCTTGAAAAAAATGATAGTGATATAAGAATGAGATGAAAAATTTTCATCTCATTTCACATACATCACAAATATTAATTCTTGAATTTATATGAAATATTTATCACCTATCTATTGAGCCTTGGTTCTACAAGTGATAAATTGTCACAGATCACTATAAAAAAATGAATCTTTTTTATTGGCATTGTCAACCACAGTTGTCAACGTTGTAAATACACGTTTGCATTATTATTTATGTATCTTGAAATTAATAATCAGTATATATTTTTATTATGAAATGAACAAGGATCAAGGGAAAAAGTATGTAACGCACAAACAAAATGAATTCTTAGCAGAATTTATTTATATAAATCAATTTTCAAATAAGGTGCTTTTACAGTATGGATATTTTTTATTGTAATTTAGTAAATTAATAATAAATCATACCGTATACGAGTGTTATGTAACTCTTCCATGTTAGCCGAAAATTTGACCTAATCAGTAAATAAATGATTGTTAATCACTACAGTAACTTCCTCAAGGGATCGGCTAACAGAAGACTGACTGAGGCATAGCTATCATTTCCAATACTACTTTGATAACTTCCACTAGCCACGAAGCGTAATGCGGAAAGAACCTTAAATATACCTATTAAAAATTTTAATTTGACGCAATTTATAATAACAATATTTACTTTAGAAGAAATAGCAATTGCTGAACTTCTTGAAGCAGGAACTAAATATTCTTCTAACGAAATAATTAACGCACGCGTAATTTATTTATTTAATCCGAATTTCTAAATTAGCGTATAAAAGCGCGTTCTGACAATTGAAATGGACATTATATCTTCTTTCTGAATGTAACAGAAACCTGGAGAAACAACAAGAAAACAGGATCTAAGTTACAAGTGTTTCTAAACAAATGTCTAGGCATAAGGTGGCCAGAGCGAAGAGTTGTGGAACCGCACACATGAAGAGCCTATCAGCATAACAACTAAAAAAAATGAAGGGTGGACCTGGATAGGCTACACACTTACGAAGCAAAGAATGGAACACAACTGGAAAAAGAAAGCGCGACAGGCCGAAAAAACATGGAAATGGACCAGGCAAACAAAACATTGCGTCAAATAGAACAAGATGCCCAAAACCGAGTGAGATGGAAGCAAGTGCTCAGTGACCTATGTTCTAATGGGAATGAAGAGGATTAACTTTAATTTAATAGCAAAATACTGCTGCTTTGTACTAAGGCTTGTTAACACATACAAAATCATACTTTTTGACTCTGATACTGCAAAATTGAAGAGAGGGCGAGTTCTCTTCGCCACTTACTTATACAGAGTAGCTACTGAAGACAAGTGGAGAAAAAATTAAAGCATATTAACCATACAAAGCAGGGTTTATCAATTTCTACACTTGTGTTAAAACAAACATTTAGAAGTCTTCAACAAAAAACTAGCTTGAAATAGAATTTTCGTAGAAGCTTGATCTACACAATTCTCAAAGGTTGCAAAGACATTTTATTTTCTTTATGAAAACCTCATTAGGAACATTTCGTTAGGAATAATTTAAAACATCATAATCTGAAATGTTGAGTTCAAAATTGAACTAATATAAAAGCGTAGAAAGTTAGAAGCATTTGCTGGAATATTTATGCTAAAATCTTCAAAGCTACCTTTAATAGCTGACTTCGTAGAGGCAAAACATGGTAACAAAAAACAGAAAATTTACACAAATAAGGTTAGCTGTTTTGTATTTTGAGATGCCTCCGAAGGCCGTATATATAATATATACTCCTAATATTTTCCCCACGATATCCCGGTTTAGAATTCAGAACGTTTTGTGTCCATGTTTCATTAAACGCAATATTATTATTTTAATCATTCACAACTTAACAGAGCATTTCGAATGCCTTTGTCATTTCTTTTATTTTCATTATATCTGTTAGTTGTGATTTTCATTAGTATTTGTGGTAATCTGAACAAAAAAAAAAAGATTTCTGTTATATGTGAAGCTAAGATCGTTAGTAAACGTGTTTTAAGCATGATTGTGTGTCAGCTTGCATTTCGGGCTCCTCGGTTATCAAGCTTTTGGACATTATGTTAAACTGAATACGAGTATATACTACTCATCATCCAGCCATACCAAAGCTTAATTACTAAGTTAAATGTTGGGAGCACAATGTTCCTTCGGGAACATCCTAAGAACATGCCTAAAAGCGGTTCCGAACAGATTGGCTATACACGTATACAAGACATACACAAAAAGAAAGAAAGAAAAAGATATAAACAGGTATTTATCTACGTACACAAAACAAATAATTTACACTCAAAATGGTATTTCACCACCTAATGTGATAGTGAAAAAATTTGAACGTGATGAGATAGAAGTGATATGATATGATTTTTAAAATTTTTCAAGAATTCAAATTTCTATCTCATTATGCCATTTCTCACTCATGTGATATATTTTATCACCTATGAGATTTTGTCACATTTCAAGAATTGACACTCAGTTTGGATATCGATTGCAGCTTCCTATACTTTCTTCCAAAGATCAATGTTAGAGATAGTTTCGGGTCAAGAGATCTTGGATTTTCCGCATGCATCGACTACTTGATGTTTGTAGCCTTCACATTGTTTCTGAACATTTTGAATTTTGTTGGTATTGATATTTTAGTAGCATTCCATATTGGATAGAGTTGTACAAATGCTACATTTGTTTTTTTGAATGCGAGTTTTAACATCTTCCTCGGTGCCTTCAGTACCAGTCACTATGCTGCCTAAGTATATGAAGGACTCGACTTCTCCTATTTCGCTGTTGTTTAACTTGAATTTTTTGTTGTTAGTGGTATTAATTCGCATTGATTTGTTTTTTTTTCGCAATTTATGTTTAAACCATAAGCTATTCCTTCTTCAGCTATGTTGTTAAGTTTTTAATGCATTTGGTTCTGAGTGTGGTGAAACAGAAGGCAGATGTAGTCGGCAAGTGTCAATTCCGCAAGTTGTTCTGTTAGATTCCAATTCATTCCTCTTCTTACCATAAGCAGAGCAAAATGAGCGACAGTCTGCACCCTTTTTTAACACCTGTCTGTGTTTGTATGGGTTCTGGAAATCTTCCTTAGCATGTGTATCCTTTGTAGGTCTTATTCGGTTTGTTAGGTCTTCAGGTATACCATATTTGGGTATTATGTCCCACATTTTGGTTTTTATACAAGTTTGAAGGCCTTTTAGACGTCGATAAATAGCGAATTTAGCTTGATTGCAGATTTGGAGAACTGTTATGTTATGATACAGAATGTATTTATTTGGCATGATTTGCGACCGCGGAATTGTGCCTTACGAAGTTGTTGTTTCACTCCTACATTTTGTTACGATTTTTTTGCTTAGCAATAAATCGTATCATGTTTTTTTGATTTGCCAATGTTGTGAGTATTAAGAATTTTTGTGTTGTGCTTGTTTAACTTTAATTTCAATAATATTTCTTCAAAATTTCACTTTTTTCCTTGAATTCATTAATTATATTTTTATATTGTTGTGAATCCATTCCTTTCGGTGCGCTCTGTATATGAATTTCGCAAAGCCGTATTCTTTGTGTATGCGCATGCGCATTGGGATATCGGTGAGGTTTGTTCGCTGCGTGGTAGAATTTACGAGTCTCTTTGGCCGTTGAATTTTCTGACGAAAGCATCTTTTGGCTCTGCTAAAATTTATTTTACCTACTATTCATTTTTACAAATGTTCGTTTTTTGAATTAAATATTCCGATAATTGGATGTGATTTTGCTTCAATGTTTTAATAGTTTATTTGGTATCGGAACTGCATTCTTGTAGTGGTGCGTAATTTTTTTCTTTTATCTTCATATTCTTATTGAATGGAATTTTACAGCGGGGTTTTACGTGGGTTATATAATTATCCGCTTTCCTGTTTGGAAGTTTATCGTGTTTTATGGTGCCTGACATACTGTTTTACTTGTTTTCTCAAGCCATAGCCAACTCCAAACGTACTAGTTTTTGAACGCCCTTTACATCATACAGTTCGTGAACCGTGATTGATGCATCATAAAGCGTGATTTGCGGATGGACGGTGTTATTAAGAAAGAACGATCGAACCAAACACGAATAAACAAAACCGATTAATAAATAACTAAGGTAGTGCGAAAGGGAATAATAATAACTGTTAACATGGAGAAACTGCTAGCGGAAATAAACAAGAAACTTGATAATATGGACGGGAGATCAGAGCGCATTGAAAATAAATTGGACGCGTATAAGACTGAAATAGAAAGAATTGCCCAAGAAAATGAAATAAAAGGAAAAATCACTGAACAGGAAGACCGAATACAGATACTGGAGAGAGAAGTTGGGAAACGGAAAATAATATTTTAAGGAATATTAGACTGCAAAATGGAATTACAACTAAAGGTAAAAGTTATAGTAACACTAAGAAATATAGAGGTCCAGATAGACATTGAAGAAGAAACCCAACAAATTACAAGATTAGGAAAATATAAGTGTGGAAGGAATAGGCCGATTATGATGGAACTGCGAACATACAATAAGGAAATTGAAATTATGAAAGCTGCTAAGAAATTGACAGGGACAAAACAATGGATATTGGTGGACCTAACAACAACAGCGCGCGAGGAAAGAAAGGTTTTGGTGGGCTACCTAAACGAAGCAAGGGAAAAAGGATACAGGGCGAATTTAATTGGGAATAAGTTACGAATAAATGGAGAATTCCACATACTGGAGCAACTACATGTGTCTAAAGGAGAAGAGCCAATAGATAAAACTCAAGAAAATGAGATAAAAAAAAGAAAGAACAACAGTGTTACAGTAGAAATCACTCGCTTGCTGTTTACGTTAATTATCGGATTTATATTATTTTATTTAGACTTCCCAGTTACATCTAAGGATTGCATGGTTGCATACAATGCTATTGCATACGTCACGCCTCTTCTTATTTTTGGTATTCACTTCGTGGATTTATAGCCTTATAGAATTTGTAAAATTTTAGGTTTTTTGCTTCAGAGAATTCTGTTGGCAAATTCATTACTTAGTTTCTTCTACGTTAGTCATCGGTCAAGAATAGACGTCGTTTACTTTGGCTTTAGTATTTGGTTATCCAAAATTAGTTTGATCATCCGAGGTACGACATTTTGAAAAATGCCTATTAGTTTACTTTTTGTGCCTTTAGTGAATTTAGAACGGTAGTCGTTTTGGATTTTAAGCATTTTTCAAACCTTTATTGGGATTTTAACTATTCGACCATTTTGATAGAAGCATTTCGAAGGGCATTTAAGAACTTTTGGTCCTTCTTTTAGTACGTTCTTGTAGTACGTTTTAGTAGTTTTTGTGGTTGGTGCTGTTTTTCCTGCACAACGTGTTCGTAGAAACCACCTGTTCGACATCTGTTTCCACATGTTATTTCAACACCACGTTGGTTTGGAAATTGTTTGGAGTTCATTAACCCGAAGGAATCATCCCGTGATAATTAGAAGGCAATTAACTAGAATTTTTCCTGAGTTCAACTTCGTTATCTACACGTTTTAAGACTCAAGGTTAAAGTTTGATTTTGAGGTTATCTTGAGTTATTTAGTTAAATTTAAAGACGTTTAACCATTTTAGTAGATTGAATTTTCTTTATATATTTAGTTCATTGTTATTTAGATACTTTCAATTAGAAATATTTGCCGTAACTAAAATAGTCATTGTATTCAAAGTATTTTGTTGCAAACTTTCAATGTCAATTTAGTAATTCGTATTTCTATACGATTAAACAATTGTGGTTGCAGTCACAGCAACGTGAGTTTATAAATTGTATTTTTGATTTTGTAAAGGAATATTCAAATTTTACGCGTTTAAACTTAGTCATTTATTTTTTTTTAATTTATGTTATATTGTAATTGAATTTTGGTACCGACAGGTTTTGTAAGTTATTATTATTTATATACTATGGATTATTGTTATCTATAATCGCAGGTCTCGATGAACTGAGCTCAATTCTGCGTATGCGTATTTAATAATTTAGTTTAAGAATTATCCTTGCGAACCCTCACAGGGTCTACGTACGTTTAATTACGGTCTTGGCATTTTGAACGATACAGTCTACGTTCGTTTAATTACTTACGATTTGGGTTAATTTGAACCTTAAATTTATTTCGTTCGTTTAGTTACAATATTGTCTTTGAACATTCCCTATAGTCTTTTTTTGTTTGTTTAATTAGATCTCGTTGTTAGAAATATTACATTTAGACTTACGTTTGATTACGATCTTACTAAATTTTCTTTATTTGTTCGTTTGAATTAATAACTTCATCATTAATTTTCAATTTCAATTGTGTATGTGTTTTGCTTATGAGTTAATATATCCTACCGGGTGATCAACGGAATTCATAATTAGAGGAGGCTGTGATTGGTGCTATTTTATGTTGTGTGGTTGGACACACTGAGAAATGAATAATAAATTGACAATTGTTATATTTGAGGTTAAGCTCGTGCTTTGTACGATCTTTGATGATGTAGTAAACATTATTTTGCTGAAACGTAGAAATAAAATAAGTTTGAAGAAAAAATTTGAAATTTTTATTGAAATTACAATAGGTACGTAAATGTTCAAAGTGTTGTTCGTCAGTTTCAATGCACCGGGTAACCTCAATTCTGACACTTAAAATTTTTAATTTCAAGCTGCAAGCCTGTGTTGCCAACTTTATGGTAAATATCACAGCCTGCTCTAATTATGAATTCCGTTGATCACCCGGTAGTTCGTTAACTACAAAGCTTTGCGTTTTAATACCAAGTCAAGTGACTTTGGAGGTCTATTCTTCAGGAGATCCGATTGAAGACAGTGTTACTTAAGAAAGGGTCTGGCGCCCAAGGAACATCGTTCGTTTAGCTATTTAGTGAGCACTACTATTTTCTTTTAGGAACCTCACGTCCACGCAACAGAGTAGCGGGTTTATTTAGTGTTATCACCTCCGGATAACAATTGATATCTACGCCTAGTGCTGGTGTAGCAACAGGTGAATGTTCACCGCCAAAACTAAGTGGAAAGAACGGCGATGTAGAAAAACCTAATAAAATCCCACATAGAGGATATCATATCAGTGTAAATAATTTGAATACGATTTCAGAGAGCGGGGAGGAGTAGAATGAGAATTCAAAAAAACTAGTTAAAAAACAACAACAAAAATAGACGACAATCTCAATAGAACACGGATAAATTGGAAACAGGGAAACTAAGAATAAAAAAAGGAAAAGCCATAGAAGGAAAACGGATGGATAAATAGAATGCAGAGAAAATTTCCTCTTAGGATGCTGGAATGTCAGAACGATGTCGGAAATAAGTAAAGTAGATCAAGTCGTCAATGAAATGAACAAGTATAAAATCAGGATTCTGGGAATAAGTGGAACTAGATGGAATGGAGAAGGGAGTATACGACTAAACAGTGGCGACACTTTACTATATTCTGGAAATAAAGAAGAAAATGCGAACAGAGAAAGAGGAGTAGCATAATGTTAGACCTGGAGATAAGAAAAGCGCTGCTCGAATGGGAAGGACTATCAGAAAGAATAACATGGGCCAAATTCAAAGCAATATCATAATCATAAATACAGGGTGTATCAGAAATAAGTACATTAAATTTTTTCAGTGGTGGAACTCGTCAAGAGCTACAACATTTCTTATTAATTTTTTTAAATCTCACATTTATTTTGCATTTTTACCCCCTCTTAAAATAAGTTATTTATGTATTTTCAAAACAAATTAAATACTGCTAAGCTTAATTTTTAAGAAAGTAGATTTACTATGGTAACCAAAATTGTAACTTTTTTGTTGTATGATTTCCATTGACGGATAATGAAATTTGTGATAAATCTTTAACTAATTTTATCACAAAATCTAAAAAGTATACAATAAGAAATGTTGCAGTTTTTGTCGAGTTCTATTCTTGAGAAAATTTAATGTACTTATTTCTGATACACCCTGTATATATGCGCCAACTAATGATAAAGAGGATGAAACAAAAGAAGAGTTTTATGACCAGCTGCAAAAGGTACTGCAAAGAATACAGAAAAAGCACAAGAGACATTAAAATCCTGATGCTAAAGTAGGCAGAGACATCAAAGATAGGGGTGGAGTAATGGGTCAACACGGAATTAGAAACATGAATGATAATGGATAAAGAATGGTGGAAATATGTAGGTAATATGTATGGCCTGATTATAGGAGGAACACTTTTTAAGCATAAGGATATACACAAAACAACGTGGACATCTCCAGATGGAAATGTAAAAAACCAGATGGACAATATTAGAATAGACCGAGAATGGAGAAACTCATTAAAATATGTTTGAGCAATGAGAGGGGCGCATATAGGCTCTGACCATAATCAAGTACGAGGTAAAATTAAAGTTAGCCTTAAAGCAAATTACACGAAGGGATATAAATATAAGAAGGAAATACAACATGGACAAACTAACACAGGACGAAGAGATACATAAAGAGGTACAAGAAATGGTGGCTGAAAAATCGGTAAAATAGATTAATTGGGAAAATGCGACGTACAAGAAATATAGAATAAGTACAAGAATACGTTTAAAACAACAGCAGAGAAAAAACTAGTACTGAAGGAAAGATCAGACAAGATCTGGCTAACAAACGATACCAAGAAAAAATGTATAGAAAGGATAAAAATCAAAATACTAGGCACCACAAACCAAGAGCACAGAAAAAATTTGGAGGATCAGTATTGGGAAAAGAATAAAGAAATAAAAAGAGTGCTAGAAGAGATAAAAGGATATTTATAGACCAACAGGCCCAGGAAGCAGAAGAAGCTGCAAGAACACATGACATAAGGAATCTCTACGAAATAGCGAACAAATTAATAAATAGAAAATATACACAAACAACAAAAATACAAGGGAAAATGGGAGAAAATTTTAACACATAAATGGATATAAGAAACAGATGGATCGAATATTTCACGGAAATGTATAAGGAGAAAGTGGCATTGGTAGATCAGAAAATTAATGCAAAGCTATGAATATATAAATGACGCATTAGATTTGAATGAGGAAGAATTTACTAGAGAAGAAATACAGAAAGCAATAACGCAGTTAAAAAATGGTAAAGCAGCAGGTATCGACGACGTACCAGCAGGGTTAATTAAATCAAACATTGAAATTTCAGTAGAGGTATTCTACATCCTAATGCAAAAGATATCGACCATGGAATGTGTACCCGCAGACTGGATACAAGGAATAGTTATAAAGCTAACGAAAGAGGGGGAAAATTAGAGGCCAATTAAGCTTTTGAGTGCGGCCAGCAAAATTATGACTAGAATTATTATACCAGACAGAATGAGACAAGAAAACGACAAAAAACTAAGAGAAAACCAAGCTGGTTTTAGATCTCAAAGGTTGTGTATTGATCAAATTGCCATACTAAGAACAGTTCTAGAACAAACAACGGAAATGGGCGAGGAAGTGTATATTAATTTCATTGATTTTGAAAGAGCTTTTGGCTCCATACAAAGAGATAAAATGTGGGTGATTTTAAAACAATACGGAATTCCAGCAAAATACATGTTAGCTTTACTAATAATTTTAAATAATAATGTCCACAATTCACAGCAAAAATACAATTTATTCACAGTTTTGTCCTCCCAACCACCACTCAGAGCCAATATATTGATACAATGTGATTTTTTAAAAAGTCAATTGTAGCCTAGAAAAAAAGCTATTCCGTCTGCAGTCAGCTGTAATGAGCTTTGAATGACATTAACCTGTATGTCAAACTGTGTGACAGTTCAGGTAGTTAAAAATTTTGGCCCAACAAAATGTGAAAATAAACAAGTATTTAGTTGCAACTGATTTGTAATTTATTAAGGCAAGTAAATTTCAGGTTTTTCGTCAATATTCCTTTCACAGCAAGTGTTCAAAATGTCCACCCCCTTGCTCTATACACATTCTTGCTCGTTTTTTTGAAATTTCTAGACACATTTTCGAGCATGTGTTGTGAGTTATTTATTTCGTTGCATTTATGAATTATTCTTGCTGCAAGCTCATCTAAATTTTGTATTGGTGTCCGATAAATTGAATTTTTCAGATAGTGCCAGACAAAAAAATCCTACGTTGTTAAATCACAGGACCTGGGTGGATAAGCAACTGGAGTATTCCGACTGATTACTATATTACCGAAGAATTTCTGAATAAAATTCAAGTTCTCCAGAGTACAATGAAGAGGCGAGCCATCCTGCTGAAAGTACCCCTCCCGCAGCTCTTGCTCGTCTAACTGATTAACAAAAGGTTCCAAAATCTCTTCGAGATACCCTAATGCATTGAGTGTCCCTTGCAAGAAAATTGGTCCTACAAGTCGTCGTCGGCTAAGACTAATCCACACACCAAGCTTTTGCGGATGAAGTGGTGTTTCTCTAAACGCATATGGATTCTCCGCAGACTAAATTCTCAGATTTTGGGAGTTCACATATCCAGATAAATGAAACCATGCCTCGTCCGAAAAAAACACGTTGTTCAAGTCGTTGTCTTCAGGAAATGCGTTTAAAAACCATCGACAATATCGTTCTCTTAGAGGCATGTCTACTGGTAGAATCTGATGAACAGAAGTTACTTTATATGGGAATAACTTTAAATCTGCTTTAAGAATATTCCTCGTGGTTGTGTAAGACAAATCAACGGGCTGTGAAAGACGTCGGCTTGAAATTGAGGGAGCTTTAGCCATTATTTGTCTAACATTTTCCAGGACTTCTGGTGTGCGTTCTGTAGGTCTACCGCTTCCTTTTCTGCGTGTAAGACCACCTGTTTTATCGAATAATTCCACACTGTGCATTAGAGCATCGTAAAATCGATTGTATTCAACAATTCCAAATGGTCTGTAGAATCGTTGAAGCATTCCTGGATCGAATACCGCCACTCACCATTTATGATGATTCCAGTTCGATAATAAGCTTTTACCATAAATATCTTATGCTGCACTGTGAAATCCATTTTTGAATAAATAATTGACATTGTACATACAAGATCAAAGCTAAAACTACACTAAAACTAACTGAACTTGACGTTTTAGGTTAGGTCACACACATATATTTCGTCATTACTCTAGCAGGGCCACTGATGGCCTAGGTATGAAAGCTCACATACATAAGGATAATAAAAGTTCTACCTATATGAAAACTATACAGCAAGAGTAGAGCATGTAAGAGTTTCCATAAACGGTAATACAAAAGGAATTAGAACGTATTTATTAAAATGTCACAAATCCAAAATCATAAAATAACAACTGAAAATTAACTAAAATCTAAGCAACCTAAATTAATTCGAATCCGCTACAGTTACCTCCCCTCCAGTGTCAACGTATTCTCTAAACCTTACTGGTTGTTTAACAATTCTTCCGAATCGGGAAACTCTTTCATGTGACTGATTTGTCAGGTCATCCTGATTGACGTTACTACTTTCGTGTAATATAAAAGCAGGTTTCAACCTATCGATGGAAATATTCTTTTGGTTGTTGTTGATTTGAATCATAAAATATTTTGCTGTTCGAGAGATGACGGGAAAGGGTCCATCATAAGGTGGGGTTAGAGCTTTTTTGACAGCGTCCCTTCTAACAAAAACGTGTGTACAGGTAGCCAAATCTGGGTGAACAAAAACCGGTTTAGAGCTATGTCCAGACGTTGGTACCGGTTTTAGCTTTTGGATATATGCTCTTAACCTTTCTAGGAAAATATCAGTGTTGACCAAAGGACGTTCGTTGTTGAAAAAATCGCCTGGGAGTCTAATTGGAGTTCCATAAACCAATTCCGCTGAAGTAACTCCCAAATCTTCCCTTAATGCCGCGCGAAAGCCTAGTAACACTGATGGTAACGCCTCTGTCCATCCATTTAATTCATGGCATCTTATGGCTGCTTTCAAATCCCGGTGCCATCGTTCTACCAGGCCATTAGCTTTTGGATGATACGCTGTAGTTCTAAACTTGGCAATCCCGAGGATTTTTAAGAAACTTTTATATAGGGATGACTCGAATTGCGAGCCCTGGTCGGTTGTGATAGATTCGGGTACCCCAAATCGAGCTACCCAACCGTGAAAGAAAGCAGTATACAAATCCTGCGGACGGTGGCAGAGGACCAATTATGTCTAGGTTAACATGGGAAAAACGTTCATTAGGAACCGGGAACTCCGCAGGCGGGCTATTGGTATGTTTCGTTATTTTATTGCGTTGGCAAGGAATGCAACGGAAGCGCTCGATCAGCTTGGATTTGATGGCTTCGTACATATTTTCGGTCGGTGCTTCCAAAATAACATCACTGATTTCACCCAAAATGTCGCTATCCATCGACGCCACTACATAGTGGTATTTGATGCTATCAGTTGTTATGTTTGATATAGTGAATTGACTCTCCACCTGCTTAAACCAAATAGCAGGATTGTTCTTCCAAAAAGGTGGAAGCTTAAGAGAAACTCGGCTAATCTCCTGCGCTGTGTTGTCTGTCATAATATAAGTTGTTCCGTGCTTACAGTTAACCTCCGGAGACGCTTGTTCAGGCGTCGGGGTCACCAATTGTAAGAGTTTCCATAAACGGTAATACAAAAGGAATTAGAACGTATTTATTAAAATGTCACAAATCCAAAATCATAAAATAACAACTGAAAATTAACTAAAATCTAAGCAACCTAAATTAATTCGAATCCGCTACAAGCATGAGGGAAAACTCAGGAGAGAATTTAAAATCGATTGTGGTTTAAGACAGGGCTGTATACTTTCCCCAGTGTTATTTTTCATAATAATAGACTGGGTCATGAAAAACACAGAAGATAAAAAACAGTACTAACTTTTTTTAAGAAACTAAACTAAAAATAGAAAGATTAACAAACGCAGCTGAACGTATAGGACTAAAAATAAATCCAACTAAGACTAAAATGTTCAAAGGAGAAGATAAACAGGAAGTAAAAATTACGGTAAAAGGTAACGAAATTGAAGAGGTGAACGAATATTGTTACCTTGGTAGTGTGGTAAAAAGGAAAGGTGGAACTGACCGTAACATTACAAGAAGAATAAAACAAGCGCAAAAAGCTTTTACCATGTTAAGAAAAGTGTGGTCAGCAAATGATATTTCTAGAAAAACCAAACTAAAATTTTTTAGATCGAATGTCAAAAGCGTATTGTTGTATGGATCGGAAACATGGTGGGAGAGTAAATAGTACACAAAGAAGCTCCAAACATTTTTATTAATAAATGTCTACGCATTATCTGTAATATACAGATTATCTGCAGGTACTAGGTACACACGGTAACTAGATATAAACAAATGAAATGGAAATATTGACTTTTTCCTCGACAGAATATATTAAACAACAGCCCTTACAAAAAACAAATTAGGTAAACAGAGTATTAAAATACAAGATTATACTTCTTTCTATTTGAAATTATGTACCACTTCAAAAAGACATTTACAATAATACATAAATCACAAGGGTGTGTTGCTTAACAACCACTTAAAATTTTAAACCGTCTCTGTATCTAGTTACCGTTTGTACCTTACCGTCAGACAATCTGTATACTGACCAAACAAGATACAACATGAAAGATTATGGAACATTACTAAAGAAGATAAAATAAAAAAACCATTACAAAAAGGAAATGGCGCTAGATTGGACACACTCTCAGGAAACCATAAAATAATATAATAAGATAAGCATTGGAATTCAAAGCAATGGGGAAACGGAAAATAGGAAGGCCGAGCAACACATGGAGAAGAAATATACAGCGAGAATTGCAAAACCAAAACATTGTTGTGTTCCACGTTGAGGAAATAAATGCACATTAATTGTAAACTTGTTTATTATATATACAAAAAAAACACTGAACAAAAATAAGATTAAAATCGAACGGTCAAAACAACTACTCACTTCTAGTGTGTCAATGATTCTGCTTCAAATAATATGTTTCTGCTTTTATAAATCCCTTTTCTTAGATAAAACCTGACAGCAGGCACTTGAAACAAAAGATCGTTGGTTAACTAGATGGCATCACATCTGGATTATGTTTTAGTGTGAAAGGGTATGTTTTAACGTTTACTCGAACATTACACAAAGAAATCATAAATCTTACGTTTTAAAATGCCAAGCTAAACATCCTATTAAAAATGGTTTACACAAATGAAATATCATCTAAGGAAACAAATATAAGGAATAAATATAAAAATAACAAAACATCCAACTAAATGTTAAAGTATCCAACACCTCCCTCCTTAAGATTGATTTATGGTGAATTTTAACATGAATCAATTCATATCAACAGAAGGTCCACGAGATGCTGGTTTCCTTGGTTGAAGTTCTAATTGTCTATTTAACACACGCACACTCATTTCTATTAGTTCACTTTTCAAATTTTTCAAATTCCACACCTTCCGATAACTAAGTTCTGAGTAATTAGGTTACACCTGTTATATTGATGTTGAAAATCCTGGGACGACATCTTACTGGGGACGATGAGGATCCGTTGTCCTTCATACAGCATAATATCCTTTGAAGTAGACGTAGAATATCCAAAGCAATCTGATTGTAATCAGGAATTTCCTGATTTATTTGTTTACAGATATAATAGTCTTGCAAAATCCTAGTACATTGTTCCAAATTTTGCAACTGGGAATAGTAAACCCTTGAAGTACTCAATAAAAGGTAAGGAGAAGAAGGATCAATGTAGGAATATATTTGTGGATTACAGAATAATTCAATGAAATAAGCAATTGTTGACCTTATAATTCGTGATAATTTTTTTTTTAAATTTATAGGTGAAATAATTTGAGGATGTAAGATATTGTTTTTGCCCAATATAATTGAAGTAATAAAAAAAATCATAATATTGATCAAGATTTATGGTCATTTGCCTTACAAGCGTTAAGTTTATCTTCGCTAAGTTTAAAGAGTGCACTAAACTATTAAAATAGAGATTGTAATTGAAATTATACCAATTTGTGGTTTCATTCTGAAATAGCAGGTTTCAGTAAATTAACATGATATCTCACTAATTTATTGCCTCTCTGTATTTGCACTGTTTGATTAGGGAATATTTTTACTATTTTGTATGGACCTAAGAAATTTGGACTAAGTTTTTTATTTAAACCTGGATTAACAGATTTATTTACAATGTAAACTGAATCATCGATTTTATATTCATACGTTCTTATTTTATTATCGTAATATACTTTTGATTTTTGTTTGGATTGAATTACATTTTCCCTAGCTATTTTTTGACATGAATTTAATTTCTGTTTTAAATTAATAATGTAATCATCATAATTATACGTTAACGTTGGTTCTTGTGTTATACTATTTGGTAAGAAAGGTTTATTGCCAAATAAAATTTCATGAGGTGAAAAGCCTGTGGATTTATGAATATGGGTATTATATGAAAACATTGCAAATGGTAAAAATTCATCCCAATTATTTTGTTTGTCATTTATGTAATGTTTTAAGTAATCTTTTAAGGTCAAATGTGATCTTTCTAAAGCTCCATTACTCTGAGGGTGATAGGGAGAAGACAGAATGTGTTTTGTTTGAAATAATTTCATCAGATCTTTCATTAATTTTGAAGTGAAATCAGTACCTTGGTCTGATAGTATTATTTTAGGAATTCCAAACAAGGTAATAAATTTTGCTAATTCCTGTGCAACTGTCTGAGCTTCGTGATTTTGAATTGCTACTGCATAAGAAAACTTTGTGAGATCATCCTGCATCGTTAATATAAATCTATTATTATTTAAAGTCTGTGGTAGTGGACCAACTATATCTATAGCTAATTTCTCAAAAGGTACCGTAGAAGTTGAAGTAATTTCCATTGGTGCCTTGGAAGGTTTAAAATTAGTTTTATTAACTTGGCAAGATGGACATTTTTTTATATAATTTTTGATATCCTTTTTTATGGATTCCCATTTATACAATTCTTTTATTCTTTTATATGTTCTTATAAACCCAGAATGACCGGCTAATTTCGAATCATGGTTATCATTAAGTACCTGTAATATTTCATCCTTCGTTCGAAGAATTACTCGTTCCTTAATTAAAAGTATTGGTTTAAATTTAGTATCCTTAAACAAATAATGTATTATTTCGCAGAACATATCCCTTTTTATGTTTTTATTATTTATAGTTACATCGTGAATATAAATTTTATCGGTATTAGATTTACTAATTAATTCAGTTCTAATGTTTCTTAAACAATAAAATATCTCTTTATATTCTAGTTTGTCAAAGTGAAATTGTTTAGCAATGCAAAGGTAAGTGATTTTTTTATCACTACAAAGTTTTATGAATGAATGTAGATCATTGGATTCGGACATTTCTGAAAAATCATACGTATCTCTTAGTGTCTTAGTGACTGTGATAATAAGTTTGATTCATCTAAATCCTTTGAATACAAAAGAATATTAGGAAAATGACAAAATTTACCTGAAGATTGCGATTCTATTTTAGGAATATCCTGAGTTTCATAATGATATCTTATAAAATTCTCAAATACGTCATCCTTTCGGATTATATTAATTTTCATCGAGTTTAAAGAATTATTTTTATTTGATACTAAATTAACAAAATTTGTATTATTATCTGGAATGCATAATTTTATATTTATTTCGGTGTTTTTGAATACAAAGTTAATCATGCATTTTATTTCCAGCCAATTTAGACCATCTAAACCGCAAGATATTTTAGGCATAGCTAATTTTGAAATTTTATTGATCGAACAGAATTCTCTTAAATTGACCAACGTTTCAAAAACATCATTATAGTTTGGTTTATCAAAATAACAATTTTTTGTAATCATGTAAATTATGTTACGTGAGCCATATCTAACACTAAGGATTTTTGAAAGTTCTGGATTTTGTGATATTAAAGAATCTATATTATTAAATCTATCCCT
Organism: Melanotus villosus; assembly: GCA_963082815.1. Classification (NCBI taxonomy): domain Eukaryota; kingdom Metazoa; phylum Arthropoda; class Insecta; order Coleoptera; family Elateridae; genus Melanotus; species Melanotus villosus. Next base: position 45,973,436 of record OY720426.1, read on the forward strand.
AAATTCCTTTGCAATTCCTTTACTGCATTTAAGGTCTTTACTTGTACAATGAGCAAGACTGTACTCTTCTGAAGTTTCAAATAAATTCTCATTAACTTCATTAATATGGGGATTCCTAATTATCTCTTTTCCTTTTTGTTTTATAAAATTTAAATATGAATCTTTTAAAACTGAACTTTGAAGTGATTTTGATTATCAGTGATTTTAATACGACTCAGAGCGTCAGCATTTGAATTTTGTTTACCTGCCTTATACCTTATTTCGTAGTCATACTCTGCCAATTTAAGACGCCAACGAACTAATCTGCTACCTGGATCTTTACAATTAAACAACCAAGTCAATGGCTTATGATCCGTTATTATTATAAATTTTCTGCCATATAAGTACGGCCTGAAATGTTTTACACTCCAAACAATACTAAGCAATTCCTTCTCGATTGTACTGTAATTTTGTTCAGAATTATTTAGCGTTCTGGAAGCATAAGAGATAGGTAAATCACTGCCTATTTCTCCTTGACTTAAAATTGATCCTATTGAAAAATTCGAAGCATCCGTTGTCAATATGAATTCCCGTTTAAAATCAGGATACCTTAATAATGATTCGTTCATTAATATGTTTCTAAATGTATCAAAAGATTTTTGTTGTTTTTCGGTCCAAACAAAAGGAGTATCCTTTTTTAATAGTAAAGTTAAAGGCTTAGCTATATTTGCAAATTCTTGCACAAACTTCCTATAATAACCAATTAACCCTAAGAACATTCTAATTGATTTTTGATCTGTGGGAATAGGATAATTTTTTATTGCCTTGACTTTTTCAGGATTTGGACTTACACCTTCATTAGTAATAACATGACCTAGATAAGCTACTTCTTTTTTTAAAAATTCACACTTATCGGGCTGTAATTTTAAATTATTTATTTTTAGTTTATCAAAAACAGTTTTTAATTTTAAAGTGTGTTGTTGTAAAGATGTTGCGTAAATAACTATGTCATCAAGATATACGAAACATTGTAATCCCTGCAACCCGGTTAAAACAGAATTCATTAATCGCTGAAAAACAGATGGTGCTGTCTTCAAGCCAAAAGGCATGCGAGTAAATTCATAGTGACCTAATGGAGTTGTAAATGCCGTTTTTGATTGATCGGATTTTTTTACAGGAATTTGGTGATACCCGGAAGCTAGATCTAAGGTTGTGAAGTAATTTGAGTGTCCTAGCTGATCCAAAATATCTTCTATATTTGGTAATGGATATGCGTCACCTATTGTGATATTATTAAGTTTCCGGTAATCTATTACCAGTCTCCATTTCCGTTCACCGGAAGCATCAAGCTTCTTCGGAACTACCCATAAAGGAGAATACCATGGTGATACAGAAGGTTGAATAATTCCCTGACTTAACATTTTATTAATCTGTTTATTGACTTCCGCCTTATGCACTTCTGGATAACGATACGTTTTTGAGAAAATTGGCGTTGGGTCCGTGACCCTAATTTCGTGTTCAATAGCTGTTGTATGAGTAAGTTGATCATTTGGTAAATAAAATATTTCATTATATTTAAGACATACATCTAAAACTGATTTTCGTTCCTCGTAATTCAAGTGATCTAACCTCAAATTTTCTTTTAACAATTCTTCACGATTCACCTTTTTATCTAAAGTTTTTAAATCGTTAGAATTAAAACTTAGTATTTTGAAATTTTTAGGAATAGGTTCTAGAAATAGGGAAATTGAATTGACTTGTTGATCAATTATTCTAGTATTTAATATCGTTGCCAAAGCTTTATTGTTTTCATTAACTTTTACAATAGCTCGTGATAAATATACACCTTTTTGTAATTCTATATCTGGAATAATTCCTTCATTTATTTCGGGATTTTTTACATTAATTTCTAGAACAGTTTCAGTTCTTGCCCTAAGATTAATTAAATTAGTATTATTAATTTTATTATTATCGGCATTGGAAATCTCTGAATGTTCTGTAAATAATTTAATTGGAGCTGAAATAGATTTCAATAATACAGTTTTATTTTTGAAATCAATCCTTGCAGTTTCTTTTTGCAGAAAATCATGTCCTAATAAGCCGTCAAAGGGGACGTTCGTTGCCTGATTTAGGATATGAAATTTTGTAAGGATTGTTAGATTTTCAACTTCTACAGAAATGTTGGTACTGCCTACAGTCTCTACTGGATTATTGGGATTAAGTCCATGTAAAATAATTTTTTCTTTTGAATTAAAGAAAGTTTCTGGCATAAGTCTGTTTGCTTTGATTAATGAAGCACTTGCGCCAGTATCTATTAAAAATTTAAAAGATTTATTTACATTCTTAGAATTTGGAGATTTTATTTCAATAAAGTTTAAATTATCATTGAAAATTAAAATTCTTAATTCTTGATCATCGAAAGTTGGGAGATCTGATGCTTTATTTTGTTGCATTTGATTAGAATCTGAATTTGGAAAATTATTTATATTTTGTTCCGTCATATTATTTTTATATTGAAGTTTACGACATTCTTCTATCACATGACCAGATTTTTTACAATATTTACATGATTTATCATGAGAGTAATTTAAACCACTTACTGAATTTCCATTTTTCACAAAATTAATTGATTTATGTAAATTTTGATTTCTCGGTTGAACCTTACATTCTGAAGTATAATGGTTATTTCGTTTATGTAAATGCAGCATTTAAATTATCAAAATCTTTCCATCTCAGTGCCGTATCTAGGCAATTTTGCGCCCTGGGCAAACTTGATTCCTTGCGCCCCCCGTCGCCACGGATTTTAATTATTTCTTATTCAAAAAATTTTTATTAATAAGGATTGTTGGATTATCTGAAAAAACATGTACCTACGAAAAAATATTTATTTCATAAAAACATTTCATAACAAAAAATATATTCTATAAAATAAATAATAAAAGGAACAAGGTGAACAAATAAACGCGAAGATGACCCGAATAGTCCAAGCAACGGCTTCAATAATTTGCTTCATTTATGAACCGCATACCGCATGCGAGTTCCAGGTACAGGTCTCCAAATATAAGTTTGCCGACGCTCCGTAGATCTCTAAGAAAGTGGATTTTATAAGAAAGTGAGTACTGAGCTAACTTAGTTAATTTGTAAATGTTTTAAAGCCCTGCATTAATTCGTTCTAAAGCGTAAGAAGAGCCTCGCCATTCATTACTGCGGTTATGAAGTGTACTTGAAAACACGTTGTGCGCCTGAGAAGAATTGGGTATCTTTTTCTAACATTTACCTGTCTTGTTTCCCCATCTGCGCATCCATCGGCAAACTTATATTTGGAGACCTGTAGGTAGTATCAGTGGCGGCTCGTGGGTCAAAAAATAGGTGAAGTGCTATTGCGGTAAATAAAAAAAAACTTTTTATTTGGACTTAACTAATTTTTGTACACCAAGTCAATCCTTCTGCCTTTTAGGGTAGCAAATTTGTTGGTAATATCCCTGATCACATATACGTGATCAGGGTAATATCTTTCCTAAAATGGTTGGTTTTTAATTAACCCTAGCAAAAGTTCTTTTTGAATTGAAATATTCGCCAAAGAGGAGAGTCTATCGTGAGATATCGTATTCCTTAGGTATGTTTTTATCCATTTAAAGTGTTTGGTTGCACTTTAATGGAATGTATACACAATTATTGACGGAGTATAAAGTAAAATCAATGATTTTTGGATGAGTTTATTATAAACACTTACAATTCGGCTATTGAAAAAGGACTCTACTACGGAGGCGCCAACTGGCGGTACATCCTCTAAAAACTAGCATACGCAATGGCGCGAACATTTAAAAAAGAATGTAAGTAGTTACAAAAGGTCTGAACATAAGGCAAGAAAAAGTTCTTTCAACTGATGCACTTGTCGATGAAATGGTTAGTATAAGGCAAAACAGCTTATAAGCTTCAGTACAAATTTCTTTCTTCTCATTGAGATTTTTGAGTAGGTAATTCTTGTAGTGGTATAGTTCTATAATTTTCATTGGCATACAGAAGATGTAATTCGTTTGTTAGACGCTGATTTCTAGGAAATAATTTTCCATGAAATTGTCTTAAACTTTCAAAAGCTTTAGAGGGAAAACATGAATGATTTTGTCCAAATTTTGTTATATCAGCCAGAGACAAAAATCTTTAAATTCATGTTTAAAAACACACACTTATTGCAAAACAAACAAACAACAAACACCAAAACAAGACAGCAGTTTCAATTATTTGAAATCAGTGATAACCGACACGCGACACGATGTGGATGTAGTGAAGTGGGTTGTCGATGTAAAACTAAATACTTCACTCTAGCGATTCAACATGTGTCAACGAACCGCTCGCAGGTGGTGATAACGTACGCGTTACCATGGCAACGAGCAGAGTTAAAGCCAGTCAATTCCAACTCTTCCCTTCATGCGCGTTCGTTTCATTCGAATGCGGCGTAGACAGGGACAAAATAGGCTAGTGGCCAGTGGCGTATATTAATTATGGTAAATAATATGCATTTATAATAAAAAAAATCCTCTCAATACGTAGTACTGAAGTGTAGATAAATAAAAAAATAATTTGAATATAAAATAATTTGGATGCACAAATTTTAGGTGAAGAGGCACTTCACCTACTACACCTGGCGAGCCGCCATTGGGTGGTATTAATTTCAGTGAGTGTCAGTGCTCAGTAGCGCCATTAATTCACTAAATGTCCAAGGGCGAAACTAGACCATTTCAGGGTGTGCGCGCGCCCCCTCTCACCACTGATTGTAAAAAGGAAAACTAGTGCTGTTTGAAAATTTAATTTTATTTTTGATATCTCTCTTCTAATTGTACTAAATAGAAACAATAAAAATTGAAATTAATGAGTAGAGGATATTACGAGTAGTAGGTAGTTATTATGAAATTTGAAACTTGGAAAATGATTTATTTAGGGTTTCCGGTCTTGAGGTGGCTAATAGCTTTGATAACGCTTAGCCGACACATTTTTGGGAGACTTTCTAAGAATAATGTAACATATAACTGCATGGGTACTGCTTGTGTATTTGTGTTGAGCCTTATAAGTTAATGTTCAAAAAAAATGCGCCCTCTCTACATTACAGTTTTGGTTTCGCCCGCAATGTCAGCAAACCACGCCGCGCCGGTAAACTCGAAACCTTTACTTTGTGCTCAGTTTGAGTCTTTTAGTAGTAGAGGAAAGAGTCTGAATTTGCGCCCCCTGTGAGTTTGCGCCCTGGGCAGGTGCCCCTATGGCCCTGCCCTAGATACGGCACTGAATCCATCTAAGCATTTGTGAAATTTGCGGAGATGAATGAAAAATGAACCTATTTAAAGTTATTTCTTGTATTGCTTGAACTTTACCCGTTAATACTACTGGATCTTGTGTTTGAAGTTTAACTACAGAAAGAGCACGTGAATTTAAAATTTCTAATTTTTGGTAAAAATCGTGAACTGATTCATTATAATTTTGTTTACAATTATTTAATTCTTCCATTATTTGTGCATAATGTTTTTTATCCTGATATAAGTCTTTAAGTTTTGATTTTAAATTTTCCCAATCTGAAAATATTTGACATGCAAGTTGTTCTTTAGCACGACCAGAAATCTTTGCCAATATGTAGTATAATAAGGGAAGCTTTTGTCCTGGTGAAGCCAATTCATTAGCATTATTACAATTAGCCAAAAATTGCCCAATTTCATATCTGTTACCAGAAAATTCTTTCGGTATTAATTTACATAGAAAATCAATAGAATATGGAGTATTACCAGAATTTGAAGAACTTTGTTCGGGATTTGAATTACTGTTTTGATTAGGATTCAAATTTTGGTGTAGGGATGATGATACATTTTGTGGAGTTGAAGTAATTGACATTATGAATACAAAAGTTTACTAAAAACAGCCAACAAGCTTAGAAACAATGCACTTACCCCTCTTCGAGTTTTCTATATATTTTTTCTTCCACGGAAATTGAATTCACCAATCGATTTCGATTCTTCGGTTATTACAGCTAGTGCGATGTAGCAAAATTCTGCGTTACCTCAGATTGTTTTTCGATTGTTGGGAAGATCCGTACCGACTGCGCCAGAAATTATGTTGTGTTCCACGTTGAGGAAATAAATGCACATTAATTGTAAACTTGTTTATTATATATACAAAAAAAAACACTGAACAAAAATAAGATTAAAATCGAACGGTCAAAACAACTACTCACTTCTAGTGTGTCAATGATTCTGCTTCAAATAATATGTTTCTGCTTTTATAAATCCCTTTTCTTAGATAAAACCTGACAGCAGGCACGTGAAACAAAAGATCGTTGGTTAACTAGATGGCATCACATCTGGATTATGTTTTAGTGTGAAAGGGTATGTTTTAACGTTTACTCGAACATTACACAAAGAAATCATAAATCTTACGTTTTAAAATGCCAAGCTAAACATCCTATTAAAAATGGTTTACACAAATGAAATATCATCTAAGGAAACAAATATAAGTAATAAATATAAAAATAACAAAACATCCAACTAAATGTTAAAGTATCCAACAACATGATATGGAAAGAAGCGAAAAAACAGTTTATCAACCCGGCTGTTTCGTTTCGTTGCAGTAATAATAAATTATTTAAGGGATTGGCGAGATATTGACGCGCGTTTCCAAGTGCCTTAGTGGGTTACTATTTTTAGGCCAAGGCACTGGCCCATTTCGCCTTGTTGTTTGTGCGTAATTCTTATGCGAAGAGCGTTTCCTCTCTTCTATTAAAGACTAAAACATAAAAACATACCGAATTTTCGGTTTAGACAACTGCAACTTACATTAAATTTATTTTCATTGGATCACACGAGGACTTAATACATTTTTCGAAAATTTCGGCTTCAAAATCATTGTCAGGCTCCAACTTCGTTTAGGAAATCGCGAAGGGAAGCTCAAAATCTTTAAGAGACATGGGACTATAATTCAAAGTACACCAGACAAGCTGAACGTAACTTTAGCATTAGATTCAGGGTGCACATTTCAGATTTAGCAAGGGTACAAACTCGGATGACGCCCAATGCATTATTTATGAAAGAGTTCGTGGTATTAAAAATTGCGGATAAGACAATTGTAATGGTTGTTTCTGCAGCCAACTAAATTTTTTTTCTTTAAGAAAACCAAATAAGATTTTGAATAATGTTTGATTAGTCGACATCCAAAGTCCGGAGAGGACACTTTACGATTAAGTTAGTTTCAGCAAAATGACTACAAGATGGACTTGGAAAGATTGGAACTAATTTGGCATAATGAAAGTTTTTTCAAAGATGTACGGTTCGGTTTGTTCCACTACACAAGGACACAAAAACGGCTAAAAGGTTCTTGTACTTTACTACAGGATTTGGGTTATGATTTAACGGTAATTTGGACGTAAAATAATACAAATCAATTTGATCAGTACCTAATATACGATTATTTTACCATTACAGAACACCGCACAAGCTTATAAATATTCAAGCAACGAGTACCGAATGTTTCCAATGTACTGGTCAGGAAATGTATGGGATTCGTACCAACACGACATGTTTGGAGCTAGCCCTGTTCATTACAACACTAATGTTATTATTAAATATCCTTTCCCAAAAGCAAGTAGACTTAATTAACAAGAAATATTTATAATGCTTTTTCTATCACCTCTGCAAGGATTTAAATCTCTGTCCTTCATCAAAATACATTAACAGTATTTCTCTAAATGAGTGAATCCCTACACGTTTAATCTCTAATATAAATTTTTCACTTTTCCCCCTACAAAAGTACTTTCTATCTTGGTAACGCAATTGAAAGCGAAAATAAATAGAACAGTATTATTACCATAGTAACTTCGACAACAATCCACCTTGTTAATCACTGAATCATTTTATTTTATTATAATTTCATCTTTTACGGTGGTTAAATGTCGAGGGGGAGAATGAAAAGTTTAATACATCACACGCTGCGAAAGCCCTTCAGGTACTCGGAGTTTTTAACTAGCCTCGGCCACGCTTACGCTTCGCCTCAGCCATTCAAAAACACCTCACACCGAGAAGTAAACCTTCGCAGCTTGTAATATAAATACCTATTGATTAAATACAGTGGCGCTTTGCAAATTAAAACCGTAGGTTACTATTATAGTAATGTTTCTTATAAGGCTGAGATGGGCGATGGATTTTTTACTTTCGACATTTTCTAAAATGTGCGTGAATGTTGGTTAAAACTTCTACTTATAGGGTTTTTATTACGTCAACAATATGTTTTACGATGAATCGAAGTTTCCACCTCACGCACCGAGAGGAAGATATATGATTCACCTGAAAGTATTGTACAATAAAACTATTCTGCTCGCACATGGCAAAGGCTACGTGACCATTTCACCAACCGATCCTCTTGAGAAGTGTCTATTCTGCAATCTCTAGACTTTTTGTTTCTACTCGTATCTTGCTGAATTATGCACTTATTATGCACGGATAAAGAAAATACGTGCTTAAAATTTAAAGAGCAGTGCCAGTTTTATGGACAGAAGGTTAGAATGTTATTAATTATTCCTTAATATATATTTTATTTAAACATTATTTAAAATATTTTATTGAACGCACAGCACATTGTTTAAAATACTAAATATGTATCACTATTGTAAATAATAAAATTAAAATAAGTAAAAGTTTTGTTTCCTGCTATGCACTCTGCTAAACAAGGCCCGACTAAATGACCAGCGCGATCACCTGGTATAACGCTCCAATGGTACTATTTAATACGAAGGTTTTTAAACAAAAATTATTTGACCAGTGAAAAATACCTATTTATTTTTATATATTATGAACGTTTATTTATTTTGCTAGTCACCAGCCAAGGCTAAACATTTTTGGTAACTCGAGACGGACTTCTTCCGCATGTTTGTACAACCACTTATTCACAACGAATTTTAACTGATCATTGTTTTCATATCGTTTGCCACCCAAGAAGTACTTTGCATTTTTAAACAGGTGAAAATCATTGGTGCTAAATCCCGACTGTACGCCGGATGATCCACAATCTCCCATCGGAAACGCTGAAGCAATTCTTGAGTTTTCACAGCAACATGCAGGCGAATACTATCATGCAAATCACAATACCCTTGGTGAACAGTCCTCGGCATTTATTTTGAATGGCACGTCTTAATCCAGTAAAAATTCGCTGTGAATAAGTGGTTGCACGAATAGGCGGGAGAGTTTTACGACATCGGAATATAGACGGTCGCCTCACGCTACGAAAAATGTTTACCAATCGGTGGTGACTATGTAAGAATAGTATATTATAGACCAAGGTAGAGAAGACATTTTTCTCAGCCGAGCAGTATTATTTCCCGACATGCGAAGCATGGAGGGAAATAAGTTGTGAGGCTGAGAAAAGTCTTCTCTACCGTGGTTTATATACTATTTTTTTCACTACTAGCACCTTTATTCCTTTTAATTAATCATTTTTACATAAATAAAAAATAAAATGGCAGATGCGTATATTTATTTCTAAATATCCACAAAAATCAAATAGCCTTGCTTGAAAACAAGGGGAGAGGTTAATTTCAATTGACATTTGGGTAAAACATATTTAAAATAGGCACCTGAATGCATAGCAATTGTTTTTATTATTAACCAGTAGTCAATAATAAAAAATTATTGACTACTAGGAGAGAAATTCATCTTCTGGGCTCGAAAATAAGGTCAATAATGACATCTTCTAATACTAGTAGTGAAAAAAAATAAATTAATGTTCATAATGTATAAAAATAAATATATATTGTTAACTGGTTAAATAATTTTTATTTAATGTACCGAGTACGCGCGGATTACTCGCAGCGCGATTACAGCACAACAGATGACGGGACTAAAAAACGGCAAGGGAACCCTTCCACTTTTGAAACAAGCAGTAAAATGAAAACGCTCACAAGCAAAAAGGTGAAAAATACGGACGATATGAACGAACTGAAAAAACGTTTCGTTAGTTAATCACGGAAGTGAAAGATATAAGAAAAAAATCAAATAGAAAATAAAGGGGACTTGAAAGAGTTAGAAAAACGAATTCAAAGAATTAAGACGATAACATAAAAAGAATAAAGAAGAAATCATGACTCGAAAATTGGAAAATAATGTTTTACAGGATAAAATAAAATTATTGGAATTTAACAATATAGAATCCAAAATTAGGCAAAGAGCTTTAGATAAAGAAACGAGAAGAAACGTAATTATAATGATGGGACGGAAAATAGGAACTGAAAGCTAAGTAGAGCTAAAAGATGTATAAAACAACATCTGCACATTGATACACGAATTAAGCCGATCTCGAAGATAAATGATGAACCAGCTGTATGTTAGAACACGACAGTTTCCATGATACAATGAAAATAATGCAAAACTACGAATAACTAAAGACCAAAAAATTTACATGTAAAACTTGACAAAAGAGGAAAACGTAATAAAGAAAAAAAACGCAGAAGAGAGAAACAATGGAAAAGCCGCTAAGATGAGGTACCAGAAAATAACTATAAATATGAAGTGGAACTGACAAAGAGGGATAATGCCTCAAAAATAAATGACGATAGCCCATCAAAAAACGATTACCCATAAATAAAATGGCTATAAATAAAACTGATGCGGTAAAGACAAAGGACATGAGCAGCCATACATTAATAAAATAAAACAAAAGAGCATCTATATTCTATAAGGATTTGGAATGTTAGAAATGACAGGAAAAGAAATAAGAGCTTACTAGAAAAGTGGAAAGATATAACATTAAATAGGAGTGCCCCAGGTGTCATTGATACTCTGTATATCAGAACCGAATCAAGCAGAGGTTCAAAAATAGGAAGCGGCCACTACACCTGGTAGTAATGAGGATGTCGATCGAAGAACGAGGAATGGCAAGTAATAAAGAATAGTAAGGAATGAGAACCAAGAAAGCTCCCACAAACAAAGGTAAAACAAAACTAATAACGCAAAAGCAACCAAAAAAAGATAGGTGCTTTAAAGATAGGAACCTGAAATATTAAAACCATGCTACAAGCTGGCAAAGTAAATGAAATTGCAACAGAACTAAGTAACATGCAACTAGAAATAACGGCATTGTAAGAAATAAGATGGGCTGGTGAAGGGAAAAAAATAAAAAGAAATTTTACATTCTATTAGGGAGGCGACAAGAAACTGGGAAATAATGGGACGGGATTTCTGGTGCTAAAAAATGCTAGAAGCGCAGTGTTATCCTTCCAAAGAGTAAATGATAGAATTAGTAAATTAAGAATCAGAGGAAAATTTTACAACACTAGTATCATAACTGTATAAATGCACCAACCGAAGTCAGCGATGATGAATATAAAGAAAGCTTCTATGAACAACTACAACACCTATTAAACAACATTGCTAAACATGATACAGTAATCATAGCTGGAGATGTAAATACTCAAATAGGAAAAGAAGATTGGGTACAAAACGTGGCATGTAAAAACACATTGCATGAAAAAACAATAACGGAGAGAGATTATGCCAGTTAGCAGCAGCAAACAACCTAGTAATCAGTAGTACACAATACGAGATGAAGAAAATACATATGGGAACATGGGTAGGTCCAGGAGAAAACATTTTAAACCAGATTGACCATGTACTTGTATCCAAAAGACGAGCCAATAACATCAGAAACGTTAGAATACATCGAAGTTGTAATTGTGGAACAGACCACTTTTTAGTAGTGTGTACGATGAAAAATAGAATTAACAAGAATTATAGCCGAAAGGTAAATAAGAATGAACACAAGAAATGGAACATAAGAAAGCTAAATGACAATGATGAAAAAGGCAATTATGAGAAACGCGTAACAGAAGAACTAAGAAAAAATATACAGTCAGGTAACATACAGCAGGAATGGACAACGATTAAGAACGCAGTGACGAATAGCATGAATACATGCATCGGAAGGGCAACATGGATTAAAGATGAGTGGTACGATGAAGAATGTAACAAAATAATAATGGAAAAAAACGAATTGTGGAAGACATATTTAAGCAGCCCAACAGAGCATAACAAATTGGCCTGCAATAGTAAAAGAAAAGAAGCTTAGAGTAGCAAAGAAGAAAAAAAGAGATTTTATGAACCAAAAAATACAAGAAATAGAAAGGCGTGATACAACACAAATATTCAAAACATTTAATAAGCAGAGAAGAGAATATGAGAACAAACAGAATATAAGGGAACACAAGCAAACATCTGTAAAAATAAACAGGGAGAATTATTAGAAGAAGCCTATACAGAGGTAGTGAATAAAGGTATCCAGGATCATGAACTTCAAACTCAAGAAGTAGAGACCGAAGAAGACTACAACATTGAAATACTCCATAGAGAGGAAACAGAAGCAGTCCTTAAAAGTCTTAAGAATAACAAAGCGCCAGGATCAGACGGGATCACAGCAGAAATGATTAAAAACGGAGGAAAAGAATTAATCAATAGAATCCACGAATTAATACAACTTATATGGCAAAAAGATGAAATACCTGAGGAATGGGAACTAGGTATAATAACACCAATCTTCAAAAGTGGAGATAAAGCTGACTGTAAGAACTACCGGCCAATAACACTGCTAAACCTAACATATAAAATTCTATCAGCAATTAAAAGCAATAGATTAAAACCATACTACGAAACTGTGCTTGATGACTATCAAAATGGCTTTACACAGAATATATCCACTGTAGACTGCATACAAGTAATAAGAGAAATAGGTGATGCTGCATATGAATACAGTATGGATGTACACTGCATCTTCATAGACTTCAAACCAGCTTTTGATACCATAAACAGACAGAAACTAATTGCAACACTAGGAAAGGTAGGAATATCATCGAACCTGATAAACAAGATACAATTAACACTGAAAGAAACAAGAGCAAAGGTTAAAATTAAAAATAATCTGACCAACCAATTTAACATCAAATTTGGTGTAAGACAAGGAGATGCACTGTTGGCACAACTTTTCAACTTAGCACTGGAGGAGCTGGTAAGAAACCTAAGATTAGTAGGATCTATCAAAACAGACAGGGTACAACTAGTGGCCTACGCTGACGATATTGCTATAGTAAGCAGATATCCAAAATTATTAGAAAATACCTTCAAAGCCTTGGAACAAGAAGCAAAAAAAGTAGGACTACACATAAATGAGCAGAAAACCAAGTACATGAAATTCGCCAGAGAAGATAATGGAGAAAAGATGGTAAAACTTGGAAACTACAAGCTCGAAGCAGTACGAAAATTTATATATTTAGAATCGGAAATCAGCAGCGATGGAAACTGTAAGAATGGAGTTATGAGGCGAATTCAAATAGGCAATAGAGAATACTACAAGTTTCGAAAATTACTAACATCTAAAACCTTAAGTAAGCACTCCAAAATGAAAATTTACAAAAGTGTAATCCGATCAAAGGTCACCTATGCGACTGAAACGTGGGTATTAACGAAAACTGAAGAAGAAGCTGTTGAAATTCGAACGCAAAATAATAATAAGAATTTATGGAGGACTTAAGAAAGGTGACTATATAAGAAGAAGAATGAACGTAGAAATTGAAAACATATTGCAGTATGAAAATATTTTACGTTTCATCAAGTCCCAAAGAATACAACGATTAGGGATTGTACGCGAAATAGTTAACTGGAAACCAATAACAACAAGAGCAAGAGGACGGCCCAGAAAGCGTAATAGAAGATCTAACGAAAATGAAAATAACAGACTGGGAAAGGAAGAGCAGGAACAGGAAGCAATGAAACAAGCAACATATTAACGTGAAGGGTGGATAAAATGTTGCTATAAACATTTTATCCACACTTTCCTTGACGACACTGTTGCTACAAACATTTTATCCACACTTTCCTTGACGACGTGAATTTTATAATGAAGATCAAGGTGCCTTTAAATTTAGGTTGCTAGGTATTGTTTAATAAAGACATTTTATCCACTCAAGGAAATTAGCTCAATCGGTTGCGCCTCGTGAGCTACACTTTTTCTTTCCTAGATAACATTTCTCTTTATTCACTCAATGAAACTTTTCCTTTCATGGATAAAATGTCTCTTTATTCACTTGTACCATAAATAGCTATTAAACCAAATAAACAAATGAAAATTTTCTTACACTCTAATTTCTTAAATACTTTTGTGTTTCGACGGTCAAATCTAGTTCTCAAAGCAACATTTTAACGCGAAGGGTGGATAAAGTGTTGCTAGAAACATTGTATCCACACTTTCCTTGACGACACCTTTGCTATAAACATTTTATCCACAGTTTCCTTGACGACGTGAATTTCAGAATGAAAATCATTAGCTCACTGGGCTGCGCCTCGTAAGCTAAACTTTTCCTTTCATGTATAAAATTTCTCTTTATTCACTTGTACCATAAATAGCTATTAAACTAAATAAACAAATGAGAATACATAGTTAATTAGTTTGTATCTATTTGTAATACGACTATGAGTTTCTTGTAAAATTTTCTTACCCTCTAATTTTTTAAATACTTTTTTGTTTCGACGGTCAAATGTAGTTATCAAAGCAATATTTTAACGTGAAGGATGGATAATGTGTTGCTATAAATATTTTATCCACACTTTCCTTGACGACGTGAATTTTAGAATGATGATCATGGTGCCTTTAAATTTAGGTTGCTAAGTATTGTCTAATAAAGAGATTTTATCCACTCAAAATGTAGCAGACCTTGCCTATTCTTGTTACGCACTTTTATACGAATAATTTAAATGTTTACTATTCTGAGATCATCGAGTTGGAGTTCAAGCTCGATTGCCCGAACGATTCAATATTTAACATTCAAATTGGTCTTACGTTCATCTTTGCTGTTGTACGTATTTTATCGAATTAAACTTTGTTCTCATTTAATTATTATCTTAATTCACATCCTAACAAAGTCACCACCCTGATAAATAATGTCTGCATTCATTTTAAATATTCTTAACTAGTGGCGGTGTGGCCGCTTTAATTTTCTATACAAAGAAATACTACACTGTTAAGACCTAAAATACTTGTACTTGTGTTATAATTCTGTGGGCAATAAAAGTCTAATGTTTGATAAAAGAAGTTTAATTATTAAAACACTAATACAATAATTAGAATAAAAAGGTAAGTGAACGTGTTGTCAGTACAAAGCCCGTGCGGTATCTGCCTATTTTAATTATTCGTGAATTCGTCACCAACAAGGCAGGCGCTGCTTATCAACAAAACGTGCTTTTCTTAGAAACTAAATTCTTACGTATTTGGTTATTAAAAACATATTAAATTGTTATATAAATTCTTACGCTTGTCTCAAAAGTTAATTTTATCCAATACCTATTATCCATTCACTTAACTCCTGTGACGTAAAAGTCACCATGTGTTGGTTAATATGAAAATCCCTATTAGGCTATTAAAAATTTTTAGAATTGAGATTGGCGCACCTTTAAATTTAAATTTAATGCTTTTGTTTTTTATGTTTTCACTTTGACACTTAAATTATTTATTATTCAAGTTACGTTTTATAATTCATAATCTTTAGAGAAATGGATGAACAGAAGCACCAACGAAGTTTATTATCAACGAGAGAGAAAGAAGCTGTATGCAAATACTGCTTAGAAAGGCAAGAAATCAGTCCTCACTTAAATAAATATACAATTTTTGAAAAGGCTGCATATATATTTTCAGTAAGATTTCCTACATTTTATCCTTTATAACCACTTTTCCAATCCTACATCTCCTTTCTTATTAGATCAGCGTAGCTCAAGTGAAGGACATTTTTACAAAATTTGAAAATGGGGAAGATTTAGAAGATACACAAAAGGGTGGCAAAAAATCTACAAATTTTGATGATTATTACAAGGTATTCTTAAAGGAGGAACTACAAAGAAAAATTTATTTATTTCATCACAATAATAAACATTTTACCATTGATGATTTACATGACTCAGATACTGAAGACGATTCTGATGATACTTTTCTTTAACTTTATGCCACCTTTAACTGATTGAAATTTTACGTAGATAATAATTTTTGAATTTCATTTAGGCTGCATATACTCATAATACTACACTGCATACTTGTATTATTAATAAACCCATTTTTACCTTGTTCTACTTAATTTTACGCAAATGACAAATGATTTATCATAACCTTACATTTCAGTTTGACGTTAAGTACATTCACTAAAAAAGTTGATAGGTTCCGTACATAAAGTACACTCCCAAATTTTCATTTGACAGCGTAAACGTCAAGGGAGTTTTCTGAATGGATTATACCTACTATTTGAAAGAATAGACAAAAGAACGCGCTATGGAAATTACTAATTTACCGACACTTTTGGTGTAGCGCAAATCTACTAAAATTCTTGTAACACTGTCCAATTTACGAGCGCATAAACATTTCCAATGTTAAATGGTTTCAAAAAGCTGAGAAAAGGTTTAAAATTTGATTCAAGTTTCATAATTTTGTTTCAAAAATTTTTAAAAACTTTTAACTTAACAAGAAGCTCATAAAAACCTTACAAATATATTCTGTAACGATCATAAGAATTACAAAAGTGGTTTTTAAGTTTAAACTTTTGCTTGCCCAATAAATCCTGCAAAAGCTTCGAAGTTTTTACAGGTTGTGGGTGCATTCTTAAATGTCAAAAAACTAGCGCATATTGCCTTATTTTGTACAGAAGTTTTAAAAATTTATTTTTAATTTACGGATATCCTTTGGTATTAACATAGATGAGAACCTTTGACCTTGACTTTCTGGATCAACTAAAACGAAAACATCTTCTGTTATAGTTCGATAATTATCAAGAAAAACAACTAATCTAAGAAAAATTACATAATTTTTAAACAAATCCCCACTTATTTAGAAATGTAATTATAAATTGGAATTATTAATAAATTGAAGAAGTTAGGTAACATTTGATTGAAGCAGATTAAATACTGTAAGTACTTTAATACTTTTGTAATTTTTTGTTTTTATTTATTTAAAAAGATCGGAGAATTTTTAGAAAACAGGTTAGATATAAAAGAAATTAGATCAAAATCCTCCACAGATTTTTTATGTACGTATTATAACAAAATTCAAAATCAAAGCACATCTAAATAAAAATTTTCTAATTCTTTTGCTGTTTTTGACAATAATATTTTGTCTAAAAAAATGTGGAAATTCTAAAATTAAAATTTAAAAACCTAACGCTGAAGAAAGCTGAAAATTGTGACCATAAAATCGTAATAGAATTTTCTAAAATCCAGATTAATTTCTTTTTAATTTAAAGTCCAAAATTTATCTTCAAAATTTTAATTAAAAAAAAATATTTCGATATCATTTTTTTAAATAAAATTTCGTTTGTAATTTTTAGCAACAAATGGAAACGAAAACAGTTCTGAAACTGTTCGCAGTATTCGCACTTCTGCAAACAATTCGAGCCAACCAGGTGCAAAACCCAAGTTGCTACCTAACCTATTCGAAAGCAATCGTATGTCAGAAAGTAAACACGGAAAAAGAACTGAAAGAAGGCATTCAAGCAATCACAACAACCAGTAATTTCAAGCTGGAAGATTTTGAAGGTTTAACAATTAAGTCCAGCAAAATTGATTATTTAAATCCGGATCTGTTCGATGATTTCAGGCACTTGTTAAACATTAATATTATTTATAGCAACATTACGAACTTACCGAGTGGACTTTTCGAAAAATTACCGCACTTGCAAGTATTAAACTTAAGAGTTAACAGGATTGAAAATTTAGAAAGCAACACATTTTCCGGTCTCAATAAATTAAAGAACCTTATAATTTTCAGCAATGAAATTAAAAGCCTACCTGAAAGTTTATACAAGGACCTAACCTCACTTTCCGAGTTAGATTTGCACGACAATCACTTAACTGAGGTGGGTGAAAACGCCTTGCGGAATTTTCAAAATTTAACCTCGCTTGATTTATCTTATAATCAAATCAAACAACTTCCTGAAACAATCTTCAAAAGTTTGTCGGCACTATCGAGGTTGTATTTAAGCAACAATTCGCTTAAAAAGCTTCCCGTTCTCCAGGATTTAAGCTCGCTTTCAACCCTTGAAATACAAAATAACCAAATCGAAAGCTTAGGAGGCGACCTGTTCGAAAACTCGCACGATTTAACCGATTTTGACGCATCTAATAATAAAATATCGGAATTGTACGAAACAATATTTCACAATTCGCCTAAACTTGAAGATATAAACCTTTCTGATAATTTAATATCAGTGTTAGAAACAAACACGTTCCAAAGTTTAACCAAGTTAAAGAGATTAAATCTAAACAACAACAAACTCAAGGCCTTACCAGATGAAATATTCAGAGATAACGCGGAACTAGATTATTTATATTTAGAAAACAACAAAATCGAAGGGTTAACCGCTTCTTCGTTAAAGGGCCTGAAGAATCTAACATTGCTGAAATTGAATGGAAATAGACTGTCCGGAATTGATGTGAACGCGTTTCACGATTTAAAAATCTTGACCTATTTAAATTTGGTAAACAATAGATTGGTTTCCTTGGATAGAAGCACATTTGAAGGATTAAACAAACTTGAATTGATTAACTTAGATCGTAATCACATAACGAATCTACCAAATGGGCTTCTTGAAGGTCTTTATAGTTTGACTGATCTAAATTTAAGCGAAAATAACTTAACGAGCCTGGAAAGTGGGATCTTTGAGGGTACTCTTAATTTGAGACGGCTAATTTTGGACAATAACCAAATCGAACATTTAAAACAAGGAACCTTTAAGACTTTACCTTATTTAGAAACGCTGATTATATCCTACAACGATATAAAGTTGATAGATCCAAATGCATTCGAAAAATTATCCCGGCTGCGCAGTTTATCTTTGGAAAACAATCAGATTGGCGCAATCAAAGAAGGCACCTTCGAAGGGTTGGACGATCTGGTGGATCTGAGTTTAAGCCACAATCCTATCGAAGATTTATCACCAGTTGCGCTTTCTGGCCTTGGAAAATTAGAAACATTACATTTAAGTAACACCAAAATCAAAATGTTACATTCTGGAACTTTCGAAAAGCTAAAAGGCCTCCGCGATTTGTATTTGACCAACAATGAAATTGACAAAATCGAATCGGATGCGTTTAAGGGTTTGGTTAAGTTAGAATCACTTATACTTTCCAATAATAAAATCCACGAATTAAACGAGGGTATTTTTACCGATTTAAGTGGCGTGTCTCACCTAGATTTGGTTCAAAATCGGATTAGAAGTTTCAATCCTATCATTTTAGAACCGCTTTCTTCCCTTCACACCCTTTATTTGCGAGGAAACCAGCTAAGCTTAGACCCCAACATGTTCATCAAACTATCGCAGTTGAAAGTCTTGGATTTATCTGGTAACGATTTAACTAGTTTACCTCCTGATATCTTCAAACCGATACAAACGTTAGAAATATTGTACTTCCGCAATAATACTTTCAAAGTTTTGAACAAAGAAAGCATTCCTACCTTACCGAATTTGAAGTTTTTGTATCTGGACGAAAATAAAATCGAATTGATCGAACCGCGTGCTTTTGAAAACTTTAAATCACTTAAGGAACTCTCTTTAAACAACAACAATGTGAAAAAAATAGATGATCAAACGTTCGCTGGGCTTAATAATTTATACGATCTTGATATGCTGAATAACAGCATCGGCGAGCTAAATTTGGACAGTTTTAGTAATCTTCCTTCGCTTACAGTTTTACATTTTGAGGGGAACAATTTGGACCAGAGCGTGTTAGATGAAATCAACAGGAAGTACTCGAGGCCCGCACCAATAATGATAGAATAATACTACTTAGACATTGCTATTTTGTACCAAATCCAGTAACGAAGCTAAATTTTTACAATTCAGAGCATTTAAAAATTAAACTCTTCTTTTTAAAAATCAAGATATTTGTTGACTTCTAAAAGTCAAATAAAATAGGACAAAGGATACCCTACTTAACAAAGAATCTTTATATATTTTTCGTAATCTTATTAATGTTAATATAAAATTTGTACTTCTAAGTATAAATAAATCATTAGACAAACAGCTTTTGTATTTTATGATTTTTCTCGTAGCAATACAGCTGTCCAGTTGCTAATTTCGTGATATGAAGAACTATTTTCTATGTGAGATTCTTAAATTAAAAGGAATAAAAGAAAGCTTGTATTCTGAAAAAGGTACAACCTTCATCTGAAAAACTATGAATTGTAAATCCGAAATTTTTAATTTTATTGTAATGCCAAGCCGACCTTGAGGCTAATGTGAACGTCGTATATCAGATATCAAAAATACATAAGTGATATTGAACCAGGTGACACTCAGATGTGGAAAACCACAAAGCAAATTTTACAACAACCAACCATAATTCCCCCTATCACTACAAACACCCAAATCTTTTGTAGCGACATAGAAAAGGCAAACACCTTCGCCGACTATTTTGAAAATGTCTTCAAGAACCCTGACGAAATAAGGGATGCTGAAACCCAAAACGAAATTTTAAATGCAATATCTGAAAATCCACCAATCAACTCATCAGATATTAATTCCACTTCTCCGTCAGAAATAAAACTGTATATAAAAAAGCTTAAAAATAGGAAAGCGCCTGGAAACGATTTAATTACAAATTCTATACTAAAACATCTTCCAAGAAAAGCAATAGCACATCTTTGCGCAATATTCAATGTATGCTTAAGGACTGGGTATTTCCCGGAAAAATGGAAGTTAGCAGAAATCATAGTCATCCCGAAACCGGGGAAAAACAAAAGGCTTGTCTCTAACTACCGACCAATAAGCCTACTAACATCAATCTCCAAGATCCTAGAAAAAGTCATATACAGCAGAATGAATAACTTCTTGGAAGAATCAAATATAATACCCTCATTTCAGATCGGATTCCGGTAAAATCACTCCACGACACAGCAACTACTGAGACTAGTTGAAATCATAAATAGGGGATATGAAGAAAAAGCCCACACTCTGATTGCTTTCTTAGACGCTGCAAAGGCATTTGATAAGGTTTTACATTCAGGGCTACAATACAAAATCTTAAAAACTGGCATACCTGCATATTTATATAATATCTGCTCATCTTTCCTGCACAACAGAACTTTTGTAGTAAGAATAAATAGCGACAAATCCACCGCCAGAAATATTGAGAGAGGTGTCCCTCAAGGCTCTATACTTGGTCCGCTTTTATTTAACATATACATGAGTGATATACCCACACCTCAAAACACAGCTATATCTATGTATGCAGATGATACTGCAATCATCTCTCAAAGTAGTAATATTATAGAGGCTAGAGAAAATCTCCAAATGGCAGTAAGTGAATTAAATAACTGGCTCATTAAATGGGGGATATCCTTAAACGCTGACAAGTGTGAAACAAAAATTTTCACATTAAGAAGACCAATAGATCCTCCAGAAATCAATATACAAGGTACTAACGTATCCTGGAACTCAAAAGACTCAGCTGTGAGATATTTGGGGTTGTGGTTGGACCGTAGATTAACGTGGAAAATTCACATAGAGAAGAAATTAAAAGAAGCCCACGTTAGACTTGTGCAGTTATACCCCATTATAAATAAAAGATCCTCATTAAAAACAAAGTGTACCGTGCTAATGTATATGTGCATCCTGCGACCGCTGCTAACATACGCGTGTGTTATTTGGGGCACGACGTCAAATACTCAAATGAAAAAAGTTCAGTCATTTCAAAATAAAGTGCTACGCATCGCAACTAAAAGTCCTTGGTATTTGCGCAACACACAAATACATAAAGAATTGGGAATAGACACAATTCAACAATTTATTCAATTTCCAATTTCCAATTATAAAATTTTATCCAATAAATCCAAATCAATATTATCAGTTTATCCCAGCTTGTAATTATTCTTTATTAATTAGTATTATTAAAGTTTCCGTTGATTTTATTTTATTATTATAAGTTTTCAGAGGAAAACTTAAAAACACGTCTTTCTTCAATATTTCAGTTTTAACAACTGTTGTTTTTCGTTCTTCAATTTTTATATCCTTCCCTAGTTATTCCCCAAAATCTCCCATTCCTTGAATTTTTTAATAACATTCATTCTTTCACATACATGCATATAAAATATAACTATGACTACTATTTACAATAATTAACACTAAATAACAATAAATAACAATATTTACAACAAATAACAATAAATACTTAAATTAATCTTAACTTATTTACATAATTAATCTTTACGAACTTGCATCCTAAAAGTATACTCCAAATTTGTATTTTTAAATAAATATAAATTTTCCAAAAGGTTAATATCACTTCAATATATGTATTTACCTATATGCGCTACTTATACTTTTATATTTACCTATATGCGCCATTTATAGTTTATTACTTATCAAATAATTTGCCACAGGGAAGTTTAGTAACAGACCCTTAATGTTATGTTATATATAATGTTAACAGAACCATGTATAACATTTTGTATGTTGAACTGGTTTAAATTAAAATTAAAAAAAAAAAAAAAAAACCTTGAGAACATGTTAGCTCACAAAATCCTCAAAAACTGCCTTGAATAAACCCATAAAGATATTTCTGTTATGTTATCACGGTATTACCCTTATCACGGAATTAGTCGAGTTCCCCCTATAAAGGGGCATTTTTAAATTTTTCTACGTAGACATTAATAACTCTTCACTTTTTATTTCGTTAATTGTTCCATGAAAACCCCACTCAAGTGCAAAAAAAATATTTTTTTTTATCTGTGGTTTTACTTGTAGAAGGCGAAGGAAAACAAAGAACATAGAAAGGCAGAAGAATGAAGCTAAGAGTTTGTGTTTTGTACGTGTGTTTCTTTTTAAATAGGACTGGAAATAGTAAGAATGGTAAGAAAACCGAAAGAACACTCATTTCAGGGTGGAATGGAATAAAAGAAGAAGATGAAGTAGAAGTGAAGCAAGAAAGAAGAATGAGAAAATGAAATAAACGCAGAAAAGAAGAAAAGAGAAAGAAGGAACAAATATCGATGGTAAGAAGGAGAACAAGGGCAAAATATCAGAGGAATAAGCAACGAAAAAAAAAAGAAGGAAACGTAGACAAATAAAAAGAAAAAATGAAGATTGAGTTTTTCATCTATGATAACCTTTTTGAAATCGGAGACCAAATTCTGCAGTTACTAAATAGAGCCAGGAGAGATAAATGGTCGCCCACCACTCAGGAACTTAACTTCACGCATTCTAGTCGTAAAGGGTGGACTCTACTAAGGCGCTGAGAGCTGTTACCTAATATACTAACAACATTACCGAAATTTCTCCACAAAAAATAGCACAACATATCATAGATCGATTAGAGAAAGCTCCACTAACTAAAGATACAGAAACGGAGATAAAAAACAAGACAAGAATCCTAAATGCTGAACTCGGCAATAACGAAACGGTTATCAACAAAATAAAGCTAAGAAAAGTAGCCGGCCTGGATGAGGTCTTCCCAGAATTTATCAAACAAGAAAATGGTTGAGAGATTTTTGTAACGACATGCTTAGTACCGGCCAAATCCGGAGCTGCTGTAAACAAGTTCTATCCTTGACCTTCTACATAGAAACTAGCTTCCAAAGGGGCTTTTATACGTCAGTGGCTTTCATAGACGTCAGCGCAGCTTACGATACGGTTTGGACAGAGGGACTGATGTTCAAACTAAAATCATCCCATGCGCTAGGTTTACAAACCTAATGGGAACAATGCTCACAACCCGACAATTCAAGGTACACTTAGGAAATAAAAGTAGCAAATTTAAAACGGTAAGAAATGGGCTCCCCCTGGGACCGGTACTAGCGCCCCTGCTCTTCAACTTATACACTAGCGCCCTACTCGTAACAGTTAGCCAGAAGTTTACCTACGCCGACGACATGGCCCTAGCCACACAAACTAAAAGCTTCAACGATGGCGAAGCAGTATTGTCCTCTGACCTAGAAATATTAAATCAGTATTATAGTAAATGACGACTTTGCCCTAACCCTGAAAAGACAGAGGCTACGGCCTTCCACTTGAATAACCGCCTAGCCCATACACAACTAAATGTAAACTTCTGTCAGAAAAGTGTGAGACATAACTTTCAACCTAAATACCTAGGGGTTAGACCGCTCTCTCACTTATAAAAGAACGGCAGAAAAACTGAAAATAAGGAACAAAATAATAAATAAACTAGCAGGAACAACATGGGGCGCAGACGGAGACACACTGAGAACAGCCGCCCAAGCACTAATCTACTCCACGGCCGAATACTGTGCACCAGTCTGGCACAGAAGTGCACACACTAATAAACTCGACGTCCAGCTAAGCGAAACAATGAGAACAATAAGCGGCACCCTCAAAACTACACCAACAGCATGGCTGCCAGTGCTATCCAACATAAAATCTCCGAAACTTAGACGCCTACGAGCTACGGTTAACGAATGGAACAAATATCACAATCCAGATGGTACTGGTTACCAACTTCCCATTCAATATACCATAGAAACCCCCCTCGAACACGACTCAAATCTAAAAAACCCTTATGGAACGAAGTATTAGTTATACATCAACCCCAAAAATTTGGCATACAAGAAACATTGGAAAAGAGAATGGTCATTAACTAACTTAGAAGTCATTACCCAATATATAGATCCCACCCAAGAAACAACCAGGAACCAACCTGCCAAGAAAATCATGGAGTAAACTAAACTGCCTAAGAACAGGCCATGGTTGATGTAAAGCCAACCTTCACAAATGGGGAATAAAAAAATATACTTTGGTCCATGTGTTGTTTTGCTAAAAAGGGGACGAATAAGAAAGAACATAGTTAAAAGCATGAAGCTAAGAATTTGTGTTTCGCATGAAGTTTTTTAAGGGGGAAGATAGTAAGAATACAAAACCACATGTTTGGCTTGCCTTTGTGTATATTTAGGAGCCCCATACTTCTTCGGTTTGTGGGGTATCCTTTATATGTATATCAAGCTTCTTTTCAATTTGTTTATTTTTAAGTCATGTCTTTAGTTAAGCCGTCAGTGAAAGTTAAAGTTAAAGTTAAAGTTTAAATTATTATGTTTTTCATTGTTTTTTAGCAGGTAAGATTTTAACGTGTTATTTTAAGAACATATTGTTATTATTTCCCTTTTATCTTCCAGTATTTTGTATCATCTGATGATGTACCGGAGTCGGTACGAAAACGTTAAGTAGCTAAGATCTAAGATTAAATACATTTGTGGGAACTGACTTCGTGTTTATTAATTATTGTTATACATTCAACAATTATTTATGTGAATATTCCTAGGCGTAACTGCTTCAACCATTTGACAGTAGTTAGTAGAAAAAAAAATAATTGAGCAACTAACTACTTGATGTGGGTAGAAAATTAATTTACCCCATTTATTTCAGTTTTAAAATCTTCGATCGTGCATAATAGTATATTATGAAATTAGTTTATAATGTACAGTATCATGGCATTAATGAAATTAGTGTATGAACGCAGTGAATGCAATAATTTCATGAATGCCATAACACCGAATTATAAACGAATTTCATATACTATTTTATCGTCGACTAGCCTTACAATTATTTATAAGACATTTAATTTAGTTTTTAACATTGGAAATGTTTATGCGCTCGTGTATGGGACAGAGTTACAAGGATTTCAACAGTTTCAGAGACACCAAAAGTGTCGACGTCAGACGCCGATGACATCATTCTCCAGCTCGGGAATGTTGTCAATAATTTTTATTAGCGTCCAATAAGTTCGCGATGATCTCATACCAAACATTTGAATTATTGGTAATAAACGAATAAAACTGCGTAAGAAGAATAGACAACTGCTACAAGTGTAAGGAAATACGCATAGTCGTATTCGTATTACAAACAGGTACAAACTGATTGAATATGTATTGTCTTTTATTTATTTAGTTTAATAGCTATTTATGGTACCAGTGACGTACCTATCTTTGGGAGGCGGAGGAAGCAATATGTCTTGAAGGCGCCTTAGGATATTTTAGGTCATAAAAATGTAATATTTCTTTCTACAGGAATTAAAGAGGCCACACCGCCACTATTTAAGAATATAGCTCACTCGGCGTTCCGTGAGTGAATAAAGAAAAATGTTATCCAGGAAAGGAAAAGTTTAGCTCACTCGGATGTCCTTGAGTGGATAAAATCTCTTTATGAAACAATAGCTAGCAACCTAATTTAAAAGCACCATGATTTTCATTCTAAAATTCACGATGTCAAGGAAAGTGTGAATAAAATGTTTATAGAAACAGTGTCGTCAAGGAAAGTGGGGATAAAATGTTTATAGCAACACTTTATCCACCCTTCACGTTAAAATGTTGCTTTGATAACTAGATTTGACACATTAAAATGCCACTTTATGTGTAGAAATTGGAAAAAATATTAATTTACTCTCAGAGGTGTGATAGTTCCACAATTTCGAAGTCGTAACTGAGGTAAGTTTATATGTTTTATGTATTATACAGGGTATCTCAGACATGACTCCCCAGGCCTATAACTTTGTTATTTTTAAAAATAACTATAATAAACTATATATATTCGTAAATGGGAGCAAATTCTCTATAAGATGGGGAAAGAAAATGTTAGAAAATCTGTGCTCATATTATGGCAGCGATATTCAACTTTTTTTTTTCAAATTGCACACTGCTTTTTTTCGGTTATTTTGATAGTACTTTTTATTCTCTTTATAACCATCTAAACCAATATTGGTTTTACATAAGAAAATTCTCGAAAAAAATACGATTGAAAGTTGAAGTCTATGCTTGCCATGGAAACAAGTGATTGTTGTAATTTGTACTCGTCGGCGATAAAAACAATAGCGGATACCTTTTTGCATACAGCCTTGCTGCTCTTCTTGCATTCCTCTCGCATAAACCATAACTAAGGATCATATCAAGCTTTTCAGAATTAGTGTAGTTCATTTCTAATACTCCTATGATTTTAAACAAGAACATACAAATACAGAAAGAGTGCCTGTCATTCTTTACAACGTAAATTGCAATTATTTTACAGCTATTCGCTATTGTTTTCATCGCCGACGAGTACAAATTACAACAATCAGTTGTTTCCATGGCAAACCGCACTTCAACTTTCAATCGTATTTTTTTCGAGAATTTTCTTATGTAAGACCCATATTGGTTTACATGGTTATAAAGAGAATAAAAAGTACTATCAGAATGAGCGAAAAAAAGCATAGTGTTCAATTTGAAAAAAAAAGTTGAATATCGCTGCTATAATATGAGTACAGATTTTCTAACATTTTCTTTCCCCATCTTATAGAGAATTTGCTCCCATTTACGAATATATATAGTTTATTATAGTTATTTTTAAAAATATTGTTGTGAATGACGGCGAATTGAGGTTCGGGGACTTCGGGCAACACTCTCACTTACTGGGGCAATATTTTCAGCAGACCGGCGGTTATGACGTCGCTCTTTAGTGTCAGTAACTGAACCACTTTGCTCGAACTTTTCAATTATTTGTCGAATTGTCGATGAATCGGTTACGTTTCGCCGACCGAAAATTGTACGTAATTTGCGGAGTGTCTCTAAAGAACTTTCCCCGTTTTTGAAATAAGTTTTGATGATGATAACGCGTTTTTCGACAGTAAAGCAATTCGTTTTCACCATCGACCTTATACTACTGGACAGATAATTCCCTATACCAGCAGTAGGAGCAAAGTGAAGCTAAGAATGTTTTTTCGTGAGTCCCTTTTGCGTCTACTACGCATACGCGAATAATTCGGCGCTAGAATGACGATTTTGAATTTAAACTGGGTGCTGTATATCTTGATAGAGTATATTCTACTTTTGCTGTAGTTGTTTTAGAAATTTAATTAAATCAATTTTAATATATTTTTTCAATGAAATGCGATGAATAAAACAACTTTATTTATACTTTAAAACGTCAAGAACTACAACCGCCATTAACGTTGAAATGGTAGGCAGCGTAGGTACATACCTATTCAACATCAACAAATGGTTTGCGTTTCACTCAACGTCAATGAGAGTAAAAGAAATAGAGCATACAAGTTTACGCTAAATTGTACCGCACCATCGACGATTGCTGCATTGCCACACAATTTTACTTGCGCATGACTGTTTCACAAGGCGGAGGTTGATAAGGACGGCGATATATTATTTCTCTTACATTCTTGGCTTCAATTTCAGCATGGAAGGCTCTGTCCAGTAGTATAAGGTCGATGGTTTTCACTAACCGCAATGTCTCTAGATGACAACCGAGCAATTGCAGGCGTTGCCAACCGAAGGGAACGAAAATGGCGGGCAATTTAAATTGTGCATTCTTACTGGGACACCCGTTATAATACAAGTGTATAAGAAAGCCTTTAAAACACGCGCGACGGGTTTAAGAACACGAGGCAAAGCCGAGTGTTTCTAGCGGCGCATGGGCTTTAAAGGCTCTTATACACGTGTAGTATACGCTATTTTTGTTATACCTACCTGCACTGCATTACATTGTAAAAATTAGAGTAAAAAATTGAAAAATTTAGATTCATTTTACAACGTGACATGTGGATCCCATCGCGTTGCATAGAGATGATTAGCAGTTGTTGTTTGGTTGTTATGTACATTTGTTATAAAACGTTGTTGTTACCTAGACAACTTTAAAACACGGCGTGTTTTAATCGTCCGATTTTGCACGCTTATTAGTTTGAGATACAAAGATTATGATGCAGGTATAATAAAAAATGCTGTTTATAATCTAGGATGGGAATAGTATATTATAGACCAAGGTAGAGAAGACATTTTTCTCAGCCGAGCAGTATTATTTCCCGACATGCGAAGCATGGAGGGAAATAAGTTGTGAGGCTGAGAAAAGTCTTCTCTACCGTGGTTTATATACTATTTTTTTCACTACTAGCACCTTTATTCCTTTTAATTAATCATTTTTACATAAATAAAAAATAAAATGACAGATGCGTATATTTATTTCTAAATATCCACAAAAATCAAATAGCCTTGCTTGAAAGTTAATTTCAATTGACATTTTGTGTAAAATATATTTAAAATAGGCACCTGAGCGCAGAGCAATTGTTTCTATTATTAACCAGTAGTCAATAATAAAAAATTATTGAACACTAGGAGAGAAAATCATTTTCTGGGCTCTAAAATAATTCTAGAACCAGTGTAGCCAATCGTGTTGTACTAGTCAAGGCCTGCTCAGAATCATCTTTTTTTTGATCTCATGGTAATACTAGTAGCAAAGAATATATAATAGAGAAGAAGGTTAACGCCTATATATGTTAGAGAATTGTTGTATGTTGGGTTGCATAAGCAAAATTTGTGTTAAAAAACAGATTTTGTACGCATTATCAACTGTAGGTTGCTGTAGGTCAACAAATTCCTAGAATCTTTACCTGGTTTTTACCCGAACAAGTTTCTAAACCTCTTAACATTTTACAGTGTTGTTGTTTACAGCTGAAGCTTCACCAGAATAAATATACTTGCAATTCTGTGCTTTCAGCAAAGAGTATACTTACAGCAAAAATAATAAAATACAGTGATTTTTATGTGTGTTTGAAAATACGCTTTTTATTAATACTTATAGAAATATGCTTTTTAAATGCCTACAAGCCTATAATACAACAGTAAAGAAATAGACATAACTAATAATTTATAGAAAATAGTACATATTCTAAGAATAATGAAAAAAGTAATAAAAATGGAAATGATAAGCAAGTTAATAATATAAACATAATTTATAATTTTAAATTATTACTCGTCTATGTATTTGTTAATCAGTATTAAAAAAATAATAATTAATCAATTATAAAGTTTGCTAACTTAAATGACTCAATCAAATTTTTCAATTTTGTTTATATTCTTTCCCAATTTGAATTGCGAAAAAAGTAAAGAAAATAAAAAACAGGAAGCAAACTTGCAATTTATTTAAAAAATTTTGGTTTTAAAAAATATTTAAGCATAAAAAATTGTGAGTTAATAAAAATTGAAAACACTTTACTATGAACGATTTATTGGAATTTGCAAAACAAACTGTAGGCTTTGAAGAATTAATACTATATAAAATTATAAATAGAAAGGGTTACAAAATACAAAAAATATATACCCACAGAAATTGTGTTTTGGGGCAACAAAAATTAAGTTTTAAAACCATTTTCGAATAAAACGAAAAAATAAGTTTTATTAATGTGAATAAAACCTGGATCTATCAAAATGGTTCTCCATAGCGCATATGGGTACATAATCTAATTGATTGGTATTTAAAGACAAAATTAAAAGTAATTTATTGTGTGAATGTAACACTTCAAAATAAACTGTTAAATTAAGTCAAAATCAAAGCCTACCTCAAAAAGTAATTTAAAAATACTCACGATACTATAGTAGATTTTGAGGGAAGCGTAAATTTTAATTTTTCCCTCATAAAAAGGTATAATGCTGGCGATTTGTGATATACAGGGTGGTCGTGAAAGTTTGGGAAATACGTTAACTGCGTTAACTACATGAAAAGTAGTGAAGATTTTTTAAATAAATTTTTTTCCTAAAGGGTCAAATTAAAAAGTTACGGCCCTGTAAATTTGAATTAAAAATATGGATTTTTTTGAATAACTTGAAAACTATTGAAGATTTATTTTTAATTTTTGCAGGGTAAATTAGGGTCTACCAAAGTCATAATTTGATAGTAATAAGAAAGCTTTAATTTGTTCAGTGGCGTAGTTAGGGGGAATTAAGGACATTTTGAATTAAGAAAAAACATGAAGGCAACGTTTTTTTAAACACCCTGTGCAGCAATATTAAAGAAAAATTAATTTTACGTAAAAAAGTTCTCTTGACATTTTTAACTCAACAAAGTCAAATAATGAAATAAACAATAGAAATTTGTTGATAGTTAATACACTGCTAATCTCATAGTAGCGTTAAAAACTGGTATTACCTTGCAATATGACGCATGTAGATTAGAAGTACCTAATCTAAAATTTGCAACTAGCAAGAATTATAACAAAAAATTGCAGAATTTCTGCCGTTGCAAAATAGTTAGCCTGCAATCGTAAAAGCCACGTTTTGTGATCCAAGATTGTTTTTCGTTGCTTATATGTATGCTTCTAATATACTGTGCTTAGTTGTGACATTATGATTTTATCAAACGGAGATTGTTTGTTTATTTAGTTTTGTTTATGTAGTGTCAAAATGTCATGAAAAGAGAGCTTCGCAAAAGACCGGTCAAAACTATAAGCGAATTGAGAGTAGTGATTCAAAACATATGGGATAATTTTACCCAGAATTACTGTGAAAACCTAGTTGCTACATTACCCAAAAGATTACAAGCCGTTATTAAGAATAAGTGAGAGGTGACGCAATTTAAGACCAATTATTATACCACAGCAAAAAGGGTAATGTTTGCAACACGAGCGAGCGTGCGAGCGAGTTTTGCAATTATCCGAGGTAATAGTAGCCATTATAGCGAGTAGTATACTATACTTTATCCTCGACTACAAAATACTAAGAATTTTTAATTAAAATTTAAATAACAACATAACCTATTTCAATGACAACATAACCTATTTCCTTCATTATACACCATACACAATGATGTTACCATGACACCGTGCATAATCAAATGATGTTACCATGACACCGTGCATAATGATTTCAGTGTATAATGGATAGCATTATGAGTGACCAAACACATGAATAATTGACAGATTATTGACTAGTCGTGGATAAAGTAAACGACTTTACGTTTATGCTTTTCAGATAATGTATAAATTAAATAGGTAGGCCAACTATTTTGCAACAGGGCTCGTATAAAACCTATATTGGCAGTAACTTTTTAATTTACGGTTTTAAGAAAAAATCTGAATAAAATTAATCTGGTGTATTGTCGCACAAATACTAAAATATGTAGGTATTTGTCTTTTTTTTGTTTTGTTGTTGTGGTAGGTGCTAGGTAGTAAATAAGTAAAGAATTGATTCAATGTATTTGACTCACCTGTATAATACAGGAATTTTCCCGTATTTTGTTTGCTTCGCCAAGTGAGATGTTATCTGTTGCTGATAAATAAGGTTCCGAATTAAAAAGCACTTTACTGTACACTTTCGGAACGGCTTCTCTTTTTACTGTTAATTTTTTGGGCGAAACAGGTGGCACACTTTCGACATATTTTGTGAAATCACTTTCGTTATTTTTATAATTTACTGGAACAGCATTATGAAGGAGTCTATTTTTATGCAAATTCGTAAAATGGCGTTTACAAAAATGAGTGGCACAAATTCTTTTGCCACGCAACTGATCTACATTTAAGGTAAAAAGATGTGGATTGCCGCAATTAATTAACCATATTTTACTTTGTCCGTAGGGAAACGGAAAAAACTTAAGTCAGAATGAGTTTATATACGCACACGTATTTACCATTTCGAACACAAAAAGAAAACAAATTCTAGGTAATTAACTCAATTACACGTAACAATTTTTAAACTATAAAAAACACGTGAAGCCTACAAGATGAAGCAACCGCTGCGCTGTTCTAAAACTGAAACTTAAATTTAAAAAGTGCAATATGTATACTAACCATCAGACATAGCATTACTTATTACCTTTTACTGTTCAACAAATCCTCTTAAAATAAAGTACATACAAACTAAATCATCCCAGGGATTAAAATAACGTAAGCCGTTGACGAGATATTCAAAATCCGAAAAACAATACAGGAATAGAACAATATAGAATTAGGAATTTCCTATGTTTTGAGAATTTTCTTAGGATTTTATTGCTGTTTAAAATTCAACCGAAATGAGTCGAAGTAAAATTAGCATGCCTGTTCCAAGTTATATTAGAATAAATAAATTAATAAATAGGGCACGTATAAGTAATGCTAGCTCACGAACATGAAGTTTCGTTCTCAAACTCGTACGCTGAAATTCGTTTACCTACTTGTTTTATAATGTACTTTAAGTAATAATTGCGTGACATTCTGTTTTATAAATGTTGAACTGATTATCCTGATCTAATAGTTGTTGCTAACGTCAATTAATAAACTTCAGCTAGTAACATCTTATATTTTCAAAAAATTCAGCGACAACATGAATTGAATTTAGCATTTTCTTACGATCATTACTAAAATATAAACTTTTGCTAAACAACAAACATTAATCATATGATAAGGTTTAGATACTCGTAAGAAGCAGTATATCAGTAATTTTTACACTAGCAAGTATAAAATACGTACTACTTTTTAGATTTAAATCACTTAAAATAAATGCGATCTTCAAAACTAGAAAATTTAATATAATTTCCACTTATGAAATTTAGCACTCTAAGATTATTAAAATATTTGTGGATTGCGTTTTTTCTGCTATGTTTACTTTTC
Source organism: Melanotus villosus (assembly GCA_963082815.1). NCBI lineage: Eukaryota > Metazoa > Arthropoda > Insecta > Coleoptera > Elateridae > Melanotus > Melanotus villosus. The sequence goes on from OY720426.1 coordinate 46,006,804, forward strand.
TATAATTAACCCGTTTTTTAAGTTTAAGGGACCATAATCACTAAAAAAAAATTGTAAAAGGGTTATTATAATTTGTAAAATTAATTACATTCAAATTTCTTTATATTAAAAAACATCTAAACATTTTCCGATTTTAACCACAATCTGACAACGCTGTAGAATTTAAAGAAGAAGGAATCTGCACACCTTGACTTGCTTTAGCATAAACAAACGATGTTTAGTTCAATCCGCCGGCCGCTAGAGCGACCGATCTTGATTTCCTGGCGGGCGGCGGATTTTTACCATTACGTTATACCCCATAAGGCTGAATCTCTTTATATTTATACTCTTTGCTAGTAGTGAAAACAACGTGTTTTAAAATGCTGTTTATAATTTAGGATGTAGATATTAAAAAGGTGACTTAAAATGTCACCAACAAAAAAATATCATTATGTTGTAATATAATAATGACACTACTTTAGACAATAAAATTAAGACAGCTTCTTAGCGATTTCATCGAGCACTTCTTGTTTCAAATTATTTCCGTTTAATTTCACATACTTTAAGTTAAGAAGATCAGTAAAGATGTTCCCATCCAAGTGTTGTAATTTATTGTTATCCAGATCGAGAAATGTTAGCAATGCTAAATGTTCAAAAGCACCAGGCTGTATTGTTTCTATTTGGTTGTTACGTAAACCCAACCATAGTAATTCAGGTAAAGGTTTAAAGAGTTCGCTTTCAATTAGTTTTAAATTATTTCTTCCTATGCATAACACGGTAAGCGATTTTAAAGGTTTAAAAATTCCAGGAGGTAATTTTTTTATTTGATTCCCTGTCAATTCTAATGTAGTTAATTTTGTTAATTTCGTAAATAAATCGTACTGCAGATCCTCTAGATTATTGCTGCTTAAGTCCAGAGTTTCAAGTTCTTGAAGATGTTCGAACACTTCGGGGGTTAAACTTTTAATTTGGTTGGCCTTCAATTTTAAAGTCGTTAATTCTTTAAGCTCTGCAAACATTTCCTTGTTTAGTTCCACAATTTGATTGTCGTATAAATCTAATCTGGTTAAATTTTTCAATTCCATAAAAACCTTCTCATTTATTTTAACCAACTTATTGCTGGATAAGCCAAGAGAATCTAACTTATTCAAACCCTTAAAGGCACCTGGTTGTATTTCGTTAATTTCGTTAATTTCGTTATTAAGTACGTGCAAATTTGTCAAATTACTAAGTTCCTGAAATACCTCAGATTGGAGGGTTTGTAATTTTGTACTTATAATACAAAGGAAGTCTAATTTGGGAAGGTCAGAAAACGTTCCTGGTAATAAATTCTTGATTTTAATTTCTTCTAAATAGAGGCTTGCTAATTGATGTAAGTCCTTAAAAGCACCGGGTTGAATCACATCGATTGGACGACAACTAATTGACAAATGCGTTAGTGAAGATAAGCCTTTGAAAGTTCCTTCATCTAAGGATTTTGAAGCATTTTCTGAAAGAGCCAACCAGGTGATATTTCCTAAACTTTTAAAACTTCCCGGTTTTAAGTATTTAATTTGGTTGCCATTTATATGTAATGCTGTTAAATTGTTTTTACTCAAATACAAACTAGTTAAACCTTTAAGATCCCCAAAAGTACCTTCAGGAAGGTTTGTAATTTCATTATTAGAAATATGTAAATATTTTAACTTCGTCAAACCCTTAAACGCATCTTTATCCAGTTTAGCAATTCGATTGTTTGTTAAATCCAACGATGTAAGTGCGAAATTATCCTTGAAAGAATCTGCTTCGATACTGGAGATTTCGTTTTTCTTCAACGAAAGTTCTTCTAATTCACTTAATCCGCTTAGAGCAGCACCGACAGATTGCAGTTTATTATTAAATAAATTTAATTTCTTTAATTTCTTGTTATCGTGAAACATTTGACCTGGCAAACTCTTTATCTGGTTACTGCTTAAATCTAGCGAGTTTAGCTCTTGCAGTCCCGTAAATGTATTCTGATGCAAAACATTGATGCAATTGTCTGAGAAATCTATCTTTTCCAATTTTTTGTTGTTATGAAAAAGACATTCAGGTATTTCACTGATTTTATTATCACAAGCAGTGAATTCGGTTAAATTATCCAATTGTTCCAATAATGCACTATCCAGGCGTTCAATTGTATTGTGATTCATGTTGAGGTGTGAAAGTTTGTTTAAATCGTGAAAAATATCCTTTGGTAATTCAATTAAAGAATTTCTTTGCAGCTGAACGGAAAGCAAACTCGACAAACCCTTGAATAGGCCTGGTGGTAGTTCCTCGATTGCATTAAAAGATAAATCCAACGCAGTTAACTCATGCAAGTCTTTGAAATGTGCGCCTTTTATTTCCTTTAAGCCATTAGTGAACAAAGTTAACTCTTTTACAGAAGTTAAACCATCAAAGAGACCATCTGGTAAGTGGTTCGCGTTGCTTACGGTCAGAGTTAACTTCGATAACTGCTTGAGTCCAATCAAAGCCTTACTGTCGAGTTTTTGTATAGTGGAAGCAGTTATTTCAAGTTTTATTAGAGACTTCAATATTGCAAATGTGGCTTCTGGTATATTCGTAATGTTACACATAGTTACGATAAACGTTGACAAATGTTTCAATTCGTTGAATAGATCGGGTTTTAAGTAATCAAGGTCACTGGATTCTATCGAGAGGTTTTTGATATCCTCTATTTTAAGATTTTGCTCAGATATAACGTGGTTGATGCCTTCTTTGAATTGAGTTTCGGTATTTACTTTGGAACAGTCGATCCATTTATCCTTCATTAAGTTACAGAATGATTCTTCCTCGTTTGCTTGACAGGTTTGTTGCAGGCTGGTTAGCAGAAGTAAAATGAAATATTTGAATATTATTCTGTCCTTCATTATTACTCTGAAAAAAAAATTTTTTTTAAATGTTATTGTGCGCCCTCCATTTTAGTTTTTTGGCACGGTTTTCTTGTGCGACAAAATTTCTCAACAACTGCTAACATTACATTTTTACGTGGGGCCGCTTTGTTGAACTCTTGTCGATATTTTTTTTAGACTTGTCTTAAACTTGGGCCATTATCTCGTCCATTTCCATATGAGCGGAAATAATACTTCACTGTAAACACTCTTTCCTCAGTTGTAAGAGTCATTTTCAATGCGATTTTAACATCAATGCAATGTTAATATGACAACTAATGACAAATAAATCAAATATGAGAGATGAATATTGTGCGCGCAATTCCACAGCACTCTAAGTTTCGGTACCTACTGTTTATTCTGGCGAATATTGTATTATCGTTTTGTTAAACGTTCGAATTAATTTTTTAATTCCATACAGAGTGTGAGTAAACGTTTAAAATTGTAGGCACTTAACCAACATTATTATGATATAAGGCCGATGGTCTATATGTATAGAAGAAGAAACCAAATCTCCGTAGTTTGCTAACAAAAGTCCGATACATAGTTCTTAATTATTTGTACTCCTCTTTAGGAATAATTCTCCATCAATAAATTTAAAAAATTACATAGGTGTTTAGCTTTTATACAAAATTGAAATGTGAGATTAGAGCCCCAAAACCACACTGCGCCTTGGGGCCTCAAGTGATATAAATGCGCCACTGCCACTCAAAAGAGTCGAAATTGTAAGAGAAAAAGAACCAAGTTTTACTTACATTTATAAAACAGCACTTTGTGTAGTAAAGTAACAGACAAATCAATTGCTCTCGGAGTTTAACATTTATAACCTTCTATACATTAGTGGGGATTCTGAAAAGCTATTATGTAATTATTGTCGTTGTAATATAATTACATAGAATTTATCTTGTTTAGGGCCGGTTGCACAAAGCTTTTGTTAAATTAACGAATGATCAAAGTTGACAAAAGAGCATCATTTTTTTTACTAATGTGTTATTTGCTATATGCATTAGAATTGTGATTCAATTTTGTTCACTTTAACGAATGATTAATTTGACCAAGCTGTTAAATCATGTTTGTGCAACCCGCCCTTAATGCTTAAATGCTTGTTTTTAACTAACGAAGAGATGCAGGTAGAGTTCAGACTTTTAATTCGTGAAAGGTTAAGGTTAAACAAATAGTATAAATCTATTTCAGCAACATTATTGCTGGATAAGTCAAGAGAATTTTAATTCTTCAAGAAATGGGTCAAGTTGGACATTGTTATCTCACCCTTCATGACAACTTGTCATGCCTATTTACACTAAAGCATGTTATAAATAGTTCCTGAATTTTCGAAGTTTCTTGATATGCCACCTAAGGCAGTCTTAAATTTCAGCAGAAAAAAAAAACCAAGTTCTACTTAGATTTAGAAAACAGATGACTGTAAAACAACAAATAACGGTGTTTTTCATCGGTTTGCATCTATAATGTTCTGTAAGTTGGTATGAATTCTTGTAAGGTATACATATGTAAATATCATTCTTTTAATCACAGTTTATCTGGTTTAGTATTTGAATGATAATTTTTAATTAATTCACAGTGGTCAATAATAAAATTCAGAGCAATTCTTGGAAGTTTAAAGTTAAGAAAATCTTGCAGATTTGGTTTTAGATGTTTTTAACACCATTTAATAAATATAGAGTGTCCCAAAAACATGTAATTATGGATGCTAGATGGTAGTTCAGTTGGTACATATTTTAAGGAAGGGGGTGGGGGGGTGGAACAGCATACAATAGAGGCACGTAGAATCGGATATGTTTGAAGAGCATTTTTATTATTGCAATTTTTGTATCTGCAACAACTTCCATACGCTTAAGCTATCATGTTGTATGTGTTTGTACCCAATAGTTATTTTTACAGGAACTGGACAGGAAGGAACACACAAGATTTTTCATTTCAGATGAGTAAATTTGAATTCGTTCAAAAAAATGGTTTATCTACATAATATCCCCAAATAAATATATCGTACGATCAAAAAGTCTTTGACACCTCTGAAATTATTTACTTCTATTATTTTTACGTTATTTCCCATTTCCCAAAATTATAATAAAAGTAAATTTTCAAAGAAAAAACAACATTTTTATAACTAAGCAAAGTTTAGTTCAGATTTACAACCAATAATTACAAAGAAATATTTTTTTGGCACATTTTTAGTTACAATCTGTTCACTTTTGAAAGATGTCAAAGTAAATGTCAATGATGTAAAAATAATAAAAGTAACCAAAATCGGAGATGAATATTTTAATTCCACAGTATAACCGCAATGGAAAGACTTTTTGATCATACTATATTTTTATAGCAGGAATCAGAATTCTCGACATATTTTTAGTTGATAATAACCATTATGTTTATGGTAAGAATTATTTTCAACAGTAATTACATAAGTGGTGATAATTTTTTGATAATTTTAACTAGATTCACGAATCTTTATTGCTATGGAAATTTCACGAGTGGACGAAGTCCACGAGTGGAATTTCCTAATAGCAATAAAGATGAGTGCTAATCTAGTTAAAATTATCAAAAAAAATTATTACCACGAATGTAATTCGGCGTGATTATTTTTTAAACTATTACACAATGATGACAGTTTAACGTTTGTCAAAGTCAAAGCTAACTTTTTATGCATTTATTTAAACAAAGATCCAATCACAGAGCAGGTATTTCTCTGTGATCCAATGAAACAACGTGAAAAAATTATCGCTGTAATCAGCTACTAGCTAATTATCAGTGTAATTTTGATGCTATTGGTTGATTTGAATTTTTTTCTCATTATGATTGGCTGACAGGACTGTTTAAAAAATAATCACTTTAATAATTCAAAATATTCCAGTGAGAGTTATTTATTCGATTTTATCCAAACAAATGCATTTTTTTGTGAAAGAAATTGTTTTTAGAGCTATGTATTAAAAACTATTTGTTTCAGCACTCAAAAACACGAAATAACTTGCGTTTTACATTTTGATGTTTATGGTTAACTTCACGAGAATGCTCTTTAAAATGAAAGTCAAATGTAGAGTGTAAACGAAATCGGGCTCGATTATCTGTTTTTATTCTCTTTTGAAGTTGAAAAAATAAAAACCCCACCAACGCCTGTTCCAAGCCGGATTGTAAAATGGTGAGAGATAGAGGAATAATACCTCTTTAAAAGAACAGGGTTTAGCTGGCTCGGCTAATAGCATCCTGTAAGGGCTCCTGCCGGGATACGGCACTACCACTTCGTAGTTCGGCGTTGGATCGCCAAAGGCTAAAGGAAAAGAACCTTGATTAAAAATCACATAGTCTACCGTCTGAATCCAGAATGGGCGAACACACAGCATCGAACCTAGAGTGGGCGGCAGATCTTAAATAGTGGCGATGGGTTAGCAACCAGTCACGTAATAACAGAGTGAAAGGTCCATCAAAGAAAGATACTCTCCGTGTGGAAATCCATCCCTCGAATAGAAGAAAACCCCATGTATACAGAAGGGGCAATTCTGTTACTGCTGAAGATTCTAGACGACACCATAGGCCAAAATTTGAAAAATGTAAAAGATCTAAAGGAAGGAAGCTGATATGGGAAAATTGAAATATTGATTCATTCATTCAGTCATTCATCGGCGGTGCAAAGTAGCAGCACTCAGGCCCTAGGCCCATTGTGCATCCGCCGCAAATTAAAGGATGCCTTCATATAGACCGACACCTAGCCCGAAGGCTAGGATCTTGTCCATGGAGGCGCTTCGTGTGTCGTCGGGCTCTAGGAGTCCGGCTCCAAGTATTCGATGTCTCAGAAGGAGGAATCTGAGGCACCGTAAAAGTAGCTGAAGGGAGGTCTCATCTTCATCGTTACAGAATCTGCAAGTTGGGTCCTCGGAGAGGCTCATCAAATGAAGGAGCCTATTAAAGAGTCAATGGCCCGTAAGGAGGCCTGTGATTATTCTGATGTGCTTCTTGCTAAACCTAAGAAGGACCTGGTTTTTGAAGGTCTGTGGATGAGTAGCTTCGTTTGTCTTAACCCAGACCGCGAAGCCTAATATGAGATGAACTGGGAGTGGGCCCAATCTCTAATTGCTTTAGGTAGACCGAGGGCCGGTTCAGGGTCTAAGAAGGGTTCCGAAGAGCCCTCCCTAGCTAGGCGGTCGGCCTCCTCGTTGCTAGGAATGTTGCTGTGACCAGGCACCCAGATTGGTCGAACCCAATTGGTTGAACCGAGCCTTTCCAGGGCCACACGACAATCCTTGACCAGGTTTTGGTTTTAACAGAACTCAAAGCTTTGAGTGCTGCCTGACTATCGGAACATATATAGATATGTCTGTTCTGGTAGCCTCTGGCGGAGTTTTCCTGGACACAGACTAAGATTGCGAAAACAGAAAACCTCAGTTTGGAAGACAGTGGGAAACCTTCCTAGTACGGGAGACAATCTCATTCTAGGTTGGTCGCCGTAGATGCCAGCATCGGAGCCTTCGTCTGTCTTTGATCCATCTGTGAACCACAGTAGATCAGAAGATCTGACGCGATTCCTGAGCAAAGCTGAGCATTCATCCCTAGCAAGGATGGTTATCCCGTAGTTCCTGGTGAAGGAGTAGCAAGGGGACACTACATCGCTGCGAGCACTCAGCAGCAGGTCGGACTCTATCAAACGAGACAGAATCCGAACGTGTCCCTTCAGCCTCCCATCACCATTCCAATGACCGCTCGTAAACAGTCTGTAAGCCGACTTTCTCGCTTCCGCCTCAATCACAATATGAAGGGGCGTTAGGTTGAGAAGGGCTTCCAGGGCCGCCGAGGGCGTGGTACGACCAGCTCCCGTGATGACAGAACTTGCTAACCTTTGAAATTGGGTTAGCACCATTTGTGGGTGCTTCCCTGCAGTTGAGGGCCACCATACCAATGATCCATAAGTGATGACTGGTCTGATCACCGTGGTGTAGATCCACATCAACACTTGAGGGGACAAGCCCCATGTAGTTCCAAAGGTCCGACGACATGCCCAGAAAGTGGTCGTGGCTTTCTTTATTTGTTTGGTTAAGTGATTATTCCAGAATAGTTTAGTATCTAAGGTTAATCCCAGGTACTTAACTGAGGGTCTTAAAGCTGTCCCAAACAAAATGGGTTCCCTGAAGGCTTTCAGTCTTCTTTTTCGGGTGAATATTACAAGCTCGGCCTTGGCAGAATTAACTGTCAGACCATGAGCTGAACACCACCTCTGCACTATAGAAAGCAACACTTGCATTAATCTGCTAACTGTATCAGGAAATTTACCTGAGACCAATATTACAAGATCATCTGCATAACCCTGCGTATAGTAGCCTACAGCTTCCAGTTCCACAAAAAGTTCATCGAGGACGAGGCACCACAACAGAGGTGATAGCACACCACCCTGGGGGCAGCCCCGTCTGACCGAGGTCCTCACTGTGGCAGCGCCAAGCGATGCTAGAATTTCCCGATTAGTCAGCAGGGCTCTAACCCATCTGACGACGGTATTGTCGATGCCATGGTCAATGGCGACTTGACTGATGGAGTCGAAGGATGTGTTGTCGAAGGCTCCTTCAAAATGCAGGAAGGCACCTGCAGCCAATTCCTTGTGTTCTAGCACTTTTTCGATCTTAAAAAAGATCGGGTGAAGCGCTGTCTCCATAGATTTGCCTGCTTGGTAGGCGTGTTGATGCGGATGCACCAGATTGGTGATAAGTACGTTATCTTTAATGTACCTCTCAACTAAACGTTCTAACGTTTTGAGAGGGAAGGATGTCAGACTGATTTGCCTGAAAACTTTGGCGGTGTCGTGCATAGCACGTCCCGTCTTGGGAATAAAAATGACCTTAACCTTTCTTGGAATATACAAGCCATATCAAGTAAATGAGAAGAAATTGCAGAAGAGCTAAAGAAATACAAAATAGGCATCGGAATCCTTTCAGAGACCAAGGAAAAAGAAAGAGGGGGTGAATATCTTGGAGATTATATCATGTTCTACACCGGCATGGAAAAGCACAAAAGAGCAAAAGCCATTCATAAACGACTTAGAAACTGCATTCGAAATTGGCGGGAAATAAACGAATCAATATTAATGATGTAATTACTATTTGGAGGACATATAATAACACTGATTGCAGTATATGCACCGTCAGAAGACACCAGCTCCAGCGAAAAAGATAAGTTCGAAGGAGAACTGACGACACTTCTGAGGAAGATAGAAAATAGAAAGGAATTAGTTTTAACGAAAGACTTGAACACAAGGACCGGACGAAGACAGGAAGACCCGCGGGTAGGAGCCGTATACAAAAAGTGGTTATATCCAAATTAAAGCTGACAAAATGTCCTACAAGAACGTGCATTTTCATTCTTTTCATATTGCTAATAAAATATAAATATAATTGCCATACTTAGATCAAAATTCCACGACAATGGAATTGAGACTCGAGAAGCACAGGGCGACGCATACTTGTTGATCGTTTCGGCAGCCATTGAAAAATCAGACAAATCCATCGTCGCTGTCATTGGAGAAGATATTGACCTGCCAGTTCTCCTAATGGCATTAATTCCAGCTCACCATGACATTTTGTTCGTCAAACCTGGCCGTGGAAAAGTCAAGACCAACGTATATTCGACGCAAGAGATGTAACAACTGGGACTGAAGGACATTTTGTTTCTACGTGCCTTCACTGGCTGTGATACAACGTCAGCAGTCGGAAAATTAAAGTTGGTTTTGTCTAACTATACCAAAAACACACTGACATTCGCAATGCAGCTGAAGTCTTCTCTAGACCCTCCTCATCACAAGCTGAGGTTGAGGAAGCAGGAAAGAAATGTTTACTGAGATGGTATGGTGCACTAGCAAAGGAGACATTCCTTAACCTCTGTCGCTACCACACGTTTGTCAAGTCAGTAGCAAACGTCAAACCTAACATCTCTTCTCTCCCACCAACTAAGGGGGCAGCTAAGGAGCATTCCTTCAGAGCCTATCACCAGGTCCAGCTCTGGTTAGGAAACGAGCTGTTCCCTCAACTCTGGAGGTGGGAGCGTAAGCTAGACAACCAGCTTACTCCTGTACGAACGAAAGACCTCGCCACACCAGATCAAGGTTTGAACATGATATTCTGCCGGGGCACCAAAAGATGCGGCAGTGGCAAATGTGGGTGCAGGAAAGCTTCAATAAACTGTTCCCCCTTTTGCCAAAACTACCACGGGAATTCTCTTAACGGCATCCCCGTCTTGGTCGATAACGATGCCGAGGAGGTGGAGACCCTCTCCACGTCACTTGAAGAAATGGTAGAAGACGAGATGGAAGAGAAGACGGATAAAGAAGACGAGGACGACGAACCCTCACCTGAGCTAACTCCAGGACTCTGTAGTCCAAAGAGAGCCAAAATAATATGACTTTGGTACTATACAACTAATGCTCTACAACTTCTTCTCTGAACACTTTCTTCTCAAATAAAAAGTAAAGAAGTTAGGAGGCAAAGTTTATCCAAAAACGTGAGGCAAAATTACACTTTTCAAAAAATTGTGATATTGACTGGCGGATATCTCAAAAACTATTGTTTTTGAGATATAAGCTAAAAACCAAAAAACAGGACCCTCTTTGTGTCCCCCAAAGTTTGATCTAGTAGGACAGATATATTCACAAATGCTTATTGTTTATTTATTCATTAAAAATGATATGATGGTTAGGTATTTGTAGTCGGAAAAATAATTTTTTAAGGTGATTTGTACCATATGAACAAAAATTATTTAGATAAGGGATGGCCATGGTGAACAAAATCACTGTCTTTGATAGGTTCAGCTTGTTGTTGGTTCTACATGTCAGTTTCGATTTGAATTTTTATTCACACCCGAAATGCTCCGAAACGCATTTGAAAACATGAAAAGGCGTGTAAATTTATGTTTGCATGAGAATGGTGGCCATTTTCAACATCTAATGTAATAAATTGAAAATAAACCCGTAGTTTAATAACTAAGTTTTATTTGGCAAGCTGATTAGCTTACATAACCTATATAATTTCAACTACTGGCGATGAATCAAATATGCAAGGTACGTTGAGAATTCCAAAGCCACCCTTTATCTAAATAATTTTTGTTCATATGGTATATAAAATTGCTATTTTTTGTACTAACAATTGGTATAGATAAATTTATTTTTGACTTTGTTATCATTTTTCTTAATTTTCTACCAGTTACTCTACAATGTGTACACGGATAGGTGATACAAGAGGTATAAATGACGAAAAATTTTTAGATATTATTACGCTGTTTGGCAGTCTATCCCTGCTTGTTCTTAAATTCATTTTAAGCATACTTTCGATTTTTTTTTTTAATCAAGGCATCTGTGTTAGCGCTGTTAAAACGAAGGTGAGGTTTAGGTAAAGTCTTAGTATTTTAACTAATATCGCAAAATTGTATTAGAGTAAAGTTGTTCAGAACACAAAATTACGCTTGTATGCAAAATTTGAAGTTGTTCAGACGGAATTGATTTTTGTTAGTTTAAGGTTTTTGCTGTGCTCTTAGACGCTTCAAAAACACAAAATTAGGATATGTGATTTCGAAAACTTTATTTAAATTGAAAGTTTCAAGAATAAAGGAAACACAAATATCAAAATTATTCAAAAGTTCTTCTAGCGTCTGCTTGATCTGATTATAAAAATTTCAGAAATTTTTTCAAAGTCCAAAACTGAGGAAAATTGTGAATTTAAGTCTTAAATGATTACCTGCAGGAAAAGTAACATGAGAAATAAGGCTATTAAACACAGCAAAAATTATTATCAAGAATAAAATTTTTTGAGAAATTAATAATAAAAAAGTTTTTTCTCTTGTATCACCTATCCGTGGACACATTGTATGTACACATGTACAGTCTACAGTTAGTAAGTCTTCAGTTTGGAATATAACCTTCACGTGACGTTTAGTTATGTATTATAATTCAGAAGTAGGCCACCTCTGATTATATACGTTTAATTGAGGATTGACATATGTAGATCAAGGTTATTTCTGAATTTGTAAGTTGAATTGCCCATTCCAATTGTTAAGGCTGGCATTTACATACAGTCAATTTCTATTTGACGTATCTAAAGTTGCATAACTATTTAAAAAATCAAAAAGTCATAAGAAGGCGCGTTTCAGCAGAACGTCAAAAACGAGTTGAGGTTAGAGGTCCAGAATTGCATAAGATTCATATTTGAAAATTTGCATATTTACATAGTTATTTGTGTTATTACTGTAAAAGATACGGCAAAAACAAAATTACGATTTTCTGTGTATTGAAATTGTAATCTCCTTGTCAAGTTTCCGTAAAGCCGATAAGTACTTACTCGATGTTACTGTGCTATTTGTGTTGCCTAACGATAAATTATAAATTGGAAATCTAAACCGATTTTTCTAGAACTTTATTTCCAGTTTTTCTGGCATAATTTGCATTTTGAAAAAAAAATTCTTGTGGCGTTTGAAAGAGAGTGGTTGTATCTATCTACTGATAGAGAGATTTTTTCGGTATTAATCTTTTTGTAAAAACTATTTGAAAATTTTGAAGTAAAATAGAGCTTTAGATTTTTTAAAACTATAAAGTTGGTTTTCAGAAATTAAAAAAAAACTTTCTATCAATAGATAGAAAAGACATGGATAATTACAAAAAAAAATGCTCTGCCGTTCCTGCTTAAAAAATGAGTCTAAAAAACTGGAACAAAATGTGCTTAAAATGAGGTATATTTCATGGTGTAAATGCCAGCCTTAAGGGGCGCATCTTACATGAACTACTCAGTATAATACGTGGTTGACGATGAGAGATTCAGAAGTACGAAGGAGATATGTGTAAATTTAAAGATGAGAAAAGTAACGGAAAAAGTTACAAATGCAAAAAATGAAGCCTGGAAAAAAAGCTGTGCAAAAGCAATTTATAGGAAGAACAAGATCAAGAGGCGTGCAACACCGTTAAAAATTTGAGGAAAGAAAATAAACATATAAACCTAAATATGATAAAAATTTCGGAATGACAAAAATATTACTCAGAGATGCTTCAAGAAGATAGGATACAGTTTAAAGAGATATAGAGTGAAAATAGAACAGAAGAAAGAGAACATATAGAAAAGTTAACAGTAAAGCAGGTAAAAGACGCGGCAAAAGAAATCAAAAGTGGAAATACTTCAGGTCCAGGAGGCATACCGGCTGAATTCATAAAATATTGCCCAGGAATAGTATACGATAAACTTACTTATCTTTTCAATAAATGTTTGATAGATATGGACGAATTAGCAACTGATTGGAAAATAGCATTTTTAACACCTATACATAGAAAATGATAACGAAAAATACCAGAAAATTATAGAGGAATAAGCGTGCTAGCTTCAATTGGGAGACTGTTTAGACAAATTATCAGAAAGTAAATAAAAACAGAAATAATTACTGTAGAAGATCAAAGCGGCTTGACAACGGGTCGATCATGCGTAGACCATGCTTTCACATTGCAACAATTAATAGAAAAACGAAAATCCATTAACATGGAAACACATTTAATATTCATCGATCTTGAAGGGGCCTACGGCAATGTTCCGCTCCAAGCGCTCTTTGAAATATTAGTAAAAAGTTAAAAAAATAAACACTATATAGATACAATAGAATCATTGCATAGGGAACAATAAAATACAATTAAATTAAGAATACAAATATCACAGCCCTTCAAAACCAACAAAGGATTAAGACAAGGTTGCTGCTTGTCGTATTCAAAATATACTTACAAGAAATACTAAGCGGACGGAAGAAAAACTGTCGACGACTAGAAAAAATAGATAACGACTAACAAGTACATCTATACTTTTTCATTTGAGATGTCTAGGTCATAATACGAGTAGCTGAGAATGATTATGATGTTCATGATTAGGAAATTAGTCAAGGTTTACGAACAAAATGGACTAAAAATTTATTAATTATGGCAAAAAAATATCCGGTGACAGCAGGACAGGCTAAACAAATAATAAAGGGGTGTGACGAATACAAATATTATGGAACGATGAACAACGACTCAGACAATTGGACTGCTTTTGTCAAATCCCTATAAGGTAATGTTTAAAGAAATACATTATCTTTTCGTTCTCAGATTTCATTTGTAGAAAGTACTGAACAGATTTTAGTATTGTTCGTTTGGTAAAAACACCTCGTCTATTCGAATAACTCAGTGAGCCACTGTTGTCATCTTTGAAAAAAATTACTTACAGCTATTAACGCCATAACGGCGTCTTAAATTTTATAGAGGTTAAACAGTAACATATTTCCCTGATACCTGAGTGAGACTAAAGTCGAGAATTAAAAAATGGGAGGTTCGATTTTGAACACAACGTTCGCAAAAATTAATTCGAATAATTAATCCCTAAATCAAACGACAATTTAAAAAACTTCAAAGAAAAAAACATTGTTGGGGAAATGTGGTAATGGCTGCTCATCTGATTTACATTTTGATTAGGATTTTCCTTGTCTTATGTTGAAAATTTAAAAATCCGATTAAATCCAAGATTCGAGTTGATATTCTCTTAGTTGCAAACTATACGATTTGTAGTTAGGTCGCTAAGAAACCTAATTTTGTTGTTAACAGGTTAAAAACACACAAAACAAAACATCAAATTCGGATCGGTCGCTTCTAAGGTATGGACCACCACAAATCCATCTACTCACTAAAATCACCCATAATGTTTCAAAAAAACCTGAACCTTGTACCCTAAGCGTGTTTTTTTTTAATTTCAGAATTTTCAACGTTTGCACAAATTCATTACATTACGTGTCGAGAGTAACAAATGCAACTTCAGGGTTTCTTTCCTTATTTTTGAGTAAATATGCTATGTAAAGCCCTTCAAAGTTCTCTCCTAAAGTGTTTTTGTTTTTATGAACTTTGAAAAATAATTTAATGGTTTCAAGGGTTGCAGTTTGTGTGGTTTCGATTTTACCTTGGGGGCAAAAGAGAAGCATATCTGTCGTTGAAATGAGAGTTTCTCTTTACTTTATACATTTAAACAAGTGTAAGAAAGGTACAGCTTGGTGCAAATATTTTGTCATTTACGTAGCTACTCGAAGATATATAGTGTTATCCATATCATCTGTTTATGCGGATTTAATTCTTTAATCATTTGCCTTCCGTTTAGTAGTCATACTAGCACAGACGTGCCGCATAGTTAGAAACGCTAGTAACAAAAAATCTGCACTAACTGTACATGTTACTGTATTCTAGGTATTCTGAGTTTTCAGTAGGCATTTCAATAATTTTTAATTTTATTTCTTTTTAAACGATTTCCATTTGATACAGGTTTTAAAATGGGGAAAAGGATTAAAAAGTAAAATTAAAATGACTTTATATATTTTGTTATAAATCCGGTGTTTGTACAATCTGTTGTTTAAATAGTTTATTATTGTGTTTAATAGTTTAATAACAATAGTTTAGACAACAAACTCAATCTCAAACCTGAAAAACGATTAAGAAAACTTCTTAGCAATTTCATCCAGCACTTCTTGTTTCAAGTCATTTCCGTCTAGATGCACATATTTTAAATCAGGAAGATCAAAAAATATTTTTGGATTCAAATCAGTGATGTGATTGTTTTGCAGATAAATCGTGTGTAATTTATTAAGTCCAACTAAAACGTCCTCGTCCAAGTGTTCTAATTTATTGTTATCCAAATCAAGAAATGTTAGCGATTTTAAATATTTTAAGGCACCAGGCTGTATTGCTTCTATTTGATTATTATGTAAGGTCAAAGTTTCTAATTTCGATAATGGTTTAAATATTATTTGACCTTCCGCGGTTAAGCTTTTAATTTGGTTGCCCTCCAATTTTAAAGTAGTTAATTCTTTAAATTCTGCAAACATTTCTTTATTTAGTTCGACAATTTGATTTCCGCCTAAATCTAAACTGGTTAAATTTTTTAATTCCATAAAAACCTTCTCATTTATTTCAACAAGCTTATTGCCGGATAAGCCGAGAGAATCTAAATTTTCCAAACCCTTAAAGGCACCTGGTTGTATTTCGCTAATTTCGTTACTAGTTACTTGTAAATTTATCAAAGCATTAAGCTCTCCAAATACACCAGTTTGAAGAATTTGTAATTTTGTGCTTGTAATATAAAGCGAATCTAATTTAGGAAGATCGGCAAACGTTCCCGGTGATAAGCTTGCAATTTCGTTTTCTTCCATATAGAGGTTCTCTAATTCAAGCAAACCTTTAAAAGCACCGGGTCGAATAACGTCGATGGGATTCTTATCCACTATTAAGAACGTTAGGGAAGACAACCCTTCGAAAGTTCCTTGATCTAAGGATTTTAAAGCATTTTCTGAGAGTGTGAGCCAAGTAACATTTCCTAAGTTTTTAAAAGTCCCAGGTTTCATGTATTGAATTTGGTTATTATTTAAATGCAATCCTTTTAAGTTGGACAAATTGTTGAAATTGTTCTCCAAAGATGTTAAATTATTTTTACTCAAATATAAATAAGTTAAGCTCTGAAGGTCATCAAAAATACCTTCAGGGAGATTTGTAATTTCATTATCAGAAAGGTGCAAATATTCCAATTTCGTCAAACCCTTAAACACATTTTTATCCAGCTCAGTAATTTGATTGCATGTTAAATCCAACACTGTAAGTGCGAGAAGATCCTTGAAGAAATCTATTTGGATATTGGAAATTCCATTTTTCTCCAAGGAAAGTTCTTCTAAATTACTTAAACCGGTTAATGCAGCATCAGTTGATTGCAGTTTATTATTAAACAACCTTATTTTCTTTAATTTCTTGTTATCATGAAACACTTGACCTGGTAAACTATTTATCTGGTTACTGTCTAAATCTAGCGATTTGAGTTCTAACAGTCCCATAAATGTATTCTCGTGCAAAACAGTTATGGAATTATCCGATAAATCTAAATCTTCTATTTTTTTGTTGTTATGGAAAAGACTCTCAGGCACTTCAGAGATTTTGTTCCCGTAAACGACAAATTCGGTTAAATTATGCAACTTATTCAATAATGAACTATCCAATTGCGTAATATTATTACGATTCACCTTAAGGCTTGAAAGTTTGACTAAATCGTTAAAAATATCCTTTGGTAATTGATTCAAAGAATTTCCTTGCAGCTGAATGGAAAGCAAACTTGACAAACCCTTGAATGAGTCTGGTGGAAGTTCCTCGATGTCGTTATATGATATATCCAACGCAGATAATCCGAGCAAGTCTTTGAAATGTTCGGCTTTTATTTCCTTTAAACCGTTGCTGTACATAGTTAATTCTTCTACTGCAGTTAATCCATCAAATATACCATGTGGTAAGTCATCCATATTGTTTAGGGACAGAGTTAACTTTGACAACTGCCCAAGTCCAGTGAAAGCTTTACTGTTGAGTTTTTGTATAGTGGAATAGGTTATTTGAAGATCTGCTAAAGATTTCAATGTTTCAAAGGTGGCTTCTGGTATTATCGTAATATTACACTGATCAATTTTAAACGTTGATAAATGTTTCAGTTCAACGAATAGGTCGGGTTTTAAATAATCAATGTCGCTAGAACATATCGAGAGGCCTTTGATTTCCTCCAGTTTAATATTTTGGTTATCTATAACCTGTTTCATGCCTTCTTTGAATTGAGCTTCATCATTGACTTTGTTACATTCGACCGAGTCCTCATTCATTAAGAAACACAATGGTTCTTCCTCGTCTGCCTGACAGGTTTGTTGCATGCTGGTTAGCAGAAGTAATATAAAATGTTTGAATACTGTTCTCCGCTTCATCTTTCCTCTGAAAAGAAAATTATTTTAGAATGAGTTTGGTAGCGACTTTCTTGTAGGCTGGTTAACAGAACATAAAAGGTTTGATTATGGTCGTTCGCGTCATTTTTGCTCTAAAAGGAAAACTATTTTAGAATGAGTTTGTCAATGAACCTTTTATTTTAATTAGCGGAACAAGGCAATCGTTGGGGAAGCTAAAGGAGCAGACATCCCCCAAAGATTAGAATTTAGTATTTTTTTAAATTAGAGGAAAACCTAATCTAGAGGGTATTCATATCTACGGTAGGCATCGGTGGCGGCCTGTACCCAATATTGTCCTGTGTTCTTCAGCAAAATATTAAAATAAAAATGTTCAGCTAGGCAACTAATCTTATTATATTTTTTAATTTAATATTAATTTTTTTAAGTTAAATAAAACATCTGTTTTAGGAGTGCTGTAAACATAGTCGTACAAAGAAAATGTAAATTTACGAATAAGTCAGATCAGTAGTCAATCAAAATACTGCAGAACTACGTTTAAAAAGCTTATTACAAATTGTGCTGCATCACATGCACCTTAATTCTAGCTTTAATTTTGCTTCGAGCCCCATCGTATAGTAGCCGGCTGTACCGAATAAAAGCAGATTTTCGAGCGCAGACTGTTTCGTAAACCCCGTATAGCGGCCTAGCTCATACTAAAATGTTGACTTGATTGCCTGGTTCATCAATTTCCGTAGGTAAAGTAACATTTCGGCGAAACACTCGGATAGGCTGCAAATTGTTTTATTTTATTAATAAATAATTTGGGTTGGTACGCGTGATGGTTAACGCCGTGATAACCGCGAATTCGCGGCTCCATCCTAACCGGTACGATACTTAAATTTTACGAAGTGCATTAAACAAAAGTGAGTGTTAAGTGATAATTTAAATAAAAGCGGTGGTGGTGGTAGTTGAAAATATACAGAATAAGCACCCTCAGCCGATATATTAAGCATTCGATCAAATCAGCTGATAAGTATCCTCGCTGTCAGAGGCGGTTTGCGCGTATATATTTTCAGGGTATTTTTGTGTCAAAGTAGTGCGAGTCAGCGCGCGAGTTTTGAAAGTGTAAGCAACACAAGCATATCTACGAATTTTTCATGGGCAGCGATAATTTACCTGCGAAAGAAACACGGAAAAGATATAACGAAATTACCCCTGAAAAAGATATCTTTAAAAGAAGCAGAAAAAGCAGATCGCCAGTGAAAAGACTACAGAACACGGATACTGAAGAAATGGAAGAGATAACCAATAAAATGCAACAAATGATGGAAAACTTTATGGGAGAAGTTAAGATAGAATTAAATAAAAACAATTAACTGTTTCAGCAAAACACATCAGATGAATTACAGGTTCACCAAGGAATAATGGAGCAGAATATCCAGGAAATAAAAAACTTAAAAGAGGAATTACGGAAAAGAGAAGACAAACAAATGGGTGGTGGAGAAGAATCAATTGGAAGAAAGAATGATTAATCTGGAGCTTAAGATAGAAAAGAAAGAGAAAGAAACTAAAAAAAAATAACGTAATAATATCTGGACTAATGACGGAAGGAGATGAGACCTCGCTTGAAAGAAGTATTCATAAATTATTCACAGAAGAATTAAAGGTAAAGGCTAAGGCAAACAATATACGCAAACTTAATGACAAGTTATGCTATGTATCATTAAACTCGTGGAATGAGAAACTTTGAAATATTAAAAAAGGCAAACCTACTAAAAAGCAGACGAATATACCGGGTGGGCCACGAAACTTGTAGCCCCTGAAGATTTTTTACCGCAACCCAAATAACAAATATCAAAGCACTGCAGATGATTATATTTTTTATAAATTAAAAACAGATCATACAGCGCCACCAAGCAAACAAATCCATCGGAAAATATGCCAACTAATTTTAAAAATTCGTGGCGGTAAAAGTTTAAGCCAATACCTACAACTCCTGCCGGCGTTGTACCTTCCGTGTCAAAAGTGAAAGTAGCTAACAAATTGACAGTTATCGCGTGTTTGTGTTTCTTAATTTTCTCTGCTTTCGTTCCTCTTTATAAAAAAAATCAGTCTTTTTAAGATTATTTTTGTTTGACTTATTCCTAATAAGGTAGGCATATATTTTATAGATAAAGTATTTTTAAAATGAAATTTTCGCATAACCTCAATTGCTATTTATGTATTTATTTATAGAATCCATTTCTTCTAATCGCTTTTATCGCTATGGCAAGTAAAGGGAAAAAACTGTTCATTCCGAAGCCAGAAATATAGTAGACAAAATTTATCTAAAATAAAAATAAAATTTCCTTATTTATTTCCTTCTCAAATCTAATTCTGGTACTTGTCTACTAAATTTTCTTTTAACAGTTTTAACAAATTTATATAAGAACGTAGGTACATAATAAAAATTAATAAACTTGCAAATACACAATGTTACACGTTTAAATTTACCGCCAAAGTACTATTGACACTGAGTGTACCTCTAAAATACAGCGACACCACACCACGCCAACTTGACAGACTTGTTTGATTGGTGGCGCTGTAGTTAGTAAATATTAAACTAAACATAGTGTATGACATTTCTAACGGTGATTTTCAAACTATTGTTGTTTTCAACGTTAGTTGACTTAAATAAAACCATGTTCTTAAATAATGAAAAAACAGACATGATAATGATATTTGGCGAAACTGGTAGAAATGCCGGTGCTGCTAAGCGTTTATAAATCCAGCGTTATCCAAATCGGGAAGCACCATCTGAAAATAAATATGTTTAGACGTTTGGAATTTTTATTAAGGGAAAACGGTAGTTTCAGCAAACATACAAGGCCGAGAGCAAGACCTGTTATTAACCAAGAAAATAAAATTGCAGTACTACAAACGGTTGATGCAAATCCTCATGTACCTAGTCAACGAAGCTTAAGTAGGGACTTGAACATTACCAAAACTACTGTAAGAAGAATTTTGAAATTTAATTCATTCCACCCCTATCATGTTACTTTAGTTCAAGCTATAAATCTTAATGATCATCCACGAAGGGTACAATTTTGCGAGTTTATGCAAAATGAAATAAACGTACACAACCAGATTTTTTAAATTTTATTATGTTTAGTGATGAAGCAAAATTTTCGAATAATGACGAAGTAAACAGGTACAATAGCCATTATTATGCACAAGAAAATCCAGATTGGATACGAGAAACACATTTTCAGAGAGTGTTCTCTGTTAATGTTTGGTGTAGTATACTGGATGACCATACTGCTTCAACGAAAATTTCACAGGTGAGCGATATTTACGGTTTTTACGCGACGAACTTCCCGGACTACTTGAAGATGTCCCACTAAACGTCAGATGTGCTACCAAAATGACGGAGCTCCCGCTCACTATCATCTACTGTCCACCGTGTCCAAACTAGAAAGAATTATCCAGTCCCGACTAACTAAGTTCTTACATGAAAATAATACTCTTCCCCGATTCCAGTTCGGATTTAAAAATTATCACTCCACCAACCATCAGATATTACGCATCACTGAAAAAATTGAAACAGGATTTGAAAATAAAATGCACACACTAATAGCGTTTATGGATGTAGCGCAAGCATTTGACCGATTATGGATAAATGGATTAATATATAAATTAAAGACCCTGAATGCACCTGCATACCTACTGAAAACTATTAAATCATTTCTCTTAGATAGAACATTTCAAGTGAGAATCAATGCTTGCACCTCCTCGACATACAACATCAACGCTGGAGTCCCACAAGGATCCGTTTTGGGCCCCATACTATTTAACATTTTCATGTCTGACATTCCAGAACCAGTCAATGCAAATATCGCCATGTATGCCGATGATACAGCGCTCATCACGCAAGATTCTAATATTAATCAGGCAGCACTGAAACTCCAGGAGAGCGTAGACCAGTTAGTTCAATGGTACCAGAAATGGCATGTAAAAATTAATCCTGATAAGTGCGAAGCAAAAATATTTACCCTTCACCGGCCCATAGATCCACCGACAATAATAATCAATAATACACCCATACCTTGGAACCCCAAAGATAAAGCAGTCAAATATCTAGGAATTTACCTAGATCGGAGACTAAGCTGGAGCCTCCATTTTAACAAGAAATTATCTGAATCATATGCTAGAATCGCCATGCTCTATCCCATCTTAAACAAGAGGTCGCCTCTCAAGCTCCAATGTGGCAACTTAATCTACACGTCAATAATTAGGCCAATATTTACCTACGGATGCTGCACCTGGTATGCAACATCCAAAACCAATTTAAATAAACTCCAAGTAATACAAAATAAGATACTGCGTATGCGTATTATAACCAACGCACAATGGTTCGTAAGAAACACCCAGCTACATAGAGAAACCGGCATTCCCCTATTGAAGATTATATTCATATTCATATTTATTTCATAGTACCAAATTATATAACCAAAGCAGTAGAAAAATTCTATCAGACTATAATACAGTGCAGCGGTGCTACGTATTATAACTTATACTATTAAAACAAATACACACCAGGCTAAAAAGGAAACTACCTATAGACTTAATAAACAATGATTAAACCCTGTATTAAAACTCTATGTGTGATTTATACGTTTATCAACCAAAAAACAGTGCAAATGGTGTATTATAAATCCCGATAGTGATATGGTGATATCAAAGTTATGTTCTAATACCATGAGGTCAAAAAAAAAATGATTCTGAGCAGGCCTTGACTAGTACAACACGATTGGCTACACTGGTTCTAGAATGCCTATGAATTATAATGTGACAGTGACATTTCAAATGTAAGTCAGTTTTGCAATCTTGTTTCCAGAATTATTTAAGTTTATCGTTGTAATACTAGTGAAGGATCACATTTTGAACACCTACTCTAACATGTATTCATCTTAGTTTTCAGTTTGTTCCCTAAATAAATACTGTTTTGTGTTTTAATTTATTTGACATTTATTAACCTCTAACCTACTGCCACATTTTGAAATCAGTCTTGCCAATCGTGTTGTACTAGTCAAGGCCTGCTCAAAATCATCTTTTTTTCGATCTCATGGTACTAAAATTAACAATGTCGTGTGTAGCACACAGTGCTGATCTGACATAAACTGTATTAAAAAAAAAACAAAACAAAACAACAAGTAAGGAATTATTTGAATGACGTTTATGGAGCAAATTATTTTGGAAGAGGAGCAGAGCATCCTTGGCCTCCGCGAATGCCTGACCTTACCCTACTAGATTTTGTATGGGGTACAGTTAAAGAAAAGGTATACTAAACACCATTTCACACCAAAGAAAAATTAAAAAGCAGAATAATCCAAGCGTGTGCATCGATTACATCAGACATGTTGGCTCGTGTTAGGAGATCATTTGTCCATATGATAGAAATGAGTTTGCAAGTTAACGAAGATAATTTCAAACATTTGTTATAATAATTCGTGTTGTTTAGTTTATTAGGTTGTATGTTTGGTTGTGTTATTTTCTATTTCATGTACTAAATAAAATAAAATAAAACGTTGTTATCAAATTAGTTTTGTGGAAAATGTGTTAATGAAAGTCTCGTGATCTATTTTTGCGTTATTATTACAAAAATCGATCTAAATACATACAACAAATATTGTTTAGTTCGATATTTACCAACCATGATCTGTTTTTAATGCATAAAAAATGTAATCATCTGCAATGCTTTGATATTTGGGTTGCAGTAAAACATCTTCAGCGGCTACAAGTTTCGTGGCCCACCCGATATATTAATAGTGACATGACATAACTATGTAGAAAGGAAATCCAGTGGAATCTACGCGTAATAAAAAGAGAAGAAGAAAGGAAAAATAACAAAGTTAAAATAGGCTACCAAAAAATGTGGATAAATGACACCCTACATATTGTAATGAAGTGAGCTAGGGCTGTATAAGTAAAACAGTTAAATAAATAATGATGGTAGAGTCTTTGACTCAACTCCGTTACGTGGGGTTTACTTCGCTGTGCGAAAGGTATTGAATGATAGTCTAATTTAACTAACATAACATATATTGTCCGAACTCTGAATTATGTTTTACAAATATTATTCATTGACAAAGTTACAAATGAACACATTAAACAATTAACAAGATAAGTTACAAACGTTAATAAATGAAACAAAGGGTTACATCTAAAGTATAGTTAACACTGGTCACACCCAAATTATTAGCAATCCTTACATTGGATTGAATTACAATTGAATTAAATATGGAAAATATTCTTATGTAAACATTTCAGCAATCACTACGTACTAAGGATGAGAACTGTCCTCTGTACACTACGGTTGGAACTAGCTGGATTCAAACACCTGCCGCAATAGAAACCGTCGAAACTGAGATTACACCTGAAATACGAGATAACACAGACAATGATATCACATTACAAGAATTGAAAATTGCAATCGGAAGATTAAAAATCGGTAAAGCGTGCGACCATGATAATGTTACAACGGAAATGATCAAATTTATCAGACTAGGCGGGATGCTACTTCTACTTGGGCTGCTTCATACAGTTTGGAAATGTAATCAAATCCCAAAAGACTGGAAAGTCGCGGTAATATTACCAATATATGTATAAGAAAGGCAAAAAGAATCTTGCAGTAATTACAGACCGATCTCTTTACTAAGTGTCCCTGCAAAAATTTATGAAGCCATATTACGAAATCGACTTAACACTGAAATTGGCGATGATTTATTAGAACTACAAGCCGGCTCCAGACCCGGCAGAGGCACCCAAGGCCATATTTTCACTATAAGAAAAATAATCGAGAAGATGCTAGATAAAAACAAACATTTTTACTTGTGCTTCATAGACCTACATCAAGCATTTGATACAGTACCCATGGAACAATTATGGAACATTTTATAAAATAGGAAAATTAGTGTTAACCTCATAAGTGCCATAAAGAATTTATACCACACGTGTCGTAATTACATAAGAACAAACAAAAAATCTTCGGGAGAGTTCACTACGGCCTCAGGTATTAGACAAGGAGGTATTCTAGCCCCTGCCTTTTTAATATTCTGCTGGACGACATTATCAAACAAGCGAACACCGAATTTAAAAAGTTTTACTGGGGTTTCCGACAACCACAACCAACCAACACTAATTTACTTGCTTATGCTGATGATATGATACTACTAACGGATAACGAACGTGACCTGCAACACAATTTGACAACAATACACAAATACTTAAAAAGGTATAATCTAGAAATCAACAAAACTAAAACAAAAGTAATGGTTATAGCCAGAAGACAGCACGATATATTTATTCACTCTGGAAATGAGCGAATACAGCAAGTGAATAGCTTTAAATATCTAGGATGTACTATAAATAACCAAGGAAATTTAAATGAAGAATTAGATAGTAGAATTCAAGCAGCAAACAAACTGTATTACTCGCTAGCTAAGCCCGCGATTAAAAAGAAGGAACTCAGGAAACAAACAAAAATAAGAATATACAAAGCACTGTTTATCCCAACTCTCACTATAATATGGTTTCGAATCATGGACTCTTACACAAAGTCAAAAATCGCGCATACAATCGGCTGAAATGAGATTCTTGCGAAGCATCCTAAGAAAAACTTGAAGGGACAGAATGCGAAATATCACGGTACGCGAAGAATTAAATGTTAGTGCTCCATTAAGTGAAATCGAAAAACACAAGTTGTAACGTAAAATTATCAGAAAGATAATAAAAAGCCATAGCCACAGGTGACAATAAAATTAATTATAAAACTGAGACCTAAATATAAACTCAATAAATTTAACATAAGAAAAGTTGAAACCTGAACATAAACTCAATAAGTTAACATAAAAGCTGTGACCTAAATACTTAATAAACTTACATAAACTCAAGGTACGCAATTAGCATGGAATGAATTAACATCCACCTACTTTTGTAAACGTTTACTGGGGTATGGTAGATAATAAATGGCAATTTAAGCCAACTGAAACAAATGCTTGCGTTACATTTTATAAACAATGAACAAAGCCATACTAAATTCAACGTGCAGTAAAATAGAAAGTTAATAAAAAATTATAACAATGTAATTTAAACAGGATTTTCTCTCAGGTAATCACTGAACCAAAAAAAATAAGCAAATAACCAGAAGGGCACAAAAAGTAATTAAAATCAAATAATAAAAGTAAAATCAAAGATACTAGATTTGACACTAGAAGCTATTATACGGGAAAGCAAATTAAACAGGACAGGATATATACTCAGTAAAAGTCATCAAGTGATTGGGTACGCAGATGACATTGCATTAGTAACAAGAAGCATCAAGGAACTAGAACAATTAACGACAATATTAGCAAAAGAGGCAAAAAAATGGGATTAGAGGTAAACTATGGGAAAACGAAAATTATGAGAATAGGAACCAAAGGAGCTGAAATCAGAGAGTGGAAGATTGGGAATAAAATGGTAAAGTTTGAAGAAGTAGAAGAATTTGTATATCTGAGAGCCTTACTAACCAATAACTGCCGCGAAGAAAAAGAAATTGAGGCGAGGCTACTAAAAGCGAGCAGAAGTGTAGGGACAATATCTCACCTTCTACGGTCCAAGCATCTAACAATAAACACAAAACTAAGATTGTATAAAACCATAGTAAGACAGCATTGTATGGGTGCGAAACTTGGACCCTAAACAACAAAGTACAAGAGAGTTTAAGGGCATGGGAAAGGAAAATACTGAGGAAAGTACTAGGAGGAAAAAAAGAAGGGGATTTATACAGAAGAAGAATGAATGAGGAAGTGTACCAATTATATAAGAGTCCAAAGATCGACGAGGTGGTCGAAGCACGACGACTGCAGTGGTTAAGGCATCTGGAACGAATGCCAGAAGACCGAGTAGTGAAAAAAATTGCATGGAGGGAACCAGGATCAAAGAACAAAAGGGGCAGACCGCGAAGAAGGTGGAGAGAGGCCGTATTACAAGATTTAAGTCAGAAGAAAGTAAGCAACTGGAAAAGCGAAGCTAAGGACAGAAAGGAATGGAAGAAGATAACCAATCTATGGGCCTAAAAGGCCTGAAAACAGCTACATATACAAATTGTTAAACAAATTGCAAACTTCTGTCTGCGTCCTTTTTCTTTCTCCATATCCCAACATCATTAAAATTTCAGTACGTTGCCTTTCGGATAAATGAGCCATTTCTGTTTACTTCAAACGCGTATTTCACTCACAAATGGATGTTAACCAATATAAATAAGTAACTTTTTACTTCAAGTGTGCGTACTACTTGACAGTTCTAAGGCGCAGTAAATTGTTTCGACAATTAAAAGCAATCATAGGTGTCTATATTAATGACTATTAAAATAAACTTAACATCACTCTACCATCACTTTTTCACTTTTTTCTCAAAAACTAGTTTAGTAAAAGTATTAAAGTTTTATATCATTGAAAAGAGAAAAAAATTTCTATCAAATGAGTACAATATAGGGGTACCTTGTCATTTAAAAAAATTGTAGTGATATTCGCTACTCCTTTGTTTTTTAAGAAACCATTAACTAACTATCTTCCTGTAATGAAGAACTAAATACTAGACAATTTTTATTTCAGACATTTTTTGATAAAATAAATATTTACCGAGATATATAGAATATTCCATACTTTTCGGACACCCTGTATATAAAATGACATAGCTGAAGGCTAAATTCAACATGCTGTAAAATAGAAAGTTAATAAAAAATTATAATAATGTAATTTAAACAGGATTTTCTCACAGGTAAACACTGAACCAAAAAAAAAATAAGTAAATAACCAGAAGGGCACAAAAAGTAATTAAAATCAAATAATCAAAGCAAAATCAAAGATACGACCAATACATTTATCTCAAGTAAATCCGGAGAGGTCGGAAAATTTCATAAAATTAGGCAAAACCGGAAATAATTTAATTCTGTACGAAATCAAAACAACAAATGAACTAAATAACTAGGCATCGCTTATGTGATGACAATTTAGCGCCGGCACATAGAAATATAGCATTAAAAATGCTGTCAAAACTACGAACAAAAGAAACCCTCTACAAAATAAGAAAAGGGAAAACAACAATGTAGATTAATAAAGTAAAATGGGAAGGACAACACTAAAGAAGGAATAAGACCGGATACTTGATAACCAGAGAAAGGATCGTGAGATTGTGTTGTAGGATAACGGCAAATTTCTATACAAATACCAAAATGATTGAGGTTACAGAAACGAACTAACCAATCAGGCCAGGTTCCCTAAAGAATGTCATCAGGCAATATAATTGAAAAGACGTGACTGCAAATAAATTCTAAATCTACTATCCCACTACCTTAAGGTACAGGAAATTGATTCGGGAACAATCAACCCTTTAAACTACTTAAAATAACATAAGTAGGTTGGTAATTAGCAAAATAAGTAGAGGTGAAACGAATATACGGTTAACTATTCGGCAATCGTAATATTCGGCCATTTTACCGAATATTCGGCAAGCCGAATATTCGTGGCGAATATTCGGCATAACCGAATATTTCGCCGACTTTATTTAAATGTATCATTCATGGCTACTTATTTTAAATAAAATGAATTAAAATAAAATAAAGTGAATTACAGACAGACTACTTTATTTATAGAAATCAAACATACACTAAGTAAAAGCGCGAACCGTTAGCTACTTTTTAACATAATCGCCGCTAATGTTAAGGCATTTATCCCAGCGAGGCACAAGCTTCTGTATACCCTCCTCGTAAAAGGTGCGCTGAAAATTTCTAAAAACTGCCTTACTTCATCTTGAAGTTCGTCGTCATCTTCAAACATTTCACCCGATAAATTGAGTTTTCAACGGCCCAAACAAATGAAAATCAGAAGGAGCCAGGTCTGGACTGTGGGGCGGATGGGTATAACTTCCCAATTGTGTTTCTGAAGCCAGGCCTTCGTCTGATTTGAGGTGTGCGGTCTTGCATTGTCATGCAACAACCTGAGTGCTTTCGTCAACCTTCTTCTTGTGAATTTTGGTAGGTTTTTCATTATTTGCATGCAAAAATCGAATGAGTATGTTTCGATCGGAACTGACATTTTGCTGGACACGTTGTACTGAACCTAAGGCAATGACAATAGCCACCTATGCAGTACATATGTGCATCTAAAATGCGTGCAAGTTTCAACCTGATCGGAGCAACGTAGGCGGTGTGCCTAGCAAACGTACCTTAGTAACCGGACAGACCTCGTATTTCATTTTAAGTTTACTAAAAATACCAAAAAAGGTTATAGCCTGAAATCTAGCATTTTTCTCAAATTTCCTGCCTGAAACATATGTACCTATACCTACTACTGAATTATTAAAAATAGTTTACGTTAAAATAATTAATACCCCGGATTCAAAAAGTTTGATGTCCATGACTAATTAATTACCGAGAATTTAGGGTCTGTAAACAAATTTCTGAACAAATACATTACTGTTTTGTCTACTCGTAGCAGGGCAATTTAATAATTAAACAATAAATTAGTTCGCTTGTAACGGCAAAGAAACTAAAATAAAAGCTACGATTTCTTAATCGGTGTAACAATAAGGCCGGGGACGGGGACATATTTGCGACCACGCCACGCGGTCTTGCTGGCACAGTTGCTACTTGCTGCGACTGAAGAGCTGCGAGCCGCAGCTGTGCAGCAAATATGACAGCTCACATAAAAAGTAGCGACGGTG
Organism: Melanotus villosus; assembly: GCA_963082815.1. Lineage (NCBI taxonomy): Eukaryota > Metazoa > Arthropoda > Insecta > Coleoptera > Elateridae > Melanotus > Melanotus villosus. The sequence continues at coordinate 46,036,155 of OY720426.1, forward strand.
TGGTCGCAGATATATCGCAGGTCTAACAAAAAACCATTATTTTCTCTATTTATGGAATTGGGTCTCCGCTGAATGAGATTTATGGTTAAGGGTTGAATTATTAAGTTAAGAATTATCGCTGTTAATTGATATTTTAGCTGCACTTGTGGCTCCTGGGTGGGACTCACGATTACCTTTAGACTTGTATCTTAAAATTTGGAGTAAAAAAAATTATTCGGCAAGGCCGAATATTCGGCCGAATACTAACAGCCGAATATTCGTATTCGGTTACCGCCAGAAATCAATATTCATTTCATCTCTAAAAATAAGAAAATATTTTAAGGAAGGGTAACAACCACAATAATATGAGAGGAAACCTCTTTTACATAGAGCTTAGCAATCAACAAACAGAGGCGATTGATAAGGGGAATACGATACAATTGACTCGAAAGACAAAAAATTGTAACAAAGTTACGTTGGCTAGGTCATGTTTGGCGTATGAGTGATGGTAGAATACCTAAAATGATTTGTGAAACGAGTGTAATCGGTAAACGACCTTGGGGACGACCAAAACACACATGGGCACTCGGAATGGTCAATATCCTTAAGAAAAAAGGAAAAAATTGGAATGAAGCAAAACAGCTGGCACAAGATAGGAAAACATGGAAGTTGTTTATCGTGTAAACCACCACACTAACAATACCTCTAAACTGCTTGGCGGTAGAAGAGGAAGGATTAAGTAAGTAAGTAATAAATAATTTATGGTTTCAATTATAATCTTATTTTTAGTAGATCTGCAGCTCTGCAACTCTTAAAGAAGCGCCTCCCCTGATCGCCGCTCCTTGCAGTTATATTGTGTTAAAAAAAACTGAGTCCGCCGTTAGTTTTTTTGTTTAATTTCAAAAAAGGTTTAAAAACAAAAAATATAAATTTAATTTTGGAAAGCAATAATTTGAAAATCTAATATGTAGTTGCTTACTTCTATAAAATTACTTTTAACCTGCCAAACAAATTGTTATTTTCAAAGTAACTGAAGTAATAAGTCCGATTGTAGTCTGAGCGTAGCAAAAGCCAATAAATATGCGAAACAATGTAAATCCAACTTAATTCCTTTTCGTTATTCAATTGAAATATCTGGAAGTTATTGCGTTGGATTTATTATTTGCGGTTATTAATAAACAATATTTCAATTGCCTAACTTGGCACGAATTACAAATCGGTAAAAACCGTATAAGTAATTTCTGAAAATTAGAAAAGTAAAGCCATTCGCGGCAATTTGGAGGATATAAAATAAATGAAGGCCACCTTGGCCTTTATTATCCCATTAATAATAGCAATTTATCCTGTGTTATACCTAACCTAAAGTTAACATTACCAATAAGCTAGGTACTTAAAACAGTCTTAAATTTCAGCAGAAAGAGAATAATAAAACCAGTTTTTTACTTACATTTAGAAAACAGCACTTTGAGTAGCAAAACAACAGATAATCAAATTTTTCTCAGAGCTAAACATTTATAGGTAACCTTTTATACATTGGTGGGGATTCTTAAAAACTAGATATTATGTAATTATTATCGTCTTCATTAGAATTTATCTTTGTTTACTGTTTGCATTACTGTTTTTAACTAACGAAGAAATGCTGTCAAAGTTCAGAATTTTAATTCGTGAGAGGTTAAGGTTAAACAAATATTGTAAATTTTATTGCTGGATAAATCAAAAGGATTTAAATTCTTTAATAAATGAGTTAAGTTAATAACATCTTACCCTTTGTCATGCGTACTTGCACTAAAGCTTGTTACAAACAGTTCCTGCATTTTCATTTGTTAGTATATTGTTGCAGAAAGGTCTGTAATACTGAAGATCAGTCTTCGTTTCTACCTTTTGTTTTTTCCTTGGTCGATTTCAACAGTAGAAACAGTTCGACCACAGTGAAGGATTTAATGAAAACAGTGCAAATATTATGAAAACTTTAATTAGGTAACACTTGAATATTAATACTATTTGATTGAAGCAATTATTACGTGATTTGACAGTTTACCTGTGGAATTATGTATACACACCCTACCAGATTGAGCATTAAAGACTAACTAACATGAGGGTGGCAGGGTGTCATCTTGATAGACAACAAGAAATTTGTTGAGTGGAGCTGCAGTACTTACAAACGCAAATGTGGTAAATATAAATGATATAAAATTAACAAAAGTATAACAGTATTCAACATATATGTTAGAGTCTCAAAAATACGTGATTATGGATAGTAGACTGTGGTTTAGGACCTAAAGTTTAGGTGACACATACTTCACAGAAGGGGAGGGGGTTGCATACAATACATGAAGATAAAATCGCAATTCTTTTTATTATTACAATTTTTGTATCTGCAATCAACAACCCATACGATTAAGTTATCGCATAGTATGGGTTTGTAAAATCCAGCAATTATTTTTACAGCAGCTGGACAGGACAGGACGTGCACACAAAATTATTGATTTTAGATCAGTAAATTTGCATTTACAAAATGTATTTTCTCGATGTAAGAAATTCAGGTTTTTAAGTAGAGCTATTAAGTAACTTTTTATTTTAGCACTCAAAAACACAAAATAAATTTCGATTTATATTTAGGTCTTTATGGTAAGCTTTACACAAATGCACTTGAAAATAAAAGTCAGATGCAGGGTGTAAACGAAAACAGACTCAAATGTTTTTTCTTATTATTTTTTGAAGTTGAAGGTTAAAACCTATGGGGCTGAATATACCTATAGTGGTTTTAATCAAAAAACAATTTAGTACGACTTCTGGTTTCGCCGGAAATTATCTCTACTCTTTCAATTTTTAAATGAAATACCCTGTATATTTTTGCATTCTTGGAATCTGGACAGAATTTTGAATATCTAGCTTTCTCGGTTTTTTGGAAAACTAGAATTTTTAACAGTTTTAAAAAATTTATTCTACAATCAAAAGTAGGTAAGTTGCATGGCTCACAAAAAGTGTTTCTTATTAGTTTGTCCTCGTAATTAAATAAACCATAAGTTTAAAAACCTCGAAATCAGTTTTAAGACTGTAAGTGATGTTTTTTAGATAGAACAATATTGGCTCATTGAGTTATTCGAATAGAGGTAGACTGTTTTTACAAACTTAGCACTACTAAGATTTTGAAAATCCATTCAACAGCGTATAAGCGTAACCGACAAGGCAAAACTTAAAGAAATATTTTCGATTAAGATAATTCGGCTGCTTTTGACAGTGTTATTTTAATAAACCGTCCAGACGCTGATTGTTATTCTGGGCCACGCTGAGGTAAGAAAGTTTAACTAAATCCTTCAAAATATTTTTGAGTAACTCAACCAGGAAATTTTCTTACAGTAAAGAAAGCAAACTTGGCAAACCCTTGCATAAGACTGCTACAAGATCCTCGGTAGCGTTATATGATAAATTTAACGTAGTTAACTCGTGCAAGGCTTTGAAAAGTTCGGCCTTTAAGCCGTTAGTGTGCAGAGTTAACCCTTATACCGTAGTTAATCCATTAAATAAACCATCTGGTAAGCCATCCATGTTGTTTGTGATAAGAATTAATATTGATAACTGCTCGAGTCCTGTGAAAGTCTTATTATTGTCGAGTTCTTGTATTGTGGAAGACGCTATTTCAAGGTGCTTCAAAGATGCCTTCAGGTATCTTTGTAACGTTACCCCAAATTATGATAAACGTTTATAAATATTTTAGTTCGTTCTGGTTTTAAATCACCAATCTGACTAACTTCTATTAAAACGCCTGTGTCCGTTTAACGTTTTATTCCGCTATAACACGTCAGATGCCTTCTTCGAGTTGAGTTTCGGAATTCATTTTGGAGCAAGCAAGGTTGGTTAACAAAAGTAACACAATAGTTTGGAATATTGTTCGTTGCATTTTTGAACTAAATCGAAGATTATTTTAGAATAGCTTTAGCAGTAAAGCTGGGTTCCCACTGTTCTGGAAAACCTGGAAACGAGGAAAAGGTTATAGAATTTCGTAAGTTTTTATTTTGGACAGGAAAAGTCCAATGGACAAGTTTTAAGTTGGCCATATTATCCCACCATTAATGCCAACTTTTTATAATACTAGCATATTACAGACAATATTCTTGATGTTACTACTACTACTATGATGCCCAAAACAATGTAAATTACAAAAGAAAGAAGAAACGAAGTTTTGTTTACTTAAAGTAGAAAACAGCACGTTCTACAACCAGTGGCGCCTGGTGACTTTAGCAATGGGCGAAGCAGATTATTAGGTCCTCCATCGCCCCTTTGCGGGTCAAGCTGCAGGGGCAGCCCCCGGCTTTTTTCAAAATGCAAGGTCAGTCGCTTTTTTACAACTTGAAATTTTGTTGGAACCCGGGTTCGCTCAATGTAAAACTAAAAATATATATTTTGGAATTATTCCTTACAGGTATATTAAGAGCAATTTTAAAGAAATTATGGGCAATAATAAACATTAAAATCAAAACCACTTACCAAAAAAACGTCAAAAATAATTCACTACTCCAAGGAACACCTTGAAAATGGCGTTTCTAATAAAACAGATGCCGGATCGTGTGATGGGAACATTGTATAAATATTCGGTGCGTCTGCCCGTTAAAATGAACAACAAACCAAAATATATAACATCGAAACCAGAAGGCTGGTTGCAACTGACGCATATCTACAATCTGTTTCACTTCTCTGTACAAATTCATTTGCAAACTTGCCGTTGCCATGGCAACGGCTCGTATGCAAACATACGAAAATTGACGCAGTATTCCTGTATAAGCGAACCTGCTTCAGTTGAACGCTTGTGGTCTGCAATATGTACTGTGGAGCGGCAGAACCGACAGGAGCTTGCTTTATGATGTACTGCGCGCCGCGCATGAACTATGTAAATTAGAATTCTTTTCTATATCGACTGAAAAAGAAAATTAAAAATATCGTGTTCTGCTGGGCGACATATAGCTACCAATAATAATTATTAGGAATGGAAATAATTATTTCATTCTTTTCTGGTTATATCAACTCTCAACTGAATTAAAGAAAGTGAAAACAATTAGAATGATTTCGGATTTTGAATTAAAAAAACATTTAACCTGCGTCATCAGACGGGCCGCCGCTGTCTATAACAGAATATAAATAATAATCAAATTATCCTTAGAACTTAACATTTTTATAGGGTAAGGTTGCATAAATCGTACCGTTTTTTGGTTTTTATTTTTTTGCTTAAAAAATGATCGACTAAATAGCAAACTGCAACATGAAGATGATAGAGTAAAGCTTTGGCTATGAACCCTAATTTTAAAGGTTTATTTGTTAATATTTCATTAAAATTTCAGCATTTTCTAAAAGGCCTGCAGGTGGTACGATTTAGAAAACGGATTTTCTAAATCGTACCTCCGGTTTCCTAAATCGTACTATGGCTACTATACGACCGACATAGCATAATCTTGCATTAAATAAGCACTGTGGTGGTTGTAATATACCTACAAAACTTTTATTTCTAAGGCAACGAAGTACAGTTAGAATACAGTCAAAATGAAATAATTTTCTTATTAAAACTAAATATATTAACATTAGTACAAAAAATAAGGAGGAGGAACAGGATGATGATGATGATGATGACAAAAAATAAAGGTAGCTCTATGAGCATAAGTCACAGACGTATACAGCCTTCAACTTAGACATGTCCGCGCACATTTCGTGGGCCCAGTTTCCGCAAATGGTGCATTGCACCATATCTTCAATTACACTTTCTTGACACAAAGAGCAAAGCCAATCGTCTGAATTGCTTTCAATTATTATTGTACTAGAACAAGACGTTGCAGCAGGCTTTTCTTTCTCTTTATCAAATAGCTTTTGCTTGGCAGTTTCCTTTCGCTTATTGGTCTTCTCTTCTTTTGCAAATAGCTTTTTCTTGGCAGTTTCCTTTCGCTTATTGGTCTTCTCTTCTTTTTTGCTTTCAGTGTATGCTTCTCCTTCAGTTAATTTTTGTATGAAGTTCCAGTTAGTATTGTAGCCTTTTGGGCTCCTTTTTGTAGTCGCGCATTGTGTTTTTTTGTTGGCTTTGGAAGAGGACTTATTTCAGTAAGTGGAACGGTTAAAACAGTTTTTAATTTTTCATTTATTTGCAAAACTTCGTGCCGAAGTGATCTGCTAGTCGAGGCTCTGGTTTCTTCCTGCTGATTGACTCTTAATCCACTTGTTGGGGGTCTGGCTTCTTCCTGCTGATTGACTCTTAATCCACTTGTTGAGCGTCTGGTTTCTTCCTGCTGATTGACTCTTAATCCACTTGTTGAGCGTCTGGCTTCTTCCTGCTGATTGAGACTTTGTCCACTGTAGGCAGATACTTTATTAGATATATCGTCTGTCCTCTGTGGGGCATCATTGCTTTGAATGTTATCCTCTAGATTTTCACTAGCTACAAAATCGGAATCAGTGAAAACGTTTCGATTAACTGGCCATGTTCCCGTAGGGTGAAAGCCATTTGTGGCATTATTGATAGTTGCGGATGTTATATAAGCTTCTGTTAGGGTGGCAGTTACCTCAAATTGTGTAACTTTTTGGCCCGGGTGTGTGCGAAGCCACGTCGTCATCACTCGACTGTAGTTTGATTCAACTGACTTAAAAACTCCTACGTCCAACGGCTGCAATCGATGGGTTGTGTGCCCTGGAAGTTGAAGCAAAATAATCCCCTTGTCCCTAGCTAACTTGATAGCCTCTAGGTTCTTGGAGTGGGTGGTGTGTCCATCCAAAAGAAGAAGACATTTTACAAATTTGATAAAATGGTTTAGCCATATGACAAATAGCTCTGAGTTTATGTAACCGCTTTCACTAGTTACAACTAAGCTACCAGGAAAACAACCATTCTTCAGCGCCGGATGCATACGTTTCCTCTTAAAAATAAACATAGGAGGAACGTAATTTCCTGTGGCATTACAACAACACACTAGTGTGGTATTGACTCCTCTTTCTCCACTTGCGATGAAACCGACTTGATGTTTTCCCCTAGGTGCTAAAATTTTCGGCGACTTTTTCTGTACTGTTGGGAAGCCGGATTCGTCTACGTTATGTATATGAAACGCGTCGATGCCATTTTCGTCAACCAGCTTCTCCAGCATATCAAAGAAGCCATATACATTTGCTCTATTGAATCCGGTTGGCGGAGACTTAAATTAGGATGTCTGGACGAAAATGAATAATACCATTTTTTTCCTGCCACCTATTTCTCTTTATTAAACGGATTAGGTAGATGTGCATTAGCTGCTACAATATCATATGCGAGTTTGCGTACATCATTAATGGTAAGCCCAAAAAGAAGTTCCTCAAATATTAAAATATGGGCAACTAATTCTTCTTTTACTTCTTCAGGAAGGGCCAATTGCCTTCCATTAACACATCTTTTGTTTTGAATTGGGCGTTTTTCCCCTCGTTTAACTTGACCCAATAAATGCCTTCTGTATGTGGGTTTAGGAAGTTCATATTTGCGGCAGCATTCATTAAAACCGAGTTTCCCCTTCCGGTATTCATCTAATGCATTTGTCATGTCCTGCGGAGACCACTTTCCGTATTTCCTTTTAAGCATTCTAAGAATAGATGACGTGCATTTTAAAATGTTTGTAATAAGTACCTTCTTTTGCTACTCATAGATAAGATAAATTAATCAGTTGCACAAATCGTACCTACTAAGTACGATTTAGGAAACTTTGTAAGCAATAAAAAGGAATAAAATCTAACCTACAACCCCAAATCAATGTTTGGTGTGGATCTAGGATAAGATATTCTACGTTTAACAAGCTATCTCACTGACATAAAATACTCTTTACTATGTTACTTACCTTAATGGTATACACTTACAGATAAGGTCAAAAATTTACATGAAAACAAGTCAAATTTTTCAGACAGCTGCTATCGCTCATCCAATTGCCGCCTTGCGAAACCAAACGGAACACTTTACTATTTTGCGTCGCCTGCGTTGATTCAAAACGGGGTTTATAAAGCCTGCCGAATAGGGCCGTTTGACAGTTAATCGACTAGTTCAAATTTTCTCCGTGGCGCTACTTATCCTTTCACTGACAGCTGTATTTCTAATTTAAATTTGTTAATTTTTGGTTATTCGTTTAGTTATACAACAAAAAGTACGTTCTAAAAATGTCTTTTTGTATCCCTCCTTGCCATAATTCTACAGATCTAGTTTTATATTTATGCTAAATAACCAGTCCAATCCCTCGAAAGTCTTCTTGGTTTGTGCCGAGGAAAAGTAGTAAGTATCTGCACCCTTCTTACACTCTTATTTAGTTAATTTTTTACACAGTCTCATAAGGTTCTGAAAACCTGTCTAAAATTGAAATTTATATTGTAATACACTTTCTGGATTAAATATTAAACATCCAATAACCCGTATTTGTTGTAAATCGTAAAAAATCAAAGTCAGTTGACAGCTGTCAACGATGGATAACTAGCGCCACAAGCAAGCAGTGGCAAAAATTTGCATAATGGCCATTTTTGCTATTCGGCAGGCTTTATAAACTCCGTTTTTAATCAACGCAGGCGACGCTATTTTGAGTTGTAGTAGTGTATGACCCTACTAGATGGCCTTAAAAGTGGCGCATTTTTTAAAAAAGGGTGGCAGTACGATTTAGACAACGGTACGATTATGGCTACTCTACCCTAACATTTTACACATTGGTAGAGATTCTTAAAAACTAGTTATTATGCAATTAATATGACTTTAATATTTTAATTAAAATTTATTTTCTTTAATACTTGAATGGTTGTTTTTGAATAACGACGAAATACAATCAAAGTTCAGGCTTTAATTCGGGTTTGAAAATCTATTTTTAGTCGTTTTTGTAGTCTGAAACAACATAGGGTGTCTCAAAAGCTTGTCATTAGGGATAGTAATTAGTGGAGTTAACAGCCTTTGGGCAATTTAACATATTGTAAGGCGGCGGAGGGGGTGTTCACAATAAAGTAGAGCATAAGTGGGGAAAAAGTTGCATACCCCTGTACTTACGCATGATGACTTAAGACAAATTCAAGGCCACATATATATGTACTACCTACTTACCATCTAACAAGTTTTGTTAAAAATATTTTTTCTAAAAGTCGACAATAAAAGAGTTATAGTGATATTGCGTTACTTTTTCCTCGCCCTGTATTTAATTTATTTGCTAAAGTTTATATTCATTGTTATGCTGTGCTCTATTTTTGGAATCAAGAGGCATTTACGAAAATGAAACCGATCCTAACCGGTTTACACCATAGGCGTTCGAAAATGTAAATTCACGTATCGAACCACGTTCGAAAATTGACTCGGGACATATTCCGGGTTTACAAATCGTGGGCCGCGCGTTGAAGTCGGTGCATGCGGTTAGTACGTAAACATAACCTAAAAATGGCGGAACAGGCCGTGTTACAACCTATAGTCTCACTCTCTAGTGTTTGTAGTATTGCAACAATCAATTTTCTTTTCTTATTATTATTCGTATTTAACCAAAATAAAAACTTCAAATGCCTCCCGTCATAATAAACTTTGAACATAACCTAAAACAGCGGTACAAGGGCGTTCGATTTTATGCAGTTTGGTAAATACACCGTATAGTCACCGCTTTGTACCGAAACGAACCGACCGGTTTAATTTTCGTAAATGCCTGTGTTTGATGTTGTACCAATTTTTTTTTAAGTAGGCTGAAAAACTACATACGTTAAAACAAATAAAGATATAAAGAGATCCGTTTAAATGTTTAATATTTTGGAAATATTAAATTTAAATTTAGAAAATTAGAAATCTGTGAAACGTTTAAAAGTTGATGAAAGTAAGACTAAGTGAGCCACAAATCTGGTAGAAATTGTTAATACATTTTTATTGCTGTTTGTTAGAAAAGAAACGTAAAAATTAAAAACTTTAATGGCCATAAAAGGCGTTAGAGAAAAATTTTGACAATGGGACGAACACCATTCCAAAGGTATTTTATAATGCACTGACTGCTTAGAAAATTAGGAAGAAATCGCATGCGCAGTTTTTAAGAAAAAACATTGAAAACTAGAATATTTTCGTTACGGGCTCTATTTTACTTTTTTCTGTAATTTTGGAACGTTTCTGAATTTACATTGCAACTCAGCATGCAGGGTTTCATCAAATTCGGACCGGTCGCTTCAAAGTAATGGAACATCACAAATCCATCTACTCACTAGAATCATTCACAATCTTTCAAAACCCAGTACCCTAAACGTGTTTTTAATTTTTAGGATTTTCAACGTTTGCACAAATTCAGTACTTCTCGTGTCGAGAGTAATAACAAATGCAACTGCAGTGTTACCTTATTTTTCAGTAAATATGCTATGTAAATCCCTTCAAGGTTCTCTACTAAAGTGTTTTTATTTTAATGAACTTTGAAAAATAATTTAATATTTTCAAGGGTTGCAGTTTGCGTGGTTTCGATTTTACCTTGGAGGCAAGAGAAGCATGTCTGGGGTTGAAATGCGAGTTTCTCTTTTACATATTTAAACAAGTTTAAAATACCTGCACCACCCGTATTTTGTCATTTACATAGAAATATACTATTATCCATATCATCTGTTTACATGATACTATAACTCTACATATAGTATCATGATCTGTTTATGCGTATTTAATTCTTTAATGATTAGCCTTCCGTTTAGTAGTCAGATGTGCCGCATAGTTGGAGTTTAAAATGGAAAAAGGGATTAAAAAGTAAAATTAAAATGACTTTATATATTTTGTTATAAATCCATTGTTTGTACAATCTGTTGTTCAATTATTTTATTATCGTGTTTAATAACAATAGTTTGGATAACAAACTAAATCTCAAACCTGAAAAACGGAAAGCTTCTTAGCGATTTCATCGAGCACTTCTTGTTTCAAGTCATTTCCGTCTAGATACACATATTTTAAATCAGGAAGATCAAAAAATATTTTTGGATTCAAATCAGTGATATGATTGTTTTGCAAATAAATCGTGTGTAAATTATTAAGTCCAACAAAAACGTCCTCATCCAAGTGTTGTAATTTATTGTTATCCAAATCAAAAAATGTTAGCGATTTTAAATGTTCAAAAGCACCAGGCTGTATTGCTTCTATTTGATTATTAAGTAAGCTCAAACTTTCTAATTTAGATAATGGTTTAAATATTTGACCTTCAATTAGTTTTATATTATTTTTGTCTAAGTTTAATGTGGTAAGCGATTTTAAAGGTTCAAAAATGCCAGAAGGTAATTTTTCGATTTGATTTTCTCGCAATTGTAATGTATTTAATTTGGTTAACTCTGTGAATACTTCACTTTCCAGAAGCGGTAATTTGTTATTGCTCAAGTCCAGACTGTGAAGTCCATGAAGATGTTCGAACACTTCCGTGGTTAAGCTTTTAATTTGGTTGCCCTCCAATTTTAAACTGGTTAATTCTTTAAGTTCTGCAAACATTTCTTTGTTTAATTCCACAATTTGATTGCCGCCTAAATCTAAACTGGTTAAATTTTTAAATTCCATAAAAACCTTCCCATTTATTTCGACAAGCTTATTGCCGGATAAGTCGAGAGAATCTAAATTCTCCAAACCCTTAAAGGCGCCTAGTTGAACTTCGTTAATTTCGTTACTAGTTACTTCTAAAGTTTTTAAAGCATTAAGCTCTTGAAATACACCAGATTGAAGAATTTGTAATTTTGTGTTTCTAATATAAAGCGAATCTAATTTAGGAAGATCGGCAAACGTTCCTGGTGATAAGCTTGCGATTTTGATTTCTTCCACATAGAGGTTCTCTAATTGAAGCAAACCTTTAAAAGCACCGGGTTGAATAACGACAATGGGATTCTTGTCAACTACTAAGAACGTTAGGGAAGACAACCCTTCGAAAGTTCCTTGATCTAAGGATTTTAAAGCATTTTCTGGGAGTGAGAGCCAAGTAACATTTTCTAACTTTCTAAAAATTCCCGGTTTTATGTATTGAATTTGGTTGTCATTTAAATGCAATGCTTTTAAGTTGGACAAATTGTTGAAATTGTCATCTAAAGATGTCAAATTATTTTCACTCAAATATAAATTAATTAAACTGTGAAGGTTGTCAAAAATACCTTCAGGAAGATTTGTAATTTCATTCTCAGAAAGATACAAATATTCCAATTTCGCCAAACCCTTAAACACGTCTTTATCCAGCTTAGTAATTTGATTGCCTGTTAAATCCAGCGATGCAAGTGCGAAAAGATCCTTAAAGAAATCTATTTGGATATTGGAAATTTCATTTTTCTCCAAGGAAAGTTCTTCTAAATTACTTAAACCGGTTAATGCAGCATCAGTTAATTGCAGTTTATTATTAAATAACCTTAATTTCTTTAATTTCTTGTTATCATGAAACACTTGACCTGGTAAACTCTTTATCTGGTTACTGCCTAAATCTAGCGATTTTAGTTCTAACAGTCCCGTAAATGTATTCTCATGCAAAACATTTATGAAATTATCCGAGAAATCTAAATCCTCTATTTTTCTATTGTTATGGAAAAGGAGTTCAGGTACTTCAGTGATTTTGTTCTCGTAAGCGACAAATTCGGTTAAATTATGCAACTTATCCAATAATGAACTATCCAATTCTGTAATATTATTATGATCTACCTTAAGGCTTGAAAGTTTGACTAAATCCCTAAAAATATCCTTTGGTAATTCATTCAAAGAATTTCCTTGCAACTGAATGGAAAGCAAACTTGACAAACCCTTGAATAAGTCTGGTGGAAGTTCCTCGATGGCATTATTTGATAAATCCAACGCAGATAATCCTAGCATGTCTTTGAAATGTTCGGCTTTTATATCCTTTAAGCCGTTGCTGTACAGATTTAACTCATCTACTGTAGTTAATCCATCAAATAAACCATGTGGTAAGTCATCCATGTTGTTTAGGGCCAGAGTTAACTTCGACAACTGTCCAAGTCCAGTTAAAGCTTTACTGTTAAGTTTTTGTATAGTGGAAAAGGTTATTTGAAGATCTGTTAAAGATTTCAATGTTTCAAAGGTGGCTTCTGGTATTATAGTAATATTACACTGAATAATGGTAAACGTCGATAAATATTTCAGTTCGTCGAATATGTCGGGTTTTAAATAATCAATGTCGCTAGAACCTATCGAAAGACCTTTGATTTCCTCCAGTTTAATGCTTTGGTTAGCTATAACCTGTTTGATGCCTTCTTTGAGTTGAGTTTCAGCATTAACTTTGTTACATTCGACCGAATCCTCATTCATTAAGATACAAAATGATTCTTCCTCGTCAGCCTGACAGTTTTGTAGCATGCTGGTTAGCAGAAGTAATATAAAATGTTTGAATATTGTTCTCCGCTTCATCTTTGCTCTGAAAAGAAAATTAGTTTCTAATGAGTTTAGCAGCGAGTTTGTTGCAGGCTGGTTAACAGAAGTAACATGAAAGGTTTGTTTATGGTCGTCCGCTTAATTTTTGCTCTAAAAGGAAGATTATTTTAGAATGAGTTTGTCAATGAACCTTTTATTTTAATTTTAATTAGCGGAACAAGGCAATCGTTTGGGAAACTAAAGGAGCAGACATCTCCCCAAAATTAGACTTTAGTATAGTTTTTTAATTAGAAGCAAACCTAATCTACAGGGTAGGCATTATGGTCGGCATCAGTGGCAGCCAGTACCCAATATTAAAATAAAAATGTTCAGCTAAGAAATTAATATTACTTTTCTATCTATATTTTTTAATTTAAAATTAATTTTTTTAAGTTAAATAAAACATCTATTTTAGGAGTGCTGTAAACACAGTCGTACAAAGAAAATGTAAATTTACGAACAAGTCAGATCAGTAATCAATCAAAATACTACATAACTACGTTTAAAAGGCTTATTAACCAATTGAGCTGCATCACATCCAGCTTAATTCTAACTTTAATTTTGCAATTTCGAGCCCCATCGTTTAGTAGCGAGATGTACGGAATAAACAGATTTTTGAGGGCAGACTGTTTCGTAAACCCTGTATAGCGGCCTGATACTAATGGCCGATCTCACCGACAATACTTATCACTAAAGCTTAGCTAAGTAGTTCTTAAAATAAAGTTGTTCTTAAATTTGTGTTTTGTCTCACCAAGCGAGTTAAGTCGCGACGACGCGACTTAGACAAAGTCTAGTTCGATTTCTGCCACTAAAGCGGCAAAAGGCTTTTACATTGGTTAGCACGTTCGAAATCGATAAACGGAAGTACCGCTTCATACAAATGGGGATATGACCATTTTTTGACTTTTAATTGACACATTGACAGAACGCAGTGACTTATAGGTTATAGGTTAAGTACCGTTTTAAGTCACCGAAATTGGTAACTTATATTTAAAACGTTTTTAGAGACATAAGTAAGACTTGCAGAAATAATAAATCGTTGTCCAAGTCCATTTTTTGAAGTTCCACTACTTTCTACTGACAGAACGCGGCAACTTATAGATTAAGTAGCGTTTTAAGTCACCGAAATTGATAACTTATATTTAGGACGTTTTTAGAGACATAAGTAAGACTTAAATTGACGGTGAGACCGCATTAGTATGTCTTAACAACTTAAGTCTTTCTTAAATTTTAAGAACGCTCGGTGAGATCGGCCATAAAACATTCATTGATTGACTGGTTCATCAATTTCCATAGGTAAAGTAACATTTCATCGAAACACTCAGATAGGCTGTGAATTGTATTATTTTACTAATAAATAATTTATTATTTCAATTACCTACAATCTTATTTTTGCTGGCTCAGTAGCTCTCTGCAACTCTTAAAGACCCTGGTCGCCGTTCGTTGCAGTTATATTGTGTTAAAAAAACTAGGTCCGCCGTTTTCTATTTAAATTGCAAAAACGTTCAAAAAATACAAATTTAATTTTGAAAGGCAATAATTTGAAAATCAAAGCGTATGGGCATATTGGCTGTAGTTGCTTATTTCCATAAAATTACTTTTAACCTCACAAACAAATTGTTATTTACAAAGTAACTTTGTAGTCTGAGCGTAGCGAAAGGCAATAAATATGTGAAACGATGTAAATACAACTTAATTTCTTTTCGTTATTAAATTTAAATATCTGGAAATTATCGCGTTGAATTTATTATTTGCGGTTATTAATAAAACAATATTTTAATTGCGTAGCTTGGTACGAATTACTAATCGGTTCTGAAAATTAGTAAAGTAAAGCCATTCGCGGCAAGTTGGAGAACATAAAATAAATGAACCTCACCTTGGCCATTATTATCCCATTAATAATAGCAATTTATCCCCTGTTGTACTTAACTTAACGTTTACACAAAACAATCTTAAATTTCAGCAGAAAGAGAATAATAAACCCAGTTTTTTACTTACATTTAGAAAACAAAACTTTGTGTAGCACAACAGATAGGTAATCAAAATTTTCTCAGGGCTAAACATTTATATCCTTTTATACATTGGTGGGGATTTTTAAAAACTAAATATTATGTAATGTATATTATCATTTTTATTGCAATTTATCTTTGTTTAATGTTTGGATTACTGTTTTCAACTAACGAAGAAAACAATAATGTAGTCAGAGTTCAGAATTTTAATTTCTGAGAGGTTAAGGTTAAACAAATATTGTAAATCTATCGCAACAACTTTATCGCTGGATAAATCAAAAGGATTTAAATTCTTTAATAAATAAGCTAAGTTAATAACATCTTACCCTTTGGCAACCTCGGGTAAGACGAAAAAGAGGGAGACCTCGAAAGAATTGGAAAAGAGGAGTAGATGAAGCCATGGAACAAAGAGGACTAGACGAACATGATTGGCACGACCGAAGAAAATGGCGATTAGGATTCGAAAAACGGTTATAAACTGTAAAAAAAATTCGCAAATACATACAGGGTGGTGACTCGAACACCCGAACATAGGGATTTAACATGTAAAATCATATTTTCGTAATTTCCTGCTCCCCTAATTATTTTAGGTAAAAAAGCTTCAAATAAAAGTTGTAGAGCATAAAATTCTGCATCTGAGTCAATAAACAAAATTAATTTTGCGTGCCTTGTAACCTCAGAAATTAGGAATGAAAATGACGTAAATCACCCCAAAAATAGCGATAGCCATGGAATTGAAATAAAAATTAACAAATGTTAACGGTTTATCTGTCAAGTTACGCTGCATTAGTTTATTTGTATTATTACTTGTAATTACTGTTGAAGTGAACAATGGTACATAAATTAATTTTAAATTTAAAAAAACAAAAAATAAATAAAATTGCTATATTTTTTGTATTTTTTTACCGATTATAATGTAATTAATTAATTAATTAATTTTTCCATGATTTTTTCGCAAAATGACATACGCTTAAATTTATCCTCTTCAAAAATTTCTTGGTGGACGGAAAATTTAAAAGATTTAAATTTGTGTTTTTTTAATATTTTTAGGGCCGTGGTGTGGTGCAAACCTAATCCAGATCCAATTTCTCTAAGGCTCACATTTGGATTATTTGATACCGCAGCTAATACATTGATTTCGTTAACATTATGATCTTCAGCTTCAATATCTTCTTCTGGTGCAATATTTATTTGTTTTTTAGTGCAACTCTTGCAAGGGACGAACACTGACCCATATTTTGTTTGATTATTGATGATCGTATGGATTGTTGATGTCGACGGAATTGGTCTATGAGGATATAAATTCGCAACTAGATCTCGCACTTGTCTTATACTATTACCACTGTAAAATAACTTTAAAAATTGATTTTTTTCACTTATTGTATAATTGTTGGCCATATTTTCACTTCAACAGTAATTACAAGTAATAATAAAAATAAACTAATGCAGCGTAACTTGACAGATAAACCGTTAACATTTGTTAATTTTTATTTCAATTCCATGGCTATCGCTATTTTTGGGGTGATTTACGTCATTTTCATTTCTAATTTCTGAGGTTACAAGGCACGCAAAATTAATTTTGGATATTGACTCGGATGCAGAATTTTATGCTCTACAACTTTTATTTGAAGCTTTTTTACCTAAAATAATTAGGGGAGCAGGAAATTACGAAAATATGATTTTACATGTTAAATCCCTATGTTCGGGTGTTCGAGTCACCACCCTGTATATGTTACGGCTAGAAGCCGAAGTGCGGCTACAACTAGGTCTAGCCGGCTAGTACTAAGCAAACTTAACTTAACAGTAACCTAACCTTGTGACCGGCTGCACCCAGCTCTAGCCGAGTAGACTTAGTTGTAGGCGCACTTCGGCTTTTAGCCGTAACATATACAGATATCACTAACCAACAACAAATTATCAATTTAAACAATGGGTGATTTGACGATAGATTAATACAACAAATGAAATTATTGACATTAAAACGTGTGTGTAACATTGTTTACTTCGGTAACTAGATTTTAAAAGCCGACTTTTCAATTTTGTTTGTTAACAACGAATTTCAAATTTAATAACTTTAATCGAATATTACTTAAAAGGGGTGGTAGTAGTAAAATAATTTTTCCTACAAAACTTTCTTCTTTTTTAACGATCTTTTCAACAATACGTTTTTCGACTTATGGTGCCATTTAAAATTTTGGAGTTCTGGACATTGTGGACAAAACTAGTCGTGATGCTGACTTTTTCGAGAAATAATAATATCACCATTCGATTCTTTAGTATGACTTTTATAATAAATTTTTTTATCCCAACTCTCTACGACTCACCGTTCTTTAAAAAAAATACTGATACGGGTGGTCTCATTCACCCTGTATACCCTTTGTGATGCCTACTTGCACTAAAGCTTGTTACAAACAGTTCCTGCATTTTCATTTGTTAGTAGATTGTTGCAGAAAGGTCTGTAATACTGAAGATCAGTTTTCGTTTCTACTTTTTGTTTTTTCGTTGGCCGATTTCAAGAGT
Source organism: Melanotus villosus (assembly GCA_963082815.1). NCBI lineage: Eukaryota > Metazoa > Arthropoda > Insecta > Coleoptera > Elateridae > Melanotus > Melanotus villosus. The sequence continues at coordinate 46,054,008 of OY720426.1, forward strand.
AGAAACAGATCGATCACAGAGGGATTTAATGAAAACAGTAGAAAGATTATGAAAACTTTAATAAACACATGAATATTAATACTATTTGATTGAAGCAGTTGACACGTGATTTGACAGTTTACCTGTGGAATAATGTGTGCACAGCCTACCAGATTGAGCAGCAATGAACGACTAACTTGAGGGTGGCAGGTGACAGTGATTGGCAACAAGAAATTTCTTGAGGGGCGCTGCAGTACTTACAAACGCAAACGTCCCAAATACAAATGAGTCAAATGACATATAAAATAAACAAAAGTATAACAGTATTAAACATAGATGTACATAGAGTGTCCCGTTGTCCCAAAAATGTGTAATTATGCATAGTAGACTGTGGTTTTGGTGACACATACTACACGGAAGGGCAATTCTTTTTATCATTATAATTTTTGTATCTGCAATCAACAACGTCCATACGATTAAGCTATCGCATAGTATGTGTTTATAAAATCCAACAATTATTTTTACAACAGCTGGACGGGAACGTACATGCAAAATTGTTCACTATAGATCAGTAAATTTGCACTTGCAAAATGCATTTTCTCGCTGTAAAAAATTCGGGTTTTAAGTAAGGTAGTAGAGGCATATATGGCCCACCTAACTATAAAACCCAGTATTTTCTAAAATACACCTATTTGGAAGATAATTATTTTTACACAGAAACATGTACTGTTATAGATTCAAATAAACAACACAAACATTAATTAAAAAAATTATAAAAGTAAAATAAAAACAAAAAACTAGCATTCCTTAAATGGCCATATTACCCGACTATGAAGGTAATATGGCCCAGAGAAATTTGTATATTACATGCAGTCAACACACTCAAAATCACTGTTATCATCGGCGGCAATCAATTCCGACTACGAATGTAGCTCCTTAAAGTGCGCCTAGGTATATTAAAAATCTTGCACTGACGTTTCTCTGAGATTTGCCTTTACGGACAGTCACTAAGGCAGCTTCCAGATTTTCTTAACTCCATCGCTTACGAATATGTCTACATACTTTGCCCATTTTGTTTAAGATAAAAAAAAACACACTTATAGGTGAATTGTATATTATTGTGATACATGGCCCACTTAAGTGGGTTGTATGACCCGGGCCATATAACTCGCTGTTTCGATGGGCCATTTAACCCAAAGAACAATAATAATTTAAAACAAAATTATGTGCTACTGCCTAGGTTTAATTGAATAAGTATGATATAGGGCATATTCACTGACATGTGACCTACCTTTATGAAAAAGGCCAAATCTTCTAATGCATTTTTTGAAAGTCTATTAGTAGCACAACTACAACCTAATTTTATAAAACACACACCGCGCCGGCACTTGCATCTTACTAACCGGTTTTAGAAGCTTCGTCGGCTTTAGTTGTGTTATTACTTAAACTCAAACGAGGAACTTACAGGTGCCAAATTGTCGGTGCAGTCGTTAAGTTCAATATTTAGTGCAATGGGCCATATTACCCCTCGGGCCATATTTGCCTTCACTATCTTAGAGCTATTTCTCTGTAAATTAAGAATGTCTGCTATCCCACTAAAGAGGAAAACTCCGCAACTAGTAGAAAAATTCAACATCCAGTCACTGGACGAGCAAAACACACCAACATATATCACTACTAACCTAATAAGCGATGATAAAATATCGATTGTAACAGGAATAAAATCAAAAACAACATACACAAGGCAGCTGAAGAAGCGATAGGAAAAAGGGCGGTAAACCTAAACACAAAACCGAACACCAAACCATGGTTCACTTCAGAAGTCAAAGAGATCACACGAGAAAAGAGAAATAAATGCTTTCCTAGAGTGAGAGAGGCTCATGAGAACTACATTAAATTAAGAAACCAGGTAAATAACAAAATCCGTGAAATAAAGGAACATTACTGGCAGAAATTTAGCACCGACATGGAACGCGACATGAATGGAGCACAAAAGCGGGTATGAAAGATGCTAAGAGGCCAAAAAAGTCAACAAATGAGAGTGTAGAAATCAAAGCCGTAAGCAAAGAAAGGTGGACAGAATACTTCGAACGTCTCTACGACAATGCCAATACGGAAGACTACGAAGAAGACGAGATCCACGGAGAACTAAACGGCGAAACAGTAACAATAACAGAAGAACAAGTCAGAAACTCAATAACAAAACTGAAAAATATGAAAACACCGAATGAGGACGAAGTGTACAACGAATTCATTAAATATGGTGGAGAATCTCTTTTACAGGAATAAACTAAACTATTTAACAAGATAGTAACTCAGGGTAAAACGCCAACTGAATGGAGAAAAAGCAATACCATCCCAATATTTAAAAAAGGAGACAGAAAGGAACCTTCGAATTATAGTACTTTAACGTCGTTAAGCGCGGCAATGAAGCTGTTCACGAGCGTGCTCGCAACGGAAATATCATCCATTATCCCAATGAATGAAGAACAAGGTTTCCGAAGAAACCGATTCACAGTAGACGCAATATTTACCCTACGGTAAATCGCAGAAAAAGTTCTCGAATATAATTTCCCCGCTTACATGTGCTTCGTAGACCTTACAAAAGCGTTTGACCGCGTGAAGTTAAACAACTACAAAAACGAAGAAAGTGGTGGGATGAAGAATGTAGGAGAGAGATAGAAGAAAGAAATAAACTGAGGGTAAGGGCGTTATAAACAAAACGAGAAGAAGATAGACTAGCATACCAAGAACAGAGGAGGAAAACAAAAAACATGCTAACGAGAAAGAAAAGAGAGGAAAATGAGCACAACGAATGCAGAAAATAGAAACTATAAACTATAACTATAAATACTGTAAACGCAAATATCTACAGAGTAACTAAGAAAGGGACGAAGAAAATACCTAATCAGAGAATATCAGGGTGTCTCAAAATTGACGCCCGTGCTTCCGGGATTTCATTCAGGGGGCTAAAAGAAATCGAAAATAAAGGGTGGAAAATTTTCCGTTTACCTTTTGTTATCGAGTTATAAATAGAAAACAAAAATTTATATAAACTTTAAACTTTATTAAAAACGAATAATATTTGAAAAACAAGTTATTTTCCACATCTGTTGTCACAAAAAGTGTTCAAATAGGTTGCCTCCTACTTCAAGGCAAACATTCACACGATTTATCATTGAAGCACGAACTCTCTGTAGCATATTTTAACTCGATAACAAATGACAAACGGAAAATTTTCCACTCTTCATTTTCGATTTCTTTTAGCCCCCTTGTAACAATTTTTTGTGAATTGTTATTTAATTCATTTATTTTCAACATATTTTTTATAACTAATACTATTAGTTATAATTATTTAGCCCTATGTTTCCTTTAGGTTAAAGGGTAATTTCCCTCTTATTACTGTGTTAGTCTTGATTACCGCGATATTTTGCTTATTTTTGCATATTATCTTTATGTTTCTGTCATTTGAAAACATTTTCATAGTTAAACCGTTCCTGGGTTTACCTATTATCCCTAATTCAACCAGTATCCTTTTAATCCTTCTTCTGTGATTGTTTTGCAGATGTTTTTCTATATCCCAATCCTGATTTTCTATTGATTTCTATTTCTTTTCAATGTTGAATTGCTGTAGTTTTTGATTAGTTGTGATTGTCAATTTTGATTGGATTAAAAACACTAGTTGTGTTTGTGGAGATTAGTTAATCTAGCGGCGCGCTGTTTATATCTTTTGTGCGATAGATTGATTAATAAAGTTTGTTTACAAACTTATGTCAATTGTTGTCAAGGCACGCATCTCAAAGGCTACTAATGTTTTACGTGCGGATTTGCCAAAGTTTTATTCTTAAAATTTTTAATGAATTTTCAGGTTTTTGTGGTTCTGCTTATGCAAAAAATAGTATACAGTCTGTCCCAAATTCAATCCCCACCATTAGGATCTCGGAAACTATAAAAGCTACAAAGTTGGTTAAATAGGGAAAGTTTTAGGAATTTTAATGCTCATTTCATATCCGTTGAGAAATCACAGCCAACTTTGACCGTTTTCGAGATATCTTGAAAACTCCGAAATTTGGAGTTTTCTGTTTTCTAAAATATCTCGGAAAGTATTGAGTTATTAGTTTCAAGACTTGTACATTGTCAGGGCACTTTTTTACGAAGAATCGGGTGGTACCATTTGTTTATAATATTTATGACGCTTTGTTTCTATTCTATGAACAACTACTTTTGATTTTCATATGGACGCCATATTGAATTTTGTCGTAACTAAACTCAGCTCTTTTTTCTCTTTTCAACGATGCGTCACACTTACGGAGTTTTTGAAGAAGAGCGGGAATAAAATACATTTTTTTTATCATAGCCTACTACGCGAATAATGACAAATTGTGATAAAATATTTATGACAGATGTTTTTGCTTGCTTGCTTGCTTGTTATTGGAGAGAGATGTTTAGTTTAAAAATTTACCTAGTCATGATAGCATTCTATCTTTGTTGTGCTACCCATATTGTTTATGTCTTCCTTGTTGCACTCATTAATTTTTGTATGTTTTCGGACAATCTGTATAACAAAAATTTAGAATCTCTTTTTAAGAATCAAGATAAAATAATTACTCAGATGAATAGCTCATTTGCTAGTCACATAACTAATCGTTACTCTACAGATTTAGAAGTACTGCAGGATAATATAAATTCTTATATAAAAGCAGTCACTAAATTAAACAATATTATTGAAAGACTTCTTCTTCTTCGTATTATAGGTCCAGGACCTGTTAATTCTGGTATTTTTCTATCACGGTGTAGGTTGTTCTCTTGATATTGAAAGACGATTAATAATTACCTATTCAATATAATAATTATTTAAGCAGCCTAAAATTGCTCGAAACCGTTCGTATCATTGAATGGACAATTTCATTGGCATTCTCCGGAATAATAGACATGGAAATCGGGATTGATCGAAATTATTGATCATTTAAGCATTATTTATAAAAAAATCAGAACTGCCTGCAAAACACATCAGAATCAATTGTTTACGATTTTAAAAGTTTCAAAGTTTCAAATAATCTCTGTAGAAAAGAGAATATCATGTATAGTGGTGCCTCCATCAAGATATCACCTCCAAGGAACGAAAGGTGCATTCTGGACTGACGAAAAGGGTAAAGTGTTTAACAATCAAGTCAGCTATTTCCAAGTGCCACGGTTAAATACGTATTCAATTTTTAAAAATAATATAAACTTTATACTCAATTAGGTAATGGGAAAATACTAGTTTCACGTAAATTGGATTTAGTAGTAACTGAGGACTGTTGTAATGAAATTAAATCCATAGATATTAAAGATACTCCACTCTTGACTTCTAAAGTTAATTGTGAAATAACAATAGACGATCAAACTTTTGGGGATACTTTTAGTAATTTTACTCTTCAAAATCAGATTAAAATTGACAATTATAGAATATTACATTTCGCACATTTCCCTTAACAATTATAATTGTAATTAATTATACTTTTTAGTGCATGTGTTATAATGCACAGAGTGTATTAAAAACTCCAGTTCCAATTTATTGTTAACTCTTTAGTTATAGAGTTATTAATGGTCTTAGTTTGAAATCTGTTTTGACAACTGTTGAGAAATACAGTTAATAGTATATTATACACGACGCTATAATTAATGCTATTATTACCGAGGATAATGTTTGCAACACGAGCGAGCGAGCGAGTTTTGCAATTATCCGAGGTAATAGTAGCCATTATAGCGAGTCGTATACTATACTTTGTCCACGAACACAAATACGAAGAATTTTTAATTAAAATTTAAATAACAACGCTACTAAAACCATGTGGTAGGACTATGTTAAACGAAGTGGTAGGATTAGAAACATCACCAATTTCCTTCATTATACACCATAGACAATGATGTTACCATGACACCGTGAATAATGATTATTCACTGCTGGCAGTGTATAATGGATAACATTATGTTTGACCAAATACATGAATAATTGACAGATTATTGACTAGTCGTGGACAAATAGTATTAGTGACTCATAAATCAACAAGTAAAATGAATAACCAAATGCCAATTTTACATGAAGCTAATCCTGCTTTCACGGAAAATATTTGATGTAGATGTAACGGGATGTTTAATATTCATAACACACAGCAATGTTCGGAAGAAAATCATCATGTCCTCCGCCAAACAAAAATCATCAGTTTAGGTGTAGTATAAACGTATGGGCTGGAATTATTGGAAATAAATAGGTTAATTGGACCATGGGTTTTAGCTCGTCGTTTAAATGACGAACATTTTGTTGACTTTTCGAACAACGCTTTGCCGGAGTTGTTAGAGGAAGTGCCCTAGCTGTCAGAAGAGACATGTGGTTTCAATTGGATGGTGCTCCAGCCCATTGGGGAACTGAATCAAGGCAGTTGTTAAACCAACACTTTCATGATCGATGGATCGGTCGTGGTAGTCCAACACCATGGCCTGCCAGAAGTCCCGGCGGAACTTGTTTAGATTTTTCTTTTGGGGCACTTTAAAAGAGCTTGCATACAAAACGGAAGTTCAAACTGAAGAACAACTTATCGGTCGTATAGAGGTATAGACAACGCCGTTAGAGAAATAAGCAATCGCAATATGCTGCAAAATTTAACAGCTAATGTTATTAGCCGGTGCGAAAAATGTTTAATTTCAAGTGCTCATTTTGAATAGCTTTTATAGCACAAAAGTAACTGTACAGTGTCATTGGCGTTTCTTATAATATGTATTGTAAGGACAGCGCTCCGTGATAGACGGCAAATAACAACAACCACCTCTGGCTGCTTGGCTGAGGTCTGAGAAAAGCTATTCTCTTCAAGAAACGTTTCTTGGAGACAAAATGAAACTGGATTGAGCTCCATGCTCCAGGCGACCAGCAATGGGCCTAGTGCTTCTGTAACACAGCTATGTTTTGCAAGCGAACATAAAAATTGGACTGTTCATGGTTAAAGCTCTTCACTGTCCTATGTCAACCAACATTCACCAGATGGACGTCTTAATATGTATAGCGAAGACACCCAGACCGATACGCACAAATCTTGCAACGCCGAAATGCACTCCCAGCAACACTACAGGACCTCCAAGCAGTTTTACATAAAGAATGGGAATTGATTAGTAAGAAGGAGATTACCGATCTCATTCGTAGCTATCCACGATGCATGAGAGGCATTGTATCAGAGTTCGCGGAAAAAACACTAATGATGTTTGAAAAAAGTTATCGGGATCGTTACTAAACGCTGATTTTTACATTTTGTTGTTGGTTTTTCGTTTTTATGAAATTTTACTGTTGTTTTTCTTGTAATTGGATATTTTTTAAGTAAAATGTTCACAATCCGTCTTCCTTTTATTAGTGCAGTTAAAGTTTTAAAATATCATTTGAGAGTGACATATGAACAAAACGTAAATGCATACTTGATTAAATTTCAAGATTAAAGGATACTACAATAATTAATGGTCGCTAAACCCATACGCCCGAGTAATGTATTCTTCCTTTATTGTTATTTAACTGTATTTATCTTATCATTTATGTTACTGTATGAACTAATCGTTTACTCTACTAGATATAATTATGTTATTTTCCAACGACTCAGACTACAAATTGTTTATCCAACTTTGTACCCTGATTATCTATTTTCGATGTTATACCGGGTGTCAACGAAACCTGGGGCACCTCCATAATTTTTTTATTTTTTAAGGTATCTAAATGAAATTTGGTATATGTAATATACTCTTTAATTGGCGTTTGCTGACATAGGAAACAAGTTTCTGTCACTTCCGGTTTCGGCGGAATTGACATCAACTTTGATATTTTAAATGGAACACCCTGTATGTTTATACATTTTTGGAATCTCCATTCAATTTTACATATGGTAGTATCAAGGTTGAAACATTTTGATGACAAAATAACTACTTACAGAAGAGTTTATTTATTAATCTAAGGTGCCATGACCTTCGTAAAATGGAAGTCAGGGTGCTACGACACTCAAAACAAATTATTTTAGCACTTCAACTGTCACAAGTCTGTCTTTTTTTTGTGCATTTCATTTGCTTCACTTGTTTTGAAACCCAATATCTAGATTTAAATGTCCAAAATATGGTTTTTTTGAACGGAGAGTGTTATTCCGAATTACATTTTCATATTAATCCCGTGTTAATGGTATCAATAAAATCCTTGAAAAACGCTCGTTTTTAATATCCTAGTGTCCCACCCTAGTGCCATTTGAAAGAATAGAGTTATTCTCGAAAAAGCATTTTTGCCAACTTTAGGCCATTCTAATACAGCAACTAAAATAGTTAAAGTTGTAAAACAATTTGTCTCGAGTGTTGGGGCATCTTGACTTTCATTTGGCGTTAGTCATGGCACTCTAGATTAATTTCTGCAAAAATTTACTCTGTCATCAAAATGTTTCGAACTTGATACTACCATACGTAAAATTGAATGGAGATTCCAAAAATGTATAAATATACAGGGTGTTCCATTTAAAATAACAAAGTTGTAGTCAATTCCGGTGAAACCGGAAGTGACAGAAACTTGTTTCCTATGTCAACAAATGCCATTTAAAGAGTATATTAAACATACCAAATTTTATTTAGATATCTTAAAAAATAAAAAAATTATGAGGGTGCCCCAGGTTTCGTTGACACCCTGTATATATTTGTGTGTTATTATTGAAAGTTAGTCTTAGTTCCATTCTTGTAAACTACACATTTTTATGTTGCTTTGAACTCCTACGTGAAAATAAACTACATAGTAAAATAAAAGTTTATTTATTATTTAATTCGTTACGGTCACGAAACGTAACTCCCGCTTAGCTTCAAGTTGCACGGCGCGGCGTTGTCAAATTTCAAAACTGTTAATCGCTAATATTTCGGAAACTTCATCTAAGATAAAACTGGGATTAGAATTTTTGCCTTCGTTTCTGATGTACAATCGTGTGGTGCGAATATTCTGCGCCACTTTTAATACACCCTGTAAGTATGTACTTAGACATAAGATACACTTAAATTTTAAGACAAAATCAACAAAGGGTGTTATACCATTATTTGACATCAATCATAAGCAGCACCATGAATATAACAGAAGGAGGACGTTCTGACTAAAAGGGGAGGAATGACGTATAACATAATTTCCCACATCGAATTCATATTATATTGTTGGATACCCGTTGGTCCAACTTGGGTTTTTATGAGTTTCCTCCACCAGGGCAGCTTTTATTGAAAACAGGAGGCTCCGTACTCCTATTACAACGAGTACTTAACGTGAATATCCTTCACAAAGACAGGTTGCTGTTGGTTGACAATGGTGATTGTTTAGATCACTAGTCAGTGGTCATACTAGAAGGCACTCGGTGATTGTTCAGATCACTTAATCCTTTAATCGCACTTTGAATTATAACCAAAACACTCCGTAACCGTAAATAAAACAAAAGGATTATGTACTAATCTTATTTATTGTTTAATTACTTAAAATGTTACAGACAAGGGTGTCTACCCTAAGACGTTCGGATTATAACTACTACAGAGACTGAAAATGGAGCTGCTTATATAGGCCAAGAAGATCATAAATTGTCTTATCTCTTAATGTGTCAACTTTTATGTTAGATATCAATAATTAGTGTCGGTTTTACCTAATTTACGATGATATAATGGTTGGATGATGCAACAATATATTTTCCGTATGATTGTTAAATAGATTAGAAAGTAAAACCGTTCAGGAAAGAGTCAATATTTCAAATTCCAATCGAATATTAAATCCTTAGTAATATTTTCCATTAGTAAGTTAAGTAGTTTGGACGTTCTGATAATTTCTGAATGTTATAATGTTATAATGTTATAAATATTGCTTGTTAGTTAAAACTTAGTTGAGTTACGTATTGGTATTGTACTAACGGTTACTCATAAATTACTTTAAATAAAATTTTATTTTATTACTTCAAGTTATTAAAATAAAATTATATTTCGAGTTAATTAATTACCTACGTCATGTTTTCATAAAAGCTATTTGATCATAAAAGCTAGCAAAACAACCTTCTGTCAGTAAGTTAAGTTATATGTGTGGATTAAACTTGTTACTACATTATTGTAAGGATTAATTACTATGTTTTAACCAATTTAATTTAATTTCTCTTAATTACAGTTTATTCTCGTGTCATCAAATAGTAATAAAAAAAAAATTAAATCAAAGCAACCATGGATTCAAAACTAAAAACCAGAAAAATGTGCTGTTAAGAATGTTAGCCATAACCTTAAATGAATATTAACAAAAAAAAAATACAATCAGTAAATCGTCAAAAATCGTTATTTTCGAAGGAAAGTCAAAGCCAACTTACATTACTCAAAATTTCAGGTAATAAATGTTGCCACCCGCTTATGTTTCACTGCTTTTACTTGGAATACAATTTGTGGGCCCCATCGCGAGCCATGAACAACCTCGATCATGCAATTTGAGACTCTGGCAAACAATCGCTTGTCAAAATGTTAATTCCCCAGTCGAGCTCAAAAATGGAATCGAACAATGTATAAAAAACGATCATGTTAAGCTGGAAGATTTTCAAGATCTAGAAATAGAACACAGTACTGTTGATTATCTAAACCCGGAGCTTTTCGAAAATTTTGAACACTTAACGCTAATTGAACTTATTTCCAACAATATCATGAACATCCCAAGTGGAACTTTTGAAAAACTGACTTTGCTAGACACAATAGAGATCAGCCTGTGTACCGTGGGAAATATCGAACCGAGCGCCTTTTCAGGGCTCGGAAAATTAACGAAGTTGATCGTTGTTAAAAACCAAATTAAATATTTACCAGAAGGTGTTCTTAGCGGTTTACATTCGGTAACTGCATTGGATCTACATGGCAACAAATTGGTGAAATTAGAAGACAACACATTTAAAGACTTGGAAAATCTGAAAAGGTTGGATTTAAGTCGAAACTCCCTTTCGTCCTTGCCAACTGACATATTTAAAGACTTATCGGCACTTTCTAAACTTTACTTACAAGTAAATAATTTAGAATATTTAGACGGGAAGTTACTTGCAAGTTTGAATAATTTAGAAGTGTTTTATGCTTTTGAAAATAAAATCGCGAAGTTACCCAAAGAGATTTTTGCTGGAAACCCGGAAATAAAACGGATAAGCTTATCGAATAACTTTATAGCCGCTTTAGAACCAACCATATTTAACAGTCTGCACAAATTGAACATATTGGAATTAAATAACAACAGAATTAAAGTTCTACCAAATGGTTTGTTTAAGAATAGCAACGAACTCAGGAATTTAAACTTGGCTAATAATAAATTAGAGTTTATAACAACGACGTCTTTGAAGGGGCTTAAAAATATAAAAACCATCACTTTAGACTACAACGAAATATCCAAAATGGAACTCGATTCGTTAAAACACGTTACGTCAGCGAATACCGTAGATTTTTCAAATAACCACTTGGTCTCCATCGATGAGAACACCTTCAAAGGCTTTAACAACATAACAAGCATTTACTTAGAAGGCAACAACATCGCCAATCTGCCTGTCGAACTTTTTCAAAATTTGGTAGCCCTAACTTCCGTCGATCTCACAAAAAATAATTTAACGGTCCTACAAGAAGGCATTTTCAGTAATTTACCAAAGTTAAACAAACTGACTCTTTCTGAAAATCAATTGGAGGACATCAAACCTGGGGCGTTTAAAAATCTACCCTCGTTACAAATGCTAGACCTTTCACGTAACAACTTAAAAACTTTAAAAGCAGGAACGTTCGCAATATTACCCTCGTTGGATAAGTTAATTTTAGAAAATAATCAGATTAGTAATATCGAACCAAATACTTTTTCGGAACTGAAAGAATTACGTTTTATGGTTTTGTCGAATAATAACTTCGAGGATTTACGACCTAAAGCTTTTTCAGGCTTAAAATACATCGAAGACCTTAGTTTGGACAAAACAAAATTGAAAATCCTTAAATCGGGAGCATTTGAAGGACTTAAATCTTTGACAAGTTTAGAGCTAAATGATAATGAAATTTATAAAATCAAATCGGGGGCATTTAAACATTTGGAAGATTTAGATTACCTTAATCTGTATCGCAACAAAATAACTGAACTAAGCAAAGATATCTTCGAAGGATTAAATAAACTTAAATACCTAGAGCTTGATGAAAATCAAATTAGTTCTTTAACTCCAGAAATATTCGAGTTTCTTCCTGCACTGCGATTTCTTATGATGGCCGGAAACCAACTGAAGGATTTAAGAGGCGATGTTTTTGAAAAAATGACAAACTTGGTAGACTTGAACCTTTCAGAAAACGGAATAGAAAAATTGCCCGCTGACATATTTAAGCCGTTAAAATCTCTTAACAATTTATATTTAGCTAATAACAGTTTCGTAGTTTTCAACAAAGAAACGATTCAGAATGTACCAAGTTTAGAATATTTGTATTTGCAGAAAAACGGAATCGAAACCATACAAGCTGGAGCTTTCCAGCACGTTAGTTTATTGAAGCAGCTTCATTTGGACGACAACGAGCTAAAATGTGTAAACGATCAGAGTTTTACTGGGCTTAACGAATTATATTGGCTTAATTTACAAAATAACAACATAAGCGATTTGGATCCTGATACTTTTAATGATCTTCCAGAACTCAAATATGTACTTTTAGATGGAAATAAACTGGAACCAAGTGTATTTAAAAAAATTGAAGAATGGTATCCACAAATTCGGCCTAAACTTAGGGGTTAAATTTTTTAATGAATTGTTTTAGCAAATACCTACCAAACATATTAAGTTGTAAATTTTTCAATTAAATACTGTGTAAATACTCAGCTTAAATAAATCATGTGTTCTAAATCGTTCGAAATGTGAAATTCATTCTTTTTCTCAATGCATTGTTTGAGTTTCTACTATCATAAGTGGAATTACAAAAGAAACTGATAATTACAGGAGTTTAAAGTCATTCAATTAAAGTGTCCAAACTTATAAGACGTGAGTACGTTGCTGATTTGTTATTTTCCCCGTTTTCCTAATAAGGTGGGTACAGACATTTCTCAAATTCTTATAAAACCTTGACCTTAAACAAAGTTTTAAAAAGTCATTTGATATATTTTTCTTCAAACAAACGGAATTCTAGAGATTCTCTTGGAAATTTCACACGGTTTCAAAAGAATTTCACAGAAAACTACGAAATTTCATTCTCATTTGTTGATAATGATCTTCTACGTTTTATATCCCTCAAGAAATGGCCATTTCAAGGACTTCCAAGGGAGTTTCAAAGAATGTCAACAAAATTTGATGGAGTTACATTCAATTATCCACCGTAGTTCCTTTGCTGTTTACTGTCCGTATAAATAAGAATGTATATGCGGGATAATTAATACGCATAATTCAACAGAGATATTCTTTTCATGAAATTCACAGAAATTTTACAGAATTTCCGCAGAATTATGCCTACATCATAAAACCGGTTTCACTTATTTTGCTCCAAATAAACGGAATTTGAGAGATTCTATCGAAACCTTCACATAATTTCGAAATTATTTCATGGAATTCCCAGGAAAATTACGAAATTTTATTTACCTTGTAGGTACCAGGGAATTTCGTATAAGTCCAGGTGAATAATTGCAAAGGAATTTCTGTGAGTTTATTCCGTGTTATAACCTCCCTGCGGTTTATCTCTCACTCTCTCAGTATAAATCAGAATGGAAGTGTGGGCTAATTTCAAATAATTCAACAGGAATTCTAATTAATTGCACGGAATTCCGCGGAAATTCCTTAAGTTCGCTACATCTGAACACCATCGAGCCTTTTTGATTTATTTTATTCCAAATAAATGAAATTCTAGAAAGTCTTTTTGAAATCCAACTCAATTTCAACAATACCAAGAGAATTTCATGGAATTCGAATAAAAATTATGAAATATCGTTCGTTTGTTTATAATAATTATTCTCCATTTTATATTTAAAGGAAATCTGATAAAATCAATGAAAAATTCGATGTTTATCATTAAAAAAAAATGCCGTAGTTGATTTAGGAAGGCTTTTGTCATTATTAATTTAGATGGACTTAACTCGCTAATATGTTTAACGCAAAGGGATTATAACTTTTGGTTCATTAAATATATATATAAATTTGGATTTCCAAGATGTCTATGCGAATTTGGGTTAGGTAGCTACTACAGGAGTCCAAGGCTCAATTTGGGCTGTGGTGCCATAGAAGAAGAAAAAGAAACTATTTCGAGATAATTATTGAATTGAGTCGAAAAATCTTACAAAATTCTGTTAAGAAGAATTTTTCATTGCAAATATTTACCCAGTTGAGAACACCAAACTGCGGAAAAGAACAATTCAAAATTCTTGAAATTTGTAAACCGCTTACTAATTGAAAAGAGCCAAAGTTACAATATCAAATTTTTGAGCATCAAATCATGAACAAAAAGGATAAATATACAAGGTGATTCAGACATATTTTGAAAATAAAACACATTCCAGGAGATTCTCTTGGAATAAGAAACAAGAATTAACGTACAGGGTATTCCACGACTAATAATTTGGTCGGTAACAAGGCAATTGTTAATTTTTAAATAAATAATAATGAAATATGAGGAGCGGATAGCCATATACCATATACAAGTATACATATCGATTTCTGAGAACGGCTTCGGGGGGTGCACGTTACACGTTAAGGTGAGAGTACCACCCACAACTTCAAAACACAATGAACCTGGGGCACCCCTATATATTTTTATTTTTTAAGATATCAAAATGAAATTTGGTATATGTAATACATTCTTGAAACTACACCTTTTTGACATAGAACTTCCGGTTTCGCGGGAATTAACATCAACTTTGTTATTTGAAATAACGCCCTGTATATTTATACATTCTTAAGATCTCCATTTAATTTTACGTATGTTAGTATCAAGTTTGAAACATTTTGATAACAAAGTAAATTTCTGCAGAAATTTTTTTTTAAATTAATTTAGAATGCTATGATTCGCATAAAATGAAAGTCAGGAGTCCCAACACTCGAGATAAATTATTGTTTTAGAACTTCTGGATAACAATAAATTGTAACACTTGTATGACCACGTCTTAATTGGACTTATAATTTGCACACAGTTTATTTACAAAACAACCACATTACTGATATAAATTCAAAAATATTTTTAGATCTTCTCGCACCTTGCACGGTCTAAACCTTTGACGTTGCAGTCTGGCACGAGCTACTTGGACTTTACACTTAAATTGTTAGCATCTTATCCAGTGAGCGGCTAAAGTATGGAATGAATTAATTAAAACAGAAACAAACCAGTTTTCGAGCAAATCTTCGAACACGTCGATTTTATTTTCTGAAAATGCACATTTTTCCTTTAAACTCGATTTTCGATCGTCATTTGTTTTCAGGTAATGCCTAAAAGGCGTTTCCGAGTAGATTGGCTATACACGCATACAAAGACACACACAAAAAAGAAAGAAAGAAAGATCCATTAGATAATAATAATAATAATAATAATAGAGAGTGCTCTATTATCATCTAAGGCACTCTTATGGTATTGACAATGCACCTGTAATACCGTATGTCCCCGTTGAGATCGAGTCCGTGGTGGAAAATACCAGATGTCGTATATACTGGAATTATTCGTTTCCCACCACGAGACAGCTCCAAGCAACCAAGCCGGATATAGTTCTGCTGGACTTAGATGTCAAATGTTTGTATGTCATCGAACTTTCTTGTCCAGCAGAACCTAACATTACATCTAAGGAGATCGAGAAGAGGGAGAAGTATAGAGATCTCCTGTCCGAACTTGGAAAATTGTATCCAGTACATAGAGTCAATTTGGTCGTTTTGATTATTGGGGTCCTAGGCGGAATAAAGGCAAGCTTCGTCCGGGAACTTGAGATCATCCCGGAATGCAGGTCAGTTTCGGCCTCCCTGACCTGCAGAATACAAAAAGCCGTTCTTATTGGCTCCCTCCACATTGCGCGGGCGCCCGAGGTGGTGTAATCCGTGCTCGCACATCACCAGGGTTTGGGATGCGAGCACGTGGAAGGGCCATACAGGTGATGCCAGGTATGATGAGTCATCCGGCCTGAAGTTGGTAGAGCCTGTAGGGGATCTGGGAACCCTCCAACGTGAGTGATCGGGTGCTAGGTTCTGTCCTATCCCCGCCCCGGGGTGAACGAAGGAGGGCTTCCCAGAGAGACCATCTGTCCCTAATGGATAATAAATAATAATAATAATAATAAATTTTATTTACCCCAAGTCAAAGACAAGGTTCAGCCAAAGGCTGTTCTTCCACCTAACCCGTGCATCCATTTGAACAAAATTATTTATGTGTCGATTTAGATTTAGAATATCAGTTTGAATTCCTATGATTCGTCATGCTACATTTTATTCGTTATTTGAGTAATATTTAACGCAGTAGGTTTGAATTAAAAATGACAATTTTGACATGTTCTTGTGAAAAACAAGTGATGGGATACATAGCAATAGTAGATCCATGTTGATTGAGAAATAAAGCATTTCATCAAGATTGTATTAAGTACTTAGTTGAGAGTGGAAATAGTTGACGAATTGGTGAATTGTCGTGGTGGAAGGCGTTGTAGACAGTTATCAGATCGCCTCTTTGTTGCCGAGATAACAGTCTAGGAAGTTGCAGGATGTGGAGACGTTCTTCATAGGGAGGCCTGTTAAGACCGAAAGGTAACCTCGTCACGCAGCGCTGCACGTTTTGAAGACGGTCGCGATCTCGCACTAACACGGGATGCCACACGACGTTGGCGAATTCCATGAGCACTATGAGCAGGCGTATGTATGTCTTATATAATTTGTTTATAGTATTGCAATCGAGATGTTCCAACGTTCGACGAAGTATATACAACATGGTATTTGATTTTTTAATTACCTGGTTGTTGTGTTCAGCCCATGTTAAGTCTGTAGAAATTATAACGCCGATCCGAAGTGTAAATTTAATGATGAAAAGAAGGGGACCTAGGACGGACCCTGTGGCACACCACTCAGCACTGGTTTGGTAATACTTGTTGAAGCCCCGACTTTGACCGTGAACTCGCGTTCGGAGAGAAATGATTTGTTCCAGCTTAGTAATTGACCGCGAACACCGACGTGATTTAACTTTGTGAGTAAACGCTTTATTGGCACTTTGTCGAAAGCGCGGCTGAAGTCCAAATAGATCACGTCCATATATGTTTGTCAAAAATTTACAACGACTAGAATTTATTGACGGAGTGATAAATTACCAGAAGTATTTCACAATATTAGAACAGAATTTGTTGCTTGCCACATGGAAATTCCATCCAGACAATGAATACGTTTTTCAGTTCCTCAAAGAGCCATGACTTGCGTTACACATAAAATTTAAAACAAATTTAATGACAAAAAATATATCACTAATTCACTATTGCTCTGTGTCCTGTTACTTGTTTTTGACAAGAATATGTCGATATTTTGTTTTTAATGTAAGCCTACTGCGTTACAGAATGCGTAAGAAGTGAATAAGGCGTTGCATTGCTTACTTCAATAGCAAATATCTTGGAAACGGTTAACTTTAGAGATATTTAAATAGTATACCTTTTTTGTATAAAAAGGATGAGGAAATTGTGTTTTTCAATTAGATCTGCCCTAACTTTAAGTACAAAAAGTTGAAGTATTTTTAAGGTATATCAAAAATTTCTTCGGGATTCTTTCCAGGTTTTGGAATTAAGATGATTTGAGCTATTTTCCATTGTTGTAGGAAGGAACCTGACCTTAGAATAGCGTTAAATATTGAGATGATATCGTTTTGATGGGGTTTTGGAATTTTAATGAGTGGGATATGGACGCCTTTTGAAATTATGAAAATTTATTGTTGATAAAATGTAAATAATTATAAGTTAGAATTTAGTATTGTAAATAGTTAGGGTAAAATATCTAGTTAGTTAAGCTGTAAATATGTTAAAAAAAATAGTCATAGTATGTTTACATTTAGAAACTAAGGTAATTTTAATGTAAATAAAAGAGTTGAATATTAAAAATAATAACAGAAAGTTGAGTTTTTTTAAAATTGGGAAACTAAAACTTGATTTCTTATTATAATATTGCAATTATAAAACGTATTAAAGTCATAATTGGTTAAAACTGCATGAAGATTCTTATTGTCGTATAAAATATAATTTCAATAATTTTTTATAAAATAAAAAAATTATTACTGAGAAAGCAATTGTAAATTTGGATATAAAGGTGAGATGTTGGACTAATAAAGGAAAAGGGTGTGTTTGCTGGATGGAAAGTGAGGCAAGATTTGGTCAATTGGAGTTGAAAGGTGAAGTGTTCGATTGATAAAGGGGAAAATCGTATTGTTGAATAGAAAATAAGTCAGGACTTGGATAAATTGGAATTGAAGCAGGAAGTGTGTTCGTTCGTGTTATTATAGAAGGTATTTCTGTAAATTTGTTAATTTTAAAAATTTGTTATTGTTATTTGTTTGTAAAAATTTGCATAATTTTGAAAGGTATTTGAATTTCAACTTGGTGAAGTTTTAAAGGTTCATCAAGGCGATCCCTTTGGCGACCTGAGATTGAGAGTTTCTAAAAATTTAACTAAATTATAATTAAAAATTGAGCTAGTTGAAAAATTTAAATTTGTATGTGATTCAGTTAAGTGGAAGATCATACCAATATATATGTAATGATCTTCAGTCCTTTTTCAGGTAGTTCTTTTAGAGACTTGGCCGTAATAAGGTCGTGTCCTGGAGCTTTATTTAGTTTTAGGTTTTTTATTATTGTTTCAACTTCAGTTACTTTAAACGGTTTGATGGTTTCTGTTGATTCGGTGTCTCTTTCAACAAGTTCATGAATGCTTCTTTCTTCTTCTAATGAACAAGTCCGAGGAAAAGGTTGAAAAACTTGTAGTAAGTGATTGGCAAAGGCGTCTGCCTTCTCCCTTGAACTTCTTGCCCATTTCCCATTTGACAGTCTGATGGGTGGAATTGTAGTTTGTGGGCGTTTTAACTTTTTGGTAGCTTTCCATAAAGAATAATTAGTGTCTTCTGTTCCAGAGAGCCCGGATAAGTATTCTTGTACTGCTTGATTTTTGAGTTTATACAGAAGAGATTTCAGTTCTTGAACTGCTTTGTTAAATTTAGTTTTAGCTTCTGGATGTTTGGTGCTCTGCCATATTTTCCTAAGTCTTCTTTTTTCAAATATTTTCTGTTTAACCAATGCAGAGCAGACTTCAGTATCTTGTTGTTTCTCATGATTTGGAGTAGCGTCTCTAGCAGAAGTTTGTATTGCTTGATTGAGATTTTCCACGGCATTGTAAATATCGTTTTCTGATTTTAGAGGTATATTTAATTGGACCTTATCGTCAATGAATTCTTTATATAAATCCCAGTTTGTGTTTCTGTTGTGAATTCTAATGGGTTTTGTTGTTTTCAGTGCTTGACTGCTGTATGTAATAATTACAGGAGAGTGGTCCGAAGATAAGTCGAAACATGATGTTGATTTTATGTTACCTGCTCCTATTCCCTTTGTAACGCAAAAGTCCAATAAGTCAGGAATTTTCTTAAGATCGGAAGGCCAATAGGTAGGTTCACCAGTTGATGTAAAGCTAAGGTTATTCTCGTTGATAGCTTTAAGTAGTTCTCTACCTCGCGGTACGGATAATCTTGATCCCCATTGCTGATTTTTTGCATTGTAGTCTCTACCAGAGATAAAGCGTTTCCCGAGAGTGTTGAAATACTGTTCGAAGCTTTCTTTCTTAATGGTGTGCTTTGGAGGGCAATATACCGCAGCGAATATTATGTTTCTGTTGACTTCCTCCACTACAATGCACGTAGCCTGTAGATGATCATATTGATATTGATGACTCATAAAATGTTTGATAGAGGTCTTTACAATTATTGCTGTGCCGCCATGAGCTGTGCCGTCAGGATGATTTGTTAAGTAAATGGAATATTTTGGTATTTTCATGTAGGATTTTTGTGTAAAATGGGTTTCGGATATAAGCATGATATCGATGTCGTTGTTTATTAAAAATATTTTAACTTCTTGGCTATGTTGGGCCAGACCATTGGCATTCCAAAGTACAATATTTAGAAACTGAGCCATTACGGTAATTTAGAAATCATGGTAGTGAGCAGATTGAGCATGGTGTCCATTCGTTGCATTAACTTCATCATCATTGTTTCGATTTTGTTTTCTGTTTGTTGATTCCAATTTTGTGATTGTTGTAGGGCGTCTACTTGTTCTAGTTGTTGGTTTCTGTCAGCTGTTTTTTGAGCGTATGATATGCCTGGTTGGACTGATTGTGAGATTTGTCTGGGTCGAAGTGGGGGAAATTTTCGTCTTTGTATTTCCTTGGCCACTAGGCACCCTCTGTAGTTTGCAGGATGGTTACCTTGACAGTTAACACACTTGACGTTTTTGCTCCTCTCTTTTCGTTCACAGTTTTTAGTTAGGTGTTCTCCTGAACATTTGACACACCTTGGTGTCCTATGGCAGTAGTTTTTTGAATGGCCAAATCTTTGGCAGTTTAAACATTGTATTACTTCACGTTTGACGTGTGGAGGTTCGAATACGATTCTTAGTTTCATTAATGATTCTATATTATAGATCTCTTTGTTATTTGGGCTTTGTTCAAGCTCTACGAAAAACAGAGGCAAGGGCGTTTTATTGACCCTATGTTTGATATTATATATGTTAAGAACTTTATGTCCTTGTTTGTTGATTTCATTCGATAGTTCTTTAATATCGACAGTAGGATGCATATTGCGTAACACTACTCTGAACTTCCTGTCTTGTTTGTGTTGAAAAGAGTGGAATTCCGTATTTTTGTCTTTTAGAATTTTAATAATTTATTGTTCTGTAAACTTTAGATTCGTTTAACTGAATCTTGGCTTGAGCGTTACCAATTAACTTGATGACGTAATTGTCTTTAGCATGAACATCTAGCGTATCTGTTAAGGGTTTTAGGTTATGAACACCATAAACAAATATGGTTGTATTGGTTAATAGGCAGGAATTCTCAACTCACAACGGATAATAAGCTTCTACTTTATAAGTGCATCATTAAACCTATTTGGACGTACGGTATCCAGCTCTGGGGGACGGCCAGCAATTCCAATCTCGAGATTCTTCAGAGATTTCAAAATAAAGTCTTAAGAACAGTTATCAACGCACCTTGGTACGTACCAAACTGGCTAATCCAACAAGATTTTGACTTGCCGTCCGTCAGAGAAGAAATTAAAACCTTCAGCATAAGATACCAGGACAGACTTCGAGTGCACACCAATCAACTAGCAGCAAACCTGCTAGTACGATCAAACATGTCACGTCTAAGAAGATCTGAACCGATAGATCTTCCAACCAGATTCAATTAGTAATTTTTACACGTTACTTTGCATATTGAAAATATTTAGTATATTAGTATATTATTTAGTAAGTCTATTAGTTAGAGTTAGAGTTAGAAAATTAGGTTAGAAAATTAAGTAATATTAAGTAATCTTTGGAAAGAGTGTTTTCATTGGAAAGCTCTCTTGCATGTCATTATACCTTTGCTAAATCATTTACTGAATGTTACTCTTGTAATAGATTGTAAATACTCTTGGAAATATAATAAAAAAAATATCAAAAATAACGTTATTTTAAAAACTATATTAAAATTGAGAACAGATTATTGTTTTTCGTCCCAAAAAACGTGGTTTTACCAAATTTCCTATAAATATTACGAAAACTTTAGAAATTACAGAAGAAAATTAAAATTAAAATTTCGACTTTGGCACCCTGCATCTCCCTAAATATTAACTTTTGGACTAAGGTAATTTTCAGTAAATCGTAATATTTTGGCCTCACAAATCTACTGATGGTCTGTGACCCATTACTTATTGACCACCCTAATACGAAACAGGACAAATTCCCCAAAAATGGCTAAGATCGATATTTATACTCATACCAAAGAAAAGTAACCCAAAGCCCTGTATTGATTTTCGGTTAATAAGTCTCATGAACCGCACGCTAAAATTATTACTAAGATAAGCGACGAACAAATGGGATGTAAGGAAGGTTTGGGAACCAGGAAAGCCGTATTCTACATATTATAGACTATATTACAACGATGTTGGGAAGTACGCAAACCTGTTTATATTTGTAGACTTTGAAAAAGTTCTTGATCGTATGCAACATCTCCAGCTAATCGAAACACTACAGCAAAATGATCTAGATAACAGAGATATTATACTAATGATTAATGATAATGAAAAATCTATATTGGCACCAAGTCGCATCGGTAAGAGTATGTAAATAAGGAACAACAATCAGAAGGTATTCCCATTCAACGAGGTGTAAGGCAGAGATGTGTCCTGTCACCTTGTCTTGTGTAAATACTCAGAAATAATATTCGATAAAGCACCACACGGGGAAACAGGCGTCCGAATAGGAGGAAGAATTGTTAACAACAAATGATATGCAGACGACACCGCAATATTAGCAAAAAGTATAGAAGATCTTTAACACCTACTAAATAAAGTACAAAGATAGTAAGATAATAGGGTTGAATATAAGTGCAAGAAAGATTAAGTTGTCAGTAGCAAGTAAAGTAAATATTGGACCAGTAAACTTGAGTTTGAACGCCATGAACATCGAACAAGTAGAACACTTTAAATATTTAGGCAGTTGGCTAAACAAAGATCTAGATCCAGATAAAGAGATAAAATACAATTAGCAAGAAACACCTTTATGAAATTTCGAACATTACTAAGCAACAACAGTCTTGACTTATATTAAAGAATTAAATTCCTGAATTGTTTTGTTTGATTAAAGTGAAGGCCATGAATTAAATTGAAGTGTTTGAACTTTGATGTTACCGAGGGATTTTAAAGATCTCATGGACTAGACGGCTAACAAATGAGATATTTGAAGGGAAGAAATGTGTAGGGAGAAAGAAAATGTCATGGCTCAGGAACCTTCGGCAATGGACTGGCCTTACAGCAGAACAGCTACTTCGTACAGCACAAGACAAGGAAAAATATAAACAAATAGTTGATATCGTGATCGTCAACGCTTGAAATTCAATCAAGACACGAGAAGAAGAAGAAGAAGAAAAAGAAGAAGAAGAAGATAAAGTCTCAAAGCTCATCATTCTTTTAAATATAGATTTTCTTAAGTTACCACAAAAAGAACTAAAACTTGTCAGGTTGACTGAAATTTGTTGTTGGTAGGTGGGCCCCGTTTGTCCGGTTCGTCCTCTTGTCTAAATGGGCCACGGTAATTAGTGATAAGTAGTCATAAGACAAAATGTTAAAGAAGTTGAAAGTTATTTTTATTGAATGGAATCTACAAAATTCTTATTATTTTCTTCGCACTTAATTGATATCATTTATTTATGTTAAAGTCTTTAAATTAAGAACAGCTAAAGCCACATTTCAATAAATGGTATAATTCATTTAGATTTGTATTTTATGAAAAATATATGCAGTCGTAAATATTTTAAGGTTGAACAGAAAATTGAATACAACGATCCCAACAATTTGCTGTCGTACCCTTGGCTAGGTACCTGAGTTTGTTGTCTCACTTACTCGAATTTCCTTGTCTTTTCAAAGTTGGCGATAAAATAAGCAATCTTCTTCACCACAATTTTCGTAAGATACTGAAGATTACAGCTTACAATTTGGTTAAATAAAATCGTAATGCATTACTCCAGGGAATGCGAAAATCTGAACCTCATTGAATGAATACAAATGTAGTTACAGCATAATTTATTCCTATAAATGATTGTTTGCATATTAAAACAATTATTACCATCCGTTTAAACATAACTACATAATTTTTAATTATGTTAGCCTCTGCGAAGACTACCGAAGAAATGAGATGTGAAAACGGTTTTAGAATATTTTTTAAATTAACGTAAAATTGTGGTGGAAACCTATTTTGGTAATTAGCAATAATTCTTATTTTTTATTGGGATTATATGTAAATACACACGATTATTAGTATTTCAGGATATCGGGAACTCTATTAAAAATTAGTAGTACCCATAAAAACTTTGATTTGTGTAGGCTTGCATAAACGGCTTCGAGCGCCTTAAATTGAATGAAGTGAAAAGACCAGCCCTTAAACCAAACGCGTTTGTAATAGCGTTCTTCACCGTTTTCCCTCTCTTTCGCCTGCCATAACAGTTTCTTGTAATAAGGGGTCAGCTGTTCATTGATGTAAATCCGGGGAGATTAGTAAAGATCTTTTCTGTAGTTGGTTTCATCTTCTTCCCTTGGTTAAGAAAATTATCGCGAGTCATTCGACTTTTAAACTGTACAATACACGGCCGGTTCTTACTATCTTTTGTATTTAGGCGATGTATTGCTTCAATATCGGTCGGAATAATCTCAACTTCCATGCTCTTTCCTATTTCAATAACATTATTGATTAAATTTTCGTTTGGTATTTCAGCTAATCCTTCGAAAAGAATGTTTCTATTTCTGGCATACTGCCTTATCTTCTTCTAGTTGGATGTTTTTTGCTTTTCAAGATCTCTTTCTAATTTTAAATACTTAACGTGTACTTTATAATAATAATAATAGTAATAATAATAAATTTATTTCCCAAAAGAACAAGCATATACATGTGTACATCAGGTACAAATACAAATAAACCAACATAAATAAACCAACATAAATATGGATATCATGTGCATGCCCGAGCCCGATTTCGGGCGTATGGGAAACGCATTCGCTTTCTAAGTCAATTCATGTTAATTTATATTGCTAACAACTGTAAGGAATTCTTGTAAATTATAACAAGGCATAGTAAGTAACATTTTTTTGAGTTTTGAGGTGAAGTTGTTTAGCGTTGGAGCTTCTGTAATGGGAGAGGGAAGTTTTTGAAATAATTTTATGCCACTATATAGAGGACCATTTTGGCTATGTGTGTATTTAAATTTTGGCAGAACAATGTTTGTTTTATTCCGTGTGTTATAGTGATGTAAATCTTGAGTTTATTTAAGGAGTGCAAGTTCCTGTAAATGTGTTGCGTGACTTTCAAAATGTATAAGTTAGTCATTGTTAAAATCTTGGCCTCAATGAATTTTTGTTTACAAGAGTCACATTTATTCATATTATACATTATTCTTATTGCCCGCTTTTGAGTTTTAAAGATTATATCAGATTCCACAGAGTTTCCCCACAATTCAATTCCGTATGACATTTGGCTCTCAAAGTACGCGTGATAGACCACTTTGCAAATGTGCTTATCTACTTGATTTTTGATCTGACTTAATGCATACACAGCTGTGCAGAGGGATTTATTCAAATTGCTAATGTGTGTCTTCCAAGATAGCTTATCATCAACATATATTCCCAGGAACTTTGTTACGTTAACATATTTTAATTGTCCCATATCGGTCGCTATATCTAATTCATCAACCGCCGCACCTCTTGGAGTACGAAAAGCAATGCAACATGACTTATCACAATTGAATTTTAGTTTATTACTACAAAACCAATCATATACTTTATTTAAAGTGATTATAGCTTTATTTTTGAGCTCCGAAGGATTGTTAGCTTTGATTATAAGATTGGTATCATCCGCGAACAAAGTGCAGTCACAGTTGTTCAAGCTCAATTACTTCATTATAGTTTTTCTTTAATTCAACGTGTTCTTCCTTAATGCCTGTGAGCATCCTTGTAAAGTCATCTAATTTTTCGCTATAAAATGTTACTGATTGCTCAAACGTGTTCATTTTTTCAGCTAGTGTCTTAGTTTCTTCTTTTATTTTTTGTTTAATTACGTTTGTAATTTGTTCCATAAATGCAGCAGAAGCGCCTAAATTTTTGTTTTTGTTCATAATTTTATCGTTATCGTAAGTTTGCAGCGATAGTTTTGCTGGTTGCATATTTATTTCAGCATCCGATCGACAGCTAGAACATCGCCAGTTAGATTTTTGTTCGGCACTAAATTTTTTCCACGTAGTTTCACGTACAGCTGCACATATACCATGAGATCGAAAAAAAATGATTCTGAGCAGGCCTTGACTAGTACAACACGATTGGCTACACTGGTTCTAGAATGCCTATGAATTATAATGTGACAGTGACATTTCAAATGTAAGTCAGTTTTGCAATCTTGTTTCCAGAATTATTTAAGTTTATCGTTGTAATACTAGTGAAGGATCACATTTTGAACACCTACTCTAACATGTATTCATCTTAGTTTTCAGTTTGTTCCCTAAATAAATACTGTTTTGTGTTTTAATTTATTTGACATTTATTAACCTCTAACCTACTGCCACATTTTGAAATCAGTCTTGCCAATCGTGTTGTACTAGTCAAGGCCTGCTCAGAATCATCTTTTTTTTGATCTCATGGTATAATGTAAGTTACTGTTACAGTTCTTACATAATATCACATAATCCAAATCTGATAGTAAGAATTCGTCGCAACAGCCACACACATTCATTGTAAATTAAGCCAATGCAATTCGTTAAGCCCAGTAAAACTCTGATCGTTTACATGTTTCAGCTCGTTGTTGGCCAGATGAAGCTGCTTCAATAAACTAACGTGCTGGAAAGCTCCAGCTTGTATGGTTTCGATTCCGTTGTTCTGTAAATACAAATATTCTAAACTTGGTACATTCTGAATCGTTTCCTTGTTGAAAACTACGAAACTGTTATTAGTTAAATATAATCTGTTAAGAGATTTTAACGGCTTAAATATGTCAGCGGGCAATTTTTCTATTCCGTTTTCTGTAAGGTCCAAGTCTACCAAGTTTGGCGTTTTTCCAAAAACATTGTCTCTTAAATTCTTCAGTTGGTTTCCGGCCATCATAAGAAATCGCAGTGCAGGAAGAAACTCGAATATTTCAGGAGTTAAAGAACTAATTTGATTTTCACCAAGCTCTAGATCTTCAAGTTTATTTAATCCTTCGAAGATCTCTTTGTTTAGTTCAGTTATTTTGTTGCGATGCAGGTTAAGGAAATCTAAATTTTCCAAATGTTTAAATGCCCCCGATTCAATTTTACAAATTTCATTATCATTCAGCTCTAAACTTCTCAAAGATTTAAGTCCTTCAAATGCGCCCGATTTAAGGATTTTCAATTTTGTTTTGTCCAAACTAAGGTGGCCGACGCTTTTCAAGCCTGAAAAAACTTTAGGTTGTAAATCCTCGAGGTTATTACTCGACAAAACCAAAAAACTTAGTTCTTCCAGGTCCGAAAAAGTATTCGGTTCGATATTACTAATCTGGTTATTTTCTAAAGTTAACTCATCCAACGAGGGTAATCCTGCGAACGTTCCTGCTTTCAAAGTTTTTAAGTTGTTACTTGAAAAATGTAGGATTTGTAACGAGGTTAGATTTTTAAACGCCCCAGGTTTGATGCCCTCCAATTGATTTTCAGAAAGAGTCAGTGCGTTTAACTTTGGTAAATTACTGAAAATGCCTTGTTGTAGAACCGTTAAATTATTCGAAATAAGATCAATCATCGTTAAGTGTTCAAAATTTTCGAAAAGCTCCGGGTTTAACTAATCAACAGTGCTGTTTTCTATTTGTAAACTTTGAAAATCTTCCAGCTTAACATTATCGTTTTTTAGGCATTGTTCTATTCCATTTTTGAGCTCGACTGCGGAATTAACGTTTTCACAAGTGATTGTTTGCCAGATTATCAAATTACATGGTTGAGGTTGTTGTTGGCTCGCGATGGGACCCACAAATTGTATTCCAAGTAAAAGCAGTGAAAAATAAGCAGGTGGCAACATTTTTTACCTGAGATTTTGAGCAATATAAGCGAGTTGGCTTTGACTTTCCGTCAAAAACAACGATTTTTGTCGATTTACTGACTGTTTTTTTTTTGTTAATATTCATTTAAAGTTGTGGCTAGCATTCTTAACAACACATTTTTCTGGTTTTTAGTTTAGAATCCATGGTTGCTTTGATTTAATATGATTTTATTACTATTTGATAACACGAGAATTGTTTTATCTTGGTTCTTATTTATTTTATTATTATGTATTACACAAGATAATTATTATTAAACTATTTATTGAACTCTGAATTAGGTACAAACGTGCTTTGACATTACTTATGTCTGCCGATAATACAGATTACTGTATCTAAATCTATTATTAAAAGTAGGCCTTTTAAATATACAACATGCCCCCTTTGAGTTACAAACTTAAACGATTTACAGGGCGTCTTAGTCGTTCTGATCTGCGAGGAACTGATACAGGTTCAGAAGACGTGCCTAATACTTTATTATTTGCAGTATCGACATTATCATTCAAATGCATATCTAAGCGAATAGAATCATTTAATCTTTCTTTAATGTGTATTGTGTTTCGTCTATAATATTTCTTATTAAGTGTTTTAACTAAATATGATCGAGGTTGACTTAGTGGTTTTACAATAATGGCTGGTTCCCATAATAAAGTTTTAATGTTTTGCAAAAACACTTTTTGACCGCTTGTAAAATTCTGTTCACTTTTAGATGCATTTCTGTCATACCACATTTTTTGTTTCGCTTGATTATTTAACATCTTATTTTTTACATTGCTATCTACTAATTTAGGCACTAATCCTTTGTTGGTTACAGGTATTTTTGATCTTAAAGTTCTACTAATTAATAACTGAGCTGGGGAGCAACCAAGACCCGCAACTGGAGCATTTCTATAATTTAATAAATATAGCTCTATGTCTTGATTACTTTCAGCTGCTTTTCTTAACATCTTCTTCGCAATGCCCACACCTTTTTCGGCCAAACCGTTGCTTTTAGGATAATGTGGGCTTGAAGTCTGTATTGTAAAGTTCCACTGTTCAGCAAATTTAATCATTTCATAGCTCCCGAACGGCATATTGTCGGCTACTACTATACCGGGTATACCATATCTGCTGAAAATATCTTTGAATTTATCGATGATTGCTCTTGTGTTTTTACTTGTTATTTTTGCTATCTCTAACCACCTTGAATAGTAATCATACAATATTAAATAATTAGTACCAGCATTTTCTGCTATATCTACACCTATTTTGTAAAATGGTATTTCTGGTATTTCGTGACTTTGCAAAGGTTCCTTTGTTTTCGATCTAGTATATTTTAAACAAATATTGCAGTTAGATATGTAATTTTCTATGTCCGACAGCATGGCAGGCCAATACAAATTATTTTTCGCAACTCCTTTAGTTTTCACTATCCCTAAATGCGTTTCATGCAATAAATTTAACATATATGCTTTAAATGATTTTGGCACAACAAGTTTATCCAAATAATAAACTAGTCCATTTTCAACAACAATATCATTTCGCAATTTCCAATAATGTTTAGTCTCTCCTTCTTTATGGCATTTGTTAGGCCAACCCTCGCTGTACCACTTAACTGTTTGTTTTAATGCTTCATCATTTTCTACAGCTTCTTGAAATTGTTTTATTTTAGTTTCACTCATTCCAAACATACCTAGTGTAAGTGCATGTACTACATCTTGCATTATCTCCTCTTCTTTTTCCTCTTTATGTATTATATTTCGACTTAATAAATCTGCTATGTACATTTTTGTTCCTGGTAAGTAGTGAAGGTCAAAATCATATATTAATAATGACATTCTAAGTCTACGTAATCTATTATTTTTAATTTTGTCTAGATCCTTTTTAACTATCGATACTAGCGGTTGGTGATCATTGAATATTTTAATTTTATGGCCGTAGACTAAATTATGAAATTTTTTACAAGCAAAAGTTACAGACAACAACTCTTTCTCAATTTGTGCATAATTACATTCTGCTTCTGACAAGGACCTTGAAGCAAAACATATAGTTTTTCCTTCCTGTAAGAGACAGCATCCGACTGCTTCTTTAGATGCGTCACATTGTATTTCTACTTGTTTGGATGTGTCAAATGGAGTTAAGATTGAAATCTCACAAACCATGTCTTTAAGTCTTTGCAGAGCTTTCTCATGAATAGTTGTCCAAATCCACTCAGTACTATCTTTCAATAACTGTCTTAATGGCGATATAAATTCAGATAGATTTGGTAGAAAATTTCTTAAAAAATTTATCATACCTAGAATTTGTTGTAATTGTTTCTTATTTGATGGTTGTTTTAAATTTTTAATAGCCTCAATTCTTTCTTGATTGGGTTTCATTCCTTGCTCATTAAAGATTAAGCCAAAATACTTGACTTCTTTTACCAAGTACTGCAATTTATTTGCATTGAATTTGATATTATACTGACGTGCTCTTTGTAGTACTTTATCTAGAATTGCTTTTAGTTCGGTTTCACTACTTGCGCAACATAAAATATCGTCAAAGTATACTGTAACACCCGGAATATCCCCAAAATATTTTTGTGTGAATCTTTGAAAAATTTCCGGAATAGAACTTAACCCAAACGGTGCTCTTAAGAATTTATAAATCCCTATGGGTGTGCCAAAAGCACAAAGCTTGCTTGATTCATGATCTAATTTTATTTGATGAAAACCATCTTTTAAATCTAACACACAAAAAAGTTTTTTATGTGCTAGTTTAGTACTAATTTCTTCTAATGTTGGAATTGGATAAAATTCTCTAACTATGTGTTTATTTAATTCTACTGGGTCGATACAAATCCTAAGAGATTTATCTGGTTTTTCAACAATTACCATGTTGTGGACCCAATCTGCTGGTTCTTCAACAGGGGCTATAATCTCCTTATCAACTAACATATTTAATGTTTTAATTACCCTATCCTTAATTTTAAAGGGTATTCTTCTCGGAGGAACAGCTTTTGGAATGGCCGTTTCCTTTACATTTATTTTGCACATATCAGGAAATGAGCCTAATCCTGTAAAAACATCTATATTTTCGTTAATAAACTTTGTTCTTTCATGATTTTCATTAACAACAGTGTCTACGCGTTGCAGCAATCCTAACTCAACACATGTACCAAGTCCTAATATTGGTGTACTGTTTTTTAAATCAACTATTAGGAAAATGACACTTGTTTCTACATTTCCTACTTGTACATTTGTTTCAATTAATCCAATTGGTGCTATTTTAAAGCCACCATAACTTTCTAATTTCATATCTGCTTTTTGCATTAATTTATTCCATTTATATTTTTGTACTAAATGATACGGTAATATATTTACCTGTGCGCCACTATCTAACTTAAAGTTAACAAACTTATTTTGTATTTTTATCATTTTAAACCAATCCAACTTATCTACTTTAACACTATTTACATAGTTAAGCGTGTTTATACTAAAATCATCTACTCCATTTTCGTTAACTACTTCATGGGCTGTAGGATGTTTTTGTTTGTAGTTAGCTGGTGTTTTGCACATGTTTGCAAAGTGATTTAGTTTTTGACATTTTATACATGTTTTCCCTATTGCTACACAAGTTTGATTAGGATGGTATTTACCACACCGTTGACATACATTTTTGTTTTTACTATATGCGTTACCTTTACTAGGATAACTATTTCCCTTGTTGCCTGACGCTTGTTGTTTGTGGATGTGGTTTTTCACCTCGCTGACTTCCTGTCGCTTCTCCTGTTCAATTACTTGCATATTCTTCTCTGCCAATTCTACACACTTGCAGAAGGACACTACTTTCTCTAGCGTTGTGTCCTCTCTAAGTAGCCTTTCTTGAATGCTTTTAGAATGAACTCCTAAAACAATCTGTACTTTTAAAAGTTTCTCCTCTTGATCCTTAAATTCACAAGGGATAACCAGTGTTTTGAGATCTGCGTAGAACTTTTCAAATGGTTCCTGAGACTCTTGCTTTCTTGCAAAAAACTTGTACACTTCCATTATCAAATTCTTTGTTGGCGTACAGTGTTTTTCCAATACCTCCAATATAGCATCAACATTTTCTTCTGACTCTTTAAGGGTTGTTAACGTTTGGTATAATTTCAGAGCTTCACTTCCTAATAGGTTTTTAAGCCTTGCTACCTGAATTTCGACCGACTTTTTATTTGTCTCCGTGGCTGTGAAATAAATTTTTACTTCTTGCTTATATTGTTTGAAATTGGCATCCAAGTTGCCAGTTAACTGGAGTGCACTCGGTTTATTAAATTCCATTTTTCTGCTTTTAGCCTCACTTTTCAAAATTGCTGTTTTTTGCGTATGTTCTTGACGCCTTTAGTTGGCTTCAGACTGCGCCATGTTTTATCTTGGTTCTTATTTATTTTATTATTATGTATTACACAAGATAATTATTATTAAACTATTTATTGAACTCTGAATTAGGTACAAACGTGCTTTGACATTACTTATGTCTGCCGATAATACAGATTACTGTATCTAAATCTATTATTAAAAGTAGGCCTTTTAAATATACAACATGCCCCTTTTAAATATACAACAAGAATAAAATGTAATTAGGAGAAATTAAATTAAATTAGTTAAAACACAGTAATTAATCCTTAAGTAATATACTAACAAGTTTAATCCACAGAAATGACTTAACTTACTGACAGAAGGTTGTTTTGCTAGGTTTTATAACCAAATCGCTTTTATGAAAACATGACGTAATTAATTAACTTGAAATATAATTTTGTTTTAATAACTGGAAGTAATAAAATTAAATTTTATTTAAAGTAATTTATGAGTAATCGTTAGTACAATACCAATACGAAACTCAACTAAATTTTAACCAACAAGCAATATTTATGACATTCACAGATTATCAGAAAACCCAAATTATTTACTAATGGAAAATATTACTAATCACTTAATGTTCGATTGGAATTTGAAATATTGACTCTTTGATAATTATCTGAAATTTATATTATGAATTTAGTTGTGGGAAATTATGTTATACATAATTCCTCCCCCTCTAAGTCAGAATGTCCTCGTTCTGTTTTTCTTCATGGTGGTTTATGATTGATATCAAATGATGGTATAACACCCTCTGTTGATTTTTCCTTAAAATTAAAGTGTTTCTTATGTCTTAAGTACATGAATTGTAACAAACACAATAAGTATAATAAAATTATAATTTCAATGGTTATAGAAAAATGTGCGAAATGTAATATTGGATGCAAACGAATAGGTTCATTTAATGACCTTACTTCTTTAAATTAGCAATAGTATATTACATACCGAGGTGGAAAGTAGTTCATTACTGTCGAGAGCTAATTATAGTTAACCGAGACGCGAAGCATCGAGGTTTACTATATCTCGAGACAGTAATGGAACTTTTTACCAAGGATTGTATACTATTTTATTTTCAACCATACATATAAATTAATATGAATCATTTATAATAATAATTAATATTTTGAACCAACAAGCTGTCATTTCATGACAGTGGGCGTGGCCGGGTGGAAAGTAACAGTCAGTAAAGGCCAATTTTCCTACTTACAAAACAGTTAGTAACAACAACGTCATTACATATATGGTTGAAAATAAAATCAGTTAAATGCTCTAATTGAAGATTTATGTATAGTTTTATTTGCTTGATAATTGTCAATTTTAATCTGATTTCTAAAAGTAAAATTGCTACAAAAACTTATCAAAAAATAATAAAAAGCCTTTAAAACATTAACAATTTATTTTTGTCGGACTCATGTACGGCGCAAAAGGCCAGGGTTTAAATTTAATTACTACAACACTAATTAAAGATTGATTAGAACATGAATTAAGACTTGTCAAATTACCATATAAAAATTAAATGTACTAAAAATACAATGTTAAAGTTAAATATAAAAAATATTAATAATTCGTTCATGAATTAGAAAAAATATTAAGGAGTTAAATTTTATAACAGATAAATCAAAAGCTAATTCATGATTGAATTGAATTATCATGACAAAATACACACTTGATCTAAGCAATGAATTACAAAAACGAACAGGTGTACACACACCTGTGCGATATATAAATTGATTAATTCATGATTGAATTGAATTATCATGACAAAATACACACTTGATCTAAGCAATGAATTACAAAAACGAACAGGTGTACACACACCTGTGCGATATATAAATTGAATAAGAAGTAAAATTTATCAAATTCAAAACAATAGTAATAACACTTATCTTAAGCTTCCTTGATTAAAAATCTTACGAAATCTGGAATTCAGCAACACTTGAATTAAACTGGAAAAAATGTGAGTGGTTCATCCGATATGACATCTAAACGGCATAGGAAAATGGCGACCCTCCACGTGTAAAGAAAATTTATTAAAAAGTTAATTTCCAAAGGAAATTAAAATATTCCATCCAGGAAAATACAGAAAGCTCTTCCAGAGGGAAAAAAATGTCTAATTAACACCATCAATTTAAAAATAGGTGCAATTATAAGCTGAAAATTCCAAATGAAATCAGAAAAATGGAGATTAAGCAAAATTTAAAAAAAATTAACATACCACAATTAGTGCAAAAACAAACTGTTAATGAGCATAACAGCTACCAAATCCGAACATCGGATAAATTAGAAAATTACGTTCATTACATATGAAACGTACGAAATGATAAAATTTTTACGGAACTCAACGTCCGTTCAGAGTAAATTTCTAACGCCAAAAGACCGCTAAATTTGTGTCAAAGAATCCACAACGCCTCCGACAGTCAAAGTACTGCGCAGGTTCAAAACATAAATAACCAGAATGACACTTATGCAAATATAGCTGCATACTAAGTAGGCGAAGATTTCACTATAGAAAGTATTTAAAATGAATAATATAAGTTATGGTAATTTGAAAAATGAAAGAATTAATAAAAATATGAAATTTTGAAGAAAAATTAAGGAATTTAAATTAAACAAACACAAAACAAAAATTCTTAACGTTCACAACATTGGCAAATTGGAAAAAAACTTGATACGATTCAAGGCAAAGCTAAAAAATCGTAACAAAATTACTAAAAGCATCCTAAAAAGTTTTTATCGTCTATTATTATTTTACAATTAACCTTAGAGGTCAAGAGTGCAGTATCTTTAGCATGTATGGATTTAATTCTTATTAATAACAAAAAATTAATTCCATAAAGTGAAGTGCTACATTAAAATAATTAAGAATTAATTCAAGTGAACATTACAGTGACATATTTTGTAGCCATGGCCTATTTAGGATGAATTGTTTTTTGATCACAAGATAGTATGTTGTTCGAAGTTTGGCCTTGCCCATGTAATAAATGGTTTACTAAATTGTCTAAATAAACGTACGTGGTGTTTCGAGCGCTGTAGACGTGTTTTAGTGAAATCCAGAATAAATCTAAAAATAAACTTTTAAAATACAGTGTAATCGGATTTTGGTAATTACAAATAATAACATACGCGATTTGGATCCCGATACGTTTAATAATCTTACACGACTCAAAACTGTACTTTTAGATGGAAATAAACTGCAACCAAATGTACTTAAAAAAATTAAAGAAAAGTATCCAGAACCAGAAATTCGGCCTCTAAATGGGGGTTAGATTTTTTAATGAATTGTTTTAGCAAATACAAAACATATTAAGCTGTAAATTCTTCAATTAAATACTGTGTAAATGCTCAGCTTAAATAAATCATGTGTTCAAAAACAAAATAAAAAGGGTTATTAATCGTTTGAAAAGTGAAATTCTTTTTTTTGCAATGCATTGTTTGAGTTTCTATTATCATAAGTCGAATACGTATTACAAAAAAAAACTGATAATTACAGGAGTTTAAGATCATTCACTTAAAGTGTTCAAACCTAGACGTGAATACGTTGTTGATTTGTTAGTTTCCACGTTTTTCTAACATTTCGTAAATTCTCGTGTTGATTATCGATATGTTTATAAAAGCTTCACCTTAAACAGTAATGTTTAACAAAAATTGATTTATTTTTCTTCAAACAAACGGAATTCTAGAGATTTCGTTGAAGAATTCACACGGTTTCAAAAGAATTTCACAGAAAAGTACGAAATTTCATTCACTTGTTGATAATGATCTTCTACGTTTTATAACCCTCAAGAAATGCACATTTAGGGGATTTCCAAGGGAGTTTCCGAGAATTTCATCGGAATTTGATGGAGTTACATTCAGTTATCCGCCGTAGTTCTTTTGATGTTTACTATCCGTATAAAAAACGGTAATTAATATGCATAATTCAACAGAAATTCTTATTAATTTCACGGAATTCCGCGGAAATTTCGAAAGATCGCTACAAAGTAAACACCATAGAGCCTTTTTGATCTATTTTATTCCAAATAAATGAAATTCTAGAAATTCTTTTGGAAATTCAACTCAATTTCAGCAATACCCAAAGAATTTCATGGAATTCCAATGAATATGAAATATCGTTCGTTTCTTGATAATGATTATTCTCCATTTTATATTTCTAAGGGAAGTCTCATAAAATCCGTGGAAATTTCGATGTTTATCATGATAAAAACAATTTTGTTGTAGTTGATTTAGGAAGGCTTTTGTCATTATTAATTTTATCGTATCATTGATTATAAAGACAACTTTATATTAAACTAATAGCATAGCAACTTCCAACTTCATAATTCGTTAGTTACATAACATAATAACATAGCAACTTCATAATTCGTTGGTTACATAATATAAACAAACACTATTTGTGTACATGAATTGTTGTCAATGATACGATAAAGCTTGAAATATAACTCGAATATTTGCGATTTAAACCGACTCGGATGTTGCGTAGTTGACTCGGCTTGCGCCTCGTCACCTAGCAACGTCCTCGACTATTATAAATCGCATAATATTCTTGTTATATTAATAGCTATAAACTTGTTGCTAGGTTTAATGCAAAGTATATTTAGGAATTTTTAATGCAGAAAAGTGAAAATTTGGATTTTCGAGATGTATACAGGGTGATTCAAATTCGACCCTCACCATGGGGATCTCCCTTATGAGCAGAGTGGGAATGTTTAAATTCGGCAAAGTTGCTATTTTTTGTTCTCTTTAAGAATCCGCCGGCGTAATTGACAATCGCTTAATTCTCAAAAAAAGCGTATGTAACTTAAAATCATGTCTGCCGT
The DNA here is from genome assembly GCA_963082815.1 of Melanotus villosus. Lineage (NCBI taxonomy): Eukaryota > Metazoa > Arthropoda > Insecta > Coleoptera > Elateridae > Melanotus > Melanotus villosus. Next base: position 46,090,937 of record OY720426.1, read on the forward strand.
GCATTGTTTAAAAACAATGGAGCATCTAGTTAGGTCGCTTTTGTTTACTTGTGTAATTGTTACTGTCAGTGATATCAAAATGCCGTACACTAATGAAGAAAAACGTGATATTATGTTACGTGTTTATTATTCTGCTAATCAAAATTCGACATTAGCGAGTAACTCATATTTCGAAATGTATCCAGAGAGGCAACAACCACATCGTACTATTTTCCTCCAACTTGATCGAAATTTAACAGAGTATGGATCGTTTACTGCACCGCGTAATGCTGGTGCTAACAGAAACTTGGATAATAATGAACCTAACATTTTACAAATGGTTATACTAAGGCCCTATTTTTTTATAAATGTTTTCTCTAAGATATGTTCTTCTAGATAAATAACGCTCCTTCGAACTCTACACGTGAAATAGCTCTAGAATTAAATTTACCGCAGACCCTAGAGACACGGACAGACGCTTACTTTTTTGTAATTGGTTATTACAACAATGTAATACTGATAACAGTTTTTTAGGCAAAAATATTTGATCAGACGAATCAAAATTTACAAATGCTGGTTTATTTAATCGTAATACAGAGCATTACTGGTCAGTCGAAAATCCAAGGCGGAATAGGGAAAGAAGATCACAACATCGTTTGGGAATTAATGTCTGGATGGATATACTGCGTGACCGCTTAATTCGACCGTTTATGTACGAAGAATCTTTGAATGGGGAACGATATTTGAATCTTCTTCGTACACAAGTGTCTGATTATTTAGAAGATGTTTCATTAAATGAACTCCAAAGATTATGGTGGCAACAAGACGGTGCACCGGCTCATAATGCGAGAAATGTGCGAACTTATTTGCATCAGGAATTTCCCAATCATTGGATTGGAAATGGTGGAGTAGTGGAATGGCCGGCGAGATCCCTTGATTTAAGCCCTCTCGATTATTTTCTTTGGGGAGCTGTAAAAAATCAAGTAAACAGAGATATACCTCACAACATTGCCGAACTAAGAGCTAGGATACAGAATGTTTTCAACATGATCCCCAGAAGAAATATTCAGAGAGCTGTCCAAAATTTAAGAAAACGTGTACAATTATGCATTAATGAAAACGGAAGATTATTTGAACATTTATTGTAATAAATTGTTTTTATTTTTAATATGTATTAAATTTTCCAATTGTGTTTTCATTAATCCGGTATTTTCGTTAGATTAGGTTCATGACGAGCTTCATTATTATAATATTATGATATTTTGATATCACTGGCAGTAACAATTACATAAGTAAACAAAAGCGACCTAACTAGATGCTCCATTGTTTTTAACAGTGCATGCCAGACATGATTTTAAGTTACATACGCTTTTTTTGAGAATTAAGCACTAAATTTAAAATATTTTCCCTACATATCATATATGGTTGTAATCAGAGAAAAAGTAAGCATCTGAATTTGTAAAAAAAACAAAATGGCCCCCATAAGAAATAAGAAAGTTGATGATGGCCTGCATGAGACGAAACGTGATAATAAAATTATAACTAGACCATCAGATAGAGGAGAAAAAATGGCTATGAAAATCTGTTTTTAGTTTTTAATTATAAATTCAAATAAGAGCGCCACAAGCAAAAAACTCAATCCCACTTTTTTCGATTTTTCAAAATATGTCGATTGTCAATTGTCGCAAGTCAATTTTGCCAGCGGATTCTTAAAGAGAACAAAAAATAGCAACTTTGCCGAATTTAAACGTTTCCTCTAACTCTGCTCATAAGGGAGATTCCCATGGTGAGGGTCGAATTTGAATCACCCTGTTATGCGAATTTGGGTTGGGGAGCTATTACAGGAGGCCAAGGCTCAATTTGGGCTGTAGTGCCATAGAAGAAGAAGAAGAAGAAGAAGCTGGATTAGTTAATTGATTTGAGTTGGGAAATCTTACAAAATTCTGTTAAGACGAATTTTTGATTGTAAATATTTACCCATTTGAGAACACCAAACTACGGAAAAGAACAATTCAAAATTCTTGAAATTTGTAAACCGTCATTTAATTGAAAAGAGCCAGAGTTACAATATCATAATTTTTGATAAAATTGTTGACCATCAAATTATGAACAAAAAGGAAAAAATATACAGGTTGATTCAGACATATTTTAAAAACAAAACACATTCCATGGGATTCTCTTGGAATAAGAAACAGGAATTAACGTACAGGGTGTTCCACGACTAAGAGTTTGGTCGGCAATAAGGCAATTGTTAATTTTTAAATAAATAATTTTGAAATATGAGGGGCAGATAGTCATATACCATATGCCAGTATACATGCAGTGCGTCCACGAGACTACGCACCATGGCGCTGGTGTGATGCTAGTTTATTTTAAAGATCTACTCTTCCGGCGGCAATTGACAGTCAAACGGTTGCTAAGCATTGACTATTAAAATTGAATTTGCAAGTAACAAATAATACACAAAAATCAAAAACAACAAAAATAAATAATTTAATCAATTTCGCAGCCAAACAAATTACAACTGGAGTATTCAAATTAAATGTTCAAATAAGTTTCCATTTACTGCGATACAGTATCCTAACCTATCATAAAAATTACGTCTAACATTATCTAACAATCGGGGACTAATATTAAAACACACTTAGGTAATTTTATCTTTAAGAGAATCTAAATTAGGATGAACTCGGGAAGAGTAAACTTTAGATTTTAAGTAAGGCCATAAAAAAAATCGTTCGGAGCCAAATCAGGGGACCGAGCGGGCCAACAAATTGCACCTCCACGTGCAATCCAGGTTTCATGAAAGGTATTGTTTAGGAATTCTTTAACTACTGCTGAATTGTGAGCGGGACAGCCATCATGTTGGTACCATATCGGTCGCTCATCTCCAAGCATTGTATGTTCAATTGCAGGACAAATAGTTTCAGTTCTAAATGAGTCTCTCCTGTCAACGTTCCGCTAATAAAATAAGGTCCAATTACAACGTTATTTAATATTCCACACCAAACATTAACCTTCTGTGGATATTGTGTGTGTGTGTGTGTGTTTACAATTAAATGGGGATTGTCGGTAATACAATATCGAAAATTTTGAGAATGTGGTTGATTATTTAAAGTAAACGTACATTCGTCAGTAAAGCACACTCTTTCTAGAAAATCAGGTTCATTGTTGCATTTATCCATCATAATTTGACAAAATGCAGATCTGTTTTCGGAATCTTCCTCCCGCAGTTCTTGATGAAACTAATTTTATACGATTTAAATTTATGTTTCTTTAATATTTTATGTACGTAACTTTTACTTAACCCATTTTCTGCTCTTAATTGCCGCGCTGATATGTTGGGATTAGCACGAACAGCTGCCATTATATCAATTTCACGATCATGAACCGCAGGATTAATGATATCAGGTACTACAAATCTTGAGCAAACATCACCAGTAGTTTCAAATCTGCTAGTGTGTGCAGAACGAGGTTTGTTGGGATATGTTGTTGCAAATCGTCTACACGTTTCCCTGTAACTGTTTCCTGTGTAGACCCATTTCACTATTTGAACTTTTTCTTCCACAGTGTAAATATTCATGACGATTTTAGTATAAATTCAAATAGGACTTGATTTGTTTCAAACCATACGTCAAGTTGAATGCCACTTAATCGTTTTCGTCAAACCTACTGCGAAAATATGTCATTGTGTCATTGTTTTGTTGACGGTAAGTGACAGTTTACATTCAACTACTGGTTACCATGGGTAGCGGGTTGTAATATTCTTCATTAAGTTCCTAGGGCAAAAAAGTAAATTGTCTACAAAACGCCTTTATTTACAAACATTTTATCTACGTTACATTAATTACAACTTATTTATATTAAATGTAAATGAACAATTAGAACAGTTAGAAACTTGAACAAGAGAATTAAGTTCCTTTTTTGAATCTAAGTTTATGTTTTCGGTAATATCAACATTTTCAATTTGTATATGTTCTTGATTTTCTTTGGTGCTAGGAACAATTACGCGGCTATCTTTCATTTCGTCTTCATTATTGAATTGCATGACTGAAGTTGAAGATGTGGATGCAGATTCTTCATACTTATTCTGATTATATAAAATTCTACTGGCAATTTCTAATTTATTTGTCATTGAATCTGCAACATAACTTTCTGCCACTGTTGTGGATTTCCAGCCACCGTGCCTCTTTAAGCCAAGAATGTCAATTCCCGTATCAGCCAAAAAAGTTGCTGACGTTCTTCTAAACGAGTGCCCAGTATAAGTTTCAGGATTTTTCAGTTTTAAAAATTCTGCTATTAGAGCAGGAATTTTTGCAAATGTGTTTTTACCTACTGGTTGATTCACACATTTTCCTGAACAATATTTCAGAAAAAATCGCCGATTTTCACTATTTCTTGGCCTGCAACTTATATATTTCCTAATTAAATCAACAAAATTTATGCGCTGTTCTTCTCGGTTAATGATCGTAAAAGTACGTTGCACTCCATTTTTAGTATCTGATATTGTTACTATTATTACAGAATTTTTATCTTCAACATTATCAGTTGTCATCTTACATAATTCGTCTTTTCTACAGGCCCCAGAAATTCCCATTATCATAACGACCTAGAACAGATAAATAACTTAATAACTGAGTTAAACGAAATAATCTGTTACTGTACCTTCATTAACAAATGTGTAATGTCAGGCGCTTCAATAAGGAATTTGTTCATATCGTCTCGACTAAATATACTACTCTTTTTGGGTTTATATCCATCATTTTTACGCTTTAAAAACGCTTTTAGTTTTGGATATTTGGAAATATCTTCATTGTCATTGATAAAAATGGTACTTTTTAACATTGAGTATTCGCTCCATAAACTGCTTGGAGATTTTAATTTTGTAGATCTATTTAAGAAATACGCCAGCAGCACTTTTTCTGTAATCACATCTGATTTCTTCTCATGGCACCAATTTTTGAAAATGTTATATGTTTCCATATACCGTTGTTGCGATTTAACCGGTAATAAATTGTGGGATGCTGCCTTTGCAGCCTCTTCTATTTCTTGAGACATGTTTTTAGAATCACAAATTGTGCACAAATTCAACTGACACACGCGTTTGAAATTTTTTTGAAATAAATATGTTTTATTTTCTTTTGTTGTCAAGGATACCTAATTTAAATCACAGCAACCTTTATTAATTATTGGTATGACAGCTATGCATCATAAATGAAAAATACTTAATTTTATTTATTTTAAAATGATATATAAGGTTTGACGAAAAATCTCATATGCACCTCGAGTCGTACAGTGCAATTTTTGGTCTCGAATGCTTGCAACACCTCGGCCCTTCGGGCCTTGGCGTTGCAAATTGCATTCTCGCCCAAAAAACTGCACCTACGACTCTTGGTACATAAATAACTATTATTGCCATAGAAAAATAAATATAATAGGGTTTGTTGTTGAGCTGTTTTCGTACCTTTGGGATAAATTAACGTTGCTGTGATTCAATGGTGCGAAACCCTGTGGACACGGGATATGTGTATAACATACAAAGTCTCTCACGTAAGCATCTCGAGTTCGATTCCTGAGAACGGCGGTATCCCCTTCAGAATTTATAGAAGGTTGTACGTTTTTCCCTGCTTCGGAGGGCACGTTACACGTTAAGTTGAGAATACCACCGACTTCAAAACACAGATGGCGTAAAATAAAACCTGGGCACCCCTATATATTTTGTATTTCTTAAGTTTAAGGTATGAACATTGTATAAATACAATGGTATGAAGATGAAATTTGGTATATGTAATACATTCTCGAAACGGGACATTTTTTGACATAGAACTTCCAGTTTCGCCAGAATTAACATCAACTTTGTTATTTTAAATAACAACCTGTATATTTACATATTTTTAGAATCTCCATTTAATTTTACGTGTCAAGTTTGAAACATTTTGACAACAAAGTAATTTTTTGCACACAATTTTATTTATTAATTTAGACGCTATGGCGTGCATAAAATGAAGTCAGGTGTGCCAATACTCAAGACAAATTATTTTAGAACTTTTGGATAACAATAAATTGTAACACTTGTATGACCACGTCCTAATTGAACTTATAATTTGCACACAGTTTATTTACAAAACAGCAACATCACTGATATAAATCCAAAAACATTTTTAGATCTTCTCGCACCTTACTCCCTGGGATTTAGAGTAATTTTAAAGCATTACTCTGTTTAAGGTAAAGGTTTTATAAACATGTTCCGCGATATTCAACACGGGAATTTGCAAAATGTTTAAAAAACGGGGAAAATAACAAATCAGCAACGTACTCACGTCTAGGTAAACTCCTGTAATTATCAGTTTCTTTTAATGTTTTTTTTTTTTTTGTAATTCGCCTTATGATGGTAGAAACTCAAACAATGTATTGAGATAAAAAAATTAATTTCACTTTTCGAATGATTAATATCCCATTTTATTTTGTTTTTGAACACATGCTTTATTTAAATTAAGCATTTATAAAAAAAAGTCTATACAGTTTCACTGTGCGTATTATTACTCAAGCTAAGCCATGTAAAACTGATATAGTCCGCTTAAACGCCCTGTACCATAGGTATTTCCACCATATCAACTTAATATTATAAATTAAGCTTCTTGTCAAGTGTGAAATATTTTATTTAATTGAAACATTTACAGCTTAATATGTTTTTTATTTGCTAAAACAATTCATTAAACATCTAATCCCTAACTGACCAAATTTGTGGATACTTATCTTTAATTTTTTTAAGTACGCTTGGTTCCAGTTTATTTCCATCTAAAAGTAGTTGTTTAAGTGCTGGAAGATTATTAAACGTATCGGGATCCAAATCGCTTATGTTGTTATTTTGTAAATCAAGCCATTCTAACTTGTTAAGCCCAGTAAAACTCTGATTGTTTACATTGTTCAATTTGTTATCGGCCAAATGAATTTCCTTCAATAAACAAAGATTTTGGAAAGCTCCAGCTTGTATGGTTTCAATTCCGTTTCTCTGCAAATACAGACATTGTAAACTTGGCACATTCTGAATTGTTTCCTTGTTGAAAACTGCGAGACTGTTATTAGCTAAATATAAAGTGTTAAGGGATTTTAACGGCTTAAATATGTCAGCGGGGAATTTTTCTATTCCGTTTTCTGAAAGGTCCAAGTCTACCAAGTTAGGCATTTTTGCAAAAACATCGCCTCTTAAATTCTTCAGTTGGTTTCCGGCCATCATGAGAAATTGCAGTGCAGGAAGAAACTCGAATATTTCAGGAGTTAAAGAACTAATGTGATTTTCACCAAGCCCTAGATATTTAAGTTCATTTAATCCTTCGAAGATCTCTTTGCTTAGTTCAGTTATTTTGTTGCGATACAGATTAAGGGAATCTAAATCTTCCAAATGTTTAAATGCCCCTGATTCGATTTTACAAATTTCATTATCATTCAGCTCTAAGCTTGTCAAAGATTTAAGTCCTTCAAATGCGCCCGATTTAAGGATTTTCAATTTTGTTTTGTCCAAATGAAGGTTGTTGACGCTTTTCAAGCCTGAAAAAACTTTGCAGTGTAAATCCTCGAGGTTATTACCCGACAAAACCAGAAACTGTAATTCTTCCAGGTCCGAAAAAGTATTCGGTTCGATATTACTAATCTGGTTATTTTCAAGAAATAACTCATACAATGTGGGTAATACTGCGAACGTTCCTGCTTTTAAAGTTTTCAAGTTGTTACTTGAAAGGTCTAGGATTTGTAACGAGGTTAGATTTTTAAACGCACCACGTTTGATGTCCTCCAATTGATTTTCAGAAAGAGTCAGAGTGTTTAACTTTGGTAAATTACTGAAAATGCCTTCTTGTAGAACCGTTAAATTATTTTTTGTGAGATCGATGGAAGTTAGGGCTACCAAATTTTGAAAAAGTTCGACAGGGAGATTGGTGATGTTGTTGCCTTCTAAGTAAAGACTTGTTAGATTGTTAAAGATTTTGAAGGTGTCCTTGTCGAAGGATACCAAGTGATTATTTGTCAAATTTAAGGAATTCACTGATGTAACGTGTTTTAACGAGTCGAGTTCCATGTTGGATATTTCGTTGTTGTTCAAATTGAGGGTTTCTATATTTTTAAGCCCCTCCAAAGACGTCGTTGTTATAAACTTTACTTTATTACCATCCAAGTATAAATACCTGAGTTCGTTGCTATGCTTAAACAAACCATTTGGTAGAACTGTAATTCTGTTGTTTTTTAATTCCAATATGTTCAATTTGTGCAGACCGTGAAATATGGTCGGTTCTAAATCGGATATAAAGTTATTCGATAAGCGTATCCGTTTTATTTCCGGGTTCCCAGCAAAAATCTCTTTGGGTAACTTTGCGATTTTATTTTCAAAAGCGTAAAACACTTCTAAATTATTCAAACTTGCAAGTAACTTCCCGTCTAAATGTTCCAAATTATTTGCTTGCAAGTAAAGTTCAGAAAGTGCCGGTAAGTCTTTAAATATGTCAGTTGGCAAGCACGAAAGGGAGTTTCGACTTAAATCCAATCTTTTCAGATTTTTCAAGTCTTTAAATGTGTTGTCTTCTAATTTTACCAATTTGTTGCTATATAAATCTAATTCAGTTACCGAATGCAAACCAGTAAGAACACCGTCTGGTAAATCTTTAATTTCGTTCTCAACAATGATGAGCTTCGTTAATTTTCCAAGCCCTGAAAAGGCGCTCGGTTCGATATTCCCCACGGTACACACGCCGATCTCTATTGCGTCTAGCGAAGTCAGTTTTTCAAAAGTTCCACTTGGGATGTTCGTGATATTGTTGAAAATAAGTTTAATCAGCGTTAAGTGTTCAAAATTTTCGAAAAGCTCCGGCTTTAAATAATCAACAGTGCTGTGTTGGATTTCTAAATCTTTATAATCTTCCAGCTTAGCATTATCGTTTTTTATGCATTGTTCGATTCCATTTTTGAGCTCGACTGCGGAATTAACGTTTTCACAAGCGATTGTTTGCCATAATATCAAATTGCATTGCCGAGGTTGTTCCTGGGTGGCGATGGGGCTCACAAATTGTATTCCAAGTAGAAGCAATGAAAAATAAGCGGGTGACAACATTTTTTACTTGAAATTTTGAACAATGTAAGCAAGTTGGCTTTGACTTTCCTTCGAAAACAACGATTTTTGACGATTTAGGTACTGATTGTTTTTTTGTTAATATTCATTTAAGGTTATGACGTAATTATGTAATTTGAAATATAATTTTGTTTTAATAAAACTTGAAGTAATAAAATAAAATTTCATTTAAAGTAATTTATGAGTAATTGTTACTACAATACCGATACGAAACTCAACTCAATTTTAACTAACAAGCAATATTTATAGCATTCACAAATTATCAGAAGGTCCAAACTACTTACTAATGGAAAATATACTGCCTTCCAAAAAAAGTGCAACACCTTGAGGCCGTTGGCCGATTTTCATAAATTTTTCACAGAACAAGTATTTCGACGATACGAACAAATGATTAAAATTTCAGATATCTAGGAGCCGTTTTTTGTTTGTTTTTTACCTTGGTAACAATAAAACGAAAGAAATTGTTTTGTGTTTTTCCTGGTTGTTATCTGTACATTTTTGAAAATAAGTACGATACAGTGAACTACAAGAGTGTTAAAATGCCTAGAGTTCGTCAACCTCGACAGTACCATCATTTGACTGAGCTCCAGAAAGGCCAGATTATTGACCTAAAAAATCAAGGTAGTTCTTTTCGCGGAATTGCGAGACAAATCGGTTGTAATGCTGCGACTGTTATGCAATGGTGGCGAAGATAGAATGAGGAGGCCAATTATCGTCGACGAAATGGGTCTGGTCGTTCCAGTCTACACTGAACGTGAAGATCAACGTCTTCGAGTAGTGGCTGTCAGAGATCAATTTACCTCAACACGAGCAGTGGGAAACGAGTGGGTTGCAGCAATAGGACGTCCGATCTCAACAAGCACCGTCTATAGAAGAATTAGTTCTTTTGGGCTATGTTCGCCCCGTCCTCTGTTAACCTTTCCCCTCACTTCTAACTAGAGCCCGTTTGTCTTCCATACCTTCAAGGTCTAAAGGAGCCTATTTTACAGCAGGACAATGCACTTCCTCATAGGGCAAGGGCTTCGATGCAGTTTCTGGAAAGTGCCAACGTTGACGTACTTCCATGGCCTGTTTGCTCTCCTGATTTGTCCCCCATCGAACATGTGTGGGATATGATGGGAAGAAAGGTGGGGCATTTGTGCTATCCCCCTAACAACTTGGAAGATCTCCGCATGGCCTTAAAAGAGGCATGCGATGGCTTGTCACAAGCAGCCATCGACCTTGGAAGCATGCCTCGTAGGGTTAATGAGTGCTGGGAAAATCGTGCAGGACCTACGCATTATTGATTTTTTCTTAAACTTTTAGTGTTACGGTTTTCAAAATCTAATCATTTGTTTGTATCATTGAAACACATATTCTGTGAAAATTTGAATAAAATTGGTCAACGGCCTTTTTTTGGAAGGCAGTATATTACTAATCACTTAATGTTCGATTGAAATTTTAAATATTGATTCTTTGATAATTTTCTGGACGTTTTTACTTTCTAATCTATTTAACAATAATACGGAAAATTTATGAATTCGATGTGGGAAACTATGTTATACATAATTCCTCCCCCTCTAAGTCAGAACGTCCTCGTTCTGTTTTTCTTTATGGTCCTGTTTATGATTGATATCAAATAATGGTATAACACCCTCTGTTGGTTTTTTCTTCGAATTAAAGCGTATCTTATGTCTAAGTGCATGTATACATTATAACAAACACAGTAAAAAGTATATTACGATGGTTTTAGAAAAATGTGCGAAATGTAATATTGGATGCAAATGAATAGGTCCATTTAATGACCCTACTTCTTATCTTAAATTAGTAAAATCATTTAAATTCTTTAATTGAAGATTTGCATAGTTTATTTGCATGATAATTGTCAATTTTAATCTGATTCTCTTTATTTCTACGGTTGAAAGACTTACAGAAATTAACTTCATTGGATTTAACAAGTAACGCCTTCGAAGAACTCCCACCAGACTTATTCAGGGGTTTGTCAAGTTTGCTTTCCATACAGTTCCAAGGAAATACCCTAGTCGAATAAAAAATTATCCAGGATTTTCAAACCATAACCTGATCCACAACAAAATTGAGTATCTGTACAGTTCATTATTTCATAAATTGGAAATTTAACTGAATTTCTTGTTTCTGACAACAAAATTAGCGAAATACTCGAAAATCTTTTCCGTAATAACAAAAAAATAAAAAACATTACACGAATATTTTGCATAAAAGTACGCCACACGGCACTTTCTGTCACGCAATTTTTAACGAGAAACGGCATTTCTGTGGTATCTCAGCCCCCCATACTCCCCCGATCTGTCACCATGTGACTTCTTTCTCTTTCCGCAGTTGGAAAAACGCCTCAGGGGACGTCATTTTGAATCTGTGGACGTCATTCAAAAAACCGACTGAAAGTAATTCCACTGAAGGACTTCCAGTACTGCTACGAGGAGTGGGAGAAACGTCTCCGGTGCTGTGTGGCCCCTCCCAAGGGAACTACCTTGAAGGTGATAATATTAAATTGTAAATAAGAGGTAAATACAGAGTTTTACCTGGTAACACTGCAAGCCTCATGCCGTACTTCCCGCGTAGATAGGCATCTGTTCTACTCGCAGTACGGGTTTCACCTTGCTATCGTCAATACGCCATTGTTACTAAACTGTGTTTTTGTAGTGTGTCATGGAAATGAATCAGTCGAAGTTAGAGCCACGTTATGCGATCAAGTTTTGTGTCAAACTTGGTACAGGGAGCAAGCTTTATCAAAGGCCCAGGTTTTCAGACGGCTCAAGGCCTTTTTAGAGGGCCGTGAAAATGTTGAACATGAACCTAAATCAGGCCGACCCTCCACTTCTATGTCAATATCCTTGTATCTAAAGTAATTAAGCTGAATACGCCATTAATATAAATAAAGAAGAAAACTGTTCCTTAAGGAATGCCACAGTCTACTTAGAGGAATTGCTTAATTCCTCCCGAATATGCTTTTTGCTTCACTATCTACTATCCATAATCATACATCTTTGAGACATCTGATATTGTTTGAGAAAATACAAAAACGCCTAAAAACAGATTTGCGATATTTGCTCAACCTTCACCTTCCACAAATTAATCTGAACTATGGATGCGTTTCTGGGTTAATTAAAAATTATCATTCAAACATTAAAGAAGATGAATTCGGATTTCATAATAAGTATGTAGTGTAAAGGAATCGCTACCAACTTAGAGAACATAATAAATGTGAAGCTCTGAAAAAACACTGTTCGTTGTTTTTGTTATACAACCATCTGTAGTGTAAGTGAAACTTGGTTTATTCTCTGTCCACTGTAATTGAAGACTGTTTTAAGTGACATAACAATAAACTTTTAAAACGCAAGTAGATACTGTCTGTAACATGTGGAATAACTAGGGACAACTTGACTCATTTATTGCTGAATTCAAATAAGGATAAATAAATAAGATATGTAATTTTTATCAAAAACGTGATAAACATAACGTAACAATTTCCTGGCATTACAATATAATAACGAATGGCCATATAATAGTTATTTATATACCAAGGGCGTAAAGATGCTTTTATGGCTTGAGACGTGATTTTGAGCCCGAGGCGCCAGTCGAGGGCTAAAGACACGTCGAAGGCCATAAAAGCAAGTTACGCCAGTGGTACATACATAATTTTATACACGATCGAAGATTTTAAAACTGAAATAAAAGGAATAAATTAATTTTCTACCCACATCGAGTAGTTAGTTGCTCAATTATTTTAATTTTTTACTGACAACAGTCAAATGGTTGAAGCATTTACGCCTAGGAATATTCACATAAATAATTGTATTAACTGTGTTGCTAATACAAATTACCCTAAATAGAGTTCTAATAAAGAGCATACATTCGATTTTAATTTAAAAAAAATTTTTATAAGACTGCTAAACTGTTTATCAATTTTTGACGTTTCATTATAGACCGGCGGCCTATAAAGACACCCACGGGCTATAAATAGACGTTTATGTCAAACAAATTCAGACATAATTGACACATTATAATGCGATCGTGCATAAATACCATTTATGCACGATCGCATTATAATGTGACAATTATGTCTGAATTTTTTTGACATAAACGTCTCTTTATAGCCCGTGAAACGTCAAAAATTGATAAACAGTTTAACAGTCTTATAAAGAATTTTTTTAAATTAAAATCGAAAGTATGCTCTTTATTAAAACTCTATTTGAGGCAATTTGTATTAACAACACAGTTAACACAATTATTTAGGTGAATATTCCTAGACGCAACTGCTTCAACCATTTGACAGTAGTTAGTAGAAAAAAAAATAATTGAGCAACTCGATGTGGGTAGAAAATTAATTTTTGCACAGTCGCCTCTAAAGTTGACGTTTTACAAATTCTAAACAGTTGCAAAAGTCGATGTTTACAAAACGACTGCCGTAACTAACACGTAAAGATGGTATCGAACGCATAATGAACTTTCATGATGTGCATCTTCAGTCGCGGCCAATCCGATGTCACGTACTGGCAAATGTTTTTTCTTTTATTCTTTACTTGTCACATTAAAAACCTACGTACGAATGTTGTACGAAATTATAAAATAAGTATAAAAACTGTTTTCAGTTTATTGAAATGAATTACTACAATATGGAAAACGAAATTAATAATTCCGAAAAAGATAAAATGAATTATTACAATATGGAAAACGAAATTAATAAATTCTAGAATAAAAAATTTTTAAATTTGGGTATAATCTACTATTTGAATTTATACTGCGTCTGTGCAAAAAATAATGTATGCAACACGTGTGTAAATAAGTTTTATGGCATTCGTTCGGATTTTTTCGTGACTCGACTTCGTCTCATCACGAAACTCCCAAACTCATGCCATAAAACTTAATTTTAGTAGGCAATGTCCTCCCTAGGGAGAAAAATAAGTTCTTCTCCCTAGGGAGGAAAATAAAATTTTCTCCAAATAAAATTGATAACAAAATCAGAATTTATTTATTAACATTAATTGTACAATTATTAAGATTACTAAAAATGATCTTAGATGATACAGATTCAATAACATTTTCAATATTTTGAGAATCCACTTTTGAACTTACAACCTGCTGTTGTGAAATACAATTAGGGATTTGATTTATATAAGTTGAAGTCACCCAATTGTTATATTTCGAGAATTTCCTGACGACGTTTCTCCACACATAATTTGATTGGCAACACAACACTTAATAGCGATGGATTCATCTAAATAGCCCTCAGCCACCGCTGTTGATCGCCATCCTCCGTGTCGTTTTAGACTTAAAAGATCTCCTCCGGCTTCTACCAATAACGATGCTGAGCTACGCCTGAAGCTATGTCCGGTGTAACCTCGAACGTCGGATAATTGAAGATACTCTGCAATTTTGTATGGAATTTTTGCCATAGTGTTTCTACCTACGACTTGAACTGTACATTTCCCCTTTCTATAATTGAAGAAAAATCGCGAATGCTCTATATGTTTCGGCCGTAAAGCAAAATACTTCCTATAAATTTCAATTATATTCACACCATTAATTGAGTTATTTGTAATAGTGAATATTCTCTGGATGCTAGTTTTTGAATTTGGAATCTTGATTACTAAAAGGTCATCCTTACCTTGAATATCATTCACCATCATATTGGCCAGTTCTTGAGAACGACAGGCTCCACATACTCCCATAATTTAGACAACCTGTCAAAATAAAAAAATAAAATTAAAATTAAAAAACAAAATAAACCTACCTTCATCAATAAATAATCGAGGTCTTGAGCTTCTGAAATAAATCTATTTTTTCACAGTCGCCTCTAAAGTTGACGTTTTACAAATTCTAAACAGTTGCAAAAGTCGATGTTTACAAAACGACTACCGTAACTAACACGTAAAGATGGTATCGAACGCATAATGAACTTTCATGATGTGCATCTTCAGTCGCGGCCAATCCGATGTCACGTACTGGCAAATGTTTTCTCTTTTATTCTTTACTTGTCACATTAAATACCTACGTACGAATGTTGTACAAATTAATAAAATAAGTATAAAAACTGTTTTCAGTTTATTGAAATGAAGTACTACAATATGGAAAACGAAATTAATAATTCCGAAAAAGATGAAATGAATTATTACAATATGGAAAACGAAATTAATAAATTCTCGAATAAAAAATTTTTAAATTTGGGTATAATCTACTATTTGAATTTATACTGCGTCTGTGCAAAAAATAATGTATGCAACACGTGTGTAAATAAGTTTTATGGCATTCGTTCGGATTTTTTCGTGATTCGACTTCGTCTCATCACGAAACTCCCGAACTCATGCCATAAAACTTAATTTTACACACTTGATACATAAATAACTATTATATCTTCCCTGCAAAACACATTCGCCTTTTTGGCTCTATATCCAAGGCTTTGTCTTTTCAAAAAAGCAGTCAGCTTCTCAGACTTGATATTTACATTATCCTTAATCGCCAGCGTTGTTCTCAGCATAGAGTATTTACTCCAAAGTGATGATTTTAATGTTTTGGACTTGCTTGAAAAATACACCAAAATGACATCGTCTGTAATCTTTTTGACATTTCTTGACACACGCCATTGTTTAAATACATTATATTCCATTTCGTATTTTTCTCTAGATTTTTGTGGAAGTAGATCCAACGATACAACTTTAGCCTCTTCAAGTAAATCTTGGGGAACGTTTTCTTCAGAATCATTACCAGAATCCATTTAGTCCAGTCAAATGGTAATTTAGCTTTGCATTTTGGGTAGGCAGCGATTTTTTTTATCGGTGTGTAGAGAGGTCAGTGGTGAATCTAAATCAGAGTTTTCGGGGTGGTAACCCCCTCCATTTGGCCACCATCTTGATAAGAAGGGTTAATTCGTTTTTTGGATATACCTCTGTAGTCGAGAATCTTACAAAAAGTTTGTATAAAGCTTTTTTGTAGAGAATCGTATTATCTATTATTTATTATTAATAACTTTTTTACATAGCATTAATAATAAAAAGGTTATAAGCCGGAAAAGACAAAAAATTTAGAGGTTACAACTTTTTTATAATTAATGCTACGTAAAAAAGTTATTAATAAAACTTATAGAGAATGCGATTTCCTACAAAAACGTTTTCAACAAAATTTTTGTAAGACTTACGGATACAAAGATATAGTCGAAAAACTAATTAACCCTTCTTTTCAAGATGGCGACCAAATGGAGAGGGGGATACCACCCCGAAAATCCTCATTTAAACTTACCACTGACCCCCTTACACATCGTCAAAAATCGTTGCCTACCCAAAATGCAAAGTTTACCTTTTTATTTCAACCATTTGATTGGACTAGTCCAGTCAAATGGTAATTCAATTTGCATTTTGGGTAGGCAGCGATTTTCTTTTTGCGATGTATGTGGGGGTCAGTGGTGAGTCTAAATCCGGATTTTTGGGGTGGTAACCTCCTCCATTCGGCCGCCATCTTGAAAAGAAGGGTTAATTAATTTTTCGGCTATATCTCTGTAGCCGTGAGTCTTACAAAAGGTTTGTACAAGGCTTTTTTGTAGAGAATCGTATTATCTACAACTTTTATTAATATGACCCCACCACCCCACCCCCCAAGTCGGCCACCATCTTGAAAAGAAGGGTTAATTAGATTTTCGGCTATATCTCTGTAGTCGTGAGTCTTACAAAAAGTTTGTGTAAAACTTTTTTGTGGAGAACCGTATTCTCTACAATTTCTATTGATAACTTTTTTACGTAGCATTAATAATAAAACAGTTATAAGCCCTTAAGTTTTTATCTTTTCAAGCTTATAACTTTTTTATTATTAATGATACGTAAAAAAGTTATGAATAAAAATCGTGCATAATACGATTCTCCACAAAAAAGCTGTATACTAATTTTTTGTAAGATTCCCTACTACAGAGATATAGCCCAAAAACCACCTAACCTTTCTTTTCAAAATGGCGGCCGAATGGAGGGGGTTACCACCCCGAAAACCCCGATTTAAACTTATCGCTG
Source organism: Melanotus villosus (assembly GCA_963082815.1). Classification (NCBI taxonomy): domain Eukaryota; kingdom Metazoa; phylum Arthropoda; class Insecta; order Coleoptera; family Elateridae; genus Melanotus; species Melanotus villosus. The sequence goes on from OY720426.1 coordinate 46,108,043, forward strand.
ACCCCTCTACACAACGATAAAAAAAAATAGCTGCCTACCCAAAATGCAAAGTTTGCCTGTTTATTTCGACCATTTGACTGGACTAATTGATGAAAACCCACAAATTGTGAAAATAAACAAATTGTTTGTAAAAAAACAAAACTGCAATAGCAACACTACCTTGGAAACGACGCACAACATACTGTATCTTGATAAACGAAATTTAGAACGAAATCCAAAATAATAAATCATAGAAATGATTTTAAAAGTGAGTCGTAGAAAAAATTATATGTATAACACTGGAGGAAAGCCTTCTTCTCTCCCTTGGATGATTAATGCCTTCCGCTAACGCGTAGGGCATTAAACTTCATCCGCGGGAGAGAATACATGGCTTTCCTCCCTAGTTATACAAATAACTATTATTTGCCAGGTAAAACATTTTAAACAAACAAAGTCTTCGTTTTCCAACCACTGCTTTTATATCCTTCTTCAATTCGATTTTCAAATTCTTTTCATTAAAACATCTTGAAAGGGATATAAGCTCTCCCTACAAATGCGTTTATGCACCCAATAACTAAGACAAGCCACTGTCAAAATCATTCTAAAATAATTCCCCACTTTACATCAAAAATGAAAAGAACAACAATATTCAAACTATATATGTAGGTATGTTACTCTCGTTGACCAGCTTGCACCAACCCTGTCAAGCAAACGAAGAAGAAGCACTCTGCAATTTAACAGATGAAAAGTTTATCAGCTGCTCTAGAGTACATTCTGAAACTCGCCTCAAAGAAGGGGTCAAACAAGTTATAACTAAAGAAAAGGCCTTTCGATGGACTACAGTAACGTTGATTACTTAAAACCAGATTTATTCAACGAACTGAAATATTTAACATCGTTTAAGAATACTGATTGTAACACTATGAAGATACCAGAGGCCACATTTGAAACATTAAAATCGTTAACAGAGCTTCCAGCTTCAAATAACTTCTTCCATTATATAAAAGCTTGGCGGTAAGACTTTAACAGGAATGGACAGTTGTTGAAGTTAACTCTGACCCTCAACAGCATGGTTTATTTGATGGATTAACTGCAGTAAAAGAGTTAACATTGTCCTACAACGACTTAAAACTAACAAAAAGCGACCATTTGAAAGACTTAAATATGGGTTAACTTCATTGGATTTATCTTTTAATAGCATCGAGAAACTTCCAGCAGACTTATTCAAGGGTTTGTCAAATATGCTTTCTATTCAGCTACAAGGAAATTCCCTGGTTGAATTACCAAAGAATATTTTCCACGCCCTTTGGATTAACGACCGATTTAACAGACAAATTAAAACAATAAAAAACTTTGATACAAGTTTTATTCGTGACGTTTCGATCTTGGTTTTAGATCCTTATCAAACTATAACAATAATTAAAAATTAGTCAAGAAGTAAAAAACTAAAAAGGAGTTGTAATAGTAAAAAAATTTAAAAATTAAATAATTACCTGTGAGTTAGAAACAACCAAAAAGATTATTGATAAATTTGCTAGTAAACACATTATGTTTAGAAAAATCAAAAGACTCGAGCACCAAAAACTTTATTGTAAACACATGTTGAAATTTAGGATGGTTGGTTCAACAATTTAATATTTTCCACGATTTAATCCATCTTTCAAACTTCAATCAAATTGATCATCAGGACAACTTACTATCGAAAAATGGGATAATTTAAGCGAATTTCTTGCTTATTACACTAACATTAGCGAAATACAATAAAAAAATAGAAAAATTAGATTTCTCTTTTAGTGCCGTAAATATTTTGCATGCAAATTCGTTTGAAGGACTGAAAGAGTTAAATGGGTTGGATTTACGCAATAACCACCTTAAGAAATTGATTGATAATATGTTTCATGATCACAAGAAATTAAAAAAAAAATTGTATCTGGTAATAAACAGCATTCTGTCGGTGCTGCATTAACTGGGTTAAGTCCTAATTTAGAAGACCTTTTGTTGGAGCAAAACGAAATAAATGCGTTCAAGGACCTCTTCGCACTCACAAATCACACACAATCAAATTACTAACTTAGATAAGGATGTGTTTAAAGGTCTGCCAGAGTTAGAATATTTGTATCTTTCTGATAATGAAATTACAAACCTTTCTGAAGGCATCTTTAACGACTTTCAGAGTTTAACTACCTAGTTTGTATTTGAATGCGAATTATTTAACATCTTTAGCAATGTATTCAGTAACATACAGTGCTTTCGTAAAGTAGTGAATAAATTCGATAAAACATTTTAGAAGGGTTTTCACAGAAAATCCTCGGACACGTCAACCTTATTTTTTAAAAGTGCATCTTTTGTGATAATTATAATTTTACGATCGTCTTTTGTTTTCGCACTATGACGTCCCCATATTTTTGTTCACGAATTTGGATACAGCACATTTTTCTGAGTACGACAATGTCAATTACGTATGACCTTGAAGAGGAAAGTTTTCGAAATAATCAGTCCCAAAGTTTCAAAAATGTATGGTAAAGTTATTACAGTAGACCATTAATAATTATCAAGGAAGCGCTGGAAACAAAAGACGGTTTCTTTTGTCTTGGATACTGTCAGGAAGTCAACGGTGCACAATTTGAATATTTAATTTAGTTGTTTTTTGAATTTAATCATTACCTTAAATTTAGTATTTCGAAAATTTTTCTCTTCAAGGTCATATCAATTTGACATTGTCGTACTCAGAAAAACGTGCTGTATCTAAATTCATGAACAAAAATATGAGGTGCCATTTAAAAAAAATTGACGATGACGTCATAGTGCGAAAACACCAGACGATCGTAAAATTATAATTATCAAGAAAGATGCACTTTTAAAAAATAAGGTTGACGTGTCCGAGGATTTTCTGTGAAAACCCTTCTAAAATGTTTTATCGAATTTATTCACTACTTTACGAAAGCACTGTATATTAATTGATTTGTATTTAACTGACAACTAAATTGAATACATAAAACCTGAAAGTTTTAAAAATTTAGGTAATATCACCTGGTTCTCTCTCTCAAAAAATGCTTTAAAATTCTTAGAGGAGGGAACTTTCGAAGGCTTATGTTCCCTAACGCTCTTGACAGTTAACAATAATCCCATTGAAGTTATTCGACCCGGTGGCTTTAAAGGTTTGCATCAATAAGAAATCCTTGATTTAGAAGAAATCGAAATCACGAATTTATTACCAGGGACGTTTGCCGACCTGCTTAAATTAAATTTGCTTTATATAAAGAACACAAAATTACAAATAAATACTTCGATCTGCTGTATTTCAGGAATTAAACAGTTTAGAAAATTTAAAGGTAGATAATAACGAAATACAACCAGGTGCCCTTGGGTTTGAAAAATTTATATTGTCTTGACTTATCCGCCAATAACCTCGTTGAAATAAATGAAAAGGCTTTTATGAAATTACAAATTTAACAAGTTTAGATTTAGGTGGCAATCAGATTGTGGAGTTAGACAAAGAAATGTTTGTAGAGCTTAAAGAATTAACCACTTTAAGATTGGAGGGCAACCAAATTAAAAATTTAATTGTAGAAGTGTTAGAACATATTCAGGGACTTGAGTGATAACAAACTACAACATCTGAAAAACAAAGTGTTCACCAAGTTAACCAAAGTACTTTCGAACTGACAAAGAATCAAATCGAAACATTATACTTAGGCAAAAATAATTTAAAACTAATCGACAGACCATCATCTAAATTGAAATATTTATATTTACTTTTTCTAACACTAATATCTTATACTGTTTCTATGGTGCATAAGAGCTCACTTGTTATGTTGCCTTTAAAATACGCTTTTCTCTATAAAATACGTCGTCAATGACAGCGTATTTTATAGGCCTTTAATAGTTATTTGTAATACAAGTGTTGAAAGCTTGCGTTTGCCACACGAATGTGAAGTTTGCAGCACGAACGATAGTGAGTGCTGCAGTCACATGAGTGTGGCAAATACAAGCTTTCAACACATGTATTACACACTATTTTTTCTACAACCACAAAAAATTTAAATATTTCTGCAAAATCAAATCTGACATTCATCAAATGTCATTTATGACATTTTGATTTGCGTGCGGAAAGTAAACAAATTAGCGTGTGGAAAGTAAACTTTCCGCACGCTAATTTTCACTTGTTCGGCAAACACTCATTTTCAATACTCGTATCTATGGAGACGAAGTCTGAAAATCCCACTTTCCATGGTGGTTGTAGAAAAAATACGTTTTTCTCTATAAAATACGTCGTTGCATCGCAATCTTCGCATTTTGTGTATTGTGACACGCGTCTCAAATAATAATTTATTAAAATTTCTAACAATATATTAGTGAAAGAAAATTTAAGATATTAGTGTTAGAAAAAATTTTGAAGACAACTCGTGTTTTATAGTTTAAAAATATCGGTCTATCAAATCCTCGGCTCACTTCGTTCGCTCGGATTTGAACTACGACCTTCATTTTTAAACCTTCTATAAAACACTAATTGTCTTAATAGCTATAATAATCAAATAGAAACAATATAGCCTAGCTTTTGAACATTTCAACTAGCTACAATTTCTGGATTTGGATAATAGTAAATTACATCACTTGGATGAGAACGCCCTGAGTGGACTAAATAGCTTAAACACAATCTATTTGCAAAACAACGGCATCACTGAATTTAAATATATAATTTATAATATGCCCATCTAGACGGAAATGATTTGAAACAAGATGTGCTCGATAAAATAGCTAAAAAGCTTTCTTAACCGTTTTGTAGATTCTGGATTAAGTTTGCTGTTTAAACTATTATTGTTAACCACGATAATTTTGTTAATTATAAAACCGACTGTACAAACAATGGCCCGATAATAAAATACACAAAGTAATTTTAATTTTATTTTCTAAATCCTTATCTAATTCTGAAAGGTGATCCTTTACAATACAAAGGAAAACTATCATTTTTTTAAGTTTATGCACAGCAAACTGACTCTTTAAACCCAAATTATTTATCAGCGTTTTTGAAGGGCTTAGGAAAAACACCTACAAATAACATTTCTGCAATATGTTGGATACTTTAGCATTTAGTTGGATGCTTCGTTATTTTTATATTTTTACTTATATTTGTTTCCTTAGATGATAATATTTCATTTGTTTTAATCATTTTCAATAGGATGTTTAGCTTGCCACTTAAAACGTATGATTTATGATTTCTTTGTGTCATATTTGAGTAAGGGTTAAAACATGCACTTTCACACCAAATATAATCCAGATGGGGTGCCATCCAGTTAAACAACGATCTTTTGTTTTACATGCCTGCTGTCAGGGATTTATAAAAGCAGACACATTTTGTTTTAAGGCAGAATCATTGGCACACTCGAAGTGAGAAGTTATTTTGTATGTTCGATATTTAATGTTATTTTGTCAGTGTTTTTCTAATAAACAAGTTTACAATATTAAATTGCATTTATTTCCTCAACGTGGAACACAACAAATACTAAGTTAATCTTAATGTTCTACTAATTAAAAGCTAAATTTGTTTACGATCTATGTAATTAAAAATAATCATAAACAATTAAATAAGGTAAATTCGAATCAAAGCTATGAAAATTGCATAATAATAAACAAGAATCCCCACCAATTTATAAAAGGTTATAAAAATGTGAAATTAAGTTTTTTTAAATCTAAGTAAAACTAAGTTTATTCTCTTCTTCTTGACATGGAAATTTCACAAGTTTCTAGGTATAATGTGGCAAAATTTTTAGTTACATTCGTATTACCAGAGCTTTTCTCTGACTGCTTTCTATTTTGTGTGGGAAATATCGTGTTCCGTGTTCCCTAATCCTCCTTCTCATTCATGACAAAATTTTCAATTACATTGATATTAATTGAAAGCGCCAGAAATTTTGAGTAACTGCCAATTTCGAAATTATGTGGGCTAAACCATCCCCCAACCGGTTAAATAGGTCTTAATTTGGTTTGATATTGTAATATTTCCTTTCTTATATTGCCTAATATAAGTAAATAACAATTAAAATCACAGAACACTATAAGTCTATATTTAAAATTTGTTAAATTTAGTTATACCGGGGCATGCAAATGTATCCGTTGTTTGCCCTACAATTTACTAGCGATCAGCTGATGGCCTGATGACGTCACATGCACCCGCTCAGTTGGGTTACATTACTGTGTCGCAAAATTCCGAACCTAGGCGTTTTCGACCGATATAAATCGTTCAAACACTTTAAACTTGCACTAACTACACCTCCCCGCTAGGAGGAATAGGTAGGTTGTGTTTGTTTTGTGTTTTTTAAGCAGCAAACGAACAGCGTACAAGTTGCTCAGTTCATGCAAACGAACGCAATATGTTGCGGTAACTAAGCAGTTTGGAGTACGCAAATGAACAGATGTAGTAAGTAGTCACTTGTGTGGATTAAACTTGTTATTATATTATTGTAAGTACACTTTTGATTAATTACTGTGTTTTAACCAGTGTAATTTATTGTGTTGGCCCATAGTTAGCCATCACATTAAATGAATATTAACAAACTACAATCAGTAAACACTCAAAATTCGTTGTTTTTCGAGTAAAGGTGAAAGCCCACTTGCTTAAATTGTTTTTAACTTCAAAATTTCAGATTTGTCACTGTTTTTACTTGGAATACAATTTGTGGGCCCCATCATGAGTCAAGAACAACCTCCAACTTGTAATTTGAAGTCCGGGAAAGCAATCGCTTGTGCAAACGTTAAGTCCGCAGTTGAACTAAAAAATGGAATCGAACTATGCATAAAGAAAGATAATGTCAAGCTGGAAGACTTTGAAGGTTTAGAAATAGAAAACAGCAATGTTGATTATTTAAAACTGGAGCTTTTAGAAAATTTTAAGCACTTATCGAAGATCAAACTAATTTCCAACAATATCACGAACATACCAAATGGAACTTTTGAAAATTTGAGTTCGTTAAACGAAATACAAATCGGTTTCGGTACTGTGGGGAATATCGAACCCAAAGCATTTTCAGGGCTTGAAAAATTAACGAAGCTGTTCATTTTTGGAAACGAAATTAAAAATTTACCAAAAGGTATTCTTGACGGTTTGCATTCGCTAACCGAATTGGAATTACACAGCAACAAATTAAAAAAATTCTCCAAAAATTTCGTGAAGGGCTTGGGTACCCTTAGAGATTTGGATATGTCGTGTAATGAAATCAAATCAATTCCTTCTGATGCGTTCGAGGGACTTTCCTTCTTAGAAAAATTAAATTTCAGCAATAATAAATTGGAAAATTTAGAAGCCAACACATTTAAAGACTTGAAACAGCTCAAAAGGTTAGATTTAAGTAGAAATTCCGTTTCTTGCTTGCCGGTTGACATATTTAAAGACTTGCCTGCACTTTCTGAACTTTACTTGCATGAAAATAATTTAGAACATTTAGACGGGAACTTACTGGCGACTTTGACTAACTTAGAAGAATTTTACGCTTCTGGAAATAAAATCACGAGGTTACCCAAAGAGATTTTTGCTGGGAATCCGGAAATGAAACAAATACGCTTATCGAATAACTTTATATCCGATTTAGAACCGTCTGTATTTCACGGTCTGCACAAATTGAAAATATTGGAATTAAATAACAACAGAATTAAAGTTCTACCAAATGGTTTGTTCAAGGACAGCAACGAACTCAGGGCTTTATACTTGGCTCGTAATAAAGTAGAGTTTATAACAACGACAACTTTGGAGGGGCTTAAAAACATAGAAACCCTCAATTTCGACAGTAACGAAATATCAAACATCGAACTCGATTCGTTAAAACACGTTACATCAGCGAATTCCTTAATTTTGGGAAATAATCACTTGGTGTCCTTCGATAAGGACACCTTCAGAGACTTTAACAACCTAAGAAACATTTACTTACAAGGCAACAACATCACCCATCTCCCTGTCGAACTTTTCCAAAATTTGGAGGCCCTAACTTCCATCAATCTCACAAAAAATAATTTAACCATTCTACAAGAAGGCATTTTCAGTAATTTACCTAAGTTATACGGTCTCGCACTTTATGAAAATCAGTTGGAGGACATCAAACCTGGCGCGTTTAAAAATCTAATCTCGTTAAAAATCCTTTCTCTTTCAAGTAACAACTTAAAAATTATAAAAGCAGGCACGTTCCAAGGATTATCCACGTTGAATTATTTAACTTTCGAAAATAACCAGATCAGTAATATTGAACCAAATACTTTTTCAGAATTAGGAGAATTAAAGTTTCTGATTTTATCAAAAAACAGCATCGAGAATTTACAATCTAAGGTTTTTTCCGGTCTGAAAGGACTCTACATGCTTGATTTGGACAAAACAAAATTGAAAATCCTCAATTCGGGCGCATTTGAAGGACTTACATCTTTGAACAGATTAGCACTGAATGATAATGAAATTAGCAAGATTGAATCGGGAGCATTTAAAGGTTTGGATAAATTAGATTATCTTAAGCTGTATGGCAACAAATTAACTGAACTAAGCAAAGATATGCTTGAAGGATTAAATAAACTCAATTCTCTAGAGCTTGGTGAAAATCTTATTAGTTCTCTTACTCCCGAACTATTCGAGCCTCTTCCTGAATTGAGATTTCTTCGAATGGGTGGAAACCAACTGAAGGATTTAAAAGGTGATGTTTTTGAAAAAACGGCCAATTTAGAACAGTTGGACCTTTCAGAAAACGGAATCGAAAAATTACCCGCCGAGATTTTCAAGCCGTTAAAATCCCTTAACAATTTGTGTTTAGCTAATAACAGTTTCGTAGTTTTCAACAGGGAAACTATTCAGAATTTACCAAGTTTACAGTATTTGTATCTGCAAAACAATCGAATCGAAACTATACAACCTGGAGCTTTCCAACATCTTAGTTTATTGAAGCAGCTTAATTTAGCCAACAATGAACTGAAATATGTAAATGATCAGAGTTTTGCTGGGCTTAAGGAGTTACATTGGCTTGATTTACAAAATAACAGCATAAGCGACTTGGATTCCGATACTTTTAATTATCTTCCAGGGCTTAGTAATGTATTTTTAGATGGAAATAAAGTGGAAGCAAACGTACTTCAAAAACTTAAAGAAAAATATCCAGTAATTCCCCTGAAATAATGGATTAATTTTTTTTTAATTGTTCATGAAAAGCATAAATTAAGCTGTAAAATGTTCATCTAAATATTATGTAAATGCTCAGCTAATAAATCATGTTTTTAGGATTATTATTATTTACTAATCCGTTTAAAAGGTAACATTCTATTTTGTCAATAAGCTATTTGATCTTCTACTATCATGAATCTGCAACTTTAAAATTTGGATTCGAAATGATTTAAGTAAGCCAAGTTTGCAGTATTTGTCCCAAATCGAAACTATACAACCTGGAGCTTTCCAACATCTTAGTTTATTGAAGCAGTTTGATTTAGCCGACAATGAACTAAAATATGTAAATGATCAGAGTTTTGCTGGGCTTAAGGAGTTATATTGGCTTGATTTACAAAATAACAGCATAAGCGACTTGGATCCCGATACTTTTAATAATCTTTCAAAACTTAGTAAGGTATTTGTAGATGGAAATAAAGTTGAACCAAGCGTACTTCAAAAAATAAAAGAAAAGTATCCCTGAAATAATGGATTAATTTTTTTTAAATTGTTCTAACAAATGAAAAGCATAAATTAAGCTGTAGAATTCTTAACTAAATAATATGTAAATGCTCAGCTTAAATAAATCATGTTCTTAGGATTACTTTAATTTACTAATTGGTTCAAAATGTAACATTCCATTTTTTTTTTCAATAAACTATTTGATTTTCTACTATCATAATTACAAGAATTAAACTAAGAATTACAAGAGTTTAAAGCATTTACTTAAAGCGAATGGACCTAGATGCCAGCACGTTGCTGATTTATTATATTCCTCGACTTTTCTAACATTGCGCAAGCTCTCACGCTGTTAATTACCGCACAACATATCTATAAAATTTTGAATGTTAACCTAAAACCTTTCGGTTTTTGTGAGAATTAAACGATGTTTTAAAAAGAAATTTTTACATCTCGATAAGCTTAACGAAGATACTATCTTATATCATTATAAACAAACACTAATAAATTATGAATTATTTAGCAAACATTGAGAATCATAGGTGATTCATGTTTTATTCCAGTATCGTAGATTTGAAATTCAGAATCAGACTCTCTCACAAAATAAAAGGGAGCATTTTTATCATTTTGGTGATTTCGATTAAAATACATGTTTTAAACGGGAAGTATTTTGAAACGGTGAAAAATTTACTTAAACTCCTAAAGCACACATTCTAATTTTTAGCTTAATAAATCAACAATCAAAACCTAACGATCATACACCGTTATCTTTAAACTTGAAAACTCAGATTACATTTCACGATGTGCCCGATAAGTTTGTGCAAAATCACTGAAAACCCACAAACAAAATAAAATCGACGGCTATTTTTTTAAATACTTAATTCCTTAATTTGAAAATGTTTACATTAATTTAAAAGAATGACAAAAATACAAAAAAGTGAAACCCAAAGTGAAGTGTTTCTTTTCCTCGATAACTTCCGGATATTTTTTGCAAATCCAAATGGAAGAATCAATCATTCCAAACCCGAAACTCGCCTACAACGACCACATAATAACATGTCAGGATGTTAATTCAACTGATGAACTAAAACAAGGCATTCAAAAAAGCACGGAACTCGAAGATAATCTGGAAGACTTAAAAAAATTAGAAACCGAGAACAGCAAACTGACAAATAGCCCAGTGGCCAGGTCGTGAAAAGGGGGGGGGGTTGCCTGACAAAAGGTCATGTAGTTTTGGATTTTGGATATGTTGTATGTACTTATGCCCTTATTAAAAATCCAAGTTTGCTAATTTGGCGCGCGTCAGTACGACCACTTTTGTGTCACGTTTCTCGGTTTTTACTCTTTACTATTGCGTCCTACAGAAAACAATATTCTTACTGTTTTTGTAGAGCAAAAAGTTTGCTACAATTTGCTTCCATAACATGTTTTTATAAACCTCATAGCTACCGAAATACAGAGCCTCAAAGGTAAAAAAGTGCTTACTCTTGCAGTATCTAGCAGTGGTATATTAAAATAGGCGACGACAAAGTTACAATAGATCCACTCACTCTTTTTCAAAGAGCCTGCATTGCAAAACAAAATGATGATGAAGATCTTAAAGAGTACTTCAAATTTAAGCTAGTATACGTGCAAAGACATTTCGGTTCAAATGCTGTGGTAGTTTTTGATGGATACCCTGATAAATCCACTCAACTAAACACAAAATCGTGGGAACGATCCCGGCGAGCTTTACTTCACTCTTCTGCTAAAATGCTGTTCAATAAAACAATAAATTCTTATCGACTAATAGCAACAAACATCGTTTAATCGCATTGTTGAAGGATGAAATGGCAGAAGTGGGCATTGATGTAGTACAGGCATTAGTGGATGCTGATGTGTTGATTTTAAATACTGAAAAATCTAAAGCATCTGAATTCGATAGTGTTACCATAGGTGAAGATATAGATCTTTTAGTTGTACTGACAGCATTAGCTTCTTTTCATGAAAACATTTACTTTCAAAAAAGTGGAAGAGGCAATGCGTCTTTTATTCATCAAAGTCATTCAAATATGATCCACAAGAGATTCTATTTCTTCATGCATATAGTGGGTGTGACACTACATCGGTCCCATTTGGACATGGAAAAACCAAATTCTGCAGTGCTCTTCAGAAGAATTTGACAAATAATCACTTGGTATCCTTCGACAAGGACACCTTCAAAAACTTCAACAATCTAACGACTCTTTACTTAAAAGGCAACAACATCACCAATCTCCCTGTCGAACTTTTTCAAAATTTGGTAGCCCTAACTTCCATCGATCTCAGAAAAAATAATTTAACGGTTCTACAAGAAGGCATTTTCAGTAATTTACCAAAGTTAAACACTCTGACTCTTTCTGAAAATCAAATGGAGGACGCACCACATCAAACGTGGTGCGTTTAAAAATCTAACCTCGTTACAAATCCTAGACCTTTCAAGTAACAACTTAAAAACTTTAAAAGCAGGAACGTTCGCAGTATTACCCACGTTGTATGAGTTAATTTTTGAAAATAACCAGATTAGTAATATCGAACCGAAAACTTTTTCGGACCTGGAAGAATTACGGTTTCTGGTTTTGTTGGGTAATAACCTCGAGGATTTACACTGCAAAGTTTTTTCAGGGTTGAAAGGCGTCAACAACCTTCATTTGGACAAAACAAAATTAAAAATCCTTAAATCAGGCGCATTTGAAGGACTTAAATCTTTGACAAGCTTAGAGCTGGATGATAATGAAATTTGTAAAATCGAATCAGGGGCATTTAAACATTTGGAAAATTTAGATTCCCTTAATCTGTATCGCAACAAAATAACTGAACTAAGCAAAGAGATCTTCGAAGGATTAAATGAACTTAAATATCTAGGGCTTGGTGAAAATCAGATTTGTTCTTTAACTCCTGAAATATTCGAGTTTCTTCCTGCACTGCAATTTCTCAGGATGGCCGGTAACCAACTGAAGAATTTAAGAGGCGATGTTTTTGCAAAAATGCCTAACTTGGTAGAATTGGATCTTCCAGAAAACGGAATAGAAAATTTTCCCGCTGACATATTTAAGCCGTTAAAATCCCTTAACACTTTATATTTAGCTAATAACAGTCTCGCAGTTTTCAACAAGGAAACAATTCAGAATGTGCCAAGTTTACAATGTCTGTATTTGCAGAGAAACGGAATTGAAACCATTCAAGCTGGAGCTTTCCAAAATCTTTGTTTATTGAAGGAAATTCATTTGGCCGATAACAAATTGAACAATGTAAATGATCAGAGTTTTACTGGGCTTAACAAGTTAGAATGGCTTGATTTACAAAATAACAACATAAGCGATTTGGATCCCGATACGTAAGGTGGCAAAATTTTTAGTTACATTCATATTACCAGAGCTTTTCTCTGACTGCTTTCTATTTTCTGTGGGAAATAGCGTGTTACCTAATCCCCCTTCTCATTCATGACAAAATTTTCAATTACCTACGTTCATATTAATTGCAAGCGCCAGAAATTTTGGACTGGTTAAATAAATCTTAATTTGGTTTGATATTGTAATATTTCCTTTCTTATATTGCCTAAGCCGTATACAGACACACAAACATGAATAGCAATTAAAATCACAGAACACTAAAAAAAGTTAACCTAGAACAACAAGGCATGTAAACAAACCCATATGATTTTGACAGTCGTGTAAACAAATGAATATCGCCATAGAGGAAATAATATAAATAGAGATCCCACGTTACGGGAGAAAGTGTAACCCGTGTCTACTTAGACAAGGGGGCTAAGGAGGTGACAAACGGTAATCTCGATCGGTGCTGCCCCAAAATATTTTTGAACTATTTGTCATAAACTCAAGGAACTTCACTGCATTCACTTTACCCCGCACGGACGCTATTATTTCCATTTAGACGTATACTTCTTAATTGTAGCGTGATACACCGAAATACCATTCCATAATGTTTGTAAACGTTTAGTAAATATACACGCAAAATAGTAATAGAGTTAAACCCGAACAGATTACGTAATAATCGACTGGTTGAGCATATGTATACAAATTGAAACTTTTGGTCAGCTTACAGCATTAATTTTAATACACATGAGTAAGCAATTAAATTAAAATTAAATTAAATTAAATTAAATTCTTAAAAAGTTAAACTTCAAAAATATGCGTAAAATACCCAAAGAATGATTCCCATCTCTTGTACTTTTACTTAAATTGTCAGACGCAGGGCCGGCCTTCTCCATGAAGGGGCCCTAAAACAATTTTTTAAAGGTAAAAATAACAGTATTAAAAAAAGAACGTATATTGCGTCATACATTATGTTCTCTTTGAGGGCTCTATACAGGGTGGTCCATAAGTAATGGGTCACAGACCAACAGTAGATTCCTGAGGCCAAAATATTACGATTTACCTAAAATTACCTTAGTCCAAAAGTTAATATTTAGGGAGGTACAGGGTGTCAAAGTAGACATTTTTATTTTAACTTTCTTCTGTAATTTCTAAAGTTTTCGTAATATTCATATAAAAATTGGTGAAACTACCTTTTTTGGGGCGGGAAATAATAATCCGTTCTCAATTTTAATGCGGCTATTAAAATAACGTTTTCTGAAATTACAGCAGAAAATTAAAATTAAAATTTCGACTTTGACATAAATATGTATGTTCAATTTCCCAAGCATTTCACCTATGTCTCACATGTCAGGCCACACCCGGTATAGCTGTTTCTGCATTCTACATACAGGGTGAGTTTTTTTTTCATTTTAAGCATTGGGATCTCGGAAACCATAAGACATAGAGATTCGGTTACATGAGGAAAGAGTTGTCGTTTTATGAGCTTATGCAAGATATGCTTTTGTTTTTTGAAAAAAATCCAGTTTGCTAGATATGAGCGAATAACAGATTTAGTGATTTTTCATTTAAATGTTGTAGAATCGTTATTATTAGGAATACAACAAAATGACACGAATGAAAGTTTTAGACATTTTAATGCTTAACATGATGAACATAATTTCCTTCTCGATTTTACGGTTTTTGAGTTGTAATACAAACTTTCGTTTTTTTAAGGGCAGTCATAGTTGGCTTTGACATTTTTAAAAAGTGCATTTTTTTCTGTTTGCAGAGATATAAGGTTCGCTGTACTTACTTTGACAAATAAACACGATACAGGACTATTTGTAATATTGAGAGTAGCAAAAACAGAGTCTGCCATGGAAAACATTTTTTTCCTCTTAAAGTAATTACTTAGTTTATTATAATGTTTCACCTAAAAACTTTAGGGCCTCAAATAGAACAACAACGCAAAGAAACTACGAATTATTACATTTAAATTTCTACTTTGAAGTAATTACATGTAAAAAATTAATCTATCTCGGCAAATGTTCAAAATGTCCATTATTATTTACACACAAGGGGCATCTTTTCACAATAGAATTTACAGCTTTCCTTATTTTCCTACCATCTAAATTGCGAAAAGCACATACCACAGCATCACCTAGTTCTTCTTTTGTCGCATACGTTCGCTGATAAACTAAATCATTTAGAACAGCGAAAAGAAAGAAATCCAAAATTGAAAGTTCTGGCGATCTTGGTGACCAAAGGACCGGCCCGTTCCTACCTATCCAAGAATTTGGAAACAGTTGGTTTAGGTGCTCTCTTACTTGCAGTTGGTAGTGCGACGGAGCACCGTCGTGTTGGAACCAGCGTAAATTACGTCGTGTTTCCAAATCTAAGCCATCCAACATATCTTGAAATTCATTTTGTAGAAAATTAAGATAACGCTGGCCTGTCAAATTTTCGTCGTAAATGGAAGGTCCAAGAATTCGCGATCCAATAATTCTGCACCAAACATTAAATCAAAATTTTCTTTGGGGCCTTCTTTCACGAAGTCTTCTAGGTTTTTCCTGCATCCACAAATGTTCATTGTGCCTATTGAACATACCGCAATTGGTAAATTTGATTTTATCAGTCCATAAAATTTGATTTTGAAACTCTGGATTCTGTTGAATCATATTAATGTACTAATTACTAAAGCCAATTCTTGAAGCATAGTCTCCTGGATGCACTGTCTGTCCTACTGATAAGTGATATGCGTGAAATTTATGTTTCTTCAAAATTCTCATGACTGTGCTTTACGACACACCAACTTCAGCTGCAAATTGTCGGGTCGAAGTAGAAGGATTCTGGTCAACGTAGGCCAATACATTTATTTGGATATCCTCGTTAATAACGCCTTCATCCCTCTTTGGTTTCGAAAAGGAACCAAACTGCCTCAGATTTCGGTATAAATAAATTGTTGAACGTCGGTAGAGATGGTTGACGTCGATTTTCATAAAATTGTTGGTACCGTTCGGCAGCAAGAACACTATTTTTTATTTTTATTACAAAAAATAAAACATTCGACCATATTAAGTTTTTCGCGATTAGAAAACATCTTTAATTTAATTGTAGAAGTTACAGAACTGTCAAATTTCAACTAAAACAATGAGCAACAGTACTTTGTTTGTTTATTGTTTTCCACGGCAAACTTTGTTTATTTACCTCTCAATAATACGAAAATTCCTGCATCGCGTTTATTTATCAAAGTATAGCAATTAGCAAACCTTTATCGTTAAAAAGAGAAGCATTTGTCATTTTTAAAAATGTCAAAGCCAACTATGACTGCTATTTAAAAAAATGTAAGTTTGCGTTATAACTCGAAAATTATAAAAGCAGAATGGAAGTTAATAAATGTATCTTATTAAGTGGAAAAATATCTACAATTTTTGTTCTTATCATATTTCTGTATCTCTAATATTAACGATTTTAGAACACTTTAAAGAAAAATTGCTAATTTCTTTTTTGCTCATAGCTGTGGATTTTTTTCAAAAAACAAAGCATATCTTGCATAAGCTCTTAAAACGACAACTCTTTCCTCATTTAACCGAATCTCAATGTCTTATGGTTTCCGAGATCCCAATGCTTAAAATGAAAAAAAAACTCACCCTGTATTATTGTGAATTGAATTGGCCTTATTGCAATAGCACAGGTAAAGAAAATGCAAGTAAATTCGACGAAAATGTAAGGTAATGTACGGGCAAATATGGTTCGTAATTGTCAACTTTATAAATACGTTTTTTCCTTCAAAAACCAAAAACATGTATTCATGTATAGATGTATACGATTGCCGACTTTAGGGTTTAGATTTGTTCTGTTGAGCTTAGGTTAAAATTTTAACCCAGCTGTTCCAAGATCCTTTGCCAAACCGTGAGTTAAAAAGATTAGATAAGGGTTGGCCAGGAGAAACAAAAATAATGTCTATTGCCTATTGCAAGATTTATAGTTTATTAACCGTCATCACTGTGTTATTGCCATAATTCCGTTTTGCAAATGTCAGTAAAATTATTGCAAAAACAATAATTCTAAATTTTGCAGTAGACATTATTTTTGTTTTACATTGCCAGGCCTTATTTAAAATTTTTTTTGAACTCGCTAGTTTTGTTTAACGAAATTTTGCGCAACGTAACTGCGTTTTTTTGTAATTGTTAAATATACATACATATTTTTATTTTTATTCCAAATGTTAAATCTTTTAACACATAATTATACTACAAATTTGCTGTTTAGTAAAAAACCAAGTCAGTAAATAAAATTCTAAGCATAAGATAAATAAATTTTATCTGGGACAAATAACTTCATCCATAAATACAATAATATCTTATAGGTACGTGCTTATTTTATAAACACGCTTAAATTCGCATGGCATTAATATCAATACGACTAATGCAAGGTTATTAATAACGCACGTATTTTGTTTGATCAAATGTTGTTGATATGTTAGGATTATTGGTACATCGGTTTTATTCTAGGATGGTTAAAAAACATTCTCGATCAGAGATGGCCAAGGTGCTGCCATCTCTATGTCAGAATTTTTTTCGGGTTACATATAAACGTCGCCTGCGTTGATTAAAAACGGAGTTTATAAAGCCTGCCGAATAGCAAAAATGGCCATTATGCAAATTTTTGTCACTGCTTGCTTGTGGCGCTAGTTATCCATCGTTGACAGCTGTCAACTGGCTTTGATTTTTTACGATTTACAACAAATACGGGTTATTGGATGTTTAATATTTAATCCAGAAAGCGTATTACAATATAAATTTCAATTGTATGCAGGTTTTCAGAACCTTATGAGACTGTGTAAAAAATTAACTAAATAGGAGTGCAAGAAGGGTGCAGATACTTACTACTTTTCCTCGGCACAAACCAGGAAGACCTTCCAGGGATTGAACTGGTTATTTAGCTTAAATATAAAACTAAATCTGTAGAATTATGGCAAGGAGGGATGCAAAAAGACATTTTTAGAACGTACTTTTTGTTGTATAACTAAACGAATAACCAAAAATTAACAAATTTAAATTAGAAATACAGCTGTCAGTGAAAGGATAAGTAGCGCCACGGAGAAAATTTGAACTAGTCGATTAACTGTCAAACGGCCCTATTCGGCAGGCTTTATAAACCCCGTTTTGAATCAACGCAGGCGACGCATATAAAAAGGTACCGTTGCGTATCTATTCTATTATTTAATCTATGATATCGCTGAACTATTTATTTAGTCGACTTTTAATCTGTTTGCTTGTGCTATACTTTGTTTTACATAATTTGGCAACACATGATTCTGGTAATTTATAATTAAAATTTGTTAAATTAGTTATACCGGTGCATGCAAATCTACCCGTTGTTGGCGTTGTTTGCCCTACAACCTACTAGCGATCAGCTGATAGTTGATGGCCTGATGACGTCACATGCACCCGCTCAGTGGGTTACATTACTGTGTCGCAAAATTCCGAACCTAGGCGTTTTCGACCGATATAAATCGTTCAAACACTTCAAACTAGCACTAACTACACCTCCCCGCTAGGAGGAATACATAGGTTGTGTTTTATTAAGCAGCAAACGAACAGCGTTCAAGTTGCTCAGTTCATGCAAACGAACGCAATATGTTGCAGTAACTAAGCAGTTTGGAGTAAGCAAATGAACAGACGTAGTAAGTAGTCACTTGTGTGGATTAAACTTGTTACTATATTATTGTAAGTACACTTTTGATTAATTACTGTGTTTTAACCAGTGTAATTTATTGTGTTGGCCGATAGTTAGCCATCACATTAAATGAATATTAACAAACTACAATCAGTAAACACTCAAAATTCGTTGTTTTTCGAGTAAAGGTGAAAGCCCACTTGCTTAAATTGTTTTTAACTTCAAAATTTCAGATTTGTCACTGCTTTTACTTGGAATACAATTTGTGGGCCCCATCATGAGTCAAGACCAACCTCCAATTTGTAATTATTTGAAGCCCGAGAAAGCAATCGCTTGTGCAAACGTTAAGTCCGCGGTTGAACTAAAAAATGAAATCGAACTATGCGTAAAGAACGATAATGTAAAAGTGGAAGACTTCGAAGGTTTAGAAATAGAAAACAGCAATGTTGATTATTTAAAACTGGAGCTTTTCGAAAATTTTAAGCACTTATCGAAGATCAAACTAATTTCCAACAATATCACGAACATACCAAGTGGAACTTTTGAAAATTTGAGTTCGTTAAACGAAATACAAATCGGTTTCGGTACTGTGGGGAATATCGAACCCAAAGCATTTTCAGGGCTAGAAAAATTAACGAAGCTGTTCATTTTTGGAAACGAAATTAAAAATTTACCAAAAGGTATTCTTGACGGTTTGCATTCGCTAACCGAATTGGAATTACACAGCAACAAATTAAAAAAATTTTCCAAAAATTTCGTGAAGGGCATGGGTACCCTTAGAGATTTGAATATGTCGTGTAATGAAATCAAATCAATTCCTTCTGATGCGTTCGAGGGACTTTCCTTCTTAGAAAAATTAAATTTCAACAATAATAAATTGGAAAATTTAGAAGCCAACACATTTAAAGACTTGAAACAGCTCAAAAGGTTAGATTTAAGTAGAAATTCCCTATCTTGCTTGCCGGTTGACATATTTAAAGACTTGCCTGCACTTTCTGAACTTTACTTGCATGAAAATAATTTAGAACATTTAGACGGGAACTTACTGGCGACTTTGACTAACTTAGAAGAATTTTACGCTTCTGGAAATAAAATCACGAGGCTACCCAAAGAGATTTTTGCTGGGAATCCGAAAATGAAACAAATACGCTTATCGAATAACTTGATATCCGATTTAGAACCGTCTGTATTTCACGGTCTGCACAAATTGAAAATATTGAAATTAAATAACAACAGAATTAAAGTTCTACCAAATGGTTTGTTCAAGGACAGCAACGAACTCAGGGCTTTATACTTGGCTCGTAATAAAGTAGAGTTTATAACAACGACAACTTTGGAGGGGCTTAAAAACATAGAAACCCTCAATTTCGACGGTAACGAAATATCAAACATCGAACTCGATTCGTTAAAACACGTTACATCAGCGAATTCCTTATTTTTGGGAAATAATCACTTGGTATCCTTCGATAAGGACACCTTCAGAGACTTTAACAACCTAAGAAACATTTACTTAGAAGGCAACAACATCACCCATCTCCCTGTCGAACTTTTCCAAAATTTGGAGGCCCTAACTTCCATCGATCTCACAAAAAATAATTTAACCATTCTACAAGAAGACATTTTCAGTAATTTGCCTAGGTTAGACAGTCTCGCTCTTTATGAAAATCAATTGGAGGACATCAAACCTGGCGCGTTTAAAAATCTAATCTCGTTAAAAATCCTTTCTCTTTCAAGTAACAACTTAAAAATTATAAAAACAGGCACGTTCCAAGGATTATCCACGTTGAATTATTTAAATTTTGAAAATAACCAGATCAGTAATATCGAACCAAATACTTTTTCAGAATTGGGAGAATTAAATTTTCTGATTTTATCAAAAAACAGCATCGAGAATTTACAATCTAAGGTTTTCTCCGGTCTGAAAGGACTCTACATACTTGATTTGGACAAAACAAAATTGAAAATCCTCAATTCGGGCGCATTTGAAGGACTTACATCTTTGAACAGATTAGGACTGAATGATAATGAAATTAGCAAGATTGAATCGGGGGCATTTAAAGGTTTGGATAAATTAGATTACCTTAATCTGTATGGCAACAAAATAACTGAACTAAGCAAAGATATGTTTGAAGGATTAAATAAACTCCATTCTCTACAGCTTGGTGAAAATCTTATTAGTTCTCTTACTCCCGAACTATTCGAGTCTCTTCCTGAATTGAGTTTCCTTCGGATGGGTGGAAACCAATTGAAGGATTTAAAAGGTGATGTTTTTGAAAAAACGCCAAATTTAGAACAGTTGGACCTTTCAGAAAACGGAATCGAAAAATTACCCGCGGAGATTTTCAAGCCGTTAAAATCCCTTAACAATTTGTCTTTAGCTAATAACAGTTTCGTAGTTTTCAACAGGGAAACTATTCAGAATTTACCAAGTTTACAGTATTTGTATCTGCAAAACAACCAAATCGAAACTATACAACCTGGAGCTTTCCAACATCTTAGTTTATTGAAGCAGCTTGATTTAGCCGACAATGAACTAAAATATGTAAATGATCGGAGTTTTGCTGGGCTTAAGGAGTTATATTGGCTTGATTTACAAAATAACAGCATACGCGACTTGGATCCCGATACTTTTAATAATCTTCCAGGGTTTAGTAATGTATGTTTAGATGGAAATAAAGTGGAAGTAAGCGTACTTCAAAAACTGAAAGAAAAATATCCAGTAATTCCCCTGAAATAATGGATTAATTTTTTTTTAATTGTTCATGAAAAGCATAAATTAAGCTGTAAAATGTTCATCTAAATATTATGTAAATGTTCAGCCAATAAATCATATGTTTAGGATTATTATTATTTACTAATCCGTTTAAAAGGTAACATTCTATTTTGTCAATAAGCTATTTGATCTTCTACTATCATGAATCTGCAACTTTAAAATTTGGATTCGAAATGATTTAAGGTAGTTGGAGCGTGAAATAAAATCCATAAGATTTTAATAATCTTTGGTGTACAGCTAGATTAAGTATTGCTCGATGTAAATCCAAAATTTCAACCAACTTGACCATTTCCGATCGGAGTTATTGTACTCCAAATTTGGAAGATTTAACATGGCGAGTATAGGGAAACTCAAGAAATCATCTACATAATTGCCTCTAGAATCGCGAAAACCCATAAACTTTTGACTAAAAACTCGGTGGATATCAATTAAGGTCTGGGAAAAAAAACTAGTTAAAAAAAAACATGCATCACCATCTGGTTTCAAGGATACCGGGTGTTTGACTTAAGGGGTGAACATAGGGAAATAGCATGGGAAATCGTACATATGCAGATTCCTGCTCCGCGTTTGAGTTGATAGGAGTGATAGTGGTATCAATCGAAAGACAAAAAAATTGCGCTTAATTTGAGACTACTTTACTTGAATTTGTTGCTTAATTAAGAAAGAAATAGCTTAAAAACTGCAATAAATAATTTGCGTTTTATTCACAAAAAGCAGACCAGCCATGATCAAATTTGAAGTTTCTTTATGTCACAATAAATTTTATTTTCTGTCAGTTATCAATTCCCGTATCTACTTAATCACGATGAATAGTAATGATGAACATTTTAATGAGGAGAGGGTATTTATTGTTAAACATTTTATACTGGCATCAGTTTTCACACAGTTCGTGATTTGAAAACCATCAGCAGTTGCGATACCTAGCAGAATCAATAGATGGCATTGCTCTCATGATCCAACTACCTTAAGTAAACCAAGTTTGCAGTATTTGTATCTGCAAAACAACCAAATCGAAACTACACAACCTGGAACCAAGCGTACTTCAAAAAATTAAAGAAAAGTATCCCTGAAATAATGGATTAATTTTTTTTAAATTGTTCTAACAAATGAAAAGCATAAATTAAGCTGTAAAATTCTTAACTAAATAATATGTAAATGCTCAGCTTAAATAAATCATATGTTCTTAGGATTACTTTAATTTACTAATTGGTTCAAAAAGTAACATTCCATTTTTTTTCAATAAACTATTTTTTGATTGTCTACTATCATAATTACAAGAATTGAACTAAGAATTACAAGAGTTTAAAGCATTTACTTAAAGCGAATAGACCTAGATGCCAGCACGTTGCTGATTTATTATATTCTTCGAATTTTCTAACATTGCGCAAGCTCTCACGCTGTTACTCACCGCACAACATATCTATAAAATTTTGAACGTTAACCTAAAACCGTTGATTGAGGATTCCCTCAATCAACGCTAAAACCTTTCGGTTTTTATGAGAATTAAACGATGTTTTAAAAAGCAATTTTTACACCTCGATAAGCTTAACGAAGATACTATCTTATATCATTTACTAAACAAATACTAATAAATTATGAATTATTTAGCAAACATTGAGAATCATAGGTGATTCATGTTTTATTCCAGTACCTATCGTCTATCGTAGATTTGAAATTCAGAATCAGACTCTCTCACAAAATAAAAGGGAGCATTTTTATCATTTTGGTGATTTCGATTAAAATACATGTTTTAAACAGGAAGTATTTTGAACCGGTGAAAAATTTACTTAAACTCCTAAAGCACACATTGTAATTTTTAGCTAATAAATCAACAATCAAAACCTAACGATCATGCACCGTTATCTTTAAACTTGAAAACTCAGATTACATTTCACGATGTGCCCGATAAGTTTGTGCAAAATCACTGAAAACCCACAAACAAAATAAAATCGACGCCTATTTTTTTAAATACTTAATTCCTTAATTTGAAAATGTTTACATTAATTTAAAAGAATGACAAAAATACAAAAAGTGAAACCCAAAGTGAAGTGTTTCTTTTCCTCGATAACTTCCGGATATTTTTTGCAAATCCAAATGGAAGAATCAATCATTCCAAACCCGAAACTCGCCTACAACGACCACATAATAACATGTCAGGATGTTAATTCAACTCATGAACTAAAACAAGGCATTCAAAAAAGCACGGAACTCGAAGATAATCTGGAAGACAAAAAAATTAGAAACCGAGAATAGCAAACTGACAAATAGCCCAGTGGCCAGGTCGTGAAAAGGGGGGGGGGGGTTGCCTGACAAAAGGTCATGTAGTTTTGGATTTTGGATATGTTGTATGTACTTATGCCCTTATTAAAAATCCAAGTTTGCTAATATGGCGCGGCTGTGCGCGCGTCAGTACGACCACTTTTGTTTCGCGTTTTTTGGTTTTTACTCTTTATTATTACGTCCTACAGAAAACAATATTCTTACTGTTTTTGTAGATCATAAAGTTTGCTACAATTTGCTTCCATAACATGTTATTATAAACCTCATAGTTACCGAAATACAGAGCCTCAAAGGTAAAAAAGTGCTTACTCTTGCAGTATCTAGCAGTGGTATTAAAATAGGCGACAACAAAGTTACAATAGATCCACTCGCCCTTTTTCAAAGAGCCTGCATTGCAAAACAGAATGATGATGAAGATCTTAAAGAGTACTTCAAATTTAAGCTAGTATATGTGCAAAGACATTTCGGTTCAAATGCTGTGGTAGTTTTTGATGGATACCCTGATAAATCCACTCAACTAAACACAAAATCATGGGAATCATCCGAAAAAAGTGACAGAAAAGTGGTTGTACTGACGCGCGCACAGGCCTTCCAAATTAGAAAACTTGGATTTTTAATAAGTGCCTAGGTACTATCACGTGCAAAAGTAATGACACCCCTAAGTGTTTTTATTGTATGATAAACAGCCTTGCAGCAGTCGATGAGTAACTTGGGCATAATCATAAGACCTTGTAGGTAGGATTAATAAGTTAGAATAAGAAAGTTGCTCATCGACTGCTGCAAAGGCTATTTATCATACATCAACAAAGCTTAAGGGTGTCATTACTTTTGCACGTGATAGTACAACATACAACATATCCAAAATCCAAAACTACATGACCTTTTGTCAGGTAAAATGTACTGCCACTGGGCTAAAGCTTAAATCCTGAAATTTTCACAACATTAAATCCTAAAATTTTCACAACATTAAAAAATCTGCAGAGGCTGAAAACACAAAGCAGTTCTATTCAACTACCAAACGGTGTTGTTAAAGTACTAATCGCCTTAACTGAAATCGAAATAGGCTACAACAAAATTCCAAATTTGGATAACAAAGTGTTTTCAGGCCTTCTCTCCTTGAAACAATTGTATTTTTATGGTAGCGAAATCGAAAAATTACCAGTAAAAATATTCGAAGAACTTGTTTCACTTGAATGTTTACGAATAAACGGTGATAAAATCGAAATTACGGGCACCCCTCTTGAAAAAACCACCCGCTTAAAAAGCCTGTATTTAATGAGCAACGAAATTGAACACCTTTCCGCCGACGTTTTTAAAAACCTTAAAGTATTAAACGCTCTGTGTTGCGACAGTAGTCAGACGAACGACATACACGAGGACGCTTTCAAAAATTTGCACAATTTAGAGTATTTATACAGAGGTATTGTAACGGTTTTAAAACGTTTATTTAAAACTTCGGTTCGTTATGTGAATTATTTATTAACAAATATTAAAATTATTAAGCAACGAAGAAACACGAAATAACAACTTAACACTAAACGCAACACTAATATTAATTCTAATATAAAACACTAATATTAACCCGTAACACTAATTAATTTATTTTTACAGTTTGTTTATTTATAACTATTGACGTATATTTATATTAACTTTACCGACCTACATAATTTCGCGACCGTTTATGTAGGCTGAGTTAGACTGAAATCTCGTAAGAGAGCGCGAGGCAGGCTTTCATTCTCGTACGTTCCACGTTACTGGAGAATGATTAGTCATAGATCCTTCGAGAACAGGTGACGCATGGGTGTGAAGTGATTCACCGAACGCCTGACACCTGCCGCTCGTTACACTATTTTATTGTAAAAGGGGCTCAATTCATCAAATTAATCATTCGTTAAAGTGAACAAAATCGAATCAATATTCGAACGCATATGGCAAATAACACATTAGTAAACAAAAAATGATGCTCTTTTGTCAACTTTGATCATTTGTTAACTTATTGTATTGGAGATAATAACGAACTGGCCTGGCCTTCTTCTGGACTCTTGGACTCTTGGACTTGTGTTACGCGTTTGAGGTTCAATAGTACTCATTATGCCGTACCAGTATACTTCTCGGGAATACGCTAACATGCATTACATTTATAGTGAATGCAGAGGCAATGGTGTTTGTTGCTGCAGCTAATCTGTATCGCGAAAGATACCCGAATGCTTTGAGACATCCTGATCATCGCGTGTTCATAAATGTTCACCGAGCATATGCGGAAGGCAGAATGCCTCACAATCGCGCTAGGACAGGAAGACCACGTACGGATTACGATGAAGAAGTCTTACAAGAAACTGAAAATGATCCGACTACTTCGACGCGAGCAATTAAAAGCCGTACAGGGATACCGAAATCCACTGTAAACAGAATTACACGACGGTATCAGTACCACCCATATCACGTGCAACGTGTGCAAGCGTTGCTTTCTTGTGACTACGCAATACGTGTCCAATTTTGCCAAAGAATGCTGCAGAAACATAGCGAAGGCCCAGAGTTCATAAATAAAATTTTATGGGCAAATGAAAGCACATTCAAAAAAGATGGCTTTATGAACATGCACAATCTTCATAGTTATGCTCTCGAAAACCCACATTCAATGCGAGAACAAAAGTCACAGCATCGCTTCAAAGTAAATCTGTGGACCGGCATCTTGAACGGTCAAATAATTGGCCCCTTTGAATTACCTGAAAATCTCAACGGGGAAATTTATCAGGATTTTTTAGAAGATGAACTGCCAAATGTTTGGACGATGTACCTTTAGCCACACGCAGGGCAATGTGGTTTCAAAATGACGGCTGTCCAGCTCATTACGCACGAGGAGTAAGAAATTATTTGGACCAAACTTATCCACAGAGATGGATCGACCGTCTTGGTCCCATTTTGTGGCCTCCCCGGTCTCCGGATTTAAATCCACTAGATTTTTTCTATTGGGGTTGCATAAAGGAGAAGGTCTATGCAAAACCAATAAGTAATGTAAATGAATTGAGAGCCGTATTAATGAAGCCGCACAACAAACAAATGTCGCAGGAAGTGCAAGACGGATAAAAGGATCTTTTTTAAAGAGAGGCCGCGCTTGCATTCGACTTGATGGCACGCAATTTGAACACATTCTTTGATTTTTATTTGTGTTTTTGTTAGTTTTGAATAAACACCTGTCACTTTAATTTAACAAGTGTTTTCATTCGAATTCCTAATTATTGAAATAATTTCACAATGAGCTCCTTTTGCAGTAAAATAGCAATCTCTTTTTTTTTCTAAAGTAAAGCATAGAAAGCGTTATACCATTTTAAAAACTACGCTAAATGAGCAATTTTTTAAAATAAGTTGCCAGGTTAGCGTGGTAACTTTTTTTTTATAGTATGAACAGTCTAAGTTAGCTAATAAAAACAAATTAACTCATGCATCGGGCAAAAATGTTTTTTTTCCAAAGGTATGGCACTATTAATTTTATTTAGGACTGTAATCAATAGCAGGCTATTCAGGGTTACGTAACAAAAATTAGAATCTTAAAATATGGAATTTTGTAGCTGTGGCACTCGAAAAGCTGATCTAAGGTGTCGATTTTCACGAAATTCATAAAAGTGCCAATATCTCAAAAACTAACAATTGTTTACTAAGGTTATATTTTGATATTCTGGTCAGTCGTGAGCTGGCCTATCAGCCCTCCAAGGGACGTTGACTTTTGGGACACCCTGTTGTATAACATCTTAATCCTTCCAAAGCATACTTAATATTTAAATTATTGGAATCTGCATGGCTTTAAAATCGTTGCCCAAAATCTACAAAAGTACAAAACTCAAGTTTAAATTTGGGAACCCCAAGATGAAAATTAATTGTCCAATTGGTGAAGTAAATTTAGAAAGCGAAAGTATCAAAGCAAGCCATGTTTGAAGTTAAATTTGACGCAATCATGTTGAATGCTAATCAAACTATTCCAATATTTTTTAGTAAAATTCAATGTCAATAGTTCTTCGAACAAAACATATCTGATGATATCTAAGAATCTAAATGTTTGTTTTGAAAAATTTTGCGCAAAAAAAATTAGCGATAAAAGATTTAATTTAAATATTTGGAATAGAAAAGCTAATCAACGTAAACAAAACTGTTCGCGATAATTTTCTTAGAGTTAAAAACAAGATATCGCTGGTTATTTAGGTTAGCTTTAAACTTATCAACTATTTCATTACAAAAGCAAGCAAAACAGCTTAAACTCCTGCCAATAAGTTAAATTACTTACGTGGATTACATTTGTTACTACATTAGTTACTACATTATTGTAAGTACACTTTCGATTAATTACTGTGTTTTAAGCAATTCAATTGTTTTCTCTTAATTCCATTGTATTCTTCTGTTAACAAATAAGAATAAAATTATACTAAATCAAAGCGAGATTCGGAATTAAAAGCCAGCAAAATGTGTTGTTAACAAAGTTAGTCATGACCTTAAATGAATATTATCAAAAAAATCAGTAAATCGTTAAAATAAAAGCCAACTCGTTTAAACTCAAATTTTCAGGTAAAAAATGTTGCCAGCCGCTTATTTTGCACTGCTTTTACTTGGAATACAATTTGTGGGCCCCATCGCGAGCCAGGAACAACCTCGACCATGCAATCTGAGATTCTGGGAAGCAATCGCTTGTACAAACATTAATACAGCAGTCGAGCTCAAAAATGGAATTGAACAATGCATAAAAAACGATAATGTCAAGCTGGAAGATTTTCAAGGTTTAGAAATAGAAAACAGCAATGTGGATTATTTAAAACCGGAGCTTTTCGAAAATTTTGGACACTTATCGAATATTAAACTTATTTTCAACAATATAACGAACATACCAAGTGGTGCTTTTGAAAAATTGAGTTCGTTAAATGAAATACAAATTGGTTTCGGTACCGTGGAGAATATCGAATCGAATGCTTTTTCAGGGCTTAGAAAATTAACGAAGCTGAGCATTTTTGCAAACGAAGTTAAAGATTTACCAGAAGGTGTTCTTAACGGTTTGTATTCGCTGACTGAATTGGATCTACACAGCAACAAATTTAAAGAAATTCCCAAAAATTTCGTGAGGGGCTTGGTTAACCTTACGAATTTGGATATGTCGGGTAATGAAATTAAATCAATTCCTTCTGATGCGTTCGAGGGACTTTCCTTCTTGGAGAAATTAAGTTTCAACGATAATAAATTGGCGAATTTAGGAGACAACACGTTTAAAAACTTTAAAAAGCTGAAGAGATTGGATTTAAATAGAAATTCCCTTTCGACTTTATCAGCTGACATATTTAAAGACTTGCCTGCACTTTCTGAACTTCACTTGCATGAAAATAATTTAGAACATTTAGACGCGAACTTACTAGCAACTTTGACTAATTTAGAAGAGTTTTACGCTTTTAAAAATAAAATCACGAGGTTACCCAAAGAGATTTTTGCTGGGAATCCAGAAATGAAACAAATACGCTTATCGAATAACTATATATCCGATTTAGAACCGTCTGTATTTCACGGTCTGCACAAATTGAACATATTGGAATTAAATAACAACAGAATTAAAGTTCTACCAAATGGGTTGTTCAAGGACAGCAACGAACTCAGGAGGTTATACTTGGCTGGTAATAAAGTAGAGTTTATAACAACGACGACTCTGGAAGGTCTTAAAAATATAGAAACCCTCAATTTGGACAACAACGAAATATCCAACATGGAACTCGATTCGTTAAAACACGTTACGTCAGTGAAGTCCTTATATTTGGCAAATAATCACTTGGTATCCTTCGACAAGGACACCTTCAAAGACTTTAACAACCTAACAGGTATTTACTTAGAAGGCAATAACATCACCAATCTCCCTGTCGAACTTTTCCAAAATTTGGAGGCTCTAACTTCCATCGATCTCACAAAAAATAATTTAACCGTTCTACAAGAAGGCATTTTCAGTAATTTACCTAGGTTAGACGGTCTCGCTCTTTATGAAAATCAATTGGAGGACATCAAACCTAGTGCGTTTAAAAATCTAATCTCGTTAAAAACCCTTCGTCTTTCGAGTAACAACTTAAAAACTATAAAAGCAGGCACATTCGCAGGATTATCCTCGTTGAATTATTTAACTCTCGAAAATAACCAGATTAGTAATATCGAACCAAATACTTTTTCTGAACTGGGAGGATTAAGTTTTCTGACTTTATCGAGAAACAGCATCCAGAATTTACAATCTAAGATTTTTTCCGGTCTGAAAGGACTCTACATGCTTGACTTGGACAAAACAAAATTGAAAATCCTCAATTCGGGCGCATTTGAAGGACTTACATCTTTGAACAGATTAGGACTGAATGATAATGAAATTAGCAAGATTGAATCGGGAGCATTTAAAGGTTTGGATAAATTAGATTATCTTAATCTGTATGGCAACAAAATAACTGAACTAAGCAAAGATATGTTTGAAGGATTAAATAAACTCAATTATCTAGAGCTTGGTGAAAATCTGATTAGTTCTTTAACTCCCGAAGTATTCGAGTCTCTTCCTGAATTGAGATTTCTTCGGATGGGTGGAAACCAACTGAAGGATTTAAGAGGCGATGTTTTTGAAAAAACGCCTAATTTAGGACAGTTGGACCTTTCAGAAAACGGAATAGAAAAATTGCCCGCGGAGATTTTCAAGCCGTTAAAATTCCTTAACATTTTGTATTTAGCTAATAACAGTTTCGTAGTTTTCAACGGGGACACTATTCAGTATTTACCAAATTTACAGCATTTGTATCTGCAGAACAACCGAATCGAAACCATACAAGCTGGAGCTTTCCAACATCTTAGTTTATTGAAGCAGCTTAATTTAGCCAACAATGAACTGAAATATGTAAATGATCGGAGTTTTGCTGGGCTTGAGGAGTTATTTTGGCTTGATTTACGAAATAACAGCATAAGCGACTTGGATCCCGATACTTTTAATAATCTTCCAGGACTTAGTAATGTATTTTTAGATGGAAATAAAGTGGAACCAAGCGTACTTCAAAAAATTAAAGAAAAGTATCCAGTAATTCCGCCTGAAATAATGGATTAATTTTTTCT
Source organism: Melanotus villosus (assembly GCA_963082815.1). Lineage (NCBI taxonomy): Eukaryota > Metazoa > Arthropoda > Insecta > Coleoptera > Elateridae > Melanotus > Melanotus villosus. The sequence continues at coordinate 46,138,818 of OY720426.1, forward strand.
AATTGTTCTAACAAATGAAAAGCATACATTAAGCTGCAAAATTTTCAATGGTAATATAACAAGTGGTGAGCTTATTGTCGATAATATTTTCAAAATGTCACCTATGTTAATGCCAACGACTGCGAAGCAGGAGTTGCATTCTCCAAAGATTGGGATTAACATGAGTGGCATTTTCTAAATATTATCGATTTTTAAGCGAATCACGAGTTATATTTAGGAAGAGAATACAATGATTACATTTTTCACTAATGGGTGCTACAATTTTTTCTCAACTGTCAAATAATTTTTTTTTGTACTACTTTTGTTGTTTGTGTTACTAGCGTTGCTATTGGAAATAACAAAATATTATCGCGGCCATAAATTATTTTCACTTATTGGTACAACATTTTCAAGCGTTGTGATTGGCTGATTTTCTTAAGAATTGTATTCTCAAGGGTAATATAACAAGTGGTGAGCTTATTGTCGATAATATTTTCAAAATGTCACGAATGTTAATCCCAACGACGAAAATGCAACGACTGCGAAGCAGGAGTTGCATTTTCCAAAGAATGGGATTAACATGAGTGGCATTTTCTAAATATTATCGATTTTTAAGCGAATCACGAGTTATATTTAGGAAGAGAATACAATGACTACATTTTTCACTTTCGGTGCTACACAACTGTCAAATATTTTTTTTTTGTACGTCATATTTACGTGGTTACTACGTTACTAGCGTTGCTATTGGAAATAACAAAATATTATCGCGGCAATAAATTATTTTCACTTATTGGTACAACATTTTCAAGCGTTGTGATTGGCTGATTTTCTTAAGAATTGTATTCTCAACTAAATAATATGTAAATGTTCAGCAAATAAATCGTGTTTTTAGGATTATTTTTATTTACTAATGGGGTCAAAAGGTAGCATTCCATTTTTTCAATAAGCTATTTGTTTTTTTACTATCATAGGTGGAATTAGAAAAATTGATTTTGAACTAAATATTACAGATGTTCCGTTTTTAATAATAGTTTTTTATTAATTGAGTTTGAATTGTTTTAGAAAATAAAATCTAGGCAGTGTACGCGTTTAAATTCCCTTTGGCATTGAATATTTATTTTCATTTTATATCGCCTTGCTCCGACAAGCTTTGGTTTCTTAGAAACCAAGAACAAACGTTAGAAAAAAGCAAATAACAAGTTAGATAATAGCACAGAGCAGATATTAATATCTGCTCTGTGATAATAGTATATTTTGGGGAAGCCAAGTAGCTCAATTGTAAGAGGGCTCACATAATTTTGAGAGAGCTTCGTGGAGTTCTAAGGAAAAGTTTTATTTACTTAGCAGTTTCGTATAAATCCAGGAGAATTCCAGCTAATTTCAAAAGAATTTGTCAGTCAGTGTTATGTCCTAGTTTCCTTGCGGTTGATCTCTCAGTATAAATAATAAATAATAATGACACAACTGTAAACCCGTAAACCGCCTGAAGTTCAACCAACTTCATTAAATCTCAGTCATTTTACGGAATTGCAATGATTCAATTCACAATTTTACATTTACTTCTTGATAGTAATCTACGTTTTATACATCTGGAGAAAGTCTTATGAATACCATGTAAATTTCGTGTATATCAAAAATCATTTTTAGTAATTCTATTAATTTTAAGAATTTTAATGAGTTACGGACAGTTATCTCACAAAAAATAATTTAACCTTTCTACAAGAAGGCATTTTCAGTTCGACAGGCTCGGACTTTATGATAGTTAATTGGCGGACATCAAACCTGGAGCGTTTAAAAATCTAACTTCTTTAAAAGCCCTTTTTCTTTCAAGCAACAACTTAAAAATTATAAAGGCAGGAACGTTCGCAGGATTATCATCACTGAATTATTTAACTTTAGAAAATAAGATTAGTAACATCGAAGCGAATACTTTTTCAGAATTGGAAGATTTTCTGATTTTGTCGAGACATAATCTCGAGGAATTACTGCTAAAGTTTTTCCGGCCTGAAAGGCCTCGAATTCCTCAATTTGGACAGAACAAAATTGAAAATCCTCAAATCTCACGCATCTGAAGGATCTAAATCTTTGGCCAAACCTGAATGAAAATGAAATTAACAAAATTAAGAATTTGAATAAGTCTCTTAATCTGTATCACAACAAAATAACTGAACTTAGCAAAGGTATGTTCGAAGGATTAATAGTGCTGCAGATAGGTGAAATAATTGTGCCTTTAATGATAGAAGCATACAACTTGGGGCACATATACTACATATATGCAGATTTAATTTTGGATATGAGGCCATCTCAGATTTCGCCTATTGCAGTAATGGCGGACATTCAAAATGGCGGCTTCTGAATATTTTTTATGTGCTCCTTTTAAATGTTATTTGATGATGTTAAATGACAGCTATTAAAGCAATGGCAAGTAATTGTTGTTTTGTGCATGTAGTTTGCTATTTTTAATAATATATACCATATTTTATTTATAGTATATTTATTATTTATATTCTATTTATAACAAATGTTGATGGATTATTTAATGAAAATACTAATACTGCATTGTCTGTATTGTATAGAATTGATAGATAAACACATAATAGATTAGATTCAAAATCTGATATCACTGAGTACAAAGAGAAGCACAAGCACAAAGAGCGGTACACTGAAGGGCAGCCTTCCTACATTGACACTGTCGTGTGCAGCCTTTCTTGCAGCCACATCGTATGAGTTCCCTACATGCTTGCGAAGCCTCTGCTAGGGTTGTCCATATCTTTCGACGACACTTGGTAGTCAACAATCTTTTCTTGTACAAAGGACAGTCAGTTCTAATAGCAGCAACAGGGGCAACACTTGTGTAGCTTTCAGGAAGTTTAAATATGGGTGCGATTTCATGGTCATTACGAGCATCATCGAAGTATGATATACGTTCAGCAAATGCAATACCATGGTTAGTTTGTTCTATTTCAGTTTCTTGTGTGTTTTTTATGTCTTGCTTCGTTATATAATGATACGAGGCATTGAACATGATACATGGCATTTAATGCAATTAGATCACCGGCACTCAGTTTCGCAAGCAGAGGCCTGTCCTCCAGTTTAAGGGCACAGTGGCGAACACGAGCATCTAGGCCGAATGTAGATGCAGTACATAATGAACTTTCAGCTTCATCAGGCTGTTCACAAAAAAAAAACAAATTGCTTTTGAATTCACTATTCCCTACAACATTCTGGCGGGCGAATTTCGTATAACTATTTGCATTATCCGCAGGCTCTATCTTCCTTTTCTGAGCTCTTTGAAGTTTTGTTTTATTGAACTTCAATCTGAATGATTCGTGAAACCGAGCTTTATGCCGTACCAATGTTGCCTCGACACCTCCTGCATATTCGAGACGTACCAGATTTATTGTCCATGGTAAACACCCTGCATTACTAAACCCCACAAGTAAATCAGAAATTGTCTTATAACCAGTTCCCCTTTCTTCACGTTTACTGTCTGCTGGACACCGAAAAACCTCAGACTTGTCTTATTGACAGATAAAACACTTGTTCCACTCTGTTTCTTTGAATTGTCCAGATGTATCAGTATTGAACGGATTCATCAGCTTATGCACTACATCGATTTTTTTTATCTTACTTTTCTTCTTATCCCCGTCACCTGACAAAAATTTTAATATGCAAATATAATGATGACATGCACACATATTTATCGCATCAATTCATATAAAATTACATATAGTACGCTATTAACATTATCAAATAATAATAAGCAGCACATAAAATATAATATTCAGGGGCCGCCATTTTGAATGTCCACCATTACTGCAATAGGCAAAATCTGAGATGGCCTCATATCCAAAATTAAACCTTTATATATTTAGTATATGTGCCCCAAGTTGAATGCTTCTATCATTAAAGGCACAATTCTTACAATTATTTCACCTATCTGCTGCACTATAAATAAACTTGATCACATAGAGGTTGGTGAAAATCTGATTAACTACATCTTCAACTCCTGACGCACTCGAATTTCTTCCTGCACTTCGAATGGGCGGAAATCAACTGAAGGATCTAAGAGAAATAGAAAAATTGCCCGCTGACATTTTCAACCCGTTAAAATTCCTTAAAACTTTATACACTCATGGACAAAAATATTGAATATTTTTAATTATATTAATAAATCCAGCAAAATGTGGATTTTTCTGCTTGAAATATCACTTTTATGTAACGTTATTATTTTAGGAGGCTGTGAAATACATTGGATTTGTTTATGTTTTGGCGTTTCTCATAATTGCACTGTTTTGTAAAAGTTATGGAAATAGTTCGTTTCCTTGATAAACATTATAACTTATAACCGATATTTTTGACTAAAACTTGGTTTTACTCTATCTGTTCTGTTGCTTTATGTGTAATTAAAACACTTTTGTAAAAAGATGCCGCGAAATAACCACAGTAGCGAATCAGATGCCGTAAAAGTGGTAACTTTATGGCAAGAAGGTTACAGACAGAAAAAATTGTAAGAATTGTTCAATTAAATCAATCAGGTGCACCAGTGCTGCAGATGATCGCTTTATTCAACTTCAGTCTTTAAGAAATCGTAAGTTTTCATCCTCTCGATTAAGAATTGAGCTGCAAAAGGTAAGAAGGGTTACTGTCAGTTCTAAGACAATAAGGCGGAGGTTAAAAGAAGTCAATTTGATTGCCAGAGTACCTGCCGTAGTGCCCCATCTATTCCAACAACACAAAAGGCAAAGATTAGAATTTGCTAGAGTTCATGCTAATTGGTCTATGGAGGAATGAACGCATATTTGTTTTACTGATGAAACAACTATTCAACTTTGGAAGCCGGACGGACGAAATAAGGTGTATAGAAGAGCCGGAGAGCATTATTACAACTGCAATCTGGTTAATAATACAAGCTTTGGAGGTGGTGGAATAATGTTTTGGGGTGGTATTAGTTGGGAGGCACGTACAGAGTTTGTGGAGGTTAATGGAGGAATGACGGCTGAACGATACATTAAAGACATCTTACAAGAGCATGTTGTGCTCTATATTGGAATGATAGGGTATGAGAGATTTGTGCTAATGCACGATAATGCTCGCTCCCACGTAGCAGCTGCAGTAACACAATATCTCGATGAGGTTAATATCAGAATATTAGAATGGCCTCCATACAGTCCCGATCTTAACCCGATCGAGCACATATGGGACATGCTGAAATAGTAATTAACGTCACAAGTCCGGGTACTCATATTTTACAGTACGAGTAAGATGTTTAAAGACGAGGCGACGCAAGGAGCCGAGTCTTGAAACTCGAAACGAGTACTGTAAAAAGAGTTCACGGACGAATGTCGTTATGTATTTTATTTCATACTGTCAACAATTTGATTTTTAATTTTTACATGTGACGCTTTTTCAAAACGTCAACATGTGACATTACTGTGTCAAAGCCGGTAGGTGTGGCTTGGTTAGACTTTTACGGGCTCTGATTGGGTGCATAAAATAACTGTCCGGAAAATGTTGCCAAGCAACATTTTCCGACTCTGATACCGTAATAGCTCATTTTCCGGACACAAAATGGCGCCGGGAAACTGAATTTACCAGACAGTATGAAATAAATAAGGATTCGGCACACAAATCAGGCTCCTACGACCATAAATGAACTCAGAATTGCTGCAAAAGAAGAATGGGGATCGATTCTCCAAGAAAGGACCCAAAACCTTCTTTCCAGCCTACCCAGAAGAATGAGGGCAGTCATTCAAGCTCGAGGAGGAAACACGTGTTACTGAAATTCATTTGTTTTAGTACAGACACGTTATTTTTGAAATTGTTCACTGTTCAGTTATTAATCATGTGTTATTATTCTTTTAAAGTTCTGTTCAATAAATTGAATTGTGGATTTTATATACCAAGACTTATTTGCAATTTCTTTGACAGATGCATTAATTTAAGCTTAAAAGCAACAATCCAGCACAGTTAGATCTATATTACTTCTCAAACAGAAGAAGAAATCAAGAACATAAAAATATGCAATATTTTTGTCCATGAATGTATTTAGCTAATAACAGTTTCGTAGTTTTCAGCAAAGAAACGATTCAGAATTTTCCAAGTTTAGAATATTTGTATTTGCAGAACAACCGAATCGAAACGATAGAGCCTGAAGCCTTCCAACATCTTAGTTTATTGAAACAGCTTGATTTGGCCGACAACGACCTGAAATATGTAAACTATCAGAATTTTGCTGGATTTAAAAAGTTATATTGGCTTAATTTACAAAATAACAGCATAAGTGACTTAGATCCTGATACTTTCAATAATCTTGACAGTGTAGTTTTAGACAGAAATAAATTGGAGCCAACTGTACTTGAAAAAATTAAACGAAAGTTAATTTTGGGTTAGTTTTTTTAAGAATTGTTTTGACAAATGAAAAGCATACATATAGAAGTAAATTTTTCAATTAAATGATATTGAAATGTAAAATTCAATTGTTTTTTTCAATGAACTATTTGAGTTTCCACTATCATAAGTCGAATTAAAAGAATTGATTTTGAACTGAGAATTACACTTAATGTGAACAAACCTAGATGTCAGCACGTTGCTGATAATATTATTCTCCACAATTTGTGTAACATTGCGCCAGTTCTCGCGTTAATAATCGCCGCATGACGTGTTTATAAAACCTTGAGAGTTAACCTAAAACCTTTCGGTTTTTGTGAGAATTAAACGATAATGTTTTAAAAGTAATTTTTACATCTCGATACACCAGGTAAGCTTGACCAAAATAGTACCCTATATCGCATGATAAACGACAAATAGTTATAAATTACCAATTATTTAATAAACAGTGAAACATTGAAAATCATGGGTGACTCATGTGTGATTCCAGTAGCGTAGATTTGAAATTCAGGCTCCTTCGGAAAGGGCGAAAAATTCACTTAAACCAGCGTTTCTCAACGTTTTAGTATTTGGGACCCACTTTTCTTAATTCATTTTAACCACGCCCCCCCCCCCCCCCCCCAGCCATTTTATTGGAGTACTAATAAAATATCAGTATCAATCTAAATCTATTTTGCTCTGCCGCAGCTACGTCGCTAATACAAGCCCAAGATTCCACTATGAATTGCAAAATTTTGCCATGTCTGACAATACTGACCGCCGCGTTGTGAAAACATGCATCTATGTTCAATCGCTCGCGGTTCACATTACAGGGTGTAATGCTCCCGCCAAACTTTTCCTTTCGTGAATAAATTTCTCTTCATTCACTTATACCATAAATAGCTATTCTGCAATTTTTGCCTCATTCTGCTGGCGTCTTCGCGCCCCCCCTTCCGTTATTTCGCGCCCCCCCAAGGGGGCGCGCCCCACAGGTTGAGAACCGCTGACTTAAACCCTAAAGCACAAAAATTCTAATTTTTAACCTAATAAATCGACAATGAAAACCTAAAAATCATGCACTATTATCTTTAAACTTGAAATCTGAGATTATATTTCACAATGTGCCAGATAATTTTGTGCAAAATTACTGAAAGCCCACGAAAAAATGGCGCCTATTTTTTTTTAAATGTTTACATTAATTTAAAAACATGATAAAAATCCAAAAAGTGAAACCCCAAACTGAAGTGTTTCTTTTCCTCGATTAATTCCAGATATTTTCAAATCCAAATGGAAGAGTCAATCATTCCAAACCCGAAATTCGCCTATGACGCCGACGACCACATAATAACATGTCAGGATGTTAATTCAACTGACGAACTAAAACAAGGCATCCAAAAATGCATGGAAAACGAAAACATCAATGCGGAAGATTTACAAAAATTAGAAATCAAAAACAGCAAACTAACAAGCTTAAGTCCGGAAATTTTCACAAATTTAAAAAATTTTCACGGGCTGAAAATTCAAAACAGTTGTATACAACTACCAAACGGTGTTTTTAAAGAACTAACCACCTTAAATCAAATCGAAATTAGCTGCAACAAAATTCCTAATTTGGATGACAAAGTATTTTCAGGTCTTCGGTCCTTGAAACGATTATATTTTTATAGTAACGAAATCGAAAAATTACCAGAAGGAATATTCGATGAACTTCTTTCACTTGAATATTTATGACTAAACGGTGATAAAATAGAAATTACAGACACCCTTTTTGAAAAAACCACACGCTTAAAAACCCTGCATTTAATGAGCAACGAAATTGAACACCTTCCCGCAAACGTTTTTAAAAACCTTAAAGTATTAAACACCCTGTGTTTAGATAGTAGTCGAATCAAAGACGCACACGAGGACGCTTTCAAAAATTTGCACAATTTGGAACATTTATACGTCGGTTTAAATTCCCTCCGAAGTTTCCCCCCAAACTCCTTTAAAGATTTATCAACGTTGGTTAACCTCGACTTAAAAAGAAACGAAATTCAATATCTAAACCTAGATTTATTCCGTAGTTTAGTTAACCTAGCCTTACTGAATTTATCCCATAATCAGTTATCAACGCTACCTGATGATTTGTTTGCTAATTCGTGCAAAATCGTGGACATACTTTTGAATAACAACCGAATATCGGCTATAACGAGCACTTTTAAACCGTTAAAACAATTGAACATACTCGACCTAAGTCACAATGAGATCGAAGATCTCCACGATGGCGCGTTCGAAAACAACAGCGAATTACAACTGCTCAATTTGGGCAACAATAAAATCAAACGTTTAACAAACGAATCCTTAAAGGGTTTGATTAAAATTCAGGACCTCCACTTGGATTTCAACCGAATCGAAACACTTGAAGCCGATTCATTTAAGGACTGTGGGTCCGTTCTTAATTTAACCTTAGAAAATAATCACATAGCCGCCTTAAGCAAAACCTGCTTCTTTGGACTTCACAAAATGGAAAAACTGAACCTTACAGGAAATAAATTAAAGGAAGTGTCCGTTGAGCTTTTTAAGGGCTTAAAATCACTTATTAATCTTAACCTAAATGAAAACGAGTTAACTACTTTAGAAAAGGGCACTTTTGATGAGCTTGGCATCTTGGGAGAATTATCGATCGCGGGAAATAAAATCCAACGTTTAAATCGAGGCCTTTTTAGCAGTTTAAAATCTTTGGCATCCCTTTTTCTAGATAACAATAATCTAAGCACGTTCGAGGAAGGAACCTTCCATGGTTTATCCTCTCTTACTTACTTATCTCTACAGCAGAATTCGTTGGATGCTTTAGAAAGCAACAGCCTCGAAGCCACGACGAAACTACAGCTTTTACTCTTACATCACAACAACTTCAAAAAATTACCCTTAAACCTTTTTAAGAGGCACGAAAACTTAGAATACTTGTACATAGGAAACACCACATTAGAAATTTTAGAGTCGGGCGTTTTTAACGGTTTACACAAATTATCCCACCTTTCTTTAAACAACAACAATATTTTCTGCATCGAAAATGGTACATTTCAGAGGCTTTCTCACTTGGGTTACATCACTTTGTCTCATAATAAAATAAACAAATTAGAAAGAGAAACATTCAAAGGATTAAGCGGATTAGCTTACTTGGATCTTTCGTATAACCAAATCGAACAAATAAACCCCGAAGTATTCAAACCCCTTCGTTCCCTTACTTCCCTTCAGTTGGATGGAAACAACTTAAAGTTAGATGATAACAACTTCACGAAGTGCCCTAATTTAAGCATGTTGGATTTATCAAGCAATAACCTCAATAAATTACCTTCGGAAATATTCAAACCCATACAATCCCTAGAAACGCTCTATCTTAACCAAAACAATTTCGAAATTATAACCAAGGAATCCTTGCGAAACCTTCCTAATTTGCACAATTTATACTTGAAAAATAATAAAATTAAAGGTATAAAAAGTGGGAGCTTCGCTGGCATGGAATTGTTGGTGAAATTGTTCTTGGATGGTAACAGAATCGATGTTTTGGAACCTGCCGGATTCTCAGGACTTAACAATCTTTGCGTATTAAGCTTGGAAAATAATAGGCTTGAACAGTTAAATACGGAAATTTTTGAAAATTTGCAAGCACTTTCGTCTGTTTATTTGAATGGAAATCCTTTAAATCCTGAAGTTATCAATTGTTTTAAAAGGAAAAATCCAGCTTACTAACTACCGAAAGCACGGTTGGTTGATTATTATTAGTAGATTTCTGGTTTGTTGGCTGTGTTTGAAGATTTTGAAATGTACTTAAAAATAGTATTATTTATGATTGAGTTTAGAATTTAATAAATAATCTTAAATACCTAATTTATAGTTTGACTTCAGAGTAATAACACATTGAAATATTCAATTCATAACAGAAAACCTAAAAACTGGAGATTTAGACAAATCATTAACACAAAAATTTCAGAAAATTTAATATCCAGGTTTTAAATTGGAGAAAACGTTTGACTTTAATCTCCAATATTCACTCGGGTTGACGAGTTCAAAATAAGTATTATTTTAAGGTTTAACTCCAGATTTCTCTATTTAACAACTTAAAAATCTCAAATCAATACGGAAAATTGTGTTTCACCGAAGGAAACTCCAAATTCAACGTTTTTTGTGATTTTAACCGCTAACACAAAGGACAACGACTTAATCCACATTTCAGTGTTTGAGTCTTAAATTTTGAATATTAAGAGAATAAATAAACAACTTGTTTCTGACTTCAAAATTTCATTTTTTAAAGTAAATTTCCACTTAAATGCCAGCATCTAAGTATTTCACAAGGATTTTGTTTTCATATTCTAAATTACAGTGCCAAAATTGGGGGTTTCCTGGAAAGGTTTGAATCTTTCAGCTCCTTTTTAAGCCTTCAATTTCGAAGTTTAAAACTAATCATTTCTGTCACAGGTTTCCAAATGCAAAATGTAGAATGTAAATTCAAAAAGTTGCATTGAATCTGAAACTTAAAAATTTGGATTCGAAAGTTGACATTTTAAAAATGATTTAAGTCAATTTCATATTAAAAAATCAGGCTTCTTTAACAAAAATAAGATTTTTCTACGTAATCTTTTCCTGTATTGGACTTCAAGAAAAGTGTTGAGTTTAAATCGGTTTAAATATTTCAATCCAAAAATGTTGCACTCTAACTATTGATAGATACTTGTTTTGAACCTGTTCGGGCCTTTTAACATGCTTATTATCTGCAAATAATATTTAATAAATTTTCGGAGTTTGTCGTAGGAAAAACGGAAACCTTATGGCACATTTCTTTCATAACGATGAGCTTTAAAATTTCAACTGGACAAAAATAAACACACATGGGCTAAGCTTTCAAGAGAAAGACGTAGACGTTAATTTAATTATATTCTTCTTCTTTTTTATTTTGTTAGTGCAGAACTGCCTTGTATTGAAGATTGAAGTAACTGAATTTGGAATTTGGAATAATTCTGGGTTTACAAAACTTTTATATTTTAGACTGAATTTCCAATTCAAAAGCATTGTATTCGAATTTGTATCGAATAGGAAAAACCATCTTCGACAATAAACAACATGCTGCAAACATTGATGAATTTCACAAATTGTGCAATCACATTTACGTATTTATGCCAGCGTTACAGCAATGGAAAGGTTAGTTAGTAGCTCACCGGCTAAATAGTTTAATATACGTGAACGTACAGTGTATTCATATTTTTTTAGAACAAATACAGACTGATTAGCGTAGATTAGTTTTTAAGATTATTTAGATCCTGTTAAAAATCTGTTATTGTTAGATTTGCTTAGTTTAAAGTCGGAAACCGTAATCAATAATTGTAAAAATATTCGTCGTTAGTTTGACATGCTGCAGGTAAGGCAATTTTGATTGATTTTGGGATAAACCCTCTACTGGAAACCTAAAATAAATTCGTTTTATGTTTTATTTTAAATGAAATATGTACCTACTTTTTGTGTAACCGAAAAAGGCTTGCAAATGCTTTTTTCTGCTGACAATCTATTAAACACTTTAAAGAAACGTCGCTGGAAATGATTTCTGCATTTCAGAATTTATAAAGGGATTTTCAAGATCCACTTTTATGAAGATCAACCCGGAAAATTGTGTTTCGTAGTAAAAAAAAACTCACAATTCGGCGTTACTTTTGATTTTAACCATTAGAATCCGATTTCGGGGTTTTGAATTCAATTTTGATTCTAAATTTATGACCTTAAGTACTATTCAGGCAGAAATCTTAAAATTCTAAAATGTTATGTCGTAGTTTTTAGCTTCAACTTCACAATTAAAATCTCAAACTTTGGTTGCGGATGTTTACGTTGTGGCAGTAAATCTACGCTTTAAGCTAGCGATTTTGAATAAAACACAACAGGAAAGGCCACTACTTCATATTTTAAATTTAATCCATATATTTAAAATATCGAATTTCGATTTGAACTGAAATTTTAAAGCTTTGTTCACGAATGAATTAAGTTAACTTTCCCCAGAAGGGAGGCGAATCCTTAAAAAAATCCAATTAATTAATCTTAATTTTATTATTTTTTTAAATAATTAATTTAAATTCAATAATTCATCTAGGATATCAAAATAAATTTAACAATGAAGTATTTAGTAAAATTTAGCAAAATGATAGTTAAGGACCGAACATTAAATCTAGATTTTAAGAAAACCTTCACTAATATTACCTATAACATATAAGAGTTTATGTTCTTTGATTAACTAAAACCAGAAACTTTCAAAAGCACAAATAAAACTTAAGCAAAAATTGTAGAATTTTCCACGAAAAACTGTAAAATATACATATTTGTTAAAATATAAAATTAGTAAAGCAGTTTTAAAAATTCTCACCAGTGAATTGAACTAAACGCCAATAACAAAACAGGAGATTTGGTGTTAAACTTTAAATGAATACAGTATTCCTTAATAACTAACTTTGAATAAAACTGAGTTTGACTAAAAGGAACAAACAATCATTTTTAAAACGGATATGATAGCAAAGACACCTGTGTTGCATTGGACCCAACCAGGGAGATAAACAAGCATCTGTTGGAATGTATCGACTGATTAACATGTCCTAATAGAATTAAACAAATTATCTGTTAGCATCTTTAAGTTTAAAACTTGACCAAATTCAAATATTTAGAAGCGAATCATTCTCCCTACTTTTAAAGGAGCACCAAGGAATGAATTAAATTTTTTTATCATTTTGTATTACTGAAAAGATGGAAACTTGAGGTTCAAATTTGATGGTAAATCAAATGTTCTACTTAATAATTAAATTATTGGAATTTGCATGGCATTGAGTTCGTTGCCCAAAATGTACAAAACTCAAGTTTAAATTTGGGAACCCCAAAAAGAAAATTAATCGTTCAGTTGGCGAACTAAATTTAAACAGCGAAACTATCAAAGCAAGCCATGTTTGAAGTTAAAATTGAACGCAATAATTTTGAATGTTATTCAAACTATTCCAATATTAATTTGGTAAAATTCAATGTCAGTAGTTCTTCGAACAAAAATTATCTGATCGTATCTAAGAATCTAAATGCAAAGTTGTTTTGAAAAATTTTGCCAAAAAAAATTAGCGATAAAATGATTTAATGTAAATATTTGGAATAGAAAAACTAATCAACGTAAACAAAACTGTTCGAGATAATTTTCTTCGAGTTAAAAACAAGATATCGCTGGTTATTTAGGTTAGCTTTAAACTTTAGCATATTTAAAATAATTTAATTACGTCATGTTTTCACAAAAAGTATTTGGTAAGCAAACAAAACAACTTAATCTTCTGTCAGTAAGTTAAGCTACTTGTGTGGATTACACTTGTTACTACATTATTGTAAGTATACTTTCGATTAATTACTGTGTTTTAACCAATTTAGTTTGGTTTCTCTTCACTCCATTTTATCCTCCTGTTAACAAATTAGAATAAAATCATACTAAATCAAATGTGTTCTTAACAAAGTTAGCCGTGACCTTAAATGCATATTAACACAAAAAAAACAATCCGTAAATAGTCAAAAATCTTTTTTCAAGTGAAAGTTAAAGGCAACTCGCTTATATTTTCTCAAAATTTCAGGTAAAAAATGTTGTCAGCTGCTTATTTTTGGCTGCTTTTACTTGGAATACAATTTGTGGGCTCCATCGCGAGCCAGGAACAACAACCTCGACCATGCAATTTGAGATTCTGGCAAGCAATTGCTTGTGAAAACGTTAATTCCGCAGTCGAGCTGAAAAATGGAATTGAACAATGCATAAAAAACGATAATGTCAAACTGGAAGATTTTCAAGGTTTAGAAATAGAAAACAGCAATGTGGATTATTTACAACCGGAGCTTTTCGAAAATTTTGGACACTTATCGAACATTAAACTTATTTTCAACAATATCACGAATATACCAAGTGGAACTTTTGAAAAATTGAGTTCGTTAAACGAAATACAGATCGGTTTCAGTACTGTGCAGAATATCGAACCGAACGGCTTTTCAGGGCTTGGAAAATTAACGAAGCTGATCATTTTCGGAAACGAAATTAAAGATTTACCAGAAGGTATTCTTAGCGGTTTGCATTCGCTGACTGAATTGGATCTACACAGCAACAAATTTAAAGAAATTCCCAAAAATTTCTTGAGCGGCTTGGTTAATCTTACAGATTTGGATATATCGGATAATGAAATTAAATCAATTCCTTCTAATGCATTCGAGGGACTTTCCTTCTTGGAGAAATTATATTTCAACAATAATAAATTGGCGAATTTAGAAGACAACATGTTTAGAAACTTAAAAAAGCTGAAGAGATTGGATTTAAATAGAAATTCCCTTTCGACTTTATCAGCTGACATATTTAAAGACTTGCCTGCACTTTCTGAACTTTACTTGCATGGAAATAATTTGGAACATTTAGACGGGAACTTACTAGCGACTTTGACTAATTTAGAAGAGTTTTACGCTTTTGAAAATAAAATCACGAGATTACCCAAAGAGATTTTTGCTGCGAATCCGGAAATAAAACAAATACGCTTATCGAATAACTTTATATCTGATTTAGAACCGTCGGTATTTCACGGTCTGCACAAATTGAACATATTGGAATTAAATAACAACAGAATTAAAGTTCTACCAATTGGTTTGTTTAAGGACAGCAACGAACTCAGGGATTTATACTTGGCTGGAAATAAAATAGAGTTTATAACAACGACGACCTTGGAGGGGCTTAAAAATATAGAAACCTTCAACTTGGACAACAACGAAATATCGAACATGGAACTCGATTCGTTAAAACACGTTACATCAGTGAATTCCTTAAATTTGGCAAATAATCACTTGGTATCCTTCGCTAAGAACACCTTCAGAGACTTTAACAACCTAAGAAACATTTACTTAGAAGGCAACAACATCACCCATATCCCTGTCGAACTTTTCCAAAATTTGGAGGCCCTAACTTCCATCGATCTCACAAAAAATAATTTAACCGTCCTACAAGAAGGCATTTTCAGTAATTTACCTAAGTTAGACAGTCTCGCTCTTTATGAAAATCAATTGGAGGACATCAAACCTGGTGCGTTTAAAAATCTAACCTCGTTAAAAACCCTTTATCTTTCAAGTAACAACTTAAAAACTATAAAATCAGGCACATTCACGGGATTATCCTCGTTGAATTATTTAACTTTCGAGAATAACCAGATTAATAATATCGAACCAAATACTTTTTCTGAACTGGGAGAATTAAGTTTTCTGACTTTATCGAGAAACAGCATCGAGAATTTACAATCTAAGGTTTTTTCCGGTCTGAAAGGCCTCTACATGCTTGACTTGGATAAAACAAAATTGAAAATTCTTAAATCGGGCGCATTTGAAGGACTTACATCTTTGAACAAGTTAGGGCTGAATGATAATGAAATTAACAAGATTGAATCAGGGGCATTTAAAGGTTTGCATAAGTTAGATTACCTTAATCTATATGGCAACAAAATAACTGAACTAAGCAAAGATATGTTTGAAGGATTAAATAAACTAGATTATCTAGAGCTTGGTAAAAATCTTATTAGTTCTTTAACTCCCGAAGTATTCGAGTCTCTTCCTGAACTGAGATTTCTTCGAATGGGTGGAAACCAACTGAAGGATTTAAGAGGTGATGTTTTTGAAAAATTGCCCAATTTAGTACAGTTAGATCTTTCAGAAAACGGAATAGAAAAATTGCCCGCGGAGATTTTCAAGCCGATAAAATCCCTTAACATTTTGTTTATAGCTAATAACAGTTTCGTAGTTTTCAACGGGAAAACTATTCAGAATTTACCAAGTTTACAGCATTTGTATCTGCAGAACAACCGAATCGAAACGATACAACCTGGAGCTTTCCTACATCTTAGTTTACTGGAGCGGCTTGATTTAGCCGACAATGAACTAAAATATGTGAATGATCAGAGTTTTGCTGGGCTTAAAAAGTTATATTGGCTTGATTTACAAAATAACAGCATAAGCGACTTGGATCCCGATACTTTTAATAATCTTCCAGGGCTTAGTAATGTATTTTTAGATGGAAATAAAGTGGAAGCAAGCGTACTTCAAAAACTTAAAGAAAAATATCCAGTAATTCCCCCCGAAATAATGGATTAATTTTTTTTTAATTGTTCATGAAAAGCATAAATTAAGCTGTAAAATGTTCATCTAAATATTATGTAAATGTTCAGCTAATAAATCATGTTTTTAGGATTATTATTATTATCTACTAATCCGTTTAAAAGGTAACATTGTATTTTGTCAATAAGCTATTTGATCTTCTAGTATCATGAATCTACAACTTTAAAATTTGGATTCGAAATGATTTAAGTAATTTTAGATTAAAAAATCAAGCCTCTTTAAAACGAAAAGATTTTTCTTCGTAATTTCTTCCTGTATTGGACTTCAATAAAAGTGTTGAGTTTAAATTGGTTTAAATATTTCAATCCATAAATGTTGAACTCTAAACTGTAGAAAGATAATTGTTTTGAACCTGTTCCGACCTTTTAACATGCTTACTATTCTGAAAATAATATTTAATAAATTTTAGGAGTCTTTCGTAGGAAAAACGGAAACCTTATGGCACATTTCTTTCACAACGAAGAGTTTTAAAATTTCAACTGGACAAAAATAAACAAAAATAGGCTAAGCTTTCAAGAGAAAGATGAAGACGTTAATTTAATTATATAAACTTCACGTTTTTTTTTATTATTTTGAAGGTTCAGAACTGTATTGGATTGAAGATGAAAATAACTAAATTTGGAAATCAAATAATTCTCGGTTTACAGAACTTTCATATTTTAGACTGAATTTCCAATCCAAAAACTTTGTATTTGAATTTGTATCGAATGGGAAAAGCCATCTTCGCAATAAACAACATGCTGCAAACATTGATGAATTTCACAAATTGTGCAATCACATTTACATATTTATACGAACGTTACAACAGCGGAAAGGTTAGTAGCTCGCCGGCTAAATAGTTTAGTAGACGTGAACGTACTGTGTATTCATATTTTTTTTAGAACAAATACAGACTTTGATTAGCGTAGATTATTTTTTAAGATTATTTACGCCCTATTAAAAATCTGTTATTGCTATATTTTCTTAGTTTAAAGTCTGAAACCGTAATCAATAAATTGTAAAAATATTCGTCGTTAGTTTGACAAGCTGCAGGTGAGGCAATTTTGATTGATTATTGAATAAATCCTCTACTGGAATCCCTAAAAAAAGCCTGATCACATTTCCGAAACAGTTATTTTAATTAAATGTGTATTTTTCGCGTAACCGAAAAAGGCTTGCAAAAGCTTTTTTCTCGGGCCAACAGTTTCAAAATTTGTTTTTTTTTTTTAATCTGCTGGCAATCTCTTATAGTTATTAAGGTACCAAGGGCATTATGAGCAAAATAAGCGCTCAAGATTGTTAGTGTACAACCCGAGGGCCTTTGGCCCGAGGGGTGTACAACAATCGAGGGCGCTTAGCTCATAATGCCCATTGTGCCTTCAACGTTTTATGTCCTACCAGTTTTCTTCTCTAATTCACATTTATTTTGTAATTTAGATTTGCGACATTAACTGAGCTGTCATTAATTTTCACTGTGACAGTGGGGCATTATAAAGTTTTATCCATGGAAACAAATAGTATTTATATACAAAATAACGCCCTAGGGCATTATGAAAAAATCATAGCCCTACGACATAAAACACTTTAAAATAAGCGTCGCTCAAAATGATTTCCTGCATTTCAGAATTTATGAATGGATTTTCAAGATCCACCGATGTATAATATTGTATATGCCTTTATGAAGATCAACCCGGAAAACTGTGTTTCGTAGTAAAAAAACTCACAATTCGACGTTATTTTTGATTTTAACCCGATTTCAGGGTTTCGAATTCAATTTGCAAAATTTTGGATTGCCAATTTCAATTTAGATCCGAAAACTTCAACATTAATATGTACTTTTGATCTTAAATTTATGATCTTAAGTACAATTCAGGCAGAAATCTTGAAATTCTAAAATTCTATGTCGTAGTTTTTACCTTCAAATTCGCAATTTCAAGATTTGAATTAATAGTGTTAGTATCGAATGTTTACGTTATGGCAGTAAATCTACGCTTCAAGATAGATTCTAACTATTATTCTAAAATAAGATTAAGAGTATTAAGACCTTAAACTGAAATTCTAATATCCAGTAAAACTTTCATTTCAATCCAAGAACTTTGGCTTGAATTTTGATTTTTTTTTTATTCCAGAGGTAAAATATCAAATTGTAATCCCTTGTAGCGTTAAATTAATCAGAATTAGTGATGGCCGAATTCGAATGAAAAAATCGGATCATTCGATTGTCGTCGGTATTCGAAATGTTTCGATTGTTGTCGTCAAATCATTCGAATAATTTTTCATTCGGAAACTTTGAAACGAATGACGAATGAAAAATCATTCGAATGATTTTTCATTCGGAAATTCGGAAACGAATAGCGAATACCGAATGACGAATGCGAATAATGCGAATGAATTCCCATCCACATAGTTATTTTTGTACAGCGTTAACAACGCCTGGGACGTGCGGGATGTCGCTGTTGGAAGGCAAGCGTCAGACAAAGATAAAGTAATATACTGTTATGGTAGCAGCCTTTTAATTAATTTCTTTTATAAATAAAAGAAGCTCCATACAATTTTCCAGACTCACTAATTATGATTTTTGAAATTTAGAATTAATAATAAAATTTTGACATCTCAGGGATTCGTTTTTGAATTTTGAAAAATAACTAATGTAATAAATTTCTACTAAACTTTTAGAAATGCAAGCTTTATTACAACCAAAACTAATCTCTAAACTTAAAATTAATACAAAACTAAAAACTAAAACACTCACTCACAAAACAATTATTCCTTGAATTTTGAAAAGTCCCACCAAATACTGTTCCCTGTCCAATTTATTATCTGTTCCAATTTATTATCTGTTCCAATTTGTAATTATAAATTTCTTCAACCAATCTCCAATTAAACTTTCCTCCACTATATCCAAATTAATATTTTCAGTATATTTCAGCTTGTATTTATTCTTTATTAATTATTCTTCAGTTTTCCGTTAATATTTTCTTATTATATTGGAAGTTTTCAGAGCAAAACTCAAACACGTCTTTCACGTTTTTCAGTTTTAGAAAAACTGTTGTTTATCTTTCTTCAATTTTTATCTGCTTCCCTAGTTATTCCCAAAAATCTCCCATTCCTTGAATTTGTTTTAAAACATTCATCCTTTCACATACATGCACATAAAATATAACTATGACTACTATTTACAACAAATAACAATAAATACTTAAATTAATCTTAATTTATTTACATAATTAATCTTTTAAAACTTGCATCCTAAAAGTATACTCCAAATTTGTATTTTAATTAATAAATATAAATTTTCTAAAAGTTTATATCACTTCAATACATAACTGCACACCGTATTACTTTAATTTTGAAAGGTTTCTTTTATTACAAGCGCAGTATGTGTTTGCACATGCAACTCGAGTGATCATTCGCATTCCGATTAATCACTCGCATTGCGAATTACGAATGATTTTTCATTCGGAAACTTTGAAACGAATAACGAATGAAAAATCATTCTAATGATTTTTAATTCGCGTGAAATATCATTCGAATGATTTTCATTCGGAAACTATAAAACGAATGACGAATGAAAAATCATTCGAATGATTTTTAATTCGAGTGAAAAATCATTCGAATGATTTTTTATTCGAGTGAAATATCATTCGAATGATTTTTCATTCGAATGATCATTCGATTGTTGAAATTATCCGATTGCCGATTATTCGATTCTCAAAATCATTCGATTGTGCCCATCACTACTAAGAATGCTACTTTAATTTCAAACTTAAAGTCTTCGACGTTAAAGCTGAATCTTTGTCTTGAGTTTCAAAATTTCAGTCAATGACAGAAATCCAATCCCACTTTAAAACAAGCTTTTTGTTTTGAATAGTCAAACTTAAATGTATGAAGTTTTAACTTCAGAATTCCAACTTTAAAATCGCATTTTGGTTTAATCCCAACGTTTGAGTACGTCAATAGGTAATTTCTTGAAAAAACTATCCAAATCCAAATTTCAAAGTAGGATTTCTTCCACCTCAACTTAAAAACAAACCTCGACAAATCAAAAGTACGAAATCCTCTTTGTGACTTTTCTGAAAAACTTCAGATTTTTCAGTTCTCTTTTTAAGCCTTTAATTTTAAAGTTTAAAATCAATTCAATTAACCAAATTTAAGATGTAAATTTTGAGATTTAAAAAGTTGCATTGAAAGTTTAGTTTTCCATTTACAAGTTCCAAATTGGATTCAAATTTTAAAGTTCTGAATTTAAATTGGAAATACTCCATTTTAAATTGATTTAAATTCAGATTTCGTTAAAAAAAAAAACAATTTTAGGCTTCGTAATTTTTTCCTGGATTGGAATTTGATAAAAGATTTAAGTTTAAGTCGGTTTCAAAATTTTGTTGTACTCTAATTGCAAATTTTGGCCCTTTTATACATTTTTTTTTAAATTATATTTAATGGAATTTCTGGGCCTTTTTTAAACTCTAACTTCATGGCGGAATACAATAAATAAAAAGGGAAACTCGTAGGTTTCAATTTAGTTAAAACTTCAGTTTTTCCTTGATTGTTAAAGTTCAGATCTGCTTTGGATTGAAGGTTCAAGTAACTGAATTTGGAGCTAAAAAAATTCTAGGTTTTATATTTGGGATTGAATTTCCAATACAGAAACTTTGTATTTGAATTTGTAACGAATAGGAAAAACGGTTGTTTTTAACTATCTTTATATGTAAACAACCTGCAGCAAACACTGATGCATTCCACAAATTGTACAATCGCCTTCACGTATTTCTACGAGCGTTAGAAGAAGGGCCAAGTTAGTGGCTCATCGGCTAGCTAAAGAGTTTAACAAACGTGGACGTATTGTATATTAATATTTTTTTAGAACATTTCCTTAGCGTAAGTTGATTATTTCTGAACATTGTTTACGCCTTGTTAAAAAATCTTATTATTGTTAGATTTGCTTAGGTTAAAGTTTTAAACCATAATCAATAAATTCTAAGAATATTCGTCTGTTTAACAAACTGAATGAGGCAATTTTGATTGATTCTGTGATAAGCCCTCTGCTGGAAAAACGTGAAACCCTAAAATAAATTCTGTTCATGTTTCCGAAAAGAACTCTCGCAATCAGGCAGTTTCGAAATTTGGTATTTTTTAAGTCATTTGTTAAAAATCTAGCAAAAATTTTACGCTATGCACGGTTCACATTTATTATTTCCTGCATTCCAGAATTTCTAAATGCAAATGCAAAGACGGAACAATCAAATGCTAAAATTTCCGTTCTTTAGAAGAGGTAAAACAAGAAGTTCAAAATATGATCCAAAAAGAAAATACCAAGTCGAACGACATCCGTGCTTTGTTGATTAGGAACTGTTACATCAAAGATATAAAACTAGATTTTTTTCAAAATGTGGAACATATTCGAGAGTTCACACTTAATTCCAGCACGTTTTCATGTTTGCCGAATGGAATTTTTAAGAAATTAACCGCTCCCTTAGGCTCGAAGGAAGCCATTTGAAAACCTTTAAAATAGTCCAGTGAAATTAGACATTGCGCTTCGGAAAAATTCCCGGAAAGCTGAATTTTGGTATGGACCTTGATATTGTGGTTCTAAACAAAATGTCAAAAGTCCCCATCGATCCGAGTGTCGCTAAAAGTTTCACGCGTGGTCAAATGTCACTCAACATGGTTTTTCGTGAATATCTCGTTAACGGTCACTTTTAAAGAAAAAATAGTTATTATCAAATTTGTAACTTAGAAAGTTTCATACAAAAAAGATACAATGATTTTTATTCATAGGAGTAACCATTATGGAGAAAATGCGATTTATAAAGTTGTAACGAACAGTGTGCACCTGTGCACCCCTCAAGCGATCCTTGTTTGTCAACGGATGTGCTTACTCAATATTTTTATTAATTTTTATTGCTGATGTGGGGACTACTGCGGCCCACATCAAAATTGATTTAACATATTGTAAATAGTGGTAGTCATGTTCAAATATGGCTAGGCAACGAGCTTACCCCTGAAGACTGGGGATGGACATTAAAGGATAACGCTTTAGAGCCAATTCATACTCTGCTTCCACCTGCTCCAGACATACTGTTGAATACTATTTTCTGTAATTGCACCAATGGCTGTAGCTTAAACTGTGGCTGCAGAAAAGTTGGTTTATATTGTTCAGGAGTATGTGGGAATTTCCAAGGGCAATCTTGCTTAAATGTAGTACCCGATATAAAGGACGTCGGTAATTGCGACCCCCCTGAAGATGTAGATCCATCGTCTTTTCTGGCTGAATCTATGGAAATACAGGAAACAGCAGAAGAAGGAAAAAAGAAGAAATAGAAGAAGAAGAAAAAGAAGAAGATGATGATGATGAAGAGAAAATCGTGCAAATTGAAATAGAGTCTGAAGAATAATATTAATTATTAAGATTAATAATTTCCTGCTTTAACCAAAAAATTTATTAATTAAAAAAATTCATAATTTTTTCTAAAATCAACATTTTTCAAACAAAAAAACGTGGATTAGGCTTACCGGTGACACCGCGTAAAAAAAACGCACCTTGTACTCTACCTCGAAGGTGGTGTGGAAAGGAGTGCACGTTTCGCAAGAAAAATAAATGTTAAAACTCTGTAGATCGCATTATCTCCAAAAGAGTGACTTCTATGATAAAAGTCATTACAGCTTTTTGTAGAACATTTCCAAAGTTACAAATTTGATAATAAATACTTTTTCCGTAAAAGTGACCGTTAACGAGATATTCACGAAAAACCATGTTGAGTGACATTTGACCACGCGTGAAATTTTTAGTGGCACTCGGATCGATGGGGACTTTTGACATTTTGTTTAGAACCACAATATCAAGGTCCATACCAAAATTCAGCTTTCCGGGAATTTTTCCGGAGATGGGCTTTTATTTTGTCTAATTTCTCTGGACTATTATATGTATACTTACAGCTAACTAGTGTGTCATGTCGAATGCTGTAGCACAATTTAAGGTAAGATATGCTTTTAAATTTCCAAAGCAATCGTCGATAAATAATTTTTAAAAATCAGCTTTCAAAGCTTTAACGTTGCTAAAGTAACTTAAGATTTCAATTTTAATTATTTTCAAAATTGTTAAATTTTTTTATTTTTGACAAATTAAACAAAACATGCTACGAAATTTCAAAAAATAATCTGCCTACAACCTCTTAAATTGTTTTAAAATGCCAATTCCTTAAAAAGACTCCTGTAGATATACGGACAAAACCTAATATTACAAAAACAATAATAAAAGAAAATACAACTAACCTTTATTGAAGTCACCCCACTTGTGCCTTTCTTCTAAAAATTTCCTTGTAGACTTCGAAGCCCGAACCGAACTGACGCGACACTCCCGAAATCGCTATAAAATTTATTAACCGAAAATATTATTTATAAGAATACTACTACTGCACTCAATAAACACTGGATGTACCCAAGGTGTTTGGGTAATACAATTTTGTTACGATACTTATTCACTCAAATTTATCTACGATAACGAAAACTAGATGAATTTAGCAAACACACTACTTAGTTTGCCATATAGTCACTTTAATCAAGAAAACCGATTTTCGCGAATGGCGTTTCGATAACGGAGGCTACTGTAAGGAAGTCTTGGTTTAAGTAAAATAAAAGGAACAATCTGCAGATAGTACAAAGCAGCATGTAATAATGTTCTTCATTTTATTCTAAACAGTTAAGTTTAAAAAACCTTGAAGAGGTTTCTTAAAAAGAAAGGCCTCCCAACTCCCCTCTGAACAATTTCCAACTCATGCGAGGTTGAAAATTGTTCAGGCCTTTTCCTTACCACAACCAGTTTAAATATAATTTTATATTGTACAACCTTTATGATATAAAATGTTACCTCATTATGCGGACTCAAAAAGGATACACACGGAAAACTGCCGAAAAGGTGATTAATTAAACTGAAATCATTGAATATGATAATTATTAAACTAAAAACTAACATCAAACAATAGGTAACGTGTAAACCAGTTGGCTGAAATTAAACATTACAAATTAACCTTGAATAATTATTAATTTGAAAGAGGATAATAATTTTAAGAATATTTATACTTCACCGTTTGAGCTAAAAGAGAACAAGGAGTAATGTTAGAAAAAATCCCCG
Source organism: Melanotus villosus (assembly GCA_963082815.1). Lineage (NCBI taxonomy): Eukaryota > Metazoa > Arthropoda > Insecta > Coleoptera > Elateridae > Melanotus > Melanotus villosus. The sequence continues at coordinate 46,163,449 of OY720426.1, forward strand.
AAATTGAGCTGAAAATAATAACTTAGTGCTGAAAAGAAAGTGTGATAATAAGACTGAAAGTAATAAATTAATGCTGAAATTTTAAAACCCACTATTATACATACTATTTACTTGCCATTTGTATTCACTTACCGTTTGTTTGTCTACTTACAGCCTTATACAACATTTTCGCGCAAGTATACACAAATATTAACTACACGCCCGATAAATGTTGGAATTAAAACCGTTTAGAACAGAAATATTTACCCGAAAGTTAATTCACGAATACGAAAGTAATTGTAATGTAAGATTGATTTTAGAAAATGAATGGTTCAAGAATAGTTTGTGTTTGAAAGTGCCTAACGTAATCCCTACAATTATCCCTATGGCAAAAAAAGAATAAATATAACTCACTGCGGTGCCGTTTTCATCCTAGGAACTGCCATCCATCGAAGATGGGACCTACCTGAAACAACAGAAGAAGGCTTTTTAAGTAACCATAGCTTGGCAGTAATTTGCATGATTTTGGATTTCAAATTATTAAAAAAAATAATAATAATTTGTCTTTAAGCTCAAAAATGTAAAACTAGAACCAAATAATGAGAAATAAATTTTAAAAAGTAACTGACTCCATCACCTACCTTTATTACGAATTTCCTGTAGCAGGTTAAGTGCAGAAACCATATGAAGATCCGAAAACCGTAACCGACACTCCCGAGAACACAGAAATTTAAGATGCCCGAAGTTAAATAATTACTTTTTATAACACTGCACTGTACAAACACTGGTTGTACCCAAGGTGTTTGGGTAGTATAATTTTGCTACGATACTTATTCACTCAAATTTATCTACGATAACGAAAACTAGATGAATTTAGCAAACACACTTAGTTTGCCATATAGTCACTTCAATCAAGAAAACCGATTTTCGCGAATGGCGTTTCGATAACGGAGGCTAGTGTAAGGAAGTCTTGGTTTAAGTACAATAAAAGGAACAATCTGCTGATAGTACAAAGCAGCATGTAATAATGTTCTTCATTTTATTCTAAACAGTTAAGTTTAAAAAACCTTGAAGAGGTTTCTTCAAAAGAAAGGCCTCCCAACTCCCCTCTGAACAATTTCCAACTCATGCGACGTTGAAAATTGTTCAGGCCTTTTCCCTACCACAACCAGTTTAAATATTATGTTTTAATGAACAACCTTTATGATATAAAATGTTACCTCGTTATGGGGACTCAAAAAGGATACACACGGAAAACTGCCGAAAAGGTGATTAATTAAACTGAAATCATTGAATATGATAATTATTAAACTAAAAACTAACATCAAACAATAGGTAACGTGTAAACCAGTTGGCTGAAATTAAACATTACAAATTAACCTTGAATAATTATTAATTTGAAAGAGGATAATAATTTTAAGAATATTTATACTTCACCGTTTGAGCTAAAAGAGAACAAGGAGTAATGTTAGAAAAACTCCCCGAAATTGAGCTGAAAATAAGAAGTTAGTGCTGAAAAGAAAGTGTGATAATAAGACTGAAAGTAATAAATTAATGCTGAAATTTTAAAACCCACTATTATACATACTATTTACTTGCCATTTGTATTCACTTACCGTTTGTTTGTCTACTTAGAGCATTATACAACATTGTCGCGCAAGTATACACAAATATTAACTACACTCCCGATAAATGTTGGAATTAAAACCGTTTAGAACAGAAATATTTACCCGAAAGTTAATTCACGAATACGAAAGTAATTGTAATGTAAGATTGATTTTAGAGAATGAATGGTTCAAGAATAGTTTGTGCTTGAAAGTGCCTAACGTAATCCCTACAATAAATTATCCGTATGGCAAAAAAAGAATAAATATAACTCACTGCGGTGCCGTTTTCATCCTAGGAACTGCCATCCCTCGAAGATGGGGCCTACCTGAAACAACAGAAAAAGGCTTTTTAAGTAACCATAGCTTGGCAGTAATTTGCATGATTTTGGATTTCAAATTATTAAAAAAAAATAATAATTTGTCTTTCAGCTCAAAAATGTAAAACTAGAACCAAATAATGAGAAATAAATTTTAAAAAGTAACTGACCCCATCACCTACCTTTATTACGAATTTCCTGTAGCAGGTTAAGTGCAGAAACCATATGAAGATCCGAAAACCGTAACCGACACTCCCGAGAACACAGAAATTTAAGATGCCCGAAGTTAAATAATTACTTTTTATAACACTGCACTGTACAAACACTGGTTGTACCCAAGGTGTTTGGGTAGTATAATTTTGCTACGATACTTATTCACTCAAATTTATCTACGATAACGAAAACTAGATTAATTTAGCAAACACACTTAGTTTGCCATATAGTCACTTCAATCAAGAAAACCGATTTTCGCGAATGGCGTTTCGATAACGGAGACTAGTGTAAAGAAGTCTTGGTTTAAGTACAATAAAAGGAACAATCTGCTGATAGTACAAAGCAGCATGTAATAATGTTCTTTATTTTATTCTAAACAGTTAAGTTTAAAAAACCTTGAAGAGGTTTCTTAAAAAGAAAGGCCTCCCAACTCCCCTCTGAACAATTTCCAACTCATGCGACGTTGAAAATTGGTCAGGCCTTTTCCTTACCACAACCAGTTTAAATACTATTTTTTAATGAACAACCTTTATGATATAAAATGTTACCTCGTTATGGGGACTCAAAAAGGATACACACGGAAAACTGCCGAAAAGGTGATTAATTAAACTGAAATCATTGAATATGATAATTATTAAACTAAAAACTAACATCAAACAATAGGTAACGTGTAAACCAGTTGGCTGAAATTAAACATTACAAATTAACCCTGAATAATTATTAATTTGAAAAAGGATAATAATTTTAAGAATATTTATACTTCACCGTTTGAGCTAAAAGAGAACAAGTAGTTAGAAAAACTCCCCGAAATTGAGCTGAAAATAAGAAGTTAGTGCTGAAAAGAAAGCGTGATAATAAGACTGAAAGTAATAAATTAATGCTGAAATTTTAAAACCCACTATTATACATACTATTTACTTGCCATTTGTATTCACTTACCGTTTGTTTGTCTACTTACAGCATTATACAACATTTTCGCGCAAGTATACACAAATATTAACTACACGCCCGATAAATGTTGGAATTAAAACCGTTTAGAACAGAAATATTTACCCGAAAGTTAATTCACGAATACGAAAGTAATTGTAATGTAAGATTGATTTTAGAAAATGAATGGTTCAAGAATAGTTTGTGTTTGAAAGTGCCTAACGTAATCCCTACAATAAATTATCCGTATTGCAAAAAAAGAATAAATATAACTCACTGCGGTGCCGTTTTCATCCTAGGAACTGCCATCCCTCGAAGATGGGACCTACCTGAAACAACAGAAGAAGGCTTTTTAAGTAACCATAGCTTGGCAGTAATTTGCATGATTTTGGATTTCAAATTATTAAAAAAAAAATAATAATTTGTCTTTAAGCTCAAAAATGTAAAACTAGAACCAAATAATGAGAAATAAATTTTAAAAAGTAACTGACTCCATCACCTACCTTTATTACGAATTTCCTGTAGCAGGTTAAGTGCAGAAACCATATGAAGATCCGAAAACCGTAACCGACACTCCCGAGAACACAGAAATTTAAGATGCCCGAAGTTAAATAATTACTTTTTGAAACACTGCACTGTACAAACACTGGTTGTACCCAAGGTGTTTGGGTAGTATAATTTTGCTACGATACTTATTCACTCAAATTTATCTACGATAACGAAAACTAGATGAATTTAGCAAACACACTTAGTTTGCCATATAGTCACTTCAATCAAGAAAACCGATTTTCGCGAATGGCGTTTCGATAACGGAGGCTAGTGTAAGGAAGTCTTGGTTTAAGTACAATAAAAGGAACAATCTGCTGATAGTACAAAGCAGCATGTAATAATGTTCTTCCTTTTATTCTAAACAGTTAAGTTTAAAAAACCTTGAAGAGGTTTCGTAAAAAGAAAGGCCTCCCAACTCCCCTCTGAACAATTTCCAACTCATGCGACGTTGAAAATTGTTCAGGCCTTTTCCTTACCACAACCAGTTTAAATATTATTTTTTAATGAACAACCTTTATGATATAAAATGTTACCTCGTTATGGGGACTCAAAAAGGATACACACGGAAAACTGCCGAAAAGGTGATTAATTAAACTGAAATCATTGAATATGATAATTATTAAACTAAAAACTAACATCAAACAATAGGTAACGTGTAAACCAGTAGGCTGAAATTAAACATTACAAATTAACCCTGAATAATTATTAATTTGAAAGAGGATAATAATTTTAAGAATATTTATACTTCACCGTTTGAGCTAAAAGAGAACAAGGAGTAATGTTAGAAAAACTCCCCGAAATTGAGCTGAAAATAAGAAGTTAGTGCTGAAAAGGAAGTGTGATAATAAGACTGAAAGTAATAAATTAATGCTGAAATTTTAAAACCCACTATTATACATACTATTTACTTGCCATTTGTATTCACTTACCGTTTGTTTGTCTACTTACAGCATTATACAACATTTTCGCGCAAGTATACACAAATATTAACTACACGCCCGATAAATGTTGGAATTAAAACCGTTTAGAACAGAAATATTTACCCGAAAGTTAATTCACGAATACGAAAGTAATTGTAATGTAAGATTGATTTTAGAAAATGAATGGTTCAAGAATAGTTTGTGTTTGAAAGTGCCTAACGTAATCCCTACAATTATCCCTATGGCAAAAAAAGAATAAATATAACTCACTGCGGTGCCGTTTTCATCCTAGGAACTGCCATCCCTCGAAGATGGGACCTACCTGAAACAACAGAAGAAGGCTTTTTAAGTAACCATAGCTTGGCAGTAATTTGCATGATTTTGGATTTCAAATTATTAAAAAAAAAATAATAATTTGTCTTTAAGCTCAAAAATGTAAAACTAGAACCAAATAATGAGAAATAAATTTTAAAAAGTAACTGACTCCATCACCTACCTTTATTACGAATTTCCTGTAGCAGGTTAAGTGCAGAAACCATATGAAGATCCGAAAACAGTAACCGACACTCCCGAGAACACAGAAATTTAAGATGCCCGAAGTTAAATAATTACTTTTTATAACACTGCACTGTACAAACACTGGTTGTACCCAAGGTGTTTGGGTAGTATAATTTTGCTACGATACTTATTCACTCAAATTTATCTACGATAACGAAAACTAGATGAATTTAGCAAACACACTTAGTTTGCCATATAGTCACTTCAATGAAGAAAACCGATTTTCGCGAATGGCGTTTCGATAACGGAGGCTAGTGTAAGGAAGTCTTGGTTTAAGTACAATAAAAGGAACAATCTGCTGATAGTACAAAGCAGCATGTAATAATGTTCTTCGTTTTATTCTAAACAGTTAAGTTTAAAAAACCTTGAAGAGGTTTCTTAAAAAGAAAGGCCTCCCAACTCCCCTCTGAACAATTTCCAACTCATGCGACGTTGAAAATTGTTCAGGCCTTTTCCTTACCACAACCAGTTTAAATATTATTTTTTAATGAACAACCTTTATGATATAAAATGTTACCTCGTTATGGGGACTCAAAAAGGATACACACAGAAAACTGCCAAAAAGGTGATTAATTAAACTGAAATCATTGAATATGATAATTATTAAACTAAAAACTAACATCAAACAATAGGTAACGTGTAAACCAGTAGGCTGAAATTAAACATTACAAATTAACCCTGAATAATTATTAATTTGAAAGAGGATAATAATTTTAAGAATATTTATACTTCACCGTTTGAGCTAAAAGAGAACAAGGAGTAATGTTAGAAAAACTCCCCGAAATTGAGCTGAAAATAAGAAGTTAGTGCTGAAAAGGAAGTGTGATAATAAGACTGAAAGTAATAAATTAATGCTGAAATTTTAAAACCCACTATTATACATACTATTTACTTGCCATTTGTATTCACTTACCGTTTGTTTGTCTACTTACAGCATTATACAACATTGTCGCGCAAGTATACACAAATATTAACTACACTCCCGATAAATGTTGGAATTAAAACCGTTTAGAACAGAAATATTTACCCGAAAGTTAATTCACGAATACGAAAGTAATTGTAATGTAAGATTGATTTTAGAGAATAAATGGTTCAAGAATAGTTTGTGTTTGAAAGTGCCTAACGTAATCCCTACAATAAATTATCCGTATGGCAAAAAAAGAATAAATATAACTCACTGCGGTGCCGTTTTCATCCTAGGAACTGCCATCCCTCGAAGATGGGACCTACCTGAAACAACAGAAAAAGGTTTTTTAAGTAACCATAGCTTGGCAGTAATTTGCATGATTTTGGATTTCAAATTATTAAAAAAAAAATCAGATCAAATAATGACAAATAAATTTTAAAAATGAACTGACCCCATCACCTACCTTTATTACGAATTTGCTGTAGCAGGTTAAGTGCAGAAACCATATGAATATGTGAAACCCCGAACCGACACTCCCGAGAACACAGAAATTTAAGATGCCCGAAGTTAAATAATTACTTTTTGAAACACTGCACTGTACAAACACTGGTTGTACCCAAGGTGTTTGGGTAGTATAATTTTGCTACGATACTTATTCACTCAAATTTATCTACGATAACGAAAACTAGATGAATTTAGCAAACACACTTAGTTTGCCATATAGTCACTTTAATCAAGAAAACCGATTTTCGCGAATGGCGTTTCGATAACGGAGGCTACTGTGAGGAAGTCTTGGTTTAAGTAAAATAAAAGGAACAATCTGCTGATAGTACAAAGCAGCATGTAACAATGTTCTTCATTTTATTCTAAACAGTTAAGTTTAAAAAACCTTGAAGAGGTTTCTTAAAAAGAAAGGCCTCCCAACTCCCCTCTGAACAATTTCCAACTCATACGACGTTGAAAATTGTTCAGGCCTTTTCCTTACCACAACCAGTTTAAATATAATTTTATATTGTACAACCTTTATGATATAAAATGTTACCTCATTATGCGGACTCAAAAAGGATACACACGGAAAACTGCCGAAAAGGTGATTAATTAAACTGAAATCATTGAATATGATAATTATTAAACTAAAAACTAACATCAAACAATAGGTAACGTGTAAACCAGTAGGCTGAAATTAAACATTACAAATTAACCTTGAATAATTATTAATTTGAAAGAGGATAATAATTTTAAGAATATTTATACTTCACCGTTTGAGCTAAAAGAGAACAAGGAGTAATGTTACAAAAACTCCCCGAAATTGAGCTGAAAATAAGAAGTTAGTGCTGAAAAGAAAGTGTGATAATAAGACTGAAAGTAATAAATTAATGCTGAAATTTTAAAACCCACTATTATACATACTATTTACTTGCCATTTGTATTCACTTACCGTTTGTTTGTCTACTTACAGCATTATACAACATTGTCGCGCAAGTATACACAAATATTAACTACAGTCCCGATAAATGTTGGAATTAAAACCGTTTAGAACAGAAATATTTACCCGAAAGTTAATTCACGAATACGAAAGTAATTGTAATATAAGACTGATTTTAGAGAATGAATGGTTCAAGAATAGTTTGTGTTTGAAAGTGGCTAACGTAATCCCTACAATTATCCCTATGGCAAAAAAAGAATAAATATAACTCACTGTGGTGCCGTTTTCATCCTAGGAACTGCCATCCCTCGAAGATGGGACCTACCTGAAACAACAGAAAAAGGTTTTTTAAGTAACCATAGCTTGGCAGTAATTTGCATGATTTTGGATTTCAAATTATTAAAAAAAAAATTAATTTGTCTTTAAGCTCAAAAATGTAAAACTAGAACTATCAAATCAAATAATGACAAATAAATTTTAAAAAGTAACTGACCCCATCACCTACCTTTATTACGAATTTCCTGTAGCAGGTTAAGTGCAGAAACCATATGAAGATGTGAAACCCCGAACCGACACTCCCTATAACAGTTAAATAATTACTTTTTATTATAGCACGGCACTGTAAAAACATTGGTTGTACCCAAGGTGTTTGGGTAATAAAAATTTCGGTACGTTACTATTACACAGAATTTTACTTCTAACGATGCATTCTTTTTAAATTTGACAAACACACTTAGTTTGCCATAATTTCACTACAACAATAGGTCCGATTTCCGCGGATGTCGCAGCGATATCGAACTGCTAAGGAAAAATTTCATTAAAACTGCTTTGATGAAGCTAAGTACTTACTAATTTGCTTTCTGTAACAATGGCTAAATTAGATACCTTAATTTAATATTCTCTGTGTGTTATTTGTGGCATAACATTTTTTACTAAGCTTTCTGTCCTGCGGACCTCCTCTGCGAGCTTTGCATCTAGAAACGCAGAAAATGAAGAGACACCCCGGACAAGAAAGCCATTTGAAAATAAAGTTAATCGTTCATTACATCGAAAGTTATATTAATTATTGAATATTTGACCAATGTCAAAGGATTTCAAATTTAAAAGTGCACATAAAATATTATCCAAAATACCTGCTTTAATTTTTATAAATTAAGAAATGTGAACGACGATCAAAAGTATATTTTCTAATGAAAAGCACGCTAAATTAGACAAAAATGTCATTAAAGTAAGTATTAACGATATCTTTAAAAAATTGCCAACAACACATCGTATTTTGATAATAGTTATTTACGCTTTAAGAGGGATATAGACATTATTAACACACGTGTACTGTGAAGAATTGCAGAGAACGTGATTTCCGGACTTGCCCCGGCAAAATTTGGTGCTAGAATGAATTGTCAATTTCATTACCACTAGTGTCGTAATAATTTCATTATGGCACTCATTGGGATTACAAGACTATTACATTTCTAAAATGAGTGTGATATGATATAACTTATCCAACGGTGGTAGATAAAAAATAATACTACTGGCTTCACTTACCACTAGCTTACTTGTAAAAAAACTAACAAAAACGAGAAGCTCTTATTTGATTAATTATGGACGATTTAACAATTTAAAAATATGCAACTTCTCGTTAAAAGAATTCTTCAAATACTGAATTAAAATACCAACTGTTTTATGTGTGATTGAAAATGCTATAGAAATTGTAATAATCAATATCTATACGAAGTACCTGCTACAACCTGCTTTGGTAGATAAGCGAACAGGCAGTTGTTAATCTTCAATGCAAAAAAAATTACTTCGTTTTTAAGGAATTTAAATAGTTTTTAATTTGCATTGACTGCAGGTTATTTATTTTGAATCTTTCTTTCTAAATTAAGACAAAATATTTGGCGAAGGAAATTTTCAGTCTTATAAACTACAAATCGTTTACCGTTGGAAATTAAATTAAAATACACAACATTTTGGAAAACTAGCAACATTTGTTTTAGAAATGACACTTTGGTAAAGATCCTGCTTCCGAAATTACAATTTGCTAAGTGGAATTACTATAGCTTTAACTACGGTTGAATTCAATTTGTTTTGTGGGATGTATTAAGATTTAAATAATCACTGACCTTAGTAATAAAGAAGTGACTCCTTCAGTAGTTAATTTCTAAAGTTATAAAACTATTTGAAGTAAATAAGGCTACGTAACAACAATTTCTTATAAATTTCTTTGCACCAAAACGCGTATCTACTTTGTTTTAAAACATTAGGCCGTTTTTTTGGTCTATTAAACATAACTTTAATTTATCACTTTACTCATTCACAAAATAACTACGACCTAACACAACACTTGAAGACTAGAACCGTAAAACTGATTAAAAATCGTAATATTATTCAAGAGCCTATTCAAACGCTTTACGCAATACCTATTATTTATCCTAGTAGGTATGTGCGACATGTGTGATGATAATTTCCGGAATACAGATCTGCCCTACAATTAGTTACTTCTTTAACTTTCCTTACAAATAATCTTTCTCGAAATATTAATCATTTGTCTACTTTGAAAACGTGTATTACATTTAAATTTAAAAATTTATCAACAAAACTCTTGCTATAATAGCAATCAAAACGAAACAAATTGTAATCTACAAGCAGGCCTCATTACGCCATTACTTTACGAGAACAAATGTGTTTTTGTTTTACTTACCCTTTTACTTTCATTTAAATAATTTTATATCTTAACTTATAAGTTTGTAATACGAAACCATTAACAACAAAGGCAAATTTACTAACAAAAAAATTGAAATTAATGTTAAGTGAAAGTTTTGTAACTTGAAAAGCAGTCAGGTCGAGAGGGTTGTGTATAAAGTTGCGGAAAAGTTAGAAAACCATAAGTAAGGCACAACTTCGCCTACTAAACAAGTTAATTATTGCTTAAAATTAAAAACAAAAATCATGTTGGCATTAATTATTATTATCAGACAACATGATCTTTAAAAATATTCGCTTCTTTTAATTATTTTTTTGTATACATTAATACGTATTTATTTATAAGAGATAAAAGAACCTTTTGAATGTATAAATAAATACCAGCACAGATTTGATTCATCCTTTTTGATGTTCATAAATTCGGCCGTTAACAAAACCCATCCTGTTTATTTACGCTTTACACTTTTCGAAAAGATCTTTTAAAACTTTTATATTTTTATAAAGGCCATAACACGAAATAGTTTTGTTTGATACCGTGAGTCTTTTCTGATATTCAATGCCAGGCCTGAATTTCCAATTTTATAGATTACACCTCGTCCCTGTTACGCGCAATAAATCGAGTTCGACGCTGAAAATTGCTTCAATGTAACTAACGCACACAACTATTAAGTGACTGGTAAAGTTCCCTGATGACATCTCGCCACAAACTTTATAACGCCTATGTCAAAATAAGCTTCAAGTGGGCGGCGAAATGATTAATTACAACAAAAGTATCAAGATTTACTGATCTTCCCCGCTTCTGAAACGTTAAAGATTATAAATTAAGGGGTTCTGAAATGACTCGTGTTACGGAAAAACTCATATTTTATCGGGGATACTGCAGGAAATCTTTAAAATAAAATACTGCAGCGAACTCGGTTTATTACTTATATTAATCGTTATTAAAGGTATCTAAAACGAACCATAATTTCTGATACCTCGGGGTCATTTCTGATAAGATGTTCTGAATGATTTTTACATTTATCATTCTTTGTTCAGCGCATCTTGTTTTGATTGTAATATCTTAAGCAAATTCGATTTCGATATTGCGGCCCCATATCATAATACCTTAATGGCATGATGACACCATTATCATACTTTAAAACGCTTCCTTCAGATTTCCCATTTTTTCCGTAAGTGACCGTTAACGAGATATTCACGAAAAACCATGTTGAGTGACATTTGACCACGCGTGAAATTTTTAGCGGCACTCGGATCGATGGGGACTTTTGACATTTTGTTTAGAACCACAATATCAAGGTCCATACCAAAATTCAGCTTTCCGGGAATTTTTCCGGAGATGGGCTTTTATTTTGTCTAATTTCTCTGGACTAAAAAGGGACCATTCGATGGATTATACGAACTTATAGATTTAAATTTAGGGCATCATAACATCCAAACGTTCGAAGAGAAAAGCTTGGCAGATTTTCCGAAATTAACATCTCTGTCCGACGATGTGTTTTCTAGTCTTGGCGCTTTAAATTATTTGCAAATCGACAACACAGAACTTAAGGTTCTCCGTTCTGGTGTTTTCAAGGGTTAAAAACTTTAACCGAACTTCGTTTAACACGGAATGAGATTTATCATGTTGAAAGTGGTGCATTTGAAGACCTTGATAATTTAAAAACCTTACATATGTGTCAAAATAATTTAACAGAATTAACAACTGGCATCTTTAGTGAATTCAACAAATTATGTTGCTTATAGAATTAAGAAACAATCGGATTGAAATTATCAGCCCTGAAGCATTCGAATTACTCCCTGAACTTAAACAAATCGACTTGGAAAATAATAAAATAAAATTAGAAAATGACACCTTTTCAAAATGTCATCATTTAAATACTTTAAATCTATCTCGCAATGAAATCAAACTATTGACACCGGACGTGTTTAAACCCCTAAAATTACTTGTAACTCTTAATTTGGAGAACAACGCGTTGACAATTTTAAGCTTGAAAGTTTTTGAAAATTTAATTAATCTCAAGTACTTAAAGCTACGCTATAATAGAATCAGCAATTTAGAATCCATTTATGCGGGTGGTTTTGAAAACATTAACGGTATTTATATGGAGTGCAATAATATGAGCAGTGTAAGTTTGGATCTTTTGAGAAATTTACGTGGCTTGAATATATACAACTATATAACAATCCATTGGATCCCAGCGTCTTTCAGCAAATTCATGAGAAATATAATCAGTTTCATCTTTTTTGACTAACCAAAAACTACAAAAGTTAATTTTTTACATCAGAATTTCAACTTTTTTTACCCCAATATAACTTCAAAAGAAATCCCCCTAGGAGATTGAATTATTTTTAATTTATTCGATTGTTGAATTAGAATGAAAGTTTTGAAGAGCTTTCCTGTATTGTTAAGAAATTCTATGTGTATTTAATTTATGTTAACTTTAATATGCATTTTTTAAAACATTATTTAAAGAACAAATCGTCTTCTCATTTTTTCAGGTAAATAATAACCTCGAGTTTTCTCGATAATGGAAGATCCCGAAGATAACCAACCCCAATTCAACTATAAATTTAGGAAAACAATCACATGCGAAAACGTGAACACGTTAGATGAACTAATACAAGGAATTCAAAAATGCATCGAACGAGAAAACCTAAAACAGGAAGACTTCCAAAGTTTAGAAATCGAAAGGAGCAACATCGATTATTTAAATTCCCAAATGTTTGAAAATATGGAGCATCTTCGACAGTTCAGAATCACTCTTAGTGACATCACGAATTTACCAGGTGGACTTTTCGAAAATTTAAGTGTTCTTGAAGAAATTAACATCGGATTTAATACCATAGATAACGTTGATCCCAAAGTATTTTCCAATTTGGGCCACTTAAAAAAATTGTACTTTTTCAAAAATAATGTGGAAGCCATTCCAGAAGGATTATTGGACGAACTTGTTTCTGTTGAAAGTCTAAAACTTCACGCTAATGATTTCCAAGAGGTTAAACCTGGCACTTTTAAAAATAACAACTGTTTGAAATTCCTGGTATTATATGAAAACAATATTAAAACGCTAAAAGCTGGCGTATTTAACAACATTTCCTGCTTGACCGATTTAATTTTGGACAGCAACGAAATGGCCGATTTGGAGGAAGGCACATTTCTAGGTCTAAACAATTTAGAAAATCTAAATTTGGTAAATAATTCGCTTGTGAGTTTTCCACCAGGCTTATTTAAAGATTTATCTGCGTTACGACTACTCGAAGTCTGCGACAACAAAATTGAACATTTAGAAAAGGACGCATTCCTTGGATTGAACAATTTAACCCTCCTTACTATCTCTCACAATAATTTAGAGGAATTACGAGATGGATTGTTCACAAACGCCATGGGAATTCACACGTTAGACTTGCAATATAATAAAATTAAAGCCATAACCCCAAACACATTCAAAGGATTACCAAATTTAAATCTACTAAATTTGAACAATAACCAAATTAAAAATCTACCAAACGGCGCTTTTCCGGATAGCTACCAAATGGAAATCCTTCGTTTAGGCAATAATAAAATCGAATCCATCGCCGATGCTTCCTTAAAAAAATTATTTAAAATAAAAGAGCTAGACTTACAATGCAACCAAATCGCCAAAATCGATCCTCGCCCATTTAACGACCTGAAATGCCTGGTTAGTTTAAATTTGGAGAACAATCAAATCGAATCGTTAAACCAGGAGACTTTCCGAGAGTTGAAACAATTAAAAACTCTAAATCTGAGGACAAATAAACTTAGAAAGCTTGCAGCTGGAATTTTTAAGAATCTCGAATCACTTAACAAGCTTTATTTAAACGAAAACGCTTTAGAAAGCTTAGAGGATGGAATCTTTGATGGCCTTCCAAACCTAACAGAATTGAACTTTTACAACAATAAGATTCAGGTATTAAATCGTGGAATTTTCAAGAATTTGCCCCTACTTACTAGCCTGTCCTTCGGAGAAAATAAATTAAAGACAATCAGCGCAGGAATTTTCGACGGATTACATTCCCTAACTAGCCTAACTCTAAAAAATAACCAACTCGTCCTTTTAGAAAGCGAAGCTTTTAAAGGTTTGTCAAAATTAAATTCGTTGTCCCTTGATGGTAACCCCCTAACGGAACTACCCGAGAACTTATTTGCTGACCAAGGTAATTTGAATTACTTACATTTGGAAAACACAGGAGTAAAGATCCTCCGAAGAGGCGTTTTCACTCATTTGAAAACTTCAAACGCACTCACTTTTGCCAATAATAAAGTAAGTACAATCGAAGAGGGTGCTTTTGACGGTTTGGAACAACTTGAATATCTCTATTTGGACGGCAATCAACTAAACGAAATAAAACCTGCAACGTTTGTTGGCTTGAATAATCTAAGATTTTTGGAAATGGGTGAAAATCAGATTAAACGTATAAATCCGGAAGTTTTCGAATCAGTTCCTAAACTAGAATCGCTCAGTTTGAATAGAAATCAGTTAAAACTTCAAAGCGATACATTTTCGAAAAGTTCTAATTTAAACGTCTTGACTTTATCCGAGTGCAATATCGACAAGTTACCTTCGGGAATATTCACGCCATTAACATCCTTAAAAAGGCTTTATTTTGAGAAAAACAATTTGGAAATAGTAACTGACGAAATGTTCGCAAACATCCCACAACTGCAATACCTATATTTGCAACACAACAAAATTACGACAATCACAGTTGGCGCTTTCCATGGGACGAAATTAATGGAGCTATATTTGAATGATAACAAAATAAGTAGGTTAGAAACCAAATGCTTTTCGGGCCTGCAAGACCTTCATTGTTTAAACTTTGCAAACAATAATGTTAGCAACATTGATTTAGGTGACCTTAATGTATTTAAGTTATTGGAAAGTTTTAACATGGATGGAAATCCTTTAAAACCTGAAATTTTCGAACAGATCGCCATTAAATATCCTGGAGAAAAACCTGAAACTCCTCCCGTCTAATTTTAGGGAAAATATGAAATAGCCAGACTTATTTTAAAATATTTGGTGCAACTATTAATACCGTTGTAAACGATAAAAGTATTATTTGTACGCCCAAGTATTTGTTATTAATTTTAATAAAATATTTTGTACATGTTGAGTATTTAATTTATTAAAAGCACCTTCCTAAATCTGGAATTGAATTATTTAAGATTACAAAAAAACAGGTTTTGATTTAGTATAATCACAAAACCTACGGTAATTGGACAAATCTCCAAGTTCTCGCCCTTTTAGTTTAAGTAAGCTAGTTTCTCTTTATCAAGTCATTAGTTTCTTAGTAAAAAACAATCCTGAGCCCTTACAAACTGGACAAATCCCATAGTTTTTGTTGAAAAAGGTTGTGCATCATCACATTTATTTCTATTATTAGTATTATTTGTTTTACTAAACCCCTACTGGTGAAAAACTCCAAATTGTTGGGACAAACTTAAAATGTTTTACTACCATTCAGTGTAATACCAAACTTGGCTTTATTTTGGAAAAATTGACTCGAAGGTTACGGTTAATTAACCTTGCCAAGAACTACTACAAAAAACAATCATTCACACCAAATAACACACAAATTTACTTTTACTTTCACAAGTATTTGGAACATTTTTATTCATGTTAGATGCAAAATTTACGAATTACTTCACCACCAAGGCTTTGAAGAAGTTTATCTGATTAATCATTACAAATATTTAATATTATCCTTACCCTCAAATTGCATAAGTCCTCAAAATTAATCTTAGCTAAAATACCAAAAACCCGACATAAAATGTAAGCATTCGCCATGAGTTTAAAAAATCATTGTTCCCTTCAATCAGCGTAATATTCGAAGCCTTAAGCTAACCTTAATCATTCTAAACAGCGATTTTCCTCCAACTCTGTACCACGTCGCAGTTTTGGGCACCAAGCAAACTGTATATCTACTGTAATTAAACAAATTTACGGATCTAAATCGATTTTAAACTTGGGAAATCTAAGAAAATCCCAGCTAATAAACGTTGGAATTCTGGAAGATAAATGAAGTAGGTTCGGATGTACTTTTATCTCAACCGATCTGAACCCGAAGCAGCCTATGCAAATACATATTTTGGGGGTTTTGCCCATTTCATTTTGATTATTTCTAAATTGCTTCACCCCTCATCGCTTTACTAATTTGGCACTTTTAATATTTAAACGTCTTAACGCCCTTAACTTGTGGAAATTCGCACCGACAATCCCACCTTCCCCCCTCTGCATAAAATGAATTCGTCCGTACTAAGTTTCAAACGGTTTCAAATAAAGCCAAAAACTTAAAAAAAAGACGCCTTCTACCCATTAATTAGTGTAATATTTCAGAGCTAGATTAAAGTTCACATACATTAAACACCAATTTAGCTAATTAAACATGCAAAATATGAACAAAGAAAATCCTGTACTGTACCTGTAAATCACATATCCGTGCTTGGCGTAGGTACCCTCAAAGAAAATCACATTTCCGCAGCTGCCATAGTCGCAATTTTGGACTCCACACAAACTGTGTACTATAAGTAAACGAGTGGGTATAATTTAATTGATCTGCATCGGTTTTAAACTTGCGAAATCAACGAAAAACCGGCACTAAAATAGAAGAAACAATTGTTGTTACAAGAAGGAGGCCGCGATGCGCTTTTTTTTCGAACAAACATTTCAACTGCAAATTGATAGGTGGCGCTATTTTTAGCAACTGAGTTCTTATTAATTTAAGATGTTTTAAGTCATAATGCAACTCAAACCTGTCCTTTTTTCAAAATAGTAACCAAAACCCTGAAGTAATTCCTGGAAAAAGCATTAAATCAATGGAAATAATGCCGGAATAATCGTTTCACCCCCTCAAATATTTAAGAAGTTTTGCCGATTTTACATGCAAAATTTCGACATTATTTCACCACCCACACTTTGCAGAAACTTACCTGAAAAGTTACTAGAAATATTTAACACTTAAAAGTCTTAACTTGGTGTTAAATTAAATAAATTATCAATTAATTGTTGATGAAGCAGCAACAAGCCAACAACTCACTTCCCTCCGGTACAAAATGAATTCGTCCACGCTAAGTTTCTGATAAGACCAAAAATTTCAAGAAAACGGCACGTTAATCAGCGGGGGGCTTACATTGGCATTAAACCCCGATTAATTAATTAGCAAAATATGCATGAAAAAAGAAAATTCTACCTGTAAATCATGTAATCGTGCGTGGCAATCGCATTTCTACAGCTGTAAATCCGTTCCAAATTACAATTATCGGCTCCACTGTAATTAAACAGTTGATTATAAATAAATTGAGCTGCATCGACTCTAAACTTGTAATATCAACGAAAAACCTGCACTACAATGCAGGTAACAATTGTTAAAACTTTAATAAACGAAGGAGGCCGTGATGTGCTTCTTTTCAAAGAACTATTGCGACTTGAAATTGATAGGTAACTCCACTTTTGCATAGCAAACGATTTGCTTTAATTTGTAAATTTGCTGCTTTATTTAATTATTAATTTAAACCTAAATAAAATTCAGGCCTACTTTCTATACCAAATAAAACATAAAACCCTTCCAATAGGTTATTGTTCAAAGTCGCAAAGTGGTTCGTAGGATGTTATAGCAAAACGTCAAAGTTTTAAGTGAATTCCACTTTAAAGAAATATGTAGATTGTTGATCGTTAATATCTAATAATTAGCTTGGCCTTAAATGGGAGTAAAGTATAGAAAACCCTATTTGAAGTGCAGCAAAAAATTTAAACGATCGCTTTTTCTATGTCAGTCGACATATTAATTTAAGTGACTTACATTAACGTACACATTCGCTAAACACATATTTCACTGATAAACCATGCACGATAATTAACAGAATAAGCTCACCTGAAAATATGGTTGCCGTTGCTGGTAAAGAAAATCACATTCCAGCAGGTGGAAATCACTTCTATGGTTGCACTTTTACACCCCACTTGATTCACAGCCTTTAATCAAACGATTAACAACATATTTATCGATTTGTATCGATTTTAAATCCGAAAAATCAATATAAAGTGCAACACTTTATTAGGGTGGGTTGGGGTAAACATTGCGGGAAATGAAATTGGTAGATGGCAGCACTTGCTAACTAGGCAATTTTTGAATACTATTATTTATTGGTATATTTATTAGGCAATTTTCTTTATTAAATTAAATGGAATTTTGATGAATATTTCCGATTAATATTTTTAACCATTAGCGGGGAAACGGTGGTTGCAGTATTATTAAAGGAATTTTTCCAATTTATAACAGCAACAAGAGACAACCTTCGCAATTTGATAAATTTTTGGTAGATTTTTTTTTGTATTGTTACAAATAAAAAAGCGTATTTCTAAAGCATGCACTGAAAGAAGCGTTTCCTCTATTCAAATTGGATTCACAAAATCGATTCTTACATTTTTGGTGATCTCAAGTTTGCTTAAATTTTGATTGTGAAATAAAATTCAGTAGGATAACCATGGACGAGGGTGTTTTCAAAGAACCGCACGTACTGAATATCCTAAACTTGCGTAAAAATGAGTTCGACACGCTACCCATTCGAACTTTTGAAGGCATCGGTTCTATTACTGATCTTTGTCTGGAGGAAAGCGAGCCAAACACTCCTAGAAAAGTGACCGATTAAATGAGGTAAAGTTATTTTTTTTGTGTGTTTATATTTTTTATTAACAAGAAATAGTAGATTATTCTACAAGTAAAGAAAAGTGGCAGTTTTCTAGCGAGTGGAAAATGTTTGATTCACGAGCGTTAGCGAGTGAATTACAATTTCACGAGCTAGAAAACCACTTTTCTTACGCGTTGAATACACTATTTTTTTGTGTAAGTACTAAAAGTTCGAATTTTCTAGACAAATTTGTTAAATTTATCAAGGTTATGTTTGTACGGAAACATAGCAACTACAACACGTACATAGTAACAAGTAAGTTGCTAATCAGTAAAGGTTGCTAACGAGTAAAATGCCACATTACTTTACTATTTTCTACAAAGTAAACCGTTTACCATTGACTACACAAAAAAATTTCTTGTTTGGTATCTCTGCAGTTTAAAGAACTTCTAGTAAGGAAAGAAAAGAGGCAAACAATGTAAAATTCGCTCTACAAGGTATCTGTAAATTAATTTTAACCAAAGAAGAATTCTAAATTCGTTTTGTAAAGGCACACAGAACCCCTAAATTAAAACTAGAATAGAATGTTTTGCGTTTGTTTTCTGTAGCAACGTATATACGTATACAAAACAAGCTTAATTTCGAATTGAATGCGCAGGTTTAAAAGTATCAAAAAGAAATTTCTCTGCACTTGTGATAAACTCAGTGCAAATACTTCGCAGTGCTGTGAATTGGTGTTGTTGAAATCGTTTTTTAAAATAATTAAGGTGAGTACAGTTTCGTATCAGCTTATAGCATTATGGACCACGCCTTATAGCACGCTGTAAAAAATATTACTTTGATTATCTTTGCTGTAAGGTGATTTAAGTTGCTTTCTGCAAATTTTTATTAATCACAGATTTAAGTTATTTTAAATGCATAGATTTTCAGATTTTTGTTTTCACAGCTAAAACTTTCGATATTTTTGGGACAAAGTTAACTTTGGAAACAATTAACAAGCCTTTAGGTTTTGCTAAAGCATATTACAAATAATTCAAGCTTTTATATAACCCTTTGATTCGATTTTCTAATTTGTTCTGCTTAACTGATATGTTTTTTGAAATTTTATTTGTTAAATAAGCAAGTAAAAAATTTAAAACTTAAATAAAACATACTATTTAAGGACAAATTCTATGGCTGAAAATCAAGGTCAAGTAATCAGATTTTAGTCATTTAAATGTTTGTATTAATATACAGAGGGTTCCAGAATAACTTAACCGATATTATTCTGTTTGTATTCAAATAATTAATGAAATTTTAGAGCTACGGATATTTATTTTTTCAAAAATGTAGGGCTTATTTAAGGCTCATAAATATTTACTAAATCAAAACTTTAGCTGCATCTTATGATAACTTCAAGTAATTTCAGTGTTTAGAACTAAATTTCGTAGAAAAAATAAATTAATACAAAATTAAGATCAATTTTTAATGCATAAAATTCTTTTAAATATTTGACACGTCCCAGATTTGCTGATAGGTTGAAATACTCGGTGAGCATAATGTCGATTGTTTCGACTGTAAAGTTTTTGGCTTCTACGATTGCTTCATTTCTTCAGTTGTTGTTCTTTTACACTTGTTACGTTCAACTGCTTCACTTCTTTTGATTCGCCGCTTTACTACCTGAAGCTTTTCTACTTCTTGTCTTCTTCAACTCCTTGCTTTCTTCTTCAACTCCTTGCTTTCTTCAACTCCTTGCCTTCTTCAACTTATATTCTTTAACACCTTGTCATCTGCAACTGAAATATTTCGCTTCTTTTGATTCGCCGCTTTACCACTTTAAACTTTTCTACTCCTTATCTTTTTCAATTCTTTGCTTTTCAACTCCTTTTCTTCTTGAACTCCTTCCCTTCTTCAACTTATATTCTTTAACACCTTGCCATCTGCAACTGAACTATTCCGCTTATTCAGCTTGTTCGCTCCTTCAACTGCTTCAGATCTTCAGTTAGAACACTTCTTTGGTTCTCTTTCTTCTTTAACATCATCTCTTCTTTGGTTGTTTCAATCATTTGGCACCTGCAGTTCTTCGACAACTTTCATTTCTTCCGCTGCTTTGCATCTTTAACTGCTTCCTTAGTTCCTTATACTATTTCAGATCTTGAGTTTCTTCGATGTGTTTCACTTCGTCGTATTTTGGTTCTTCTGTTTTCTCTTCAGTTTCCGAGTTTTCTACTCCTTCTTTTCTTCATTTCCTTCATCGTATTCCTGACATGAGGGATCTTGATTGTGCTTCCTGTTTACCTCTTCTTGTGGTTCTACGGCTGTCCTTGTTTGCTTTTGTTTATTTTTTACATCCCTTTACTTGTCACTATTTCTTTTTTTTTTCTAATCTTTTCATTTGTCTATTATTTTCTATTTCTTCCATTTTCTAAAATATCCAATTCCTTTTTTAATTTTAAATAGCTTATATATTTCTCTTTTCTTCTTGTTACAAGCCTTTTTATCTTCTTTTTTTTTAATTCTTAGCCCTTTGGTTCTTACTTCGGTTTTGTCCTTTCTTCTTCTTTTTCTTTCCTACACCGGTCATTCTTTATTCTTCTTTGTTTACGTCTAAAACCTATTAATTTCAGTTCTTAATCTTCTTTGACCCCTCTGTTCATTTTTGCTTTCTTCTTCTTCTTTTTCTGCATCGATTATTCATTATTTTTCTTAGTTTATGTACAAAGCCCTCTGCTATCGCCTTTCTTTTCTGTTCGTAGCCCTTTGATTCTTGCGTCCCTTTCTTCTTTTCCTTCCATCTCGCATTCTTCATCATCCATTTTATTCTTCTTTGTTTATGTCTAAAACCTGTTACTTTTTGAGTCGCACCTTGATTTATATTTTTTACATTGTTTCATTGGGTGTTTATGCTTACTTCATTGCCTGTTATTCTTGGACATATTTCTTCTTCCAGTGCTTTAATATATTTCTGTGCAGTTAATCCCTTCATTAACCACCTTTTTTACTGCCCATCTCTTCTTTGACTTCTTCCCTTTATCCTCTGTTTGCTTTTTGTCTTTTGTTTAGGTTTTGTTATCATCAGTATGAATATGTGCTCGAAGTATTTGTTTGTCCTCCTGCATGGCCTTACATCTTACATGCTGCTTTCCTTTGTCTGTTAATACGTGACCAATCTGCTTGCCCTCTGATATCACGATTATTTTATCTTTTATGTTTTATAGGACATTTATATTTTATTATACTTATCTTGTTATGTTAGGTTAGGTTAGTGTCTTTCTTTTTGTGTGTGTCTTGTATGTGTAGCCAATCTGCTTGGAAGCGCCTTTTTAAGCATTACTTCAAGTCAGACGGCTATGTCGTGTGTGAGTTACTACGTGTGTAGTGGTGTTGGTACTCTATCTCATAGACCAGTCTTCCGTGTAGAGTAAAGTTAATTAAGTCCAACTGTGAATGATCTCACCAGGCCTAGTACCGATCCCAGAGGCCTGAGAAAAAATCTCCACCAAAGTAGGGATACATCTGAACTACCTGGCTTCCAAGTTAGTGTCTGGTACATGCAGAAGACAACGGTAAACTACTGCAACGAACAACATAGGTCACTAGTATAAGGAAGGGCATAACAAAGTTCATGATTCAAAGTCGTTTAAAAACGTGGCTTCGACCCCCTCGCCAATTACAGGAAGTGGCCCTGAAACAATAATAGTATTTAGAATTTCTTTAATTCTTTGTATTTGGTACTCTTGCATTTACTGGCTTTAGCCCTACCTCTCTTCTCCCAATTTTTTTCCATTTTTCTTTCCCTTCCCCACCTGTTTTATCGCAAAGTCAACTCGTCTGTTACATATGTTTCTATTTATACTTACTTCTCCTTCTAATTTTCCACGGGTTCAACGTTATTTTTAAATTTCACGTGCCTAGTTTTCTATACTGTTTTTCTTGTTCGCTTTCTTGCTTTAATTTTTTTCCTTTCTCTATTGTTTTTAATTTTATCTGTTTTTTAATATCTTTCTTTTTTCTTATTTCCCTCACTTGAGTTCGTATCTATAGCTTGGATTATTATAAATATTTCGTTCTTATTATTTTAATTAGTTTTCTGGCATATTAGGTAGTCCTTTATGCAGTGTAAAATCCCATTGTTGTTTGCCCTACATACAGTGAATTTTTTTTAGTAAATCCTATATGTAGGCAACCAACTATACACTCAACGTCACTCTGGCTGTGAATTTAGGGACATTAGTTTTTATTTTTTGTGGTGTATAAAGGTATGTTTGTAAATAAATCAAAATTAGTAGAATATCAAAATAATTTTAATTCAACAAATATTCTCAGACATACAATATCAGCAACACAAAATAAAAATTAAAATAAAAACGGCAACAGTTAAAGACTAATTTTTCGAAATTAAGTTAATTTATCCACGACTAGTCAATAATCTGTCAATTATTCATGTGTTTGGTCAGACATAATGCTATCCATTATACCCTGAAATCATTATGCACGGTGTCATGGTAACATCATTGTCTACGGTGTATAATGAAAGAAATAGGTTATGTTTCTAATCCTAATTGACAGATTATTGACAAGTCGTGGATAAATTTTAATTAAAAATTCTTCGTATTTGTGTTCGTAGATAAAGTATAGTATACGACTCGCTATAATGGCTACTATTACCTCGGATAATTGCAAAACTCGCTCGCAAGCTCGCTCATGTTGCAAACATTAACCTCGGTAATAATAGCATACATTATAGCGTCGTGTATAATATACTAGGTATTAATTATTTTTTTCTTCGAGCGTATCATAATTATTGTAACATTTTGTTACTGAATACACAAGGTAAAAATACTCCATTATGTTACTAATACAATAATGGAAATCGTTTTTTTACTAGTAACACAATGATGGTGCAAGTCGTCACAAGTGTGGGCGCCACTTGTCATTGTTTTGATTACAACTGTCAAGTTTGGATAAATTTAGGCAGTTAAAAAGGTAAAATTACTTCAAAAGCGTGTTGTACGCTTCGAAAATTATTTTCGAACGATATTTATTTTATGTAGAAAGATCTTTCTGTGCACGCGTCTACACAAGTTGCTGACAGTCAAGTAACTACTTTTCAAATGGTCTGTCGCTTTCATTGATTAACATGCAAAATAGTTATATAGCGCTTGAAGAAAAAATAGTATATGTCACTCGGAGCAGAAAACTCTTTCTTGTGCTTCGCCCAGATTGCTTGGTCTCGGCTGCCGCCTCGACCGCAACCTTCTGAGCTCAGCACAAAAAGTGGGCTTTCTACGCCTAGTGACGTAATATACTATTGAACTATTGCCACAACGTGCTACTTTTTTCTTAAAAAAATAAAAATTAAAGTTTAGTGCATAGTTAGTTGCCTACACTTTTGACACGTTTTTTTTTTAACCACACATAGGGAATATGTAGTACGTATACTAAACAGAAAAATTTCCTGTATAGTGTGCCCATTTAAAATGTGACCCCTTACTATCTTTAAATAGGCAGCACATATTACACGCTATAGATAAATATTTTTCAAAGCAGTAGGGGTGATTGCCTATTCGCAAAGAGTAAGGGGTTATAATTTAAAACGTTTAAATTGTTCACTATCACCTTCTGGTGCACCACTTTAACTTTGTAATTGTATCCTATTATTGGTTCTTCTTTAGCTCTGTTGATAATTAGGGATTGTATCGAACTTTCATTAAATGTCTACTTTCAATACATGTGTTGGCGCTTTTTAGCCGTCTTTTACTTCTTACTATCTGCATTTTTATTCAGAATCTTCTCTGTTGGCCACTACACATTTTCAAACTGCTTTGGCTCTTTGGCGCATTCTCTTCTCAGTAGCTCCACTTATTTCATTGGGCACAGCTTCAGTTGGCTCACTTATTAAGCTCCTTCCTTTCTTCAGTTACTTTGCACGTTTAGCTGCTTTTTAACTGCTCTACGTCTGCAACTGTTTCCATTCTTCGACTACTTTTCAACTAGTCCCTTCAACTTTATCACGTTTTCAGCCGCTTCACTGCTTCACGAACTTTACATTTACCAGTACTGCTTCAGTTGTTTGCCTTCTTAAGCTTCTTCACTTATTTGTTTGCTTTGCTCTTTGAACTAGTTTCTTTAACTGCTCGATGTGTAAAACTACTTCACTTCGTTAATTCCTTTTTTCAACTTCTTCGCCTGCTTTACTTCCTTAAATATTTCACGCCTACAGTTGCTTCGCCTCTTTGACTTCTACGGTTTTTCCAACCGCTTCCCTTATTTAGTTGAACACTGTTTCAGCAGCCTTAAGCTTCTTAATTTCTCTGTTGATATACCCTTTGGTCTGGTTACTTCTTCAATTCCTTGTTTTTTCTTCTTCACCTGCTTTACGTCTTCACTAGTTCACGCCTTCGATTTTTTCACTGCTTCTACTACCTACTTTACAATTTCAGCTCTTTCACTTTTCCAGCGGTTTGCCCTTATCTAAATACGCATTGCTTCTGCTGCTTCCCTTCTTAAGCTCCTTAATTTCTTCGTTTGCTTTACTCTTTCAATTTATTTCTTCGACTGCTTCACGTGTCTACTTTACTTCTGAAATTCGTTTGTTGTTTCGACTTCTGCACCACTTTACTTCCTCAACTGTTCACGTTGTTCATGGGCATTGCTTCTGCTGCTTCCCTTCTTAAGCTTCTTCATTTCTTCGTTTGCTTTACTGTTTGAGTATGTTTCTTTAACTGCTTCACATGTAAAACTACTTTACTTCGTTAATTCCCTTTTTTCAACTTCTTCACCTGCTTTACTTCCTCAACTGCTTCACGTCTTTGTTTGCTGCGTTGCTTCAACTACTATACATTTTTAATTGGTTCGCCTCTTCAGCAATTTCGGGTGTCCAACTGCTTACCTTAATCAGTTAAGCACTTCTTCAGCTACTTCCCTCTCAATCTTCTTCACGCCTCAAACTACTTTTCTTCTAAGTTCCTTTTTTCAACTTTTTCGGCTGTTTGATACTTTCAGTTTGAATTGCTTCACTTCTTCAAACCAACCAATATTTTTTAACAATGAGGTTTTAACCTCTTTTGCAACAATTAAATTGCCAGTCTTATCAAATATCTTATTGAAATTTCAGATCGTTCCCAAAACTTCCTTTTATAAACCTTTGTGATGGCTGCATCAGAAGCTTCAGCCCCTGAATCAACAAAATTCAACTACAGGCTATGGAAGTCAATAACATGCGAAGAAGTGACGTCTTTGGAGGAAATAAAACAAGGTGTTAAGGAATGCATAGCAAAAAACAAACTCAAAAGGCAACAATTCCAAGGTCTCGAAATTCACATGAGCAACGTCGATTTCTTCGTCCCCGAATTATTCGAAGAAATGGAGCACCTTTTGCACTTCAAAGTGTTGTTCAGCACCGTCAAATACATGCCGGCCGGATTTTTCAAAAAACTAAGGTTGTTAAAAGAAGTAAACATGGGTTTTAACGTCGTTGAAAACGTGGACAGTAAAGTATTTTCCGGCATCGGTCACTTGAAGCATTTACATTTCTTCGATAACAAACTGGAAAAAATTCCTCAAGGTGTGTTCGACGAGCTCGTTTCCATAGAAACCATAAAATTACACGGTAACAAAATCGAGTACATCGACTCTGTTTTTAAGTACAACAGAAATTTGAAACAGTTGTGGTTAAAAGATAACAAAATTCAAAGCATAGCACCAGATGCATTTTCGACCCTTTTTTCTTTAACGGATCTACGATTGGAGAACAACCAATTCAGTGATTTGTACGAAGGTATCTTCAAAAATTTGCTGTGTTTGAGGCAGTTGCACCTATCCAAAAATTCAATGAGGAACATCCCTTTGAGCCTTTTCTCCAAATTAAATTCGCTGAACCATCTCGACTTGAGCTCGAATAAAATCCAGCACCTCGATAGTAATATTTTTATGAGTTTAAAGAATTTAACAACGCTGAATTTGTCTGATAATCAATTGGAGGAACTAACGGACGGTTTATTTTCCACATTATTCAAGCTGGACAATTTGGACTTGAAGGAGAATAACATCGCGAATTTAACCCCAGAAATTTTTAAAGGTCTCATTAAATTGAAGAATTTGAATTTGAGCTGCAACCAAATTAGGGAGATACCAGATGGTATTTTTCAAAGGAATGGGGAGTTAGAGATTCTTTGTTTGAACAATAATAATATCGAACACGTGACAGATGAATCGTTAAAGGGCTTGGTTAAACTTAACCATCTCAGTTTGGAAGATAATCGAATTTTACAAATCGATCCTTATGCCTTTCGCGACCTAGCCTCCTTAGAAATTCTGTGTATTCAAAACAATAACCTTTTGATTTTAGACGAGAACGTCTTCAAAGGCTTGAAGAATTTAAAAGAGCTGAACCTCAAGGGTAGTAAAATCAGGGACGTTGTCTTGGGCACCTTTGACGACCTTCATCTTCTTAATAAACTTGTATTGAACAACAACGATTTGTACGATTTAAAAATGGGCGTTTTTGATAAACTCTCCAACTTAGCCTACCTAGTTTTGTACCAAAATAAATTAGAAAGCTTAACACCGGGCGTGTTTAAACATTTACCCTACTTGCAAACATTGAACCTTGAAAATAACTTCCTGAAGGCCTTGGAACCGAACACTTTCCAAGGGCTATCTTCGCTTACGTACCTTGCTTTAGAACACAACCATCTTGATGAGTTAAACCAGGATTGTTTTAAAGGTTTGTTGAATTTGGAAAGCTTGGACCTTTCCCATAATAACTTCACTGAGCTACAACCCAACTTATTTGTGCCCCTGAAAAACCTGCAAAATTTATATTTGAAAAGTACCAAATTGGAGATTCTGCGGACGGATAATTTCAAAGGCCTAAAGAACCTAACCCAGCTATTTTTGTTGAATAGCATGATTGTAAACATCGAGGAAGGCGCATTTAACGACTTGGCCAACGTAAAATACATTTCTCTCTATGGAAATTCACTACGTGGTTTGCCCAAAGGCCTATTTAATGGGTTAAATCGGCTCAGTAACTTAGAGCTGGGTCGTAATAAAATCGAAAAGATCGACCCCCAAGTATTTGAGACCCTTCCAGAACTCGAAAATCTACGTCTTACTAATAATATTATCAGATTGAAAAGCGACACCTTCAAGTATTGCCAAGAATTGACCTGCTTGGATTTAGCCTTCAACGGTTTCCAAATATTACCCCCTGGGATTTTCAAGCCTATGAAATCCCTCGAAATGCTTTACCTGGGCGCTAACAGGATCAATAAACTCACCAAGGAATTTCTAAATGACATTCCTAACGTCCAGTACTTGTTTTTGGAAAATAACAGCATTACTTTTGTGGAAATCGGGGCGTTTGAGAAAAATACCAAACTGAAGGAACTGATGTTGGATAACAACGAAATAAGGCAACTCGAAGCTGGTTGTTTTATAGGGCTTAAGGATCTTCGCCGGCTCAGTTTGGAAAATAACGAAATAAGAGAATTACCAGGTGATGCTTTCCAATATCTCGAATCGCTTTCTATTTTACGTCTTGAAGGGAATCGGTTGGATTCCCCAATCCTGAAAGAGTTTCAAGAAAAATATCCAAAACCAGGACGTGGAAGAAGGTAAATAATTTTTTTAATAATTTTTAGAATGTAATATTGTTGTGTAAGTAATTTTGTAATTCGGTAAGGTAACAGATTTGTAAATTTAGCTTTAAATTTGCGTTTCTTGCCTCGATCGATCCTGGATTACGATATGAGATGAGGTGGGAGATGCGTTTTAATTCGTAGTTTTTAGATTGTTTTTGCCAAATGTCCGGCGAGTGCCCTTAAATTTGTTTATATTTTTATATGTTTATCGATGTATAGTAAAACAGGTTAATAAATTTTTTGTACATTATTTAGTTTTGCATGATTTGGTAATTTTTGCGTAAAATATCAAAACGCACAAATTTCCAACAAACAAGTAAAGTACCACCCAACCAGGAATACAAGATATTTTTTTCCGGTGCAAAATATATTCAATAATATGAACAATAAGTAAAAATGTGTTCATGCTATATGGGTAGGCTATAAAGTCTAAACATGTGCGAAGAAAACACCCATTAGTGTCACTCCTACATTAAAAGAAATGATGTTTGTTAATTTTACTGTTTAACTGCACTTCACTTTGTTCGTACTACACTAAAGGAACATATCTGTAGGGTGGAGCCGATTCAGTCTCCGTGGCATTGTCGAGCAAGTTGAGTGCCGAGTGATCTGGATGTGCTTCTAGTCTTCTGGTATTTCCTACTGGTTCAACGTGTACTTCTTTAATTGTTGGCATAGCTAGATCTCTATATGAAATTGTGTTTGTGATGTACCAAGATGCACCGGTAATTATACGCGAGACTTTAGATTGAAATCTATGTAAAATCTCAATATAGCTGTACCCCACAGTTGTATACTATACTTCTATATGTGCTTAAGTATGGTTTTGTATATAAGCAACATATTTTGTAGGTGGATACTAAGGTTCTTAACGCTATCAGCCTGAACTAATTGTTGGACAGTTAACATTGCAGGTGGACATGTTTGTCGACGCACTGTAAATGTGATATGAGTGGATTTACTTTCGTTTGCGTTTATACGCTACTTCTTGAGCCACTCCTGCGTTTTATTAAGTTGTTCCTGTTCCACCGGATGTATATTATTAACTTATATCGCAGTATTATTTGCATATGTAGCAATTTGTGCCTTATTGGTGACTGGTAAATCTGCAGTATATAGAGCGTATAAAATTGGGCCCAGTACACTACCCTGCGGAACACCTGCTTGTATATGATGTAGTGCGGTTTGTTCGGACTGCAATTTTACCATGAAGGTTCTATCATTAAGGTATGATTTGAATATTCCAAAAATTGAACGTGGAAGGTATTGTTTTATCTTATAAAGTAAACTTTGGTGCCATACTTTATCAAACGCCATGGTTATGTCTAATATAACAGCTGAACAATATTCTTTTCTTCGAGCGCTATAGTGCGCTTCTATGGTGCTATGCTCTTGCCGAAAATCAAACTGATGATTTGGTATATTTTCGTGTTCGTTCAATATAGGCAGCAATCGTTTTAGGAATCATTTCTCAAAAACTTTTGATACGATAGGAAGTAAGCTTATAAGACGATAAGATTTAACCTCGTTCGGCGGTTTGCCAGGTTTGGGTATAACTAAATCTGTGCTGCTTTCCATTTATGAGGAAAGTATTCTATTCTTATTGTAGCATTAAATATATATGTTATTAGTCTGTGACTTTTTCTGGCAGCTCTTTGAATGGGGTGGGGTTACCACTCCAAAGACACTGATTTAGACTCACCACTGACCTCTCTACACATCGTAAAAAGAAAATCGCTGCTTACGCAAAATGCAAAGTTTACCTTTTTATTTCGACCAATTGACTGGACTAATATGGTTTGAAAACATTATTTGTTAAATGGTCCGCAAATGTTGACCTTCTCTTTACCGC
This sequence comes from Melanotus villosus, assembly GCA_963082815.1. NCBI lineage: Eukaryota > Metazoa > Arthropoda > Insecta > Coleoptera > Elateridae > Melanotus > Melanotus villosus. The sequence continues at coordinate 46,193,683 of OY720426.1, forward strand.
TCCTAGCCCATTTACAATTTCAATCTTTGACTTGTGATGTTTGGGGCCTTTTCAATTTTATGATAGTTTTCCAGGGAGAATACTCTGTGTCTTCTATTGCCGATAAGTTACTTAAGTACTCCTGGATGGATTGATTCTTTATTTGTGTTAGTAATTGCTTAAGTTCTTTTGTTGCCTTCGTGAATTTCCTTTTATCGTTCTCAGTTCTTTGGTGAGATTGCTTATTGCGAAATTCTGTACTTCTGGCGTTTTCAAAAATATATTTAAATTAGTTCATCTAATGCTGTTCCGAATGCTTCCCAGTTCATTTGCCTGCTGAATAAATTTGGTTGTTTTTTGCCTTTCAAAAATGAATGGGATTATAATTGGCGAATGATCATGTGACAGGTCGAAGCAGGATTCTGCTTTGAGCTTTCTTATGTTTATTCCTTTAACAGTACCATTGTTTAATCAATCTGGAGTCAGTTGGCCAATAGGTGGGCTCCACTTTCAAAGCTGCATATGGTACTCTTCCCTTTGTTAATATAATCCGTGATCCCCAGTGCTGATGTTTCGCATACCAGTCGCCTCCGGAGATAATTTTACTTCATAAAGTTCTAAAATAATATTCGCAATCTTGCTTTTTGCTGTTATGTTTTGCTAATATGTTTAAAGTTCCCATATTATCTTCTAGGGCTAACGTTGTTGCTTGAAGGTGTTCCACAAAATTATCTCGTGGTGTTTGATACCCTCTGTAACAATAACTGCCGTCCCTCCATGTGCAGTGCCATCGGCATGTCTAGTGCTGCATTTGAAGATGACTTTTGTGAGTAAAGTGACTTTCTGACATGAACATGATATCTATAGTGTGATTTTATAAAAAATCACTTTTTCTCCGAATAGCACATCTTATTTCTTCTTCAAACGCATAAATTAAAAACAATTCAGCAAGGAAATTTAAAATCGAAAAATATCCACTTTAAAGAAGTGAAACAAGAATACATTATTTACGCGAAAAGCATTACCAAATTCAAAAATTTAACCAAAATTAAAATTTAAGCAGTATTGCATAAAATAGGGGGGATTAAGGGGTACCGTACTACTGCTGTGCGCCACTGGCAAAAGTGAGTAAACGGATTTTCTGCAGTTATGTGTCTTTTATATCAGTAAAACTGTCTGCCAAGTTTAGTACAAAAATGTATACTACCGTCAAAGTTATGGGCAATAATCATTTTTTAATTTTTAACTTTGACGCCCTGTAACACAAAAATGGAGGGTCTTAGGACATATGTTTATTAGGCAAACCCCACTTATTTTTCAGTGTTCTATCGGTCGTATCATTTATGCCATGTTTTTTTGAAACACCTTGTATAGCGCTTGAAGAAAAAATAGTATATGTCACTCGGAGCAGAAAGCTCTTTCTTGTGCTGCGCTCAGATTGCTTGGTCTCGCCTGCCGCCTCGACCGCAACGTTCTGAGCTCAGCACAAAAAGTGCGCTTTCTGCTCCTAGTGACGTAATATCTATACTATTGTGTGCATCGTATGAAATTGTCCGACTAGCTTCGCTCCTCGTTCAAAGTCATACTCCGCACACAAAATGACATTTTTTCTCCTAATAACACAATATACTATTTCGCTACCAGCAAAGTAAGCAAGCCTTACATCCATGGCAACAGTGACTGTAAGTGGCTAATAACATTCGGGCGGCTCCGTGAAGTTAGCAAAGTAATAAAAGCACTAACGTTTATAATTTGCACATTATTAGTGCATCGTTAGTGCACGTTAGTGCACTATAAATTAACATCAGCAAAGTACGCATTTTATAATTATCGCAAAATATATATTTTTTGCTAGCTTCGCACCTAGCAAAGTGTTTTTCTAAAATCCGAGGGAAAACGTGTGAAGCGGTTAGTGCTTCGTTAGTGCACTATAAAGTTTTCGCCAAAAATTATTCACTCTCAAGATATTGCGTATTAAATTATTTTTGCTAGCTTCGCACCTAGCAAAGTGTTTTTATAAAATCCGAGGGAAAACCTGTGAAGCGGTTAGTGCATCGTTAGTGCACGTTAGTGCGCTATAAAGTTTTAGCAAAAAAATTATTCGCTTTCAAGATATTAGGTATCAATTTTTTTCGCGTTCGAACCTAGCAAAATTTTTTTCTAAAATTCGAGAGTAGCCCCCGAACAGGTTAGTGTATTGTTAGTGTACGTTAGTGCTTCGTTAGTGCACGTCAGTGCACTATAAAATTTTGGCGAAAAATTATTCGCTTTCAAGATATTAGGTATCAATTTTTTTCGCGTTCGCTCCTAGCCAAGTTTTTTTCTTAAATCCAAGGGAAAACCTCTGAAGAGGTTAATGCTACGTTAGTGCACGTTAGGGCAATATAAAATGTTCGCAAAAAACTGTAGACTTTCAAGTTATAAGTATCAATAAAATTCTATTTTGTATTTTATTTCCACGCTAAAGCAGTAGCACACGATAATAATATACTATTAATTTTAATTAAATATTATTTTGTCTCTTTTCAATAATAAATTAAGGAATAATTAAAATTTTATTGAGGTCGATTTTGCCTATTTAATGAATATCTTTATGCCAAATGGTGAACACCTTGCTAAGTAAAGGTATTATTAGTTAATACGCTTAGTAGTTAGGCATTATATACATTTTTACCTTTACGCTTAATTTTTTTTAACAGCATATTTATCAAAAATGCTAAAACTTAGTTGAGCAAAAAATGTTAACTTGTTTCTTAGGTTAGTTGTAAGAGTTGTGAAATTTCGAAGCAGTGCATTCTAACACACCGAAATACTAACGAAATATCTTGAACAGTAAGGCATTTGCTATTATTTTAAATCGGAAACTTTAATATTGTAAATGCCTTATGAATATATCTTTTAAACTGAACTCACATCTTCTCCACAAATATAATATTGGTGGAGTAGACGTGAGTTTTTTGAATTGTTCACAATTTCATCCTTAACAATTTACTCCACCTGAAGTATGGATTTTCTTTATATGAAGCAGTTTACTAAACTTAAAACCATTATGGATAATAAGCAATAAACAAATGAAAGAATTTTTTTCAGCTTATTTATAAAAGTAATAATTTACGTAATAGTATATGGCATAACAAATATTTATCTAGCCTAGTATGAATTCTAATCATTAAATGCTATAATAAATAAACAAAAATCTCTAATAGTTCTCTGCAATCTGAAAACATACCCATAAGTGCAATAAACAATTACATTTTTTAGAGGTTTCTAAAATAAGTAGATATGCAATATTTAACTGAACTTCTTTGGTCAAGAAATGTTAACTTTGTCCTTAGGTTTTCGCTCATTTTATTTCGGTAATTCATATTCGTTATTAACTAATAGCTTCGTAATAGGAAAAGCCAAGTAGTAGAAAACGAAATATTCCTATAAAAAATTATTCTAAAATAATTTATTCCGAATAATTTTCTAGTCTAACTATAATTTAAATAATTAAAGAATTTTGATCTACCTGGCCACGACTAACCTTAAAGTCGTGCCGTTTTGTATGAATTTGGGTTATATCGTAAAACCAATAAAATAAACTTTCAAACATATTCGCAAAATATAATAAGAAATATTTTGAGTTAGATATCATAATAACTATTTTTTTATTGCATCAATATAAATTGATTTGACTGAAAGCACAAGTTTTGTTAGATTAAACATTATTGAAATTGTTACGAATAGGTATTAATTCAAAAATACAACTAACTGATAACAGTCAGTTGATTTTATAATGGTGTGAATCAACATACTAATAAGTTTCAACGATCATTATTATCACAAGAAACTTTAAAAGTTTTCTTACTAAACATGTAAATAATTAAAGTTCAAAACAAAACAAAAACAGTTACAAATTTTGGTAAATAATGATTAATATTGTAATGATCGTTGTGAGAATGAAAGTTGTTGGAAATTTTATCCTCTTTAAGATGAAAAAATGGGCGAAGAATCTTCGCTGGACTTTCCATACTTACACAATTGAAAAATGCATAACAAATATGTCATAAGCGTGAGGATAAGCAAGGTCTCTTTCACCCATGAACGATTTCAGAGTTCCACATCAAAACTATTAAAACGTAGCATTAAATTATGTTTGTATTTTAAAGACAAAAAAAAATAAAACAGTCTGTGTTAGAGGGCTTACTTTATTTTAGGTGTTTAGGATTTGGGGTGTTTTTAAAATAATAAAACTTTAAAAAGAATCCCCCAGGTAGGAAAGCCTAGAAATTTAGGAAATTCCTTCGCATTGTTACCTTCACTAACTTACTCAGAAAAATTTCAAGCGGATTAGGGGATTTTCCGAAATGCTGGTTTATGTGTATAATGCTTTTATTGTGGTATTCGTTTGTTGCATTAAATATCTACAATTTTTTCTGGGGTGTTCGCTTCTTAATCCCTGAATAGTTGTCAACAATATTTTACTTGTTCTTGGAAGGCATCTGTGTAAATATGCGATTGACAAAGTTACTGGAAAAATTGAAAATATCATTAAACCAAAACTCAATGCTGTTCTAAATACAAAAGGAAGGTTTGAAAATTCTTCATAGTTTCAAAAATTTTACAGGGTGAATTTGTTGAAATTAATGTAGATCCTGCAATCATTTCCGTTTTAAAATATGCAACCATTAATTATTAATGTACTTAATTTAAAAAATTCGTTTATAAGAATTTATTTTAAAATTTTTGTTGTGATCATAAAAAAGGTCATTTTTAGAACTCCGAAAAATCTTTACAACATATACCTAAATTTGTTACGTAAATTCCTTAAAAAAAAACTATATTAGTTTTTAATTCGTGCAAAGAATAGCGCAATCAAAAACCTAATATTACAAAGAGCGGTTAATTTAAATTTTCTACGTATTCACAGCAACAACGATATCTAAACATTATTGTCGCTTTTCGAACATCGTTGCCGCTCGTTTTAATTTTATCGAAAACAACGTAAATTAAAAATCAACATGCACGAATAAACACAGATTAACATAAAACAGCGATAACACTGTCTACAAAAACAACAACTAAAAGTAAAAAGACAAAAAAACTGCAAATATTGCAATAAATATTGTATTCGACTTTCGGAACTCTTTTTGCGTTTTATATTTTGGGGATGCGATCAACGCTATTTGAAAGGCATCTTGATCTACTATCGACCCAGAACATTAAAAAAAAAATCGTGTGTGTCGTTTCCGAGAACAGTAAAAAGGGAAAAAAGGAGACAACGGCACGCGGTGTTCCCAGGTGCTCACCCATCCAAGTACTGACCGCGCCCGACATTGCTTAACTTTGGTGATCAGACGAGAACCGGTGCTTTCAATGTCTAACAATCAAAATGAATGTCTATTTACATCTACGTATATTTCACCCAAATAATTTAAAAAAAATTAAACAGGGGAAGATGGTTTGGACACTACTTCTAGGCGCTCATATTTTTGTGTGTTACGTAAAATAAGAGCATTCGGGAATTCCTTTTAGAATTTGAAAAATTATAAAGAAATGTTAAAACAATCACTTAAACAATTTGCAAATTAAACAGGAACTGGTCAATTGGCCGCGTAAACTGATTACAAAAAAATCGGTAACTCTTTTAGGGAAGGATAGTTAATTTTAAATCCTAAATTAGGATCCAGCAACACCTACAATAGCCAAAATATTACAGTAATTTTGATGACATAATTAAAGACTTTGAAAAAGTCCCGACAAGTTATTTAATAATAATCCTATATAATATGTAATAATGCTTTTATAATAAATAATTTGTATTTTCAACATAAATGAGCAGAGTAAGATAATATTTTTTTGAAAAAGTGGGTAATATAAACAAAAAAATATATATTGTAGTCACGCAGATTCGAACCTCCAACCTTGCAAGCGTATGCGGGTGGAAGCTTGGTCTCTTACCGCTGGACCAACACCGCCTTCGTTAAAACGGTGACTCCTGGCCTGATATTTATCTTCTGTCTTTGGAATGTGCCGTTTCCGAGAATTTTTTTTTTGAAATTTTGAAAAAAATTTTCAGCTAGTTCTAATCAGCCGAGCTAGAGGTACAATTTGGCGTTAGATTTATAAAAATATGTCGATGCGTTTTTGAGAAAAAAAATGTTAAAGTCCAAAACTTCAAATGGTCATAAAAGGCGTTAGGGAAAAATTTTGGGGATGCGATCAACGCTATTTGAAAGGCATCTTGATTTACTATCGACCCAGAACATTTAAAAAAAATCGTGTGTGTCGTTTCCGAGAAAAGTTTTTTTGAAAATTTGAAAATTTCCAAAACTGTCCGGACTTTTTATTTTTGAAATTTTGAATTTTTTTTTCAGCTAGTTCTAATCAGCCGAGCTAGAGGTACAATTTGGCGTTAGATTTATAAAAATATGTTGATGCATTTTTGGGAAAATCGGCCTTAAAGTTGCGCTTTTCAAAAATTCGCCGCGGGCGCAATTTTTGACATAGAAACTTCGGGAAAAAATTATTCGATTTCTTTTCAAATTCTCTATTGATTTCCTAAGTAAAATTTTGAAATTTTTTTCAAGGAAAAATCTGCGCCCAAAAAAACACGGCTAACTTCCGTTTCCGATTCCGGATTTTTTTGAAAAGCTTATTTTATAGATGTACTGTAATTATAGGCCCGCATACCAAATTTGATGAAAATCGGCCCAGTAGTTTTCGAGATATGACGATAACGCACGCACGCACGCACGCACGCACGCACGCACGCACCCACCCACAGACATTTTTCAAAAAACACATATTTAGGATGCCTGGACCCTAAAATTTGTTTTTTTCGAATTTTTACGATTTTGAATTTTTGCACGATTCCAATACTTTCCTATACATGCGTTGCAAGTATGGAAAGTAAAAAGAAAGAAAGCGGTAGACCGAACCACAACTGAGATATTTAAAAAAAAAAACAAGAAAAGTCGTGGTTTTTTGCCACAGAAAGTTGTCCCGATGTAAACTGAATTGGAAAACTTGGTTTTTCAATGCTAGCCCTAATAATACAAGTAGAAAAAACTTCTACCCGACCTTTTGCAAGGTAACGACCTCTTTACGTACCTAGCGACTGGACTAACAAGCGCGCTTAGATATAAATTGCATGCGAGCGGCAAAGACCCTAGCGCCGGCATTGGGCTTCGCCTCGGCTCGTATTCGCCTACCTCAAATGTTAAGACGTCCTTACATTCCTTGTAGCTTAAATAACTATTTAGCAATTGAGCTATTATGAAATTTTATTAACTAGCGTGGAGACATGGTACCCATTTAGCTGATAAGCCCTTTCGTAATATTTTTTAATTCAGCTATATCGCTATATCACTGTTTTGTTTCGTGGGCATGACTGTACTAATTGCTGTGGATCTTGTTACATAACTACTTTATGCATAGCTCTAAACGTTTGTGGTTGCCCATGCTTTATTTCTTAGCTGTGGGTACAACGTTTGCTGTAGCTGCTTTTATACAATACAGCATTTATAGTTAGTAAGAACTGAACTGAAAGTGCGATTCTGACTTATTTTTGTTTTGATTTCTTTGACTTTTTTCAATACAATAGCAAGCAATGCAAATGTTAGTGAAAATGAGCTGAAAGGGAATCAAAAATCGGTTGTTAAAAGAAGGTACAAGAAATAAACTAAAAGTGGGGATATTCCTCTTGGAAGTCTAATCTGGTACACGGACGGACGGTTCCAAGACTGAGACTGATGCCGGGTCGGGACTTTATAGCAAAATACTAAAAGAGAGGTTCAGCTTTGTATTGGGTAAGCACGCCGCACGCCTCCATATTTCAAACGGAAATATAGGCGACATTACAATGTGCGCGAGAAAATAATCGGAGAGCTTATTAACATAAACGATCTACATAATGTCAGACAGCCAGGCGACTTTGAAGGCTCTCTCGAGTAGTAGGACTTCTTCCAGACTGGTAGGTGAATGCCTAGAAGAACTCAATAACTTGACAGAACAGAACGTCGTTAGGCTATTCTGGGTACCAGGTCACTGAGGCATAGATGGTAATTAGAAAGCCGACGAATTAGCAAGGCAAGGATCGACTGAGGCTTATCTTGGCCTAGAACCAGCGTTAAGAGTTTTAAGGAGAGCCATCCGGGGGTACTGAAGTAGAGTGCACTCAACATGAACGATACTGGACTAACAGACCAGAAGAAAACCACAGCAAGACACAGCCCTTGCAAAATGCGAATTAATGAACTACTTCCTATGGGCAGGGCACAACTCAGGATCGTCACAAGTCTACTAACAGGACATGCAACTGTTAGGAACACATGTGGAAGATCGGTACATACAATATAGACCTTACTTGTAGACTTTGTAGTAATGAAACAGAAACAGCAATACACATTTTGTATGTATGTCTGTGTTGCATGTTGGCGGAAGAAAGATAGCGCATATTCGGACAGCCTGATATGGAAGCGAAGGAGTTTGTTAGAATGTTAGACAACCAGTGAAGGGACCTTTAACATTTGATACAGATAACAAAGATCACCGATTGGGCGAAAAGCGCAGCTGAAAGGAAAACTAGGCTCAATTTATTTGGTTACTCATAGTTCCACCGTTGAAAATACAACAGAAAAACCAAATTTATTTCAAAAAGGACGCAAAAACAATCAGGTTTGACTCAAAACAAATACTAAATCGCATATTCTTAGCATTTTTTTAGTGATTTATTTATTTTATGTCATACTCGTTTCTAAAGCAACGTTTTTCGAACGATTTATAGGACTAAAAGTGACACTTTAAAGTGCTAGGACTTTAAAGTGTCATTTTAAAGTCCTAGTTCTTTAAAGTGTCACTTTTTGTTCTATAAATGCTCGTTGCTAGGAGATACGAATTGTTGCGCCTTAGACTACTTACTTAAAACTAATACTGCTACAAATTGCTGGAGATTTCTTTGAATAATTTAACAACTTTAGAAACCAGTATGACATAATAGTTATTTATGTAATAAGGATCATAATGACGATCATTATGGTACTAGCCGTGAATATTATCGGGCGAGGCGTTAGCCGAGCCCGATAACACGGCGTGTACCATAATGATCGTTTATGATCCGAATTTCATACAAAATTTTATATGCTGGCATCAGTATGTATATTTTTAAAGATTTAAAATAGTATTTTTCAAACGACAGGTGCATTTAGTTATGATTATAAAAAACAGTAAGCAAGCCGCGCTTTATTTACTGTCAAACACTGCTGTCAAGTAGAAAGCGCTGTTAAAATTAATTTGCAATTTCACAATTTGCAAATTGAATTTGTAGTAAAATTTAAGAAAATGAGTGATTCTAATAAAAGTTTACCTTCGAATTTGAAGAAAATGTCGTGTAAGAGTACTTTTTGAATTTAGTAGTTTTTAAATTGAGTACCATAATGGATTCATTATGGTCCTTGGCCCATAATGGATTCATTATGGTCCTTGGACTATAATGAACTGCCTTACGTCACTCAAATACAATGACATAAAGTTGTCATTATGATACGCTGGCATATAAAATTATGTATGTACCTCAGACGAAAAGTGTCTTTAAGGTACTCTCAAGTAATTACGGCCTCGGCTACCCGCCTCGGCCGTAAACAACTTGCTCATACCTTAAAGACTTACTTTTCGTCCTAGATACATAAAATACTATTATGTGAACTATGACAAATAATAGTACTAAATTCAATTTTAATTAATTTAAAAGAACGGCTGGGCCGTCCTGTATTATTTTCAAAATTGATAAGATTTAAAGGGATGATGTGTAATGCTTTCAATTAATTTGACGGACATTTTTTGGGCAAAGATTTACAAGGGCATTTAGATGAGGTAAGTGCGATAAACAGATAAATAAAAATTACCAAAACGCTATAACTAAGCTGCTTGATTTATCTGCCAACGAATTTTCAAAGTTTCATGGCTAACCTGATGCAACTCCGGAATTATAAACACAGTCAACTTCTTCTTGGGTTTTTTTTTTCACCAAACAAATCTCAAAAATTTTAGTGAAAGTGCGAGTATCGACTGCTTGTAGTAACTCAACGCAAGTGAAAATCTTATGCTTTCCTGCTTTCCTTACGCATGAAAATTCGCAAGAATTCAGGGTTTGTTCGAATGCGCAGGCCTGAAAGTGTAGGTAGCCCATTTTATGGATGTGTTTCATGTGTTTGTGTGACAAACCGACCGAGAATACCTCGATGTTACAATTAAAGTGCCTTCTTCGTTTCGTTTATTTTTAAGGGAACAGGAATTGAGTTTGTGATGTAATCAAGGTAAGTGCTTTTATTTATTGTTGTGTTATTTAAAACCTACGAGCGAAAATTAATAAAACAAATTAAATAAATCTGAAAACATGTGGAATAATCAATCGTTGTACTGCACACTACGAGGATTGCCCGATGATTCAGAATTCGTGGTATTATCAGGATATTTGTGTTTGTTGTGATTGCGCAAGGTTGATTTCAAGGTTGATAAAAGAAATAGGCGGTTTCTGTGCATTGAGGCGGTGCGGGAGATGAGTTATTGATTAATTTGCATTTTTAGGGATTAAATTTAATTAAAGAGGGCCTCGCGCCTCTTTAATTTATTTCAAACTTAAATTGGAAGATTTTAGGAATTTGCACATGAAGTGCATCCGTATCAAGGCAACCTTGCACGTGTCTTTACTTTTTCAAACCCAGCCCAGCGAACGGAATTATAAGATTTATTAGATGAGTCGTTGAAATATTTAAAATCCAGTTTTAATATTCTAAAACCATTTCTGCCTAGAAATTAAATCACACCTGTTCATATGTAATGTTTTATAAAATAAAAATTGTAGGTCGCAAATCAGCTGCGATAAATTCCAAACTTTTGTTAGTCGGAAATATAGTATGTATATCCGTAGCTTAATTTTAAATAACTTAAAGTTGCAGTTAAATATTACATACTTGAATTAAATTCACCTGAAACTTAAAAACAAGATCGACGTACCGACGTGGAGTAGTTACAACCACTATGAATACCAAAACGCTTGCATAAAATCAGGAAAAAATTTAAAAATTGCAAAAAGGAAAATAAGATAAATAATCCAAAAAAATTTCTGAAAACAATTTCGCGATAAAAACGTCAAAAACAGTTTAAAGTAAAACCAAAAATTCTAAAATTAATGATAAAACTACAAAAAAAAACTTCCAAACTAAATTTTTAAAAACCGTATTGGCATAAAAATACAAAAAAGTTCGAAATAAAAATTTTAATACTTGGGATTTCAAGCAGTAAAAGAGTTCGGAAATCCAAAAAAGAAAAATAAAAATGTGGACAAGACGCTTTAAAATTTTTTGATAAGAATTTTTGAATGAAAACACTAAACAAAATTGTAAATTAAAGTACAAAAATTTAGAACTAGAATTTTCAGGAAAATATTAAGACATCCTAAAAAGAAAAAATAAAAAGTACAAAAAACTTTCAAACGAAATTTTGGAAAACAATTTCGGGACAAAACATCAAAAACAGAAGGGTATCGCCTTTGGGTTAGTTTACAAGTTGAGTTACCATGCCCTTCCTACTCTTCCTAAAACAGTGGTTATACGTTGAGTTACCTTGCTCTTTTAGTGCCTTTTTTCCTCCTGATGAAGCCCCTTAAAAAAGTAGACGAAACGTTGAGTTCTTCTTTCTCAACGATGACACGGTCCGAACCCGGGAGACGTTCTTTTAAAACCGGCATTGACCTCGGAAGTCTTCGAATTCACGTCAAAAACAATTCAGAATTAAACTAAAAAATCTAAAATTAAGAATTTCTACGGGAAAATTATAAATTCCAAAATGAAAAATAAAAATGTACAAAAAATTATCTAACCAACTTTTGAAAAACAATGTGGGGATAAAAGGACAAAAATGGTTCAAATTAAAATAAAATTTCAAACTACCACTTAAATGGAAAAATAAAAATATGAAAACAACGCTTAAATTTTTTTTTTGTAAGAACTTTTGGATGAAACGCCAAACAAAATTTTAAATGAAAATAAATAATAATATATTATAGGTATTTCAGATACAAACGGATACATTCCAATTACACGTATCTGGAACTTTAACTACACTAATATATTGTTATGTATTTTAGACATCACACATTATAAACAACAACAATTTATTACAATAATTTAACACATATACAAGTTACACTAAATTTGACATTTCCGATATAAATATTTTTACACTTACAAATTTCATAAATCAAATATTAAGATAAATTTCATAAAAAGTCATTATAGAATTTTGTTATGATTAGTAAATTTATATAAAAATTCCGTAAAATAAATATACACAACGAAAATGTCTCATTATTTCATGTTACGATTCAGATGTTCCAGGATGTATTGATTCTTGGTAACATAGTGTTTCATTTACCATGCTGAAAATAACAAATAAAATTAAATTATTGCTTAAAAATTGATAAAATGAGTTTTTGACGAGTGCAAATGCACTGAGATATTTTAACTTTGAATTTTGACTAACAAAAAAAATTCAGACGCATATAAAAATATGACAAAAAGATGTAGAATTGTGAAAAGTATAGGAATAATAATGTTTAAAGAACAGAAAGTTGTTTATGTAAAAATAATCACGATTGAAAATTTTGATGAAATGTCAGAACTTCAGATACGAAATTCAGCAAAATGAGACAAAAATATGAATTTTAGCAAGAGTAATAATAATTTTTAAATGTTGTAAATACTACTTTAGTATAATTTTTAATTAAATCAGCAATAATTTTGAAAATTGTAAATTAAAGAATGAGTCAGAAAGATTTAACAACTTTTACTTTCATGAAATGAAAAATTTAAGTTAATTAATTTATGAGTTATTGTATATAAAATTTAGGCAATGTAATTTAGTTAGTAGTTATTTGTTTAAGATTAGGTTTAATTAAGTAAAGAATTTTAAATAATTTTGTTAACAACTACTAAAATTAAACATGTATTGGTTGTAAAGAAAGTTATTGCGGTTTTTGACTCTTTGATTTCAAATTTTTTAAATAAATTTTGCTTAGGTGGCTATGAAATTATATGTCATTTTAAAGGGCAACTCTCGCTCTACAATGTCAACAATGACAGTTTAATTCAAACTTAATTTTTGATAACTTTTGGGTGTTTAATAAAACATGGAAAAAAGCAAATTCGGGCGATTTTCTTGTTCCAGTACAAACTAGATCGGAACGCAGCGGCGACAGCACGCTACATTAATTTTGCATTTGGTCCAGGAACGACCAATGAACGTACAGTGCAATGGTGGTTCAAAAAATTTCGTAGTGGAAATTATTGCCTTGAAGATGAAGAGCGTAGTAGCCGACCACATGAAGTTGATAACGACCAATTAAAGGCGTTAGTTGAAACCGACCCAAGCACAACTGTTCGATAGCTTGCTTCTGAACTAAGAGTATCATGCATGACAATGTCCAACCACTTGCGAAACATTGGTAAGTCAAAAAAACTCGACAAATAGGTACCACACAATTTGAACCAAAATCAAGCAAATTGGCGACTAGAGTTGTCATCTGCACATCTTCTCCGCAATCAAAACGAGTCATTTCTTAATCGCATTGTAACGTGCGACGAAAAGTGGATCCTGTACGATAATCGTAAACGATCGGCTCAATGGTTAAACCGCGGTGAAGCCCCAAAACATTTTGCAAAACCCAAGCTGCACCAAAAAAAGATTATGGTGACTGTCTGGTGGTGTGCAGCCGGTCTAATTCACCATAGCTTCCTCAATTTGTGCGAAACCATCACGGCAGAAAAGTACCTTCAGCAAATAGACGAAATGCATCGGAAACTTCAGCACAAGTACTCGGCATTGGTGAACAGAAAGGGTCCTATCCTTCTTCATGATAACGCTCCCCCTCACGTCGCACAACTAACGCTTCAAAAATTAAACGAATTGGGCTATGAAACTCTAGGACACCCTCCATACTCGCCGGACCTTTCACCTACTGACTGCCATTTTTTTAAACATCTTGATAACTTCTTAAGGGTAAAATCCTTCAGAAACCAAGACGATCCAAAAAATTGATTCAACGAATTTGTCGCTTTCAGAACTCCAGAGTTTTATTCAATTGGACTAAAAAAACTTGTATCACGTTGACAAAAATGTATTGAATCTAATGGTTACTATTTTGATTAATAAAGTTTTGTTAGCCAAAATAATGTTCACTTGAAATCAAAGAGTCAAAAACCGCAATAACTTTCTTTACAACCTAATAAATTCTCTTCTAGTAGGTAGTAGGTAATTTCTGAATGTTTAGACCATTTTGACGGTTTAATTTTGACAACTGATCTACATATGAAATTGTTAACGGATATGATGGATATAATATTTAAAATAAAAGAATTTTACAAGTCCTTTCTGAACCTTTTCAATTTCATTTACCTATACTGAAAAAGGTTTTAGGCATCCAAATTACAACAACATACTCAATAATTAGAGATCTTATCAAAGAAAAATACAGAATTACAATTATTCTTGGGTTTGTGAAATCAACTGAGTTGCTTATAATGAACGATGTGGCTTATTAATTACTGAATTTAAATTTCATTGAAACTCATATTACAGTGAAACAAAGTACCAAGGTCTTTCGCTTGTTTAACCCTTAAAAGGACTGCTTCGTCAATTCTGTAGTTGTAGTGAATTATAGATTTGTTTTTAGAAAAAGTTATAACTTGACATTTACTATTACTTAATTGTAGATCATTCTTATCGGACCACAACTTCACCTTGTTGATTTCATCTTGAACATACTTAGTCATTAACTGATTTCACTACACAATACATTTTAAAATCATCTGCTACACAGATGGCAAATCATTAATGAATACTACAGAAAATAACGGACCCAGGATGGTTCCAGACGATGGATAAAAAATATTGAAACAATGATTATGAATAGAGACCACATTTTCTCTCCTTGTTAGATAAGACATGATAAACTTTATGAAATCGTCAGACATACCATAGCACTTAAGTTTATTTAACAGAATTACAGAATTTGATGAGACACTGTATCAAATGCTTTGGAAAAATCTGTAAAAATACAATCAATTTGACAACCTGGCTTCAAATTACTTCTTGTCTTCTGAAAAAATTAATAAATTAATTGTAGTACTTCTTTTTTTCACAAAGCCGTGCTGTAATGACGAGATAGGTACTGTTCTCTACATGACTAAATATTCTATTATAAGTAAATTATTGTACCATTTATCACTGGGTATATTCTTAATATTAGTTAATCATACGCAGCGAGTATAATACAGGAGCGCACAGATTATACAACAGCAACATGCCATTATTAATCTAATCTAATATTCGTAGCTTGTTATGTAGCTAACTGCACTATCGACCGACTGTCGATAGTGTAGAGTTACATCTTCCTCCTTTTATAAAATTAACTTCAAAATCAGTGAATCGTTCCTGCAACTCTTAACTCTACCACTGCATGTTATTCTCCTACTTAAACTAGAACCCTTATTAACATTACAATCGATTCTGTTACCCAAGTCATTAGACTCAGTGCTATTGCCATTATTATCCATAACCTTATCATATGAACCTGTTACATTATCACTAGGTGTCTTATCTTCTACACCTGCTTCAGGCAGAGTACTTCGGACCAGCTCAAATTGATTGTCTGATTTTCTCCTCAGTACTGTGCCCTTCTGGTTTTCAAATAAGTAAGACCTGGGAAACGAGTGTTGTGAGACAATCCTTGCAGGTTCCCAAGTTTTACCTTTACAAATAGAGCATTGTCGCCTACACTAAAGTTCGATTTTGACTTACTTAGTATGGAGATCATGATAATATTTATATCTGGTTTGTTTACTGTAATTTTGTTGATGTGCCTCACCTTCTAATTTCGATTTCAATAACTTAGAATGAACCGGCAGTTTTGTCCTGGTTCTCCTACTAAACAATATCTGAGCGGGTGAAACATTTAAACCTGCTATTGGACTATTTCGATATTCTAATACGGCTAACTCTACGTCAATGGATTCATCTCTAGATTTTTTAACAATCTTTTGGCCGTTTGGACCGCTCACTCTGCCTGACCATTGCTTTTAGGATATTTTGGAGAACTCGTTTCCGCAAATGTCTTACATTCAAATGAATTGAACGGCATATTAAAGGAAAAAACTAGTTTGGGAATACCGTGAGTTGAAAATAAACACTTTAGTTTAGTGATAATTTCAGCAGAAGTTTTTTGTTTTAATTCAATAATCTCTAACCACTTAGAGAAATAGTCCTGAACAATTAAAAAATCTTATTGAATGGTAAATCTGGGATGTCGTGTGGGATTAACGGCTCTTTTACGTTCGGCTTCTGGTATCTTTCACATATTGAACATTTACTAATCAAATTTTCAATATCCCTATCTGCCTAGCTCTGGATTTTGTCTTCTCAAAACCAAAATGAGATTCATGAAGTAATTTCAACATATAATCTTTTAGAGTAAGAGGTACTATTAGCCTACAATTCAAAAATACTAAATTATCTTCACAGACAATTTCATTCTGCAACTTAAAATAGAACCTAACATTTTCAGGAAGTTCATTTTTTCTCTTGGGCCAACCTTTAAAGTAATATTTTTTTAGTTGGGATAACACTGGATCAGACTCACTTGCTTTCTGAAATTCTGCACCTTTTTAATCAGAAATATTAAGACTAGTACCTACTAATAGAATGTATACATTAAGTGGTCTAGTTATCATTTACAGAAATTGCAATTTTTAAGAATGATCTGCCTATTTGTCCTGCTTCTCAACTACTACTCAATTGCTAACCCAGCCTGTTGGGTTTTCTACCTCAGAAATTATACCTTTTTATCTAACTCAAACAACTTATTTTTAACCTTGTCCTTAATACACAACGGTATACGCCTAGGAGGATTGAATATAGGTTTGGCCCCATCCTTAAGTCTAATTTCACACTTTTCCGGAAACATACCCTGACCCTCGAAAACGTCCTTATTATCACAAACAAATTTATCTTTATCGGTAAGTATACCTTAAATCAGATTCTACTCGTTTAATCAAATTAAGCTTAATACAAGTGTTTAATCCCAAGATTGGAGCCACCTTTTCCTTAACGGCTACAAAATCTGCATAAGTTTCCTGACCTTTGAACTTACAATTCTAATAAACTACGCCCTGAGGAGCAATTTTAGATCCTCCGAAGGCTTCTAAGACATATTATTTGTAGCACGTAACTTAAATTGATTATCTACCTGCTTAAATACTATTTCAGGTATGATATTCACTTGAGCACAAGTGTCTAACTTAAAATGTACATTCTTGTCCTCAAGCGGAATACATTCTTTCCAAGCTATCTCACTTACACTGGAAATACTTAATATAAGGCTAATACTTATATCGTTATTTAAATTTTCTTGATCTGTTACCTCAAGTTCTTAGTTCTTTGGCCTGCATTTTAACCCTGCATGCAGCTACAAAATGATTTAATTGGCTAAGTACACCTGGAACATCTCCGACCAAATACTGGGCATTCCCTTGATCCATGCCAAGTGACACATGTCTTGTAACGGTTCATTTTCCGTTATATTATTTTACTCCTTTCAATTGCTTATTTACGGTGAATGCATTTATTGAACCTCTATTTAGTATATATTCACTGGTAAAAGATTACGTAGTTAGTGACTTTTTGGTTTTGAGTAGGTTTTCTGATTTGAGAGAGCGTCATGCGCGTTTGGTGATAGGCGTTGCGTTCTAAAAATCTTGGCTTTTTCCGTTTGGGTTGTCTGCCGAAGCAGTTGAGTTTGGTAAAATTTATCCCGAAGTTACCTATTTAATTCTGATGGGATTATTGTAATTATTACTCTGTTGGATGACTTCCGAGATTTCCGGTTTTGTTTCACGTTGTGAACTTAGCTTTAGAAGCACCAAGATTCTGGTGGTAAGTGGAATTTTTTGCCTTATCATTGAACGCACGTGTTAATGGCGACTTTGTTACAGCTTCTTTTCTTTTCCTTTTATCTTCCGTTACCTTACCGTATTCCGACTCTTTTGGTTATTGCCTTTTTGCGGCTGAATTATTTATGGAGTTGAAGGATGCTGTATTATTGAAAAGTTATTTATGATTACTGGTTATTCGCACTTCGATCGTTTGGAGGATTCAAGGTCGGTGTCTATTGAATTGTTTTAAGTTTCGTCGAATTTACCTGGTTTTAGTCAATTTATTAAATTTATTATCATTAAACGCATGTGTTACCTTCGAGGTGATTGTTAATTTTGCTTTACTTAAATATATATACCATTGAATTTTAACGCCTTCAGCGAATTTAACTTGCATTAATACTAATTATTTCATATTAATCCTTTTTCGCTTCACGAAATAAATTTATATTTTTGGTTGTTGTAATATACTGTAACGCTTTAGGTTGGTTTTTCCATTTTATTTTATTAGCATATCGAATTTGCGTGTTTTTTCAAGGTAATAAGACTTGAGTTTAAACAAGGCTATTGCTATATTTTTTTGACCGTTCATTTTTTTATTAGACTTGTTTTCACTCAGGTAATAAAGGTAAGCGCTTATTTTGTTATTTATCCACCTTGATCGTTTTTATTACCATTCATGTTATATCTTTATTTAATTCAACTAACGTTGATATTTAGTTTTTGGTTCAGTTTATTTACTTTGAAATTAACCTAAGCGAATTGTTTTGTATGTTTGGCGGCATATTTTTGCTTTTACTTTTTCAATTTAATTTGCTTATTGTTAAATAAATATTTTGAAGTAATTAAAATTACTTATTTGTATTTCTATATTTTTTTGAAAACTGAAAAGTTTTCTGGCGCCCAATTTTTTCCATTTTTTTATTAGTATTCACTTTATGAGTTTTAATTTCGATAAGGCAATCCTCGGCGATCTACGGCCCTCGCAAGCAACTAAGTTAGTCGGCGAATTCTTTTGAGTTTTTTGTAAGTATACAGGTAGGTGATTATTTTTCTTTGTTTCGCTTTTACCTGGTATAGTCTTACACTTAAATTTTCCTGAATCTTCACCTTCTTTTCTTGCTCCATCTTCTTTTTTGTTGACTTTGCCCCTCGAACCTGATTTGGTCTTTATAGAGTCCACAGTTTGTTCGTGAAGGTTCCTTACTTGAGTTTCCGTCCTAAGGAGCCTTTCTTGCACTGTTAAGTCCTTTATACCAAGAATGATCCGGTCACGAATCATTTGCTCTTATCACTTGGTGGGAATATATTATATGCCTCTACTGCATCTTCTCCAATCAAATTTAGTAAGATTGCTACCGTTGTTTCTCCTTCAAGGTTCTCTTTAGCTGTTGCTTTCATGAATATATTAAAACTTTGTTAAAATTTGCGCCAGTTTTCTGCAATGTTGCCTTCCAATGCTAAACTTTTGGGTCGCCTAAATCCCTCCATTTTTCCTACAAATTTTATGTAGGTACCTGGCTACTTCTAACCTCACTTTTGGATTAGCACGTGCAGCAACTTCTAGCTTTCCGTCTTCGACTGCGCCATATAATATTTATCACTGGGTATATTCTTAATATTAGTGAATCATACACAATGAGTGAGTCTTAACATTTATTATTAGCACATATAATACAGGAGCGCACAGATAATAGAACAGCAGCATGCCATCATTAATCTAATCTAATATTGGTACCTTGTTATGTAGCTAACTGCACTATCGACCGACTATCGGTAGTGTCGATTTCAATTATTTTCCTTTCAAATATTTTTGAAAAAGCTGATATGATACTTATCGGTCTATAGTTTGTAATTGTTAAGCCTCTTGGAGTTAAGTTTCTAAATTTAAATTCAAAATTTGACATGAAAATTGGTGATCTCATCTCGTATAGTTTTTATTCTAATCAACCTACAAAATGGAAAACTCCTAGTTTGAGGCATCCTTCGAGATTCAATAACGTTTAATGGCTCGATTTTGCAGTGGAAGATACATCGAGGAATGCCTCGGAGCTTTCATAAGTTTAAAACAGGCACTATCTTTGTATTTTTTCAGTAACTTGGAAAAGTTAAAGATTTGATGGCACTATTGAAGATGATTTTCAATGGTAAATTTAATTGTTGTGCATAGCCTTTAAGAATTTAGGGGGGGGGGGGTTCATCAGCTGCTGACGTAGCATTCAGATACTTACTTGAGAGAATCTAACATTTCATTATCACTAGCCTTTTCTAAATTACAATTATTTAACCCATAGTCTAAGTAATAAAAATCAGACCTAATATTGCAGTGTTCAACCATGAAAACAGCAAAAAGAATTTGCAATGCTGTTGGCTCCATAAAAAATGTTTCAATTTCATTGGAGTGCAGTTTCCGATGTTTGAATGAATTTATATAATTCCAAAATTGTTTGGGATCCTTTGATAATTAATTGATCTTCACGTTTTTTAACATAATTCAGTTCTGCCTCTTTAATTATATTTTTAAAATCAGATCCTAGTGTTTTATATTAACTTTTATAAACCTCGGCGTTTAATCCACTTAATTTATATTTTTTATAAAGTTTGCTTTTCATTCTAATTTTAGTTAGTTTTCTAGAAAAGATCTTAGCAACGCAAGGAATACAAGCATTGTAGTATTTTATAAATGCATCGATAGAATTTTTCTACTAAACAGTTCACAGTAGATTCACTCGCTGAGCTATTTAAGCCAAATTCCTTGAACCAATTTGTATTATTGAAAAGTTAATAAATTTGGTAAAAATCCGCACGTTTAAAATCGTATTTATAAAATTAATATTTTATTTTTTCATCTTTATAATAATTGGTATTGTGAGATGTACATAATGCTGGATAATATCTTGTATCTTCTTGAGCGAAAGGACAATTATCTTTTTGTACAGTGATATTTAACGTAGATAATACTAAATCCAGAATTCTCCCATCTTCATTAATCGCGTTAATGAAAACACTAAACAAATTAAAGTTAAAAATATTTTAAAGCTAGTAGTTTCAAAAGAAAAATTAGTCCAGTCAAATGGTAATTTCACTTTGCATTTTGGGTAGGTAGCGATTTTTTTTTATCGGTGTGTAGAGGGGCCAGTGGTGAGTTTAAGTCAGGGTTTTCGAGGTGGTAACCCCCTCCATTCGGCCGTCATCTTGAAAAGAAGGGCTAATTCGTTTTTTAGCTATATCTCTGTAGTTGTGCATCTTACAAAAAGTGTGTACCAAGCGTTTTTGTAGAGAATCGTATTATCTATTATCTATTATTAATAACTTTGTTACGTAGCATTAATAATAAAAGAGTTATAAGCCGGAAAAGACAAAACGTTAAGGGTTTACAACTTTTTTATTATTAATGCTACGTAAAAAAGTAGTAAAAGTCATAGAGAATGTAATTTTCTACAAAAAAGTTTTATACAAAATTTTGGTAAGACTAACGGATACAGAGATATAGCCGAGAAACTAATTAACCCTTCTTTTCAATATGACGACCAAATGGAGAGGGGGGTACCACCCCGCAAATCCTGATTAGACTTACCACTGACCCCCCTACACATCGTCAAAAAATCGCTGCCCACCCAAAATGCCAAGTTTGCCTTTTTATTTCGACCATTTGATTGGACTAGTCCCGTCAAACGGTAATTCAATTTGCATTTTGTGTAGGCAGCGATTTTCTTTTTACGATGTGTATGGGGGTCAGTGGTGAGTCTAAATCAGGATTTTCGGGGTGGTAACCCCCTCCATTCGGCCCCCAACTTGAAAAGAAAGGTTAATTAATTTTTCGGCTATAGCTCTGTAGCCATGAATCTTACAAAAAGTTTGTTCGAGACTTTTTTGTAGAGAATCGCATTATCTACATAATCTATAACTTTTATTAATTTAACCCCACCCCTCCATGCGGCCGCTATCTTGAAAAGAAGGGTTAATTAGCTTTTCGGCTATATCTCTGTAGTCGTGAGTCTTACAAAAAGTTTGTTTGAAGCTCTTTTGCAGAGAATCATATTCTATACAATTTCTATGAATAATTTTTTTACGTAGCATTAATAATAAAAAAGTTATAAGCCCTTAAGTTTCTGTCTTTTCCGGCTTATAACTTTTTTAAAATTAATGCTATGTAAAAAAGTAATTAACCAAAATTGTACATAATACGATTCTCTGCAAAAAAGATTTGTACCATTTTCCCGACTACAGATATATAGCCCAAAAACCAATTAACTCTTCTTTTCAAGATGGCGGCCGGATGGAGGAGGTTACCACCCCGAAAACTCTAGTTTAGACTCACCACTGACCCCTCTACACAACGATAAAATAAAATAGCTGCCTACCCAAAATGCAAAGTTTGCCTTTTTATTTCGACCATTTGACTGGACTAAATATGAAAATCCCAAAAAACAAAAATGAAAAAGTACAAAAAATTTCCTAACGAATTTTTGAAAAATAGTTTGGGATAACAATACGAAGAGTTCAAAACTATAATCAATAATGGGAAGATTTTACCAAATCGCGGAAATAAATCAAAAGCAACCTTTTTGATATTTCTCGTGTATTTTTTAAAATTTTTTTGTTGCAGATTTCCATGCTTTCCACCTAATAAATTTGCGTAACAAACTCAACAAGTAATGAAAAATTAATCTAAAAATTCGCAATGGAGGAAACGAGACCAATTTATGATCCTTCGAAGTTTCACTACCGATTTTGGAAAGCAGTCGCTTGCGAGAACGTTGGGACCTTGGAAGAATTAAAAGAGGGTGTAAAACAATGCATCAAAGGAAACAAAGTCAACCACGAAAACTTCCAAGGCCTCGAAATACACAAAAGCTACGTCGATTATTTAATCCCCGAATTATTCGACGACATGGAACACCTTCAACAGTTCAGGCTTCTTCACAGTACGGTTGCGAATTTACCAGCGGGATTGTTCAAAAAATTAACGGCCGTTAATGAAGTAAACATTGGTTTTAATGCGATAAAAAGCGTGGATAAAAACGTATTTTCCGGACTTGGCCATTTGAAGAACTTGTATTTTTATGGAAACAGAATTGGGGAAATTCCGGATGACGTTTTTGACGAACTTACTTCGGTTGAAAATTTAAAATTTCACGCTAACCGAATCGGGCATATAAACGCATCTACTTTCAAAAATAACATCAGTTTGAAATTGCTGTGGCTATTTGATAACAAAATCAAGAGTTTGCCCGCAGAAATATTCAAGGCCCTCGCGAATTTAGCAGAGCTGCATTTAGAAAACAACGAAATCGAGAATATAAACCAAGACGCATTTAAAGGCTTGCTAAACTTAACACATCTCCATTTACAGAAAAACGCGCTTGCTGAAATCTCGCCCGCCATTTTTACCGACTTAACTTCGTTAAGCCAACTTGATTTAAGCTCAAATGGCATTCAGGAACTGAATCCGAATTTATTCACAAGGTTGGAAAGCTTAAAAACGCTAAATTTATCCAGCAACCTACTTAAAAATCTTCCAGAAGTCCTATTTAGAAACCTAACGAGCCTCGAGAATTTAGACTTGAGAAATAATCAAATTACCGTTGTAAAATCCGGGATCTTCGACGGATTAATCCAGCTAGACACCCTGAATTTAAGGACCAATCAAATCCGGAACATTCCGTCGGGAATTTTCCGCAATGCCAAATTAGTAACGCTCGACTTGAGCCACAATAAAATCGAATCGTTAACAAGCGACTCCTTTGAAGATTCACAAACGATGCTAACACTTCACCTGGAGAATAATCAAATCGACCAAATTGATCCCCAGGCTTTTAGAAGCCTCTCAAGTCTTACTTATTTAAATTTGGAAAACAACAAAATTACAACCCTGGGTGAAAGTGCGTTCTTTAGCCTGAAACTTCTGGAAACTTTAAACCTAAGGAAAAACCAAATTGTTGAACTTCCCCTGAAAATCTTCGGGGAACTCACGTCGCTTAAGCAGCTCCACCTAAACAACAATAAACTGAAGATTTTAACCAAAGGTATTTTCGATAATCTCCCCTTAAACGAGTTACTACTTTACGAGAATAAAATCGAAGAAATAGCCCCGGGAACTTTCGAGGGATTGAATTTAATAACCTCTCTTTTCCTCGGAAATAACTGTTTGAAAACCCTTAAAGCGGGCACCTTCAAAGGACTGAGCAACCTCACCTACTTGTCATTGGAACGCAACAATCTGGAAATTTTCGAAAGCGAATGCTTTGAAGACCTACGCCATTTGGGGGCCTTACATCTCTCCCACAACCCTTTAACGGAACTTCCCTTAAATCTATCAGCTTCCTGTCCGAAATTAACAGATTTACACGTGGAGGGCACAAAGTTAACCATTCTCCAATCAGGAGTCTTCGAAGGCTTGACGAATTTACTTCGCCTTTACTTAGGGCACAATGCGCTCAGTACCATCGAAGTTGGCGCTTTTGCTGGGTTAAACAACGTGGAGCACTTAACACTCTACGACAATAAAATAAAAGAGTTAAAAAACGAAGCTTTCAAGGGGTTGAAATATTTGAGTTACTTAGAACTGGGGGCCAACGAAATCGAACAGTTAATCCCGGAAGTTTTTGAGTTAATTCCCATGCTTAGTAATCTGCGTCTTGGTAGGAATAAACTAAAATTGAAAAGCACCACGTTTAGTAAGTGTCCCAAGGTAAACTCTTTGGATTTATCACAGAATAACCTACATAAATTGCCTTCGGGGGTCTTCGCCCCTTTGAAGTCCCTAAACATGCTATACTTAAGCGGCAACAACTTCGAAATCCTCACCAAAGACTTGTTCAAGGATGTTCCTAAGCTCGAATACTTGTACTTGCAAAATAATAAAATAACTACCATAAAAACGGACGCCTTTGGTCACACGCCGATATTAAAGGAGTTACATTTGGACAACAACAAGATAAGCATGTTAAAACCTGGCTGCTTCGCAGGGCTTAGCGGCGTGCATCGCCTTCGGTTAGAGCACAACAATTTAAGCGAATTAGATTTGAAGGTTTTCGACGATCTTACGGTACTTTCCGTTATTTGCGTGGATGGAAACCCATTGGATCCGAATGTCATCGAGGAAGTTTACGCTAAATATCCAATACCAGTTCCTAAACTCATCAGATGTTGTTTCTAATTTTAGTTTTTGAAAACTGTTAATAATTTAAATTCTATACTTAATTATGCTGTACCTAATTGTATTGTTTATGTAATTTAAAAAAAGGCATTGCAGTGGCCACCAATGTGATAACTTAACAACTCCTATCTGTGTTGCTCTTTGTAAAATAAAAATAAATATTTTCTGTTGTACTTTTAATTAAATAAGGATCTTCAATTACTGGCTAAATTTAGCAACTCAACTAAACATTCTGAATATTTATAACTTCCTAAATAATTTAGTTCACTTTAAAACAAGGTAGGCCATGCTTCAACATTGCGTTGGTTATTTCGCGAAACAAAACACGATCAAACTTTCTTAAAAAATTTAACCACAGCCATCCATCATTAAACGGTTAATAAATATATAACTAAAATAGGTAAGCAAACTACACTTTGGTATTTCAGGCGAGCGATTTGGTTTGGTGAGTTCTAAACTCGCTCTAATTTATATTTTGATCGTGAGGAGTCCAGAAACAAATGGACATTTGGTTTTGAGGGCCAAACAAACGCGAAGCTTGTAAATTGTATTATTTATTTACTTAACACAGAAAGTTGAATTGTTTCACTCCTTCTTGGTTTTGAAGCCTTTTCTTTCTTGATATTAGAACTTGATTTGAGCACCTCTTTTGTTTACCATGTCAGGCAAGGTGAGATCAGATTTTTACAATTTTGGTCAATTCTTTTATTGTTACAATTATAAACGAATCCAAAAACGTAGAATTCTTCAATCTTCTTGCAAAATTTAATACATATTGTTTGTATATCAATTAAGTCGGCTTACTTGTCATCTAATATCGCTTGGTCTTTAGAAACAACCTTCGAAATGAAAAAAATCCTGTTTCAAAACGTTAAGCCAGGGATAATCTCGGAGTTTTCTAAATTTAAAATGCGGCTTGAAAATTCGTGATCTCATCTCGTCTGGTTTTTAATCAACCTACCAAATGGAAAACTCCTTAGTTTGAGGCATCCTTCAATATTCGATAACGTTTAAACGTTACGATTCGGCAGTGGAAAACACACCGGGAAATGCCTCGAAGCTTTCATAAGTTTAAAAACACAGTGTGCAAATTTCTAATCTTATCTTGCCAGACCTTTAAAAGATCATCAAAATCGAAAACTACTTACTTCGAAGCTTTCCTGGAGATTTTTTATCTTTACTGCAACGGTTGTGAAGTTGAAAATAAATCGAGGAATACCTTAAAGCTTTCACAAGTTTAAACACAATGAGATGTGCACATTTTCGATCCCATCTCACCAGATCTTTAAACAACCTTCAAAATCAAAAACTACTTACTGGAAGCTTTCCTGGAGATTTATTACGTTTACTTCAAAGACCAGGAAGTCGAAAATAAGTCGAGGAATATCTCGTAGCTTTCACAAGTTTGAAGTTACAATGAGATACACAAATTTTTGATCTCATCTCGACCGATCTTTAAATGACCTTCAAAATCGAAAACTTCTTACCTGGAAGCGTCCTTAGTTATTCCATTATGTCAATGGGCAAACTTTAGGGACTTTTACCGAAGGCTTTATGACTGTACACTGTCATAGTTAGACCCATGCTGACCTGTGGTGCGTTGGTCTGGTGGCCCAGACTCAGGTAAACCAAAACATCAAGTGAACTCACACACGTTCAGAGATTAGCAAGTTTAAGTGCTACCGGTGTAGCTCTAGATGGCTTTGGGAGCAGCCCTAAGACTGCAGGCGGAAGGTTGTGAAATGATAAGGGTGCTGGATGACGACATCATCTTATTCTTAAGGAGGCTGTCAAAAGGACACTTCTTCTGGGAGCAGCTGTGGTTGGCTCCCTCTCTCCTAGATATTCGTTCAAGAAACACTTCGGTGTATTATATGAGCGCCGATTATGCTTCCAAATATAATTTATACAATTACCAAGAAAGAGACTATGACTTCTTGTAAATATACTGCAAACTGAAGAAACATATGTGCCAATTAGGGCTAACTAACAGCCCGACCTGTAGACGTTGTAATTGGGAGGAAAAGACGACAGAACATATTCTATGCAACTGCACTGCACTCGCCTTGATTAGAAGTGCCATGTTAGGGCATTTCTGGCCTGATATGGCAGGAATCCATAGCACGCCCTTGGCTAGCACCCTCAGCTTTTCCAAGAGGACTGGATAGCTTGAATAAGACCATCAAGGCTGCGTGCATGATTTCTAGGGGGTACTACAACGGGCCCACTTTGAAGCCTAAGTGCACATGAACACAGTTCACCCGCCACGCCAAATCTAGAATCCGAGTTTAAAAGGCACATCAAGATGTAATTTCCGATCTCATCTCGCCTTATCTTCAAAGGATCTTCAAAACGAAAAACTTGTTACCTGGAGATGTGTTTACATGCGGGTGCAGGTTTGAAATAGAAAGTAAGTTGGGGATAAACTAGAAATTTTCAGGAGTACATGAATTACTGTGTGAATTTCCAGATATTACTAGGGTGACACCAATTGCTCCAACACCCAAGCACTCAGTGGTTCATCATACAACTACCAAAGGACCCTCAGTTACAGAGAAAGTACGCCGCCTACCACCTGAGAAGTTAAAAGCTGCCAAGTCCGAATTCCAGTACATGATCGATCAGGGGATTTTCCGACCCTCCAGTAGCCCATGAGCCAACCCTTTGCATATGGTTCCGAAAAAATTAGGCGAGTGGAGACCCTGTGGGGATTACCGGCGCCTCAACGCCGTCACCACCCCAGATCGCTAACCGGTAGCGCACATACACGATTTTGCGTACAAATTGGAAAACAAGAATAGTATATTAAAATACAAGTTGCAGAAGGCATGTATTCAAGCACGAATTTGAAATTCCGAAACGAGCCGCATAGCGGTGAGTTGAGGAACAAATGAGTGCTTGAAAGACCTTCTGCAACGAGTATTTTATACTATTTTTTCTATTTTGCCGCTTTATACCATTTTATAAATTAAAAAATAAAAATTTTAAATCTAGGGAATTTTGCGGTGGTTGGTGACGTTTATGTTGGCGTAATTTTAGGTTAGAAAATTTATTGCCGGACAAGTCCAGATCCCAGTATGAAAAAGAATTTTTGACGTATGTCAGTTGACAGTTCAACGCTACCAACATCAATACAGTAAATTTTACTAGTATATTTTAGCACTCCAACGACTTATTTTAACACTCAAATGACGTCATTTGGGTGCTAGAATGGAGTTATTTTAGCACCCAAATAGAAAAAATGTTTTCTAAAATTGACCTTATTCGAGCTTATCACCACATCCCAATCGCTCCCGAAGATATTGAAATATCAGCTGTAATCACACCTTTTGGACTTTTCAAGTTTCCATTTATGACCTTAGGCTTACGGAATGCAGCCCAAACGTTTCAAAGGTTTATGAATACAGTGTTACAGGGAATCGAATTTTGCTACTGCTGCATAGACAATATATTAATAGCTTCAGAGGATAAGAATACTAATTTAGATCACCTACGCGAAGTGTTTGAACGGTTAAAAAACTTTGGAATCGCAGTAAACCCATAAAAATGTATGTTCGGTGTCGAAGAAATTGAGTATCTCTGTTTTTTATTCTCGAAAAACGGAACTAAACCTGTGCCCGCGAAAGTTGAAGCAGTAATTAATTACAAAAAACCGGGAACCGTCGTGGAATTAAGACTTTTTCTCGGAATTATCAATTTTTACCGCCGATTTGTGAAAAGCGCCACAAAAACTCAATCCGTACTCAACGAATGCACAAAGGAAAGCTGGAAAAACGACAAACGGGCCATCCAATGGACACTGGAAAGCGAAGTAGCTTTCGAGCAATGTAAGAAAGACCTTGCAGAAGCAGCCCTGCTAGCCCACCTCCGTGAAGACAGTCCATTATGCATAACCGTCGACGCCTCAGACTACGCCATCGGCGCCGTCCTCGAGAAGCAGCACGATCACCAGTGGCAACCACTCGCATTCTTTTCACAGAAATTGACAACGGCTCAGAAAAGTACAGCGCGTACGACCGCAAATACTCGCGATCTACGCCGGCGTCAAACATATTCGTTATATGATCGAGGGAAGACCTTTAATCGTGAGAACCGACCATAAACGACTCACCTACGCCTTCCTGCAGAGATCCAACAAAGCTTCACCTCGTCAACAACGACAACTGGATTTTATTGGTCAATTCACGACCGAGATTTTACACATCACAACACAAAGGAAAATGCGATAGCAGACGCTCTATCGCGCCTCGGCGCAATTACTACCCCAACTGTGATAGACGAAGAGTAAATGGCAACGAAACAGGAAAAGGACGTAGAGTTAAATAAATTTCTAACCACGCCGACGTTCTTAACTCTACAGAAATTTTCACCGCTTAATAGCTAGACACAGTTATATTGTGACACCTCCAGCGGGAATATTCGCCCCTTCGTACCAGCTTCAGTGCGAAGGAAGATTTTTGACAATGTACACGGCCTGTCACATCCCAGCAATCGTACAACTACCCGCCTTATTCAAGAAAGATTCGTCTGGCCAAACATGAAGAAAGACGTAACTGAATGGGTACGCACCGACATACCCTGCCAACGATCGAAAATCCACCGGCACACGCAGAGTCCACCAAAGAGTTTTCCAATACCGGATAACCGTTTTGAGCACATCCACCTCGACATCGTAGGACCGCTGCCACCATCGCTTGGGTTCAGATATTGCCTCCTGATGGTAGACCGCTTTACACGTTGGCCAGAGGCAGTACCGATAATGGATATCACCGCTGAAACCGTCGCCACCGCATTTTACTCCACGTGGATAGCAAGATTTGGTTCTCCGTACTTGATTATAACGGACCAAGGACGACAATTTGAATCAACCTTGCTGAATTCTCTAACTAATTTATTAGGTATAAAACGAACCAGAACCTCAGCATACAGACCTCAAGGAAATGGAATCCTAGAACGTTGTCACCGCAGCCTTAAAGCAGCCATCATGTGCCACGAAACCGAAAAATGGGCCACTATACTTCCTACAGTACTTCTGGGTTTTCGGACAGCATATAAGGAAGACCTGAAAAGCTCGCCAGCCGAATTAGTGTACGGAGCCCGACTGCGGCTTCCCGGAGAGTTCTTCTTCAACGACGACAGCACTGGAGATCCTGTAGGTTTCGCCGAAGTGTTACGTAGCCAGATGCGTAACTTTCAACCAACCACGACTTTCATACACTCCAGGAACACCATTTTCGGCCACCCGGAGCTAAAAACCTGCTCCCACGTATTCCTGCGAGACGATACAGTCAGAAGGCCCCT
This sequence comes from Melanotus villosus, assembly GCA_963082815.1. Taxonomy (NCBI): domain Eukaryota; kingdom Metazoa; phylum Arthropoda; class Insecta; order Coleoptera; family Elateridae; genus Melanotus; species Melanotus villosus. Next base: position 46,224,094 of record OY720426.1, read on the forward strand.
CCAGCAGCCATACACGGGCCCGCATCCCGTTATCGAACGCATAAGCGACAAAAAAATTTAAAATTCTTTGAACTCCTTAAGCCAGCATTCCTTGTGAAATCGACTACCAAACCACCCCTAAGAGATGCGCACACCATACAATGCGCGCCGCGGACCATCCCACAGAACCTACAGCAACCACCGCATAAAACCAGGTCAGGGCGGAGCATCAAACCACCTGTCAGATTCGTAACGTTCTAATACCTACGATGTCACGGGGGGGGAGGGGGTGATGTGCGGACACCAGATTCGAACAGCGCGCCACCACGGTGTACTCCGGATACTGCAAGGAAGTTGCAGAGGCGCAAAGATGCATATAAAGAGACGCGGCCCGTCGGTCGTCCTCTCTCTGCTCTCCGATCTCGACATTCGCACAGGTTATCCAAACGCGCAAATTATTGTTATATCTTTATATCTGTTTGTTATAAATAAAAGACGAAAATCTATTGCGGTTATTTCAACATCAATTAATATCTGTATTCAATATATCGTGGCGAGCGCCCACACGTTCATCCTCTTTACATGCCCCAACCACCCTAACCTATTACTTTTTATTATACTCACCAAACTTGGTTTATTATATCTCTCCCCAAGTTTGAAGTTTCATCTGCTTCTCCATTCCCTAGCTTCGTTTACTGGCCCAAAAATTCTCTTCAGTATACATAGGTATTCCTTTCCCAAATATTCAAATGGCGCTCTTCCCTTTACTGAGTGTCCATGCTTCTGAAAATTACTGTGGTCTTGTAACTGTTCTATATATTTTAAATTTGCTGTCACCAGCTGTGATTCTTGTCACAATGACCACTGAACTCTAAATTTGCCATATAACTATTGACCAGACATTTTCGTATACATTTTGCTCTATCCCTAGATCTCGTTGTCTTGCCACTTTCCTTGTTATCATGACCTTCGATTTGTTAGTTGATTCTGAGCCGCTTAATTTATGCTGCCTTCTCCATGTATTAAATATTTCTTTCATATCTATCCCCTTTCTAGATATTATTACGATATGATCTGCATATGCTAGGATTTGGGTTCCTCTGTTTAAGATAGTTCGTCTTCTATTTAACGGCATTCTCCGTACTATCCACTCCAGCACCACGTTAAACATCACTTGTTGCAGTCCTTCTTGGATTTGGAATTTTACCGACATTGTTTCCTGCACTTCCACCCTTGTTCGTGTATCCCTTAGGGAAATCCTTATTGAATTAATTAATTTTTGTAATACATATAGTTCTTCTAGTATTATATACAACTGTTCTCGCACCATACATGTGCCCGACTGACATCTATAAATAAGTAATATAAATCGACGTTAAACTCGTAGCTCTTTTCTAGTATCTGCCTTAGGGTGAAGTTGTGATCTAGCTTGGGCCTGTTTCTTCTTTTTAAGCCGTTCTGGTAATCTCCTAGCTTCTCCTCTATTATTGGCGTTAATCTTTTAGCCATCATTCTACTTAGTATCTCATCTCAACTCGCCTAACTCCAGAGGGGCCGTAAATGGTTCAACAAAACGAAGATATTCGCATTTGGTGTGCTTAAAACGTGTTCAAAAAGTTGTAATTTTGGTTTCTAAAACTGCAAATCACCCTAATGATGTTCGTGAGCAGTTGGAAATTCAAAGTAATGTTAGAAAATACGTTTATTAAATAAAATCTTAAATTTACAATATTTACAACACTGTTACACATAATTCGTTCGAGACATAAAATAGTCTAACAATCTGATTTACATTTATAAAATATATAAATAACTAATTTCTAATGTAAGGAAACTTATTAAGTACTATACTGTAGAAGTTACTTTTTAAGTTTTGGGTTGTCAATTTAATGTTTGCACCACAATCACGTTCAGTCACAGTCGCATTTAATCGTTAAAGGGTTGTTTGCTTTTATCTAAATGGTATTTCTAAATCCTCATTAAGTAGAATCGCAGTCTTCTTTTCTATATAACTACATTCTAAGCTCTATACTTAATAGTATACTCTCCCAAAAAAGATAACGTAAGAATTAGTTTCCCAAATTATCTGTTAATATTCGTGATATTTCTGTTCGGTAACTGTGCGTTGTAATTCCGTAACTCCTCGTTGGTGATGACGACTTGCCTTCCGATTATCCTAGAACGAGGATCTATGCTCATATCATGCATGTGCTGTCTTTGGTGCCTTATATGGTGACTAGGTGCTACAAAGCTTGCTAAATTTTCACGTTCCAGTAACTTTTGGGTTTGATCGTCCAATTTTTTGAAGTCGCACTGTTTCATTCGTAGGTTAGTAAGTGACAACGGATTATATGTGAAGTTCTGGGGGAACTCTATGGTGCATATATCTATTTTTGGGAGCAGTGATACGTAGTTATACAGGGCTGTTGTCGAATTTGTTCGAGGATTGCCATTACTTCGTTCCAATTCATTTGCCCGTCTTGCTGCATCGGCAATGACGGTTGGGATAGGTTTTGGGGTTGCTGTAAAATAATACAATTTATTAGTTATTTATCATTTACCTCAATGTAATTTATTGTTTAACAATTACTCATTTTTTATTCTGAAAACGCTGGATGCTTCAAAATTCACATTCGAGTTAGTTTCAATTTTTAAAACAAACCAAACGAGCAATAAATTAAAAAAGCAGTACCAAACGTAGCCAACTTTAAATGATTATGTTTTATACCAAGTCTGGGCTGATGTTGGTGCCTTTGGCCATAGGCGCCGACTCTGTGGGGGCATGTGGCCCGTACGCCCGTAAATGATAAATAACAGAATTTGGTAACTGAAGCAGATACTTTTGCATTATTAAGATTATTAACTCTTTTCATGTGCTAAGATGCCCCCAAAAGATACGTAACTGTTTTGCTTGACAGCTTGACTAATGATAGTCCTGTCCAAGGAAAAGAATGTTACTTAGCTGTGCCCCATAAGGATCTTTAAAACTGGGTGCCTATGCCTTTGACCCATTAATTTCGCCAACAATTTTAATAAAAATTACAGGCCGATCTTCCCTCTTTAAAATGTAGTTCTTTGAAGAATTATCAAGTATCCCAAAAAACTAATTTACAATTCGAAATCAAGAAAGCATTCTGGTTGAAGTTTTTCTTCCAAATGTACTAGACTGTACTGCTACACCTAGTCTGCCACCTGCTGTCTGGACTAGACTAGACAGGAAGGAGAGGGAGTCAATCGTCTGTAGACGGTCGGCGTAGACAGATGTTCAGTTGTTTAGTAAAATACAATCGTGTTAAAACATTAGTGGTTGCTTATTAAAACCCCTTAATCCGCTAGACAAAATTTAAAAATTAAATTTTTAAAGATATACTCCAGGTCCCGAGTTGCGGTAGCTAGGTACCCTTGTGAAGTGCAATCACGAGAGTAAAGCTTCGTTGTCTCGGGTCATTACTTGAATGGGTTGCCCGACTGCTCCGTTAACGCGGCACTTCCCTCCCACATGGTGAGAGTGGGAGAGTAGGACAATGAGATAAGACACAATGGGTGGGCAGATGAAAGGAGATCCGACGCCCAGAAGGGCAAAAGGATAAAAGAGAAAGAAGGAAGAAAAATGTACTCCCTTAGGAAATTTAAGTTCATCCACGTATTATTAATTTATTCTTCCCTTCTTGCAACAACTTCGCCCTTCAGAATCAGTCTGTTTTTAAGTTAAGATGGACCAAAAGATCCAATCCAGTTTTTGTCAATACCAAAAGGTCAGTTTTACAGTAAAGGAAAAACAATCTGACAAGCAATATATCAGTAAGCATTGCAATACTTCCCTTCTTACAAAAGGCCCGTATAAATATAAAGAAGCTAATTACCGTGCCTTAAAATCAAAACCAAAGATGACAATTTGCTTATGTAGGAATTGGCTCTGCATATCAAAAAAACGTTTCTTGGGTGTTGTGACCATACACGGATTGTCGAACTAATTGAATGATGGTGAGTGTCCTATAAAAATTAATCCAAAAATGACTATTGCAAGCCACTTTTCAAATTTGGAAACATAATTGGAAACCTTTACCACCAAGAACAGGCAAGGTAAAGATGAACTGATCGAGAAGAAGAGGCTATTGAGGAGGAAGACGAAGAAGAGGCAGAATAGAAGGAAGAAGTGGAAAAAGGGCAGACGAGAAAGAAGAGGCAAAACAAACGGATACAGAAAAACAGGAAAAAAACGAAGAAAATGCTGATAAAAGAAAAAAGAGGCAAAAGAAGGAACCCAACAAAAGGCAGAAGAAAGGAAGGAGAAGAAGAGATTGTACGCAAAGAAGATACAGAAAAGAAGATTAAGGAAGAAGAATAGGTAGAAGAGAAAAAAGGAAGTGAAATCCCAAAAGCAAAAAGATTGGTTCTAGGAGGAAGAGGAAAAAGAAGAAAAGACAGTCATGATACTATTTTAAACTTCCGCTCCTCAATATAGTATTGTAGTACCACCTTCATATTTCATCGCCCAAAACCCCTAATTGTTCCTTCAAAACATCCAGATACACCAACAAAACATTGGCAGTGGTAAAACATTCGATCTCTTTCCCTTCTTTGAAAACTCCAAAAATCGAGTACCAGAAACCCATCAAAACCAAGAACTGCAAAATTAGTCTGTGAAATCTTACTTCAAAAATGAATTAGAATCCCTCAAGCTATTTTGGGGTGTAAGGGGTCCACCAATATCAACGGACCTAATTGCCAACTTAACCTTCAAGAGAGGCTGAATTAAACTGCCCGGTACATCCTGCTAGAAAACGAACGGGACTATGGCAACCCAGCATTGGGAGGTAGTAATAATACCAGTTGTTCCGAGATAACGGGGCCCATACCGCTGAGGTAATCACCCAGACATGGTAGAACATAAAGATTCAGAGAGACAGAACGAGCCTCAGAACTAATGGACGATTTAAAGCATACTGGAAATGGGTGAAGGGACCTACACCCTAGAGTAAGGATTTACAAAAGAAAGAAAAAGAATAAGATGCTATTTCTGCGGAATACACTCACTTTTTTCTGTCTAGGCTGCAATTTTTCCTCTTAAAAACCATATTTTGGAACTCGTTTTAAGATATCCTAAGGGGTCTAAGCTAATATTTTCATTAATAATAATTTGGGATAAATCTAATAGGGCAGCACCCCCTCCAAAGATAATCAAAAAGAAACAGAAAATTTTATTCTAAAGGCGACTTCCATCGAAAACTCTTTAAGATTGGTTATCAACGCGATTCTAGCCTTCCTCGAATAAAATCCTTACTTTATAATTCTTCTTAAGGACAAGACATTGCTGTCTTCTCTCCATATGTCTGTGGTGTGCGTGTCAAGTGGCCTACAGACATAGGGGGCCTACAGCTTTACGTAGCCTCCAAATCACGGAAGCGCTTGCCCTTCTACTCCAAAGAAGACTTACTAGCAGAAATACCTTGGTGGTTTTCCGTTGCCTTCCGAGGGAAGCGGTCAGTTATATCCGCTGGATGTGCATCCCTGGGAATTTAACCCGGGTCATTCTTAACCTCAGAAGTCAGATGCATGCTGAACCAACTGTGTCACGATCGCTACTTACTTTATACTCAAATTTGTTAATACAGGGGGAAAAGATATTCCAAAAGTTCCAAAAACATTCAAAATGTCTAGTCTAACACCTCTGCTGACAAAAACTATTTGGGGATTAATAGCAACCATCCGAATAAATCTTAAAATTTTCCTTCAAAGAGACCTGCTGTCCTTTTCCCCAATCTTCAAGTCTGAGCGTAAAACTAGAAAATAAGTTTCTTCAAATAGAATTTGCTTTAAAGAAACGCTTTAAGGAAACTCAAAAATATCTAACCTAACAAAAACTGCTTGGGGATTTAAACGAATGCCCTAAAAATTTTACAATTTCCCTCTAAGTGACGTAAGTTGACCTTTTTCTCAGTTCTCAGTTCTATGTATGAAAAGTGAAAAATTATCTCCTAAAAAATCCAAAAGGCCCTAGCCAACAAAAACATAATCATTTGAAAATCTCGAAGGAATCTATCAGTTTTTCCCACAATTAATGCTTTTTGGGGTTTTATAAAATTATTCGGCTACCCATAAATCCAGTTAAATATTTTTTTCCGCCACTTGCCCAAAGTACCAATAAAAGCTCAGAGCTCTGTAATTTTCTCAACTTTGCCACTCTACAAGCTTCAACCAAAAGAACGCATTGGGACTCTATAAGTGTCTCCACGACTACAGCTGTTACTTTTTAAACTTTAAGTTATTCATGCATTAAACAGCATATCAGCAAAATTAATTAATTAGTTTGTGTTAATGCACACTCACACGTGCCGACCGTGCAAGAAGCTCCTTTGAAGTATTTATCAGCCTTCAAAACGGTCCCATCTTGATCTTCCACCACAACCGCCAGGCCCAAATTCCTTCCTCTAATCCAAGCCCGCGTAGCTGGTCGTACGCTCAACTCCACGAACTTAGCATTTTCACCAATCACTTTACTATCTGACAGGCGACGTTTTACTGGAAATTTCCTTAAATTAATTTCAACTACTTTTAAGTTTCAACAACAGCAAAAAATACCTCGGTGCTTCTTTAAAGATTTCGTGTACCAATAAATGGAAATCCTCAAAAGCTTGTCGTCCTCTCCTACTGAAGTATTTTCACAGCTACTATCCGAGCCTCCTGACGTGTTTGTCACTTCCTGGGGCAACCTGTACAGTCGTAATGTAGCCGTTGCGATGCTTATTCCGTTTTCTTCAGGTCCGTGATCTACATTGAAATACAGATTCATGGTGGTTTCGTCCTTCCAAACATCTTGATCGGTATTCCTAGGAATTTCACCTGGCGCCAAAAGAATAGAAATTGAAATAAAGATTACTAACACTAACAGAACAAGGTGAGGAAGAGATGAGATTAACAAAAAAAAAGAAGAATGAGAAGAAGGAAAGAAACACGAAGCAGGAGGAGAACAAGGAGAAGGAGATGGTGGAAGAGGAATGAAAAGAAGTAAAGAAGAAGAACAAAAACGGCACAAGTTGAAAAAAGAGAAGGAATATACTTACATGAAGGATAATAACTCCTAATCTTCTGCGTAACAAAATCAGCATCGATCAAAGAATCGTTTGTATTCGGAAATGACGACATAATGTGCGTTATGTTAAAGAAAGACTTTTCAAATCCCTCCCCTATCCTTGGCATCGAACTGTTTACTCGTCCTACTTGTCGCAAGACATTATCCTTGAGCATTTGGATCCAGATATCTTTGGTCCTGCACCAAACACAAAATTAGTACGGAAATTCGAATTTCACCAAGAGTTACATGCACTAAAAGCTTGAAATTTGTAAAATCCGGATTAAACGTGCAAATAAAGGGCAAGGACAAAGTGACGGCTACCCTTGGGACACGTGCCAAAAATGCGCATTCGTTCAATCAAAGTGTGATTATTAAAACCAATGTAAAAAATGTTCATGCTACACTAAGAAAAATGAAGAGTCTTCATCTAATAAACAACTTCTCTTGTTTGTTACTTAAGCTTTTGTTTTAAAATGCTAAATCAAGCATAGCCAATTAGAACAGTTGAGATTTCAGGATTTGTCATTTATTTATAACAAATGAACTTCCTGAAAGCATTTGTCTTTAAAACAAACGAATGTAGGTAATCAATTATTGTTTTAAATGGTGAACAGACTACGAAATTAAGCTATTCCAGGAATAAATAAATAATTTATTTAATATTTGTAAATTATTAACAATAAATCTGCCACTTTTGCTAATTTATACATATTTTAAAATTTAACGACCCAAACAAGTTTTAAAATTAATTTAACCGCCTTGATTTTCATTTGTCTTTGCAGAATTCTCTGAATTCCACCGAAAAAGCAGTGGCGTAACACATAATTATTTGATCCTTACAGTAAAAAATCTAAATGTTCGCAGCATTTCTTAAATGTTTCTCAAAGTGTGCGCTTCGAAGATGAACTAAAATCTTTGCAAAACCTCGTAAAAGGTATTAAATCTTGAAATTAACGCAAGAAATTCAACAAATTAAACAGGATACGGTTAACCTTTCCACGTCTAGTGAATGTTAAAACTTTTTAGATCAGTGGCCAGTTATTTAAAATTGGAATTTGTTTTGTATAAATGAATATTGTTGCTAAGAATTATTTATAACCTATTCGATTATCACATTTTAACGATTAAGATAGTGCATAATAATGATTCAAACGCTATTAATATTTTAGTTTAAGCCACATCGAAGCATTGTGCACTTTAAGAAATGGATACCCAAAAATACTAGTAGGAATAGTTTCTTTAATTAAGGTAAGAATTTATTTATTCATCTATTTGTACTAAGGCATTCTGATAACATTAGAGTTGAATTAGAAAAAAAGGTTATTAGAGATCAGGCCCGCCGGCCATAAAACCGGACTAAAGTCCGACCGTAATTAAGCTGTTATAAAATTACAGAAATTTGTATATTAATTCGGCAAATTTTAGCTTAATCATGAGAGAGTTATGAAAATTAGGCTTTAAAATAAATAACATTAGGGCCTTACGTGCTCATCGAACGTTTAAAATACTTGAAAACACGGAACTAAACCAACTTCCTGGTTTTGTCGAATTTCTGTAATTTGGGTTGCCGGTATATCAGGCGTAGATTTCTTAATTTTTACAGAACAAATAAATTGTGGGGTTTAAAACTACTGAAAACGCCAAAATAGCCCCGAAAAGTTAAGCACAAATTAGGGAATTTTCAGATATTATTAAAACTGTTATATGAGCGCAGTCATTTTAAATCAAAATTAAAAAATAAATTGCACGAATGTAAAGCAAACTCCCACAGTAAACTATATGAAATTAAAATGTAATCACTTTTACCAAAAACATCAATAAAATCGGAGGCCGTGAACTTTAAGCCGGGAATTACATAAAAATATCTTATTAAACTTAGGTCTTACGAAATCCTGATAACGCGGATTGTTAGTAATATTTACTAAATAATGCCTTATCATTTTGTATATAAACAAAAGTACTCGGAAATTTAATTACACAAAGGCATTCTTAAAACTTTTTGGAAAATTTCCGGAGATATTAGGACGCCAAAAACATCAGCTACTTTGTGTTGAAAATTCGATTAATCGCAAAAGCCTTAAAATTTTAAATATTCACAATTAAGTAAAAACACTCTGTATACCTAATAATTATATTACGAAAAGGATTTATTTATCATCAACGAAAGTTGTTCCTTAAACAGCTAGTTTTGATTAAAAAACATCAGCTTGTAAAGGTAATGTGAGTACCACATTTGGTGGAGGCGCCGGAGGGAAAACCGAAATCCCCAATTGTACCCCCCTCCCCCAGCCGCCGTAAAAAAACTAAATTAACAGTATATCAAACAAACTTTCTTGTTTCAGATAAAATGTTTCCAAGCCTATCCTTTAAGTGGATTATATTAACAGCAACCTATCTTGGGACGTCAAATCAAGACGAACCATCCAAATGCAACTACAATTTATACACGGAAGAAATCAACTGCGTTGCAATAGATTCATCCGCTGATTTGAAAAAGAGCGTAAAACAATGCATCGAAACAGAAAACCTAAGCTTAGACAAAGTCAAAGAACTACACGTGCAATACAGCAACATCAACGATTTTAATCCTGACGATTTCGAAGGACTCGAGCACCTTCGCATGTTCTCCATCTTATCGAGCACCGTCGATCTTCCAAGTGGGCTCTTTGGCAAGCTTGGCTCTTTGCAAGCAATCAATGTGGGCTACAACACGATTAAGAACCTGGAAAGTAATGCGTTTTCCGGACTTGGAAGGCTGGAAATTTTGGCGTTTTGGGGCAACGAAGTTCAGGACCTTCCGAACGGATTATTCGACGATTTGACTTCGTTAACCACCTTGCACTTACACAGCAATAATTTAATCGACATCAAAACCGGGATTTTCAAAAACCTAAAGAATTTATCCCAGTTAAGTTTGTCCTACAACAGTATTACGGATGTTCCTGGAAGTACTTTCGAAACACTCGCGATGCTTTCCTCCCTCTCGCTTGAAACTAACAAAATCACAAGTGTGGATTCAAACGCGTTCAAAGGTTTGAACAACCTACAGGAACTAAACCTAGCTAGGAATTTCCTAACGACGCTTCCACCTCGCATATTTGAAGGTTTAACCTCATTGACGAAGCTCGACATCGACAACAACAAAATCCAAGATTTAAACCACGAAATGTTAATCGGATTGAACAATCTCGTCACCTTAGATTTATCCCACAACAAAATCATCGAGCTACCAAACGGCTTATTTGAAAATTTCGACAAACTAAAAGACCTCTCCTTGATCAATAACGTCATCTCCAAAATACAGCCAGAAACGTTCAAAGGATTAAAGCAACTCGAATCGATTAACTTGGGGAGTAATCGAATTAGGCACTTACCCGAAGGGATATTCAAGGATAGTTCCGAGCTCAAACGGGTGTATTTAGCCAACAATGAGCTTGAAGATGTTGGAAGTGAATCGCTGAAAGGGCTCATCAATTTAAAACAACTTCACTTCGAGAACAACAACATAAAAACAATCGAAACTGGCGCATTTGTCGAATTAGAATCCATCAATTCGATCAATTTAGACAACAATAGCCTGAGCACACTCGATCAAAACCCCTTTAAGGGCCTAAATCAGCTCAGGGTGCTTAATCTACAGCACAACAAGATTTCAAACCTTCCTCCAGAAATATTCAAAGACTTGCAAGCACTGAACGAGTTGAATCTGTACGACAATCAACTAACCGAATTGGATTCTGGTACTTTTAGTAGTTTGGGGCGATTAATGAATCTGTTTTTAAACGATAATAAGATCGGTGGCTTAATTCCAGGCACTTTTAAAAACCTACGTTGGCTCCAATATTTGCATTTGGATAACAACAATGTAAGGACTTTAGAATCGGGCACGTTCGAAGGGCTCGCTTCCCTTACAAGCTTAACGTTGAAAAACAACGAAATAAGCTCGGTGCAACCAGAAACCTTCAAGGGATTATCCTATTTAAACACCTTGATCTTATCCAAGAACCAGATTGAGAATTTACAACCTGATTTATTCGAAGAGCTCAATGAAGTGACCTACTTCGAAATGGACTACAACAAAATCAAAAACCTTCAATCGGGTGCCTTCTTAGGCTTAAACAAGTTATACTTTTTAAACTTAGAACATAATCAGATCAGCCAGATCGAAAGTGGAGCTTTCAAAAACCTTTCCGCCCTATTTTCTTTGGCACTAAACGATAACAATATCAAAAATCTAAACGGCGAAACTTTTACCGGATTAAGTAAAGTGGAGCACTTAAAATTGGGGCAAAATCAAATCGAGACTTTACAACCCGAAGTGTTCGAATCTTTACCAGCTTTACGCCGGCTTAGCTTGGATGGTAACAAGTTACGACACCTTGCTGAAAATTCTTTCGCAAAGGCTTCAAAATTAGAAGAACTCGATCTTTCAAACAACCAAATCGAGGTTTTACCCCCCGACATTTTCAAACCACTGGAATCGCTAAAAACTTTGCGTTTTAACAAGAATAATCTAGTTAGCCTGGGTGAAAATACGTTCCAGAATGTTCCGAAGTTACAGCATTTGTATTTACAAGGCAATGTTATAAGCGAGCTCCAACCGAACTCCTTCAAAGGGCTCACGTTGTTAAAGGATATAAAATTGGACAATAATAAGCTTGCGGGGGTTGATTTTAAAATTTTCGCCGAATTAACCGATTTGTGTTGCTTGCATTTGGAAAACAATAGCATCAGCGAGGTGGATCTGAAGGTGCTCGATACGTTTGCAACTCTAAGGCGTGTTTACTTGAACGGTAATAAAATTAATCCGACAGTCCTTGAAGAACTTCACCATAAGTACCCGGATGAAGGACCGGAAGCTATCGAATAATTGTGCTTTTTTAATTAGTTGATAGTCAATGAGGTATTATTAAATGTAGGGCAATTGTTATTGTTAAAAAGTATTGTTAAGATAAATCAATAAAAGGATTTTTAATTACAGGAACTCGTGTGTTAAAATTTAGTTTTCTAACGTTAAGATGGCCGTGGGGTTGCTGTCCAGTTTCAGTTGGTCCAAAATCCAGTAAAAGACTTTCGAGAAGAAAAGGTGTAAACAGCAGGGGCTTAATTAATTAAATTTAGGGAATTCTCAAAATTCTGGCGATAACCTAAAAACTTAAAAAAATACCTTTCCCCTTAGCTAAATTTCCAACGGGCCAGGAATTTATTTCAGGACCATTATTTAACGAGTGACGCACCATTGAAAATTTTATTGAAGTGTAATTTAAAAGAGGGAAACATTGCCAGCACAAATTTAGATTTCAGAGAAAGTTATGACGTTACTCTTGGATATTTTCATACCTACTAAAACGACTGTTTTGCATTTCTTTACTTTCAGTAACTGCAGGTGTTTATTTTTGTCCTCGTGCATGACACTTTGGAACCGTCGTACTCGGGCGAAATTACGTAGTTAAAATGATTTTTTGGGAGCAGTTCAAACAAAGCATTGCGTTCATCAACTGTCAGTTTCCTTTAAACAAATGCCATTATAATCTGTTCCTTCTTCTTCTTCTTCATCTTCCCCATGGCCGTCTTTCCTTCTTTTTTTTCTTGCTAATTGCTCTTTTTCGCTTTGTCCTTCTTAATTTTCGTCTTCACCTTCTCATTTTCCTTGATCTTCTTCTACATCATTATCCCTTTACCCTTCGTATCGCGTCCTTGTTCTCCATCATGATTATCCTTACTTCTCTTATTCTTTTTCATCCTCTTGTTTATCTTCTTCTTCCTCTTCCGGTTCTTCTTTTATTTTTTCTCTTTGGTTTTCTTCAAGTTCCTCCTACTCATGATTAACTTGGTTTCTTCTTTTTCTTTTGAAGAAACTGTAAATTGAGCTTCCTTTTTTTGAAGAAAACATTATAACTGTGACTATTGTATGTTAGGGTGGCGCAGCGGTACTGCGCCAGGTTAGCGTTACGTTAATCCTTGGTTCGAATCTCCCGGTAGGCAGGATTCTCCTGCAGTGCGGAGGTCGGTATTGAGTCCTGGTGACCATTCGTCATTGGGCTCCAATTTATCGAAGCACTCCTCCGAATACAGGCCTAAAAGGTAGAGTAACAAGGTCCTTTACATAACACACACTAACACTATACACATGGTGCAGTATGTAGATAGATGAAGATTGTGCATTGCACCTGTAAAAGCCACATACGCTAACGCGCCAGCCTCGACACCGAAAGGTAAAAAGAGGTTACATATACAGAGACAATTATAAAGTCTTTAATCGACGAAAAGTAGCACAGTCATATGGAAACGGCTTGGACAATTGAAAAAATCGCATTTACTCTCATTCTACTCTTTTATATCGCCTATGACAGAAGGAGGCGAATATTACGTGTTCCTTGGACAGCACGGAGAACCAACGAGTCCATACTTAGAGAGATAAACGAACCACATCGTCTGTCACAAATAGTTGGTGCCCGGATTCTCAAGAACTTAGGGCATATATCCAGAACAATAATCTGGAGCAATTGATTGTTTAGGGGGACATAGAGGGAACTAGAATGAAAGGCCGCTCGCCTACAAGATGGGCGGATCAAATTAAAGAGAGCACTTATTCCACAACTGTACCCGCATTGCTAGTGACACAGAACGATGAAAGGCAATTGTTAAAGCCGCTACAAGACGTAAGTGACACGTGATCACGGCCCTTCTGACAAGAAGGAAACGAAGAAGAAGAAGAAGAAGAAGAAGAAGAAGAAGAATGAAAGAAGGCGAAATTTCAGAACTTTCCGCATTAATTATTCTCTTGGCCTTGCTGGAAGCAAACTGCAAACCTTTGGTTTACCTTCCTTTGGCTCCACGTTTCATATACAGGGCGTATCTAAAAATTATACCGACAAACTTCTATAAGGCATTTATCAGACAAAATTTTGATCTAATTGACTTATGTACATCCATAAATGTGACTCTGCGGAAATACAGGTAGGTAATCAAATTTTACTCTAAAATTCAAAGGCTCTATCTTCGCAGAGGTGCATTTAAGATATGGATAAATCAGGTCAAAATCGTTTGTCTTTATCTTTATCGTAACCTCTTTTACCTTTCGGTGTCGAAGCTGCTGCGCATTTTGATTTTATCTGAAAAATATCCTCTAGAAGTTAATCGGTATAATTTGGAGACACCCTATAGAATCTGGACCTATTCATTCGTCTAGGCCAAGAGCTTTCCTTCTTCATTTTCTCACGCCATCGCTACCTTGGCCGGTTCCGTTTCCCTATCTCCTCTGGTTTTCCATTGTTTGCTATTTTTGTAGCACGTCTTGTATTTTTTGACAAGTGCCTTTCCTCCGTTTTGATCACTTTTAGATTTCCATATTCCTTCATCTATCTTGTTTCTCTCTTTCGTAAGCTTTTTCATTCTTCTGCAGAGCTTTTATGACCAGCTTTTTGAATTTTGATATTCTTCTGTATTAGCTTTGGGTCATTCTTGTAGCATTTTCTTTCTGGATTGATGCTTTTCCTTGTGCACTTCCCCTACACCACCTATCGTATTTTTTGTGGTCGAGTTAGCCTGCGGTTAATCATTTCGCACAGGAAAAATATAATAAATTTTGCATATTTTCTTGGCATAGGTGGTGCATAGACTTCGTAAAGGTTCGAAATTTGAAATTAGTTAAAAGTGTTTGGTTTCCTGTTTTCATGAAATTCTGCCATCGATGATTGTTGGTTCCGTTACGAACTATAGATTATGTTAACATTAATACCTTAGTTCTGAAAACAGGACTTACCTGGGTATGTCATTACACAAATGCACAAAGATTGTCGTATCATCTGCATAAAGAGCAAGCTTCGTTTTAAGAAAAGTATGTCCATCATTGGGGCAGAGCCTGTCTGCTTGGTACGCACCCATGTTTGGAGGTAATTATTGCCTGTTTTCTTTAAAATAATTCTTTGTACAATAAGAGATGATAAAAATCTATACACTCTACATCCAAACAGACAAAAAATTGCTGGGATGTCTCTGGTCATGTAGGCGTTGTTAGCAAACAATTTTTGGGTTGATATGATATAGGTATCATTTCGAACATACAAATAAAATAATAGTGATGATAAGTGATAATAATAAGAGGGAACCTTGTGGAACCCCTGGGGTTAAGGATTTTAACGAAGAACTTGGTTTTTTCTGTTGCTGACAAGCAATCTGACAAAATAACAGGTTGTTCGAATTTGAAGCAACCTTAATGGCAACCTAATATATTTAAACGTTTCTTCTTCGCATTCTTCTTAAGTAGGTTATAAGCCCATTTACCAATTCTTAGAATATACTTTTCCAATAATCTCATTCCCAAAACAGGGGACAACATTTAAAAGACAATTTTGACCGAAATATTGAGAAAATTCAAAACAATTATGACACAAAAATTAGGAGAATCTTTAGCCAAAACGGTTTAAGAAAGCTTTTACCAAAAACTAAAACAGTTTTAACTCACAACTTAGAGAATTCATGGTCCTTAAATTGAAAATCAAAAAGGTACCTAATCCAAAATATTGACCCAAAAACCCGAACCATAGCAGCTGTTCGGATTTTAAGTTGGTTGCCTATTATTTTGCCTTTCGATTCTAATTTTAAATCATGGCTGCTTCTTCTTCTTTACCTCCATGTTCTTCTTGTTTTTCCTTTACTTTGCCTTTTCTTCAGCTTTCATAATTCCAATCATTCGTGTGTTAAGATAATATTGATGTAATGTGTGTGATAAGAACGAATGAACGAAAATGATTGCGGGGGCATAAGTAGTACGAACGAGGAAAGGAAGAAAGACAGAGATAGAGAAAGTAGGGAGGAGACAAAAAGAAAGACATAGAAACGGAGGAAAGACACGAAGACCGATGAAGGGTGAAAGAGGGTTTCGTAAAGAGAGATGAGGGTGCGACAGGAAGGTGACAGAGGTGAGAGAATGAAGGCGGATACAACGATAGCGAAAAACGAGGGAAAATGCAAAAAGAGATGGGGAAAAGCACAAACTAGGTTCTGAACATTACTAAATCTTGAATAAACGTCTGAAAGAAGACGCAATTGTTCTAAAAATAGGTAAAAATTCTCCCTCTCCCACCTATTAGCCTTTTTTAAAGAAAGTATCATGTCCTTCACGCGTTGTTTATAACTTCTACCGACGGATACGTACACAAAGAAAAAATGAAGCATTAAGAACCAAGTCTGCAAAAATGTCTGAAGCTCAAATTTGCTGGTTTTCGTTGTAAAATATCAGGGCTGGCTTTTAAAATTCCAGTCTAAATCATGTCAGTTATTTAAATTCAAATTAAAAATATGGATTTGACTGTGCGGTTGTTCATCCTTTTAAATCTCGATACCAAATTTTAATTTGCTGGTTTCCTTTAATGCTTTTTCTTCGGAGTCTGCTTTAACAAGTCTTCTGCCTTTTCATTGCCTTCTGGTTAGATGTTTGCTTTTTTGGCATTCTGTCTTTTTGGTCGCCTTTTTTACCATTCATCTTTTTTAAAGCTAAAGTTCTATCAGCTGTTCAGACATTCTTCTCAAAATTTTCAAAAAAATTCTTCCATCTTTATAAAATCTGTTTATGAAAATTTTGTCCTTTCGCGGTGATCTTCATTCTTCATCTTCTTCATGCTTCAAGAAAATTTAGGGCCTCTTTTACACTTTTGTTGCTTTTCATCTGCAGCTTTTTAACTTAAATTTTTTACATTTCGATTATCACAATGCAAAAAATATGTACGGAGAAAAATAATTTTGTTTGTGCTGTGTATAAATTTGAGTTCCGTAGCTCAGAATCGTTTACAAAATTAAATCTTGCCTTTTCAAAAATTCGAAACTCCAAATGAGGGTGAAAAAACCTCCCTTTGCGGTTTCAAAATTGTTAAAAACATTCCCATTTTGTTGTTTTACGTAAATTAGAATCGACGGATTAAGCCCAACGCGAAAACAAGGAACAAATATTAAATTAGTTAAGATGCAACAGCATTAAATATTTGTATAAAAATCGAGTCGTGCAAAAACCTCGTCTGGAAAGGCTAGTTTGCATAGGTATTCAATTAAACTCTGACCTCCCACAGCTACTTACGCTATTAGAATTTGGTGTCTACTTGTCTAGGTAGGTCTAGATCAACAACAGACTTGCCCACTTCCGTATTTAGTAGACTAGCAGACAACTTTTTATCTGTCTTTTTTCTAATCGTTTATTGCCAATAAATTACATAGAATATGATTTTTAATATGACCGTCTAGACTAGTACGGTGTATTGACCTTTACTTACTAGTGATAGGTGTATCCTATGTCACCATTCTAAGCAGTTCTCATTTAACTATGAATTTTTTTTAAACCCAAGTATTATAAGGCCGAAGACACTATAAAGCCGATTTTTAAAATTACGAAATCCGAAGGGAAATGCACCGACAGGAAACATGATACAGCCATCCAACTTATTGTAACATAGTTGGCTATAAAATACTTATAGAAAAGCAAGTAATAAGTTCACCTTGAATAATTTACTCCATAGCGCAAGTTTAGAGCGGAAAACACGATTTCAAAATCAAAAAAAAATTCGAAAAGATCAGCGAAAGTTGGTTTGGTTTCTTGAAAATTAAAAAATAGTAAACTTTTTAAAAATCCAGAAAGGTCTCTTGGTAGCAAAACTTGCCTAATCTTATTAAAACCAATACTCAAAAACGTGTGTTACGAAAAACCAAAAACTCGGTAGAGTAAAAAGGGCCAAACCCAGTGCATTGCGGGTTATATTCCGCCTTAGATTTGGTCATAGCAAAACTTTTAAAATGGAAATCAGAAAATATTCCGAAGGTTTGTAAATTTTTCATCAGGTAGTCAAAAAAGGCCATTGCAATATCTGAGAAACGTTTCTGTATACCAGAAACAGTTGAATTTACGTTTTAAAAAGGGTATAAATTCATAAGTTCCGTTATATGGAACGGTCAGATAAGTAAACAAAGCACAGAACGTCCGTATAATAATACACAAATTACTTTTCATGAACATCTATTTTGTAATTGTGATAAGTGATGCATATGTAGAGTATTATGTTGGCGCTCCCTCTGCCGGTTTGTCAGTAATAACACGACGTATAGTATTTCCGCTCTCATTCTTGCTTGATACACAATATAATCGTATAACGTCTGGGTTCTGTCTACGCTTTTTACGCTTTTTATTTACCTCACGGCTCACATTCCTAGACAGACGCAATAAGAAGGCTGCAGACAAGTACTTCGTCTGCTTACGCAATACACGTTTATTCCACTATTATCTCTTTTTGTTCTTACCGAACGTTTTATAACACAGATCGCTTTATTAAACTGATAAACTCGAAATCGATTCACTCGCCGATTTCAGATTCACGCCCTTTTTCTAACTTTTTTTTAATATTTAAGGTGTTTCCTTTCCACATTTTACATTAAATTAAAAACCTTCGATAATCCAAACACTAAGGTGAGAATCCGAAGTCAAAACTGCAAAAAAAAAGAATTAACACCCAGAAAACGCGTGCGAAATTCGGCGCGCCCAGCTTAACAATTGGTAAAAATAGCACCGGCCCGAGATTAGCACCTGAGACACCCCAAATAAAAGCCTACTGCGATAAACATCCAAGCAACTCTTTTACACACCAGTGAAGGCGGGTTGTATTCACATAAGCACACAAGTAAAACCACCGGCTTTTGCTTAAAACTATCCCAAATTAACACAAAACAAAAGAATAACGACCCCCGTAATAACAACGGAGATAAAAAGCGTAACTCTAAGGTGGATTGCGGATTTATGTTTTTTGGCACTTTGAAACGAATCAAAATAGTATGAGTTGTCCTTTTAATGTGTTTACGAAAAATTCGACAAAAAAAAAACGAAAGCCATTGTCTTTTCATTGAGCAGTCATTGAGCTTATAGAATCACTGTTCCCACACCTACACAGGAATTTGTTGGCACGAATCGACAAAACTTTTTTTTTATAACGGTCTCATGTTAACTCTTAAAAGCCCGAAACTGATCAAATTCCCCAACTTTACAAATTACACAACAGCTAGTCGACCAAGCAGCTTCTACTGTGATAGTATAAAAAACAATAGATTTTAAGAGATTAACACGGAAAACTGCGTAATTTCACTTAATTTCCGACATTTAAAGAGATTGCTCGATACCAACTGATTCAACTGATAATAACGAGAAAATAATTGCATGGCATCGTAATGTGATAACATTATTTTGATTAAACGAGTAAAATACGAAGATATCTTATCGTTTCATTGCATATCTACATCTTAACGACCTTAGAGTACCGTCATGTAAAGCTACATTAGTTTCGAGCTTTTTTTATGACTTAATTACAGCTCCTTTTTGATTATGGCATTTTAATACGCAGCTCAATTTAACTAAAAGGTACTTTACATGTCTGTTACGTTACACGTATGGCATTAATCTTTTAATGCATTTGCATTTCTGGACGTTTTCATATCGTTTGAAACGCCTTGATGTTTCTATAGCTCTGACTTAAGGTTTTATAAGCAAATTTATGACTAAAATTACGTCATAAAACATTATCAGAGATCAGTAGGTACTACTAAATAAGTCTTCATTTAACACACAATAAAACGCATAACATTAGGTCTGCCAACTATCTGAGATGTGTGACTGACTCGCCTTAGGACAACTTAGCTTAAGAGATTTATGACTTACCTACTAACTAGATTTAGGGAAATTTTCATCCTAAACCCGCCATTTGACATAACAAAGCTATCTTTCAATTTTCATTTAATTGAAGTCAATGATTTTTTATAGATTAACCCAGCTTAAGTCATAAATCCTCCTAATTAGCAGGACCTAAGCATCAGTCATAAAGTTCTCATAAATTCGTTTCAAAAGTTGCTCAATCATCAGAAGTAGTGGACAAATTTAGGCAAGTTAACATGATTTTATTGAAGTGTAACATCAGATTTTATGTTATGCAATTAAGGTTAACTTCCAATTGCCATAACTTGAGCTATAATTCTCTGACATAAACTGTACATAATCATAATAATTATAAACTGTTGCTAAACTGATCTTAGCATGGTCATAATTTAAGTTTTTTAAGAAAATGTTGAGAAAGTTCTTGGTCATAATTTCATATACACTGAATTACATCGTCAACAGTCATAATTTATTTTTAATCAGACTTAATTAGTCTTAAAGTTATAAACTCTTTTTAAATCAACAACACAAGCCTAGTAGTCTTTCTTTTTTAGACGAATCGCAATAAACAAATCGAATTATAACTTTATGACTCATTTCATGATGTCGGGAGTTCGAATTCATCATAATAACGCAAGTCATAATTTTATGTTTTTTAAGTATTAAAGATTTGCTTTTTAAATAGATCAATTAGCAAAAAAATCTGTTGGTTTCGTAGTTTCAAAGTGATTTTAAAAGTTTAAAATTTAAAAATTATTATTACGCCTAATCCCGGAAGTGAAGAAGAAGAAAATACAAAGCTAGAAACTCATAATTTATGACGTCAGAAGAGATGACTTCAGAAATCATGAACTTTTCTTAATTTACAACTTTTTTGATATTTTTTACAGTCATTGAATTTATCCTAAATTTATATAAGAAGCTGGCAAAATCAGAAGGTTACTTTTGGGGCCAATAAAATGCAGTTACAAGTCTTAATTTGTTGTTGAAGATTAGAGTTTTCCATATAAATTAGTATTACGATCTCTGGGTGAGTCGTGAAACCCTTTTAAACCGAGAAAACTTGTGATAAATATAGCGACAAATGATTCTAAAAGATTTGTTCAGTTTTAAAAGATCCTAATTCGAACGTGAATCGCAGGATATGGCCGAATGGTTAAAATATCGACTACAGCGCGACCGGTCTCGCGGTCGAACCCGGGTCGGATGCTCGGCGGGGGACCAACCTAGTCACTGAAAATAATTGAGAATCGAAACACAATGATGCAGCAGAGAAGACAGGCGGTCGTTGAAGTTGCTTACCACACCACCCTGTACGTATAGCGTGCGAAACAACCGTGGTATGAGTAGCGATTTTAACCCTCCATCGCAGGGCGACACAAAGAAAGGAATTCGAACGTGAAGTAAAGACTTTGGATTTGTAATTTATGATTTCATAGTGATAATTTTTATCAACTCGGTACAATTCGAGGTCATAGTTTCAGTTTTCAAGGAATTGTCAACAATTTATAACATTTGTTCTCAAAAAGCAAGCCAAAATTTGGGATATTTGATCCAAAAAGTAAAAACTTTACAAACAAATTAAAAAGGTTAATGAAAAAATAGGATAATAATTTTGATTCAAAATTAGAGAAATTCTAACCAAAAAATTAAGACAATAACGGAAATTTCAATCACAATATCAGTAGCAAAATGAAAAACATATTTCTACCCAAATATTAGGAACTTTTAATCGCATCATTTGGGAACCTTTGGTTCAATACTTTCAAAAAGGTGCACAATTTAGTGTAACTTGTGAGAGAAATTATAAAAATTTTGATTCAAAATTGAGGGACATTTAAACCCAAAAGTTAGAAAAATGTTAACTCAAAACTCTGTAAATTTTGACACAAAAATTAGAGAAACGTTAATCGAAAGACTAGGAAAGATCTGACTGACAATTTGAAGAAATTTTAGAACAAAACAGGAAAAAAAGATCGAAAAATTACGAAAAGTCTGATTCAAAAATTAGAAAAAATTTTTACCCAAAAGGGGGAAAAGTATTAATTCAAAAATTTACAAAAAGAAGTTACCTAAAATGTCTGCTCAAAATTAGCGGCTGCTAAAGCAAAAATTAGAAAAATTTGATCTAAAAATTAGAAGAACTTATCGAAATTTTGGCCAAAAATTAAAAAAAAAATGTTGATCCAAAGTCAGGCCAAAGTTTGCAAAAAGTACTGAAATTTTTACTCAAAATAGAAAAATTTCGATTCAACATTTAGGGAAGTTGCAGCCCAAAGATTACAAAAATGTTAATCCCAAAAATTATCACAATTTTTACCTAAAACTTAATCAAATATTACAAAAGTTTTAACCGAAAAATTAGAAAAGTTTTGACCCACAACTTAGGAAAACTTTGGTTTAAAAATTCAAACGAAAAATCAATTTAAAATCACACAAGTCTTTATGAAAAGTTATTGAAATTTGTAACCGGAAATCACAGAATGTTCCCTTCAAAACTGCCTAATATTGATAGTAAAAATAAGAAAAATTTGTAACAAAAACTGAAAAATGAAAAGCTTAATCAAAAATTAGTAAAACTAGCCAGACAGAAACCTGTTGTCCCACAATCTGAGGAATTTTGGTCCAAAAATGTAAAAACAAATCGGAAAATGTTTTATCCAAAAATTAAGGAAAATTTTGCTCAAAATTCAAGAAAATTTTGTCTCAAAAATGTACAGCCAAAGGTTAGGAAAATATTAACCCCAGCCAACAAAATTTTTACCCAAAATTAAGGAAATGTTTACAAAAAAGAAAAATGTTATTTCACAAATTAGAAAAACTTTGGCCCAAAAATTGAGAAAGTTATAACTTACAACCAGGAAAACATTAAACACATAAACATAAAACAATCTGATAAAAAAGAAAAACTTTTTATTCAAAAATTAGGGATATTTTGACCCAAAAAGTATCAAAATTTTAATACGAAAGATAGGGATGAATTAAAACTAAAATATTGAAGTATAAGGAACATTTTCATATAAACATCACGAAAATTTTGGCCCAAAAACTAGGAAGAAGTTTAAAAAACTTTAAACTGAGGAAAATGTAACCAATAAATCAGTAACCGGTTGCTTCAGAAAAGTAGAAGTTTTAATCCTAAACTTTATTTAAGCCCAAAATTTAAAAAAGTCAGGAAAATGAAGTAAAGTAGTGGCCCAAGTAATAGGAAGGTTGTTATGGACAACCAAGAAAATCAGAAAAATTCCAACCTGGCAATTCATAAATCTCACCGGCACAGTCAGACACAATATTTTTCCACAAATCTAACTTAATAGATGTAAAAACAATTATCGATTATTTAAAGTCTTCAACAAAACTTTCACCTAATTTCGGAAATAATTACCAATCACTCAAAAGTCGAATCTTCAAAGGTCACAAAATCGACAATTTATTTCTGAATATTTTAGTTAAATCGACAAATTCTCATAAATTCATCTTTAAAATAAAAAAAGGAATTTATTGACAAATCATTAATGCTAGAAAGCGTAAAACTTCACACGATATTGTAACATAAAACCAATGCGTTACATTAAGCAAACAGGAAACGTTAGTAGATACAAGGAATTTCTGAATGACTGCAGTTTTAAGAATTTTTAAATCGTACTAGAAATAAAGGAATCCGTGGATTGAAGATATTAAATTAAAAGCACGTAGACGCATTGTAACATGCAACAGTAATGCACCAAACACCTTTGTTTTGCACAACTCACTCTCATTTCTTATCTAAAAGCATTCTATCGAAAAACTTTTAGCCAACACCTGTTAGGTACGACGATATTCGGCAGGTGTGCGAGTTTTTATATAAAATACGAATTCCAACAGACGACGTCAGCGAAAATTAATCATTAAAATTGTGAATGAACGTAAAAAAGCACAAATTTCTACGGATTACCTTGTAAAAGTTCAGACGTTATTAAAATTTTAAATGATGAACCGAAGAAAAAAAATTAATTAAGCAGTAATTCTTCGGTAATATTGCATCATGTTGGATTTTTGTTCGTTGTTTAGGAGAATGTTTTTGTATTAATAATATTATTTCCCAATAAAGACTAACGGAATTATATGCCAAGTTTCTAAACCGTCTTTTACCTTGATTTCGTTGAATTTATGACTTAAGGTGTGTAAACTCTGAAACCTTACTAAATCAAATTTCATTGCGATATTTTATTCAGATTTTAAGTTGGTATTTTTCCGTAGAAAATTAGATGGAAAACACTCCTTACTAGGTCCTAAAAATACTAAACAACTAAAATTTTCACGTCGGCACTTAAAAGACTAACCAATTAAGGAAGCATAAGTTAAAAGCCCTCCCAGCACTATTCATACAAAAGCATGCCTATAAATAACGAAGAATATTAGATTACGAAGTTATAACCAACCACACACATAAAGCTAAAAACATTAAGTTAAAAAAGTTAAGCGGAAGTTAAAAGCCTTCTCAGCAGGTTGCATATAAAAACATACCGAGATATTACAAAGAAAATTAAGATTTTTCACACTAACGGCTAACCTAATGAAGTTGAGGCTTAGAACATGAAGCTAAAGTTGACAGTAAGTTAAAAGCATTCCCAGCAAAATTTTCATAAAAAAAAGACAAAAAATTTACGAGAAACATTTAAATAATTTTCGCTGCAAGCTAATCAAATCACACAGTTAAGACTAACCCCATGAAGTTAGGGCGTAGAACGTGAAGCTAAATAAGTTGACAGTAAGTTAAAAGCATTCCCAGCAAAGTTTTCATAAAAAAAATGGGCAAAACGTTTACGAGAAACGTTAAAATTTTCGCTGCAAGCTAAGCTAATCACAAAATTAAGACCAATCAAATGAAGTTAAGACTTAGAACGTAAAGCTAAACAAGTTAACAGTGAGTTAAAAGCATTTCCAGCAACAGTTGTCATACAAAATAGAACCAAAGCTCACGAGAAACATTAAAACTTTCACAGCAAGCTAATCGAACCACGAAGTTAAAACTAACTAAATGCAGTTGAGGCTTAGAACGTGAAGTTAAATAAGTTACCAGTAAGTTAAAAGCATTCACAGCAAAATCTTCGTAAAAAAATAGAACAAACGTTTACAAGAAACATTAACAGGCTAATCAAATCACAAAGTTAAGATTAACCAAATGAATCTGAGGCTTAGAACGTGAAGGTAAACAAGTTAACAGTGAGTTAAACGCATTCCCAGAACAGTTTTCATAAAAAATAGATCCAAGGCTGACGAGAAACATTAAAACTTTCACAGCAGGCTAATCACATCAGAAAATTGGCACTAACTAAATGAAGTTAAGGGTTAAAATATTAAGTTAAACAAGTTAGCAATGAGTTAAAAGCATTCACAGCAAAGTTTTCATATAAAATAGGCCAAAAGTTGACGAGAAACATTAAAATCTTCGCTGCAGGCTAATCATATCACAAAGTTAAAACTAACCAAATGAAGTTAAGGCTTAGAACGTGAAGTAAATACGTTAACAATAAGTTAAAAGCATTTCCAGCAAAATCTTCGTAAAAATAGACCAAAAGTTTACAAGAAACGTTAACAGGCTAATCAAATCACAAAGTTAAGACTAATCAAATGAAGTTAAGGTTTAGAACGTGAAGTTATATAAGCTAACAGTGAGTTAAAAGCGTTTCCAGCTAAGTTTTTTTTTACATAAAAATAGATCAATGGCTCAGAAGAAACATTAAAACTTTCACAGCAAGTTAATCAAATCACAAAATTAAGACTAATCAAATGAAGTTGAGATTTAGAACGTGAAGTTAAACAAATTAACAGCGAGTTAAGAGTTAAAAGCATACCCAACAGTTTTCATAAAAAAATATACCAAAAACCTCACGAGACACAAGATTTTTCACAGCAGGTTAATCAGCACATGAAGTTAAGGCTAAAGACATAAAGCTAAAAATGTTAACAGGGAAGTAAAAGGTTTGCGGACAAAGTATTTCATAAAAATGACGCTGAAAATTAACATACGTTAAATTCTTACTATGAAGAATGTACATAACAAAATCTAAGACTAACCACACGAAGTTAAGACTAGTCTCTTTAAAAACTAAAAACTTTAAACTACGCAAAAAATCTGCATGCAATACACGCTAAATTTTTACTCGTTAGACTCATAAAATCGCGAAGTTAAGATTAACTAGGTACATCAAATTAAAGCTATGCACATGAAGTTAAAGAAGTGGTAGTGAATAAAAAATTTCTTAATTTCATAAAAAAACATACGAAAAGTTGAAGTTAAGTAAAAGAAATTAACAGCGAGTCAAAAGAAGATAAAAAAAGTTTTCAGATATTAAATTTGTATTTGGGCCGGCAGTGCTACAGAGTGGGAGTACTGCAATATAAAAAGATAAGCAAAGGCCTGCTTGGTCAGTACTTGAATGGACTCGGTATGTTCGGCTACCTCGACACTGTAAAGATATAACAGGATAAAAGGAAAAGAAAGAAAGAAAGAGAAATTTGTATTTGTGGGACTCGTAAAACTGGGAAGTTAGAAATATCTACATGAAGTTAAGGCTAACCACATGAAGTTAAATAGGTCAACAGCGAGTTAAAAAACCACAAGCAATTAAGGAATTAAACAGATGAAGTTAAGGATATTCCACATGAAGTTATAGCAGTTCATAGCGATCCAAGCAAATTTCCGAAAAAATTAAGCCGTAACTCCGATGAAATATAAACTTTTTACTCGCCAAACTAACAAAATCGAGAAGTTAGGATTAATTACAGAAATTAAGGCTAACCACATGAAGTTAGGGCAATCCACGTGAAGTTAAAAGAATTAACAGTAAGTTAGAAGTCTTTTAAGTACAACATTTAAACACAAGGTACATTACAATTTTACTTTGAAATAACAATATATTTGTAGTTATCACACTCGTAAAATTGGGAAATTAGAAATACTTCATAAAGTTAAGGCTAAACGTATGGAGTTAAAGAAGTTAACAGTAAGTTAAGGACTGAAAAAAATTCAACGTTAAATGTCAACCTGTCAAATCATCAACATCGAGAAATTAAGATTAACTACAGGAAAGTAAAGCCTGTTACATGAAGTTAAAAGAGTTAACAGAAAGTTAACAGCTAGCTGAATGCAATTTAGGCAAAATCATGTTAAAACTTGGAATAAATGTTGGAATTTTACTTGTTAAGATTAATAAAATCAAGAAGTTACGATTAACCACAAGCACTTAAAACTATGGAGGTTATCCACATGAAGTTAAGCAGTTGATAGTGAGCTAAGCAAATTTCAGAAAAATTATTTTTACTCGTCAAACTAATAAAATTAACTACGTGAATTAAGGCTAATCACATGAAGTTAGGGCAATCCACGTGAAGTTAAAAGAATTACACAAGGTAGGTACATTACAATTTGACCCTGAAATAATAATTGAAACCTTCATAACATACAGTTAAACAAGAAGTTGAAGTAAAGATCCGATTTAAAAAATAAATTCAAGCGAAGTATTTTTCGAAAAGTTCTTATTAAGCTATAAATACGACTTAGAAAAAGCCTGAAGTTAGCTAGCGAACAATGAAGTTCAAGAGTATTCGTCTCAAGGTCACTAGGGTGAGTTCAGTTTGCTTGTTTAGCTTGAGTTAACTGCTTTTTTGTAATAGTTAACATCGTCACAACACCAAACCGATTTTTGTTTTAATGCGAGGATTTATGAATTGATTAACTAAACAATTCTAAAATAGATGCGTCAATTCTAACCCTAAAAACCCAGTTAGGATATTAAAATTTGGTTAATTCACTGAATTAATTTTTTTAAGAAGTCTTGCTGTCTCTAACCTAAGAAATGAAACTAAAACTTTAAGAATAATCACGAATCAACACAAAACTTCCTAAAGATTGTAACTTCTTAAATCGGGAAGTTAGAAAGTGGAAGTTGAAGTTAAAACTTTTAAAGACTTCGCTTTGATTTGTTTTTAATTTGGGTCAAGCCTCAAGCTTAGTTTTCTACAACATTCGTAACATTTCCAATGCGATGTGGAAAAAGCCTGAGGTTAGCTTAGCAGATCAAAAACCCCTTTTTGAAAAATCCATGGCCTTCTTAGATGGGAATTTCTAAAAATTTCAACGGAATCAAAACTCTTTTTTTCTTCATAAACGGATTAATTAAACCATGTGAAATCAGAACGGAAAAACAAAACCACCAATTTAAAAAATCCCCGAATATCAAAAAGACATTTTAGTGCATTCAAACGAAAGCAAAAGAAGATCTAAAACGTCCGTACAAAATACCCAAACCAAATAATATAATACGATATAAACGCATCTAATTATATTCGTCCCATTTTAATAATAGTTACTAGTTCAAGCTGCTAATAAACCTTAATGGTGGTATAATTTGATGTCTAACAATGCGACAAACTAAAATGCCGTGTAACCCCAATTTGATTTACCATTCTAGGCTCGTAAATATCTCTTCATTGTTGCACATAACTTCGGTTACGTAACGCAAGTTCATCACGGAAATGTCTGCAGTTCCATAAAATTATTTTATAAGCGTTTATAAACGCGAATAATAGCGAAACAACCTTCGGTATTAAATTATAGATAATTTTAAAGCTTTGACGTAAGGGTTATTAAATTTTAAATTTCTAAATTATTAACCTTTCTATCGAAATATATTTTTATTTCACTCGATTAGAATTAGTAAATGACAAATAATTTGAAAGGCTAAATAAGGAAGGCGGTGGATTTCCCTTGGCGTAACGGCGATTTTTGATTTCTAAGGACGCTGATTCTAAACGTGACCGAGTTTCTTGGATTTTTTGAAACTTCCCTTTTTGGTATTACATATAGGCATTAGTCACAATTCTAGCCAAAAATATGATGTCGAGATGTTTCCAAAGAGTAAACGAATTTCACCAAATTTGCAAATTATTCTCAAACTTCGATTTTTACTAAAGAGTGAAACTAAAACAATGCGACTAATTTGAAAAATCTTAAAAATCTGCCATAAATACATTAAAAAATCAGAGTGTTTGCTGCAAGTTTGCCGAGTTGATTGCAATCTTACACTTCAGATTAAATTACTTCGGCGTTACTTTCCCTTGAATTTACTTTTTATTTAACGCACTTCGTGCAGCATTCCTCAGAATTGTTATAATTAAAATTGCTTTAGATGAAAAGACCACAGGTTTAGGCAAAGGAACGGAAAGCTGTTACAAAACGTTGACAGGAATTTTTCCGAAAATAAATTCTGGTTTTTCGTTCGGGTTTCGAAAGTTCCCCTACGTGGTTCTCCAGTTTTGTAACAATTCGAGCTTGTGGTTTATTTTTATACGTTGTTTGGGTTGTGACGAATTGGTTTTGTTCAATTTCCCAAAAGTCGCCGAAATTTCGCAAATCTCCCAACCTCTTTTATTAGTTCTACAAATACGGAAGCAAAATCCATAAAAAACCAACACCGATAAGAAACAAAACAAAAACAGTTCTGAAGTCGATTCAGGTGTAAATAAAAAGGGTTTTCACCTTCCAAGAAATAACAATGTGAGAAGTCAACGAACAATCAAAATTTGCAACACTGTAATAAAGCACGCTTGTAATCAATTAAGTGAACCGAATATAACCCGGAAATACATTTAGTACATCATTAAAATACAGTTTCGTGTAATTGCATCTTACTCAGCGAACCATTATTAAAAATACTAAATAATCAAACCTGTTCTGTATTTTAATTTAATTTCCATTAGTATTTGGGCTGGAATGTTTGGATTTTTGGTGTTTTTTCCTCTGACAATACCCGTTGCGAAAGGTAAGGTTAAATTAAAATTTTCTAAATCTTTAGTTGGCGTTGAATTCCAATTTTCCGTTCCAATATAATATATAAGCCTAATTTACTGTATGTTTTAAATAAATTAATAAAAAGAAGTTAAAAAACAGGTTTGAAGTGTCTTCTCTAGCAAGTAGAAGACGATACGAAAAAAAGGCTTGAGAAATAAAACTTTAAGATTCCCATTCATATAAAAACAGCAGGATATGTTCTTTAAGAGGAATAAATATATATCCGAAATGAAGTGTCGTATAATATCCGTCAAAACAAGCTTAATTAATTAGAAACGTAGGATAGTAGGTTTAATGGTTTATCATTTTCAGTTCTAGACATCCAAACGGATATTCTTGTTTAGTCCTTTTAATAATTTTCCTACGTCATTTCCTGTTGCTGTTTAGTCAAATATAAGTGAACTACAATTTTCTTCGAATTAGCAAAAATGACGAGTCATTACGTTAAAAATACTCCAACCGAGGCGATTTCATTAATTTTTTTTGTTGTAATTTAAAGTTTATTTTCTGCAGAAATATAATATAGCTTGGCATTAATAACAAACATTCCCATTCACGAAACTTTAACCCCCGTTCGATCACCTTTACAGTTACGCCACTGCTTGTCATTACACATAATTACAGTCGAATGCGATTTAATTGGATTCTTATTAAACACTTCGAAATTATTAAATTTATTTATTTATGCGTTACTCATGCATTTTTGTGTCAAAACATGCAATCTTCTAAACGAATTTTTCATTTCATTTCAAAAGGCTTTCAAATTGTTTGAGGGACTCATATTTCAAAAAAATTAATCAACATCGCTAACAATTTCGAATCGGATTTTATGTTAATTCTAATCGTTTGGGGTCCATCTATTTGCAGTAAAACTAAAAATAAAAACAAAAAAGTTGAACAAATGACGATCTAAGGATTCAAAACAAAACAAATGTCAATCTGCAGATTTAAGGAAAAATTTAAGATTGATCACATCAGATTCGAAGTTAATTGTAATCCTTTTGAGCAAACCTGCTTTAAGTAAAACAAAATGGAAATTTCGGAAACAAACGACTGCTTGCAAATCAACAAATTATTCAAAATAAACTAAATAGCCTGAATATCCAAAAGTTTTCACACGGAAGCTGCTTAAATTCATGACCAACTCAGAAGCTGCTTAAATTCATTATCAGTGTGCTTTACGAAAATTTAAAAAATAGTGCATTTTGACCAAAAATACGTCTAAGGATTCCAAATAAAACAAAAGACAGTCTGGATGTTCACAAAGAAGTAAATAAGAGTTTAAATAAATGTCCAAAATCTAGCAGTTTTAAACTTGCTTGAATTCATCGATTCGTGCACTTTTCAAAAGAAATTTAAAAACTACTACTTCGAGAAACAAATGAGTGCCTAATGGTTCAAAATAAAATGTATGACATATGGATATTTGTAGAAAGTAAGTGACAGTCTATAGGTTTAGCATCGCTCATTTTAAACCTACACGAATATTTTGATTCCTAAACTTTTGAAAAATTAAACAAAAATGCTCCAGCTTAGGAAACAATTGACGCTTTAAGGTCCTCAATTAAAATAAATGACAGTCTTAAGGTCAGAATAAAACTAAAACAATTTATACTTCACTCATTAACCGAATAGCTGTTTGAAGTAGATTGTCTTAGCCATTAATTTGTGAACTTGAAGAAACTGACGAATTTCGCTCAAAATTCAAAACAAAAAAGTATACTAAAATTTTGAAGGAAATTTTTGGTGCCTTGCCATTCAAATAATTCAGAAAAAAACCAGGTTTTTCATTATGAACTATTTAACGGCGCCTTTTTGTCAGAACTAAAGTACTATTTGTTACCACATTTGTGGTTTAGTTGGAGCAAAATAAAAATGGCGGTCTTCTCAATATTCAAAAATAAAACAAATGCCAATCTAAAATTTTAAAATAAACAAACATCAGTTTGAATGTTCGAAAACTGCTTGAATTCATTATACAGCCATCCAAATTAAGTCTATTTATGTAAATCATAAATTTAGAAATAATTAAAACAATGAAAATTTAGGAAATAATTGACAATGAAAACCCTCTACCTATATATAACAAATGACAATCTGGAGATTGAAAATAAAATAAATAAACGTGTAAATGTCCGAAAATGTTGGTTTGTTAACTTTTTCATCATTTAAAAAAGGCTCTCAAACCTTGGGGAACAAATGACGGTTAAAGAGCGCGAAATTGAACAAATGAGTCTGAAGACCCAAAAACCAAATTGATCTGCTTTTTAACTGTCATTCGTAGAATCGTGTGAATTAACTACATTTGGGACGTGAATCTTGTGAAGTCTAAACAAAAGAATTTTTGAAAATAATATTCAACCCTTACATCCGTCTCAAACAACTAACAAAAGGAATCAAATCATCAACATGAGCAGTTTCAGATTCTCATCAGTCTTAAATTAATTTTAAGTAATCGTTTTACTTGAATGATCTGAAAATAATTAAAATTTAGGAAACAAATGAGGGTGCACATTCAAAATAAAACAAATGACGATCTGTAGGTTGAAAACTAATACAATCAAGCCTGAAAAATCATAATGAATGTTTTTGGTTGTGGTTCAATATAAATCTTTCAAAATTCCTACAAAATTTTGATGAAAATTCAAAAGAAAACCTTAAAAACCATGCTTAATTCAAAAAATCGCATGCATCACACATCGTACCTGTCTTCAACTTCAACATCACGCCTACATGAAACAGAAAATATTTTCAGTAAAATTTCCCCGAACTGAATTCTCAAAAATGTCCAAAAAATCCAAATCAAAAACAAAAACCTACCTGTTCCTCATGATGTCAAGATATTTGCTCTCGGTGAAATTATTATTTTCATCGGAATATCTCGTAATATTAACCATCGACGATAGGTTCGAATACAAGGGATACAAAGGGCTAAGTGGTCCATCCCCGTTGAAACCGAAGTTCGTAACAGTTGCCGGTTGATCCCCCTGCATGTGTTCGTGCGAATCCAACGTTTCAGCATCCGTTGAACCATCTTTGGTGTCGATTTCATTTTCACTCATTTTACGATCGTATTTCCGCGAATTTTCCGGGTTTATGTACTTCTCGTAGTACCAATCGAGGAAATCGTCCAGATTCTTCTCGAACTCTTTCATTTCGACGCCGGGGCGCGCATTTTGAATTTTCTGCAAGGAAACTTCGTCACTGTAATCTTCGTAGTAATCTGAATCGGAATCTAACGAGTTTTCTTCGGTTTTCTCTGGTTTAATTTCGAATTTATTCACGGGGACACCTTGGATAAATCGCGTTAAAATCGTTAGAATTATCAGGGATGAGAATAAATATTTTAACACCATTTTAGTATTTATTAATCGTCCTTGTTAAGTTTTTTAAAACAGTCTGGAAAATTAGACGATTTACATTTGTTTTATTTAATCGGGTGGTTGGTTAAGTTAGTGAGTATAAAAAAAAGTTTGAGTTATCTCGAACACAGTTCTGTAAAAAAAACAATGTTTTAAATTAGTCACACACTTAATATTTATGTTATATTTAAGATGAGACACACCGCGATATTTCGGTTTATAAATTTAGAAGGAAAGAAAAAACAGCTCGTGAACACAACAGGTGAACAACCTTCGATTAGAAATTTCGTTCCGATATGTTACATATTTTGAAAAAAAAATCACTTTATTAGATGCCACTCTTTTCCCTCTGTTCAGCTCTGACGTACAGTGTATACTAAGGTGTTCGATTATAGATTCTTATGTGAATGGGTAAGACAAAGAAGCAGACCTGCGTCGTCCCTCTCTTTCCTACTTTATAAGACAGCTATTTATATCGCCCGTAGAGACGTTCTGTCTAGCAGGAAATCTTGCTAAATTGTGCAAAAAACAAGCTAATTTGCTGTCATTCTATACGTACAAGTATTTGTATGTATGTTGAAAATATTTTACGGTATTTCGACAGGCGTTCGTGTTTTATATTAATAACCATCGGTTTTTTCTTTTTTCACGCCGAAAACATATATTTTTACAAATTTGAACGTCGATTAAATCGAATCCAGTAACATCTTTGTAACATGAATGGTTTTCAAAATTTACAGTAAATCTGAAAAGAGGCCTCAACTTCACATTAATTTTAATTTACACAACCAAAAACCGAATGTTACTCTCTCTTGTTAAAAAATGCTAATAACAAACCCAAAAATTTGGCTTTAAAATAAATCAAGACCACTCCTTCGTACTCAATAACCTAAAAGGTAAACACCCACAGGACCTAATTTTCAAAAATTCCCTTTCGAAGGTCGACGCTTTTAATCGAAAAAACTGCAATTAACCATACAATTTCTCGTTATTACCAACGGTTGTTAAAGTAGAAGGCCGCTTTATTAAACAATGGATTTTATTCCTATCAAAATTAAATTCTTGCGGTATGACTTGTAAATAACAGGTGAAACCCGCGAGTTAGTGAAATGAAAAGGTGGAATTTAAAACTTCCAACATTATCCCTAAATTTGCACAATATACAATATTTGCAAAAATACGTTTTTTTTAACAGTTTGTTCGGTGAATCCGTGGATGCACTACAAATAATTCAAAGAAAAGACAAAAAAACAAATGAGAAATTCAGAAAACAAATGACGATCTGATGACTGAAAATGAGTCAAATGACAGTCCGTAGATTCAAAATAAAATTAACAGCTTGAATCCGTTACTCCGAAACTACCATTCATTGCTCCACGAGCGTTACAAAACAAAATCGAAAAAATTATAAATTTTGGATACAAATGACGGCCTAAGGATTTAAAATAAAACAAACGATATCATTATTTGTTACTCAGAATATGCTTAAATTCATAGCAAGTTTTTTAAAACAATTTATAAAACTCCAGTATTAGAAAACAAAAGACGACCAAAGATTTCAAACTAAGACAAACAGGATACTGGGGATTCGCACTGATAATTCATAAATAACGGTTTAAACGTGGAAAATTCCTCAATCTAAATCCGCCTGAGTTCTTTGATTCCTAAACATTTCCAGAATTAAATGCACCGATTTTAGAAAGCAAATGACGGTCTTAGGATCCCAATTAAAACAAGTGACAGTCTTAAGATCCAAAATAAAACCTGTGATGTGTTGCTCATCCCATCTCAATTAAGTTATCAGTGCCACAAATATTTGAAAATCTCGAAAAATGTTTCGAATTTTGGCCAAAATTCAATTTTTGAGAGTTCACGATTCAAGTCACTGATAAAACTGAAAATGCGAGAAACAAACGATGGTCTCAAAATTCAAAATAAAACAAATGACAGTCTGAAGTCTTAAAACAAAATCAACAACGGCGTCTATGTCCAAAAACTGCTTCGATTCTTTTATTCCTAAGTTTTCTAAATTAAAAAAAAAATGTATCTCAGTCTTGGAAGACTAATTACGGCGAAGACGTCCAAGATAAAACAAACGACAGTCTAAAGTGTTAAAATAAAGTAAACAACAGTGTAAATAATCTGTCAAAGGCTGCTTCAATATTTTGATTCCTAACATCTCCAAAATTAATAAAAATGTACCTCAATCTTGGAAAATAATCACGGCGAAAACAAACAGAATAAAACCAAAAACCAAATGACAGTCTAAAATGTTAAAATAAAGTAAACAACAGTGTAAATATTCAGTCAAAGGTTTCTTCAGTTTTTTGATGCGTCAACTTGTCGCAAATCAGCAAAGCACTATAGAGACAAGACAAATAACAGCTGAGGCTGAGGGATCTAAGATAAAAGAAATGACGGTTAGATGGGCCCAAGATTAAACAAATGACATTCTAAAGGGCCAATAAAATATCAAAATGTTTTGTACAACTGCTAAATTACATCTATCTGAGTTATGAATCTTGCAAAATGAGATAAGTAATCCATTGACATGGACTCCAACTGCATTTGCTGTGGAGTACGGAAATCCAAGGAGCTGTGACTGAAGCTTCTTTCGTGAACACCTTTTGTACAACCTGGAGAACTGCCGTAACACAACAAAAGCGGCAGCAGAACTAGAAATTATTGCAAATCAATTCTGCAATTATCTCAGCCCATGAGACTAGTAATCGTACAATTAAATTAAGAAAAGTACCACATAGGCCTCGCAGGAGTGGCCGAGTGGTTAAGGTAAGGTTAAGGTAAGGAAGCACAGTAGTAGAGTACGGAAGGTATAGGCATTGCCAAATGTCATGAGCCACGAGATGCGCAAATGAACAAGAGAGAAAGCTATAGAAAAGGTCAGGCGGTAGGAGAAAATGAATCCTAAAAACGTAAGAACGTATAGTAAAACAGTATTTAACAAAGCACGCAATCGGCAGGAACTCAAAAACAAAAACACAACAAACTTCAAACAAAACACTGCAAACAACTACAAACGCAACAAAACATTGAGGTTAAGTTGAAACAGCTGATGACAAAAATGTTTTTAGAATGATCTACCTATATATCTATAACATCGCGAGTCGACGAATTTTGGTTTCTGTGCCAGAGCTCATGAGATTTGGCAAGGCCTTGAAGGCATGGTGCTTACCACATCACCGCGTACGCATAGCGTGCGAGACAACCAGGTATGAAAACGACTTAGTAAGCCTCCATGTTGTCGGCCAAACTCCCTCGCGGAGTGTAAATGCCGATACCTTTACCTATACCACAGAGGTGCCTTGGTAGAACAAAGAATTATCCCCACTAAAGAGGGAAACTCGTAACTGATTTAACCGATCTAAAATTACGGGTAATTGAATGTCGTACAGACAGACTCTGGCACAATATAGTAATGCTGAGCGCAAAGCCAAGGGAATACAGGGAGGACGTTGATGCTACGTCCAACTGTGCAAAACTTCAAAAAGCACTGGCAAACAAATTGTCGACAAAAATAGGTTCTCTACAAAAACCAGAAATGTGAACTCATTTTCTAAAATGTTGGAAATTATCTCAAGAGACCAGCAATAGCTCAAACATAGAAGTGCCTATACGTAGGGGTTCAAGAGAGAGTGGGATACTGGCGAATTCGATAATTAATCACACAAAAATTAAATGAACAGTAGGAACATTTAAGCCGTTTAAGGTACCACGAACCGGATAACAGTTTCCCTGCCTTCCTTTAACAAGGCCCTGAGTTCCTGTCGCATACCTTTTGTATTATGTAATATAGCTCTAATGTATAGCGTATGGGAACTTCAAGTCGCGCCCATAGGAGAATTACATGTGGAATAAGTATGATAACTATTATTTTTGCTACTATCATGTTAATTTTATTTATGTCACATTTTCTCTAAACAATGGTAATCGTTAGCGTGTAGCAAGTCTAACATGACACTGGCAAAAAGTAGTAATTGGCATACTTGATTTAATACACGTAATTGTCCTATGGGCGCACTTGACGTCCCCAATCTGTATGCCAGAAACCTGGTCAAAAATTAAACCGGGAGGGGTTACTTATTCAATAGCAAAATCTTACAAAACAATAAGTCCTTTTTACTTAAAGCTATGGAAAAAATAATCTGTATATGTATAGGGACAATGCACTTCTGCAGTGATACCAACTAACATGCAATTCGTGTGACGCTGCAAACCATGAATTGACTGGCGGAGCTGAAAAGGCTATAATTGCAAAAAATATTCTTTGATATAAAGGGAGCATATGACAACACTTTGTTTATATCAATAATTACAAGAACTGCTGTAAAAAGGAATTCGTCCAGTTCTATGTGGCTGGATAGAGACTCTGCTTTCCAGCAGGATAATTACATCCTCTCTTAACGAAGCAACGTCAACAGTGACTATTACCAAAGGAATGCCCGCAGGGAGGGATACTTTCGCCTTTGCTGTGGAGATTTGGTAAATAGGCTGCTGGGCGAACTCGAAAAGAATTCTCAGGCATACCCCGATAACATTACCATTCTCGTAACGGGGAGGTTCGAGGAAACTGGAACAGGCGTAAATGGCACTAAACGCGATGGAAAGGTTAAGTCAAGAAAAACCTCACTAATTCCTTTTATTGCCAAAAAAATGTAAGTAAACTTCGGGGCGTATTTCTATGTGCACCAAGTTAGAACTCTAAGGGGATAAAGTTTTTGAGCGTCTCTCTAGACACCAAATTAATTTGAAACCAATATATTGAAAACGTTACCAACAAAACCATAAGAGTCATGTGGGCATGTAGAAGAATGTTTTGGAAAAACCATCAATAATGATTTACTGGTTGTATGTTACAATGATAGTGCCCACTATCGCCTATGCAGCACTGACATGGTGGCATACTTGCATACAACAGAGATTACTGTGAATTAAAGCAGCCTTGGTAAAGTATAGAGGCTGGCCTGCCTAGTCATTACTGGGGCTACTACGTCAACAACCCCAACTACAGGAAGTTTAACTAAAGTTTCCACCTTTATACATACAGGTAAAAGCTAAACCAAAAATTTAAAACGCTAGGAGGTGGTAAATACTCGGGGTACCTCAATGATCATACCGAAATTTTTAAAATATTAGGTGAAAACTGCATTCTCTTTGTGCAGCCTGATCGAATTATATCTACTCTGAATTTTCAGAAACCATACAAGGTGATCATACCAGAAAGGGACCAATAGAATTAGAGGAATTGCCTAATGTAGAGGGAGACGTCTGGTATACCGATTTAAAAAATTCAAGTTGGTATAGAATATGGAGTTTTTTAGAAAACACCGGGCTGTAAAATTAGCAAAAGCCACAGTATTCCAAACCGAAACTATGGTCATTCTTACCTGTTCTCAGGTCATGCTGTAGAGGAACTATAAAAATATGAGAATCTACATAGACAGAAAATAACCGGAAAATTAATACAACATTACGGTTTATTGAGAAAATGCAGAAGGCACATGTTTATAATTCAACGTAATCCCCCTGTAATTGCACTTGCGCCAGCGGGAAACCACTCATGCACCGCAGACTGAACTCTTTCATTTACCAAAAAAATAAAACTCAGACGATGCCAACTCTGGCGAATAAGATGAGTGTGGCAGGACTTTAAGCTTCATGTATCGCAACGTCATCATTGTAGTGAGACTTGGCGTGTTCTTGTTGGAAACAGGCGCCTTTTGAACAGGAGACGTCGGTTTGTTGCAGACAGCTGGTCTCAGATGGTTTTGCAAAAGGCCACAATAGCTTCTACTATGTGACGTTTAAATAGATGATGTTCACCATTATACTATTATAACTGATAGTCAAGCAGCGTTAAAAGCGGTCATGTCGTGTACGTTTAAATCAAAACTTATTCTTGAATGCCGTAAAAACTTAATGAAACTGGCAGGACACAATAAACTAAGCCTAGTTTCCGGGACATCAGAGCATATATGGAACTGAAGAAGCGGACGGACTAGCAAGGTCTGGGAGTAAGGCACAATTAATCGGGCCAAAACCAACTTGCGGTTTGGCATATGCCTCAATAACACAAGTCATGAATGAACAACTAATCATTGCAAACTTTGGAAGGAACATCAGGCCTTGAATCATTCTTAAGCCAAGGTTCTTAGGAACAATCAGAAGAAATTTTGAAACCTGGTAAAAATAGCACAAGAAAATTAACAGGAGCCCTCACCGGCACTGTTCTATGAACAAACGTGTTTACTTAATGAAGCTAAAAAGTGATCTATGCAAATTGTGTGAAGATGAGAAGAGAACTCTACTTCACTGATTGGCAGAGTGTGATAGTTCACATCAGAGAGAGCTACTTCTAAACTTGGAGAACTTAAGATAAATAAAATGAAACCAAATCTTCGACTTCTTCGAGAGTTCAGGACTAGCCGACTGGTAAGAGAAACCAAAATTGGAGGGAGCAGAATAGATCATAGTGCAGGGGCTGAAGTGCACCATTCAGAATAAATAAACTTTGAAAATCCTACCAAAGTAAAATTTTAAATAAACGCAACATAAAAGGATTTCGTACAAACGCCTTCAATCCTCCATGTATGAAAAAGATATGCAGGTGTTGCGGTCGACTGAAGAACTCCAAAAAATCAGAAACCTTTTTTTGTTAACTCAGCCTGTTTTCACTGAATTTTCCACTGGAATTCGTAAGATATTTCGTTCAGTTAAGAATTTAATAAAAAATTATTGTTATTATGTTTTGAAATCGGAGGTATTCTAAACCCACGTGCAGCATGAGAGCTTCTTTTACAAAGCAGGGAAGGCCTAAACCCTTCAAACTTTTCTTAAATAATTTTTATTAAATTAATCTAATTTTATTATTAGTTTGTTACACTACAGATGATTCATTTATATTTAGGAAGGCTAATTTCAATTCTGAGACTGAATAAACCTGAAATTACAGTAAGTAAACTTTGCAGTTTCAACTTTCGCTTTTTAGGCTTTTTTTAACAGAGAAAAGTTTATGAAAAATTTCAGAATGATTTTACAGAATGTAATCAAGTTTCAAGCTTTTGCTCCAAGGCTGCCTAAATTTTCAAAAGCTTAATGTTTCAGCACGTTCGTTTCAAAGCCTTCCCATGAAGTTGCAAAAAACTACGATCTTTTGTTGAAATCCAATTGACTGCCAGAAACAGTAAATAAAGATAAAATGAAGCTCGTTTCGACGTCTATTTATCCTTTCCCAGACGAATAAAAAAAAGTTAGCAGACTGAGGGATATAGCTACAGATAACTCGAAAATCATTATTTCAAGGGCTTTGTCGCTTATTCAATTCAGTTAGCTTGATCTTGAGTTTGCAAATTTTTAAACATTTTGTGATAAAACTGAAAGCATTTCATTAAAACAAAAAAACAAGTAAAATCGACTTGCTGGTGTGAAAAAACCTCAAAATACGTATGCCGAATGTTGTACATACGTAATTCGATTAGGGGTTTTCCTTAACTCTTTGGGTTTTTCTTCGGTTCTGCGGGCTTTTCTACTTTTGCGAATTAAAATTAACACCGGAGGTTTGAGTTGTCCCTTTTGAAACTCTTTTGTTGAATATGAAAATGTTTTGATTTAATCCCATATTTATATTTTCAGGACACTTTATTGCCAATTTTTGCCATGATTATGACTGCAAGTAACTAGTAACCAAAAATCTTTTACTGTTTTTGTTTAACATTAAACGAAAACAAAAAGAAGTCCAAAACGTGCTTTGGCAGGCTGAAAGGAGCCTAAAAGAATAACTGGAAAATTCATATTTTAAGGCTTCGTTTGTTTGCTGATGCATAAATGGCAATGTTTAGTTCGAAACCTAAATTACATTTTTATGGGCTTATGGGCCATATGTATTTCAACAATCAAACTACTCTGATTTTCCAAGCATCTATCGGCCTTTAAATGGCATATACCACCTTTCTATTATTTTCATCTTTTATGAAGCGAAAACATCTGTTTAATTTACTAATTA
This sequence comes from Melanotus villosus, assembly GCA_963082815.1. Classification (NCBI taxonomy): domain Eukaryota; kingdom Metazoa; phylum Arthropoda; class Insecta; order Coleoptera; family Elateridae; genus Melanotus; species Melanotus villosus. The sequence continues at coordinate 46,265,050 of OY720426.1, forward strand.
ATCTATTCGAATTTTTGTGCCCTTTTTCAGTTGGTTATGTGGTGGGTAAACAGATTTAGGAATTGCAAATTTATGCCATATAAAAATGATTTACATGAGAGGTTACATAAGTGAAAAACAGAACTAAAAAAATCCCACGAAACCATCGAATGTTTTCCTCAACGAGTATTTTATTCAGACGCGAACAAAAATATGAAACTGGCGGATCCTGTAAACGACCGGCGATTTTTAATATCCCGCTGTGCGGAATAGAGCCTTTAAAACGATGATAACGATGATGTCATATAAAAGTAGCGAAAACAAGCTAGATTTTCCTAGACGTTACGGGTGTTGTCTGGAAACGATTTGCATTTAAAGTATAAATTAATGCTTACGTAACAAACTTGGATATATTATAATAATAACAATAAAAAATAAACTAAAAAGTAGTATAAAAACGAACAGACGATACATTCTCATCTTTAACATATTTAGAACTTCCTGTCTATACCAGACCAGTATGAATATATCATGCAAAACTGGAATTTCGGTTTCGGTTTTATTTTATTTCAATGGTCAGGATATAAACAACAAACCTTGGTGGTCTTTTTTTAATTAATATGTGTTCGAATGATTCTAACATAATCACGTGCTTTTTTCCAAAAATCTTGTAACACTGTTGTTAAAAATATAGATATTAAGCCAACCTAAAAATTAAGGAACTAAAACCTTGAGTTCTTCTAATTTAAATATTTTAAAGAAATAATCATGAAATTAATTAATTTCGGCATGTCTCACCTTTAAAACAATTCAAAAACAAAAAAATCCACTCACCTTCTTAGTAGCCTTTATTAAATAAAACACTCTGTACACATTAATAATAAAAAAATTAATAGAAAGTTGAAAGTTTCGCGCACAATTTTTTGCAGGAATTTACGCGAAATAATGTGGAAAGAATAAGCGACCCTGCTTATATACCTAGGTTAGATAAAATTATTCATACTACCTCAACCATTTGCATAACGTATTTGATAGTACTTTATACATTATTAAATGTTTACATTTTCAGTTGAGATTTCAGAAATAAAACAAGTCGTTTCGTTGGGGATACGCACAGGTAGCTTTCCTGAAAGTTTATTTCTTGTATACACTGGAAAACATTAACGAAATTATTACAAATCATAATTTAATTATTTATTGTTTAATATTCTTTGAACATTGAACTAAGAGCGATATTTAATAAAGCCAGTTATAATTAATTAGGTTAAATATTTGCTAGGAAATTATTATGAATAGAAGAAGAAGAAGAAGAAGAAGAAGAAGAAGAAGAAGAAGAGTAAGACAAAGAAAAAGGAAAAAGTTTTTGAAATTCCAGGAAATGAGAACGCACCTCCCACCGGAACAACCAAGAAAACCTCCTACTTTTCTGACTTTTTTTTAATATTTGTTATAGTTTCAGTTTCGTAGCTCACGGGAAAACTCTAAACAAAGAATAAATCAAAATAGAAAAGCAGGACATTCAGAAATCGATAGAAAATTTTAAATTAGAAATGTTGGGAAAATACAGAGAAGTAGTATGTTAATGAAAAATGGAAACACCTAAAAACAAATGAATATATAAACAGAAACGTAAAAAACAATCGTGACATCGAAACAGAAAACGAAACAAAGCAGAAACAGAAGAAACGCAGGTTTTAATTACGAACTTATGAGCAAGGGTCGGTATTTAAGAGATGGTGATTGCGAAAAAGAAGCAAAAAAAGAAAATCAAAAGAAGAGGAATAAGAGGAGGAGGAGGGAGAAGAAGAATAAAAGAAAACGAATACATACTTAAAACTTAAATATTGAAAATTTCAGAAATCACACCGAAAAAGGCCAGGACCAAAAAGCACAAAACCTAAAATAAAGACAAAAACAAAGTTCTTTCATTTATAGGTAAAACATCAATTTTTAACAAATTTACTCTACAAAATAGAGAAGAAGGAAAACTAAATGGCAAAACCCAAAGTTTTCAAATTATTTGATATAATTATGAAGGCCGTTGTTTCTTAAACTCTTTGCGATGTTAAAATTCTTCTTCTTCTTAATCTTTATCTACTTTTCTCCCTACATACATTCTTTCCAATTTGTTTTAATTTTTGTTTTTTTTTTCTTTAGCTTGACTTCATTATCCCAAATTTTCTATTTTCGTGATTTCCTCCTGTTCTTCAGTCTGCATAACCAGAAATTAAACGTTCTCTCTATTTTTTCAGGTTTGCTTTCTAATTTACCTTCGCAATTTTTCGGTTAAATGTCGCCTTTGATCTTCTTCTTGTGCCTTTGTTTTTTGTTCTTATTTCTTCTTCTTCTTTCTATTGCCCCTTATTATTTTTCCATGTTGTTATTCTTCCCCTTGTTGTTCTTTCTCTTCTTTTCGATATTCTTTTCCGGCTTGTTCTTGTTGTTCTTCTTCCTGTTTATTTTCTCGTTTTTGTTGTTTCTTTAATTCATGTTCTTCGCCTCCTTGTTCTGCTTGACCTTCATATCCTTCTTCTTCCGCTTGCTATGTTTCTCCCCTTTGCTGTCGTCTCTTGTTGTACTTTTTGACATTCTTCTCCTTCTTTATAATCTACTCAATTCCGTCATGCTTCTCCTTTTTGCCATTCTTCTACGTCTTGTTGTTCTTTGTTATTCTTCTACCTTTTGTTTATTCGCTCCTTTTAGATATTCTACTGCTTGTTTTCTTCTTCTTGTTATTCGTCTTCTTCTCGTATTTCCTATCCTTTTTATCTCGCTTCTCTTTTTTGACTTCTTGTTCATCATTTCAGTCCCCCCATTCTTCTGGTCCTGTTCTTCTCTTTGTTCTTATTCTTTCCTTGTTTTTCTTTTTCTTCTGTCTTAACTACTTGTTCGTTTCATTCTCTTACTTTTCTTGGAGTTTTCATGCTATAAAATATTTTTATTTTCTCCATTTTTCTTGAGTTTGATCTTGCTAGTTTTGTCTCTTCTTATTGTTTCGTCATGCATGTGTTTTATTCGTTAGTCTTTTTAAGCACTTTCCTTAATACACAAAGCAACAATTCACCCGATTTAATAATTTATGTTCATTTCAGTATTTTTGTATTCTTCTATGTTTGTCTCTTGATTTTTCTTTATGCTCTATTATCTTTGTGTTTCGTCTGACATTCATTTCTCTTGATCCACAGCTCTCTTCTGACTTACTTCTGAATTCTGTATTTTTCACTTTTATTGTGTTTTCTCTATTGCTGTTATTTTCTGGCTTTACTAATAACAATAATATAATGTAACGTAATATTTTACTCGTTCCATCATCTTCTAACTACTTTTAGATTTAGTTGAATTTATTAACATGTTTCCTATAATTCTTTCATGCTTTCATCTTTTGTCGTAATGTGCAAATACTTATCCTACCTTCGTTCCGTTTTTCCTATTTTGCAGTTTCTTAGCTTAATAAAATTACGGCAATTTTCTTATTTATCTGGTTCTTTCTTTACTATTTACTTCTACTTTCAGTATTTAATAAGTATAATCGGTCTTATTTTTTCTTTTTCTTTGGTTTTATTATCGCTTCTTCTTCTTCTTCTTCTTCTTCTTCTTCTTCTTCTTCTTCTTCTTCTTCTTCTTCTTCTTCTTCTTCTTCTTCTTCTTCTTCTTCGCTCTTTCCCCTTCCGCTTCGTCTCTTTTTCCTTATCTTCTTCTGCTATTGGTGATTGTTCTGCCAGTTTGGTGATTTCTCTCTCTCTCTCTCGGTTGTTACCACCCATCAAGGGTCTTCACCGACTCAACAATCTTCCTCCATTCTGTTCTGTTTTTAGCAATTCTTCTCCAATTTTGTACGTTTAATTCTTGGATATCCCGAAACACATTGTCTACCCATCTTGTTCGTGGTCTCCCTTTTGGTCGTGTTATTGTTGGTACGCTATTGAATACTCTCTGGGTTGTGCTGTTGGGTGCCATTCTTATTACATGTCCTATCCATTGAATTCGCGTGCGTTTGACAACGTTTACTACGTCTGGCTCACCGTAGAGTCTTCTTATTTCTTCGTTGTGTCTCCGTCGCCACTCTCCTCCGTCTTTAACTGCTCCAAAAATCCTTCGTAGAATTTTCCTTTCAAATATTCTTAGTCGTTGTTCCTCCTTTTTTACTAACGTCCATGATTCACAGCCGTATGTTAATATGGGTCTTATTATTGTCTTGTATAGTTTAATTTTTGTTTTCTTGGATATTAACTTTGACTTGAAAATATCGTTCATGGCGAAGAAGGCCCTGTTGGCCGTGAATGTTCTGGCTTTAATTTCTTCAGTTATTTCATTAGTTTCGTTGATTATTGTACCTAGGTATTTGAAGTTTTTTCCCCTCTCTATTCCTATGTTCCTGGTTACTTGTTCTTCTTGTTCTGTCTGTCTCGATATTCTTAGGTACTTTGTTTTCCCTTGGTTTATTGTAAGTCCTACCTCTTTTGAGTTCTCTCTTAGTACTCTATACGCTTCCATTGCGTCTCTTCCGTTAGTGCACATTATCGCTATGTCATCCGCGTACGCGAGCATTTGGCTTGGGTTTCTAAAGAGGTAGTTATCACTTTGTATAGGGTTTTTCTTTATGACTGTGTCTAAGACCATGTTAAATAGTATGGGCGACAGAGCATCCCCTTGTCTTAATCCCACGTTGCTATTAATGGGTTGTGTTTCCTCTCCGTCTACTCGTATCTTATATTGGACATCTTTAATGGTCAGTAAGGTAAGTTTTTTTAATTTCTGTGGGATTTCGAAAGTTTCAAGCGCTCGCTTTACTGCTTGATGTCTTACGCTGTCATATGCTTGTTTGTAGTCTATGAAGATGTTATGCATGTCTATTCCGTACTCCCTTGCTTTTTCAGCTATTTGTCTTATGCTAAAGATCTGGTCTGACGTGGACCTTCCTTTCCTGAAGCCGGTTTGATAATCCCCTATTCTGCTTTCCACATACGGTTTTATTCTTTCCAGGATTATGTGTGATAGGATCTTGTATACCGTGTTGAGAAGGCAAATTCCTCTGTAGTTGGAGCATACTGCCTTGTCTCCCTTTTTATGTATGGGGCATAGTATTCCTGTATTCCATGCTTTTGGCATCTCTTCCTTCTTCCATATTCTTTGGATTAGCTGGTGTATCTTTTCCCCCAGCTTCTCTCCCCCTGATTTTAGTAGTTCCGTTGGGATTTTATCTTCTCCTGGCGCTTTGTGCATCTTCATTTTTCGGATGGTGTCCTTGATTTCGTCATACGATGGTTCTGGTTGCGGTGCTTCTTCATTTCCATTCCTTTTTGCATTTTCGTCCTCTTGTTCGTTTTCTACTTCCTCCATGTCTGTGTTCAATAGGTTCGTAAAATATTCTCTCCATCTATCTGCTACATCGTTTTTGTTTACTATCATTTCCCCCTTTTTATTTTTGCACATGCTTGTTCTGGGCTGATATCCTCTTCTAAAGTGTCTTATTTCGTTATGTGCTTTCCTTGTTTCATTTCCTCCTATCTTTTCTTCTATTTCAGTTAGTCTTTGTTCAAGCAGTTCTCGCTTTTTCCTTTTAAGCACTGTTCTAGCTTGTTTCCTGGCTTCCTCAAAGTTTGCTTTGGCTTGTCTTGTGTTTTGGTGATTTGCAGACTTTTATTGTTATCTTACACACTTCTTACACATTATTTGTTTATCATTCTGTATTTCCTCGCGTTTCTTCTTTTGTTTGTAAACTTTTTCTTATTTTTTTCCATAAAATGTTTTATACACGTGGAAAATATTTTCTTAATTTCTGATTATTTTCTATTACCTTCGCTGTTTCTTAGAGCCATCAGCTTGTCTGATTCCTTTCTCATGTACTTAGTTTTCCATATAGGTTGATCGTTTCTGTGCTATCATTTTCGTTACACTAGAACTTGATATCTTATACCATATTCTTAGTTTGCTTGGCTGCTATTTTTCTAATCTTGCGCCCTTTTGAATTATCCTCTCTCCTCCTTGTAATTCTGATTGTTTTCCTTGCGTCCTTCCAATATTTTTCCATGCTCGTTATTTCTCTTCTTTTTGTTCTTTTGTTTCTTCTTTCATTTGTTTTAAGCCTAATTCTATCACATTCGTGGTCCAAATATTATAATTTCAACCCTAACGAACAAGTTCTTATCACAGCCTTTAAAAAAGCTTTCAAAGCTTCAGCGAACGCTGGTAAAAGCAAGAAAAAAACCATTAAAGTACATAACAACGTTGACCCATATTTACAATTTCATTATATTGGCTGTTTTCGTACTTGAAGAGTAAAATTAAATTTCTCAGAGGAAGTCTCGGTCGGTAGTTTTTTTATTTTTTATTATTAGAATGCTTTCAATTAGCTTTTGAGAAAAACCGTACGGTTTTTCAAACTAGCCTTCTGGGAATTTTACTGTGAAAGAAATGAATGTTACAAAGCCAACTATAATATTATGAAAAACAAGTTTGCAGGGTGGGATTTTCAAGCTTCTTTGTTTTAATTTTTACATCGGGGGTAAATAAGAAACTCTAACGGATAGAAATATAGTAACATTTTCGTAGGATTTGAATCATGGTGGTTTTAAACGAAGGAACCTTAGGATTTCTAAAAGTCACTATTTTAGTCGAACACAACAAAAAAACACGTTGTTTATTCGTAACATTTCCAATAACAGTGTACTATATTACAAATATGAAAATGAATTCCTAAACACGGGACCGTATTAAAACATTAGAGGCGTCTAGACTTTTCTATAAATATTTAAAAATCTTCGTTCAGCTCCTTATAAATGTTTAATGGATTACGCCACTGCTTGTGTTTAATTTTACGTAGAATTTTGTAAACGCCTGGTACTCTATGGTAGATTGACCACACGATAAAAATTAATTATAATTACTATTATCAACGATTCTGACAATTTCGGAAGATTTTTTTAATTACTTTGGGAAACTTACTCTCTGTACTAATTCTGAACTGTTTTCATAAATTTGTTTTGGTCTCCGTCTTGTACGTGTACGTACCACTTTTTTAAAAGTTTAATTAAAGTCGTTACATAAATATGTGTTTAATTTTAGGACAATTTTTACTGGCAATTCAGTAAATTGTTCCTGTTCTAGGCTAGAAAATTAATGTTCTAGCATGGAACAAAATTTTTCTAAAAGATTTAATGAATATTCAAAAAACATGGAAATTCCAAATTTACGTTCTAAATTAATTAATTTCTTTTTCTAATTTGTTGCATGTCTTAAATTCTCACAACGTTTCCGCTCTCTCAAATCAGCAGAAGCACGAATCTTTCGTTTTACTGGTTTCATTTCTAAGTGTTTTTTTTGTTTAATCGCCGAGTTTGACCGCTTGTCTCCGGTATTTTGCTCTAAAATTATTTATGTAATTTGTGGTTTAATAACATACAGCCATTATGTAATTTCGAAAATAATTACCGAACATTATCTGCGGCTGTAACTTCAACCGCGTAAGAATTTCAGTTACCTAAAGTTTCAGAATTTTGCAAGCCAAAGTAATATATGCAATTTGTGCGATTTTTCAGAAGATTTTTGAGTTTATAGCAGTTGAAGCTTATTTTGCTTTTCGTTTTTTGTTTTTTCCTTTATTATTATCACTTCTGCCTTAAAATACCTCGAGTTGACTTAGAATACGTGTTTCTAAATGCCTAAACAACCTCAGCCTCAGAATTTTCAATGTTATTATTCTTTGTCAACTTCTTCGTGTGTTTTCAACGTCGTTACCTCCTCCTTCTTCGATATCTTCTTATTCTTTCTCTTCTTCTTCATTTTCTGCATCATCATTTTGTTCTTTTAAGGACCTCCAAAAATATTAAAACCAAATACAGAAATCGGCAACTAAGTTGTCATTCTTAGTAGCAGCTTCCTTGTTGGTGGTTTTCAGCCTTCTTCAGTGTTTTATTTTGTTTTCTTTTTCTTTATCTTTTTCTTTTTCTTCTTTCTTGTTCAGTTGTTAAAACCGACTCATGAGTTTGTAAATCAAACTAGGGTATCTTCTGTTTCTGCGTTGTTTCGTTTTCTGTTTCGATGCCACGATTGTTTTTTACGTTTCTGTTTCTATATTCATTTGTTTTTAGGCGTTTCCATTTACTTCCCTGTCTTTTTCAAACATTTTTAATTTAAATTTTCCATCGATTTCTGAACGTGTTGCTTTTGTATTTTGTTTAATTCTTTGTTTAGGGTTTTCGCGTCAACTATGAAAGTGAGATTCTGACAAATATTTTTTAAAAAGTCAGAAAACTAGGAGTTTTTCTTGGTTGTTTTGGTCGGAGGCGCATTCTCATTTCCTGGAATTTCAAAAACTGATAAAATTTTATAAGCAAAGCCTTTCTCGTGGTTTAGTTTTAAAATTTAGTGTTCCACCAAAGGGTTTTATGCATAGTAATGCTGCACTACGAAAAACTTTATTGATATGTCATACTTTTATGTCTTTTTTTTTCTTTTCTCGCTTATTTTGTTTTTGCTAATTATTTTTATGCTTTCTCAATATTTTCTTATATACAATTTAGTTTATGGGCATAATAGGTACTGGGTACCTCTGCCCTACTCTGTAATAAATAATAATAATAAATAATAATAAAGCCTGAACAAAGAATAAGTCTCGTTTCAAATTCAGGAAGCCTAATAGCCTAAATGACACAGTCTTTTGTTTTTCGTTTCTTCTCAATTTGTTTTCATTTGTTGAAGAACAGCTCTCACTTTTTTTCCATATATTTTACATTTAATTGTTTTACTAAGAAGTTGAGGGGATAAGGGCTGGCGGCAACAACATACGGCAACCCAAATGAGAACCCCACCTGCCCGCGGTACCCCCTGCTAGATAAGCATAAGCGGTACATAAGCGTACATTTGTACGAAGGAACTGTCGCTGAAGGTACATACCAGTTGTTTCCGACTGGGGCAACCCCATAATCAAGCTTCTTACAAGGGATTCTTGCAATCTCTAACAGTAAACGCCGGACGTATCCTACGATGAAGACCTTTGGCGCGAAACTCAGGACACGAATTGAATTCTGGAATATACTCACCATGATGGAAATCTTGGCACAAGTCACTAAAGAAATGAGAAATTATAATTTGGAAATTTTTGGCTTCAGCGAATCAGGCTGGAACAGATGCGGCGAATTCGCGATAATTACCCGCGAAACTCTATCCTTCTCTGGGAAGGTTTTAACTGAAAACCATGAAGGAGGAATAGGATTGCTGTTAAGTATAATAGCGAAGAAGAGTCTACCAGCATGAAAATCAGTCTTCTTCTTCTTCCTCTAACTTTTAAAGTGGGCTATCAGCCTGTTTTTTGCCATATTATTGGATGGTGTCACTCCATCGTTTCTTGGGCCTGCCAATACTTCGTCTTCCCTCAGGTTGGGCATCTCGTGCAATTCGTACTACTCTATTCTCGTCCATTCTTTCAATATGTGCCTTCCATTCGTTTCTTCTGTATGAAACCCAGTCGCTGATGTTTTCGACTTTACATATTTCCCTTATGTTTGTATTTCTTACTCTGTCGTATCTCGTTTTTCCTGCTATTCTTCGTAATATATTCATTTCTGTGACTTCCATCTGTTGTTTACTTTTGGCTGTTTGTGCAAAATAAGCTCCTTTTTTACAAAACAATCTTGAAGCCGGTATGGACATACGGTGTAGAGCTGTGGGGCACAGCCAGTAAGAGCAATTTGGAAATACTACAACCATTCCAAATTAAAGTGATTCGTTGTACACTTGGTAATACAACAAGACATTCCCATACCAACAGTTCAAGAAGTGATTACAAATTTTAGTGAAAGATATCAAAATAGACTAAGTGCTCACACAAATGACCTTATAGTGAATTTACTTGACCAGCAATACGCGAAAAGACTTAAACGTTATGATCAGACTGCGGAACTTCAGGCATTTGCCTTTTTTTATTCCTTATACAATAGCTTTCTAGGATCAAATTATAAACACTTTTTATGTTATTACTAATCATATGAAGGCAGTTTTATAACGCCTATACGTGCCTATTTACACAAAAATGTCCTTTTTACCGTTAAAGAGCCTAAAACATGCCTTTTTCCACAAAATTTAGTAAAACATAAACTTAGTTTCAGGATTTCTGCAAAAATTGGAAAATAAATTCAGCACATTTAAATATTCAAACCAGAAACTCATTTTCGATGCATTAATATGGTCATTTTTCCAAGAAACAAATTAGTAAAAGGTATTAGCTGCATGTTACACAAGTAGATGTCCAGTACGAAGTCAACCCTAAATAAGTCTCTTAAGTATTTACAATAACAGTTCTAAAAAATGCAACTTACAGCGCGTATGAAATTTAGATGTGGAGCGGTCATTTTCAGCATTTAAATTAGTTTTAAATGAAAAACGTATGCAGTTTGAAATAAAAAATTTAGAAATGGTTTTAATTGTTTATTGTGAAGCCAATTATAATTGTTAATTAATTAGCTACATATTTAGCCTTATTTAATAGTTACTAGTATAGGTACTAGTTATTTTGTACTGTATATCTCGTTAATAAACAATATACAGTGTTTTTTTTTTAATTTCTTCTGAGATATAGTTTAATCTGTTAAAGACTATTTAATACTGATTAGTGCCTATTTTAAATTTAATTGGGCCTTTTTTAAGCGCTGTAACTGTACGAACCCCAGGTGTGTCACCCTTTACAGTTTTTCGCTGTGATCGTCTAGTTTTTCACTAAGATTTCCTGCACCCTCAACCCTTATTGGTTAAGTGAAAATCTTACCCTTTACTTAAATAACTGACTATGTAGTCAGAGGGCCCTTAATGTTGTTGTGGTTCGTTGATCTAGAGTAGCTCACCTTATAAAACAAGAAATAAATACTCCACCAAGTTTAATACATATATATTATAAAGTCAGATTTATGTACAAATATTTACAAATACAGTAAATAAGTAAGCATAGTGTCATGAACATCAGACTAGGCAAGTTAATTAAGGGCAGTGGCGTGAATAATTACCATACTTTTGTTTTATGACTTTGATGTACTTCAGGTGGCCTGAGTGCGTGGTTGATCACAAGAAATTATAGTGGAAGTCGGTGCGTCTGTCAAATATGCGATTCAAGATCGATCTTTTATGTGATTGATATTAAAATCAATCTTAAGCGGCCGGAGCCAAGTGTGGTTTATAACCAATCTTTTGACGAGGGTGTAATTGCCCTCTAACGAGTGCGTGCGCTATGCAAGACTCTTGATTAGTACATGAGAAAACGTTGCCTCTCATGTACGAGAATATACGAGATACTAGGTATCCTCGTACATTGTAAATGTTCAGGGATGTTTCACCCTATCGTTGATTGAGAATATGCCCAAGACATATCTCAGTAGTCAGAATTGTCGTTTTATTGTAATTAATTGTGATCAGTACTTACACCAGGACAACCTTCAGTAAATTTTGATAAAGTTTAATCTTGAATACGTCAAATATCTCAAAACTGCTAACTTTTCGGTTAATGTGGATTACTCAGGGCGGCCCCTCAATTGGAAGTACGGCACCGCGGTGTACGTAGTACGAAGAATTTCTACAGGTTACTGCAAAACAACTAAGTGCAATGCAACCAACTGTATACTTTACGTTTACAGTAATTAGATACACTAATTAGCGTACTAGTCGAAATTCCAGACCACTATACAGCGTGTAACTGAATAATGGAGACTGGTCCTTTGATAAGATTTTCTTGTATATTTATACTAAAAATTCTCATGTAGCGGGGCGTGTGTTAGATGTTCTCACGAGTGTTTTCATAAATAGCTTGGTTTCCAAATGTTCACATGCGACCCTTGCTCTCTAATATCATAAATTTCATTGCCCTGGAATATTTTTAATTACTCAGAAATTTGACACCTTTAGCAGACCACTTGCGGGTCCCCTTGTTTACATATATGCGGCGCTAATTTGCCAAAAGGAACGTGATTTTACGACGAAGATTTATGGTATTCTGTTAGTAGTTTACACATGAAATCTATACTTTCAGCCACATTCTTGCCCCTAAGGAACGCCCCTAGCGTCACGCTTTAAATAAAAGCAATTACATTAAAATATGATCCCTGAAAAATAGAAAATTAAATTTATAAACACGCAGGTGGCTATTACAGCGCCTAAATCGTATTTTTTTAGTGCCTAAACTTCCGCAGTCTGGTTATGATCCACTAGAATTACCAACTAGATTCAACTAAACTGATCATTCACACAAAACTTAAATTAAGTGAAGACAATTAGTGTATAACTGACCTATGGTCTGTCAAACAATTTGTAAATAATGGAAAGGGAGCCGTCGGTGGGCAGTTCTCTTGCATGTTAATATTGTTAATCCTCTTTGTTATTAAATTTACTGAATGTCTATGCAAGACAGACTGTAAATAGTTCATGAAAAAAAATCCATTACCTGTTCTATAGGTTTGTCATATGCTACTAGTTTACATCTCACCGGTTCTTGTGAGATCGTCGTTGATTTTGTTTTTGGTAGGTACCGATATGTTCAAATTGAATTTTTTGCAAGTATTGAAAAAGAGATGCAGCATTCTCTGCAGCTGAACCTCGTTGTCTGATGCTAATACTACATCGTCTGCATAGCTTATTATGTTTATTTTTTGTGCCCATTTGAAATCCCTGGGTTTGTTTTACGACTTTTATGATTTCGTCCATTACAACATTAAACAATAATCGGCTCAATGAGTCACCCTGTCTTATACCTTTTTGTGCCTGTATGGCTTCCGTTAATTTATTGTTGTTATATTTAATGTTCATTGTGTTATCTGTATATATGTTTTTGGTACTTGCCTTTCGTATAGTATATTTATAACGTCGATTAATTGGATATTATCAAAGGCCTTATCTATGAGTGGGTCGATGAAACGCATATAAGCGGTTTTATTGAATTCCAGGGCTTTTCCCTTATTTGTTGTATTACAAACACTGCGTCGTTAGATGATCGCCCGCTGCGGAAACCTTTTTGTTCGTCTTGCCATTCTAATATGTCATTTAATTTGTTTGTTATAGGTAATTATTTTTGTTAGTTTTAGGCTTGTGTTAAGTAAGTTTATTCCTCGATAGTTTTCGGGTTTCATCTTATCGCCTTTCTTAAACATTGGGATTAATATGCTGTTCTTCCATTCATGAGGTATTTCTTGGTATGGAAACTAGTCAATGACAGAATTTTAACAGCGCAATACTACACAGTACACACATATTAGAAGAAGTCAAAAGAAACAACCATTGATGACGAGAAGGACACCTTTTAGATTTTGTTGATAGATACCTTAAAACACGTAAAGAAAGGAGACATTATTATTTTAATGGGTGACGTTAACGCCAAAGTAGGCAGCGACAATGCAAATATTGAATCAGTCATGGTGAAGCACGATTTGGTAGAGATGAACAGTGATGGAGAACTCTTTGTCGAGTTATGCACAAATTGGAGGAAACACTTTTTCCCGAAAAGCCAATACCTAAAGCAACTCGGATGTCGCTGGATCGCCTTACCACGAATCAAATCGGCCACATAACTGTCAGCAGAAAATGGAGACGCTCCCTATTAGACGTCCGCGGCCGAAGAGGCACTGGCGCAGCAAGCGATCGCTAATTCCTAGTTGCAGTAAAACTGAGGGTGGGTTGCACAAACATGATTAACAGCTTGGTTAAATTAACCATTCGTCAAAGTGAACAAAATCGACACAAAATTCTAATACATATGGCAAATAATCGTTGGTAAACAAAAAATGATGCTCTTTTGTCAACTTTGATCATTCGTTAATTTAACAAAAATAAACACGGAAGAAATGCTGAAACGTTGTCAAGCCTCGGGAATTGCATCAATAGGAAAACTGAATCGTTGCGAATAAATGACGAGAATCGACAAGAAAGCTGGAAGAAAATAGAAGATGCTATCCTAAAAGCAAGTTTGGAAAAATTAAGGAAAGAATTGATCACTCAAGACACCTGAAATGGGATAGAACACAGACAACATATCAAAGGACTAAATCGCAAATCGGAAGAGCACAAATCTAAACTGAGAAATGCTTATAAAGATGCAAATATCGACGTGCTCGGTGCGACAAACGTAAATGGGTAGAAGAACTGACTCAAGAAGCATATTAAGCTGCAGCAGAATTGAGAAAAACAGAGAGCTCTACAAAATAACAAAGCAACTAGTAAACAAAAATTCCGTACATGGCTACCCAATTGCCAAAGACTGAAACGGCGATAAATTATATACAAAAGAAGAGCAATTAAACAGATGGCAAGAGTACTTTACGGAAATACTTAATCCGCCAACAGAAAATAACGAAGAAGAAGAAGAAGAAGAAATCAAACAGCAGCAACAAAAGCAGCTACTCCCAGGGATTAGGATAAACATAGCACCACCCACCAAACGCGAAATCAGGAAATCCATAATTTATTGTTGCCCCTAGGTATTTGAACTCATTTACTCTGTTTATCTCTTTATCTTCTATGTGCAACTTCACTTTGAAGGCCTCCACGCCCTATAGTCAGTACTTTTGTTTTATTTTTATTTATAGTGAGCCCAGTCGATTTGCTAGCTTATTCAGCTTGCCTAAATATTTCAGTTATATCTTTTTCTCGTCTTCCCATTAAAACGACATCATCCGCATAGGCAAGCTATCTGGGCGCTTTTGTTATATATTGTACCTCCAGGGCTGATTTGTAATTTCCTAATAATTCCTTTCCTCCTAATGCCAGATTCAACAAAATTGGTGACAATAAATATGTCCCCTTGTCTCGCACCATCGTTAATTTTAAAATACCTTTCAATTATGGCCACTAAATTCGACGTATTACAAAAAATAGATTTTGACGAAATTTTGAAAGAGTTTACTGCCAAAACGTAAGGAAAGTAAATCTTTGAACTTTTATGTTTTTTTTTGTAAATTGCCTAATACCTACTCAATAAAATCTTATTCGTTCTAGTTCTATATATTACTTTACTTTTATTTGGACTGCAGTTGGTATGTTTCATGTACCTGGCAGGTACGGTTAAAATACTTGGACTGCAGTTCGACATTTTTAAACATTCGGACTGCAGTTTACCTGTCCCCTATCAAATTGTTTGTTGATAAAATTAAAACCGCATTGGGAGACAATTTGCGAGGGGGCCCCGAGATTTCGTTGGCCTAGGGGCCTTCATATGATTTAATCCGGCATAGCCTCAACCTGAGACAAATGATAGAATATAATATACCCGCAATATTCTGTTTTTTAGACTATTCCAAGGCCTTTGGCAACGTACTATAAAGGATACTAAAAGAAATGTTAGTACAAATCTAATAAGAACACTGTACTGTAACTGTACGAACCCCAGGTGTGTTACCCTTTACAGTTTTTCGCTGTGATCGTCTAGTTTTTCACTAAGATTTCCTTTACCCTCAACCCTTATTGGTTAAGTGAAGATCTTACCCTTTACTTACATAACTGACTATTTAGTCAGAGGACCCTTAATGTTATTGTGATTCGTTGATCTAGAGTAGCTCACCTTATAAAACAAGAAATAAATACTCCACCAAGTTTAATACATATATTATAAAGTCATATTTATGTACAGGTATTTACATAATACAGTAAATAAATAAGCATAGTGTATGAACATCAGACTAGGCAAGTTAATTATGGGAAGTGGCGTGAATAATTATCATACTTTTGTTTTATGACTGTGATGTACTTAATGTGGCCTGTGTGCGTGGTTTGATCACAAGAAATTATGCTGGAAGTCGCAGCGTCAGTCAGATATGCGATACAAGATCGATCTTTTAAGAGATTGATATAAAAATCAATCTTAAGCGGCCGGAGCCAAATGTGGTATTACAACCAATCTTTTTGACGAGGGTGCAATTTCCCTCCAATTGACGAGTATATGCGCTCTGCATAACTCGTAATTAGTACCTGTGTAAGCGTTGCCTCTCATGTACGAGAATGCACGAGGCACTAGGTGCCCTCGCACATTGTAAGGGATGTTTCACCCTATCGTTGATTGAGAATATGCCCAAGACAGTCAGTAGTCAAAATGGTCGTTTTGTTGTAATTAATTGTGATCAGCACTGACACCAGGGCAACCATAAGGTAATTTTGATAAAGTCTAATCTTGAATAGTACGTAAAATACAGTAAACCTGCTAACTTTTGCATTGTGGTTAATTTGGATTTCGCAGGGAGACCCCCCAATTGGAATTACGGTATTTTAACTCTTTTTCATCAATACACGTATCCGGAAAGCAATGCTTTACCGCGGTACGTAATATAAAGAATTTCTACCAGTTATTAGATACACTAATTAGCGTACTAATCGAAATTCGATACGGCTATACAGATAGACTGAATAACCAAGACTGGCTGCTTTGGTAAAATTTGAACTCCTATTTAGACTGAGAAATCCGCGTGCAGTCCCCGCGGTGATTAAACGTACTCACGGTTTTGCCTAAATAAATTGGTATCAAAATGTTCCCATGAGTGACCCTTGCTCTCCAAAACTAATAAATTCCATGGTTGAGTTAAAATCCTAATGCTTCGATATATTTTAAATTTCTTTGAAAGTTGATACTTTAGTAGAATACGTGTTTAGGCGGCGAACTAATTTGCAAAAGGGACGTGATTTTACGCCAAGGATTTATAATATTTCTGTTATTAGTTTAGAAATGAAATTAACTTTCTGCCACATTCTTGGCGCCCCTAGCGTTGTGCTTTGAATAAAATAATTACATTGAAATATCTGAAAAATAAAAAAATTAAAATTATATTCGCGCAAGTGGTCATCACAGTACCTTAACAATACTCCTTATATTCGCATAGAAAGCGAAATCTCAAAATCGTTCAAAGTGTCAAAGGGAGTTAGTCAGGGATGTATCCTCTCGCCTCTGCTATTTAACGTTTCCGGATCATCAGAAAGTCAACTGAAGACTGGAATGGCGGAGTACTGATAGGAGGAAAAAGAATATCGAATCTCAGCTACGCTGATGATACGACGCTGCTAGCCAGCTCTGAGGAAAAAATGGCTGAACTCCTTAAACGAATTGGGATGATGTACAGCTCAGAGTCAGGATAAAAGTTGTAGACAAACGAAATACCTTACCTCTGTAATTTCCAACAGTCCAAGATATAAAAAGAAAAAATGAGTTAATATATCTAGGAACCAGTATTTCCAATAAAGTTGGCTTGGAAACGAGAAATAAAAACAAGAATAGGTATGGCCAAGAATGTCCTAGCAAACCTAACAAACGTATGGAAACCACCATATTAGAAATTCCTGATAGCCACCTACGGTTCAGAGTCGTGAACCCTAAAAGCAGCATGCCGAAGAAGAATCGAAGCATTATCTTGTTACAGAAAAATGCTACGAATATCCTAGACAGCACGTAAAACAAACATCTTGATCCTAAGAGAATTAAATAGACGGAAGCGGGCGTCTTCTAACATCTATCCAAAGGCAAATTTTAAAGTTCTTCGGCCACATAATCAGACAAGACGGCATCGAAAATCTAGTGATACGGGAAAAAGTCGACGACAAAAGAACAATAGGACGATCGCCATTAAGATTCATCGACCAACTGAAGAATTTAACAAATCTGTCAACATCAGAAATCATGAGGACAGTAGAAGACCGCAATGCATGGCGTAACCTAGCAACATAACAGGTCACGAAGTTCGGAAACGAACAAACGAGGAAGAAGAATAATTAAGTAGGCATATACCGTATATACCTCTATAATTATTGCAATTTAATTTGCCGTCCTTCTTGTGGATAGAGCAGATTATATGAACTTTCCACTCTCTTCTTTCCCCCAAATTGTAACGAAAATAGTTTACCTTTATTTTTAATAATGCAAATCTTTTCTTGTATCTCTGATTTAATAGTTGTATTGGAAACTGAATGGCAGTTACGTGGAAGTCTGTTCTTGTTATTTGACAATGTTTCTTTTCCCACTTTTTTGTGTACTTTTAAATTTTGTCATTGTTTTTTTATCTGTACTGTTATTTTATACATTTTTTAGCTATTAAGAAATCTGTTTTTAATTTTTATCATTAACTAATAAACTAACTATTAATAAATAAATAGGTACATAAATAAATCATCGTCCGAGTGACCAAGTGGTTAAGGCATTCAACTACAGCACGGACGGTATCGGGGTCAAACCCGAGTCGGTTGGTCGGTGGGTGGCCTACCCAGTCACTGAAAATAATTGGGAACCGAAATACAAGTGGGGAAATAGGCAAGATAAGCGGTTGTTGATGGTACACCACATCACCCCCTTTACGTATAAAAAAACGACTTAAGAGCTCTTAACCCTCAATGCTGCCAGCCACATTCCCTCGTTTGTGTCAACATCTTTACTTTTACATAAATAAATCAATAAACGAATGAACCAAAAATAACTGAATAAATAAATATTCGAACTAATAAAAAAACAAAGAACGAATAAATGAATAAATAAATAGTTCAATAAAAAAGCAGACGTTCTACAAAAAAAAGGTTTTCTCGCCTTTTGGGCGATCACCGTTCCATTTCCTGGGATTTAAAGAAAAGGTTCGAATTTCATAAATAACAAAATGAGGTAAACGCACCCAATAAATAAAATATTCCTGGGTGATTAATCGGGTAACGATTATAAACAGCTTAACCCGTATTGAAAATTATACCAAGGCATCAGGTAAACAACACTTTGCCCCAAAGAAAATAAAAAACGTACGCTCTTGGTTTAAAGTTTGTATACGTATTTAACTACGCAGGAAATAAGAAGATTCAAAGTGAAATTTCTTAATTTTTTTTGAGGAAGGCAATTGTATTTTACAAAAAAACCAAGCATTGTCTTATAAAACAGTAAAAAAACGAAAAACATTCTTCCTTGTTTGCTTCAAATGATTAAAATTAATGCAAATATATGCAAAATTAATTCAAAACAACTTCAAGGATAGTCCCAAGGGAGCATCTACAAAGCTTGGGGAAATTTGTGAGGTCCCTTTTTTAAAATTTGGAAATTAAAAAACTCCCCGAAAGTTCAGATTTTGTTGGTGCATTTTTGTGGTAATAAATAAAAAGACATCTCTTCGACATTTATGCCATCAAAACTATGCCACCGAAGATATTTCCAAAGAGGGGAAACTAATACGCGATGACGTCATACTCGACTACCGCACCGTTATAAGAATAATTAAACAGCTTCGTAATTTCACTGAAAAACAGTTTGTTTTGAAAACAAAAAATAAAAGTGCGATTCGAAATATATCATTCGGACTTGAGATGCCAAATTCTATCTGGCATTTGACGTCACAACGATCCAGACAAGAATTGATCTACATAATGTGCGATCAAGGGACCCACAAATAATAAGGTCAAAAACCTACTTATTTACGAACGAATAAACTTTTTGCGTTTGATACTAAAAAATGTGCGATATTTTTAACGCACGTATTTTTACTCGTAAATACGTTCTTAAAAAATACCGAACTTTTCACTTCCACGTGCGTATGTTTCGTGTTAGTTTCTCCGAATTTGGAGATTAAAACTAATTAACCTTAGCATTTATTCGTTTTTTATTTTATAAAACACCCTGTATTAAGTTGAGGTGTTGTAGGTGTACGTCTTCAAAGGTGATTAGATAAATATTTGCGCGGATTAGTTCGAGTAAACGCTTATAAAATATTTATTTTAGTTCCAATTTTATTTAGTCTACTTAAATTCTTTAACACAAATTATGTTCTGTTCTAAACAAACCTGGCTAATGAAAAACAACCGAAATGGTGAGGAAAGAGAATTTGCACACTTTTTAAAACAGTGAGTTGGTCAAGTGCAAACAATCCCTAATTAAACGATCGATCCACTCAACTGAAATTTTGTTTAGTTTTTAACTTTCCATACTTAGATCACATTTAAGGACCTTTTATGTTAAAATATTTTACGAAAACTAACATGAATTTTATTTCCTGAAATAATAAAAAATACAAAGAAACCCCAGTTTGGAAATCCCAAGCTCAAAACAAAAAGGAAATTTTAAAAACAGTTTTTTAGGTTTTAGAAGTGAAAACAAGGAAAACTCGTTGAGCTTTAAAAATTTTGCTTAACAGCAGATTTGTAAACGAAACTTAAGAAATACACATACGTAAAATCCAACCAGGCTTTGTTTTAGAATATAGAATATAGAATGAACAGAACCCTAAACAAACAGAATATTAAAAATGTACGCATCCGTTTTCCAAAAATACGTAAGTTTCGGTTTTCTGCCAACACCTTTACCTTTAGTTTATATTACTAAAGAATTTCAATGTCGTAGCGTCTGGTTTTCAATGTGTTAGTTTTTCGAACAAATATACAACATTTTGTAGACTTTGCAAACTCCAAGGCTTAGAAATTCTTTAAATTTGTAAGAATTTTCAGTTTTAAAAGTTTAAGAAATCCTTTGAAACGTAGGACACCTTTGATAAATTTCAACCTCAAAAACATTTGGTAAATCTTCAGAAACTCTTCGGCCTCTGACTTTTCGAAAGTTAATTACGTTTGCGTCTTACTGTCTTTTTGCAACTCCCAAGAATAATTTTCATAGTTCCAGTCTTGATTTTCAGGAACTTCTGAAATTTTAAAGCGTTCTAAAAGTTCCTAAACTCACTCGCCTCTAATTTTTTTAAAATCAATTACATTTGCATCTTTTTTTGATTCTCGATATTTTGATGAATTTTACAGCCTTTGAGGTTCGGAAATTTTTTGAATTTCTATAAATTTGCAGTCTTTATTTTCAAGAATTTCTGGATTTTTAAAGCGGTCTTCTGCCTTCAAAAATCAATTATGTTTGCGGAATTTTGATCAATTTTGAAACCCCCAAGCTTTGGAAATTCTTTGAATGTCTATGAATTTACAGTCTTGATTTCCAGGAACTTTTTGCAAACTCTCTCGCCTCTAAATTTTCAAAAATCAATTAAATATATTTGCGTCTTTCTTGGTTCCCGAAATTTTAACAAATTTTGTAATTTCCAAGATTCGAAAATTCTTTGAATTTATATAAATTTGTAGTCTTGATTTTTAAAAACTTTCCAGAAGGTGGGTATTTTTAATTCATCTTGAAAATTGTTACACTCTTCTGACTTTAAATTTTCGAAAATCATTTGTTTGCATCTTTCTGGCTTCTTTGAATTTTTCTGTTTTGCAACCTTGAATGCATGGAAATCCTTTGAATTTCTATGAATTTTCAGGAACTTTTCAAAACGTCTGGTTTTTTAAAGCGCGTTGAAAATTCTCAAACTCTTCCCCTCTGAATTTTCGAATGACAATTTACGTTTGCGTCCTTTTGAGTTCTTGAAATTCGGAAGACCTCGTAGATTTGAAAATTCGATAAATTTTTAAGAATCTCCAGTCTTGATTTTCAAAAACATTTCGAAAAATCTGTATTCTTAATGCGTTTTGAAAATTCTCAAACTCTTCTGCCTTCAAATTTTGCAAAATCATTTGTTTGTGTCTTTCTGGCTTCTTGGAATTTTTCTGTTTTGCAACCTTCAATATATGGAAATCCTCTGAATTTTTATGAATTTTCAGGAACTTTTCAAAACGTCTGGATTTTTAAAACGCTTTGAAAATTCTCAAACTCTTCCCCTCTGAATTTTCGAAAAGCAATTTAGGTACGTTTGCGTCCTTTTGAGTCCTTGAAATTCTCCAGTCTTGATTTTCAAAAACATTTTGAAAAATCAGTATTCTTAATGCGTTGTGAAAATTCTCAAACTCTTCTGCCTTCACATTTTCGAAAATCATTTGTTTACGTCTTTCTGGCTTCTTGGAATTTTTCTGGTTTTGTAACTTTCAATACATGGAAATCCTTTGAATTTCTATGAATTTTCTGTCTTGACTTTGAGAAACTTTTCAAAACGACTGGGTTTCTAAAGCAATTTGAAAATTCTCAAATTCTCCCCTCTGAATTTTCGAAGAACAGTTTGCGGCCTTTTCAAAATTCGGAAGATCTCGGAGGTTTGGAAATTTTATGAATTTTTAAGAATTCCCATTTTTGGTTGTCAAACGCTTTTCGGAAGGTCTGTATTTTTAATGCGTTTTGAAAATTTTCAAACATTTCTGCCTTCAAATTTTCGAAAATCATTAGTTTGCGTCTTTCTGGCTTCTTGGAATTTTTCTGTTTTGCAACCTTCAATGCATGGAAATCCTTTAAATTTCTATGAATTTTCAGTCTTGAGACTCTGAGAAACTTTTTGAAATGACTGGATTTCTAAAGCATTTTGAAAATTCTCAAACTCTTCCCTCTGAATTTTCGACGAACAGTTTTTGGCATTTTGACTTATTAAATTCGGAAGATCTCGGAAGTTTGGAAATTTTATGATTTTTTAAGAATTCCCAGTTTTGATTTTCATAAACTTTTCGAAAGGTCTGTATTCTTAATGCGTTTTGAAAATTCTCAAACTCTTCTGTTTTAAATTTTCCGAAAATTAATTATGGTAGCGTCTTTCTGGTTTGCTAGAATTTTGCTGATTTTGTAACCTTCAATGCATGGGAATCCTTTGAATTTCTAGGAATTTTTAGTCTTGACTTTGAGGAACTTTTCAAAACGGCTGGATTTTTAAACCGTTTTGAAAATTCTCAAACTTTTCCCCTCCGAATTTTCGAAAAGCAATTTACGTTTGTGCCCCTCTGACCTCGAAGGTTGGGAAATGCGAGACATTTTTAAGAATCCCCAGTCTTTACTTTGAGAAACTTTTCGAAACGTCTGAATTTTTATAGCATTTTGAAAATTCTCAAACTTTTCCCCTCCGAATTTTCGAAAAGCAATTTACGTTTCGGTCCTTCTGACTTCTCGAAATTCGGAAGACCTCAGAGGTTTGAAAATTCTATGAATTTTTAAGAATTCCCAATCTTGATTTTCAAAACCTTTCAAAAGATCTGTATTTTTAAAACTCTTCTGAATTTTTGAAGATCAATTTACGTTCAGTCCTTCTGACTTCTCGGAATTTTGAAGAATTTCGCAAGTTTCATGTTTTGTAAGTTCTTTAAATTGTTATAAATTTCCCGTTTTAAGTGTGAGGAACTTTTTAAAACGTCTGAATTTTTAAACCCATCTGAATATTCTTCAATTCTTCTCACCTTTAATAACTCTAAAATAAATTTACGTTAGTGTCCTTTTGACTTTTGATGAATTTTTAAAACCTCAAAGATTTGGCAATTCTTAGAATTTTTAAGAATTTCCAGACTTGATTTTGAGAAATTTTTTAAAACATCTGAACTTTTAAATCATTCTGAATATTCTTGAATTCTTTTCACCTTTGAAATTTCAATAAATTTACGTCTGCCTTCTTCTGAGTTCTCAGAATTTATATGAATTGCAAGGTTTGGAAATTCTTTAAATTTTCTAGAATTTCCAGTCTTAATTTTGGCGAACTTTTCGGAACTTCTGGATTTTTTAAAGCACTCTGAAAATTCTCAAATTCTTCCGCTTCTGAATTTCCGAAAATCATTCTTCTTCTTCTAACTTCTCCGAATTTTGATAAGTTTCGCAACTTTCAAGTTTTAAAATCCCTTAAATAATTAAGAAATTTCCCTTTTGATTTCTTATCGACTTTGAAATTTCGAAAATCAATTTACATTAGTCTTTTTGACTTCTTTAAATTTTGATAAATTTTCCAAAATTTTTATTCTTCATTTTGAGGAACTTTTCTAAACGTTTGGATTTTCTAAAGCTTTCTGAAAATTCTCGAACTTTTCCGCCTTTGAAGCATCGAAAATAAATTTGCGTCCGCGTTCTTTTGACTCTTTGAAATTTTGGTGAATTTCGCAACCTTCACGGTTTGGAAATTCTTTGAATTTTTACGAACCTTATGTGGTGATTTTGAGGAACTTGCTAAACGTATGGATTTTTTAAAGCGTTCTGAAAATTCTGTGACTCCTCCGTCTGCGAATTTTAAGAATTACGTCTTGATTTGCAGACATTTATAATTATTTTATAGATTTCAACATTTTTCTGGCTTTACAATTCTTAAAAATCCTTAAAATTTCCAGATTTTTTTATAAACTGAAGCTTGGATCAAAACCTTCTGTTCTTTTTCCGTCGTTTTCTGCATTAAAATTAGCGATTCGTTAAAACTTCTTAATTAAAATAATTAATTAAGTATCTGCTTTTTCTAAATTAGAAAAAGGTAAACGACACGTGCACTTTGTTTCCTTGATAATTCAGAACGCAGGCGGTGTCAAATCACCCTGCTGATTTGAATAAACCTGCTAATTAAGTAAACGTTATTTCTTTTTGATCGTCAGCATATCCTGTGTTGTTCCTCTACAAAAATTCAATTGGACTTCACTCCAACCTTTATATTATAGTTTTTTCTTAATCAAATCTCTTGGTTTTTAGCACACGCCTTTGAAAACAATTAAAATCAACTTAAGACGAACACATAAAAAAAAACGTAACAAGCAATCGTTAATTTTATAAGTTGTTTAAAGCTTCGAGATTTTCTTGCAAACATTTTATAATTTATTATTATTAAAATAAATTTTGGGGCAATCAAAAGGGCTGAAATTTACACGTAAATTACATAATAAATCAATTTTCAAATATCAGCAAGCAAAAACCGTGGGAACAGTCGAACATTCAATAATTTATTTGTAATTATTAAGCTAAATTTTTACTTAAGTCACTGACCGTTACGACAAATCAGCACAATCTGTCCAATTCCGCAAAGCGTACGTCCGTACTTTCTTTTCATTTATAATAAAAAACAATTAAACTCTACAATACAGTAATCAGTCAGAAATTGTTAATAAAACCGTCTAAATTCTAGGTTACGCACGTGCCAAATATTTTTTACTATAAATCAGCAAAGGTCAAGTTCAGCCGGGACGTCTATTTTTGAAAAACTTATTTCATACGCAATTTTAGATAAAGGCTAACAATCATACTGTAGGTGTGCCTGCATTTTATTAGAGTACGTTTCTGGATTATCTCAAAGATTTGTGATTCGTTTTTAGACGAGCTTGTAATCCGTATTTTCTAGCGGGTGGATTATAATTTTTTACTAAATTAAATTAAATGTATATAAACTGCAAACATTCAAAATCACAAACACAAATTTCAAACGCCAGAAGAGTTAATGAATTTTCAGAACGCCTTAAAGAATCAAGACATTTCGAAAGGTTCGTGAAAATGCCAAAGCTTGGAAATTGCAAAATTTATCAAAAATTCGAGTAGTTAGAAGGACACAAACGTAAATTGAACTTCGAGAATAATTTGTTAATATAAAATTTCCTATTATCTGAACTCATGTGCCTAATCATTGCGTTCATTTTCGATACGCCTATACCGATATATCACAAAGATACATTGTAACATGTTGTCGTAAAATTGTTGCCAAATTTTACAAATTATTGCATTATATGTTTAGTCATAATCATAAGGAGTGGTGAAGACCTATACAAACATTTAACACCCATTTATTAATGTCTTTAAATCCATTTTGCTGATGCACGTTACAATTGTTAATTATTTATATCCAGAAAGTGTATGTATTCAAGTGATAAAAGTCTTTTCAATTAAGTTCAAGATATTTCAAAACACTTAAAATATATGCTGACATTACGAAAAGCTTCTGAAAATCAAAGTTGAAAATTCTTAAAGATTCGAAGAATTTCCAAACCTTGCAAAATTTATCAAAATTCCAGAAAGATTTGAATTTCAATAATACAAAGGCAAACCATGCAAATAATAAAAACCATAAGAATAGTTTTTACTAGGATATGCAGCACCCTACGCAGGTGTGTACTTTAAGTTGCCTAATAAACAGGCGTCAATAATTCTGTTTTAAATCATAATTTGCGAATACTTCCAGCCCCTTTTTAACACCTCTATAAGAATGTAATTTGTATCATAAGTAGAATTTTCATCTCAATAAAAATTTGAAATTGGTTTAGTTAAACGTCCATACCTTCGGTGCGCCGAAATCTATAATTATTAATTGTATTCGCCGAGTTCTGACAGTAAAAATATGCAACCCAATTTACATATTTCCTGGGCACGTATTTTTTTATAAATAGTACCATGAGATCGAAAAAAAATGATTCTGAGCAGGCCTTGACTAGTACAACACGATTGGCTACACTGGTTCTAGAATGCTAGTCAAGGCCTGCTCAGAATCATCTTTTTTTTATCTCATGGTATATTGTTTCATTAGTACAAAAAATGCCTGATTTCGGGACAAGTAAGACAGATCGCCGGACAACGCGCAGCGGAGTCCGGCGAGTCTTACGCGTCCCGAAAATGTATTTTTTGTGCCAATGAAACATACTATTTTTTCTCCAGCTACTCATAAATTCGGTAATATGACTTATTATTTAGAATCAAATATTTTTGAGAACTGTCATTGCGGAAATAAACAATCACTATACGGAGAAAATAAACAACAACGACGGCGATTACCGAATGTTGACGAAGCGTTTGTTTTTTATTTAAAATTTACCGTGTAAAACCCTATCTTGCGTCCATTTTTGTACTAAGTAGTACAAAAATGAATCGAAAAGTATACAGTTGCCATGGTAATTGGTGAACATCCCGAAATGACTTACTTTTTATACAAAATTATTCGACAATGTGGCGTCTTATTCGTGTGGTTGGAGAAAAACAATATATTATGTAAATCACAGTGAGCAGCAGCTTTTTTTAAATTTATTTTCATGCAATAGTGGCAAAATTTTACCAACACTAAATTATGCATTGTCAAATCTGACAAAAATCTAACCCTATCTTGTCTTCTTGAAGTGGCATGCCCCCGTCACAGGACGTTGCCGGTCATCTCTCCATAATCCATATATATGTCTGTGAAGTTACCAGATCATGTCTGTGGTGTGCGTTTCAAGTAGCCTATAGACATACAGTTTAACGTGGGCTTTGAACCACGGAACTGCTTGCACTTCTACTCCATTGAAATACCTCGGTGGTTTGCCTTTGCCTTCCGAGGGAAGCAATCGCTTGCTTTCGGTATAATTATTATTTTTTGATCTACATATTTCCAACAAGTTTTATTGTTTAATAAAAAAATTACTGTAGTATTTTGTGTAAAGTGACCATATTTTAAAAGGCTTAATAACGGACATCTAAATCTATGAGGACAAGTCCCCATAAGGGCATTTCAGTTGCTCTGATGTACGGTAAGTAACGCTATCTGTTTTTAAAAATTATAACAACAAAATGCAAACGTCATTTGATATGTCATTTACAAGGCCAGCTAAATTAAATATAAATGTTAAACCGTTATTCCCAGTTTATTTAGCCAAGACGCAATTAGAATTAGTTGGCATTTTTGGTGAATAACAGTATCGTGTCCGTGTTTTTATAAATCCTTTTCATTTTTCATCGACAATTTAAAAATTTAAAAATGACGGACAAATTGCCGGACAGGTATCAATGACGGACTTTTTTACGGACAAATTTTAATGACGGACAAGGCTTCTAAATGACGGACTGTTCGTCGAAATGACGGAGGTATGGTCACTTTCATTTTGTGGCAATATTGTATAATGTGACTTAGTACGGTCTCTGAGGCCAGCCGTGGCTGACCCTATTTTATACGTGCGGTTTCTGGGGCCAGCCGTGGCTGGCCCTATTTTATACGTGTAGAGCACGGGACATGTATGATGCACGTGCACTAGCGATTACTGGGCTCAACGCTTAATCCTGGGGCCCGCTTAGTCTGGCCAAGTCAGTGCTTTTGTACGTAAATAACGCGCGATTCTTTCATTGTCTTATTATCGGAAAAGCGTAACACGATCTTCGATATAACATATGTCCTCGACTTGCCGAAAAAGAAAAAAAAACCCTTAGAACCCTCGTGCAAATCTAATTAACATGTTCTACGATAATCATGCCCTTGACTTGTCGGCATAAGCGCCGCAAAGAGAAAAGCCATTCTCAAGCAAAAAAACGTTCAACGGTTTCACTTTATAATGAACTTTCCGAAATAAAAAAAAACAATCCATAGTCTTAAATTCTCTCCCACAACATCCTGCTGGAACCGCCGCCGTTGCCCACGTCGCTGGAAGCAGCTCGTTCCCAGCCGCCTCAATTTTCCTCTGGAACCGCTCGCCGTCGCCGGTCGCTGTCTGTTCCCAGCCATTTCAAGGAACCTCTCGTCGCCGCCCGCGTCGGCGGTTGCTGCCTGTTCTCAGCCATCTCTAACGACGCCGATGGTCTCTACTGCTGAAGCCCCACCATCATCCACGTCGCCTGAAGCCGCCACCTCGCCACCTTCAGCACACCTCTTGGCCCAGGTTCTCTACCGTCGCCACCCTTTGACGCCATGCACCGTCTCCCAACGTCGACGCCCCGCCGCCTTAGCCGTTGCCGCCGCCTTTGTCGTTGCCGCCACCTACACCGCCGGCACGCTGGTCTAGGTGCACCACCGTCGTCGCCCGCAACGCCGCGACGTTTTATTTTCACCATTATCTATTTACCCATTCACGATTTTTGTAATAAATAATTATTTTCAGCCTCTTGTCTTTGATTACTGAGCTAGACAATTTGAACACAGCGCCCGTAAACAAACAGGGCCTAGGTTGTGTCAATCGTTTCTCGTTATTAAGTCTACAAGAAAAATTGGAAATCAAAAGACTTCTATTGTCACCAGCCGCCACTGAGTAGAGTATATAATTAATGAACTTGCGCATCTGAATCTAACAATCTAATATGTATTGTTAAAAAACGTCTACATACAAAATAACAAAACTTGACATTGATTGATAAAATTGATACAAATTTCTGAGTTTTCTCCTCAGTTGGGGTATTTTTTTCTTCAAAAAAATAAAAGTGGCATCTAAGACTTAAAACATTTCATCGATTAATTAAACTTTACTGATTTTTCTAAATTTTTTCTACCTAAGATCCTCAACTTTAAATATTATTTAAAAACGATTATTTAAAACATCAAACAAATGATTGAACTGTTATTTAAAAGATAATTTTATTATTATTGGCTTTGAAACCACCAATAAACCAGTCTGAAGCTCATACTTTTCCATCGCGGTGATAATCATCCTACGAAATTGAATGACGTTGCAAGATTTTTGATTAGATTTGGCTTTTAAACCTTTGAATTTGGTATTAGCCAGAATGAAATCTATATTATGATTAATCTAGTTATAACACTTCAGCAAATACAAAAAACAGGAAAAACTCTTCACTTTCTATTTATTAATTTCCTTAAAGTTTTCGTAGGAAATGCCAGTTTTTTAAATTTTAAAGACGTGGGAAGTTTTTAAGACACTTTCTTAGAAAACTAATTTAAAGATTTCGTCAATGCTTCGAGAATGTTTTCCAGCAACGCTTTCGTCAAGGCTTCCGTCAAAACTTCCATCAAGGCTTCCACCGCGGCTTTTGTTACTGCTATCCCCAATTTCTTTCTGAATGCTTTTTTCTACGGTTTCTGCAACGCTTTCGTCAACGCTTTCTTGAATGCCTTCTGCAGCGCCTTCTTGAATGCCGTTAGCATCGTTTTCGCCGATGCCTCGATTACCTCTTTCGAAGCTTTCTTGAACATTTTATTCGATGCTTTCGTCAATGCTTCATCTTTCCTTTCTGCAACGCTTTCGTCAGAGATTTACTCAATGCGTTTGTTAACGCTTTCTTAAATGCTTTTTACGGCGCTTTCATTCGGGATTTTATTATACTTTCGTCGAGGTTTTCATCGAGGCTTTCGTCACTGTTTTCGGCAATTCCTTCCTGAATGTTCTCTTATACGATTTTTGCAACGCTTTCTTGAGTGCCTTCTTCAGAGCTTTCTTGAACATTTTCTTCATGCTTTCGTCATACTTTCGTCAATGCTTCGTTTTTGCTTTCTGTAACGCTTCCGGGGATTCAGTAAGTGTGTTTATTAACGCTTTCTTAAATGCTTTCGCCAAGGCTTTCGGCATTGCTTTCTGCGATTCCAAATGCTTTCTTCTGCAGTTTCTGCAACACTTTCGTCAACGCTTTCTTGAATGCCCTCTTCAGCGCTTTCTTGATCATTTTCTTCGTGCTTTCGTCATACTTTCGTCGTTGATTTCATGCATGCTTCATCAATGCCTGCTTAAATGTCTTCTTGGAACTCTTTGTGAATGATTTCCGTGACGCTTTCTGCAACTCTTACTTGACTGCTTTCAATGCTTCTTTTTGTGCATGTTTTTTGAATATATTTTCCATGTTTTATGCAGCGTTTTCGTCAGTGCTTCACCTAATACTTTCTTAAATTTTTTCTGCTATGCTTTCATCAATTATTTCTTAAATGCTTTCATGAATTCTTCGTCTTTGCTTTCTTGAATGCTGTCTGCAACGCGTTCGTCGGAGATTTAGTCAGTGCTGCGACGATTTCGCCCGGGATTTTGTCAATACTTTCGTCAAAGCTACATCAATCTTTCTTAGATGATTTTTGCAATGCTTTCATCAGTTATTTCTTAAATGCTTTCTTCAGTGCTTTCATCGATGTTTTCTGGAATGCCTTTTCAACGCTTTCTTGAATGCCACCTGCAACACTTTCTTTGATGTTTTCTTGATTGTATTTTTCAAAGTATTTTTGAACATTTCTTCAATGCTTTCGTCAGTGATTTTATTAATGCTTTCGTCAATGCTGGAGACTTGGACAGTGCTTTTGTTAATCCTTTCTGCAACGCTTTCGTCAAAGCTTTGTCAACGCTTTCTTAAACGTTTTTCATAATTATTTCTTAAATGCTTTCTTCAGTGCTATCATTCCTCATCAATGCTTTCTTGAATGTCACCTGCAACGTTTTCATCTATGCTTTCTTGATTCTCTTTTTCGGAGCTTTTTTATCCATTTTTTCAATTTCCGTCGGTTATTTCATTAATGCTTTCGTCAATGCTTCGTCTTTGCTTTCTTGAACGCTTTCGTCAGGGATTTGGTCAGTGTTTCTGTTAATGCTTTCTGCAACGCTTTCGCCCGGGATTTTGTCAATACTTTCGTCAACGCTTCATCAATGCTTTTTGTAATACTTTCGTCAATTATTTCTTAAATGCTTTCTTCAATGTTTTTCCGAATGCTTTCTGGGATTCTTTCTGCAACGCTTTCTTGAATGTTTTCTTCTATACTTCCGTCAATATTACGTCAGCCTTGAGCACGTTCTTGAATGCTTCTTCAATGCTTTTAGTAAATAACGCTTTTATCAGCGCTTTCGCCAATATTTTTCTCCAACGCATTCATTAATTATTTCATCAATCTTTTCTTAAATGTTTTCTTCAAAGCTTTCGGGAATAGTTTTGTCAGTTATTTCGCCAATATTTTGTTCAGTGCTTTGTGCGATGCTTTCGTCGACGCTTCTTTGAATGTTTTCTTCGATGCTTTTTGCAACGCTTTCGTCGGTGCTCTATCGTCAACACACGTCTTTGACTTTTTTCAACGCTATCGTCAAGCATTTCCTGATTACTTTCGTCGATGCTTTCATCAACACTCTCTAGAATGCTTTCTTTGATGGTTTCTTGATTGTATTTTTCAAAAATTGTTTGAAGATTTCTTCAATGCTTTCGTCAGTGATTTTATTAATGCTTTCGTCAATGCTTCGTCGTTGCTTTCTTGGATGCTTTTAGCAGAGTTTTCGTCAAGGCTTCGTCAACGCTTTCTTAAACGTTTTTATACTTTCATCAATTATTTCTTCGATGTTTTTCTGAATGCTTTCTGGGATGCTTTCTGCAACGCTTTCTTGAATGTTTTCTTCTATACTTCCGTGCGTTCTTGACTGCCTTGAGTACGTTCTTGAATGCTTCTTCAATGCTTTTAGTAAATAACGCTTTTAACAGAGCTCTCGCCAACATTTTTCTCCAACGTTTTCATTAATTACTTCATCAATCTTTTCTTAAATATTTTCTTCGAAGCTTTCGGGAATACTTTCGTCAGTTATTTCCCCAATATTTTTTTCAGTGCTTTGTGCGCGCTTTCATCGACGCTTCTTTGAATATTTTCTTCAATGCTTTCTGCAACGTTTTAGTCGGTGCTCTTTCGTTAGCACGTCTTTAATTTTTTTTCAACGCTTTCGTCAAGTATTTCCTCATTACCCTCGTCAATGCTTTCATCAACACTCTCTAGAATGCATTCTTCAATGTTTTCTTCGATATAAATTTGCAAAAATTTCCCTTAAGTTTTTAAAAAATGTTTTTTATTAAGGAAAGCACCTTCAAAACATTTCAGAAATATCCACCTGCTTCGCTACCGAAAAGACCAAATGAAAGGTAAATAGAAAAAATCAAAAACACCCAAAACAATTTAAAAAATGTTTATAAAGAAAAATAATAAACAAACACTTAATGTGTGCCAATAACAACGCAGCCTAAGATTTATTAACGTCATATTTATAAATTCATTGCATCTTCAATCACTCTTTAACGTCATTCAATTGCAAAGTAAATCAAGTTGTTAACCATTTACCTTTCCCAAAAGGAAATGTGACGTTCTTTCTTTGCTATGATGTAAGAGTGATGTGCTTATTTAATGGCTGTTTAAGGTCGCTGTTTAACCAAAATCGCTTTTAACAACATTTTTATTTGTTTATTTAAACGCTCCTTGGTATATTTAATTACCTGCTTAATTTTGATTTTTATTATTTTATTTATTTCCGTCTACTTACATTATTAACACATTAACTAATTTGTTTATTTACATATTTCCTTGTTTGTTTATTTATTGGGATGCTTATACATTAATTTACTTATGTGTGTTACGAACAGGGCCGCATACAGGATGGACGAAAAAGGCAGTACAATCAATATCCCTCTTAAAAAGAAATAAAGAGGCGTTATACAGACTTTTAGGGGCCAGAAAATCATTCTAAATATTCTGAATCTTTCTTCTTCTATTCCTTGTGCCTTTCCAGGCGTCGGATTGGATTTCCATGTCTTCCCGTACCATACTATATTCTGAACAAAACTTTAAAAAACATGTTTCTAATAAATAAACCGAACAAACATTTTGAAAAATAATCACTTTCTGACATTTTTGAGACCTAGTTTTAAATCATTATTTATTTTCTAGTTAAAAACAACACATAAAGCAACTAGAATTTATTGTACTCGAACTAATACGTCTAGAATTAAATTTACTGCCAAGATTTACGAGGCTTTAAACATTGTCTACAATATTTACATCAACTTGTGTTAAACGAAATTTAACTTAGAAAACGCTCAATGCAATGGAATTCCCTGATTTTTTAAAGCAGCTTGTTTTGCCTTAGGAAATTTGCGAAGTTGAACGACTTGAATTTGGACCACTTAATTTCGTCTGGTATGTAAACGTGCAATTTTAAACGTGGCCAAGTTATCAGAAATTTCCGAGATTAAAAAATACAGTGTTTTTCTTTTGCTTTTCCTCTTTTGTCAATTGCGTTTCCCTGTTTAGCAAATGACTTTCCAGATTATGAAACGTCAAAGCTATGTTGCAAATGACATTCCCTATTTGTCAAATCTCTTTCCGTTTTTAGCTAATGCTTTTCCCAGTTTTTTTTTTTATTACATACCTACTTTTTAAAAAAAGTGGGAAAAGCATTATCTAAAAACGGAAAGAGATTTGACAAATAGGGAATGTCATTTGCAACATAACTTTGACGTTTCATAATCTGGAAAGTCATTTGCTAAACAGGGAAACGCAATTGACAAAAGAGGAAAAGCAAAAGAAAAACACTGTAAATACAAAACAAAGGTTTGGTTTAGTTGGCAACTGGCTCACACAGGTTCGAATCCCGAAGGTGGTGTGAAAATGTTCTGCAATTCGTCGAAATTTAAATCTTGTTAGTTAGAATCATAATTAGATCTTGTCACTTGGTGCCTTAATCGGATAAAAATAACCAAAATGTAGGAAACAGGAAGAATCGCCTTGCAAAACTAAACTGCAACCTTGTTTTTCGCGCTGAAAATCAACCTTGACTTTGTACAATCGACATCAGTACAATCAATTCAATTAAAATTAATTGAAAAGTCGCATATTTACTACGGATCAATTTAAGTAATTCCAGGCAATTCTAGTGTTAAATTTTCTTCCAGCAACTGACGTTAGTTGTGAAACATCCATTCCATAATCAAGTCCAATATGTATAAAAGCGTTAAACAATTAAGAACGTTAGATTTGTTTAATAAAAGTGCCCAAAGGAATTTCGTTAAATTAAACATAAATAATTTTAGAGGGCTGTTTCTCAAATTTTGTATTGTCTGAAATTTACTCGAATATTGCGTGGTGTATTTTGTATTTGTTGTAATTCCCAGTGTTTTTATTGTTAGGCGGCATGGATATTTCTTTGAGGATTTCCGAAATGGGAAAGGTGAGTTTAATTAATTTTTAAATAACCACCAGAAAATCAGGGGTTTATATTGTTAACTGCGGGCAAACTTCACAACCTTTTGGAGAGTTGCTGGAGATTCTCTTTTTCCACAATTTTTCTACCATGAGTTTTCAAACATCTACCTACCTTAGCTTTCGAAACCAGAAACCACGGTCTAATAAGAACTTTTAAATTTAAGTTTGCTCCAGCCTTTAAAAGGAAATCAAACGTAATTTAAAAAAAAAAAAAAACTTTATTACTATCGTTGCGTTAATTACAGCGATGGAGTGGAGTTTAACGTTTAAACTAACAAATTTCAAAAGTAAGAGCTTTCAATTTCAAGGAATCAAAGATAAAAATCATCCGAAAACTATTCGAAGTACAATCCTTTAATCTTGTTATCTTTATCTTAATTGTTCTACAAGTGCAGATCGATAATCAAATTCGATTTAAAACAAAGTAGTAAAAATTTACACAACTTCTAGTCAAAAGTCCAAATGATACGCCATTAAAAAAATACAAACGCGTGACTTTGTAAATTAACGTAAATTTTATAAAGATGCAGGCAAAAACATTTTTCAATTAAGGCTTTGCACAGTTCGAAACCTAAACTTTTAGTTTGAATGCCAATCTTAATATTATTGGATGGAATTTTTCATAAAAGCTATGAAGAAATGCTAGCTTAAAGTCGATGTTCTAGCTTAAACTCAAACTTTCAGTCAATTCTCTGTTTCAAAGTTCTAATTCGAAGTGAAATTAACACAACCTTGTCGGAGTTCCCCCTTTAAAGGTGAGGTGAGACCCAAACCAATGGAATAACCAAAAATTGAAATAATATTCTGTAACTATAACCTAGGTTTCTTCTTTAAAAACAAAGTCAATTCTTTCGTCAATCGCAGTTTGTGAATTCAATCCATTTTCAATCTGAAGTTCAACTTCAAAACCAAATCTGAAATATGAAAACTGCAAAAATGTTTGGGAAAGATAATTTGTGGTTTACTTACTTACTTACTTACTTCTTCGGCGTTATTATGTGGGTTTGAGCCTCTTCAACGATACTTTTCCATTTTGTTCGGTTTCCTACTATCGCCTTCCAGTGTTCCAGTTCCAAATTTTCATTGTTGTGATGTCCTTTTGTATCGAGTCTCTCCATCTTTCATAGGGTCTGCCTCATCGTCTGCCATATCCAGGGTCGCATCTCAGGATTATTTTGACCATCCTACTCGCCTCGGCTTTGTGGTTTAACCCAATCAAAATTCCGACTATAAATTTTTTAAAATTCAAGTAAAAAAATAAATTTTGCTTTCTTAAACGTTAGAATCAAAAATATTAATTTCAAAATTTGAATTTTCAGTTCAAAAACGTTACACAAACAGTTTCATAATTTCATAAGCTCTTGGATAACTCCAAATGAAGAACACGACTTGACTGGAAATTTTAAAGTTAATCTCTCTTCAATCGTTCATCATCGGAGAATTGTTAACCGGTGATTTACAAAAGGTTTCTATAAAAACAATTAATAAAATGTTTGAGTTTTAATCTGATCCGGATTCAAATTTTGGTTTTAAATCCGAAAATCATAAAATTTAATCCTAGTTCTTCGAGTTCTGAATAGCTAAGTCTCAAACTTACGTTTTTATTAAATCCAAAACGCGATTTTGTAAATCCGAAATCCCAGGTTGAAGGCTCCAAACCTCAGAAGTAAAATAGGAAAATTGATAAAATCAATCAATTTTAAAACCAATCTCTGTTACTTCAACTTTGCTCCAACAAATTTTAAACTTGTTCTAAAGTCTGAATTCACAAATAATCCGTTCGCCCCTTCAAAAGCTTTGCTTTTAAAACTCTCGATCTTTTTAAAGCCTAATAAACAAATTTAATCCGATTGTAATTTTGAGTTTGAATCTTGTTTCAATCATGGTTTCAACCTACAAATTGAAACTATGAGACTTACTAAGGATTCAAGTCCCAAAATTGATCGCATTTGAATTAAGAATCGAAATTAAGTAAGTAAAACTTTCCTTTGATATAATCTAACTGGAAATCAACAATTCTCCAAAACGAGGCAATTTCAGAAAGTACTCCCAAAAATGCTTTATTAACTTCGCATGAAAGAATTTAATCCGATTGAAATTTTGAATTATAACCCTGTTTCTACCGTGTTTTTAACCTAAAAACTGGAACAGATATTTTTCATTAACGTTGCATGAACGAATTTAATCCGACTGAAATTTTGAATTGTAATCCTGTTTCGGTCGTGCTTTTAACCTAACAACAAAGTATGCCAAGTATGGGATTTACTAAAAGTTTATGTGGAAAAGCAAATAATAAAAATGTTTACTTCGATCCAATTTCAATCCAAATTTCGGATTTGAAACCTACATTAAGTGTTTATGCTAACTACAAAACTTTATTTTGATAAATTCCTGTAAATAACCGGCATTTCTTAAAAACAAGAAAAACACTATATAATTTCTGAAATTTTTCCCATTTTTTTTCAAGCTCAACGGACTAAGTTAATCATTTGAAATTTTGAGTTTGAATCCTGCTTCGGCCGTAGTTTTAATATAGAAACAAAGTGTAGAATTTATTAAAAATACTTCAATCCAGTTTGAGCAAAAATTTTGACTTTGAAACCCAAGCTTAAAAAGTTTATCCTGAAAATTTTAGGAGATTTTGGTTTGCTGAAAACTAAATCTAAATCTTTCTACTGATAAAATCTGGTTGGTAAAAAAAATTTACGCAAAACTAGAAATTACTCTGATTTTTTCAAGCCGAAAAAAATAATTTAATCCTCTTGGAATTGTGAGTTTGGATCCTGTTTTGGCCGTGGTTTTAACCTGACTGTAAGTTCGGAATTTACAGAAAGACGAATCGAAAACCTTAGAAGCTTTTCACTTCGATCCAGTTTCAATCCTAATCTTGACTTTCAAACTGAAATTAAACAGTTTAACCTGAAAATCTGAGGTATTAGTTTGGTAAACATCAAATCTAAAACTTTCTTTTGATAAAATCTAATTGGTAATCAAAATTTTCGTAATTTCTGAATTTATTCCCAAATTTTCTGCCTGCAAACCAAATCACTTAATTTAATTCGATCGAAATTGTATATAAGAATCTTTAACCTTAAAATCACCACCAAAACAAGATTCATACTTAAAATTTGGACAAAATTTACAGGTGTACCTAAAACTGAAAGTAGTATGGAAGTTCAGAAGAAAATTAACCAAAATTTTAACTTCAATCGAAATTTCTTCAAAACAAAAAAAACACTTCATAATTTCTGAAATGATTTTTTTTTCTTTCAAACTCAACGGAGTAACTTAATCCGACTGCAATTGTGAGTTTGAATCCTGCTTCGACCAGTGCCGATTTAACCATTAGGCGGACTAGGCGGCCACCTAGGGCCCGGGAGCTCACTGGGGCCCTAAATTCATCGAACAAAATTTTTCGCGACAACTCCGCGCCGTAATAAGTTACACTACACTACTTACACTATAAGTTAAAATTGGAAAACCGTTGGACTAAGCAAGCGTATCGACCTAAAAGGTGACTACGTTGAACAATAAATTGTTTTTGGCCAAAAAAATTATTCCTTGTTTCATTTTTACCAGACTTATCACTGCACCCTCGTATTTTTTGCTCAACTTCTAGCACATTCGTTTTATTTTTGATCCAACAACCCTGGAGCCCCCAGACCCCCCCCCCCCCCCCTTCAATTTACAAGGGATTGCACCTGCCAGACTCCCCATTGCCACCTAGGGCCCAGCAGCGCCTTAAACCGGCGCTGGCTTCGACCATAGTTTTAATATACCAACATTGTGGATTTTATTAAAAGTCCAAGTCGAAAAGCTCAGAAAAGCATCATCCAGTTTCAGCTAAAATTTTTACTTTAAAACCGAAATTTAATAAGTTTTTCCTGAAAATTTCAGATTTTGGTTTGTTGACAATTAAATCTAAACCTTTCTTCTGATGAAATCCGTTTGATAATAAAAATTTACCGAAAACCAAAAAAATAATTGTTTAGTTTTGTGACATTATTCTATTTTGTTTCTTTCAAGCTTAAAACATAATTTAATCCGCTTGGAATTTTGAGTTTTGGTCCTGTTTGGGCCATGGTTGTAACCTAAAAACTGCAAGTACGGAATTTACTCAAAAACTAAGAAATTTATTAAGATTTTGACTTCGATCCAATTTCAATCTTAATTTTAACTTTCAAACTGAAATTAAGTAGCTTAACCTGGAGATCGGAGATTTTAGTCTGTTAAAAATCAACTTTAAAACTTTTGGTAAAATCTAATTGGTAATCAAACCTTGCCCCAAAATAAAACCTT
This sequence comes from Melanotus villosus, assembly GCA_963082815.1. Taxonomy (NCBI): domain Eukaryota; kingdom Metazoa; phylum Arthropoda; class Insecta; order Coleoptera; family Elateridae; genus Melanotus; species Melanotus villosus. The sequence goes on from OY720426.1 coordinate 46,303,665, forward strand.
CTGTAATTTCCGAAATTTTGCTCATTTTTTTCTTTCCAGCTCAACGCAGTAACTTAATCCGATTAAAATTTTGAGTTTGACTTCTACTTCGGCTGTAGTTTTAACGTACAAACTTAAAGTGTAGAATTTACCTATCAAAAATTCGAGTCGAAAAACTCAACAAAACATACTTCCACCCAGTTTGAGTCAAAATTTTGACTTTAAAACCGAAATTTATAAAGTTCTTGAAAATTTCAGATTTTGGTTTGCTGACAATTAAATCTAAACCTTTCTTCTGATAAAATCCGTTTGAATTTACCCAAATCCAAAAAAATAATCGTTTAGTTTCTGAAATTACTCTTAAATTTTCTTTTTTCAAGCCAAATAAAATTATTTAATCCGCTTGGAATTTGGAGTTTGGGTTCTGTTTTGGCCGTGGTTTTAACCTAAAAACTGCAAGTGCGGAATTTACTACAAAACTAACCGAAAAACTCGATCCATTATTGGCTGAAACAGCAGCAGCAGAAGGGTTGAGTTGAGTTACCGTGCTCTTTTAGTGCCCTCTTTTCCTCCTCATGAAGCGGGCGAAACGTTCTTTTAATACTGACACTGACCGTGGAAGTCTCCGAATTCATTATACTTCGATACAGTTTCAATCCTAATTTTTATTTCCAAGCCGAAATTAAGCAGTTTAACCAGAAAATCTGAGATATTAGTTGGCTAAAAATTAAATTTAAAACTCACTTTTAATAAAATCTAATTGGCAATCAAAATTCCTCCCAAAATAAGAACTTGTTTGGTTGTTTCTGAAGTTACGCCCGAATTTTCTTCTTTCAAGCCGAACCACCTAATTTAATTCGATCGAAATTTTACGTATGATTCCTGTTTTGGTAGTGGTTTTAACCTTGAAACTGAAAGTATCCAACTTGCTGAAAAGAAGAAAATTAATCAAATTTTTTACTTCAATCCAGTTTGATTTGAAGTTTAACTTTCAAATCGAAATTATGTAAATTCGAATGTAAATCTAAAATTTTAGTTTATTGGCAGATCAATTCTAATGCTTTGTTTTGATAAAGAGTTTTAGGCAATTAGGATTTCCCTCAAACAAGGAAAATGGATTGAAAATTATTTCAAACTTGGTTTTAAAATTAAAATTAAAATGTTTGCCTGTATAAAACGTTAATTAATGCATACAACTCCAATAAAACTGAATTACACGTGACATTTTCAAACTAAGTAAAATCACTTCACGTCCTTGGTTAAGTCAGCACCTATCAAATCATTAACTACCATTCCATACCGCGGTAATTTACTTAACCGATTACAAAAACAAATAACCAGTTTAACGTTGGCCGCCGTGTCGATCGCGCTAACAATTGGAAAACGTACCTTTTAAAAGAATGACTTAAAAGCTTAAAACCAACGTTCGCGTTATCAGTTCGAGTGTTTCTTTATTAAACGTTTAAGATAACAATTAAGGATAATCTTAATTACCTGATCTAGCTTACGTTAATAGAAGGGCCAACTCTTAAAAACGCCCGTGTTTTATTTTAACTAAACAGTAGAAATATAGTCAAACAAAAAAACTGGGCCAAACCTTTTCGATTTGAAAATTTATTACACAATAAACAAAGTGCGCTGTGATAATTTTTTTATTTAAAGAAAATGAGTCAAGTTAACAATTCGACTGAGGTTTTGACGGTACGTATTATGTAATTTAGAAGAGAGAATTTTCACTTTTGTTAGCAGTTAAGACCGTGCTAAGCCCTTGTACTAAATACTTACGATGTTTACTAAGAATTAATCGCTCATTCAATAACAATACTAAAACCAAAAGGATGAGTTTAATCCACAGCCAGCAAGTTTCCGTAAGTTTGGTTAAATGAATGAGCCTTCAGCCTTCAGTTGTTTTATTTCCTGCAAACATCGGACGTGCTTTGGTTTTGGTATTATGTTAATTTGGCCCACTTTGACAGAAAGGTGGACACCAATTTGATTTCCTAGAAATAAAGAAGGTGCGGAAACGGTCTTCCAGAAACTACGATCTTTAGAAATTTTCCTCAAATTAATTCTGTTGAACAAACGCGCAAGTGTTTTGTTTTATTTTGCTTTTCTTTGGCCTACTTTCATGTCTTTCATGCTTAAAATGCTTATTTTTTTTTAACCAAATCTATGGATTTACCGATTTACGTGATTAAACTGAGGAAATTAAACAAAATTTGTGTACGTGGGTTTGTTAAGCGTTAACAGATTTACGACGAATGCCGCAATTGTCAGGGGATTTCCATCGCAACTCACGTACGCCAAGCGATTTATTTGAATTTCCCACATTTAATCTTATTTGATTTGGCGTGGAGTAATGGAAATATACCAAAATTTACGGGAATTTTATTTAAACCGCAGATTTCCTCCTTGCTTTGAATTTTTCCTCGAAGTCTAAACTTCTTAAAATGTAACTTTCTTCTAACCTCTTAATAAAAAAATGATAAATAATTAAAAAACGAACTGCAAAGTTTCGCAGATTTCACGGAAAAATCTTTCGTTTTTTTTTTAATAAATCAAAGGCAACAAATATGTAAACAAATTTAATTTAGCAACCGGCTTAAATTTGCATAAACATTTATGCAGCAGGTGTTTCAACAATAAACATGACATTTGATAATCAAGTTGGCTCTGGAATTAATCTGCAAGTTACCAAAAGCCAGCCTCCTGTGATTTAAACATGCTGTTGTTCACCAATTTACCAATATTCTTGAGTTTCCTTCTTAATTATTACTTTTAAAAAAATTTCAGGGTTTAATTTTTTTTTTTCGTTTTTCAAAATATTCGGTGTGGGAAAGTAGGTCTTGAATGTAACGTTTCATTTGTTGTTTTTGTCCTTCTTTTGTTCTTTTTGCTTTTTGTTTTCTTGTCCGTTTATCTTCTTCTTTTTTTCTTTTTCGAATAAACTGTTTTATCAAGTTTAAATTTCACATTTTTACTAAGAAAACAATACAATCTGTATTGCTTTGTTTTCTCATTGTGTAACATATTTCGAAATCTATAAAATTCCGAGCAAACAGGAAATTCAATGATCAAGAGGCAAGACTGCAAGAGGGCATATTTACGGTTTGCTAAAAGCTTCTAGTGAAACTGATCAAAATCAGATCAATAGGTACTATGTACATAGAACCCTAAATCATGATTTCAAGTGATAAAATCTGCGTGTGACGATTAAATTCCATCAAAAACAATCTGAAATTCGTAAAAAATGTCATCGAAACTCCTGAAATATTTTGAGTTTAAAAGCTAGGTATATTAACAGGAAATTTTTGCAGTTTGTTAGAAAGAGTTAATCGAATTAAATAGGTTTTCCCGCCGTGGTAAATATTTTGTAGCTTGAATTTCCGGAAATTACAAGGAAGGTTGTTACCTTATTATCATGCGAATTATGCTTTAGATAACTAGAGCAAGATAAGAAAGGAAAACAAAACACTACCGTACTGTACGAAATTCTGTCTGTCTTTTATTTAGTTTATTTTCTGGTTTTTATTTTCTTTAAGCGATGCCTCTTTGTTTTTATTCTGTTTTATACTTCTCGTTTCTTCTTACCTTTTTTGTCTTCTTACATTGTTGCCACTTTATTAATATTCTCTCTTAGTTGTGATTTTCATGTATTTTCTTCATCTTTCTCTTGTTGTTGTTTTTCTTCTTCTTTTACTTCGAGTTTGTTTTTATCTTTATCCGAAACTTCTTTCTGTCTTTGGTTTTGTCTTCGATTTTTTTCGGTCCCTTTCTTATTTCAAGGTTTCTTATTCTTCCTTCGCGGCTTATTTATTCTTCGTCCTTGACATCTTCGTCTTCCTGTTCTACTTTTCCCGGCTCTGTGAGTTTGTCTGCTTTTACGTTTCTAGTTCTGCTACTTCTACCTCCACTTCCACTTCTGTAGTTGAAAACTTTTCCAATACTTTATCTGATTTAGCTTTCACGTTCTTCCTCCTATTCATTTAGCTCCTTTAAGGAGCAACTTACACTCTTGGGTGTTTCGTAGGATTGGTTCTTTGGGTGACTCCCCTAAATTCTTCTCCCATTTTGTCCACCGGTTTCTTCCATTTTTGTTTTTTGCTATTCTTTTTGCCTCATTCCATGTCATTCGACTGTCTTAGTTCATTTTGAATCGATCTCCTCCATGTTTTTAAATGCCTTCCAATTCCAATTCTACTTATCCCTGGTGCATTATGATGTAGTGCTTGCTTGGCTATGTTTTTGTTTGGCTTTGTAAGAGTGTGTCCGATCCACTTCCATATGAGTTTTTCTGATAGTTACTTCTACTTTTTCTTCATCTACAATTCTGTGTAGGCTCTACGTTTGTAATTCTATTTGGCCAAAATATTTTGCATATTTTGCTTATTTTCTCTAAGTATTTTTAGTTTCTTTCCATGTTTCGGCCCCATATATTAAAACACTTGTTACATTAATTTGTTCGAAATAGCTTTATCTTTGTCTTTCTGGATAATATGTTTGTCGAAGTCCATACTCTGTTAAGCATGTTGAAAGCATTTTGTGCTAATTTAATTCTTCGCTCAATATCGTCTTCTGTGCCGCCGTGTACTTTTACTATGCTTCCTAACTCTTCTGTTTCTGTCTCTCCTATGTGTAGTCTTTCTGTAGACCTTGTGTCGTTTCTCAGTGCTTTTTGTCTTTTTTGTATTTATTTGTAGACATTTTTCATTAACCTTGTAATTTTGTCTTGTATTTGTTGTTTGTTTGTTGTTAGGAGACATATATCGTCTGCAAACTCTAGATCCTCCAATTTACTGCATACCTCCTCGTTAATGCCTGTTTTCTTGTCCTCCATATTCTTCATAAACCAATCCATAACAATTATAAAAAATATTGGTGGAAGACCGCAGGCCTGACGGACCCCTTTTTTCTATTTTTATTTGTTGTGAGAGTATTCCTTCGTGTTCCACTCCTGCTGTATAGTCGTCGTAGTTACAACACCTTTATAATCCTTATGCATTTGTCTGGTAACCCATTTTGTGGCAGAATTTTCCACATCCCCTCGTGGTTTATTCAGTCGAAAGCTCTTTCCAAATCAATAAAGTTTATACAGACGTTTCCTTTCATTTCGCTTCCTCGTTTGAGTATAATAAGTACATATGTGGTCGATTTGATTGGAATCCCGCTTGATTCTCTCTTAGAATTCTATCTATAGAAGCCCGCCGTTATTCTTTCCATTATCATATTTGCTAAAAATTTACTGGCCACACACAATTGGGTTATTGGCCTCCAGTTTTCGCACAAGGCCTTTTTGGGTAATTTAATTATTATTCCTTATCGTCAATCTTCCGGGATTTCTTCTTTTACCCATATCTTATTTATGGATATATAAAATACCTTCACTGACAGTTCTAGGTGGGCTTTTATAAGCGCTGCATTAATTCCATCTATTCCTGCTGCCTTATCATTTCTTGGTTGCCAACCTTATCTCTTCTTTTGAAAAAGTGTCCTCATTCATATTACTATTAATAATTATTTCTTCTCCAATATCTGAGCGTCTCCTGCTGGTTTATGTGATTGTATATATTTTTTTCCTTTTAATGTTTTTGTTATCTCATATAGTGTTTTCATATATTGTCTTCCTGCTGCTTTTCCTGCTAAGTAGTTGTTCAATGTATACTCTCTTATCTTTCCTAGCGCTTTTCTTTACTTCATTTTCCTTATTTTTCATATTATATTCTTCTTGTATACTCCTCGTTCTCTGTTTTAATTATGTAGTTTGAGTTTAATCTTCCTCCGTTCTTCTAGCTTCTTCCTAGTGTCGTCTGTTATCCGCAGTTGATCTGCTCTGGATCTATAACCAATCGTTTTTGGTGCTGCTGTTTTCACTGTTTCCTTGTATTTGTCCCATACCTCGCCTATATTACAAACTCTTAAAACTTCTATATTGGGGAGTTCGGCTTCTAGTGTATTCTAATATTTCTCCGAATCCTTTAATTTTGCTATATTGTATATATTTCGCTTACTGCCCCCGATATAATTTGCTTTAAGCTGATTTTTATTGCAGCACGTACTAGTTCATGATCTATTCCTCTATCCTCACCTCTTACTGCTCTAACATCTCGTAGGAAATTCCACCATTTCTTTTCGATAATTATATGATCAATCTGATTTTTTTTTTGTGTTTTGTGAATATCTTTATGTTAGAATAGGGTTCTCCCCATCACAAGATTTTTATTGAACAGAGTTCTATCAGTCTCAACCCATTATTACGTGCCTCTCCGATTCCATGCTTTCCCATAACTTGTTCTCTTCCTTGGTTGTTATTGCCCACTTTCGCATTCCAGTCTCCCATTAGTATATAAATATCTAGGTTTTTTCCGTAGTTGTTGTAATTTGGATTGCGAAATCCGGTATTTGTAATTTTCCATCCTCATTCTGTCCATTTCCCGGGGATCTTTCGCTTACTGTTCTGGTTCTTTGATTTTTTATCATATCAATTACATCTTTATTTTTTTTTCTTTTAACGTTTCCCTTTATTTGCAATCTATACAATGTGCATTCAGCAAATTTTGTGACGAGTTAAATGACATGTAGAAAAGTGCTCAGTAGCAACCTCCTGTAACAAATGGATTTTCGTCCGTTGTGTGAATTAGAACAACAAACCTTACATACTAAACCTTGAAAACTAAAAGTAACTTAAGATAAACACATCAGAATCTTTATACGCCTTTTTTATTTCAATTTGCTTTTCGGTTATTTTTTCAACTCCTTCATTTGCCATCTCTTCCCATTCCTTTTCCCTGTTTGTATCCTACACATTTTTTGCTCATCACCTGTAATTTGTCCTTATTTTTTCCACTTACTCGTCAACCTTTTCTTCTACAAGATTTATTCGTGCTCTAAAACTTCTTTTTTTTTTTTTTTTTTTTTTTTTTTTAATACATATATTTACCAGATCGACATCACAATGTCATACATGGTTGTGTTAATTGATAAGATGTAACTAAATACTACGACAATTCATTAGCATTAACTAATATGTTATCTTACATTTGTACAATATGGCCGCACACTACACTATAAGCAGTTTATTAATAAATCAGTCTTCTTCGCTGTTGTCTGATATCATATAAACGTCTTGCGGTAACTGTCTTTTTAACCGGGTATGAATGTTTTTAGTTCCCAGTGAGTAAAATTCACTACTATCACACAATGCAATGTTTTCAAAGAATTTTTTGGTCGTTTTCTTTATAAATTGTTCAATGGTAGGTATTTCTAGATCTTTGTGGATCTGACTATTCCTTACAAACCACGGAGCGTTTGTTGCTAGACGTAAAACTTTGTTTTGTATAACTTGTATTTTTTTTATGTGGGTTTGAGAAGCTGCCCCCCAGATTGGGCATGCATATGTAAGAATTGGCCTTAACAGAGTTTTGTATAGTAAAGTTGCACAATTGATTTTAAGAGTAGATTTTTTATTTAAGATGGGATATAATTGGGATAACCTTACGTAGCAATCGTTAACTTTTTTGTTAATATGCATTCCCCAGGTCAATTTTCCGTCCAGATGGACGCCCAGGTATTTAACACTACTATCTTTGCTATTCCATTCGATTACCTGGTCGTTTATAATTATGTTTGGCGGGTTTGAAATTCGTCGCAGTGCAAATATCTTGGTTTCGCACTTACTTCTATTGATGGTGATGCACCACTGATTACACCAGCTGATTATTTCATCTACTGCATGCTGTAAGGTGTTCACTGCATGTAGTATATTTTCGCTTTGCACAATTAAGGCTGTGTCATCAGCGAACATGGAAATATCTGAATGGACTGGCTCGGGAATGTCATGTGTGAAAATATTAAATAGGATGGGCCCAAGAACCGACCCCTGTGGCACTCCTGCTGAAATTGGTCGGATGGTAGATGTAAGTGCGTTTATTCTGACCATGAATGTTCTGTTTTTTAAGAAGGATGCTACTATTTTTATTAAATACGGCGCAATTTGGATTTGGATCATTTTGTGTATTAGCCCTTCTGTCCAGACTTTATCGAATGCCTGAACAATGTCCAGGAAGGCCACAGCTGTATATTTTTTGTCTTCGAATCCTTGTTCTATTATCTGTGTCAATCTGAGTAGTTGGTGATTAGTAGAATATTTGGCCCTAAATCCAAACTGGAATTTCGGAATTACATCGAGTCTTCGAATTTCTTCAGATAACCTACTTTTAATTATTTTCTCCAATATTTTGGATAAAGTAGGCAATAGGCTGATTGGTCTATAGCTTGTGACTTGATTAGCTTTTTTGCCTGGTTTGTTAAATATTATTATAATTGCGAGTTTCCAGTCATTTGGAAAGTATCCAAGTCTTAAGCATCCATTAAATACGGTTGATAGATATGCGTAGATCTTACTTGTTAGGTTTTTTAAAACAATGTTCGGAATCATATCATGGCCAGGTGCTTTCTTTGTGGGAAGGTCCTTAGTTAAATCACATATTTCTTTTGGTGATGTAGGTCTAAAATCAATTGGGATTTGGGGTATTCCGGATGCTACTGCATTATGTATTTCTCTGATAAAATCTTTATTATCTTGTTGTACTGTTGCCGTAAAGTTATTCTGCAGGTAGTTAGCAAAAATATTGCATTTTTGTTGATCCGTCGAGTGACTCTGGTTATCTTGGACAATTGTTGGTATTACTTGTGGTTGCTTTAAAATTTGTTTCGTTGCGCTCCACATTGTTGGATCCCCTGCTTGTAGATCGCTTATATATTTTCGATATGTTTCAATTTTGTAATTGTCCAATTGCCATTTGACTTGGTGTGTTAAACGATTTAATTCGCGTTTAACAAGAGGATCTCTTGTTGTTTGCCAGTGTCGTCGTGTTTTGTGTTTTTGTTTGATTAATTCAATTATAAAATTAGGTGGTTGCGATAGGTTGTTCCGGCGCCTTTTCGAGTGCACTATTGTTGCGTCATTTATTGATGATTTGATTGCGGTTGTAAGCTGGCTAATGGCGGCATCAATTTCTTCACCGGTAGTTATATTTGATGGGCAATTTGTATATTTATTTATTGATTCCCGAAATACTTCCCAATCTATGACTCCATTAATTAGTTTTGGAATAGGAGTTATCATTTGTGGTTCTAACTGGAAATTAATGATTATTGGAAGGTGATCGGAATCCATTTCCGAGACTACTCGTTGATAGATTGGCATGTTTACGTTTTTTTGTATAACGATATCCAGTATATCGGGTTGGTAGTTAGTTCTGTAGGGATAATGCGTCGGTTCCTGTGGGGCAATTACTTGTGCTGCATAAGGTGTAATATAGTTAAGTAATTTAGGGCCGCTTGGATTGTTAACCCGACAACCCCATACAGTGCTCTTGCAATTTAGGTCCCCAACTACCAGGGTTTGTATATTTTCACTAAATAATGTTTTGATATCTTGTTCCAATAATTGTTTATTAGGTTGTTTATATACGCTAATTATTTTTAAGTTTGTGTTATTGCGAAGCGTAACTGTAACAGCGACAGCTTCTAGATTTATTACGTTGAGGTCTGTAATGTGTGATACTTCTAGGTTTTTTTTGGCAATAATAGCTACTCCCCCTGCGGCTATTCGGGCGTCTCTGTCTTTTCTAAATACATTGTAGCCTGGTATACGGAGTAATTCGTGATTTGCTAAATGTGTTTCGGTAATACATGCTAAACTAATATTATGCCTGGCTAAGAATGCTACAAAGACCGTTTTTTTAGTTTTGAGCCCATTGGCATTCCAATTGAGCATTGTTATATTATTGATAATATGCTGGTTATTTGGATCCATTGGTACTCAATGTTGGTATAATTGTTAAAAGATATGGCATTATTTGGTCTAGGTGGGGTATTAGTTGGTCAATAATATTTTTAATAATAATGGTTATTATATCAGTTATGTTCTGTGGGTTAGTTGAATTATCGTTGTTACCTGTTGTTGAGGCTTCTGCGTGCTTTCTGTTAGTGGTCCAATAATTGGGTTGATTATTTCGCTGGCTATTTCTTGGGGTGGGTGCGGTTGTTGTAGCCCTTTCTTGTAATTGACTGGTGTTATGTACTTGCTTACGGCTAATTTTTAGATAGTAGCTACATCCTTTATAGTTAGCTGGGTGCTTTTCGCTACAATTAACACATTGCGGGTCTTCGTTTGGGCGTTTGGGGCAGTCTGTGTATACGTGTTTACCCATGCACTTGACGCAACGGGGTTCTGATTGACAATAATTCCGGGTGTGTCCGTACCTCTGACATCGCTTGCATTGCGGGATATCTTTAGATTTTCGTCTTGGTTCGATTTCGATTACCGAATACATTATTCTGGTGAGATTAAATATTTCTTTGCCCTCGTCTGTATTGGTAAGTTCAACCGCACATAATGGCATTGGGTACTTTTCTTTATTGTACAACCTAGCTACTTTTAGCACTGGGTACTTTAATGTTTTAAGTTCTGTAGTTAATTCGTCATCAGTTATGGATACTGGAATATTACGTATAATTACTGATAAGCAATTCTGTTCGGGATTTTTAAATGTATGATAATCGAGATTATTTTCGTTAAACAGTTTTGTTATTTTTCTGTAGTCCTCAATTGTGGTTAGTTTAATTTGCAGTTGATTTCCCTTGTGAGCGATGGAAAATTCTTTAACATTTAAACCTTGAATATCTTTAAGTATTTCTTGGTATTTTAGTGAGCTCGCATTATGCAAGAATATTGGTGGAATTTTTATTTGTGGTTGAGATTGTTCGTCGGTTTTATCTTGCGTATTTTCCGGCTGGCTATCACCGCTGTCCGTGGTCTCCATTTGGGTTAGTGCTGCGGCACAGTTGCCTTGAATTATCTTCTGTGCGCTCTGTATGTTGCTTGTGGATAAGTAGTATTTGTTGTTAGTGATTAATTTGGCCGGCTCAAAGAGATACTTTTTATTAACCACATTTACTGGAGGTGAAAGCGCTGCACTATCACGTTTGGTCATGATTAATTTATAAGGAACCCCCCCGCAGGGGTTCAATTAATTGTTATCTAAATACAAATACAAATTAGCACTACACTAAACTAATTTAATTTGTTAGAGTTATATAGCGACGTTAGTTTAATTTTGGTTATGATTTTTAATATCTCACTTCCGCAAACGATGCACGCTCAACGGCTGTTCGCATGAGACTCCTAAAACTTCTTCCCATTATATGTTTTCGGGACTACTTCTGTTTTTGCGTTTCTCTCCTTTTCTTATACTTCCACTTCTGCTTCTATCTTTGCAAAAGCTTTCACATTGTATCCTTTTTCTTCTGCTTCGTCTTTTTATTATTTTCTTCTCGTTGTTTGTTCTTCTGTTTGAATTATTGCCCACTTTTTCGCCGCACCTTTTGTGTTTTTCTCATTGTTGTTGGATACTTATACATCCTTTCCGCCTTGTTCTTTGATTTATTCTTCTTCCGTCTTTTCCCTTTTTCGTTTTCCACGACCACTTTTGATGATGATTTCCTTTATCCCTTTGACTTCTTCTGCCCCTACCGTTGCAGATTTGCAATTACTTTGCTAGTAATTACTTACCATGTTACATCATTCTTCTTTTTCCTTTCTTTGCTTATGTTTTTCTTCCCATTCTTTTGTTTATATCTTTACAACTTCTCCTCAAACGTTGTTTTCGTTTTTCCACGGCCTTTTCTCTTTTGCTTTTGTATTTTTCGAAACTTATCACTATTTTCACATTAAATTCTTCTTATTTCTCCTTATCGGCTTCCTCTGAGTTCCTCCTCTTCATATTCATGTTTCGTTTACTTTTTTTCTTCTTGATTTCTTCTGCTTCTTGAACGTTTTTCTGTTTCTTGGACGTTTTTTGTGCCTTGAACATAGCAGGGCTTTCAGGTATTCAGCTCGCATTTGCTTCCATATTATATCGCTTTTCTTATCCCTCTTTTTATCATTTTTCTTCTTGCTTCCTTCTTGCTCTTGTATTATTACCCCGTTTCCGATGTGCTTCTTACGGTTCTGTTACCTTTTTCATTGTTTTCTTTGATTTCTTGTTCATATTCCTCCTTAACTTCTTTCTGTGCGGTATATTTCTTTTCTTCTACGTCCTCCACAACTCAACTTCTGCTTTTTGAACCTTTAGTTCTACCTATATCGAGTTTTACTCGTATTTACAGGTTACATGCATGTTCTTTTCGCTTCTTTGGCGTTTTATATCACTTCCTGCTGTTAGATATTTTGTTTTCTTTTTTATTTTCGTTAAAGTCTTAGTTGTTTCTACTTTGCTTGTTTTTCTTCTGCGTCTTTTCTTCTTTCTTATTAGCAGTTCGTTGTAATAATATTGTTTTCTAATTACTTTTACTTTTAATCTTCTCTTCTGCTTCTTCTCTTTTTTCTTCTCGTTCTTTGATCCCCAAATGTTTTAATGCTCTACTACATATCTTCAAATTTAAACTATTCCTTTAATAATCCATATTATTTAATATAAGCCTCAGAGAATTTTATCTACGTTATTGGAATTAACTGGACTTAAACCATAATAGCTATTATAATTTTAATGCCATGACTTAGAGATTAAATTGTTTTTTAAGGGGCTTAAAGCACGCGAAACAATTTAAAAAAATATTTTCAGTTGTAAAGCTAACTAGGTAACAAAATTATTAGACGTTCTTCTAAACTCCCAAACAAAGAAAAATTAAACTCTTAAATTTATTTCCTGGTGATTTTTTTGCAGCAAACCAATGGAACCATCCACAATTCTGTCGATATCTACGACACAGAAATGGAACCAAACGTAAAGAAAATACCACTTGAAGAACATTCATCGAATGGTTTAGTAATAGGATTATTACTAAACTTCCAAGACAGCACTGGTTCGCTTATTAAAGAAAATAGAAGAGGGTTAAAAGTGATCAGTTATTTTGTTTTTCACGGACTTTTAATTGCTTATTTTGCGTGGGCAACGCATTATTTTATTACGAATTCAGGTAAAACCTGAATTTTGTTATTTTATTTCTTTTTATTCTTTTGTTTACCCCTCCTCTTTTTCCTCCGTTCTACTTCCTTTTTCTTATAGTCTATTTCGGTTCCTTTTTACTATTATTTATATAAGCAATTTTTTTTTCATTTTTACAGAGGAGAGCCTAAACGACACCACATGTTCAGGCTATGGATTTTTAATGATTTTATTTATTTTTATAAACATCGGTATAGCGTATTGTTGGTTCATCAAACCGTTTATTTTTCCTGTTGTTAATAAATTAATATGGAAACCATTATCGGAATGGTTGGATCGAATATTATCTATAAGGTAAGTTTTTGCAAAATGTTTATTAATTTTTTTATTTGTTTATCTTTGATATCTTGTTTTAATTCAGTACTATGGTTATAATTTTACGAAGTCGAAAATCACTAGTTCTGAAGTAAGAAATGTAAATTAATAAAAATTCGGACAAGTAACCTGCACTCGATGTCACATTTGATAAAAAAAGAACAAACAGAAATGATTGAGAAATACCAGATATTTCCAAACGTTTCGAGTACTACCTTGTTTAACAATCGCACCGAATGGTACTTAAACCCCGATTAGAATACAATCTTAACTGAATAACGCATTGATAACCATCGCAATTTATGAAATACACGATAAAATATAATCGATTGCACAAAATTATATTCTACGCTAATGCTTCAGGTTAACAGTGCATCATTTTATAAATCTTTAAGATTTTTTTATAGCACTTGATGAGTTTGTTTATACGAATATTACAAACAATGCTGATAAGAAATTGCAGGGAAAATAAATTTAACTGCGCCATTCATTTTTAAATAATGGGCAATTTACGATTTGCCTTTTAAAACTGGGCCAATTCAATGTTTGTATTTCTTGTTTGTTTTTTAGATTTGTAAAACTCACAGTGTACCTGATTATACTCGCTGTAATTGTTGGCTTTTTAATATACGATACGAGGAATGATCCAGAAAGGTTAATTCCAGCCATTGGATTGGCTGTGTTTTTATTCATTGGATTCATTTTTAGCAAACATCCAAGCCAGGTATGTTAATTTGTTTATTTTTAACTATAGTTGCTTTTGAATTATTCTTCTTTCGAATATTTCAAAAATTTTGTTTTTATTATTTTTGTTTATTTATTTAATTTTTACAATTATTTTACTTTATTTTTTTATTTTATAAAACTCTATAATTTTGCTTTTATTGTCTTTTTTACTTCTGATTGCTTCAGATTAACTGGCGACCTGTGATATGGGGTTTAATTTTACAATTTGGTTTTGGACTTCTTACGTTACGATGGGAAGTTGGCAGGAACGTTTTTGGATGTGTTGGTAATAAAACGACAACGTTTTTGAGTTACGCAACTAGTGGATCTGCGTTTGTTTACGGCGATTTTTTGGTTTATAAGGAGGCCGTGTTCGCCTTCCAGGTTAGTGATTTTTTCAATTATCTGCTTACCTTAACTGTTTCAAAAGGTGCTTTATAACTGTGATGGATTCATACTGAATGAGTTAGTTGGCTTATCAGTTTGGAACGTTATTCATTCGTAACGTTTCGGAAGTGAATCTACTTGCGTCCTCAGGCGTAGTCTCATCGGGATTCGAACCTCGAAGTTCTCGATTACGAAACAGACTCTTACCACTGAGCCACCGATGTGATCCGAATATATTCCTAATTAAGTTACTTATATAGAAGTTACCAGTGGCGTGCGGTCCATGGAAGCGTTGGAAGCACCGCTTCCCTTCCCCTTGCCTTCATAAGGCAAAGCAATATAATTTATTAATTTTATTTTTGTTTCAGCAGTATGTTAAAATTATTTATTTAATTTTCGCTTTTAATATCATGCGAATACTCATTGCAAATTAACGCATTTTGTAACGCGCCGTTCAACGTTGGCCGTGTAGCGTTGAACTTTACCGGGAAACATCGGCTCGAACGTCGAAAGTTATCTTGGGCCCGCTTGGGCCGCTCCGAAATATTCGCACAAGGTCCCGTATAACAATCGTTTGTTGCATCTGCGCTGTTGTAATTTCACATACGTGATTCTAGCTGTACGAGAAGCGGTGGTCGCTGGCGCAAGGCACATATTTGTACTTGCCTTCTAGTGGAGTAACTTTACGTTTATATCTCGAAATCGGTTCAAACTTCTCCGATTTGAATGATTTTTTTTGTAAACGTCGTAAATATAAAATATTATAACCTTTATGGGTTAAAATGACTGATTGTTCATTCAAAAATTTATTAATTTTATACAGGGTTGTCCAAAAGTAATGGGACAAAGACCAACAGTAGATTTGCGAAACCAAAATATTACGATTTACCTAAAATTACCTTAGTCCAAAAGTTAATATTTAGGGAGATACAGGGTGTCAAAGTCGAAATTTTAATCTTAATTTTTTGCTGTAATTTCAAAAGTTTTCGAAATATTGACATGAAAATTGGGGAAACTACCTTTTTTGGCACGAGGAACAATAATCCGACCTCAATTTTAACGTAGCTCTTTATAGAATCTTATTTTCGCTACACATAATACCTTTATAGCAAAAATGAGGTTCTTTTGAGAGCTACATTAGAAATTTTGAATAATATTACGTAACAACTGAGTCAGGTTTCAGAATTTTAATGAATTAAAATTTGTTGAATTATATTATTTCACTAGCTACAACAAATCTCGTTTTCCAAAGAAAGCTTTTTAGCCTAAAACTGAATTATGCCAATTTCTTTGACACTGACGTTTTGCATTATCAAAAGCTGTCACTTTTTGTACTTATCAGTAAAACAGAAGCGCTTCCCCAAGTAAAAAACTCACTGCACGCCACTGGAAGTTACACTTTCAGGATATTTGGTGGCGCAGTAGCCTATTGCGCCTGATGCGCAGTGTTCTGGTACGCAGGTGGATTTCGCATTATTTCTTTGCGCAGAAGTGGTATCCAAATGTGTTTCATTTCTATACTAGCTTGGTTTTCTGCCAATGCTATGTGCGTGGCTTTCTTTAGTTTTTGTTTGGTACTATTTAGTTCTTTAGCCACAATTTCTGCTTTATCCCATTGGACGCGATGGTCTTCTTGCTAGACGTGTTCTGCAAGTCGGTTTTTTCCATTTCACCTTTTCGTACACAGTTCTTGTGTTCCGAGATTCTCACTCTGAGAGGTCGGCTACAGCCTATCGCATTCGCATGGTATACACAAATTTTAGAACTTTGATCTTCGAGGAAACTCTCAGAAATATAAAACCAAACCACAAAGGCCTTCTGGTAAGCTTCCACATTGTAAGCTTGTTCACGAATGGGCCTACCGACGCGGCACTCACTATTATATGGAAAAGACGACTGGAAGAAGATAAAACGCTCACGAAACGCACGGATCTCTCGACAGACACAATAATGGAACTACCAACTATATGCGTAGGAACTACATACTTTCAGATAGAAGATTCTATCAACAACAACAACTATCACCCATAGTTAGTAACATCTATACGGATGACTTTGAAGAGCGAGCGATTTCCGAGAATCCAGAAGAGCCAAGGATATGGTTTAGACATGTGGATGATCCTTCGTAATTTGGCAGCATGTGGAGGAGAAACTATATAGCTTCGCCACACACCTAAATAATCGCACACCATTCACAATGGAAATGGAGTCAGACAACAAACTCAGAAATGAAAATGCCCTTACGACCTGTGTATATGGGAAACCTACCCACACGGGTAGATACCTACACTTCGACTCCAACCATCACAAAAGCCTGAAAGTAGGTTTGGCCAAATGCCTACACCAACGAGCGAAACAATATGCTCGGACAAGGAAGACCTAACAAAGTAATCGCGAAGATCCTTAACGAAAATTGATACCCTGACATCTAACCTGACCAGGAGGGGTACCAGCACCGAAGAGGAGAAAAAGGAAGACCAAGGTAGACCGTATGTTCGAGGTATATAAGACCAGATTCGAAGAATAGGACAAACATATAAAATACCAATAACTTTTAAATTCACAAGAACGCTTAGGGCAACCCTAACCAGGACCAAACCTGAAAACGAAGACCAAAGTTCAAAAAATTGTGTATATAATCTACTATGCGAATGCGATAGACTGTACATTGGAGAAACCACCCGACCTCTCACAGTGAGAATCTCAGATCACAAGAACTGTGTAAGAAAAGGCGAAACGTAAAAATCCCGATTTGCAGAACACATCTGGCAAGAAGACCATTGCGTCCAATGGAAAAAAGCAGAAATTTTGGCTAAAGAACTAAATAGTACCAAACGAAATCTAAAGAAAGCCACGCATACAGCATACAGCATTGGCAGATGATCCCATACGCCAACCTGGTATAGAAATGAAACCCATTTTCGCACATGCGCACCAGAACATTGCGCATCATGCGCAATAGGCTACTGCACAACCAAAAATCCAGAAATTGTAACTTATAATAACTAAATTAGGAATATATTCGAATCACTCCGGTGGCTCAGTGGTAATAATAATAGAGTCTGTTTCGTAATCGAGAAGTGCTTAGATAAAATCCGAGTGCGAAATCAGTCCTTCTCAGGACTACGTCTGAAGACGGCAGTCGATTGATTCATTTCCGAAACGTTGCGAATGAATAGCATTCCAAACTGTGGAAAATAGGCCAACTAAAACTCATTTATTAACTGTTTCAGCCTAACAAACCTGCTTTAATTAATTAATTTTTTGTTCGTGTTTTCGTTCTGTTAAGCTTTTGTTACAAAAATACTACATGATTCAAAATTTACTGATTAGATTTTTTTCGTATTGCAAAGTGAAGAAGTGTGTAGTTTTTTCCATTTCAATATCAGAAAATTACATTTATAGTAAAAATTACTTAGTTTAGTAAATACATATTCCAATTTCATTTTATAAAAATGATCTACCTTTACTCTGGCTTTCTAGGTTCTATTTTTTCCTACTTTGCTACTTATCTTCCTCCATTCTTTTCGTTTTGGACGTTTTGGTCTTCCTTCCCACACTCTCCTTCAGCTCCTTCTCTTCATCATTCTTCTATCCCCTTTCCTCGTTCTCCTTTGTCCCTTTTTCTCGTTCTTTCTCCCTCCTTTCCTCTCTCCTTCTTTCTCCTCTCCCTTCTTGTTCATCATTCTCTCCCTTCTCGTCAGTTTCTTCTTCTTCGTTGTCTTTTTCCTTTTTCTTTTGTTCTCCTGCTTTATTTTTCTTCCATTTTGTCATTAGTCTTGTCTCTTCTACTATTATTCTGCTTCCTCTTCTTATGTCGGTAAGGAATCCATATTTTTGTAGTACCTAGTTTGCTTAATAATAAATTGGTGGTTGCATTCCAAGTTAATAACTTTTATGTTTATGCTTAAATGCTTTAACCCAAATGAGCCTGTACTTTTTTATTAAATATCACCTTCTTCAAGTTCGAAGTAGCAAATTTCGCTTTTTAACATTTATTAAAAAATTGAAATCACATGATGCAGATCTTTTATTAAAACATTATTTGATATTTCAGAACCGGAAAGCTTTTAATTACTTCTCTTAATTCATCTTAATTTGCGCTCTGTAATTAAAAAATATATACAATTGTGCAGAGGTCAATAGGCTACTACGTATATTTCTATTTCTTTTTTGTTCATTTTATACTTTTATATTTTATTTCATCCTATTTCCGTTTCTTTTTGTTCTACTTCTTCTGCCTCTTCTATATTTTCTCCTTCTGCTCATTGTCTTCTTTTGTTTTCCTCTCCCCTTTTTCTATTCTGCTTCTTCTCCTCCATTTTTCCCTTCTTGTCTTTTTTCCCTATTCTGCCCTTTCTTCTCCTTCTCCTGCTTTGTCTTCTTGATCTTCTTCCACCTCTTTCTCTTGCTCTGCTCTTTGTTAATATTCTTTCTTAGTTACGCTTTGCATGTACTTTCTTCATCTTTCTTTTATTGTTGTGTTCTTCTTGTACGTTTTCTTCTTCGTTCTCTTCAAGTTTGTTCTCATCCAAAGTTTCTTTCTGTCTTTGGTTTTGTCTTCGAATATTTTCCTTCTTTTTCTTCTTTCAAGGTTTATTTATTCTTCGTTCTTGACATCTTCGTCTTCCTGTTCTACTTTTTCTAGTTCTGCAAGCTTTTCTGCTTTTACATTACTTCTACCTCCACTTCTGCTTCTGTTGTTGAAAACTTTTTCAATAATCCATCTCAGTTAGCTTTCATGTTGCATCCTTCTTATTTTTTTCTTCTTCTCTTCATTCTTCTTGTTTTCCTGTTTCTTCTGTTTGTATTTTGCACATTTTACCCTCGTCGCCTTTAATTTGTCCTTATTTTTCCAATTATTCCTCAACTTTTTCTTCTTAGACTTATTCTTCTACAAGATTTATACTTCCTCCAAGACTCTTTCTTTTCGACCTTTTCTTTGCACTTGATGTCTTCCTTATTTTTAGTTTGGGGAATTCTTCTGTTTTCTGCTTTTCTACTCCTTTAGTTTCTTACACCTACAGTTCTGCTTACAAATTTTTCCAGTGCTTGCCTCACTTTGATTTAGCTTTCACATTATATCCTTCTTCTTTTTCATCTTTTCATTGTTTCCTTCTCGTTGTTTGTTCTTCTGTTTGAATTGCTACCCACTTCTTCACTATACATTTTGTGTTTTTCTCATTGTTTTTGGATACTTATACATCCTTTTCGCCTTCTTCTTTGATTTATTATTCTTCCCCCTCTTTCTTTTTCGTTTCTCCTTTTAGTTTCTACGTTTTCCACTACTACTTTGGACGATTACTTTCTCTATTCGTTTGACTTTGGCTCCTATCATTGCAGGTTTGCAATCACTTTACTTGTATTTACTTACATCATTCTTTTTCCTCTTTTTATTCATGTTTTTTCTCTATCCTTTTGTTTAGATCTTTGCAATATCTCAAAAATTGTTTTCCTTTTCTCATTGCTTTTGTATTTTTCTAAACGTATTACTATTTTCGCTTTAATTTCTTCTTCCTCCTCCTCATCAGCGTCTTCGTCTACAGATTCATGCTTCGTTGATTTTATTTGCCATCACGATTTCTTCTGCTTCTTGGACATTTTTCTGCCTTTATCACAGCAGGGTTTTCAGTTATTCAGCTCGCATTTTCTTTCACATTACATCACTTTTCTTCTTCGATTTATCATTTCTATTCTTTCTTGTTGTATTATTGCCCGTTTTTGATGTGCTTCTTACGGTTCTGTTACCTTTGCCCTTGTTTTCAAATTCCTCCTTAACTTGTTGTTCTTTCTATGCGGCTTTTTCTTCCACAAGATTTATTCTTCCTCCAAGACTTCTTCCTTTTCGACCTTTTCTTTGCACTTGACTTCTTCCAGTTTTATTTTTTCGGGACTGTTTCTGGTCACTTCTGCTTCTATCTTTACAAATATTTCCACTGCCTGTCTCACTTTGATTCTACTTCTTCTGTCTCTTCGATATCTTCTCCGTCTCCTCAATGTCGTTATTTGTTTTCGTCTCCTTTTTCCCCATTCTGCTCTTTCTTCCCCTTCTCCTTCTACTTTCTCTTCTTGATCTTCTTCCTTCTTCCACCTTTTTCACTTGCTCTATTCCTTTTTAGTCTCATTTTTTCCATTTTTTGTTCTCCTTTTTATCCCCTTCTTCTTCTTCGTCTTTTATTTTTAACGCTATACCGCCTCCAGGACTCATTCACATTCACTGATGATGATGATAAAGAGAGTGATTTGTCTACTTCTATTTTGTTCTTTATTTTCTCCCTGAGCTGTTATTCTTTTTTTGTGTGTTTCCTCTATCAAAAATCTGCGTGCGTTTACCTTGCGAATTTATAATTTATTTACGTTATTGTTTATTAAAATGAACTAACCACCGCACCGTTTTATTTTTATGCAAATTTTGTCTTTTTAATTTTTTTACGAAGAGTTTTTAGTTGTATTAAGAAAGAATTGCGGATTTTTTATTGTCTTAGTAGGTTATTGTAGTCTAAAAATCTGATTTTCTATTTAAAGGACAAGTAGCCCATTACATATTTTGAATGCTTTTGTTTGATTCTTGCCAAAGAAATTCATAGCTGACAATCTCCATTGCATTTACTTTTGTTTCTTTTAGTTTTTTCCTTCGTTCTTCTTCTTGTTTTTCTTCGCCTTCATCTTCTATTTCTTGTATGCCGCTCTCTGTAACTTCCTCCTTGCGTACTACTTTTGCTGTTACTCTTTTGCTTCTTAATTTTTCATTTATCTACCTTTTCTTTTGTTACTAGTATTATTGTTACCTTCCTGCTATTGTTTTCTGATATTTTGTTTCTTTTTCGTGTTTTCTTGTCCTTATTTTATTTCGTCTTGATCTTCCATTGCTTTTCGCCTTTCTTGTTGTTTTTGCTGTGCTTCTTGTTCCTTTCTTCTGGCCCCACTTCCTTTTCTTGATGTTTCTTCCTCTGTACTTTTCTTTTTCATCTCTTTCATTTTTCATTTTTTCCCGTTGGATCCTCACTTTTTTCCTCTTATTCTTCTTGTATATATTTTTCTTACTTTCTATTCCTCTCCATCTTTTTTATCTTCCTAATTTTTCGTGTTGCTCCTTCTACTTCTGATTGTTATGAATTCAAACCCAAATTTGTCATTTTTAATCTATGTTTTATTTGATGTTTTAAAACTATTGTAATTTTTTCCAGGCGTTATCAACAATATATTTTCTGGGCTTTATGATCAACATTCTATACCATTACGGCATCATGCAAAAAATCGTGGTTACTTTGGGCGAATTTTTGCAATCGATAATGGGTACGACGATTTGTGAAAGCGTAAACAGCGCAGCCAATATATTTTTGGGACAGGTAATTCGCTTATTAAAAACCCAAAGATAGCCAAGTTTACGTTTTATTTTTGAATGTTTTACAGACTGAGGCGCCTTTACTGTTAAGACCGTATTTATCAAACTTGACTGCTTCTGAAGTGCATTCCATTATGGCCTCTGGTTTTGCCACGGTTTCTGGTAAGTTTTGGGGAATTGGGGGAATCTTCAGTGCCTTGCATTACTTTTAAAAACGTTATCTGAGCCTAATTTAAAAATTAATCTTTGGGGAACTTAACAAAAAAGGAAGGTCAAATTTTGAAAAAACGACTGTTTTAGGTACGGTTTTGGCCGCCTACATATCATTCGGAGCACGAGCATCCCATCTAATCACAGCAAGCGTAATGTCTGCACCAGCTGCATTGTGTTACAGCAAGTTGTTATATCCGGAAACGGAAAATACAATGGCTACGAAGGAGAACATCGCTTTGTTGAAATCGTAAGTTTCTCACTTAGAAAAACTTAGATTTTTATATATTTTGTAATTTTAAAGGGAATTTCACTCAGCTTTGGATGCAGCAAGCAAAGGGGCTTCCATGGCACTTGAAGTCGTTTTAGGAATCATAGCAAATGTTATTGCCTTCGTGGCGTTTATTTATTTCCTGAATGGGATTTTATTGTTCTTTGGGGAATTAGTTGGTGAGTTGCGGGTTTTTATGAATACAAACACGTGAGATTTCGGTTTTATATTTTTGAAAATCGTCATAAAAGGTTACAAAAAATTAAACAGTAACGAATCAGCTTGATGTTTTGTCCTCATCCTTGTGTACCTTCTTTATTTTGACATGGTTAAACATCGTTGTTTAAAAAACTATTTTTCCCTTCCAAATACCACCGCTTCTTTCTTCTCTACCTTTTAACAATTTTCCTTGCAATTCCACGAGGAATGATTACCTTAAATAAAACCTAAAAAAAGAATAAAAGCAAAAGGTCACTTTTGATTTTAGGCTACACAGGGGAAAATATATGGACGGTGGAAAGATTCGTGGGCTACATATTCATGCCTATAAGTTATATAATGGGTGTCCCATGGGACGAAAGCGAATTAGTGGGAAGATTAATCGGTATTAAGACGATACTTAACGAATTTGCTGCCTTTAAAGCAATGGGAGAAATGGAGCTGAAGGTAATTGAAAATAATTTTCAGTTTATTTATAGACTAATAAATAAAACGAACAAACAAACAAAGCCAAAACCTTCGTAGTATATTAAAAAAACACAAATGAACAAACACGTCAGCTTCCTCTTCAAATAAAACAAAAATAAACAGAATTACACATCGTACATATAATCTAATGTTATTAACGTAGCTAAATACGTGAAACTACATTATTTAGTTTACACAGTGTAACAGTTAATGTTGTTATTCTTCTATTTTTGTATTGCTTTCAGCCAAGAACAAAGGTGATAGCCACCTACGCCATTTGTGGATTTTCCAACCCAGGTTCGATTGGTATAATGATATCCGCACTAAGTATTCTTATACCATCGAAAAGGGAACTCGTTACCTCTTTAGTATTTAGAGCCTTTTGTGCAGGCGCCATTGTATGTTTTATGACCGCCTGCATAGCTGCTTTACTTATACCTGATAATTTAATTGATATTTAATGACTTAATTATAGATTAAAACAATTTTTTATTGTTAATACTTAATTTATTTTTATAATTAATTAGATCCCGTTTTTTATGTACTTACTCCTAAGCTTTGAATTTATATATTTAGCAAACTACGCTTAAAGTTTTGTTAAGCTTGGCTTAGACGAAAATTCCCAAAAATTAAATACAAGCTTAAAGAATTCCACCATTTAGCTGCTTTTTTAGTTTTTTATTTAATTGATTCAATAATAAAGCAGTGCTGTTATACATGAGCAGTTGATTGTAATAAATGCATACCTACCAGTTCTGAAGAGTGCATGACAGTTCAAATTAATATGTGTTAGTTATGTTTTAATTTATTAAATTGAATAATGAGTTATTTATTTTATTTTATTTTATTTGTTTATTTGACAAAACTGCTTTGTGAATTTTTACTTGGTGGCTCTCCAATTAAATCTGTCAACCAAATCAACTTGATATTTATCACGTAGTATATTCGATATGAAGCAAACGAAATATCAGTAAATTGAAGAAATATATCGAACATCGTCAAACTAATAAGATGAATCGATACTTTGCCCCAGAATCGATTCACCGGTATAGATCGACATACCAATATCTTGCTAACATGAGGCAATAATGTTATTTGTTTTGCGCAGAGACTAAACAAGCAGCATTTTAACAAATTTTGAAAATTTAGTAGGTAGAAAAATATCAACTCTGCGGGGATTTGAGCCACTGACCTTCGGCTTTACGTGTCAATACCAAATAATATAAACTCTCAACAAGCTAAGACTATTTAATTTTTTTTAATGCCTATTGGAGGACAACAGAATGTGACTGTATGCATTTACTGCAGTCCTATCTGTCTGTAAAACAACGAAACCCTTAAAAACGGTATTAAATAAAATTTATTAAAGCAATATCAAAAACAAGTAATTATGTCATTTTTCGACGTAGTCCCCATCGCGTTCTATGCACGTCTTCCATCATTTTGAAAGTGCTTGAATACCCGAAACAAAAAAAATTCTTTGGTCGCGTGTGCAACCACTCATTCACCACCTAAATCACTTCATCATTCGCATGAAATTTCTTCCCACCCAATGCCTCTTTAAGCGGGCCAAAAACATAATAATCGCTTGGAGCAAGATCAAGGCAATAAAGAGGATGTAGTAGACACTTAAACTTCAAATCTTTTATGGTTGCCACCGTTGATTGTGCAGTATGTGGCCGTGCGTTGTCGTGCTGTAGAAGAATGCTCGTACTCAGAAATCCCCGTCTTTTGGTTCTGATAGTAGGCTTAAGACAGTTTTTAAAAAGTTCTGAGTATGGGGAACTAGTAACAGTAACTCCACTAGGCATGTAGTCCTCCAAAATTATCCCTTTTTCATTCAAAAAGAGAGTTAGCATGACCTTTCCTGTCGACAACTGCGTGCGAAATTTTTTGGGTTTAGGCGAGGAGGTCTGACGCCATTCCTTACTTGCTTTTTTGATTTCGGATTGATGATAGTGCACCCAGAACTCATCTCCAGGCACAATCCGAGCCAGAAAGTTTTTGACAAGCATCAACACGCCGATGTTTCAATTCTGGAGTCAATTACCTTGGTACCCACCGTGCTGACACGTTATGGAACTGGAGGATGTCATACATAATGCGATGCACAGAACCATGGTTCATATTCAAAACCTCAGCGATTTCATCAAGGATTCTGTTTGGTTCATTTTTTATGGCATTTTAAAGGTTTTCATTTGACGCTGCCTCGTATATCGAAATGGTATGTATTTATACCATGAGATCGAAAAAAAGATGATTCTGAGCAGGCCTTGACTAGTAGAACACGATTGGTTACACTGGTTCTAGAATGCCTATGAATTATAATGTGACAGTGACATTTCAAATGTAAGTCAGTTTTGCAATCTTGTTTCCAGAATTATTTAAGTTTATCGTTGTAATACTAGTGAAGGATCACATTTTGAACACCTACTCTAACATGTATTCATCTTAGTTTTCAGTTTGTTCCCTAAATAAATACTGTTTTGTGTTTTAATTTATTTGACATTTATTAACCTCTAACTTACTGCCACATTTTGAAATCAGTCTTGCCAATCGTGTTGTACTAGTCAAGGCCTGCTCAGAATCATCTTTTTTTCGATCTCATGGTACTTTACTTTATTAATACGATTATTCTTATCGCTGTATTATATAGTTTAGCGATGCCTATCGATGTAACAATATGTACTGATTCAAGGATACAAATCGATATTAATAGTTCAATACATATCGATATAGGGTTTGAGGGACAGTAATGCGCAATATATAACCTCTCCTGCTCAAATACCGGCCTCACCTTCGTGCCGAGAACCCCGATACAGCAAACGAAGCACCGCAGCAAATGCTGCTGCAAATTGCAATCTGCAAATATAGGCATCAATGCCTGAGGTAGCAACCTTACCATCAGACTGGGAAACATACAAGAGCAAATAGAATGAACAACACAAGAATACAAGGAAGCTAAAAAAAGATTGGTGCGAGAGATTGCAAAATCCAAAGATCGACAACAGGAAGCGCTCTGTCCAGAAATAGAAGACGATGTTTGGGGGAAAAATATAGATATAGAAGACAAGAAAACAATAGTTGAAGGTCTATTCCCAGAAAATGAAATCATTAAATGGGAGCTTCCAGATAATAACGATACAGAGAGATTGGAAGAGATAAAGAAGAGGATATCTACAGCAAATTATAGGCAGCTACCTAACAGATAGACACATAATAATAGACGAAGATGAGAAAATGCAAATCGCAGCAGCAGTCCCACAAGACAGCGTGCTGGGACCGCTGCTGTGGAATATTCTGTATGACAATGTTCTCAGACTAAGTTTCAAAGAAGGAACAAAAGTCATTGAATATGCCGACGATCAGGCCTTTTGGCCACGGCAAAAAGCGAAACAAGGCTCATGGAAGTTGCGAATGAAGAATTGATGGAAATTAGTTACTGAATGCGAGAAAATAAACTCAAAATAGCAAAGGAAAAAAACAGAAGCGGTGGTGCTAACTGAAAAAAAGAACACAACACATTGAATTTCATATAGAAGGTCAGACTGTTATACCAAAAGACCAAATAAAATACCTGGGTAAAACGATAGATAAACGGCTGAAATTCAGCAAACATGTAATAAATGTAACGAATAAAGCAAATAGGGCAGCCACCGCGCTATGCAGGATAATGCCAAAAAAGGGAGGAGCCAGTGCGCGGAAAAGACGAATGGTAAGCAGTGTTGTAGATTGATGACACACAAAAAATACAGAGATATGATAGCTGCGAGAGTATTAGCCAAAGTAATACCAATAGATCTAATGGTGGAGGAACAGACATCATCCATGGGTAAAACAAAGACAGAAAAAAATAATTAAGGGAGAATAAAATAAATAAATGGCAAGAACGATGGCAACAGAGCACTCAGGATGTATGTATTGACTAATTCCGAACATAAAAAGTTGGTATAACAGGAAATATGGAGTGCGGTATCATTTAACGCAAGCGATGGCAGCACATGGATGCTACAATAAATACCTCGAACGAATAGGAAAAATAGAAAATAACACATGCTTGTATTGTGAAGATACGGACGATGCCCAGCATACAGTGATCCACTGTAATAAATGGTCAGAGATTAGAGAGAACACAGAACATGCCATATAAGAAAGGATAACGCCAGATAATCTAGTGGAAATTATAACGGAAGAAAATTGGAATCAAATAGAAGAAATGATAGGAACAATAATAAAACAAAAACAAGAAGAAGAAAAGAGCAGGAAAACAGAACGAAATGATAGGCAGTAGTAGGTAATATGCAACGGAAGTATACGTAAGTGGTTGCATAACGACCAAGATGAAGAGGAGGGGTTTTAGCTGATAGGTTTCTGGGTCATCTTCCCAGATGAATTCAGCACCCCTGGAGAAAATTTATAACCAGGGTGTCTTTAGAAGATTTTTCCTTCTCCAACGCACACAAACAATGGAAAACATGGGCCGATAATGCGCGCTCTTCGTGAACTTTATCTTCAAAATGTTGACAAGAAAGAGTGGCACTAGTACCAGCATTATTTGATGACGAATTTATACAGCGAACCCGGACACGAATAGGACAATGGAACGTCAGAACGATGTATCAAGCGAGGAAATTAGCACAAGC
Source organism: Melanotus villosus (assembly GCA_963082815.1). NCBI lineage: Eukaryota > Metazoa > Arthropoda > Insecta > Coleoptera > Elateridae > Melanotus > Melanotus villosus. The sequence continues at coordinate 46,331,238 of OY720426.1, forward strand.
CTTTAAAGCTGAACAACTATAAAGTATAGATCTATCGGGAGTTTGTGAAGTGAGATGGAATGAGTAAGGGCAAATAGGATCTAGTAATGGCAGTTGAGTTGCCCAATGAAACTGAAGAACATCAAGCAGGAGTAGGAATTATATTAACTAGTAGCTTCAGTAGGGCACTAGTTGAATGGAAATCTATATCAGAGAGGATTATTACAGTCTGGTTAAACTACAAACGTTGTTCAATGTTACGCATCAACTAAAGAAATATTTTATAACCAGTTAGACCGAACCCTTAGCAATATCAGAAGGAGTGACATAGCGATACTCATGGGGGATTTCAATGCCAAATTTGGGAATAACAACAGAAACCTGTCCCATGTAAAAGAAATCCATGGAATAGGAGAATATAATGAAAATGGAGAGCTTACTAATTGATATAATATGTGGAAATCATGGGTTTAAAATTGAAGGAACTAAGTATATTTCCCCATAAATAAATTCACAAAGTTACATGGGCATCACCGAACTACAAAACTCAACACCTAATAGATCACATACATATAAGTTATAAATTCAGTGACATGTTGTTAGATGTAGGTACATACGTAAGAAGAGAGGAGCAGATATTGGATCTGATCACCACCTGCTCGCTGCTTCCAATACGCATAAGTATAAGATGTAGGTACTCAAGGGAAGAGTAATACTTAAAGGAAGATCATAAATACAGTGAGAGCAGAAAATGTTGATCGAAAAAGCTACTTTCCAAGGCAGGTATTGCCAATCTTTACTTCCACTTTGCTTATGCGCGTCTTGCGGTTCAGTGTGATATTAGCTTCGCACGTGCTTCGCATTTTGACGTTTGCCTTGCAAGTTTAATTTTTGTGTTTAGTACAGGTAAGTACGCTTATTTTTCCCAATATGAATAGGTTTAAAAATGTCAAAATAGACACGAATGTAGCTGTAGTCTATGCTTACATACATATGAAGCGGCACATTTTAACTATGTTCATTTTTCAAGAAGGCGGCACGGTCAGCTATTATTATTCTTCCTGTACGAAGAAACTGAAAGACTGAAAACTGTTATTCAGGTCTGCCCTAAGGGATAAAGCATAACAAATATTAAGGAAGGAGGAACAGCAAGTAGAAGAACGGTGGAAGGAGATAAAGTCAACAATAAATGAAGTCACTGAAGAACGGCGAAAAAGAATGAATGACGTTAAACACATGGAACACAACAGAACAGGGAAGGAAAGTATTAGCCATCTTAATGGGGAAATTAAACTGAAATCAAGAAAAGACAAGAGACAGTATATGGAAGATTTAGCAGAAATACAGAGGGCCGCAGATGAGGAAAATATAAAAGATTTATATCGACTGACAAAGAAAATAGCCGGTCAACACATACGAATATACAAGTGTACCAGTCAAGAATAATATCGTAAAAATACTTACTTCAGTAGAACAACAGCTCAATAGATAGAAAGCATACTTCAATGAAATACTAAATCAGAAAAATGAAGAGCAGGAAGAAGAAGAAGAATAAGAGTAAGCGCACCTACTAAGAGAGAAATAATAACAGCAATTGGTAATCTAAATAATGGTAAGGTTGATAGGGAGGGGGTATTGATAATACAAATGGCGGAGGTATTGTATTAAAGGAATGATTACTGATTTATTACTACCCCTCTTTCGAGATATTTGGGAAAAAGAAGAATATCTAACAGAATGGAAAGAAGCGTTAATCGTAAAGTTATCTAAGAAAAGCGATTTAAGTAACTGTAATAATTGACAGGGATAGTCTTTTGTGTATTTATTTACCAGAAAGTGTTTAACAATTATTAGAAAGGAACAGGCTGGCTTTCGAAAACAACGCTCATGTATCATGTATAGACCAAACAAACAGCTTAAAAATTATAATTAAGCAATCAATTGAATGACAATCACCATTATACCTGCTTTTCATAGATTTTGAAACAGCTTGTGACTCCATCAAAAGGAAATGCATTTGGAAAGAACAAAGGAAAATAGGAATACCACATAAAATCATCAATTTGATACGAGAGGGTTATCAACAGACAAAATGGAGAGTCTTACCTGAACGTGCAATGTCCGAACCTTTCGAAACAATGACGGGAGTTAGACTATGGTGTTTACTATCACCATTGCTGTTTGTAATAGTAATGGATAAAATCTTACAGAACACGACACAGAACAAAAATCGAGGAATCAGATAGAATTTCACAGCGTTTTTGAAAGATATCGATTACGCAGATGATGTTTGCTTGCTCTCCCACACACATACGAACATGCAAATGAAACTAAATGATCTTAAGAAAGAAGCAGGAAAGGTGGGAATCAAAATAAATATTTAGAAATCTAAAGAACTACATACGTGTAAACGCACGACAAACGTCCCTATTACGTTAGAAGGTGTTAACCTTGAAATACATCCAGATTTCAAGATTTGATATATGTATATTGGAAACAATGCGGCTGAAGATGGTGGTGCAGCGAGGGATGTAATAATACGAATTCAGAAAACAAGAGCTGCGTTTTACAAACTAAAGAACGTATGGAAGAATAGCAATATACATAATCATTAAAATCAGTGCTAAGTACTTAATGGAAATTAAACTTGGTTAGACGGTTAGTTACGTCTATACTAAGAAGAAAATTGGAAACGTTTGTGGACCGTTTAATCTGGTGGACAAGAACTATCAGCAACGAAGAGCTTTGGAGGCAAACACATCAAATGGGAATAAATAAAGAAATAACAAAACGCAATTTTGCCTCGCCGCTCGGCCCTCGTGTTTGTTGTTCAAAACTTCCCTCGGGCTACGCCCTCGTGAAGTTTTCTCGCAACAAACCCTCGGGCGTGACCGGTTCGAAAAAATATCCGGCAATATACCTGTCCCTTGGTATATTATAAAGTATGATCAAAATTTCTGTTCATCAAGTATGGCCGTGGAAGTGCCAACCAACGCATTTAAAATTGGCTCACATATCTTTTTTGACAGCTGTCACATTTAATATTATATGTAAGCCAATTTTAAAGGCGTTGGTTTGCACTTCCACGGCCATACTTGATGAACAGAAATTTTGATCATACTTTATATGACAATTCCACCTGTCAGTTATAAATATTTTCAAAGCATTTTAAATTAAGTAAGTATCTTTTAAAATTGGTGTTTGGGCAGCTATAAGCAAGCGACGGATTCTAGGGCGAATATTCTTTGTTGTTTATACTAGTTGTGATCAGTAGTTCTAAGAGTAAGTAGCTAAAAAGACCCGTTACCTATTTCAAAACTACGCTCCGACACGTGATTTTCCTCATGGCACACTCTGAAGACAAATTTTGTGGATCAGTCGATATAGAAACTGTTGAGGGTGAATGTAGGAAAGCTAGTGTCACGATACGCGGTCTCACGTATCAGTAAATAAAGACCTGGAAATGGCCCTAACAAGTAACGAGTATTAATTGGTTTTATTCAATTTTGCCGTATAAACTGACGTTTAATTGTTTCTGGCCTGCCCATAAAAGTTGATGTTTTATAAACAATCGTTTAAAATTTTTATTCCGCTAGCGATTTAAAATTTTTATCGTATCATTGATTATTAAGTCAACTTTATATTACACTTTTATTAATAATTATGTATAACATAATAGCATAGCAACTCCGGCTTCATAATTCGTTAGTTACATACTATTTGTGTACTGTTGCCAATGATACGATAAAGCTTGAAATATAACTCGAATATTATGCGATTTAAACCGACTCGGACGTTGCGTGGTTGACTCGGCTAGCGCCTCGTCACCTAGCAACGTCCTCGTCTATTATAAATCGCATAATATTCTTGTTATATTAATAGCTATTATTCCGCTAGCGCTTTAAAAATGTCAAATCGCTTTAAAAATGTCAAGTAAATGTCAAAATTGAATAAACAGTTGTATTACACTTGCGGATTAAATTAATGTATTAACTCGCGGTATTAACGCGCTTGCGGCTACCGCCGCTCGCGCGTGTAAACGTACCGCTCATTAAACATTAATTTAATCCGCATGTATAATAAATAACTATTAATACTAATCTTTATTATCACAGTTCCAGTGGCGTGTTTACCATGGAAGCTAGGGAAGCACAGCTTCCCCTACGTAAACTAAATACCTACAGCGTATAATTAAATTAATATACCTTAAAAATTTAATATTATACAGGGTGTCTCTAAACCTATTGCCATAAATTTACCAGCCGATTCCTGACGCAAAAATAAGTCGAGAATGTCTATAAAACTTTTGTCCTAGACAGCTCCATGTGGAAGCTACAAGTCTTTGAAAATGGTGTTGAAAAAACGGAAAACAATTGCATTTTAAAAACGGTTTGAGATAAAAAATCGAAATTTTGCAAGCTCCCTTCCTCTTTTTTTATTCGTAGGTAGAGAGTTAGAAAAGTGTGGTTGTGTTAGGCTTTACAAAAGTGCTCAGAACAATAGTTATTTACATTACAAGCTGCGAAAGTTTACTTTTCGTTGTAGGGCCTTCGCTGCGTGTAATGTATTAAACTTTTCATTCTCCCCTCGACATTTAACCACCGCACCGTAAAAGATGAAATTATAATAAAATAAAATGATTCAGTGATTAATAACGTGGCTTGTTGTCAACGTGGTAACAATACTGTTCTATTTATTTTCGCTTTCAATTGCGTTACCAAGATAGAAAGTTACACTTTCGTAGGGGGGAGAATGAAAATGTGATTATTTAGTACAACTGCGGGCAAAAAAATGGAAACACCAACATTAATCTAGTGCTCGTCTTTTATTGTTTTTAAACATTGGGCCGTATTCTGATCTTATGTTTAAAGTTGTTTCTAACTAAAGTCGTGTTTAGCGTAAACATAAAACGATATAGCTTTATATAAGTTTATATGTGTATAACAGAGATACGCGATGTTGCCATGGTAATTAAACATGACGTTAAATTTAAATATGAGATCAGAATACCGACCATTATTGTCTTTCATGTCATACTGACTTTAAAACAATATCTCAAGGTTAGGTAAGTCTTATTATAAAAGTTAAAAACAATGATATGAGGTTATGATTCGATGACATGAAAACAGTTTACTTTTAGGTGCGAAAGTTTACTTTTAGGTGCGAGGTGTTTTTGAATTGCCGAGGCTAATTAAAAACTCCGAGCACCTAAAGGGCTTTCGCAGCGTGTAATGTATTAAATTTTTCATGCTCCCCTCGACATTTAACCACCGTAAAAGATGAAATTATAATAAAATAAAATGATTCAGTGATTAATAAGGTGGGTTGTTGTTAACGTTACTACGGTAACAATACCGTACTATTTATTTTCGCTTTCGCTCGTGCTACCAGCTACCAGGCTACGAAAGTCACATATCAGGCTACGAAAGTAACACTTTCGCAGGGGGGGCATGAAAAGACACTTTTACAAAATATAAAAATTAGTGTTTTAATTTTTTTGTCGGCAATTGTATCTATAACCCATTCACTTAACTCCCGTGACATAAAAGTCACAATGTGTTCGTTAATATGAAAATCCCTATTAGACTATTAACAATTTTTAGATTTGAGATTGGCGCACCTTTAAATTTAAATTTAATGCTTTTGGTTTTTGTTTTCACTTTGACACTTAAATTATTTATTATTCAAGTTACGTTTTATAATTCATAATCTTTAGAGAAATGGATGAACAGAATCACCAACGAAGTTTATTATCAAAGAGAGAGAAAGAAGCTGTAAGCAAATACTGCTTAGAAAGGCAAGAAATCAGCCCTCACTTAAATAAATATACAATTTTTGAAAAGGCTGCATATATATTTTCAGTAAGATTTCCTACATTTTATTCTTTATAACCACTTTTCCAATCCTACATCTCCTAGTAAACCCATTTTTACCTTGTTCTACTTAATTTTACGAAAATGACAAATGATTTATCATAACCTTACTTTCAGTTTGACGTTAAGTACATTCACTAAAAAAGTTGATAGGTTCTGTACATAAAGTACACTCCAAAATTTGACAGCGTAAACGTCACGGGAGTTAACTGAATGGATTATACAAATTTTTTTAATAAAACTTGTGCTACAGTATTTTTTTTCCGAACATTCAGAGAACACATAAGCATTTTTGCAACTCTTACTGCATAATAATACATTATAAATTCTTATTTTTGTTAAAAAGACAATTAAATAAATTTTTGGTTAGGCTACCAAATTGGCAACCGTGGTTGAATTTACGTGCCAACAAAACCAACCTTGGTGCAACGTTAAAAAGCCCCTAGCACGTGGTCATCTGTCGCATGCGCAAACTGTATGAAAAACAAAAGTTGTCATGTCAAACCGTAAACAAGTGATGATATTTGACATTTAAACCAAGATGGCTGGTTGTGTGTTATCAATGATAAAGGGTTTCAGGTAAATATGGACATATTTTTATTATATCAGTGTGTAATTTAGACCCGTAATTGCGCGTCAACAAGCGGGCGCGTTTTTCGTTTCTTTAATTGCATAATTAAACCGTGACAATTTGTATTGTGTAATTATCGATTATTGATGTTTTTGGTTACCTATGCTTACCTGGCAGTGACGTATATAAATGCGAGGTTACGTACGTTTAAAACTGATTATTCCTACCGAAAAAATTAAGTTATAAATATTTTATAACATCATTGCCTTTTATTACACATAATTGGTACCAACACGATTGGCGGTATAAATTCGAATTGTGCAACAATGCGTGTGCAATTTCAATCGTGCGGTCGATTTTCATTATTTATTCATGTCCCTTTTTTAACAATTAAGGACAATACATGCCGTACTTGTTATCGTGTCGTCCTATTTATAAAACTTGTCATATTGTCATGTCCGTTTCTTATAAAAACAGCTCTTTTTAAGCCGCTTTTATTACTTTAGCAAAACACCTGAATATTTTATAATGCAATTAGAAAATTGAACACTAACAACCGACCACCTATTTATGTTATTGATTTATTAAATTAAAAAGGAGACCATTGTTTTCTTTATTTTTTATTTTCTTACAAATGATTACCAATATACCTAAGTAGTTAGACTAATTGCCATACTTACAATCGTTATGCACAATAATTTTTTTACCATCAATTGCTATTTTTTCCTGCGATATTAAGAGAGTATTATTTGTACATGTATGTTTGTGCCTGAACCAGAATTCATATCCATGATTCCAGTTAAAATGTTTTAGGTACGTATAAATGTACATAACAGTAAACGTTTCTACTTGTTGACTTGTTAAATTATCTTACCTGTTATAATTGCTTTGTAAAATGAAAATCGCTTATTCTGGTTATAATAATAGCTTTTACAAGCAATGAATTATTTGAGTTTTTTCCTTGAACACGTTATAATACAACTATACATGAACTGTAATCAGTCAAAACAAACAAATTTATCTAACTTGTATTATAACTACCTAAAGATAACGTATCTTCCCTGTAATTATTATCATGAGGTTATTGCTAAAGGTATTTACTGAATTTTATTCCCTTTATGAAAATGCTTACGGCTTGTTTGCTTCGTTGCAGGGAAATTATAATTTCATTTTCATTGTACTTATTCAGAAAAAATGCGCATGACTTTGTACACCTTTTTATTTGTTTAAATTTTACAATAAAAGATACACAATGTACTTAACAAAATTGGACTGTGAACAACCTGGTACATGATTATATTTGAAGATTAGTCTCAGTCTCAGTTGTTGTTCAAAACTCGTATAAAAATTTACCCTCTGAAATCACAGTATTCTGTTTTAATTATCTCATTACCGAGGAAAAAATTAAAGGTTATAAAAATAAGCATGTTAAGTGTAAGAATTAATTATTGCAACAAGAAAAGTCGGTATTCATTAACTGTAAAAATTACAGTATAACTATAAACTTGCTTGTTTTTATTGCCACAAAAAGTAGTATAAATTAATGCTTACGTATATTGCAACAGCCATGTATGGTAATTTTTAGTCCACTTTTTATAAGTCAGCTCATTAGATAATATTACCTACTCATCTCTTTGTTTCTGTGTAATTAAATGTAACAAATGAGTTTGGGAATTCAGCTTGTTTTATAAACTTTGTCCGAGGTAATAATCCAGTCAATAAAGGGTTTGTAGAATTCATGGAGGGTGTCACAATTTTTGACTTTAGGGCTTTGTTTGGAGTCGTTAGGAGGTAAACATACTAAAAGTCCCCTGACATGGATGGTGAGCGGGGTGCAGGGGGGGACTGAGAAGGTCTCTGTTTGTGTCTTTTTGCTTATATCTTGAGGATGGTGCATCTTATCAAAAAATTTAGTATATCAAAATTAAAGCTGACAAAATTTCCTACATTTTTGCTTCTTCAAGTTTTTTTCTATCTCCAACCATTTATGAGATATCTGTTGTCAAAGATCGCTCATTTTCGAAAGAAAATATTTTGCCTCACGTTTTTCGTTAAACTTTTCTCTCTAACACCTCGTCTCTTCGGTTTACAGAAAAATCCCTAGAAAAGAAGTTGTAGAGGATTAAATTTCCTTCAAAATGGTATATATATTTTATATTTTTTTTTCGAAAATTAGCGATTTTTGATAGCGAATATCTCATAAACGGTTTGAGATAGAAACGAACTTTACAAAGCATAAATGTGGGAAATTTTGCCAGCATTGATTTTGTATATAATGACATTTCGCTAAAAGATATAAGCAAAAAACGAAAAAAGGGATCTTCTCGGTCCCCCCCTGCACCCCGCTCACCTCCTATGTCCGGGGACTTTTAGTATGTTTACCTCCTAACGACTCCAAACAAAGCCCTGAAGTCAAAAATTGTGACACCCTCCATGCATTCTACACCCCCCTATTGAGCGTTCGTTGACTGGACTATAATGTCAGATTTAAAAACTAGGCTTAAACATTTGAAACCGTTAATTAATGGAGATTATATGAATTAACCGTAATACTGAATTAAAAGCTCAAGAACAAACTGTACTTTGCCGTTCGTTGCTGGGGAGAAGGCGGAATTAAGGAGGGGTTTAAGTAAGGGTTGAAGGTAGCTCAGGCAAAGGAAATATTGTTCGTATTATCCTCGCTAAAACAATGATTTTAGCTAGCTACAAATGAATTTACCACCACTTCTAAGCTTTACCGACTTCACCACCTAAAACGAATCCAAGTAGAACTTTACAAAATCTTCAGTTGCTTCGATAAATATCCAACTTTACCTTGATTAAATCGATTCTTCTCTACCGGTTTCAAAATTCCTCTAGCTTCAATTGAGTTGTAAATGCTTAATTTAAAGAACTTACTCTGCACTTGTGGTACTTCAAACATTCGTAATTAGATCGTACTCCCTGTGGCTTCTAAAATATGTCTTTAAAAATTTTATTATAATAGATTATTAACAAGAGCATATGTACTCATATTTGTAAGTTTGATTAACTTTAAAATGAGTTGACAAATAAACATAAATTGTACGTTTCACTGCTGGTTTTAAAACTCTATTGTACTTATTAGTCGTCCTGATAACTCAAGTTCAGGACGGTTATCTTGAGATAAGATGTCTGTATTATTTTATTAATTTCCAAGAAATAAATTGCAGTCCGACTTATCACCTTATCAGTACGTTAGTGGTTCGATTGCTTCTTGGGAATTCTTTGTTTACCATGATAAATTTTTGTTTTTGTGATTTCTCCTTATATCAGTCTAAACTAAACTAAACGTGAAAATATATGACTTTTATAACATAATCGCCGAAATTAACTGCAATACTCGATTATCCATAAAAGATAAACAAATAAAAATATGTTGAAAAATTGTAAAGATTCAAACAAACGACAAATCGCAGGTATTTCAGCAAAAAAAGTTGCTAATCACGTAATCACTAATGGTTGTGTTTTTTTGGCTACCTTAATGGCCACACAAACGATCAGAAACATTAATCTGGATTAGATCTTGATGTGCTATCGAAATGTTATTGTATGGAATATTTTGCTTGACTGATTTGCTGCTTTTTATGCACATGTTTTTGAAATTGACAGTTTGAAATATAACATTCGTTTAAGTACGAAAAAAAAACAACAAAAGTTTGAAATGACACATTGAATTGGTATAATTTAGTCGATGTCTTTGTTGTCACTTCCATTTGACTTCCTTCTAATTTTGAAGCTTTTACAGAGACAGGGTGGCCACTAAACCTGGAAACCTTGAAAACCGGGAATTTAAAAAACCGGGAAAAAAGCTTGAATTCAATTTAAAAACCTGGAATTTTGTAGATTTCGCTCAACTGATATTAATATTGTCCCACGGAAATGCTGCTGTGGAGCGTGGTATTTCGGTAAACGCAGATTGTATCGGGCAAATCAACAAGAAAAAAGTCTTATTGCGCAAAGACGTGTTTATGATGCTGTCAAAAATGTTGGAGACGTAGAAAATATCAAAATAGACAAAAGTCTTGTACAGGGTGGCCCAGTTTCGATGTTTTTAAATGGGAAGTACCCTTAATATCGGTAATAGACAAAAACTGATGTCGGAGTCCAGGGACCTTTTTTGATGCACGTTCAAGTCCCGAAAACAAAATTCCGCTATCTTTTGTTATTTTTTAGTTATAGCCCAAAATTCAAAATTTGGCCATACCGAAAACTTCAAATAACTCTCTTGGTTTTGAAGATATCCAAAAAGGGTAAAAACATTCTTCAGGAACTTTTTCAAGTAGAACACGATAGTCAATTCAGATATTTTCTAATTTTCATGTTTTAAGAATTATGACATAAAATTGGTATTTTCTAAATATAAGTCGTAGTTCGCCATGATACCATTAAATTGCATATTTTTTCTGCCTTTCGAAAATATATAAACTCCTGTTCAAAATTAACGCACCACTCGGTTTTTCTGATTTATTTTTGCTATTTAAGGAATTATTTGAGTAATACAACAAATTATAAGTGTTTTAGGTCAGGTTTAGGTCATGTTTATGAAAAAAATTGCTTAAAGTGGAAGGTTGAGGAAAAAAAGAAACTGATACAAAAATTCAAAAAGAAAGAAAAATTTATTCAACACTGTAAACAAACACAAAATCAAATTTAGAAAATCTAATAACGTGTGGCACCTCCTCTAGCTGTGATAACTGCCTGCATCCGTCGTGGTAAACTTGTTATCAAGTTTTGGATGGTTTCTTGGGGAATGTTATCCCTTTCTAAGAGAATGGCACGTTCCAGTTCTTGAAGATTCTTAGGTGCAGGTAAATGACGTCTCACTGATTTTTTCAGAGCATCCCAAAGATGCTCTATTGGGTTTAAGTCTGGACTACGTGGTGGCCAGTCCATTACTTGAATATTTATTTCATTTACGTAATGCAAAACCGGTCTTGCGACATGTGGTCGAGCATTATCTTGCATGAAAATGAAATGATCCCCTATAAATGGCGCAAAAGGCATGACATGTTCTTAAATAATGTTTTCTAGGTAGTACTGAGAATTCATTGACTTCTGACGAATAGGTATTAACTCTGAGCGAGCGTTAAAACAAATTCCCCCCCAGAACATCCTAGACCCACCACCAAACGGTTCCCTTTGGGAGATAGTGCAGGCAGAAAATCTTTCTCCAGGTCTTCGCCATACTCTTTCACGACCATCTGGAGATTTTAAGCTTACTCTGGTTTCATCAGTAAACAATACTTGCTTCCAGTCGTCAATAGTCCAATTTTCATGATTTCTAGCAAACCTTAATCGTGTTACTCTATGTGCTGTGCATTCTACTAGCCAATCCTGCTTCTTTTAATCTTCTTCGAACAGTTACAGCGGAAATCCTAACATTTCTGATTGCTTGGAGTTCATTACTAAGCTCCGGACTTGTGTATGTTCTGTTTCTCAACACCTGTTGGCGGAGAAAACGCTCATCTCTTGGACTTGTGAGTTTTTTTCTACCCTGTCCAAGTCTTCTAGAGTGTGATCCAGTTTCTCTCAGTCTTCTAATCATACGACTAACCGTTGAATGATTAATACCTAGCAGATTGGCCACATAACGCATACTTCGTCCTACAGCTAACAAAGTCGATGCTCTTACACACTCATCATTGGTTAAATGACGTGGTCGATTCATGTTTTTGAATGTAAATGGTGTAAACTTGAATAATCTTTGGCACTTACTAATTTTGAAACGCATCACTTAAAAAAATTAAAAGTCAATTACGTGGAATTGGAAGCTCAACTTGACAAAATAATCTCAACAAGTTCTCACAACTGTTTCACAGGGAATCAACAACTTCTCCCTTTACTTTTGTTATTTATTATGACATAAGCCACCTATGATTTGTGATATTACTCTACTAACTCCTTTAATAATAGAAATAAACCAGAATAATCAGGTGGTGCGTTAATTTTGAACAGGAGTTTAGTTTATAGGGGTTAAATGCAGTAACAATACCTTTTTTGAACACAATCAGATTATATGATGTTGTTAGCAATTAGTAGGCCATGGTTCATGATAGCAATAAACAAAATCTAATAAAGCGGGTGCATGTGACGTCACCAGGCACACAATAACGCGCCCGACTGAAAATGAACGACAGTTTTGAAAGTTAACAAAACTAAATAATTAATTTAATATTTTGTAGAAAATCTCGCGTTATCTTTAATAGCTTTTAATTATCTTGACATATGGAGATTTTTACAAGTTTCTACGTATAACCTGGCAAAATTTTTAATTGCTTATTTTCCAGAGCTTTTCTCTAACTGCTTTCTCTAGGAAATATCACGTTCCCTAATCATCTTTTTAATTCATGATAAAAGTTTCAATTACGTTCGTATAAACTGACCGCGGGGAAAATTTTAAGTAACTGAAAATTTCGTAATTATGTAGGCTAAACCATCCCTCATCTGGTTAACCACATCTTTACTGGGTTTGATATTGTAATATGCAATATTTCCTTTTTGGTAAAATTAGTATAGCGGTGCATACAAATCTTCCCTTTTTTACCCTACAAGTGATCAGCTGATGATACTAATTGCTAACACCATCATATAATCTGATTGTGTTCAAAAAAGGTATTGTTACTGCATTTAACCCCTATAAACTATATATTTTCGGAAAGCAGAAAAAATATGCAAATTAATGGTATTATGGCCAACTACGCCTTATATTTAAAAAATACCAACTTTATGTCATAATTCGTAAAACATGAAAATTGGAAGATATCTGAATTGACTATCGTATTCTACTTGAAAAAGTGCCTGTAGAATGTTTTTGCCGTTGTTGGATATCTTCAAAACCAAGAGAGTTATTTGAAGTTTTCGATATGGCCAAATTTTGAATTTTGGGCTATAACTAAAAAATAACAAAAGATAGCGGAATTTTGTTTTCGGGACTTTAACCTGCATCAAAAAAGGGCCCTGGACTCCGACATCAGTATCTGAATAATAAATACTGAGAGTAATTATAAGCTAATTTCGAGTTGTGATGGTAACTCAATTTTATAGTAACAAATGTAATAGTCCACATGCAGTCAAGATCAATTTTCTTTTAATTTAATCAAAATTTCAGTTTTAATCACTACTTAGAAGTTAAAAACAAAAAGCAGATTAATGAACATTAAATTATGAACATTAAATTTGATAATTAGTAGAACATTTTAAAGCGTAGTATTTAACAATAGGCTTAGATTATGGGTTTCTCCTAGACTCAACTAAACCGCCTGGTTGGTTGTCTAAAATATTAAAATTATTTAAAAAAATATTAGCATTTTCGTAATTAAAGCATGTAAAACGCTCAAAAAGTGGTAAAATATGCACTATCGGTTAAAAATGCTAAAATATGCATGCATTTATAAAAAAAACACCTAAATATGCATTTATATACACTTCAAATTGACATATGTGATTCATATGTGGCTTAAACATGTAGAAATATAACTGCATATGTTTGCTATAAGCAAAAAAAAAACATGCAAATGCATAGAAATCCTATACTTAGCTAGTAATTATGTTCTTTGAAATATTTTATAATGACCATGTTGCGAACAACAAGCTGTCAAGTGACATAAACATTAAATGACAGTGTATTCAAGGTACACTGGTTGTAATTATTTCAAAACGGCGATGCTTTACCTAAAACACCCTATACTTGTACGATGTTTATATTTACTTTTATAGTCTCTAATTGTATCATAATTATTCTGTCTGACTCCATTTCTATGATGTGGGTGGACTGTCTTCTGTGTTATATACAATATGGTTGTCTATCGTTATGTTCCCTGAACCAGGCCATCTCATTTCGCTTATTCCTAAAATACTTAAGTCCATGCTTGTCATTTCCTTTATGGTATTGTATTTTTCTGGGTTCTTAGGTAAATAATATGTATATTCTATGTTCCAATTGCTCTAATTTCTGAAGTTCCATATTTCATTTTAGCTGATTGGGAGATTCTTTGCACCTTTGTCCTGTACTCGGGACCGTTGTATTCAATGATTTTTTCCCGGGAAAGGTTTTCTGTTGCCTTCCTAGCGCAGTTTTGAAACCGTTGATGCTATTCTGGATGCTCTCTCAAATATATGGTATCATCACCGTTTCAGATTTGTACTTATCTGGCGCTGATGTCCACTCATAACGAAACTGCTACCGTTCGTTAGGTTCACCATATCCTGGCTACCTTCGTCCAGTTTAGCCCTTGAGTCGGCACGGTTTACCAGGGTGTGGCCACCATTGGCTTCTTGGAGCACTAAACGAGAGTTGGTTGGGTACTGAGTGAGAACATTGGACCTTTATATTCATCCTTACCAGAAAACAACTCTCCTCCGTAACCCCTAGAATTTGTGAACGAATTATGAAAATTCTATTTACAGATAAATATCACCTCCGCATGAATTTAAACCATTGACCTTTGGCTTTAAAAGTGTACAAAGAAATGTATACTGTAATGTTACCTTTGTTTACAATTATTACCAGCCGATTAGGTCAGTCATTTGGTCGTTAATGAGGTTCTTTTACTTTACTAAATGAATATTAATACTTTTTTCGCATTCCGTACTGTAATGTATTACTTTACGGGACTCAAAATCGTGATGTAATAGGCCACTTTACAGCATAGCAACCCAACAGCATAGCAACGTCAGGTTTCATTAAAATGCAATTTGATAGCTTCTCGGGCAGCATTTAAAATATCTTCTGAATGGTTTTACAAGTTATTTTCGTCACTCAAGTCCATTTCGGAATTAGATTTCCAAAAATAAATGTATTTATTTGTTTGAATTGAATTCTGTTATGTCAAAAACAGTTCCTGTCAGCTCGAGAATCCGCCTACTTTTTTCAGTGTTTTTATTAATTTTATTCAGATTGTAGGTATCTCAATAAATTTAGATCTTTTTATGTGAGAATATAAAATGCGAAAAAATAGTGTACGCGCCGCGTCCGAAAAGTGATTTAACTAGACTCGTACGGCATTTAAGTACTCGCTATCGCTCGTACTCAAACCTGCCATACTCGTCTAGTAAAAATCCACTTTTCGGCACTTGACACGTAATCTACTATTATGTTACCCATATAACAATAATCAGAACAACTTAATTTTTCTATGCAGATTTATTACTAATCTGTATTTCCCTATCTTCCCTATCTATTTAATTATTAGTATAGATCATAAATTATAACAGTATTAAATTAGCTCACATATCACTTGTTCAGTATCCAAATCAACTTCAATCACAATTCCATATTCATATCCAACATTTAGTAATTTTCAATTCATCTTCAACTTCTGCAACATCCAATCTAAACCGGACCAAACCTTTTTCTCTCAGAAGAATAACAACCAGTTATTTATTTTGGCCTCTTTTATAAGAGATTACTATTTTTCTTTCCAGAAAAGTACCAATTAATTATTTTATTCTTTCCGTTTACGAAAGTACCATTCTCCTTTTCTTAAAATAATATTTCACACTTATTTACTTTATTATATTTTCCTTCCCAAAGGAAATACGTGTTCCTTTTTTGAGAAGATAATTTCAATCTTATTTATTTATCTCTTGTCTTCCGTCTCCCTGGTTCTCTGATATTTTTCCTTCAATGAAAATTTTCTTTTTTGCATTATGACAAAAAAAGTGGACTTTTTTTATCAAAAAATCATAAAGAAAGCAACACTTTTTTTATTTACATTTTGCATTAAGTAAGTATGCTTTAAATAAAATATTGTAAATTGTCAGTTTGACAACTGTCAATTCTCAAATCCTTTTTATCCTGTTTTGAGGGATTTAAAATGTAAAAATGCAAAAAAATATTGTGTACAACTCGTATGAAAGCATCTTTTTTTCACTCGTTTGATTGATGCACTCCGGCTTCGCCGTCGTGCATCAAACTTCAAACTCATGAAAAAAAGTATTGCTTTCATTACTAGTTGTACAAATAACTATTGATTTTCCTTGGTAATTATTAAATACTAGGTTTCTAGCTAACTTATTTCATAATTACAATAGAACATTCCTAACAATTAAATTATTCTACCCTAACTGTCTAGATTCTTGTTTTTATTACATTTTTAAATGAACTTATATTAAATCTGCAATTAAACTATAACTTTATATTCATTAACAATTTTAGTCAACTCAAAATCTTTAATACCAACAAATATCTCAACACTTACAAACTAAAATTAAATGTAGGAGAAACATGTAATTCCCAGAAATACAAATCAGATTCGAAAATTAACTTACTAGTTTACTCCTTTGATACACATCAAACAAAAATTAATGTTTATGTTATTTACCAACTGAAGTGAGCAAAGAAAAATATCAGAATGAACTCACATTTTACAATTTACCGTACCACTTAAGACTCATTAGCAATATCTCGGAATTAACTGTATTGGGATGCTGTTGAGCTCGTAGGTGTTAACTAAATGCTGTACTTGTAATAAGCGTTTTAGTGTTAACAAGTATTCTAGTGCCTTAATGATTTTAAAATTGTCAATTAACAGAAAATTATTGTAACGTATTTTACGTTAGTAAAAATCGCTGTTTTTAGAAACCAAAATAATGTACGTTCAATTATGGTGAAAACATTGTATTGTTCATATAATAAAAGTAATCATTTTGATATTTTGTTTTTGTTTGGGTATAAAAATCACGACTTTGTCATTAAATTGTTGATAACAGATTTCTATAATTCATGCTTTTACTGTAAAATATTCCGATCAGAGCGAGAAACATTGAAATCTCCTTTAAGTCATTCAGTGTTGTCCCTAGCTTAACCATAACAACAACATTGATGTTTAATATTTGTTAACCCGCTGACTTCGTAATGATGTAAAAAGTTTTTGCTGATTTTACTCAGGATGAATCAGTTGTGCACTGTCGGCCATATTTCTCTTCTGATTTGGTTTTTTTAATTATTGACGCCAACTATTACAGTTGCACCACTACAAATAACTAATAGAATTAATATCTCTGCATCTCGGAAAGATTCTTGGGCCGATCGTGAATTAGCCTATTAATTTACAGTCCAGGCGAAGCCTTTTCCGTCGACCTCTCGTTACTTTAGAGTTAAAAATCTATACCTACTATAGTCTGTTTTGAAATTAGGAGGAGTAAATATAAAAGTCACATTCACTAGATAAATGTTACCAGAAAACGCACTAGAAAAGTTTGCTATTAACAACACTAAACAATGATTTAGTTCTGAAAAGAACTGTTTTGTTACTTGCTGAATTACACAGAAAGAGACTGAGAACACTAACAATCGGTAACTGTCCTGTAAATGCAACACCTCGAACAGCTGATGCGTCAAAACAAAACACAGAAATTCGCATCGTGTAAAACTGACGCGCGCAGAGCTAATAGCGTGCGTACATTTTAGCGCGGCAAATTTGAAACGCTCCTAGTTTAAAAACAGACTATAGAAACCTATTAGTGTCAAGAGTGGTTAATTTTGTGTAACTGAAAAACCCTAGAAATTAAATCTTACACTTCACACTGGAAACAAAGTCACGATAATACAGTACTATATACCAATAAACGTATCAGAAGAAATAGAAAAAATAAGCTTTTATGATTTACTAAACAGGACTGCAAACACGGTAAATAAAAAAGACGGGCTTATCTTAACTGGAGATTTAAATGCAAAAATAGAACAGACCAAAGAGTTTGGTAGGATAATGGGAAAACACTTGGAATGCGTAATGAAAATGGGGAACTGTGGAAACCATGACCTGGTGATTGGTACTACAATTTTCGATCACAAGTACTATCACAAAATAACTGGGCTGTCGCCAGACAAAAAACCCACCGATCAAAGAGATGTTTTACTAGACATCCGCAACAGATGAGGAATGGTATCGATTCCGACCATCATCTACTGTTAGTGAAGGTTAGGTTCCAATTTGAAAAATGTAAAAATGAAATTACATTTCTAAGACAAAGCAAAATAAATGACCCAGAAATTAAGGGAAGATTTATTAATACACTGCAACAGTCAGTGTAGAAAATCGGCTACAGCGCATCTATAGAAGACGTATGGCAGAGCTGCAAAAGGAACCTCTTAAGCAGCTGTAATGAAATAGTCACTAATATAAAAAGAGGAACCCCTGAATGGATTAGTGAAGAATTATGGAACAAACATAACTCTAGGAAAATGGACTGAGAGCAAAAACCTAGGAAGGAATTATGTAAAATGCAGTGAAGAAGTTAAGAAAAGTATAAAGAGAGACAAAGAAAGATACATAGAAAACAGCAAAACAAGCTCAAATAGCTGCAAAGAATAAAGATAGTAAAGATCTCTTCCAGAAAATATGATAACTGACAGGAGGGGCAAGAAGAAAGAAGGACATGGCTGTAAAAGATAAATATGGAGTAAATTTATGCGTGGTTGAGCAACAGCTTCAGTGATGAATGAAATACTTCCAAGAGACTGTGAGTGTAACAGGAGAAGGCACTCAAATACCACCCGAATCAGAAGGCCCCGAACTGAAAATAAATACAACAGAAGAACTAACACTTGCATTACAGCAAATGGAAAAGCAGCTGACAATAATATGTTAAAGATCAAGACATATTACATCCCTTGATTGAAACAATTTGGCTGGAAGGAACCTTTCCGTCTGATTGGAAAGAAGACATCATTGTTAAAATACCAAAAAAATGTGACTTGCCGAAATGTGAAAACTGGTGAGGGATCAGTCTTCTGAACGTAACTAGTAAAGTTTTCTACTGCATTATATTAAACACAATTGGGGAAGTTCCTGACAGTTGTCCGTAAAGAGCAGAGATTTAGACGTGGGCACTCATGTGTAGGCAATATAAATGTTTTACACGTTATTATAGAACAATCTCTTGAACATCAGTCGCCACGCCAGTTACTAGTCATCGACTATAAGCCAGCTTTTGACTCGGTTAGAGAGTTGGAGAGGTTGGATTGCACTTAGAAATATAGGACTCTCCATTAAAATGAGGATTAAGGAAGGGTACAGTGATTTCCCGTGTCGAGTGTTACACAAAGAGCAGTTGTCAAAACTATTGAAATCTGAAACTGAGGTGAGACAAGGATGTATCTTATTAGTAGTATATCTAGCCTGGTTCTGGACCACAGGTTAATTATGACAAGTGTTCAGGTAAACTGCATCTCACACCTGGAACACCTCCATCTCACCTTTACATCTAAATGCAGTTTACCTGAACACCTGTCATAATTAACCTGTGGTCCAGAACCAGCCTAGATATACTACTCTTATCACCACTTCTGTTTCTAATAATAATGGATCTGATATTATTAAAAACTATTGAAGGTAGAACAAAAGACATCAGATGGGAATTAATGGGTACTGTACTGACGTGCAAAATATATATCTAAAATTAAATAACTTAGTAACGGAATCACACAAGGTGGGGTTAAAAATCAATAAGGACAAGACTCAGCTGGTAGTTATAAACACCGAAGGAGCAAATAGCATAGTATTGGGTAGTAATTCTATACAAACAGTAAATGAATTTACTTATCTGGACAGCTTTGTATCATGCAATAGGAGTACCTACATCAAGAAACATAGAGCTTAGAATAAGTAAAGCAGGATTAACTTTCTCTAGTATCAATAAAATCTGGCAGGCTAACAACATTAGGAGATTGACTAAGATTAGGGTTTTTATTACTACAGTCAAGGCAGTTCTACTTTATGGCTCAGAAACCCGTTATGTTACGGTTCCAATAAAAAGGAAATCACAAACATTCGTCAATAGATGCTTGAGATATAATATATTAAGGATCTGATGGCCAAAACGTATATCAAACGCGGAGTTATGAAGAAGAACCGGGTATGAAGACATAAATACCAAAATAAAGTGAAGAATACTTTAAGAAAACCTAAAGACGCTGTCAATCATGCAGCCCTGGAATGGTTCTCGCAGTGAAAAAAAGCTAGAGGGAGACCCTGCACATCATGGCAAAGAACAATAGGGGAGGAAAGAGGAAAAACTATGATACAGTTATGGTTAATGGCTCCAGGTAAAGCGGTGGAAAGAGTTTGTACAGAACTTATAACTCTACTTACCTAGTATATGTGTGTGTGCAACTTGTTAGTTATGTGATGCGTAATATTTAAGTACAACCCAATAATGGGTATAACAATAATAATTGAAATTCCTATGATGCATGAAACAATTCACCACCCTATGGTTTACATAGCAATTTACCACTTGTCTATCGCTGCGAGTTACATTGTTGATACTCCATTTTAAGCCTATGAATTATGTAATGTGTCTATGTATAACATCTTGTTACATCTTCTTTTAAAGTCCATATATGTTATCCGAGTCGAGCCTATAATGTAACTTTTGTTAAGTTGAGATGTGTAACGAATACGCTGAATTGTGTGGTGTACCGATCTGTTTTATAAGCATTCAGTAGTGGCTCCTGACCCTTAGAAGAATATCTACAGTGGTACTGATCAACATCTGTTCTTGTGTGCAACTTTTAACTTTGATCCGGTTGATGGTGCCGTGTTAATTATAGCAAATTTAATTTTTAAAGAATAAATAAACAATGAATGAACTGAACTGAATTGAAACTGCCGTCAAATCTGCAGCCATAACAAAAACTTTTCCAAAATGACTTTCGACTCTAACAGCACAGTATTATTTTTATAAATTGTCATCGGTTTGCTGCATCAGGTTTGTAGAGGTTAGTAGTCGTAAAAACCGTTCCATCTAGAATTGTGTTTGTGTGTTTTCGTTTCAAAAACTTCTGTAACAAGTTCATTCAATGCTCGCAACTCCATCTCAACTACATGAATTACATTCAATGTTACATTATAGACTCATCTTGGCTGATATGCAGGGGCGGATGGGACGGCTGGGAAGACGGGAAATTTCCCGAACGGCTGGTCTTGTTTGGGGCCAAATAATTAAATTGCAATATCTTCTTTTATATGCGTACTTTACACCTATTCTTAAAACATAATCATTGATATACAAAGTCACCCGATGAGATTTTTTTCTGTGTAGAAATAGCAAAAACTAAACATCTTCTTTCTCTACTACCCAGTTATGCCTCATGGCGTTGGGGTTTTGGTCCATTTCTTGAAGTTGTTTCTATCTCTTGCCAAAATTCTTGCTTCTATGATGGTTTTCCCCTTTCTCTCTGCCATTTCTCTGATGTTTTCTTCCCACTGGATCCTTGGTCTGCCTCTTGTTCTTTTGCCTTCGGGTCGCATTTCCATATTCTTCTTGGGAATCCTTTCATTTTCCATGCGCACTATGTTACCATACCAATTTAATTGTTTCTCTTCTACTTCTTCTACCAGTGGTCTTAAATTTAAGTCGTCTCTTATGCTTTTATTCCTCACCCTGTCATTCCTTGTTTTTCCCATGGAATATAATTAATTTTATTATTTCGACTGAACATATTACATGGTTAGAATTAACCATTGTGTTAGAACCAAAGGGTTAAGTATTTATTAATAGACATTTCTTCATTAGTTGTACTTATTGTTACTTTTGGGAAAAAATTATCGCAAAAGGAGGTGGTGAATTTGTAAAACAAAATAGCTCACTAAACATCCTGCGAGCTGCATTACTAATCCTGTTTGATTATTTTAAATGCTCAGAAAAGGAACAAGTAAATCTATTTTTTCAATATCATCAGCCTCAAAGCGCTACTAAGTTTAAAAGTGAAAGGGCTCTG
The DNA here is from genome assembly GCA_963082815.1 of Melanotus villosus. NCBI lineage: Eukaryota > Metazoa > Arthropoda > Insecta > Coleoptera > Elateridae > Melanotus > Melanotus villosus. Next base: position 46,353,406 of record OY720426.1, read on the forward strand.
AAGCTTGAAAATAGAACCTGGAGGCAGTAATTACTATACAATTTCAAACAATGAACTTTACTATTCGGTTTGTTCAACATTTTCTCCACCCTCTACCAACAGATTGAAGAACATGAAAAGACATTGATACAATGCAAAAGTGCAGAATCTGTTTTCAAGCACACTTAATACAAAGCCTAACAAGTATCGCACCTTCAGGTCAATACAATGATGGCGACGTTTAAAAGAGATAATAATGCACGATTGTTTGCGATGCACAGCTAGTAGGACTGCATTATATCAGAAATTAAATGCCTAAAAACAGTATATTTGAAATGTCTCCCATTCATAGCAATGCGTTTCTCCAAATCAGAAATGAAATTTGCAAACAAAGCGCAAAATATCTATTTGTGGACATAGCTAATTCTACCTTCTGTATTCCTCCTCAAGTCTTGTAAAGTTTCTGAGTTATATTTATATAACCCGACATTTAAAAAAGAACCCATAGAAAAAATAGGGCTTAGAAATATCAGCAGAACAGGGTGGCCATGATGGGGTATCGTTTAATTAAATTAATCCGTTCGGAAAAAGTTCTTACAAAATTTCAACTTTGACAGCTAAACCTGAATACCAATAACACCTGAATGTAAAGAAGAATGTCTTTAATTTGATACCCAATGACGAATGCTGACCATGACTTGATACTAACCTACAGACTGTCGACAAATTTAATTTGGAAATTCGAAACTTGTAAGTATAATGTAACTTGATGTTCTACCACTTTATCAGACAAGCCTTAGAAATGCGAATAATAATCCGTTATAGTTTTGCGAGTTATGAACGATTCATTCCGAGAGAACATATTAGTAAATAAATCAAGTCTTTCTTCATAGTCTATAGTTTGCTAGATTTGTTTTGTCTCCCTTTTTGAACATTAACACCATAAGAGCATTACTTCATCCTATAGGAATCCTACATTTATTGTATTACATCTCTAGCTTTTGTAGTATGGGTTCGTCTCCGTATCGCAACATTTCTGCGAGTACGCTATCTTCCCCCACTGCTTTTCCTTTTGCCATTTTCCGTAGAGATTCTGCTATTTCGAGGTGTTCGGTATTTCTTCAGGCCCTACATTTGTTACTTTGCCTGGTGTAAAGGACACTGTAGTGTTTCTATCTTTTCTTTTCATCTGTCATTTCCTTATAGAACAGTCAAATGAATACAACGTCTCGCTATCGATGGCTTTCGTAGATTGTAAAAAAGCATTTGACTATAGAGATCTGGGCAGTTTTAAATGGATTGAGCAATTGTCGAATAGACTGCAAATATTTAAAACTTATACGAAATTTAAAGATGCAACATTCCATATCAAAATGGAGACAGTTGTTTGACAGGAAGACACCATCTCATTCAAGCTCTTTACACTTGCACTAGAAGACATGTTTAAGGAAGTTCAGTAGGTAGACAAGAAGAACTGCAACAGAATGAAAGAAATTAGACTAAAATAAACGATAAGTCTCTGTGAGAACGATACATTATTGATCAATAACACCGAAATAACAAATACTTCATACATTTCTCTCGGCCAAAAATTAGAAATATCCAAGGAAAACCTTAAAGCGGACATTACTATGAGAATATCGTTGGTACGCTCAGCTTCGGTAAACTTAAGAACATCCTTTTATCCAACATACTGAACACCCTCAAGGCACGAACATTCAACTAATGTATACTGCCACTGCCGACTTAGGGAACAGAGACCTGGGCTTTAAATGCGAGGCAGACTGACCAATGAAGAAATCTACAGACGGCCCAAAGCAACAGATATTGCTGTCAGAATATGTAAACTGAGATGGAGCTAAGCGAGGCATTATCATAAGAAGACATAACCGCTGGACATGGAGATTAATAGAGTGGCGACCTTGGAGCGAAAGAAGAAGCAGAGGTCATCTCCAAACCAGGTGGACGGATGACATAAAACGCTTGATCGGAACCAGTTGGATAGAGGAAGCGCAGAACAGGGATAGATGAATTTATTTAGGGGAGGTCGAGGGGGAGGCTTAAGTCCACCGATGGACTACATAGTTGATGACGATGATGAATAGAAATTATGATACCTAAAAATATACCATATACCACTTATAAAGCTGATTCAAATGTTGACAAAGAACCAAATCACCATATGAGTTGAGTTTCGCTACTCGAATGCGTACAATCGCTACTTCAATCTTCGGTTGAAGTGTTAGCATGCAAAGGAGTCGATCATTCGAAGACGAATTAATTAATTCACCAACAAACCATGTAGCCAGACAATGCACTACCAACTCACCCTGTATAAATAACAAAACTCATCTAACAATAATAAAAGCAAAGGATTAAAACCTTGTTTTATTCTATTTTTATTAAACTACTGATTACAATAAAGAAAGAGGAAACTAAAACTAGAACAATTAGAAATCAACTTTTAAACTCGCTCCAAAAAAACAAACAGGTTGTGGCAAATAAATGGCCAATTAATGTTTGGTTACGGGCGGAGTTAACGATTTTTTAATCGTACATACAGCTTCAGTTTTAGTTGACGATAAATGTTTCACTTTGTTTTGGTAAACGTTTGAAAATTGCGTTTTTAATCAAATCACATTCGTATTGGTTTTTATTTGGGTTGAAACCGTTCAAGATAGGTAAGATAATTTAATAAATTAATTGTAGTATTCGAACACTCAACAGCTTATTGACATTTTGTTTTACCTGGATATTATCAAACGGAATTTATTATACCACTTTAGCCGATGCATGTTTTAAGTTTGTATTCACTCACTCGCACAATTGTGATAAGAAATTACGATGAATTAATTTTTAAAAAACCCATAATGTAATAGCTTTTTTAACGAATACAAAAGTTAATATTTATTTGATAACTTAATTACACAAATTGCTTTAGATTTAAAAAATCAATACGCTTCATTTGTTACCCATTTAAATTAACATGTTCAAAAAACCGAATATGCTCGACTTAATTAGCATCATATTGTTAATTCCTCGTGTAACAACTATGCAAGATATGTGTACGGTTCAATCGTTAAAATGCATTAGTAAATATTTACGATGAGTTCGTTTACTTCGCTTTACGACTTTGATTAACAGTATATCCCAAACTTTACGGATGGACATTTTTACTAAAGCTTCTTTATATTTAGTACCTGATGCAGCCCCAATACAGCCAGGGAGCTGCACCCTCCCACCATCCTCCACCGTATGCCCCTCCAGAAGTATCGGTAAGTGTCAATATGGTTTTAGTATTAAATTTGTAATGAGTTTTGTACGATGTCAGTGATGTTAGGAATGTGTTTTTAATAACATGATTTGTTTATAAATTTGTAGATGTAAACATGTGAACAGTGAGGAATTCTAAATGTTATTGATTAGGCAAGGTGAAACGCTCATTGCAGGTGCTGCAAAAAGTGCATTTGCTGTGTTTTATTTTTAGTTGCTTAACGTTGTTAAATGTGCAAATCTATACTGGTTTCGATTCATTTATGATGTGCATTTCTGCATTAAATTTGCATGTTTTTTTTTTGTGATATGAGGAAGGGTTAGTAATTAATTAATTAATTTAAAAATTTGTTGTCAGGCTCGCTAACAAGTGCAAATATAAAAGCCGACCTGAGCCTAGTTTATAGGTTAAAGTAGGTATTAGAAAGCGATAAATTAGACTAACTTAATTCGTTAATATAAATTGACTACATCCTGTCGATGTGTATAGAATTTCCAATTATTCGGTTAAATAAACGCACCCTTTTGTATAATTGCTGCTCGAATATTATTTTTATTTGTACAGGAAATGTAAACGGTAATGCTTTTTATCGGGCTGGTTTTACCTTAATTGACTGTTTTAATACATAGAATGGTTCAGAGAGGCTGGCATAATTAAAACCAGCAATTCTAGGGCTGAAAGGAAGACCTGCCGCCATTTGAAGGTATCAAAATCTGAAGTGTTTTTTGTTATTTGTTGCTAATCGACGAGGTTATCGAGCATCTCGTAATCGTTTAATACTATCCATAGCCTTCTGTATTAATAAGAATATAGTGTCTTATTCGGCTGGTCGTGTTTATTAATTCCAGGCTGTTTTGTTTTGTGGAGGGCGCCATGAAAGAACCGTAACACAAAGGCACTGGTTTTTTTTAATTCAGTGCATATTTGCAGTCTGTTGCTTGTGAACAATAAGTAAATGTAGTATTAAATTACAATAAAGTGACTTGATGACTTCAATGAGAGGGGCTGATGTCATTCATAGTGAGAATAAAACACATACAGCGCCATCTTACAGACAAAGAATCGTTACATGTGGCTTCGTGCATTGATGTCTTATGTCGTTTCCAGAAGAAGACAAAGCAGTTTCGTGGAACCTGAAGAAGCAATCATACTCACCAGCACATCTCCGAAGCCGATATTAAAAGGTCGTTTATTAACTATTAACCCTTTGTAGTTGGTCTCTCGTTTGACAGGAGTCATGTTGGAAGTGTACAAAAAGCGGTATCATATGTGTAATTAATTTTTTAGCCAGATGCATTCATATTTTATTAAATAAGAGTTCGAAATGGAACCCTGCAAACCAACACCTTATTTTACTAGCTGCTGAAACTGCCGCTCAACAATTAGATGCCTCTTTTAATACAAATGATACGGAGTTAAAAGCAACAACACCTGCCAATCAACGTTTACAAAAAATTGTTTGGGGCTCCTATAGTCGAGAACAGACCAGTGGAACCATCATAGGTCCACTGTGATGGAGGAATAGTTGAAATTTATAATGCTACAAAATTGTTGCGAGTTGAAAATGGTTTTGTTGTTTGACACTGGGCACATGTTTTAGATTTTAATCCACTTCAGTCCAATTTGTTAGCAACTAATTGGACAGTTCTGGAACCACCCACCACTTAGCTTTGAGACCAAGGTCAAGGTCGCTACTTTGAGGTCATGAGACCCTGCCCCTTGACTCCACAGCAGTGAATTAATTCAAGGCTTAAATTAAACCTTATGGAAATGACATATGCTTTGCATACCTAGTCAATCAATCAACAATGATTAATGAAATGTAGCGTCACAAAGTGGGAATCTTGTTTGCTTGAGCGATGTACAAGTACGGAGTGAAAACACAAGATTATATGTAGCACGTATTTACAAAATTTTATAACTAAACTTAACTAAATTAAACTGAAACTAGAGGGCTAGTCCACAGGTGTTCGAAGTCCTCGTCGAAGAAGACACGGATGATTTCTTGTTCAAAAACGTCTATCTCGATGTAGATGCGAAACATGTCCTGTAATATGTCATTGCACACCAGCACCTTCTTCGAACAAGCTTTTGATGAGGCCTGGCCTGAATCTCATGACACCATTCTGTTGGACACCAAACCCTCCGAGGAAGTCCCCAGCCCGAAAGATATGGAAACCATGTTCCTCACCAAGGAGTCGTCGATGAAGCTGCTGCTGCAGCAATAATCCTCAATGTTGAAGGTCGGAGGCAACATACATATTTTTGACACTTCAGCACTACCTTCGGCAAAGTGGACGTAAAAGAACTAATAAATTAGTGTTAGAAGATCCGAATATATACTAGAGTTGAAGGCCAATGCAAGGTGGGGGTAATTACCTTGACCTTGGTGCGACCAGGCCTCCCCTTTCTCCTCTCTCTTTCTGGGGAATCGGAAATTTATATATGGATGACGCCTAGAGTTAAATCTCAGCCTTTTGAAGGTGTATTATATGTAGCATGGAATTGTCAAGTTCAACATAGCTTCTACGTTTTTATCAAAATGTGTTGTATCGGACTTACGTAAAAATGAGCCTATTATTAAATTAACGGATACTGTTTTGAGAATTTGTCGGAAGGTTGTAGCTTGGCATCCTGAGGTTACAACGCAATTATGTTTAGCATCAGAGGAAGATCAGGCTCCTGTAATACGACTATGGGATTTACATTTCACAACATCTCCTAAACGCTAGAAAACCATTCTATCGATGGCTTGGTGCGGTCAAGATTCACATTTACCAGTAAGTTGTTGTAAAGACCATGTTGGAACCCTAATTGAAATAATTAAAGAGGAGAGGTATTATCTGAATTAGCAAAAAGGAACCAGTGAAACTTTGATGTTACTTGGTGGCCATGTATTTGTCTGTTCATTAATGGAAGGTAAGACTCAGCAGGTTCAAACTTCCAATAAAATGGATGGCCTTAACAGGGTGCCGCTCCTGTTAGTGTGGATTTAACTAAACCTCCAAACTAGTTGAAACTCATGTAGGAGCTAGCTTTGAATTTGGATGAAAATTAGTAACTTTTGCAAATGATAATTCCCACACCACTCAAGCACAACAAAATCCACAAACTGATCAAGTGACTGTGCCTGTGATAAGAACAGTTTTTTCTTTTTTCTTTTTTTTTAATTAAACCAATCAGAATTTGTATTCAATAAGCTATTTTGCTGACTGGGAGACTGGTTAAAGAGGCTTACTGTTGTCCTGATGAGGCTTCTCCATTGAGCAGGCCTCTTCTTCACCTCATATCAGGTCTACTGGCCATCTTCTTTTCAGTCGTCTGTGGTTTCTCTCTTGCACTAGTGCCTGTAATACGATATTGGCGTGTGTTTCTAGTTTCTGATGATGTTTCTAGCTTCTCTTTTGAGAGAGTGTCAACTATTGCTCTTAGGATCTTGTGCTCACTGTATCATAGCTTCGCTGGACTTGCTAGCGGAACACCACAGCCCGATACCATAGCAGCTTTGTATATTAGAATCTTATCCGATAAGCCAGTACAGTTCTCTCATTTTAAGATCTATCTGCTTTTGTTTCTTACTTATGTGTTGTCCAGTTAAATTTAGTATCAAGATGGATCTCCAAGTACTTAACACAGATTGTTAGTGTACACTCATTAATTTTTATTTACCATCTTTTAAGCCATTCCTCTATTTGGAAGAGATGTTCTTGAAGGTTTACTGAATCTTCATGGACAGCTAAGATAACGGTGTTATCTGCAAATGTGCCTATTGTGGTGGAACCTGATGTTGGAAGGTCCAATGGGTATCGGGTATGACCCTAAAACGCTGCCTTGAGGGACTCCAGATTTGATGGGTTGGAACTGAGAAATTTCATTGTTAACTTTTGTTCTAAAATATCTATCGGTTAAGTATGATTTCAGAAGGTAGTAGCAAGGATCTGGCAGTGATTGCTTAATTTTGTCGAATGCTTGGCTCACTTACGTCCAAGAAAGCCAGTATTTATGAGCCAAATTATTACAAAATCTAAACTACTGAATCGGTCAACTCAATTAGAGCAAGCTTTAGAGTATGGTAATTTTACAGAGTACTGTCGGAATAAAGCTGATTCATTAACTGATCAACATAAGGCGAATATTGGTATTTCTTGAAGGCACATTTTGAGGAAAATCCATAACCAGAAATTCTTAATTTATTGGGTTATAGAATTGAAGATGTTAACAGCAAACTGGTAGTTACGATAACTCTCTAGTGTTGGATCAGCTGTCCGACATTTCTCAAAATATAGAAGCAAAGAAGTATTTTAAAATTAAAACTACCGATGATTCGAAAGGTCTCATTATCATTACTCAAGCGCTTTTGTTAGGAAATATTGAAGAGGCTGTGGGGTTTGCTGATGCCATTATTATAGCTATGACTGGTGCTCGTGGTTCTCAATTATTAGCAAGAGCCCAATATGAATATTTAGAAGTGATCTTTCGTCCATAATTTTCGCTTTGGTTTCTGAAGACTGGAGTTCTGTCATAAACTCATAAATAATTGTGATATAAATAGCTTTAAAGAAGCTTTAGTTACCACTTTAACTCATTCTTCGGATGTAGATTTGCCAAAATTTTGGCAATTGTCTTGAAGTAGAAGCCCAAATTAGACCAGAATGCACAGTTATGTTATATCTGTGCTAGAAATTTTGAAAAGATTGCCAATTCATGGAGCAGTTCTGTAAAAAAAAATCATCAGAAGATTTACAAGAATTGGTGGAGCTGATTACATTCTTACAAAAAGCTGTAGAAAGACGAGGAAGATCAGTTGAGATATCTGGAAGTTCAGCCCATTTTCCTGCATATTATGCTTCAATCTTGGCATCTCAAGGAAAACTTTCAAAATAAACAGGTTACTAATTTGAGGGAAAGACTGTGTGTAAGCTTAGTATACAAAACGGCAACGATTTCTCTTTCTAAGTCTGACCACCGAAGGTGGTAGCATTTGATAACAATCGATCACAATACTTCGGTATCTCTTTGAAATTTTTTGGGGTTTTGTTAATAACACCCCTAATCACATAACAATCAGATTCGCCAAGTTAGTGTAAAATCTGGCAGCATTTTTATGCTTAGTTTGCATTTAGTGGCCAGGTGGCGCCACCATTGCACGGGCAGACACGCGACTTGAGCGACCCTGAAGTGCTTGATTTGTATACAAATCAGCTGATTCCGAGCACTTCAGAGTCGCTCGAGTCGCGTGTCTGCATAAGCATAAAGCATAAAAATGCTGCCAGATTTTACTCTAACTTGGCGAATCTGATTGTTATGTGATCAGGGATAACACAAGTGATTCCACTAAAAATAATATACGAATATTCTTGATCGCTGTGTGAATTGTCCACGGATAAAAAAATCATATCAAATAATCAGCTTTGAGTTGTAATTTTCATATTTAGCATTCCTTGGATTTTAATAAAATATCCTCTTTGCCAACTAAAGGGGCATACCTTTGAAAGGGAGACAGTTTTCTAGAACATCTGTTTGGCTGTCCGCAGATAAGAAAATCGTGAAATGATGCACCGTGACTTGTAATAAATAATCTAAGTTCCTTTTTTTTTTTAATTAAGTTTATCGGCGTCGATTACCATGATGATTGGCCTTCTAAACTTAATCCTAGTTTTAACCTACACAGGTTCGAACGCCAACCACGCTCCAAACCAAGGTCTGGTCATGGTTGGGTCCGAACCGGGGATCTCTCGATCGTGAAGCAAACACTTGTCCGCTTGTCCTTTACACCACCGAGAGACTACGAAGTTCTTTAAATTATTTAATAAAAACCCCTAAATAATTAAACGAACATTCCTTCAAAAGGAAAACAGCTTTATAAAATAGGAGTATCTAATTACTTATCCATGTGTATGTAAAGCAAGAAATAATCAGCTTTGAGCTTTGCATTATGTATGCGATACGTGAAGACCGTAAGTCGAAGCCTCTTAACTTTTTTTTTCGCCCTCCGGCTAGAAACACTCAATTTTCATGCGTATAAATCGTCTGGAAAATGCTATTTGCCGGACTAGTCCAGAAAGTAAAATTAGGATTTTTGATTGGTGGCGCTGAACCGAACTGACTCCGCCCTCTCATTGCTACGCCCATTGTCACGCCCAGAAAAATAAATTCCCTAGAAAAATAAATTCTCTAACGTCAAATATTTGAATAAAAAATGATTTTTTATAATTAGCGTATTTTTACCGGCCGAAAAAATATTGTGTATCACACGCCTAGAAACTGCTTTGCAAGTACTCGTACTTGCAAAGTGACAGTTTCTAGCCTTGTGATACAAATAACTATTGTATAAAAGTGGTTAAATTTTGTAGTCCTTTTTTGAATCTTATAAAATTACTAATTAAATTAGTTGAGGAAAATACCTTAAAACTTGTTGATTCTAAAACAGCATTGTCAACGTTTTTGTTACACCGTATGTATGAATATTCCCCTGCTGATTTACATTCATTAATATTAATTAGTGATTAATTATGCATGCAATAATCACATCGGTCGGAGAGTGTTGTAGGCTTTTGCTTGAACCAGTATTTGTCGCACATTTTATGTTTAAGCACTTTCAAACCAATAATTTATTCATCCCCGGAATGTTACCTGAATTTGTTTAGAAGTCTAAAAGTTTATAATAAGTCGGTCCTTATACAAACTCGTGTATAATATTAGAGGTTCTTAGTAGACTAGTTAATCAAATTTAAATAATTGATTAAAGTTGTTCGATCAGTTTTTATGTAAATGAATGCTTCGATTATACCTACACGTGGTGGGTATTAGTCGACGTTTGTCTGTGCATTTCAGCTTTGAAATGAATTCGTATAACTGCCCGTTGATGCAAATGCTTGCCAATTATCAAGTAATAAATAAGTCTAATAAGTATCAACACTCAAATTAGTGATATTTGCCGTCAGTTTAAAATTTGTTTTTTTTACAACTTTGGCATTAGTTATTATGGAATGTTAAAATGAAGAATTAAACTATTAATCATCCGATTTCAAGGTTTTCAAATACAAGAATAATAAAAAACTGGTTGAATGCATGTGGATTTAATTAAATTTTATGTCCATTTTTACTGTCTGTACTGTCACCCTAAGGCCATGGAACCCCCTTTTTGTTTATTCGTAGTTTTACTTTTTATCTTAAGATCTCTATAATAATTCAACTCTTCTTCGTATATTTTAAGTCAAACTTGATGGTACTGACTACTACCTACGGTGAGGCAACTATCTTAACCACATATTTAATCACTACAGCTTGTGATGTTTCTATATCATCATCAGGGTCGGCGCATGTGTAGGCCGGTTGTGAGTCTCGACTTACTTTCCACTAAGCCATTTTCGAAGGGATTCCAGGTGACTTTCTTAACTGTTATGACATGTTGTAGTGTTATTTTACACTGAAGGACAAACATCCAATTGAAGATGTTAGAGAAATTTCAAAATAATTTAATCAGTTTTGAGTCCTTTAACAAACCACGAAATAAACAAAGCATTAAACCAAGAAAGGAAGAAGATATTGCAAAGATATTTTACAATATGAAACAACAAATATAACAAGATATCCTAGCAGTGTAACATACGTACAAGAGTATTCCAAATACATAACAAGTTTGTCAGACATCTATATATGTAGTGATGATTATTTTAAAAAGTTTAGAATTAATAACATGTGCGTGCATTTACAGAAGAATTATTTCCCCTGGTGATGCATAAGAGATGCTATACAATATCAAACCTCCAATGCGTGAAGAAGTCCAGAGAACAATCCACAGACTCCTGGTAATGATTACATCCCTACAGAACTGTTAAAATATGGTGGAGAACAGCTAACAAGTACCTTCCACTCATTACTTATTAATGTTTGGAAAAATGAATGCTTACCAGAAGAGTGGAAAATAGGCATCCTGTATCCGATTTTTAAAAAAGGGGAAAAAACCTACCGAGGGATCTGTCTTCTCAGTGTAGCCTATAAATTACTAACGACTATTATCAGTGCTTGAATGACACCACTATGTGAAGCAGTGGTAAGCGAATACCAGGCTGGGTTCAGAGCAAACCCACTCAACCGTAGATCAAATACTTGAAAAGTGCTGGGAATATGATACACATTTATTTCAACTGTACGTAGGCTTCAAGAAGCCTATGATAACGTAAAACATCAACCCATATGGGAAGCATTACTAGACCAAGGAGTGCCAAAGGAGATCATCAGGCTAATAAAAACTACAATAGTAGGATGGAATGCAAATGCAGGGTAGACTGAGAAGAATTTAGCACCTTTAAAGTTATGAGAGAGGAGTCAAACAGGGAGATGTTCTGTCACCTACCATCTTCAATTTAATATTGGAAAGTGCCTTATGAAAGGCTAACCCAAGGACTTTTTTCCTCCTTTCCACAGTTTGTTGACACTCAGAGTCGAACAAATCTTTCTGTATTTGTTTTGGGCTGCCTTGCTGCTTCTAAGATATTCTTTTTGATCATATTCCACTGTGAGTTCACATCTGTTTCATTCAGGTTATTCTTATGAAGTGTCTCCACATACACCGATCAATTTTCTTCAGATGCAGGTGTTATTTTTTCTTTCTGCATCCTTTCTTCTCAAAGATTTTAGATATCCTTGATTCTATCTCTAACAAGGAAGCTATCTGAAGCGCCCTCTGAACCTCTTTGGCTCCTTACATCAAACAAACTGGTTGTGTGTCTAGAGTCTATTAGTATATGGTCTATTTGGTTATAGGTATTACCATCGGACGAGTTCCACGTGGCTTTGTAGGTGCTTTTGTGAGAGAAAAAGGTTCCTCCTATTCTCATGTTGGTTTGTAATGCAAAATCAACCAGCCGCAATCCATTATTGTTGCATATATCATGTAAACTATAAATTCCAATCGCTTGGGAGTACCTACCATGTTTCTCAGCCTACCTTAGTGTTAATGGACATATCGTTACTAGAGTAGAACTGGTCTTTGATATGCTCATCTTTGTCGTTGCTTATAATCACTATATTCTGAAACCGACCAGCACTAAGAGTGCAAAAAAAGATCATCAGACTAATAAAAGCTACGATAGTAAGATGGAATGCAAATGCAAGGTAGACAGAGAAGAATCTAGCACCTTTAAAGTTATGAGAGAAGTCAAACAAGGAGATGTTTTGGCACCTACCATCTTCAATTTAATATTGGAAACTGCCTTACAAAAGGCCAACCTAACGACGACTGGCACTCTTTACGTCGAAGTTACTTACTACTAACTTTCATCGATGACATTGCGATCTTAGGAAGAACAAAAAATGAGTTGAACGAAATGCTAATAAGTTTAGACCTAGAAGCTCAGCAATTTAGACTCGAAATTAACGATAGCAAAACTAAGTTCATAAAATTGCAAAAGGGCAGAGTTGGGTCAGATCAAGCTTTTAGCGAGGTTCACGAGTATCTAGGATCAATAGCGACAAGTAACAATGACATCTCAACTTACTGTAAGGACCAACAGCACAAATAAATGTTTATACCCTATTAGCAAACTAATGATTGCCAAAGCTGTATCACGGGCATGCAAACTGCGACTCTACAAAACCATAATAAGGCCGGTTCTAACTTACGGCTGTGAGACCTGGACTTTAATCCAAAACCAAGAAGAGCTACTTAATCGATTTGACAGGAAACTTATGCGACATCTATGGGCCTGTCTTTGGCCGGGAAGCAAATGGGTGGAGACCTAGGATAAATCATGAACTTAAACAAGTCATGGGTGTGCAAGATATCGTAAGCTACATTAAGAAACAGCGGATAAGGTGAAAAACTGGGCCAAATGGAAGGCAGTTGTGGAGAAGGCCAGGACGTGGCCAGGACCCTACATGGGCCATAGCGCAATGTGTGTGTGTGTATATATATATACGTTACGGTCAATGTGGTAAATCCGGTCAGTGCTAACAATGACCGGTCAATGTGGTTAATGTACTTGGTATAGCAATTAAAAAACTGTTCGTCCTCTACCCCTAACCTCCAAAACTGTAGTTGTGTTTATTGGAGGTTAGAGGTAGAGGAAGAATAGTTTAAAAAAAAAATAAAAGTACATTATCCACATTGTTAACACTGACCAGATTTACCACATTGACCGTAACATATATAAAACTTAAAACCATGCATTGTAATTTCAAAGAAAGTGTCCACGTTGATTTCCATTATTTTCTATACAAAATATGTATGTGTAAGTTTGACACTAGCTCAGCGATTCTCAATCTGGTGGGCGCGAAATAACGGAAGGGGGGGGGGGCAAAGACGCGAGAAGAATGAAGCAAGAATTACAGAATAGTTATTTATGGTATAAGTGAATAAAGATAAATTTTATCCACGAAAGGAAAAGTTTGGCAGGAGCATTATCTAGCACCCTGTATGTGGACCGCGAACGATTGAACATCGCGGCGGTCAGTGTTGTCAGACATGGGAAAATTTTGCAATGCATGGTGGAATCTTGGGCTTGTAGCGACGTAGCAGCGGCAGAGCAAAATAGATTTAGCTAGATACTGGTATTTTATTAGTACTCCAATAAAACGGCTGGAAGTGGGGCGTGGTTAAAATGAATTCAGAAATGTGGGTCCCAAATAATAAAACATTGAGAAACGCTGCACTAGCTTCTTCCACATTGTCCCTAAGTTCTTCTACACTGTTTTATGGACGTTTGTAAATTTCGTTTTTCGGAAAACCCCAAAGAAAAGAATCTATAGGTGTTCAATCTGGTAACCTTGACGGCCATTGAACAGGTGTATCCAGCGGTTTGATTGAAAAAATTCATGGTTAACCCAGCATTATGACAAGGGGAAGTATATATTACACCTTTGCTGAAGAGGTATGTCGTCTAAAAGTAGATCTAAATTTCCTTGGAGAATATAAATCGGTATTCAGATTTCTCTGATAGAAATACGGCCCAACAATTTGATTCCACACCATACATGCAAACCAAATTTACCTTGACATGGGGATTTTCATTTGTCCACCAATGGTTGTTATGGTAATTACAAATGCCATCACTAGATACATATATATACAGTGTGGAAATTAAGTAAGGAATAAATTCGGTAACTCCGTTAATCTTTGTGATAGAGACGAAATTTAAAAGACCTGTATCGATTAAAATTACAGCGCAACCGAAAAAATTATTTTCAAATTTAACTTTCATTTGTTTTAAAAGTTATTACGTCATCAATTGTTTTTTTAAATGACATCCTATATTTTTTATTTCGATAGAGTATTTTAATCTGTTTTCAGTTCTCCAAAGACCGTAACGTAAATATGATGGTTTCAGTTTTGTCATTATTAATACATAACTTCTGTTCATTGAACCACCTCAACTCTTAATACATCTGATTTATTTTTACCAACTAATACATATTGGTGTCTATTTGATAGGTACGACCTAATTAAACTAGAACTGGCACCGTTAAAGCAAATTTCAGTTAATGCATTAATTAACAACTGATGGTTAACACAGTCAAATGCCTTCGCAATGTCACATACTGTAACTCCCGTATATGAACCCTTCTCAATACCATCGCTAATTTGATTGCAGAGGCATGTGATTGCGTCTGTGGTAGATAAGTTTTTGCAGAATCCAAATTGAGAACTTGTTATTAGATTATTGCTTTCCAAGTAATTCGATATTTGACTTTTTAGAAGCTGTTCGAGAATTTTTCCAAATATGGGTATGACTGAGATTGATCTGTAATTTAAAGTCTCATCAGTAGAGCCTTTCTTTTTGTATATAGGAGTCACTCTCGATAACTTCAGTGCATTTGGGAAAACATTTTCTCTGATGCAATTATTAAACAATTTCGTAAGTGGAATGATTAGTACATTTTTCAAGTTTTTAATTAAATTATTATTAATTAAGTAACAATCTCGGGTTGGATTAGTTTTTAATTTGGTAATTACTTCTCGCATCTGAATATATGTTATTTCAGTAAAGCAGAATTTGTTTGGAGTTTTGTGTTTCTCATGTGGACAAAATGAGACATTTGATGCAGGAAGCTTATTTATAATGTTATTTGCCACATTTACACAATACTGATTGAAATCATTTGCTGACAGGTTCGTTGATAAACTTACGTGATTCTTTTTTTTATGATTAACTACATTCCACACAGCTTTACTTTTGTTATATGATTCATTAATGTATTTATCATTACATAGCATCTTTTGTTTACTAATCTCATTACGATAATTTTTTTTAAACAATTTTAATGTATGCAGAAGGTCTGGTGTAGGGTTATTATTATAACAGTTATTACGAAATTTTAAATTGTCTCTCGTATTTTTTAACTTATTCGTAAACCAATTATTATTTGGTAGTTTGGGCTGGTTGTTAATTATTTTTAATTTTTCGGGGAAACAGTCATGTAAGTAGCTCCAAAAAATTTCGAAAAACTGATCAAACTTTTGTTCGGCGGTTGTGCTAGCGTTACTGATGAAACTCCACTTAGTAGATTCTAACTTATTATAAAGATTAAAAGTGCCAATTCTAGTAAAAGACCTGCACATTATTGTCGAATTTCGCGAACTTACTGATTGGGGTGTTTGTAATGTAATATAAACACATGAGTGGTCTGACAAATTAAGTTCCTGGACTCCTGAGTCTGACACCAAATGTTTACAATTTACAAAAATATTGTCTAAACTTTCTATTTCGCGTCGCATTTTGTATAACATATCTGAAATTATGTGATTGCATTAGGTCGCAAAGTCTAATCTTATCATTAGAATTGCTAAGAAAATTTACATTATAATCACCTAAAATTATAATATTTTTTATTTTGTCGTACTAGAGTTTCCAACAACTCAGTCAGTTTGTCTAAAAACGTGTGTATGTCAGCTGCTGGCGGTCTGTACAGACATATTACAATATTCATGTTACTAACTAATACAGCCGTAAGCTCACATAATTTTTCAACCGAAAACTTGCTGATTTCTGGCAGTTCTTGAGAACATAATGACTCTTTTATGAAAATTGCGACGCCACCACACTTACTTGTTGATCGGCAAAAGGTACCAACGGTTGTATAGCCTGCAATTTTTATGGACTCCATCTAATCTTTATCACACCAATGTTCACTGATACAAAGAACGTCAACAGGTTTCTGTTTAAAGTCAAAATTTAGAACAGCTTCTATTCACCAGTTTTATTTGGTAGTGATTGAATATTTTGGTGTAGAAATCTAAAACCAATTAAACTTTTGTCTACGAGTTTATCACTTACACATTTATGATTTTCGAGTTCGTCATTAACACATTTATGATTTACTACTTTTGGATCGAAAAAATGTACTCACTAAAGCGCCCACTGGCCAATTTTTTGGGTTGGTCGCTTCTTCGTAATTAGTGTTATTTGTTATTTATTATAAATTTGAATGAGCTATAACTGTTCAGGAATTTAGAGGCTACTGCTTCGCAATCCACTTCAGGTAATTTGGACTTTCATTGATTAATTATGTCTACTGTAGTAGTAGTTGGGATGTAACCGTGAAACAAAAATTGCCGCCTTTTTAGGAACAGTCTGTAATTTTGAATTTACGTTTTCCCCTATCCCAATTTTTTTGGAGTAATTTTTGTTTCTATTGCTCTGTCTTACCACGTCGCATATTTTACCACTTTTTAAGCGTTTTACATGCTTTAATTATGAAATTTCTAATATTTTTTAAATAAGTTTAGTATTTAAGACAACCAACCAAGGGCGGTTTAGTTGAGTCTAGGAGAAACCCATAATCTAAGCCTATTGTTAAATACTAGGCTTTAAAATATTTTACTGCTTTAACCATCTGTGTACTTGTTAATATTTTCTAAGAAAGAACAAGTTTCAACTAAAATTTAAATACTTACATCCTGCGGTATTATGATGAATAATTTAATTTAATTTAATGTACTGGCATAAACGGGCACAGGCCCAATTACAAATGCCATTATTCCTACATATAGATAAAATACAATAAGTAAACATAATACGTACTATAGAGAATTGCAAATAATAATAAAACAATCAATATTACTAACAACAAACTGAAGAAGACAACCAAATCCGAACAAGTAGCTACCAACTTAATTTAAATATTAATGTTAATATTAGGATAAATATTTGGTTAGGTATATTTTTGTAATTTGTTTCTTAAAATGAATAAAACGTGTATTAAAGATATTAATATCATCATTCTCAGAGAGCACGCTCTTATGTTTGTACGAAAAGGTGGAGCAAATAGTACCTCACGTGGTCTTGTCCTATAGGCTGGGCCATATAGACCTACTAAAGGCAGCAGATTAGGACAATCTATTCTATTGTTTATAAGCTTAAAGCATGGTCCACACGCAACGATTTATCGTTCGATTTGCATGTGCAAGTAAATCGTTGCAGATAAATCGTTGCAAACTCAGTGCGTCCACATTATAACGACTCCTCGTATCGTAATTCGAAACGTCACTTGTCAATTTTTCCCCGCTGTGTTATAATCATGGAGGAAGTGTTATTATGGAGTATTTTGGCGGTTTGTTTAAATGTTAAAAGAAAAAGAGAAATCAGAAAACGTCTAAATATAACTCGACGTTCTAGATGGTCTAGATCATGGTTATTAAAACGACATTTATATTCTCATGTACATTTACTTAAAGAGTTGCGAGGTGAGCCCGAAGACTGGCCAAATTATTTAAGAATGGATACCGAAACATACAATTATTTATTAGAATGTGTTTAGTTCAAACAGTACCTGTTAGCAACAATTCTTCAGGATAAAGAAGAAATAAAATGTTCGGAAATGTTAAATTTAATTTATAAAAAAAATTTAAGTGAACTTTTCCCGAATCTCATTGCTATTTTGAAAATTTAGGTGACATTGCCAATCACAAGTTGTGAAGCACAAAGATCTTTTTCAAAATTAGCAATCATAAAAAATAAGTATGTATAGAACTACGATAAAAGAAGAACGATTGAATTATTTATCAATTCTGTCAATGCAAAATGATTTGACAAGGTCAATATCTTATGACGATGCAATTAAAGATTTTGCGAGTGTTAAGTGCAGAAAAAAATTGTAGTTTATCTTGTTTAATAAATAGTCATAAAAATACTTTTTCGTTTTTTTACTTATTACTTATTTGTCTTGAAAATTTAGGGCCCCCAAAACTGTTTTAGCCTCAGCCCCCCCCCCCCCCCCCCCCCAAATGTCTATATCCGCCCCTGTGTTAAATTATGAATTAAATGCAATCTTGTTAAAACATTAATGGTTGGTTATTTAAAACCCTTGATCCGCTAAACAACAAAAATTGAAATCAAATCAGTTAATTTTATTTATTTAATTTCCGGGCTAGACGAGTCGGTAGGTAATTATACTGTTTATGAGGCAGCTAAAAACTGAACAAATCTCGATCGAGCGTCCACACGATACGACTTGCATGCATAAATCTCCAAAATCTATGCTATTTTGCTCAAACTTTCAACTCCGACTTTCGACTTTGCGCAGTTCTAAAATTTGTTCAAATGTGCTGTCCACACGTAACGATTCATCTGCAACGATTTACTTGCACATGCAAATCGAACGATAAATCGTTGCGTGTGGACCATGCTTAAAGATCAATGAGATATCTGCTATTTCACGACGATGACACAACCTGAATATCCGGTATTAGGAAATTCCAAAGACCCTTTGATAACTTACTGTTCATAGACAAATTTACCTGTACTTTTGTTTACTAATGTTTCAAATAAGACAGTTCAGAAATGTTCAGATAAGGTGTTGTATTGAACAGTGTGCGACGATAAAGTAAATGCAACAAAACGCTTTACACAACATCTCAACACGGTTCGACATCAAAAGTGCATATATTTATTAAAAATTTCTAATAAACGCATCTTTCATGACTTTTAAGTGCATTTTTCACGTTTTTATAGTGCATAAGTGCATGCATATTTCAGCATTTTTAAGTGCATATAAATCATATACCTATTAATAATATTAGCCCATCAATCCCTCGTAAGAGCAAAAGCCGATATTCTTTTATCTTGTGCCTTCTGTTTCCACGTACTTCCTGCTTTGTCTGTTATATATTGTACCTTCTAGGTACTAACCGTAACTAATATCAGGCGAATATTTGCTTTGCTAAATTATCAATTATCGTTTATTTAGAGGTCATCCAAAATTTGTGAAAGCAGGTTAATCGGCTTAATCGGGGTTTACTTACGTGATAAGTAGCGTTTACAAAATATGGAATTGTTTAATATTTAAATAAATAAATATTTTGAATGCATGTTAGCCGTGTTTCTGCGATTAACGAATAAAAGAAACTGAAGTGTTTATGTTGTACGCCTTGAATTTAAAACACAATCAAAAAAGGTGATGAACTTCCTGGTCGACCGATTACTAATTAATTTTTTCTGGGTCCATAAACGCAATGGCAAAATTCCATGTTTATCGCACGTTGTCCACTTTAGTATTGAGCCATACAAAATAAATAATTAACGGTAATTGACCGTGAAGGGAAATTAAATATGAAAGTTATTTAGGTGACATAATCGTAACCTAACAATTTTAATTGTAATTATAACAAATGATAGTATCGGGGTTAAGGATTCTTAAAATAACATTGGATATTAAGCTGTTATTAATCATGATATAAACATCTCCAAACTGACCAAACAAGATAACCCAGTGTAAACCATAATTCAGTTTTAGATTAAGTTTTAATAGTTACACATGCTTTCCTTGTTTTTTGGTGATAACATCCTACAGTCTCTCTCTTTCTGGCACAAAAAATTAATAAAGTGTTCAACGGATTCATGTAATTAGATAATTCATACCTTCCGTTTTATATTGTAGGTTATTCATGATACCTCACGCCATAAATAATAGGACTTTGATAGCACCGTAATTGACTATTGATTTATGTTTTTAGACCTTAATTACCTTACAAAACTTTTCATTTACTTCGGTTAACAAGTGAAGTGTTAATTATAACATACCAAAACTTGTTATTAGCCCATAATTTCCTCTATAAACAAAAATGATTTTAGCAGGATCGTTTAACTTAAGGAACGCTGCTTTAAAAAAATTCTGGTCAGTATTTAAATCATGACGTGAAATTATTTAATTGAAGTAAGTTCGCGTATATGTTATGTAGGTACTTACAGTTTGTTTATTTTTGTGATATAAATATCTACCCGTTTAAGATAAATCATAGTGCTGTGCGTTGTAGCATTTATAAAAAGCAACAGTAATTATGGTTGTTAACAAGAATGTTATCTTTATAAAAATACACAATTAAAACTGAAGCAAGCCAGTAATTACCGATGGATGATTCTTGCCTTTGTATTGTTTTAGTGCATTCCGATGTGTTAATGGTAGATTGTGGGAAAAATTTAATTTGTTTTTATAATAATTCCCTTATTTAGCAGTTTGTCTTTTGTGGATAACTTTCATTCTTCTTTAAGTGCATTGCCCAGTCCCTGGGACGTTGGCGATCATTGTGGCAAAGGCCTCCCTGTCTTCTGCAAGTCGAAATAACGCACCGGTGTTTTTAATGCCTGACCATTCACGTATATTCTTTAGCCACAACATTTCTTTGTGCCCAATTCCTTGTCTTCTTTCAATTTTGCCTTTTAGAATTAGCTGTAGTCGTTGGTATTTTCCCCTCTTAGCATGTGTCTCAGGAATGTCAGTCATTTTACTGTAGCTAGTAATAATGCTCACTCTTTGGAGTACTGCTCCGTTTGTCACTATCCTTCCACGAGATGCGAAGCATTCTACGATATGTCAATCTTGTTCAAAGAATTCACTTTGAGCGTCCACGTTTTCACTCCATTTTGAGTCCAACTGTTGCACTTTTCGAGGACAGATCTCCTAACATCCTCTTCACGGCTGTTCCACTCTCTGCAAACAATACCACGTCATCAACGAAATGGAGGTTAGCCAATCTTCTATCTGCTATTCGTATTCCGTAACTTTTTCGCTACAATTTCCTAAAGACTTCTCCTAACACAACTGAACAGACTTGGTGATAGTGGGTTCCCCTGTTTTACTCCTTTCCCTATCTCGAAATAGTCTCCGTCTCTGTCCAGAGTGATATTTGCTTTATTTCCATTATAAATCTCTTGAATAATTCTAACATAATTTCAACAAAAAAAAATATGTTAAAATTCCTTTATTCGCTCAATATTTTGCCGGTTAAATTGTAAAGATGCGTTTTCGTATGGTTGACGACTAAAAACCATAAAGTTGTTCTTGTTTACAATTTTCACTCCAGCCGCATTAATCGTATCTACAAGCTGTTTATATTGTCATTGATAATGACTAATGACTGTGTTGTCAGCATACCGGAATGGGTTTATGATAACGCCGTTAACGTTTCTTCTTTAGTCTATCCTAATACAAATTGAATAGCAATGGTGAAAGGATATACCCCTGATGCACACCTCTCTGTATTTTGATATTGGATGTTGTTAGTTCACTAATACGTACCTATCTCAGCTGATTATTGAAAATAAAAGATTTTAGATAATTCCGATATCCTTAAGGTGGATTCAGACTGGCGGTAGCGGCGCGGCGACGGGACGGTAGCGATGCCGTTGGCGCGCCGCTCGGGTATCGCTATCACATGTTTTAATGGAGATGATTCAGAGTAACATCTTCGGCGGTAACGGAACGGTAGCGGTGAGCCGACGGCATCCGAGCGGTCCGGTTTATTTCGATCAGGGAGCGATCTTTTACAGATAACCGCCCAGTTCGACAAAGAGAGACGATAAGTCGAGTGCGATAGCACAGTTGTAGTTCAGTGCAGCAGTATTTAAAAAATCACTGTGAAACATGGACGAACTCTTAATCGAATATGTATCAGAACATAATGTTCTGTTTAATATGGGGGCTGTAGGGTATTCTAATACCAAACTAAAGGAGCAGATATAGAAGGACATAGCTAAAGAAATAATGTATGGAACTCGCCCTCTGCAAATCTCATCGAAGGTATTTCATGCCTCCGTAGACGTTTTCTTTTGCTGGAAGTATTGTCAATAGATGCTAAAAGAACTAATTTCAATTCTTCGTCAGAACTATCACTACTACTGCCGCTATTAAACATTCTTCTTAACGTCACCTGTTATAAACTTCTGTGCGCTACGCCAATGAATAAACTATCTGAAGAAGTTATCGCTCGAGTGCCGTTTGCAGTACGAATGTTGTGTGGGCGGTAAACCACTCAGCGGTTTCCCGTCGCCGCGCCGCTACCGCCACGCCAGTCTGAATCCACCTTTATCATCTAAATTTATTTCACGTAAAACTTGTATTAATTTGTTGTGCTGAACGTTGTCAAATGCTTTTTGGTAGTCTATCATACAAGCAAAAACAACCCCACATCATTTTTCCACCATTCATTCCTTCTTCTTTTGTTAGTTATTCCTAGTAGTAAGTAAAAGAGATAAGGAAACCAGTGAAGAAAACAATAAAAGGATTAAGAAACAAAAACGGAAAAATAGCAGAGAGCAAAGGAGAAGAAACACTAATATGGGAAGAACATTTCGAGGAATTATTAACAGATGAAAGAATAAAAGAATACACAGAAATAAAAAAAGAAGAAGAAGAAAACGTAGACGAACCAACACTAGTGGAAGTTAAAGAAATAATTGAGAAGGGTAAAAATGGAAAAACTCCTGGTGAGGGCAACATAAACATGAAAATGATAAAACATAGAGAAGAAAAACTGCATGAAGACATATACAAGTTAATTAAAATAATATGGTATAATGACAAAATGCCTAAATAGTGGGAAATGGAACTATAATAAGAATAACAATTCATAAGAAAGGAGATCAAGCACTATGTAAAAATTATAGAGGAATAACACTATTAAATCTAAAATTTAATTGCAGTAAATTAGACTTTCAATTGTTTATTTATTTATTTAAATTTAAATGTTAATGTTATTATTTACATATTTAATTTGGGGCTATGATTATTTAAATAGTTACCTACTTGAATTTGTTTTAAAAAAATTAATGTATTAATAGACTTTGGTACCAGCTAACAAGCTGTTTTGAAGTCATAAATAAATTAATTTAAAAAAATAATAATACATACAAAATCCTAACATCAATATTCCAAAGAAGGTTAAGTAAATATGCCAAAAACTCAAAAACATAATAGGAGAATATCAATGTGGTTTCGTACAAGGAAGATCAACAATTGACGCGATACACATGGTAAAACAAATAATTGAAATAGAAATCTTATTCATCGATTTTAGACGGGCATTCGATTCAATAAAAAGGAGCAAATTAATGGCAGCCTTAGAGAAATTTAAAATACCATTTAAACTGAGAAGACTAGTACAAATGACATTAAATAGGACAAGTGCCAACGTACAAACAGAAAATGGAAAAACAAAAACATTCCAGATTAACAAGGAAGTTAGACAGGGTGACACACTGTCTGCCACGCTATTTAACCTAGCATTGGAATACGTATTAAGGAAGGTAGGCAAAGAAGGTACATTGAGAGCAAGAGGTGCACAACTAATCATGTACGCGGACGACCTGGTAATAATATCAAAACAAAGAACAATAATGGCAAAAATACTAAATGAAATAGAAACTGAAGGCAAAATAATGGAATAGGAAATAAACATGGAGAAAACAAAAATAATGAGGATTGGAAGACATGACTCTAGAGGTAAAATAAAAATAGGAAGATATGAATTTTCAAGAAAAAATTCAATCAACAAACAGCGTATTACGAAAACAAACAACTACTGTGCAGTGCATCAATAAATAATAAAATAAAAACAAAGATGAAAATTTATAAAACCATAATAAGACCCGTGGTGATGTATGCTGCAGAGACCATGAATCTAAGAATAAAAAAACAATACTAGGACCAGTAAAAATTGGAATGAATGAAATAAGAAGAAGAATGAACCATGAAATAGAAAAAGAATTAAACGGAGATGACATAATATCATGTATTAAAGCGTACAGAATTAAATGGCTAGGACATGTATGGAGAGCGGGACCTTACAGCAAAATAAAACCGATAATGAAGTGGAACCCAATAAATAGAAGAGGAAGAGGTAGGCCAAAAATCAGTTGGAAGGAAGAAGTGGAAGAAGATCTAAAAAGCTTATGAATAACAAAATGGAACGAAAAAGTAGGAAACGGGGAGGAATGGAAAGAAGTTGTAGCGAAAACGGAAAAGATAAAGTCACAAGCACGAGACAGCGGGGACTAATCCACCCCAAAGAAAGGATTGTAAAGGCTTCAACAGAGAACCGGCGAAACTCCACTAGGAGTGTAGTGCCTTTATTATTATTATTATATAAATGTTCAGAAGTCAGGGTGGTGCAATGGTAAGAGCGTCAGGCTAGTTAGTATTTAATCCCCGGTTCGAATCTCCCGAAGGGCAGGATTTTTCTGCAGTCTGGAGGTCGGTATCGCGTCCTGATGACCATTCGTCGTTGGACACCAAATTAACTATGCTCTCCTCCAAATACAGGCCTAAGAGGTAGAGTAACAAGGTCACACCCACACACATAGTAAAAAAGAACAAGACACTAAAAAGGGTGCATTAGTCTAGCAAACTAATCACTCATATGAACTTGCTAGTGAAAAGACCCCCCCCCCCTATGCTCCGCTAGAAGCGAGAAGGACATACATCATAAATGTCGAGTTCAGCCAGTCTCTGGGATTATTCCAGTACCATAAATAGTGTTGGAAAATTTGCTATTACTGCTATTAGTCATTAAATTGTCTTCCTCTATTAGTTTTACCACATCTATGGGAATATCGTATGGTTCTGCAGCTTTATTCGTTTTTCTTGTTAGTATGGCATGTTGTCCACTTTTTACTTCTCCTCTTCTTAAACAATGTATTGACTATTAGACTATTACCATGTTGTATTCACGTGCAAAACCAATGAGATGGCAGATGGACCAAAATTACAACATGCTGGAAACCATTAAGAGGCAAGCGCGGAAGACCAACTACACGATGGGAGGATGAGTTGATATAAGAAGAAGGAGAACGGTGGATGGACATAGCCAAGAACAAGAAGTCTTGAAATAATTTGGGGGAGGCCTTTGCCCGCAACGGGGATGGATTGGCTTTTATTATTATTATTATGGCATGTACTTCAGATTTGAGAATTTTAGAACCTGTTATAATTATATTCTTTGGTTGAGTCTAGTACATCTTGTTTGCCATGAAAAAAGTCGTTTATATAAAATTCCCAGATGGTTTTTATTTCTTCTTCTTCTTCAAGAATGGGCGTATTGAGTATGTCATAAATGGTCGTAGGTTGACGTTTCTTATATATTTCAGCTATTTCCTTGCATTTTGTGGTTATCCATTGTTCCTTAGCTGACTTTATTTTGACTTTATCTGTTTTTGTAGTTCCTTATACTTACCTGCATTTCCTTTAACCGACCTGCGCTGTTCCATTAGGTCTAGAATATTATATCTGTCATCCATTTATTCGTTGCAGTAAGATATGGAGCATGTTAGTAAGTACATTTTTTAGGACATTCCATTGAGTCCCTACACTTGTATCGTTATTTGTGTCAACTGTTTGCTTACTCATTGTTTTAAGTCCTGTTGAATCTGGTCTCTGACATTTTTATCTCCCATTTTTGAGAATTCTAGCCGTTTAGTAGTTTTATGTTTTTGTGTGGATTTTAATTGTAGTGGTCTGAATTGATGTCAGGGCCCGGATATGTTGTTACTGGTTTTATACAGTTTCGACAACGCCTATTTGTTAATGAAATAAAATCAGTCTGATTTCGAACAAGCTCAAGATTAGTTAAATCATTGCTTGGCGCTGTCCAAGTATACAATCGTTGCTTAGGCAGCTTAAACCAGGTATTATGACCATATCAACCAGGATTAGACAACAATTTAGATGGATGGAAAGACTATCTTCAAGACAGGACAACAAACATGGTATTGCGAGGAGGATTGATTGGGGCAAGATGAAGAGGAAGGCCCCAACGAAGATGGCTAAAAGCAATGGAGGGTGAGTTAAAGGAGTTGGGGATAGAAGAGTGGAGGCAAAAGGCGAGGAACCAGCAACAGTTGATACATTCAATTAATCCTGCAGTGCTTCATATACATATATCTCGTTCTTGCCAGAATTGGTTACTTACTTCTGAACCGTAATTCCTGACTAAATCTGATCGGCAATCTTTGTATTAAAATCACCATTGATGAAAGTAATGTTATAATTCGTAGATAGCTTCGACTTCATCATGGTACTATCGTATTTCCTTTCCGATGTAGGAAAGTATGTTTGAAGTATATTTAATGTAAAGGTTTCCCTAACTGAAGCAACATGACACAATTCGAAATGAGCACAAAGTTAACTATAATATAGTTAACTTCGTGTATATTATACTTGATGTATTCTGAGGCCACAAAAATACCTACTCCATTTCGATGGTATCGGTCATTGGGATCACTAACTGAATAATATAAATTTCCATGTTGATGTGTTCAGATGCCTGAGTTAGTGATGGGCTGTACTCGGAATGTTTCGATTGTTATTGTCAAATCATTCAGAAACGAATGACGAATGCGAATGAATTCCCATCCACATCAAGTTATTTTTGTACGGCATTTACCACGCCTAGCACTTGTGGGTTGTCGCTGTTGCAAGGCAAGCGTCAGACAAAGTTAAAGTTAGATATAACTGCACACCGTGTTACTTTTCCTAGAATCACTTTAATTTTTAAGGGTTTCGTTTGTAAGTGCAGTATAAGATTGCGCATGGGTTATTCGAATAATGACAATAATGACAAAAACCCTCGTTGAACTATTAAACAAGGCAAACTTAGCTCTAAAATTAATTAAACAATAAAAAAGTAATATGTAGTATAATTAAGAGGAACTTAAATATAAAATTTAAACAATATTTATATTTGTTTTGTTTGAGTATAAAGTGCTAATGCTATAATTTTATAGCAGTAAAAATTGTATAAACATCGGTCCCTGTGCCAATTGTTAATCAAATAAACAAGCATTGCAATCGAATGCACAATGCAGCTGATATGTAGTAATTAGTAATTACTGAATGAATCATTCACAGCTAAACTAAATTCGAATTCCGAATGATAATTCTTGCTATTCGGTACTATTGGTAGCAATGCAACGGTCGGACTCGAGTGATCATTCGATTGTGCCCATCACTAATCTGAGTTCGCTTATGCCCAAACTTTCATATTTGTTGTATTTTCTTCTAATGTGTCTGGAATATATTTTCTAAAATTGTATTAAAGGCTATTTTGTCAAACAATTCCACAAAAGAAAGTCTTCCACAATGTAAAAATAGGCTGACAAACTCCCTAACTTAATTTTTGCTATCCGAATCTAAGTTATAGAAGTATAATAAAAAAATTATGTTTACATTTAATATGAAAAACATCAAAATAAACACTGAAAAATGCATGAATCATGTTAATTATTCCGAGCTTATTCTACGCCATACAAATATAATAAATGTTACTTTCCTATCAAATCTTAACAGTTATTAGATTTCCCGAATTGCTTATGAATAAATAACGAAAAAAGTTTACTCTGTAAAACAAGAAAATATTGAATGTGACAGGATTACCAAAACACTTTATTGATTCATAACATTAATGGTTAAGGTCTATTTAATGTTGAGGTAACTCGAACATTTCCCAGTAATGTCCTCTATCTCATTAATATTAAAGCTGTCGAGCTTACCCTTGATGCATTACAATTAGAATTGAAAACATACAATAAAAACATAAATGAAGATAGGGTGATAATTGTTGCACCTTATTAAATAAATGGACCTCTGAAGTATGTTTACTATAATAATAAAATAACAAATCGACATGATCGAGAAATAGCGGGTATTAATCATTTACTCGTACGACATTTAGTCCATATCGGTCATTCCATTATAGTTCTTTAAATAGGTCAGTCTAACTTTTGTTTTTAACGTTAATTTCGTTAGAAATAAACGTTTGATATTTCGTAAATTCTATGCTTGTAATCGATAAGGAGAAATAACTAAATTTTGTTTTATTTTTAGCAAACGAATGGTGGGAGTATTACTAGTTCGCTTAGGCAGTGGCGAAAGAAGGATTATGTCGAAAAACAACAAACTACAGAACCACCTTCGACGTCGGCTAATGAAAATACAAGCCATGTAGCTCGAGTTGCACCGCACACTTATTATCCACGCCCTACTAATGATCTTTGTCATTATCAGCACCAATATGCTGAATATGGGTAAGAATTTTTCTTGTTTATTTATTAGAGACAATCAGGGGTTTGTTCGGGCATTATTTACTGTGTAAGCCACTTTCTGTTTGTTAAGGACAACTTACCTCTGTGAGTTACGATTGTGGCACGACTAAAGTGCACGTGCCATTAGGTCGTTATGTGTGACTAGATTTGGTAACACGACATGTTTCTACTTCATGGTGCGTCTACGAAGTGAATTGCTTCACGTGCCATAGGGATTCCAATGGTAAATTTTGAACATATAATATTTGCTTCCCTAATTATTTTACACCAAAACCGTGAATATGTTTTTTGTAGAGAAACAAATACCACATCTATTACTGCTATTGCAGTATTTTCGATTTATTCGTAACGGGAAAACTGTGTAAATTAATTCTTGCACTTCGACAAAAATCAGTGATGCCTCGAAATTACTGAAACAAAAATAATCGTTCTTTGGTTGTCAGTCTAGCTCTATGGTTAATTCATCATCACAGCTTTACAGCCTTTGCTTCTTCTACTACTGCCTTCCATCTTTGTTTTTCCAGTGCCTCGTTGGTCCAATTATGCACTCCTATTTGTCTTATAGTACCTAATCACTTACAGGCCGCTGGCCGGCTATGGACTATCCAGTTTGCCTAAAGGGTCGGACTATATATTGTAGCTCCAGGGTTGATTTGAATTTTCCTGATAATTCCTTCTAATACCAGACTGAACAAGATTGGTGACAATATGTCCCCTTGTCTCGCACCATTGCTAATTTCAAAATCCCAGAAACTGTGAAATCTAGTTTCCAATTACTATATGTAGACGAATATCGCATCTTTGGTGATTTGCCTCTGTAGCTCAATAGTAGAGCATTGGCGCCGAAGGTCAGTGGTTCGAACCCCTGCGAAATACTTTATTTAGCAACTTGCTATTAGAAAACAGATAGACAGTTATTCTGTGTTCTGTTCTGCGAAACAGAAAAGAAGCAGACATTATTAACTCAGACCATCATTTAGTGGTCGCAAAAATGCTAACAAACATGACTAGAGTAAAGAAAGAGAGCCAACGATGGAGAAGAAGAAAATATGACTTCGAAAGAGTAGAAAATAGCGAAACTTGAAAGCATTTTGTGACCGAGATACTAAGAAACCATGAGAACATAAATTATGAGGGAGAAATGGAAGACATCTGGAGTCAATGCAAACAAACCTTCATTGATGCAACTATTTTTCTTGTTTCTTCTATTACCTTCTTAAACACTTCTGTTAGTTTCTTCCATGTTCTTGATATGATTACAATATCGTCAGCGTAGTTCCTGCATTGTTGTAGATCTCCGTTTTTTGGTATTGTTATTATTATCCCCATTTCCCATTCTGCTGGCATTTCCTCTTTTCTCCATGTTTCTTTTATTAGTTCCTATATTCTTCTTTTTAAGTTTTCCCCTCCATATTTCAGCATTTCCCCATTTATCTCATCACATCCAGGTGACTTCCCATTTTTGATTTTTCCTATAATGTCTATCGTCTCCTCATTGGTTGGTTCTTCAATTTCTTCTATTCTTTACTCCGATTTCTCCTCTCTTGCTTGCTGCTCTTGCTCCTCACTTATCTCTATTTCTTCATATAGTAGTTTGCCGAAATATTCCTTCAATATGTTCTTCTTTTTAATGCCTTCCTCGCTTTTTATACCTCTTGTTTTCATTAAATTCTTTTTTTTTGTTCCTTTATTTGTTGATAAAATTTTCTTGTGTTATTTGTTGTTTTCAATCTCATTCATCATTCCATCTATCCATTCTTTCCTCTTTTGTCTGCGCGTCCTCTGTACTTCTTTTTTCTTTTCTTTGTAGTTGTGTAGGTCTTCCACTTTTTCAGTTCTTATCCACCTTCTCCTTGCTTCATTTTTTTTATTTGTTGTTGTTTGGCATTCGTCGTCATACCATTGTTTGTATTCCTCCTTCTGTGTATAGTTTCTCTACATTCTATCTTTTACCTTCTCGTCTTTCTTTTTTGTTTCTATATTCTTGCTTCACTTTTGCAATTACTAAAAAGTGTTCGGTGTCGGCATTAGCGCCTCTAAATGACATCCGTTATTATTTTACTTTGACTTTTCTTTATTAGGACGTGATCTATCTGGTTTCCTTTGTGGACCCCGCTATCATCCATGTCTCCTTGTGTATTCTTTTGTGTTTGTGCATCGTACTATTAATTACCATGTTTGTTGTTGCCGCAAAATTGTAAATTCTGTTTCCATTATTGTTTGTTTTTTCGTGTACCGTATGCCTTCCTGCTACCTCCTTTACATAATTCTCTTTACCAATTTGTGCGTTCATATCTCCTAGTATTATTAAAATATCTTGTTTTGGCACGTTTTCATATTCCTCCTCTAATTCTCATTGCTATCAACCTCTGTGGGTGCATATGCATAATATATAAAAAACACTTAGAGGGACAATGATCAACTTATAGCAGCTGTTGAGGACCATTTTGCGGACTAACCAACTGAATATTTTTACAATGGGTTAAAGATGTTATTGAAACGGTGTAATATCTGTATTCAAAAGCAGGGGAACTATATTGAACAATACATTTTTATTGTTGCTCTAGTCATTTGTTTTCATGCCCAGTCCGGGAATATAAAAACGACCCCTCGTATTATTGCTTGTTTATTTTAATTCCTGTAGGTTTCCCCTTGGTAGTTCTTCACATGTTCTTCCATTTCCAGTTTGTTGAGGATCTATGTTACTTTACTTTGACACTTACAAGGAAATGGTCAGAGGCACAATCCGCCTCTCTTTTACTTCTCACATCCATTAGGCTGCTGGCATGCCTAATCTATTTGATTAGTGGTTCTTTCATCAGGGGACGTTCCGGTGCCTTTGTGTATACTTTTATGAGAAAAGAGTGTTCTACCACACGTGTACCGTTGTTATAGCATTCCTGATGCAAGCTATGCTTGCCAATCGTTTGTTGTAATATTTCTTCCTTTCCTAGCTTGGCATTGAAATCACCAATGGTTACTCCATCTGCATCGGCCAACACACCAATCTTCCTTTACCTGCGCTTGGGACCAGCAGGATGACACAATACAACCGTCACATCCTGGCGGAGTTCTATGTTTAATTATGATTGTAAAAATTATTACTTAAAATGATTTTATTTCCCATTGAATTTGTTCCATAATCATAAAACATTTTTCCTATTTGTTGAATATTTTTAATAAAATGATTTTCTGTTTAGTATGGAAATAAGTACGTAAATTTCATCTTTTTTTTTTTCACAAATTTCGTGGCAAGTGTAAGATTTAATTTCCACGAAAATCGAAAATTATGTAAAATTACATGAATGAGTCCTGTATTTTTTGCTCTACAAAAAACGCTCTTGCACCTTTATTCTAAAATAATTAAAGAAGCAAATATTTACATATTAAAAATTTACCATTCCTATTGTAGCACTACATAAAGTGGCTCGTGCAAAAAAGCACACTGTAAAGTGTTTTAAAAGCCGCACTTCTATTTTAATTTTTAAAAATATGATTTGTAACATTTTGTTTAGTGCCACAAAATGTTGAAGGCTTATTCCCCGCACATTAATGTAACTTTCCTAATTCACATTGGAAAATAATAAAACCCTCATTTTTGTTATAGAACAAACAAAAGAATTCTTAGACGTTCATTAAACACAAACTAATGTAATGACTCGAACGTTTTTAATACTTTATATGTAACTAATAAACCATGAGTAGGTTTTGATGATCAGAACAAATATTCTATGTACCGAAATAAAAAAAAAATTGATTATTTGTCTCCGGCTGCAAATGATATGTTAGTACAGGAATTCCATTTTACCACTATTGATTTTATAGGTAATGTTCTTTGAGCCAAAATGCTGTTACAATAATGATAGTTTTACTATGAAATATTAGCAGCTATTTTCGGTTACGTGGCTGACTATAGATTAATGTTTTTCTGTTTAGTAAAACGATGAAAATTACTGAAAGTGTTTTTTAAGTGCTCACCTTGTTTTACATTCGTGTAGTACGTCAGTGAACATGGTGCGGAGTTTTATTGTTGGGTAAAATAATTCAATGCGAACCATAAGGTATGCTGTTGTTAATTGGATTATTATTTAATATTAAATTTTGTGCATGACATACAAATATTCCGTTTTGACTCTAAATAAAAGCAATAAAAATCAGGTTAAAGTTGTGGAACTTTTCAACCTTCAAAAGCATAATGAATCTTTCAAAATAACTCTGGTATGATTGATTTTTTTATATGGAAATCCGTTAAAAATGTATTTCCTGTGTCCAACCTTGTGAAACTCATAAAAGTTGTTTTGTAAGTTTTGAAAGTGTAATAATCTGGCTCGCTCTTTGTAATAGTCGAGCTTTGAAATTTATATTACGAAACCATCTGGATGACTTTTGTAACTTATGTAACCTTAAAAATAACATTATTAACATTTTTTTTGTTTTCAGTGTCCCTTACAAACCACAAGCACCGACTCCAGTAAAATATTCAGAAATCGTAGAAACACAACAGCAGGCACAAACGATAGAACATATCACCCCAATGATTCCAAAGCATAAAGAAAAAGAATACGCGGATTTATGCAGCGTTGCGCCGCAGCCGCACCTAAAACAATATTCGGATCACCTCTCTTTAAAACAGCCATATCCTGAAAGCGTCAAGCAATCGTATTCCGATCCCACAGTTCACCATCAGTATATTTCAAAAGACCCCCAAATGCACCTGTTTTTACAAAAACAAACGATGCATCAGTACATCCAAAAAGAACCCTACCAACAATTTTTACCGCCGAAATACAATATGCAAGGACAATACGCTCAGTCGTATACTTCCGAACCCAATCATTTTCTTGCCCATTTAAATAAAATAAATCCTCGTATGGCTCAGTCGATAATGAACGATACGCATTTACGTGAATCGCAAATTCCGATGTATCATAATTTAGATCAAAATCGATCGTATCCGCAACCACAGCGAATGTATCAAGCTCCACCTTTGCATACAAGTCCTACTCATGCACATAGAAATATTTCGCAGGCTTATAATTATTCGCAACCTTATAATTATAACGTCAAATCAAATATGCAACCGAACGATCCGTACAATAGGGTTCACCAATTTCAGCATAATGTTCCCAAATATCTTTCCGATTATAAAATGAACGAGCAGCCTATACCAAATATTTCTCCCCAGCGTGTTTACAATGAAAGTGTTCACATGAATTATGCTCCTATGCCTCCTAAAATATCGCCTAATTATCCTCCTTGTAGTCAACTGGAATATGCGCAGCATTATCAGCATCGACGTCAGATTTCTCAAGAATATTATTCTCATCCCACGTACAAACCCGGTTACGTGCAGAATCCTCAAGTATCACCGGATGATGGTGGAATTGACGCTCGAACACAAAAATCTAGTCTTAAACAATATTTGGAAAATTGGGTAGACGAAGAAATGTCGGGTAATTTACCGGATATTATAGTGTCAAACAATTTGAGTGACGTTGAAACTATGGAAAATTTGAAAGGTACAATGTGCGTTAAAGGCAGTGACGGTCAAGAGCAACCTCTTTATGTTTTAGATACGACCGAAATACCTAACGAAAATTTACCGCATTTCTTGCATTTACAACAATTTGAAAAATTGCCCGATAATATTAGGGGTTATTATCATTCCGCTAATGCATTACCACCAAACCGCCGAATTATTATTGATAATAGTCCCGAAGAACCCCCTGAAAATAATCAAATAATTAAAGGTAATTTTGCCCCAATTGTTTCTAAAATTCCTGAAGTTTTTTCCGAAAGCGCTGGTACCATCGTTATTGAAGACGATCGAATTGCGAATAAACCTATGGAAAACCAAAGAAAAGTAGTGAGCGAAAGTAATCCGCAAGTTAATTTGGAAAATAAGGTTGTGCAAATACACATTGTGGAAGAACCTACGGCGACTACGAACAGTGAAGTTCCTAGGGAATCTAACACGTCTGAAACTGTTATTATTCAACCAAATCCACCCCAGCATAACCCGGTTCAAGTAAAAATGGCCGAAAGTGACGATAACTGTGTTATAAAAAAAAGTGCGTTGGAAATCGACGAAGAGAATTCGTCCACGTTAACATCGGATACAAAGGCAAATAGTGTGAAAAGCATGCCGGATATCGGTGATGATTTGGAGGAAACTTCGCAGGACAAAGTAATACAATCTGATAACAGTGACACCGATGCACAACAAAAAGAAACTTGTGAAAACACACAAAAGGACGAACAGTTAAGTATTTGTAACATTTATAAAGAAATGGAACACATTCACGGTGAAAATACGGCCAACCCGAAGGCATCCGATACTTTACAACAAGAAAACTCTAAACCTTCAGTTGATTCCGTAAACAAAACGAGTCCCGATCAGAACACCACTGCAACTGATTTAAAAATGCAAGAAGAAACGCCTGTGGCCCCTTTGGCTTCGGCTGCTTTAAACCCGAACGAGGAAATAACGATTCCCCAAATGCCCGAAACACTCGACAGTGCTTTAATAGAACCTGAATGTCTAACTGATTTAGTGGGAATTACTAACCTAGAAATACCGTGTTGCTTGTCTAATGATAACGAAACAAAGACGGATGTAAATCTCGCGGATGAGTTTACGGAGATTAAGGAGGCTTTTGCTTGTGGTGAAGATCCACCTGATGCCCAAACAACTCCCAGCAATACTGAAGAATTATACGAGAAGGAAACAGATCAAGCCCAATTATTGGAACAAACCCAGAAATCGGACGATACAACACAGGAAATTTGTGCAGTGGCTGAAGAGAAAATCGTCGAGGATAACAATAATTTGGGCACAGATAAACCTAAACGGATGCCGTCGAAAAAGAAACGCAAAAGACGTCACTCGGCCGATGGTAAAATTAATGTGGATTTGCCTGCCAAAGATAAAGTTCGTAGAAATAGTGCAATAACTAGCCAAAGTAGTGATGAAAATCCGTTGCCAAATAAAGAAGAATTTACTAAGCAACTTCAAGAGTGTTCTGTAAGATTAATCAAAACTGTAATTAAAACTAATAAAGAAACTTCTACTGATAATGAAGAAAATATGCCAAAGATTGTAAATCAAGAAACTAACACGGAGAAGAATGACGCAATTGATATTGCCGTTGCGACAATTTGTGCGGAAAATGAGAAAACGATAGATGTGCCAAAGGTTGAAGACGTGGACGAGAAAACGGAAGATGCGCTACTGCCTAACATTCCAACCGATCTAACAATTAACACTGATATATCTGAGGAGCCTAGAAAAGCCGAAGAACCCGCTGTGGAGTCCACAACAACACCTTTGAATTTATCTATTGATAAAAAACCCTTACAGGCGAACATATCACATGAACCCAGTGAGGATCCAACAATAACAAGGATCATAAGTACTCAAGTTGACGATATTTGCATCACCGAATTCATCCGTTCGGGGCTTACAGAAAGTAACGAACAAACGCCGACACCATTAAACATGAGCAAATCAGTTGACCCTCCAAAGGACCCAATCGACCTACCTAAGCTTAGTCCGAAATCCAATATGGAACCTTTCGAATTCGTAGATTGTATTGACAACCCAAACGTTGAGTTAGAAACAACAACCGACGAACCGAAGCTGGAAGATAGCTTAAAACTAGACAATAATCTCAACAAACCTGAGAGCCCAAAGAAAATAAAAAAGAAACCAAAAACCAAAACAAGCGTTAGCAAAACTGAAAAGGCCGTTAAAGAGAAGAAAAGAATCCATCATCATCATCCTGTTCCTCTTTTACCGGGAGGTGTCGAGGTAAAGAAAAGAAACCGAGAGAAAATTTCTGAGGCTGACATTCCTCGAAAATCTCGGAGGTTAAGTAAACATGACGAACAACAATCTAACAAATCGCATAATGCGACAAAGAGTGTTTCAGGCGAAAAGCGCAGGACTACGGAAGACGTGTCCCTTAACGAGAAAACCGTTAGTGATTCCGTTGCTGATGAAAATCAACAAACCGAAAAGGAACCCACATCACAGGAACTCGAAAAAGTAAACAAAAAGACCGATAGATCGTCCGATTCAGAAGACAAAGAAATGCCTGCGTTGGAAGCTGAAGCTCCTTGTAATCCTGGAGAATCGTTCGAGGAAACCGAAACCAGTGTTGTGTATCAGATTAATGATACCAATGTTGTGCTACAAATCGCTGACGAATTGCTTCAAATTAATGTTACGGCTCATAATGGCCGAAAAGTAATTTTGGTCAAAACTTTCTCCGACGCTATAATTATGAACACTTCGGAAGAACACGAATGTCCGATACTTGAAGATCAAACCGCTGTCCATTACGAGGAATCGAAAAGTGAAAAGCAGGAACAAAATGAACCTGTGGTTGAGAACAACTGCGAAGACGTTGCCGATAACCCTTCTGTAAAAACCGCCGAACCCGCTGACGTAACTAATTTTTGTATGAAAGAAATATGCGACGGTTCGGAATTAACATCTGTTGAAAACGATGTTTGTATATATAACGAAGAAGTGGTATCGAGTTCGACGGAAATTGAAACTGTGCCAAATACAGACGACAAAAAACATGATACTAATAAAACCTTACACAAAAAATATGCTACTAGAAAATCAAAAAAGGAAAAGATAGTCCCTTCGTCAAATGAACTCAAAATCAAGTGCCTTACAGAAGTTCCACAAATTATACTAAAGGATGAAGGTTCAAAACCAAAACCCGAAGTTCCTAAGGAACAAAATTCGCTTCAAAAACCGACCAACATCAAAGATTCTTTAAGAAAAGCTCCTAAAACTAAAGCTGCCTTAAAATTTGTAGAAACGACTATAAAGTCTTCAAAAACAAATATTAAGGACCAAAAAGTGCCTTCGAAAACTGTGGATCAGTTAAAAGAAGACTCTTGTCAAAAGGTTTCAAAATCTGTTAAAAAACGTGTGAAAACTGATGATAATATAAAAACCGCACCCAAAGAAAAACACCCTCCAGAAAAAAGCAGCAAAATTAATTCAAACAACAATCACAAAATCGAATCTCATAGTAATAAAAATAAGGTAATCGAAAACACAGCGGCGACAAATGAAATAACAAAAACCACCGAAGCTCCTAAACCTAAGGAGAAATTAAAGACATCGGAGAAACGAAGAGAAGTAAATCCCCAGAAAAGTCACAATTTACCTTCGAGGAGGGACGAAATGAAAGTTCGTAAACCGCCGAAACCGATCCCGAAAAACCAAACCAAAATTGACTTACTGTACAAAGCGAGTATTGAACCTTCATATGTGCCTAACCTCAAAACGGAGTTTAATATAAAAGGTCAAAAATCGAAAACTGATGAATCTATATCTATGCTAAAAGGCGTAACGGATTTGAACAAAGCTAAAAGGGACGATATTAAAATGACCGAAATTGCGATGAATTTAACGGATTCATTAATCGACGAACATGTTAAACCGATGAAACCTGAAGAGAAGACTCAGTTCATTCAGGAAACGGTCATTGATTCGTCGGAAAAATTAGTTAGCGTACAAGAAAACAGCATCACTTCCTCGACGTCTCAAGAGAGCGAAGCCGTAACGAAAGATCGCGGTTGTAATAAATTAATTCAACAAATCGCAGACGAATGGGAAGACGATTCCGATGATGTAAAAGTAACGGAAAACGCATGCAAGCGACGCTTGAGTCTTCAAGAATATAATAATAGAAAACGCACCAATTCGACGATGGAGCGAGAAATAACTCAGCAACCCGATTTCGATAAAACGGATCTTACTAATAATTTATTAGATAACGTAAATGCCATACTTAGTAATAAATGTAAAAGAGATCTTTCGCCCGATTCGCCGATGTTGAGTGTTAAGTTTAGTAACAAAACGTATTCTAGAAGCTCAAGCGTGTATTCCGTAAAGGATAGTCTTTTAAGTTACAAATCGAATATAGATGCTAAGGATACGAATGTAACTCCCGATTATAAAAAGGAAGAAACGTTATCTAGCGCGATTGAATTACAACTGCCAAAAATTAATCGTTCCCATCAGAAACCGACGTACACTCAGGAATATATCCGGAATGCTTTATTAAACGATTTAAATACCGTCAGTGCAATTACGACTACTTTAATAAAGGAGAATCAACAACTGATGCAACGTTTCTTAGAACAACAGCGGCTAACGGCGGAGGAATTGAAGACGGTGAAACAAATCATTCGATACAAACGTTTAGTACAACATTTGACGAATTTAAAGGTAAACGAGGTTCAGTCTTCGAATATTCGATACGATGTAGATGTAAATAGTAGCTCGAACAGTGCTCATTTAAAGTTAAACGAAAGTTTGCATGACCTAAACAAAGGACAATCGTTAGTGAATCATATCGTAAACGCCTCTGAAAATATATTGAAAGTAAGTCAGCCACATACGGAAGAAGACATTAAAGTACAATTTAAAAAAAGTAATCCGGAAAGACGGAAAAGAAAAAGATTTCGTTTTCTGTATTCGGACGATGAAACTGAATTGAGTAATTCGCCAAGTTTTAGCTCAACACCTTTAAAAAGTAGTGAAACCAAATTAGATAAAAACTGCTGCCTTAAACGGCCCCGATTAGATAATTCAGTGCCTCCTACGGTAGATCCTAAAGTAATGGATTATTCAGTACATCAAAGTAATTCACAGGGTCAGTTAACTTTAGTTTTTAAACGAAGCTTTAAAAGTGATCCACGAATGCAACCGTTTGTTAAACTCGAACGTTTATCTAGCATCGATCAACTTGCTAGAAATAAATTTCATTAGCTTGAGGGACCAAAGTTTGTAGATTAGTTAGGACCACTTTTTATTTGTAATTAAATTACGTTTGTTTTTTTTTGTTACTGAGGGAAACGACGGTGAAATTTTTGTATACCCTTGTAGTATTAATGTTGATACAAATTTTAAATAGCTTTAAAATTAATTTATATCGTTTAGAATAAATTTAAAAAGGGGTTTTCCAGATTGATGAATATTTAACATTCCAACAAATTTCCGAAGCGTACCAAGTGCGGTGCCATTTAAAAAACAATCTCACCACGGTAGGCCTAGAAAAATCATCGAATTGCCTGTAGCGAACTTTATTTGTTATATCAAATGTTAGGTTATTGCAAGCGGCAACTTGTTACCAGCAGGACTTCCACTACTTCGCTTATTATGGGCCGTTCGTTAACTTTACAAAGGTCTCCGTGGTCGCTTTTCTAATGGCACTCTAATATGTGATTGTCAACAGTACAGTAGTGCTAAAATGGCGATGTTAAATAATTGTAATTTAAGCCACTAAATCGGTTTAATAAAACCTTATGAAATCTATGTCAAAATAGGCAACTTTATATTTACAAATCTGTTATATAAATACATTTTTATAAACTGTTATGAAATGCATTTGAATTTAATTTAATTTAAGCGCTGTACTGTTTATACAATTGAATTGTTTGTATATTTTTTAACAGAGCCTTTTATGTTGAGTTCTTTCATGTTTCAAGCAGTTGTTAAGTTTGTATTAATTTTATAAAAACGTTGCCGATAATTTTTCTAAGATTTTATAAAACGCTATTTAATAGAAGGGAGGTAATTCTCATTTTATATATACATATATATTGTTCCTATAAGATATTGTAGATTAATTTAAACGAAAAAATGCTAGGTCAGTGTAAATAGGGACATAATATAACGCATCGTTTATGTATACTGGTTGCTAATTCAGTTTCGTTAAGATTGTATATATTGTTAATTATACGCATTTTATGTATGTTACTGGTATCGGTTAAAATGTTATTGATTTTATTATTTTTTTCCTTTTAGAATAGGTGTGTTTATTTGCTCACTTGCGTAAATGCAAGCACGATATAGAATGTAAGTACAAAAGTTGTTGGGCCAGTATAACGTTTCAATTTATTTAGAGATATAAGCACTGTTGGACTTTGTAAGTAGTTTATACATATAGATTTATCGATGGAATTTATCCATTAATTACCACCGAAAGTTGTATTCTTGTAGCTTTATCAGAGATGAATTAAAAAGTAACTTTCGCGTAATATTGGATAAATTTAAACCTTTTATTTTGGGGGTGTATATTGTAATTGTGATTAAAATATATGTTTTAACAAAAAAAAATGTAAATGCACGGGTGTGTGCTTTGATTGTCGAATATTCATATTGTAGCTCATATTGCAGTATTAAACCAAAAAAGTGTGGCCTTTGTCAGCGTTCCATGCTATTATAAATTTAAAAAAAGTAAAGCTATTTTAAATATAACCTTTGTGTAATTATATAAATTCCTTATATATAAAATATTTTGTGTACGTATATTATACACAAACCTTGGAAACTTTTAAAAATAAGAATAGCTTTTGCTGTCAAAAATATCTACTTGCTTGCAGTTTGTATTTTTGTGTCGACTTTAAGCGATTAATATAAGGACAGTAAAATATTTAATAATAAGCGAGGTTGTGTATCCCTTTCGGATAATTTTTTGTTTCATTCAAGTATCATTCCTTAATGTTTTGCTGAATTCGACTTTGAAGGCAGCTTTGTAAACTGACGAGCCATAAATATACAAATCGGCATATTCGTGGCTTGCTAGTTCACGCCACGTTAACTCCATACATATCCGAAAGTATTCATTCGTTTAAATTTTAAATAAATATTCACACCCACTAAATTCGGTAATTTTTCTGATGCATTTACGATGTAAAAAAATCATATCCAGATTAGACACGAGTTGTCTAAAATTGCTATAAAAGATGAGACTGCATTTAAAATAATCATGGGGTGTTAGTTAATTTTTAACATTTCACTGTTAGTACCTAATGCTTTAGTTTTCTTTCCCAAAGGACGAATGCATGGTTTACTTTTTCAATTTAAACCAAAACTAGTTACCATGTACTCTGTAGTAAATAGAATTTAAGTTTGGTTTAATATAATAATTTGATTGTAAGTTTGTTTTTACATTGAGTGCCTTGTCACAAATTTGACTGTTATATAAATTAGAAATGGTTAGCACGTGTGTTAATAAATAATTTAAAAAAATAAATTTCTTTTATATGTCGTCAGTTATTTTTAATTACATTAATAGCAATCAATGTACTCACCTTTTGATTTTATTACCTATAAAGAGTCTTGCAGTCATGGATTTCTCGGTGGAGAGTATAACTTAAAAACGTCCAACTTTCAAGTTCAAATATGTATACCGGGTGTCTCAGGTAAGACGGAACATAGGGAAACACCAATGTATTTTTTCAGAAAGGATCCGCGATACCTTTGGAATATTTATGGATTCAGTACCCAACGTATGTTATTGGATTTACTTAACGCTAGAGAGAGATAGAAATACTGAAGGCATCTGTCATTGTGACAGGCGATTATTTCATCGTTTATTTTTTACAGTTGTCAATTTTGACAGCGACAAAATGTCAAATTGCTACACGTGTCAGTTACTAAAGAATCTACATCTAACGGGTGTTCATAAACAGTCGTCATCCCAGTAGGTTTTGACTTCAGAAACGTATGTCTATTAAAATTGAGCAAAAATGCAAACATCATTATTTACAACAGCAAGTTTTATTAACTGTCAAACAATGTGTCAAAAGTAAACCAAACTGAACTGAGATTACAATAACTGTTGGAAATGGTGACCATTTTCTTGAATACACAAATTAACTCTTCGCTTCATGCTTTCAAATACATTATTTATTAGCATATCTGGTGTTATTTGGTCGCACTGGTGTTGAATGCTGTTTTTCAAATCCCCCAACTGGGTTTCTAAACACATTATTTTTAATGTACGGAAACACGAAATAATCCAAAGGCGTAAGGTCGCAAGAACGTGGTGGGTAAAGGTCTTTACTTACTGCTTCCTAAACTGATTGTGGTTAAACACTACATTTGGAAACCTCAATCTGAATTCATTTTTAGAAGCTTCGATCGAGTATTGCCATTCTCCATTTTCCAGTACTCCATTGCGAAAATAACTTTCGAGCATAAATGCTTTCTGTTGCGGCGTAAACATGATTTCAAAACTGAACAAACCTAAACGCGCTATGACAGTACTCAATGACGTTTCATAAAACTAGTTGACGTTTTCCAAGCTTCATTGTGTTGCACGAATTAATCAAAGATATAAAATTTTGTTTTTAAAGGCAACTGGGATGACGACTGTTTGTGAACACACGTTACAATGCAATGAAGCACAATAGTTATAGATTCATTATCATTATTATTATACTAAAACAATACGTATAATTTAAAAAATTTATTTGACTATTGTTTTGTATATGGTAGTTTTCGTTTTTTTCTTAATGTTCTTGTTCCAGAGCACCGAGTTAAGTTGTTTAAGGCTGGTCGCTGACATGCAATTTTTAGTTTTGCAATAGTTGCGCAATAGTTTGATCCGCGAACTGATCAATCGCGCTCACATACGCAACTAAATCGTCGATCACACTAATGTAACCACACATGCAACTAAACTGTTTAGTTTCATCATGAAGTTTAAAATTAATAAAGCTGTAAAACAGGTAGACGCACTATCTGCAACTATATTTAACCTGGTATTGGAGGGAATAATTAAGGGCTAAACCAAACACTACAATAATACAGCAAGAAGCCCAAGTAGTAGCATATGCCGATGAGTTGGAAGTAATATCTAAATAAAGAAAAACTTGCAAAAAAAAGTTCCAAACATAGACGTTGAAGCTAGGAAATATTGATTAAAAATAAATGAAAAGAAAACTATGTACATGAAGTGTGAAAGAGATTCAGTGAATAAGGAAGATGTTTTACTAGTGGGAGACTATACTTTTCAAGCAATAGAGAAATTTAATTATCTTGGAACAACGATTACAATGATAAACAATAAAAAACTAAAAAAAATTGAAATACATAAAACGTTGATGAGGCCTACTGTGACATATGCACTAAAGACAGAAACATTAACAAAGAAAGAACAAGAGGAATTAAGGAGATTTGAAAGGAAAATTCCAAGAGTAGTACTGGGTCCAATAAGAACTGAAGAAGAAATTAGAAGCAGAATGAACTTTGAAATAGAGAAAGAAATCAACGAGGAAGATATAGTACGATTCATCAAATCGCAAAGAATAAGACGGTTTGGACATGTACAGAGGGGGAAACCACAAGAAATGTTGTAGATTACTAAATGAATGCTATACAAAAAGAGAGAAAGGGGTAGAGCAAGAAAAAGGTGGCGAGATGAAGTAACACAGGACCTGGAAGTTATAGGGATGAAGGATGGAGGGTGGTAGACCAAAATAGGAAGATATGAAAAAATGTTATACAAAAAACCAAATTACATAAGCAATTGTAGAAAATAGAGAGCAGAAAGGATTAATCCAGCTTAAAACAAATGGTTTGAAGTCTTCATATAAGAAGAGGCTATAATTCATAAGCATTGAAAGGCCAGAAGAAGAACAATCAATGCAA
Organism: Melanotus villosus; assembly: GCA_963082815.1. NCBI lineage: Eukaryota > Metazoa > Arthropoda > Insecta > Coleoptera > Elateridae > Melanotus > Melanotus villosus. Next base: position 46,397,444 of record OY720426.1, read on the forward strand.
CTGTTTGGTTGCAAGTCAGCTTTAACGTATTTGAATCTGTACGATACAAAACAATTGCACTGAATTGCGCAATCAAATAGTTTGTGTCAGGACACAAACTTTTTAATTGGGCAACTGAACAGTTGCATATCAGTTGCATGTGAGCGCATTGCCATATAAACCCTTGGTAGTCACTCTCGCAACCAAACTGTTGCGCAATTGAAAATTGTATGTCAGCGACCAGCTTGATGAATCGTACTATATCTTCCTCGTTAATTTCTTTCTCTATTTCAAAGTTCATTCTGCTTCTAATTTCTTCTTCAGTTCTTATTGGACCCAGTATTACTCTGGGAATTTTCCTTTTAAATCTCCTTAATTCCTCTTGTTCTTTCTTTGTTAATGTTTCTGTCTTTAGTGCATATGTCACAGTAGGCCTCAACGTTTTATGTATTTCAATTTTTGTTAGCTTTTTTATTTTTTAACATTGTAACCGTTGTTCCAAGATAATTAAATTTCTCTATTGCTTGAAAAGTATAGTCTCCCACTAGTAAAACATCTTCCTTATTCGCTGAATCTCTTTCACACTTCATGTATATAGTTTTCTTTTCATTTATTTTTAATCCATATTTTCTAGTTTCAATTTCTATGTTTGCAATTTTTTTTGCAGTTTTTTTTTTATTATTTTGCTATTACTGCCAAATCATCGGTATATGCTATTACTTGGGCTTCTTGCTGTATTATTGACCTCTTTGGTTTAGCCCCTAATTATTCCCTCCAATACCAGGTCAAATATAGTTGCAGATAGTGCGTCTACCTGTTTTACACCTTTATTAATTTTAAACTTCATGATGAAACTAAACAGTTTAGTTGCATGTGTGCTTACATTAGTGTGATCGACGATTTAGTTGCGTATGTGAGCGCGATTGATCAGTTCGGGGATCAAACTGTTGCGCAACTATTGCAAAACTAAAAATTGCATGTCAGCGACCAGCCTAATAGCTCGTCTTCCTTGGCCTACTTAATTAATTATATCTTTGTTGCTGGTTACATTTTTTGTGAAAGTAACCAAGGTATTTAACTTTCGAACAAGCCCTTACGGTAATCTTATGTAAAATGAGATCACCTATTGAATATTCTATTTTATTCAGATTTATTGTTAGTTTACGGGATATGTAAGAGGCGTTATCTTCGTCAGAAGCCAGAAATACTTTATCATCCGCAAAAAGTAGGGTATACAGGATATTTTCTCCGATAGGTATGCCCATACTACTGCATTTCCTTTTCCACTCTTTCATAGCTTCGTTCGAGTAAATTTTATATACTTAGCATCCTGGCTTTAGTCCTTTGTTGATAACAAATTCTTTTGGCACCTGTTTCCCTATCTGTATCATACCAACTGCCCCTACATATGAATCTTTCAGTGCACTGATATAAATTTTGTTTATATCGCCTTTTTCCATACTAGTCCACAACTTGCTGAGTGGAATACTATCATATGCCTTGAGCAGATCGACAAATATGTGTACTGCTCTAAGACATGCGTGTTTTTTTTCTAGTAGTTGTAGGACAAAGACATTATCAATCGACTTTGTTCTTCAGGTTCTGCTATTTCATGTTCTAGTCTAGTTTTTAATAATTTGTATAAAATCGGCCAATTGAACTAATTACACTAATACGTTTTTCCACTCTACCGGAACTGCAGCTCCGTTCAAACAGTTGTAATAAATAGAACGGCTAATAATTCGGGAAATTCATGAGGAGCAGCTTTTACTAATTCAATTGGTATACCACCAGGTGCCGAAGCCTTTCAATTTTTCATGGATTTAAGTGTATCCCTAACCTCCTACGTACTAATGCTGTCTATGTCACGAACTACTTCTTGATTCTCATATTCATGGGTTTTAAATTCTTTTTGATATTCCTGAAGTAATTCCTCATAGTATCCCCTCCATGTGTTCATTTTAATTAGACTGACTTACTTTTTCCGTATAATCTGTTCTTATTGACTTTAGTAACTTTCATGCTTGGTTATCCTGTGTATTGCCTCTATGCTCAATATTTATCTGAACACGCTTTTGGTTCCATACAGGGAATTTTTCTTTTTAGTATACATATCGCCTATGTGTACAACATTTAAAAAAACGTGCCAAACGCATTGTTTTATTACTCAAGGTTTTACCCTATATGTAGGCAACCAACTATGCAGTTAATTTTAATTTTTTAAGAAAAAAATAGCATGCTGTGGCAAAAATAATCAAATGTCAAAAAATTAGTCTTTAACTGTTGCTGTTTTTATTTTCATTTCTGTTTTGTATTGTAATTGTTGATATTTTATGTTATAGAATAATCGTCGAATTAAAATTATTTCGATATTCCACTAATTTTGATTAATTTTTTATTTACAAACACGAAGCATAACCTTTACGCACCACGTGACGTGACGTTTAGTGTCTAGTTGGTTGCCTACATATTGGGTAAAAAGGGTAAAACCAAGGCCCGCAATATTAATTCAGCGGGCCTTGGTAAAACAATGCGTTTGGCACTTTTTTTTTAATGTATGCATAGGCGATATGTATACTAAAAAGAAAAATTTCCTGTATATTATTGTCTTTTGCTTTATTTACGGCTTTGTTGACTTCCCAACTTGAGCATATATTTTCCTGTCTTCGGTCCCTTTGGTAGCTAACCACTTCATATAGTTTGCTTCTTTTCCCGGATCATTTCCTTCACCTGTCTGCTCCACCAAATTAGTAGTGATGGGCATAATCGAGATATTTCAGTAATCAATTATTAGTAATTGAGACATTTCAGTAATCGACTAATTTAGTAATTATAAATTAGTAGTAAGAATTTTAGTTGCCAATCGATCTTATGCATGATGTATAGGTACTACTTAAGTGGACTATTCTGATATAATCGGATAACAAATTAATGATTCATTCATTTTGTGGCTTCTACTAAATCTCGGCGGCTTTGATTAATAAATAATTATTATGGCACAGATATTGTTTATACAGGTCGGCACCACAACTCTTTTAAAAGCATGTCGCCAGCCTGCGTCTGGTCGTGTGATTCTGATTTACAATATGAGTTCCTGGTACTATAAATTAGGTGTCGGCTGCTGACTAAAGCACAATGTACAAATATTTACAGTATGAAAAAATCTTCATCTTATAATAATCGATAATAATTAATAATTATTGATTTGTTGTTATTCAGTAGGTAACTACCTACGTAGTTTTAATTTTACATTGCCCGACGATTCAGCGCTGCAAGTCCGAGAACCGAGACGAGAGAATAATCGAATTAGCAAATAGTCCAGCCGCTAACCACGACCACGTCGGTATCATTCGCTATTCACTTTTCAGTTCTCAATCTCACTGACTGCGGCGACAAACTACTACTACTAATTTCAAGACGCATAATCGATTATATCGAGACATTGCGCTACTCGACTATTTCGATTAATACATCTCGATTGTTCCCATCACTACAAATTAGTCTTTTGCCTCAAATATAACTTAGGTACTTAGCGGCAGGCCTAAGTACCTTTCGTTGTCAAGGGTTGTGTAGTTTCTCCATTTCTTTCTATCTCTTGCTACTACTTTTGCTTCTTTCCAGTTGCTATTTCTCTTCTGTAGACACTCCTCAATTTGCTGATTCCAAATTTTCTTCGGTCTACCCCTTCTTCTCTTATTTATCGGACGTGCTTCCCATACTTGTTTCACAATTCTATCTTCATCAATTCTGACCATGTATCCGTACCATCTTAGGTGTCGTTGTTCAATTAGATTTATTAGGGGTTGTACCTCTAAGTCTTCGTTTCTCAGGTGCTGCAATCTACTAACACTTGCTATGCTTCTTAGGATCTTCATTTCGCACGCTTGTAACTTGCTCCTTAATCTGTTGTTTAACACCCATGCTTCACTTCCGTAAATCACCGTTGCAATTAATATTGATCTGTATATTTTAATCTTCGTTTTACTTGAGACTTCGCGTTTTTTTATGATCACTTGATACAGTGCACGGAATAACTTTGTTGTTGCATTTATTTTATTATTTATCTCTCATTCGGTACCTCCTGTGTGGTCAATTATTGCTCCTAGATATTTGACCCTCTCTGTTTGTGTTAAAGTTATATTCCCTAAGTTCATTGTTATTTCTACTGGTTCTCTTTATTCTCATTCCTACGTCTTTTGTAATGCTTTGTCCCACAGCAGGTTTACTTGTTGTTGTAAATTTTGTGGTGAATTCGCAAAAATAATTAAGTCGTCTGCATAAATTAGTTCATTTAATCTGATCTCTTTCATCTTGTTAAATTCTATAACGATTAATTTGCTATTTTGTGCCTGTGCTACTGTTTCTGCAAATTTCGTCCATAAACATAATGAAGATATGTGGCCTGAAATATAATAAAAATAATAACCTCTTAGATCCCCTGAAGGGCAAAGGCCTCTTCCAAAGATTTCAATTTTTCCTTTATGAGCCCAATATCTTCCCCAGCTAGTTTTTTTCGTCTTCTCAACGTCTCTTAGGTCTTCCTCTTTTACTACTCCTTGGCGTAGGAGTCCATATTGTGAATAGTTTGGATCATTTGTAGCTTGATCTCGCGATCTGACCTATCCATTTCCATTTTAATATTTTGCACTGTGACACTACGTTTATTGTTTTAAATTTAGATTTTATATCTGTTAATTTCCCAATCTTGTAGCCGGTAGAGCCTCAGATGTTAATGCACCAGCCTCGACATTGAAAAGTATAAGAGGTTACAGATAATAAATACATAAATCTGTTAGTTTCACTTTATATTGTGGTATTTCCAGTCTTTCCAATTCACTTTTCGTTAGAGCCCAAGTTTGTGCGCCATGAGATAAGTTATTTAATAAGTGCCCAGAACTTTCCCCAACCCTGCTTTATTCTTTTGTTTACTTCTTTGATTTCTTTATCCTTGAACGAAATTGTTTGCCCTAAATATGTTATCTCTTATTATTTAAATAAACAACAATATCAGAAGATAAAGACGACTCAGTATAGGATGGAAAGGTCAATATTGAATATCAGGCTAGAGGATCGGATACAGTTAGAAGAGATAAGGGGACGATGTGGCGAAAAGATGCAAATCCCTGAAATGGAGCTGGGCGGGACATATAGCCAGACAAGATAATAACAGATGGGCACACATAACTGCTTTCTGGAAGCCAGGAGATGGAAGAAGAAGAAGAAGAGGCCGACCCAGGTTATGATCGTCAGATGAGATTGAGGGGTATTGTGGGCCTAACTGGATAAACTCTGCATAAAAACGGAAACAATGGTGAAAAAGTGGGGAGGCCTTCGCCTTTTGAGGGATGAACAGGCTATCAAATCAAATCAAATGGTCTGCCTGGACGTTTTTTGAATATTGTGTTAGTTATGGTAAGTTCAAATACTCCATTTGTTTAGAAATAGACAGATTGTAAGCTCATGGTAGCCCAAATCAAGAACTTGTTACAGAACAGCAACTTGAATTTGTCTGTATTAGCGTTGTACGGTCACTCAAATGTAAACATTGAGCATTTTAAATTAACATAAACTGCAGATAACTTAAAGATATCTTCCTTATTTATAGTAAATAATCCAAGCTTATCTAATCGTAAGCAAATAAAAGTGTTTACCCACTCTCGTTCTGCCACATTTATTTCCTTATAAAAACCAAATCGACTCATTGAGATATACTAATTAATTAATTATATCTGGAAATATTTATTTAAAAACAATTCAATCTGCTCAAGTATATAGATTAAAATAATGCCAGGAAGTTCTTTGTAATAATTTGGACCTTTCAATCCCAAAACCGTAGCGTTCTGCAAAGAAAGAAATTAGATTAGGATTGTTAGGAACATGATTTGCGACAACTTCCACTTATTGATTTAACTATCAAACAATTAAAAAAGGGGCAGTGAAGTCACAGGTCCATTATTTTTGGATGTCCTTCAGGATGAGTATATAATTTGAATCATTTGAATATTTTCCAATGGGGGTCTTCATTCTAAATACCTTTGTAAATGACGTATATAACCTTACTTTTGTCTTTGCTTGAAACCCTTAAATCACACCTGAAAATTATTTAAATGTTAATTCAAACGTAAAACTAATGATAAGTACCTGAAAAATTACCATTAAGATCATTTAAAACTGGCTATAAATGTGTGAGGTTGTAAGGATATAGAAATAATTTAGAATGAGGTGCAAATGCACTACGATTACGTAAATTGTCAGCTACGTCAGTCAAATGGTCGACATTTGGCGAGTTTGTATTCGACCGGGCGAATTTTCGAATTATCATAAGAAAAACTTATCAAACGAATAAATATAATGTTATCTGTGTGCAGACAGACTGTGAATTCCGGTTTCCAAAGGTCAGTACTCTTATTATTATTGACATTGATAAGAAGTTATCTTAAAGTCATTGATACTTAAAAGGTTGACCTACATATTGAAAAGAATTAACGTATTTGCTGTGTCTGCTACTCAAAATAAACACGCTTTGTAGCGCTTTCATTTGGTTAATAATTTGCTAAAGCTGCCTTTTCGAAAATATCAAATTTACAGGTGAAATTCCGTTCGGAGTGTAGTGGAAAATTCCAATCTGGAAAATCAATATGTGTAGACTAGATTACATGAACGAGCTGCCTTAAGTGCAGCAGATGATGTTTTTGATTTTTAATTAACTTAGAAGCCTCAAATTTAACCGATAAGAATTCTTTCAATAAAAAATTGACAACCCTAACCGTCATGTTATCATTCGACCTTGGAACTATCAGCTGTATTTTTCTCAACACAAAATGCATCTATTTTAAATCACCGAGTCATTTACACAAAACTAACAAACACTTGCATTTTTTAAGACTTTGGCACCGGTCACTGATTTTTCATTTAAAATTAGAATATAATTACCTCGCTTTTTAACACTTTCGACACCTTTTTAGAGTTGCTGCAAGATGTTTAGGATCCGTAGTACCCGAAGTAAAATTAGATGATTTTGGTATAAGAAACGAGCCCGTTTTACAGTACCTTAAAGGTTCTAATGAACGGGAAGCACTCGAAGCTGCTATAAAATCTACACTAAGTTGCATCGAAGAGGTTCCTATTATTATCGGTGATAAGGAATATAAGACACAAGAAGTTAAATATCAGGTAACAACCATTTAAATAATTTATTACGGCCACTTTTTACTTATTAATTTTATTCAGTTACTTTTTTTTTGACAATTGGATGATAACAAAGACTTGACGTCTATTGTCTTTTGTTTTATTAAATTTTTGAATCAAGGCTAATGTGATTACAGCAAATTCAGTCCAATTTATGGAAAATCAAAATATTAAACGAATATAAATAAAGAAATTGAGCAGTTTAATAAATTTTTGTGAGATTTTCCTTTTAAACTTTTTCCTAAACTTGTTTTTGTTTACACTAAAAAATATTCCATTTGGTTGCTGGAACAGGTTGATACATAAAGAGATAAATTTGGAAAAATTTGGTTAATTACTTTACCAGTTGTGTAATTTCCTCTGCCTGAATACCATTTATAATGATTTTTATTTTTAGTAAAAAGTTGTTTCCGTGAATTGTTGAAGGTTATTATAAGTAATGAACAATTATAATTATAGATTCAAAAATTCCAACTGTCCTGTTTATATGTATTTTCACATTCCTTCCTTCCGGTGCGGCGCTATGGTCCTTGAAGGATCTTGGCCTGCTCAATGACCCTCTTCCATTCTTCTCTGTCTAGGGCCTTTCTTCTTCAAGTTTTTACTCCCAGTTCTTTTAGATCATTCTCTACGTCCTCGCACCACCTTTTCCTTGGTCTTCCTCGCTTTCTCTTACCCTCTGGTTTACTTTCGAATACCATTTTTAGATCTCTGTTGCCTTTTATTCTCGTTACGTGTCCCAGCCATTTTCCATATTTCAATAATATTCGTTTCTTTATGTTTGTGTTTTTGATTTTACACTAAACTAAATGAAATCATTATCAATGAATTTTAGACGCAATTATTGTTATTTTTTTGTAGGTTTTGCCACATAACCACAAGCAGAAGATCGCCAAATTTTATTATGCCACAGATGATTTAGTAAAGAAAGCCATAAACGTCGCAGTCGATACGCAAAAAAAATGGGATCAAACACCAATATCAGAACGGTAATGCTGAAGGTAGTCTAACACACCTACATGTTTGCCAAATTTTTTGAAAATAAATTACGTAAACGAGTTTTCTAATTTCATTTCTTATCTTAGTTCGGAATTAACAAGCATTTTTATAATTTGCGTTATAATAATGACAAACAATTTTGGTTCAAATTGAGTTACGTGTGAGCTTGTGTTTAATTTTCCGGTGCTTAAAATTATTATTTGAATTCGGCTATTCTGCGGGTTGATCTTCTTCACCTCTTTCGACGAGTAAGGTTGTGTTAGCCCCCTGCCCGGCATACGTGCAAAGAGGGCTCATAGAAATAACAGGCCATTGGCCTAGGCTTCAGCCATAAGAGGAAGAACAAGAAGAATTTAATAATATAAAATAGCTCACACAAGCTGTTACACCAATTGAGTCAATTAGAAACACATAAACAAATCACTTTATTGCAGATAAAAACTCGTAAATGCTAAGCGTCAATTGTACTTATAATCGTCATTTTTTAACTAATTTATTAATTACTTCCAGTTTACGAATATGGGAAAAAGCGGCTTGTTTAATGGCAAAAGAATACAGGCAAACTTTAAATGCCGCAACGATGTTAGGTCAATCAAAAACCGTCATACAGGCTGAAATCGATTCAGCATGCGAACTGATAGACTTTTTCAGGTAATTTCTTTAAATTTTAATCTTTCTATTGTATACGAATGTTTAAAATAATTGCAGGATAAATGCATATTTCTTAAAAGAAGCCACAAAATATCAGCCAATATCTGAAAACCCAAAAGTAACGCTGAACTCGATGCGATATCGTGGGTTCGATGGATTCATCGCAGCCGTATCGCCATTTAATTTCACGGCTATTGGAGGAAATTTGGCCTACACCCCAGCACTTATAGTAAGTCCAATTAACACAGGTTGTCTAAAAAGAAACCGAACTTTTGCTGTAGAAAATATATTTATTTATTCAAAATAAGGTCCCTCTGCATCAATATAACTTTCCAGAACAAGTGATGAGCATTTCAAAAGCTCCTGTTTTGGTATTTCGTTCGGTATACGTTATATACAAATCAGCTGATTCCAAGCACTTCAGCGTGTCTGCCCGTGCAATGGTGGCGCCGCCTGGCCACTGAATGCAAACTAATCATAAAAATGCTGCCAGATTTTACACTAACTTGGCGAATCTGATTGTTATGTGATCAGGGGTAATAGTAATGGCAGGAAATTAATTGAATGGGCCCTAGATAGAAACTTAAGGATCTCAAGTACTTGAAGTAGCAAACCAAATAGACCATATATTAGCGGAAAGAATAGAAGCACAAATGGTAAAAGATGTAAGGAGTACCAAAATAAGGATGTCAAGATCAAGAAAGATAAAAACAAGAAATAGGGGAAGAAGGAGTTACCAAAAACGACGTGGAAATCATCCAGTAGTACAGATATAACCTACAGTCGGAATTAAATAAAGTAGCACAGACAACAAATATAGAACAAGAATGGAGTGATATTAAAAGCATCGAAAATGCTATTGGAGGATGGAAATGAAAATCGAAAGACGGCATAGTTTGACAATGAATACTAAGAAGAAAGAGAAACCAAAATAGAATAGTTACGTTAACAAACAACGTACCAGAAGTAAAGACAAACTTTGAAGAAGTGAGAAGAGAACTTAAAAGAATATGTAAAGAGAAAAAGAGACAACATATACAACAGCAATTAAAAGAAACTTTTACCAGGATGTAAAGAAGGAGAGAGGAGCCAGGGGAAGTACAGCATTCTGTGAAAATAAGGAGGGAAATTTGGTAGGCAGAACCAGGGAAAGGTTAGAAAGATGGGCTGAACATTTTAAAGAGCTGCTGAATGAAGACAACAAAGAAGTAGAGAAAATTATAGTTAGGGCCGGTCTTTCAATCTCCTAATAAATTTATCCTCCTATTATTTTCTATGGCAACCTTTGTTAATACAATCGTTTCCATGGATAATATTTGCCAAATAGCTTATTAGGAGATTGAAAGACCGGCCCTTAGGAACATAGAAGAGAGACAGACTGCAGGCAGAAACGACATACCAGTTCCAAGTCAACAGGAGATAAGAGACTATAATTAAAAGAGTGAAGAATCGCAAGGCTGTAGGGGAAAGTAAAATTACAGCAGAACCCCTAATAATGGCGGAATATACAGGCAGTATGAATAAGGAAGAAATGCTGAAGAGGTGATCGGAGACTGTGTTGTGTCTAGTGCCGGGAAAAAATATCGATATATCGATATATATCGATACTTATCGATATATCGAATAACGATATCGGAATGATAAAATATCGATATATCGATACTTATCGATATATATCGATACTTATCGATATATCGATATATATCGATACTTATCGATATTTATCAATATATCGATATATCGGTTTCATCGCAATTTTTTGATATCGCCCAGCCCTAGTTCCGAATAGTGCCGGGAAAAAATATCGATATATCGATATATATCGATACTTATCGATATATCGAATAACGATAATGATAAAATATCGATACTTATCGATATATCGAATAACGATAATGATAAAATATCGATACTTATCGATATATCGATACTTATCGATACTTATCGATATATCGATACATCGATACATATCGATATATCGATATATATCGATACTTATCGATATTTATCGATATATCGGTTTTATCGATATTTTTTTGATATCGATATTTTCGATAACTTTTTTAATATCGCCCAGCCCTAGTTGTGTCCAATTTACAAGAAGAGGGACAGAGCACTGTGTGAGAACCATAGAAGCATTGCCTTATTAGAAGTGGAAAGTCTTAACTCAACAAGCCTTGTCAAGCTTATATATAATTATATTTCATACCACACAATGGACTGTTATGGATCGATTCAAATGTTATAATATAGCGTTCAAGCTATTGAATTTTACCCACTACAAGTAAATGATACGACTAGTACCATTTCTACATGAGTTACGTGACAAGGTGAATCTCCTAAACGGAAAAATAGATATGATGGCAATAATAAAAAAACAAGACCCAAATGTAAAATTTACTGCTAATAATAACAAAGATAGTTCAACCAGCACACAAAATTTATTTAAAAATCCCATGAAAGAAAACATTCAAAACACTAGGAATAAAAATTTGCAAATTTGAATTACGCTCGTGTAGTCTCAAACTCAAATAAAAACCCCGATTATACTACTACAGGAAATAGCCAAATTACAAAAGAACACTTATCACATACTTTGCATGAAATAGAAACGCAAAACTTGGCCAAATCGCTTATAAATATAAATTTAGAGCATTCAAAACCTGAAGTTAAGCAGACAAAAATATCAGAGCTAAATCAAATTGATGATGGTTTTACCACAACAGTAAAAAGAAGACCGAGGAAGACATTTACTAGAGTTGGGGAGGCCGAAAATGCAGAAAATACAGAGGAAAATAAATTTGAAGGTCGGGTAAAAGACGACAAAAAGGCTTGGTTATTTATCTCTAAAATAAAGGATGATGCAAACGAAGAAATCATCAAACAATATATAAACAAGAAATTAAATGTTAATGATACTGTCGTAAAAGAAATCATACCATTCCATAAAAGAACCAACAATAAATGTTACCAGGTCGCGGTGAATTTCAAATTCAAAGATACTGTCTATGATGCTCAATTCTGGCCAAAGGGAGTTGCTTATAAAAGATACACTTTCAAATTCAGACCAGAACCTACTTTTTTAGGACAACCAACAGAGAAGACGTAATAAACTTACGTTCAACAAATAAAAAAGCAAGGGGTACTTCCACGAATAAAGACAAACAAGGAAATTTCAAGGTAAAAATTACACACATAAATGCACAATCCCTAACAAACAAAATAGATGCAGTTGAGATACTAGTTCACGAACAGAAAAGCAAAGTTTTATGTATTTCAGAACATTGGCTTAACCAAATCAATGATTGTTCATATGACAAGAACGGGTTTATTAACGTCGCGCATTTAAATATACAATCTGTGCGAAATAAACTGCATGAACTTGACGCATTTTTAAATCACTCTGAGATCTCGATAGACATTCTCTGCTTAAGTGAGCATCATCTTCGCCCAATGGAAGCCGAAAATCTGCATATCGATAATTACAAAATGATTGCTCATTTTACCAGAGAACGCCGTATATGGGGTGGTGCCGTAATATTGTGCAAGGACTCTGTAATAGGTCACCCATTACTGAAAATCAACAAACTATCCATGGAGGGTCACTGTGAGCTGGCAGCAGCGGAATTCCTCGATTTAAACTTATTGTGTATCGCTGTATATCGTCCGCCAGGCGGTGACTTTAAAATTTTTGCGGAAATCATGAACAAACTATTTAGTATAACGATTTCTTCTAAATGTGATGTCGTAATAAGTGGTGACTTTAATGTGAGGTTTAACACTAGCGATCCAAATTTCGTTAATCTAAAAGATCTAATAAACTCATTTAACTTTATTCACACGATTGAGCAGCCTACTAGACTAACCAACTGCATTGATAATATTCTAGTAAATTTTAAAAATAGTAGAGAATCATATAGTTGGGTAACTGATCCAGGTCTGTCGGATCATCGCGCCGTATTTATTAAAATTAAAAAATGCGTTAGTATACAACGGTCACGTACTAAAATTCTACACAGACCGATTACCTTTTCAGGTAAACTAAAATTTTATAATCTCGTTGAACAAATAAACTGGAAAAATTTTATTGGTGACAATTTACATATTGATCTAAAATTTTGCCGATTTATAGACATTCTAAGAAATGCCCTAGATCGTGCTTTCCCATTAAAACTTAGACCAAGAAATAATGTATTTAAAATCATTTGGTTTACACATGAATTAAAAAGCATTAGAAACTACTTACATGATCTTGTTGACCTCAATAACAATTTTCCCCGTCTAAACTTAAAACATCAAATCAAAATCGTTCGTTCTCACTATAAGCAGAAGCTCGAAGAAGCAAAAAGATCTAAATACTCTATGTATATTAGAAATGCTAGCAATAATTGTAAAGCCTACTGGAATGTGATTAGAAGTAATTCTAATTCAAATTCTTCTTTGACTTGTAACTCTGTGGATGTAGATATCAACGAGCTGAATAATTTTTTTATAAATGTTCCTAATGCAATTTTACGTAGCCTACCTACTTCAAACGTACACTATTCCTATTACTTTAAAAACAGGAAGCCGACTACTGAGTTCAAGTTTAAACTTGTCACATTTATTCAAGTAAGGGACAGCATTGATAAAATGAAAAAATCTGCTAGTAAAGATCATTATGAACTAACAGTAGATCTAATTAAAACTATAAAAAACATAATTGTTATACCTCTAACAAATCTAATTAATGAGTGCATTAGCTTCGGTGTATTTCCGGACGCACTCAAGATAAGCAAAATCGTTCCTATACATAAAAAGGGTGCTACGAGTGACCCAAACAACTTTAGGCCTATTTCTTTACTACCCATAATTTCAAAAGTGTTTGAATCGCTGTTAAAAGATCAGATAGTAGATTTTTTTGAAGAAAAGGAACTTTTCTTCTTAAATCAGTTTGGTTTTCGTTCAGGGAAATCAACAGCCGATGCCCTTAATTATTTGATTGACCAAATTGTAAATGGTCTCGAGTGTAATTATTACACTGGCGCCACTTATGCTGACCTTAGCAAAGCTTTCGATTGTGTCCCATGGGAGATTTTAGAAAGAAAATTAATATATTACGATTTTAGTAAGTTAAGCTGCAAACTGCTGCAGTCTTATTTCTCAAATAGGAGACAGTACACTTCAGTTAACGGTATTTCGTCTGATGAGGGAGTCGTCCTTAGCGGAGTACCCCAAGGTTCCGTTTTGGGGCCAATTCTATTTTTAATATATATAAACGACTTGCAGACTGCCGTCTCCGCAGATCGTCTGTTGCTATTTGCTGACGACACGACTCTTGTATGTTCAAAGTACGATGAGAATGTTTTATTAAATACCATGGATTTCGAACTCGCACAGCTTCAAAAATGGTTTACCGCAAATCGTCTCAGTTTAAATAATGAGAAAACTTCTCATATGATTTTTACTCATCATGCTGTAGAAACTAAAAACTATATTGAACCAACTAAATTTTTGGGCATCTATCTGGATTCTGCTTTGAATTGGGAGCCACACGTTAACATATTGTTAAAAAAATTATCAAAAAATGTTTATCTTCTAAGAAATCTACGAGACATAGTTTCAGTTCAAGTTATGTTGACTGCATACTACGCCCTAGTTGCTTCACACATGACTTATGCCATAATTTGCTGGGGTCATTCATCCCATACCGGGAGAGTCTTTAGACTACAGCGTAAAGTTATCCGTATACTATCCTGTAAAGGCTATAGGGATGATGTACGTGCTGAATTTATTAATTTAAAAATATTAACTTTTCCTTGTCTATATATATATCACAGTTTATTATATGTAAAACAAAGGCAATCTCGATATCTATCACACAGAGACGTTCATGACCATAACACGAGAAGCAATGCTGAGCTTTGTCTTCCTTACCTTAGACTAACTTCAAGTAGAAATGCCACGAATTACTACGGTATTAAATTTTTTAACAAACTTCCAACAGCTATAAAAACCTTGCCGTTCAAAAAATTTAAAGGCAGAGTTAAGCATCTGCTGATCAATAATGCCTTCTATACCACTGATGAGTATTTGAATTGTACTATGTCTATTTGAAGCTTCAGCTAATTGCTACTATATGATTTTGTATCTTTTATTGCTGTATAATATGTTCTATGTTCTATTGTTTTATTGTTGACAAGTGTAAAACTAGTTTGTTATAACACACAAATAAAATTATTATTATTATTATTATTATTATTAAATTATTATTACAGCAAAAGTTCAGTTTCTTTTCAGACAATCTCTATATAAATTTATATTTTTTGTCTCTTAGTTTCCTCCTTAACCACATAACAGAATTGAAATATGTTGTGGTTACTTTGTTTTTCTGACATAAATGTGAGAGTTTTTTTATGAGCTGTTGGCCGTATTATTTAAGTCTTACTTCCATTCGATTTAAAACAAATTCTTTACCAGGGCAACTCAGTATTATGGAAACCAAGTGACACGGCTTTATTATCGAATTGGACGATTTTCAAGATCTGTCGTGAAGCTGGCGTTCCACCTGGTGTTGTGAATTTTGTACCATGCGATGGTCCAGTGTTTGGTGATAACATAACACAATCGCCATACATGGCCGGTCTTAATTTCACTGGAAGTGTTCCGTAAGTACCGCTGCAAGTATTTTTATTCAGCACGTCGTTAATGTCGAATTTAAATTTTACTTAAAATAACTACGTTCTTCACATACATTTTATTAACAGAACATTCACTCGACTGTGGAAACAGGTTGGTGATCACATGGGTAGTTACGTGAATTTCCCCCGTTTAATCGGTGAATGCGGAGGAAAGAACTATCACTTCATTCATCGCACAGCCGATGTAAATACTGTAGTAACCTCTACGATTCGTGCAGCGTTCGAATATTGTGGCCAGAAATGTAGTGCATGCTCGCGAATGTACGTTCCCGAATCTCTATGGCCTCAGGTTTGTTTTATTCTGTCTTTTTTTATTCTTTGCTTACAATCTAATAACGGCAGATAAAAGAAGGACTGCTAGAAACGAGGGATAAACTAAAAATTGGTGATGTTACGGAGTACGACACCTTCACAGGTGCGGTCATCGACGAAAAGGCATTTAATAGGATAAAAGATTACATCGAATACGCTAAGAAGTCATCGGCTTCGAATATTATCGGCGGAGGACGATGTGATAACAGGTAATAATTTTTAATTAATTGTTATTGTCACTCCATGTGAAGATTTACACTACTTTAGATTAACAACACTGTTAATAATAAATTGCATCGTCATCTTTGGCAAAAATCTTTTTTATAGAATTTTCATTGTAATTTCAAGTCCTGGCGGAATATTTAACTTTAAATAAATCAACGTTTATTTTAGTTGTGGTTACTTCATCGAACCTACGATTATTGAAACAAAAGATCCAAAGGATAAATTAATGACGGAGGAAATATTTGGTCCCGTTTTAACCATTTATGTCTACAAAGATAGTGACGTTGATCGTACTTTAGATATGGTTGGGACGTCTACAACATTTGCACTTACCGGTGCGGTGTATGCACAAGACCAGTAAGTTTTTTTAATACAAACTTGTCGAGTGAAACGTAACCATTTTAACTTTAAAGGAAATTTTTGAAACAAGCACTGGAAGGTCTTAAAATGACTGCTGGAAATTTCTATATTAACGATAAGTCTACCGGAAGCGTTGTTGGTCAGCAACCGTTTGGAGGTGCTCGAATGTCAGGTATGATTATAAATTTCTTTATGTTCTTTTAGGTAAATATCATGGTAACATTAAGATCACTTTTATTTTTAACTCCATGTATATTTACAATTTATCGTCTTTATCGTTGCCTGCCAGAGCTCATAGTCGTCTTTTCCCCCGACGCCACAATGTGTTTTCAGTTTTATTGCTTTTATAACAGAATGTATATGTAATCAGTGCCAGATGCCACACAACTTTTTTGATACCTATTTGCTACGAGATATCTCGTAGACGGCACCAAAGATAAAGTTTGCTTTCCGAATATACTCGTACTTGGCGTCAAAAATACGTCATCACTTTGAGTTATCTCATAGTTCTTGAATGCTGGCTTTCGCGGCTGTTGTCCAATAAACTAATATTTTTCGGGTGTTGCCGTGGTCGTTCAATTTCACTTGACGTTTCGCTGCTCATACTGTCAGCTTCTTCGGAAGTTATTCTAAACTAAAGTCTTTAGAATAACTTCTTCTACACTTTTCTCTGCACTCATTAATTTTTGTATGTTTAGACTGGTTTTTGGACAATCTGTATAACATTACTGTTTGTTTGTTACCTTGTACATCTGACATAAATATTGCACTTAAAAATTTATTCTCGACACTTACGAATACCACTATTATCACTGGATCATTTGATATTACATCTTTACTCTATGAAAAATGAAATGAATACTGTTAACTTAACTTCGTAAATTTGACAAAGTTCAATAATGTATTCTGATTCGACGCAATATAATACTCGAATTGTTGTGTTGATTGAATACCCTATTCATATAGTAAGGTTATGTATTAAGATAACTAAAATAATTATTAATGTTACAGGTACTAATGATAAAGCTGGTGGTCCTCATTACGTATTACGATGGGGCAATCCGCAAGCCATTAAAGAAACTTTTGTACCATTGAGCGACGTCGTATATCCATATATGTGTCAATAAATACCTATATCTATGTATAAAATAATTTCTGCTTGAAACAATTGTGATAGTTTAGTTTTAAAAGTCGTGCAAGTTCTGTTTAAAGTTTCATGTATTTTTATTATTTAATATTTTCTAGATTAATTTTACTTGCCATAAATTTGATTCTAAAGAGAACAAAATTAGTAAATGCATTTTTTTTTTTAAGTATAAATCAGAACCATTTTGAGATTTCTGCCACAGTTATTATTAAGTCGTCAACTTGCGAATTTGTTACCGATGTTCATTGTAGGAAAATATTATCACATAATCGTACTAGGACTGCGTGTATCTATAGAAACTTTTTGACAATATCCTAAAATTAAATAGTAGGTATATTGTATGATGTATTAATTGAAAAGAAATACACTTTATAAAATAGTCGATATATTTGTGTTTATGATGTTTAAAAAACCTTATTATTTTATAATGTATGATCTGTTATTGATTAGTTTTAAAGTTAAAGCAAAAGTATTCATACAAGTAAGTAAATCTTCTGGTAACGGTAGATTTTTTATGTGTATATTTAGTTACGAATTAGGTAAAGCAATAAATTCTTTTATTCAAATTTGTATTTTAATTGAATCATTCTTGTCATACAAAGATTCGTGTTCGACGTCATTCGAGCCACACTTAATGTCACCTTTAAATATGCTAAAAAGCTATCGAATACCACTATGTTGTACTTACGTTCATTGATTACAGCAGAAAATTCAAGGCAAAATAATCTAAAGTATTTTCCAGTGAAATCGGGGCGAATATTCACAGTTATTGTAGCCTGAAAATTGCTAAACATAAATAAATACTTATCAATATGTGAAGCTGATAGATATTTTGACATAATTATAATAATAAAGACGCTATCGAAAAATTCCAGATGGTTGGGACACCCTGTATATGTACAAGAGGACATGGACTTCACCAGATGGAGAAACCCACAATCAGATAGACCATGTTCTAGTTAATTCGAGATTATTCACAAGTTATGAAACAAACATTTAGCCAGGTAAAGATACAAAATAAGACATCAGAAAAAGGGAAAACCAAAAGTGGTCTAAGACAAAGAGACAGTCCTAGCACTTGAGAAGGTCATAAGAAGTGTAAATGTAAACCCCAATAGAATAATTTTCAATAAATCAACGCAAATAATGATATATGCAATATAAGTGTAATAGGAAGATCAATATCCAGTAGGTATTCGAGAACCACTGATGGAGTAGGTACAGCAAAGCAAAAAATAGGTCTAAAAATAAACGAGAAAAAAACAAAAGTGATTATTATTAACAAGAGGCAACAACAAATACCGAGACAAAACCTGGAAACAACGTTTCTGGGAGTGACGATAACAAACGGTAATGGTGAGACAGCAGAAGTTAAAATGAGACTAGCACAGGGTAATAGAGCGCTGGTTTCACTTAACAACGTTCTAAAGGAGAGGAAAATTGAGAAAAATGTTAGGATGATGCTTTATAAAACCTTCAGAAGACTGATTGCTACATACTTCAGCGAGTCCAGGTCCCTTACCCAAGCAAATGCGGAAAGATTAGGTGTCTTTGAAAGAAAGGTGCTAAGAAGAATATTAGAACCAATCAAGGATGGAGAAGACGCTGGAACCACACACTTTATGAAGAATATAAGCAAGCAGACATAGAGACATTTGTAAAGTTTGGAAGACCAAGATGGGCAGGGCATGTAAGCAGGATGTAGAAGGGGGCAGTAGCAAGTAGAATCGAAGAACAAAGTAGAAAAAGCGCGTAAAATGTTGAACACAGGAAAATGGAAAAGGTTAGCGAAGGACAGGTAGAGATGGAAAGCGAAGCTAGGGGAAGCCAAGGCCCGGCATGGGCTGTAGTGCCGTTGCGTAAGTAAGTAAGCAGAAGCAAAGAAAATAGGTTTACGAATAAATGAAAGCAGGACAAAATACCTTAAGTACTGTAGAGATGATTTTAGACCAAATCAAAGCCTGAAAATTAATAAATACGCATTAGAAGAGGTAATTTAATTGAATTTATTTAACTAGGAGTGGCGACAAAGAGAACCACAAATAAATAAAAAAAACGAGCCTCATAACTTATTACGCAAACAGAGGAAAAGGACAAACATTCGAATATATAAGACATTAATAAGATCAGTGATGACATATACTACCTACAGAAACGACATGCTTAACAAGACAAGAAAAAGAAATGAGGAAAACTAAGAGAAAAATTTTAAGAACCATTTTGGGACCAATTAAAATTAATGAAATTGAACACAGACAAAGAATGAATCTAAGTAGTAAAGGACACATAATAAGAAGAAAAGAAGATGATACAATAAGGAAATTACTGGGATGGATCCAATGGGGGTTAGGCCGAAGGGAAGACCAAAATTGAGATGGATAGACGAAGTTAGGGACAATCTGAGGGCTATGGCAGTCACAAATTGTAGAGAAAAATCAAGTCACAGAAAAAAATAGAAAGAGGTAATCAACGCAGCAAAAACCCACAAAGCTATAGTTAAAAATAAAGTTAAAATAAAATAAAAAGTGAACTTGTGAAAGTATAGTGAACAACAAGGGGAGTAAGCCACCTCGAAAATTGGATGTAGGAAGCTCGTATCTTGCTCGTATGATATTATTATTACTTATATTATTTGTTTGGCCAACTGAATTTTCATAGACTACTGTACATGCTACTACCAACGGAATAGCGATGTTAGTAATAGCACAGTAATAGCTGGTTGAGGGTTGAGGGTTCTCCACAAAAGATTTAACTTGCAAACGTACAGTTTTGGAGACAATCGAAGTGTTAGTGCCGTTAGTGGTCATTGCCATTGTCTACGTTTGTCTTGTAAACTCTTACTTATGTAAAATTTGGCCGAACAATACTGAAACTAATTGTTGCCTTATGTACAAACCCCGCATTTGTTTTATGGGTCATTAAAACGAAAGCTTTGGCGGTCGACTGGCAACATGTGTGAAGTTTGGTCATGTTTGTAACGGATTTCTTGGCTCCGGTCAAAGACTCAGGAATTGATATGAAATTTGTTGTTATATTTGAACACTCTGTCACCGACCTCCGTAGAGTCTATAAGTTCTTGTAGCTTATGTTTTTATCGAAATACAATATATGTATAAATTTAAACTTTGCCAGTCTTTTCTTTAGTAAAGGAAATTCGCGCGTACACCTTATTTTGTGCACATTATACGTTAAATTCTGTTTGATCTACCTATTTTATTTGTTGTTTATTAATTTAAAAATGCCGCCCTATTCCCCCTTCTTTTGTTGATAAAAAATATTTGAGGTTAAGTACAAGTACTATGCAGTTTTTGCATTTACAAAGTTAGTTTTATAATTAATAAAACATGAATATATCAGAAAGCTTAAGAAACCGCACGAAAGCAATTTCAAGCGCTAATATTAGCGAGGATATTTTTAAAAAACTTCTAGAAAATTGTTTCTCGATACTAACCAAAAATCAAGAATTACACAGTAAGTTGTTATTAACACTTAGCTATATTTGTTACTTATTTAATTAGTAATCGTTGCAGATATAAGTACCTTATACAACTCAAAACCAGATGTAATCAAAAACACTCACGCAACGTTACTAACAATATGTGCAGAATTCGCTCGTAACAATCAAAACAAAGAAAGCATAAAGAGTTTCCTACTAAATGAATGTAATTATAGTCAGAACAGAACAAATCTCTTTGTAGATTTATACGAGAAAAACAAACTAGAGTTGCAGATCATTTTAGGTAGTATTGGATCGCATTTACCTCACGTTACGGATGTTAAATGGAAAATCGATTATATTGTTAAGGTTATTACCTTAATAGTTGTGATTATTATTAGTTAATTTCTGAAATTTCAGTCGAATAATTTAGATCAAGCAGATGGACCACTTTTTAGAATATCGTTAGTAACTGATGCTTATGATGATGGTAGCGGAAGTAAGAAAACGGAAGCTATAAATTTTACATGTAATAGTCAGGAATTGCAGGATTTGGTTTACAAATTGAAAGATGCTGTAAGACACTGCCAAAGGCTTACAATGGATTAGGGTTTAATATTCTCACGATACATTATTTGTATAAAAGCCGTACCAATTTGTTTGTGCGTACATAACAGCGCAGCCTTTAAAATTTGCAAAATTTCTCCTTACTCCCTGAATTTGAGCCTTGCAAGCCCATCGTGAGATAGTTCTATGGCATTGCTTGCTGATGATAGATTTACTTACCGTATTAATTAGCTACTACAGTGTTGATGTTCTGCGAATTCCGCTAAATTAATAAAACGCTAAAGAAAAATACGAATGTACGATGGTAGGGAAACTATAAATATTTATTAAATCTGTGCTGTAATATACAGGGTGATTCAAAAGGTATGGTCCAAACTTGAGGGTGTGATTGGTGATGTTAAAATAAGTAAAAAATGCCAATAAACTCATGTCCGATTCACAATTGTTTTCTAGTTATAACAACATTTAGGATAATTTATTATTAATAAAGAGCATATAC
The DNA here is from genome assembly GCA_963082815.1 of Melanotus villosus. Classification (NCBI taxonomy): domain Eukaryota; kingdom Metazoa; phylum Arthropoda; class Insecta; order Coleoptera; family Elateridae; genus Melanotus; species Melanotus villosus. Next base: position 46,419,487 of record OY720426.1, read on the forward strand.
AATTATAAGAAAAATTAAAAAGTATCACAACAAAAAATGTTCAAAATGTCCACCTAGTACTTGTATACAAAGTTGGCAATGCCGACGCACAGAATCTCGAACGTTCCTCAACTGTTGAGGATGTTTTCGAATATCTTCAACAGCTTCATTTATCCTATTAACTAAATGGCCCCTGTCCTGAATTTCCGTTGCATAAACTTTTTCTTTTAATGCACCCCACAAGTAAAAATCTAGTGGATGTGAATTGTACAACGGTGCCCCGTCATGCTGATACCACATGGATCTTCGCACATCAAGATGCAGATCTTCTAATAATTCCGACAAGGCATTATCTAAAAGGTCTAAATACATGTTCGGTGGTCAGACTGTCTCCGGTGAGGATACCTTCTCCCATATTCTACCACAGGTGCACGGGCATTTCCGCTGCAATAACCATACACAAAGTGCATTTCTGCACGTACAGAAAATGGCTCCATCATTACCACATTTATTGAAAACCACGCCAATTCAAGCTTGAAACGTCTTCTGCCATAAGGAATTAACATTTGTTTTACTTAGTTCCTTGATAACGTGATTTGGCAAAACACAGATAAAAACAAAGAAAACCTCTGTAACTAGATAGCGGTTGGAAATAAGACATGTGTTTATTGGCATTTTTTGCTTATTTTAACAACACCAATCACACCCTTAAGTTTGGACCATACCTTTTGAATCACCCTGTATAAAATGTACAATAAGATTTGTGTGTTTGTTATTTTTGGTACCTAATCGTTCTATCAACGTGTGCGATCTATTCCCTTCGTCTTTTTTTAACAAACCATGCCCTGTTATTGGTCTTAGTGTGGGCATTTCAGTTGCATTAAGCATTTGTCTAGTTCTTGTAGTGTCAGCCCTAGTTTCGGCTGCGTAAGTGGCTACTAGCCATAGAATGCTTCAATAGATTTTAATTTTGTTTTCGATAGTCATGTTCCTCTAGTAAACGTCCTTTGCGTCAGGTAACTAGATATTCGTGCGCTTTTATGTGTTTGCTGTTACACTTTTTTAATAAGATTTGGACTGCCCCCAGATATTTAAAAGACAACCTATTGTTTTAGGGTTCCTGCTATGTCTAATTTGCACTTTTCTGATTCTTTCACAATGACAGCTAGTACGTTGGTTAGTTGTAATTGATCGAATGCCTTTTGTAGGTTTACAAAGCAGATGTACAGGGTTATCCATTTTTGATACTTTTGCTGGGTATCTCTGTAATTATTGAATATATCAAAAAACTGATGTAGGTGTCATGAGATGTTTTTGGGAGAAAATAAAAATGGTTAAAGCAGAATTTAAAAATATTCGCTTTTATAGAAGATACGGGGGTAAATTGAAAAATTGGAGATTTTAGAATTGACCACTATAATCTTTATTACTAATAATAGAAGAAATTGTTTAATATAAAAGTTTCTTAGTTTGCTAAGTAGAATATGAGGTCGCTTCAAAATCGCATCTACGGGGTCAGGTCAAAAAGTTATCGGAGCTAACTTTCTTATTTTAAATGGCACACCCTATATATTTTTAGCCAAAAAATATGCATTTTTAATTCTCGTTTCAAACATATAACATACAATATATTTTATTATTTAAATAAGTGAACAGTTTCAATTTTTATATTAAATCAGTAGTAGGCCGTGCATTATGAACTAAGAAACCGAAATAAAAGATCCCATTTTTCGTAAAAAATAATTATTGTTAGTTATTAAAGTAAAATAACTTGCATCTAAAATAATTTTGGTACAAAACATTTTCCGGACAGTTATTTTATGCACCCAATCAGAGCCCGTAAAAGTCTAACCAAGCCACACCTACCGGCTTTGACACAGTAATGTCACATGTTGACGTTTTGAAAAAGCGTTACATGTAAAAATTAAAAATCAAATTGTTGACAGTATGAAATAAAATACATAACGACATTCGTCCGTGAACTCTTTTTACAGTACTCGTTTAGAGTTTCAAGACTCGGCTCCTTGCGTCGCCTCGTCTTTAAACATCTTACTCGTACTGTAAAATATGAGTTCCCGGACTTGTGACGTTAATTACTATAACAGTACCCTGTTAGCAGTGGCGTGCTGCAGCAGTCCTGCTTTCTTCTCTGCTTTAAAACATTGTAACGGACAAAATTATTGCGGAGAAGGAAGATATACAAATGTTATCAAACAACGCATCCAACAGGCTCTGAACATTGTCAACAGGTGGTGTAAAAGGAAATATCTTAGAGTCTGCCCCCAAAAGACTACGAAAATGCCACTTACGCGAAGAAAACAATTAAAGAAATCGAGACAGTATGGCGGCAGTCCCACTGAAATTACATGCTTGTGTTATTACTGTAAAAGATATGGCAAAACAGTTATTTACGATATGAGTATCGTAACAACTCGTATTACGATACGAGATGGAAAGTTGAGTTGAGGATCGTAATATGAGGTAACGATATGAATATAGTACAAAGCTTTATCTACTTTCATGAAATTAGCAAAAAAAATTAAATATTTGTCAATAATTACTTAATTGCCTGATGCAAAAGTTGACTGTTTAAATTTTCATCGAAATCTAATACGTTAAGGCTTGATTTTTTGTTTATTTGGTGTTGGTTGCTGTCAGTTTCAATGAAAATTGAAACAGTCTACTTTTGCATCAGGCAATTAATTATTGGCAAATATTTAATTTTTTTTGCTAATTTCATGAAAGTAGATAAAGCTTTGTACTATATTCATATCGTAAAAAGTGCATAATAGATGTTTATAATAAATAAAATAACTATGAATTCTCTTGTCAATCTGTAATTTTTATGTCAAAAATCATTACGATACTAGTGCTGTAATATAGTTCATTACAAAACGATTTTTCGTTTCGTAATATTGATATTACGAAATGAAAGTAGATAAACAAAATTACGATTTCCTGTGTATTTTCTTCGTTTCTTTGACATTCAATATATGCGCATAACATCATATTTTTCATAGTTTTCGTAAAACATTTTTAATTTAACTTAAACATATAAGTTTTAATGAAATTTGTGCCAGCAATTGCGGTTATACAAATAATGCAATCTAAATTTTTTGGTTAATAATTAATTGATATAAGTTAAAGTTTAATATTAAATTTATTGGGTGGAATTTTATATTTAATATAAATTTTTTCTTTGATTATGAGGTTATTAAAATTTTCTTTAAACTAGGATTAGATACCCTATTATTTAAATTGTAAATTCTTGTACCTGATTATTAATAGTTTATTTTCTTGAAAGTTAAAGATTTTGGCGGTATTTTAGTCCATTCAGAGGAACCTGTCCTGTGATTGATAATCCACGATTTAATTTACTTGTTTTTTTAGTTTGTATATCGTCGTGGTTTGAATATTTTATAAGAATTATAATATTCAATAAATATTAATTTATTTTATATCAGATCAAGGTGCAGCTTATGAATAAGAAGAGATGGGTTACAATAAATTTATTTTTGGTTTATAAACTTAAATGTTTGTAATAATTTGGATTTGAATGTAATATTTTTAAATTTATAGATGTGATTTTGGCTCTAAAATATGCACATATTGCCCGTCGCTCTCGTTTAATATGAGATAAGTCGTAACAAAGTAGATGTACTGGAAAGTGTATCTAGAAAGATCAAATTATAGCTTATTAGAAAGTTTTTTATTTACATTAAAAAGTTCATTGTGCAATTCAATGTGATTTGATTAAATATTTTATTATTAAGTTTAGGTTTTGAAATTATTCTTTATTTTATTAATTTTTTTTGAACAAACAATTTTTATTATAGTATATTAGTAAAGTGGTTGAAATTTTGAATTAGTTAATATTTTTATTAAAGAAAAATTAATTTTTTGTACCTTGTGTATCAGGGTTGATTTATTATAATTTATATATATATATTTCCCGAATTAAGAAGAGCTATTTAAATATTAATTTAATTGTTTCATAAATTTTTATAATATTTTTATAGTAATGAAACGTTATTCGTTTCTTAATATATCTGGTTTTTTAAGAAAAGAATTTAATTCTATTATTTTTTACTAAAGATTAATTTTTTAATTTTTATGTTTTAATATTAAATATTTTTTGGGATGAGCTTAAAAATATAATACTAAAAATAATTGTAGTTTGCTTAATTAGTATAATTAGAATTGTTAAACTTTAGAATAATTTTATAGTTATTTTTGCTTATATTTTATTTTTATTTGTTTTAGTTTTTATATTAAAATTTATTTTTAAATTTTTTTAAATTAGTGATATTGATTAAATTAGTAAATTTGGATTGTATATTTAATTAGAATTGTTAGGTTGTTAAAAGGAATTCGGCAAAATTGTTTTTCGCCTGTTTAATAAAAACATGTCTTTTTGATTATAATTTAAGGTTTGACCTGCTCAATGAATTATTAAATTGCCGCGGTATCTTGACCGTGCAAAGGTAGCATAATAATTAGTTTTTTTATTGAAAGCTGGAATGAATGGTTGGACGAGAGAACTACTGTCTCTTTTCAATTTTATTTTTAATTTAACTTTTAAGTTAAAAGGCTTAAATTTTTTTTAAAGACGAGAAGACCCTATAGAGTTTCACATTCTTTTATTTATTTTCTTTTTGGTATTTTAATGTTTTATAATTTAAGGTTTGTTTGGTTGGGGTGACCAGAAGATTAAATAAACTCTTCTTTTTTAATCATTGATTTTTGAATTAATAATCTAGATTTTCTAAATTTAATATAAATTACCTTAGGGATAACAGCGTAATTTCTTTTTAGAGTTCTTATTGAAAAAGAAGTTTGCGACCTCGATGTTGGATTAAAATTAATTTTTGGTGCAAAAGCTTTAAAATTAAGTCTGTTCGACTTTTGAAATTTTACATGATCTGAGTTTAAACCGGTGTGAGCCAGGTTGGTTTCTATCTTAATATAGTTAAAATATTTTAGTACGAAAGGACCAAATATTTAATATACATTATTTAATTTTTGAATATTATTGTTACTTTGGCAGATTAGTGCAATTGATTTAGAATCTTTAAATGTAAATTTTTACAGGTAATATTTGTTTATTTTTGATTATTTTTTGATATTTTTTAGTTTAATTATTTTGGTAGTTTGTGTTTTAGCAGGGGTAGCTTTTTTGACTTTGCTTGAACGTAAAGTTTTGGGGTATATTCAGATTCGAAAAGGACCTAATAAGGTTGGATTTATAGGTATCCCTCAGCCTTTTAGAGATGCAATTAAACTTTTTAGTAAGGAGCAAGCTAATCCTATTATGTCTAATTATTGGTCTTACTATTTTTCTCCTGTTTTTAATTTATTTTTGTCATTAGTTTTATGAATTTGTATCACTTTCTTTACTTTGTTTTTACATTTTAATTTAGGTATATTATTTTTTTTGTGTTGTTCTAGTCTTAGAGTTTACACAATTATAATGGCTGGGTGATCTTCTAACTCTAATTATTCTTTATTAGGTGGGCTTCGTTGTGTTGCTCAAACTATTTCTTATGAGGTTAGTCTTCTTACTCGTACTGTAAAATATGAGTTCCCGGACTTGTGACGTTAATTACTAATTCTTCAGCATATGAAGTTAGCCTAAAGGAGATTTTTTGTGGTTCTATAGGCTAAATGGTTCTGGTGTAGTTGATGGTTTACCAGTACATCTCCATTGTCTTAAATATGTATAATGAAAAAATCGTTTATGATAGTTATTGTATTTCTAAATTTGATTTCGAATTCGATACGTTTTTGTTCAAAATATCCAGTATTAATTAGCTACATTCCATAAACCTTTAACTCTTAATTACGGTGTTGATATTCCGTAAATTCCGCTAAATTACTAAAATGCTAAAGAAAACTACGAATATACGATGGTAGGGAAACTATAAATATTTATTAAATCTGTGCTGTAATATATACAATGTACAATAAAATCTTCAATTTACAACTTAATTAAAACATCCTCTCGTTATTCTACATTAATATAAAATTCCATCCTACTAATAAAACAAGCCTTCTGAGTTTTATACAGCCCACTTTTTGTACATAAAGTATTTGTAGAGTACACAAGTAGTACACCAAATAAAACAAATATATTTAAAAAATATAAAGTATATATACAAAAAACAAAAAAAAATATATTGTAAATCGTAATGTACTTCACCCGAAAATTTTATAAAAGTTTTCATATAAAAATGTTAACAATTATTTACAAAAATACTAATATAAATAACGTTTGTCGTTTGTGAGAGTGAAACAATTTTTAAAACGAGCCTAAAACACCTGATTGCTGTAAAATTTGAATGAAATTATTTGTATTTGTGACTAAAACAAAAAATGTTTTTAACTACATATTATAACCACAGCCTACTAATTTGTTTATTTTACAAGTCCTGCTAAGGAATTAATAAACATGCGTGACTGTTGAAATTTGTTAATAAAAATTTGATTAACTTAGGTAAGTATGAAACGATTAAATTCAGAATAATAAAAGAAATTTGTTTAACAACACTTTGTATTTACGATATTGTTTCAACTAATTACTCGCTGAGAACCTGGTAGTGATTTAAACAAGTGCGGTTAACTTAAAATATTTCCCCAGTCGTCAAGTCCGACAGGATTAAAACTTACAAAGTCGTAAGCCACGATGTGTATTTGATTATCTCATTGCCAGATTCTTAGTAAACATTGAATTTTGTTCTAATAGAGAGCAGTAGGTTAGGAATATACTTTGATATTCGGGTATTTTTTCAACCTGTATAACATATTTCAGAGTTTATTAGAGTGAAGTAGAAATGTCTTTTGTTTATGCAAGAAAGTTAAATGGTGTAAATCGTGAGTTTTGCCTAAAACCAAAGCTGTTGGAACTATCCTCAGTAACGAAATTTTCACTGGGTATCTCACAAATTAGCCGTTTTACCCTTTAAAAGAAGATTGGTGGAGTGTGAAACTATTTTATTAGCTTTAATGCACTTTGAATAATATTAAAAATACAACGCCTTCTTTTATTAGGTTTAAAAAACTTGTGTTAATCATAACTCTAACAACAAGGATTGTTTACATTGCAAATACATGCACTAAAATAATCGGTATGAAAATAGTACTTAAGTTTAATATCCACAGCCCAATTGTTTATGAAAAAAATATAAAAACGTGCTATTTATAATCCATTCGTGTTTTATTTAGCTTGTCGTCGGACGATCACAAGTTTTTACTGTGTGAATTAGGGTTTGCAGTTTCATATATCATTCATTTTTTTTGTTCGATATCTATGCCGAAAAGATTTTTAAAGAAGCACTGCATAAGGTATAAAAATAAACGACGATACAGTCATCCTCGCCAGCAACAATAAAGCTTAAAACTGAATATGTCAAAAACAAAATGGATGCTTATTAGCAAAAACCAACAGGCAATTGGACCTTTAATGTTAAATGATGAGCGGATAGAACAAGTCGAGAAATATGGCTATCTTGATCTATGATCAGTTACCAATGGAATTCATCCATGGAAATAAAATGTAGAATTGAGAAAGCATGAACTTCATTTACCAACATGCAGACTTAGTTAAATGTTGCATTTTCTCAGTTCTGTTATACGAGGTCTGTCCAATAAATACGCGAACTGAGCTACTAGGATGGCCTTGACGTGATGTTTGGCCATGCCGACTGGCTGCTCTATTGACGGGGGACCCATTGGAGCTTCAGTAACTACCAGACCATCTAGGCGAGTTTTTTGTGGTGCCTTGTTTTTGCTCTTGTCGATGATGGAGATTGATGAACAGATGGAACAGCGACTCAACATCAAATTTTTGGTGAAACTTGGGAAAAACTATCAGGCTGTTTACGGAAACAATGCACTGAAGAAAACAGCTTCAAGTGGATGAAGCGTTTAAGAGAAGGTCGTGAAGACTGCAACGACGATGCAAGGCCAGGATGACCTTCAACCTCCTGTATTGATGAAAACATCGAACGTGTGCGGTCTGTTGTGCTTTCTGATCGCTGAATCACTGTCCGGGCGATTGCTGATGAACTGAATTTGGGAAAATCGTCTGTGCACATGATGGCTGCTGCATCACGACAATGCGCCTGCACATTCAGTAGCGATTGTCCCCGAGTTTCTGGCCAGAAATTCGATCACCACGCTTGATCGCCCTCCCTACTCACCAGACTTAGCCCCCTGCGATTTCTTCTTGTTTCCGAAATGCAAAATGATCACCTGGGGGCGGCACTGGGACGATATGGAAATGATAAAAGAGTCTGACTTCTGAGGAGTTCCAAGGATGCTTTGAACAGTGAGTTCGCATATATATTGAACAAACCTCGTTTGGGGTTGAGGCATGGACAACGGCACAGGTATTAATGAGAAAATTGGAGGCTTTTGAGATGTGGGTGTACCACTGCATTTTACAAATATCTTGAACACAACCTACTACCAACGAAGAAGCACTGCGTAGAATGGGGGAACAAAAGGAAATTTCTTTTACTGTCTTACTATTTCGGACATGTAATGTGACACAAACTAATGACAAACATGGAAGAACATATAAAGAATAGTTGTGAACAATCAGACTATAGAACAAGTGGAAAACTACATATATCTAGGCCAGAAATTAACCCGAACAAAGAAAAGAGAAACAAAATCAGAATGAATTCCACAGCACCTTAAAACAAGGGTATTCGATGCATGCGTCCTGCCTGTTTTAACTTACGAAGCACAAACATGGAAGCTAACAAAGAAAAACATGGAAAGATTAATAGTCGCACGAAGAGCAATGAAACGACGAATCTCAAATTTAACCTTAAGGGATAGAAATCGAAAGCTGGATACGAGAAAAAACCTAGGTTAAGGATATAAGACGACAAGCTGTCGGTCACAATGTTCGACAAAAGGATGCCAGATGTAACTCACAGATACTTGGATGATGCCCTTGGCCCTATGCCGGCCTAATATGGAAAAGAAGAGCTCAAGAAGGGACACAATGGAAGGAAATTGGGGAGGCCTACATCCAAAAATGGATAGAAGACACAACAAATATCGATTCCTCCAGCTAAAGGTAAGGTCCCACAGACATCCGGACTTGCCTTTACTTGAGTCAAGAAGAAATGCAGCGCCACTGGATCTTGACTGGCCCTGAGCAGACCAACGAACCAGACCTGACTCCGTTCGTTACCCCTACAACCTCAATGCACTGATAATTTCTCGCAGTTTTATGCAGTGTGTGTTAAGATTGTTGTGCATAATGAGAGTTTATTCTAAAATAATTATTAAAAATTACTTTTTTCGTTGCTTAATATACGGACTCAACCATTATTTTCTTTTTTTCTAATACAAGTCGTGCTAGTAAAAATTCAAATTCAGAGTCCGAAGATTCTGAACATAAATCTAAAGGTGTAAGAACAGCGGCGGACATGTTTATTTGATGAAGCGCCTTATCAAAGTGAGGGTGTAAAGAAAATTTAAGTCTGGTCCGGTTCAGTCAAGTCAAGTCCGGATGTCTGTGGCGCCTTACCTTAGTACTACAAGGCAAAGTGGGCAGCAAGAGAGGACCAGGTGGGCGGACACTCCTGGCTGTATAACTCGCATGAATGGTTTAACTCACATCAATAGAACTTTTCAGAAGTGCTACCAATAAAGTTAAAATAGCTATATTAATAGCCAACATCCGTAACGGGCAATGCTATTTTTTTTTAAATTTCACTGACAATTTGCTATCTTTATTTCGATCATGTTTAATTTTCATTTTGTTTTTTTACTGTCGTCATACTTAGGATTAAGAAGCATCAGCACAAATACTTTGCTAAATAAAATGAGAATGGATTTATAAAACAAATTACGATATTTTTTCATTAACCCTCAAAACGTCTAATAATGCCACTCGATTTATAATAAAAATTATACAAAGGCTGCAATCAAGTGTTTTAGAATGAGTGTAACAATTTTTAACTATGTAACTTGTGATTACATATATCAAAAACCAGGCTGCATAATGTGTTAATGCTGTACAATACCTGTAACAACTTAAAGCGAAAAAGATCATCTAAACTAAAAGCGAGAGTATTATTCAAAAAAGTAAAGGATTAGTTGGTAGTATTGGTGTGTGTGTGAAGTTTAAAAAATCCGTGATGAGCAAAGGCACCTCACAGCTGCGCTATACAAATATCTAATAAAACGATAATGTCTACAAAATGCAGGCACTTTTGCTGATATGAAAAAACGAATAATAAATGACCACACAAAAGGAGCCTTCCCGAAAAAAAGTAAAAATCTATGACTAATGTATTTTTATCACTTTCTTTAACTTTAAGCTAAGAAGAATAATAAATTTTTTTCCCAAAAATGGGCACAAAATACTTAAGTTTCTTAAACGTTCTCACTTATTACCATCTGCTATTAACGATACACTGTCAGTATTATTATTGTTACTCACATTTTTGTTATCTTTCGACTGCGTTTCCTTTTTAATCATCTGCAAATCCTTCTTCGTAGGTAACTGTTTTGACTCGGATTTTTGTACGTTTTGAGAATTTTCAACAGGCTGCGAGTCACTTTTGTCTTTATTATTGCTTATAACTTCTTTGTTCTTAGTCTCGTTATGTTTCTTATTTGCCTTTGTATTATTTTCAGACCCACGTTTTTGTTCCAGATTATTAAAAAGATCATTAATTACCACAGCTTTATCGGGCAATTTATTACTGGCTACACGGTCCTCAGACTTCGTAAGTTCCTTAACCCTATTCTGCGTCAATTTTTCAACGGTGTTTTGTAAACTCTTCTCGTTTTTATTTGATTCTTTACCGGTCCGTTTATGAATACTTGTTCTTGTATTTTTATGTTGCGCACTTTGTTCCTGAGGGTGCGTACTATTTGGTACAATTATTGGAAGCTTGGGACTACTTGCGGAAGGTACATTAGGAGTTTTTGGACTTGCAGGATTCGTCGACGTTTCAGAAACGACGGGTGTTTTTGGACTAATTTGCGCTTTTGGGCTAAACTGTTGACATAAAGCGGCTATTTTAGGACTGGTGGGCGCTGGCATTTCGAAGCTTTTTCGCTGGTTTAAATCTAAACTAAGACCAGGTAGCGGACTCGGTGGGTAAGGCATGCGCTGACCGTAGAGTAAGCTGTGATAAGCTGCCATGATTCTCGGATCGTAAGTCGGGAAACCGGGAGGGCCAGGTGGGTATAAGAATTGGTTAGGGCTAAGCGTCGGGGATGCTAAATTCGGAATGAAAGGATTCGAGGGCGTGTAATTTAAGTTTAATTTATCTCGCTTGTTCGGAGGTGATGAACTCTTGGGTTTCGGTGATTGGGGGCTTTTCGGGGACTTCCTGTCGCTTTTTGGAGAACTTTGTAGTTTCAACGGGTTAAATATAGGCACCGAACTGGTATTTATTTTTAAATCTGATTGATTGCTTAAGTTTGAAATTTCCGGTGCCTTTTCTGAGATTGGTTTTAAGGTTTTTGGGTCTATTTTTACGATAGAATGCTTCTTTATTTCAGTTTTATCTGGTTTGTTCGTCATCTCGGCGGCTTTGTCTTTCTCGGGACTGTTATGTACTTGGTATAACGGTTTTACACCCGATGCTGGGTTTCCGAGGTATCGAGGCATGTTATTGCGCATTTTGAAAAATTTGGCTGGTCTTATATTTTTTAAATCTGCGTATTTCGGATCCGGAGACTTTAATAAACTGGCCCTTGAGATTTGTGGATTCCACGTTTTCGGTGGATCACGGAGAGTTTTATATCCAATAGGATTGTTAGATTTACTTTTGGCTGTCATTTTATTGTTTAAAATTGTTGTCGCTGGCGTGGATGTAACCGTCAGCGATACCGGTATTTTTTGTTCACTTCTAGAAACGCTTGTACTCGCTTGCACTTTGGGGACGTTTATAACTGGATTATAAGTTGTTTTCGGGGCGTAACAAGGCAAATTTGTTGTTGGTGTTTTATTTGGTGGCCACCTTTGCGGCGGAGTATTTAATCGAAGCGGCACTGTGCTATTAACTTGTTTATTAATAAGTGTTTGTTTGGAAAACATGGAAGAACTAGGCACAGAATTAACAACAGCACCACACGAATTACTGACAACAGTCGTAGGACACGTACTGGTCAACATAACGGCCAACGAATTGGTTGGACTTCTTAATTCTGAAGTTACACTTTCTGTGCTTCTTCTAACCTGAGAATGTCTTTTAAGCGGGTGATTGTTTGATAAGTTATGAATGCCTAGCGAATGATTTAGTATTGTTTGTTTTGGCTGTTTTGCAACCGGTTCGCCTTCCGAATTGCCTGGTATTTTATGCTTCGCACCCAATTGTCTATCGGTGGTACCTGAATTAGTAATACTAATGCTATGAGCTGTTATTGCTGTAGTTGCAATGTTAGTAACCACAGGAGCAACGCTGCTGGTAGTACTGGTTTCCGTTAAAGCATTGGATATGGTAACACTAGATAAGGTACTAACGCAATTGGTCGTTAAGTTAGCAACAGTTGTAGTAATACTCTTATTGTTCGAGTTTTCCATGCTGCTGGTGCTAACAGAAACGACGGCACTTTTAATCGGAGCAATTGTACTTTGAATACTGGTAGTCGTGGTCGTTGTTTCCCTTCCTATGAACTTCAACGCCGGTAAATCCTTCTTCAACGAAGTTAATTGTTTTGGAGACGGTACATCGGTATTCAATTTTGAAGTATCTAAACTTTTCGGAGGCAATTCGGTAAGAGCTTCTGTTTTCTTCAAATCAACTTCAACCGGTATGGGCAAAGGTTTTTGATCACTTTTACCAATGCATTTTGTTATTTGTTCGTTTAGTATTGCAGAATCATCGATACCTGTAAAACACATTTCACCATTCTCGCTAATTCGTAATTGCACCTCCTTCCATTCGCTATTCGTCTTATTTTGCATAGAATTATCATCGACATTTAGTTCTTGTTCGTTTACTGACGTTTCTTGCTTTAATTTCTTTGTTGTATTTTCATAAATGCGATAAGTTAATTCTAGTGGACCTTTCTGTAAAATATTAACAATGTCATTTTTCTTACACCGAAGTTCATACAGCAATTAAAATACATAAATAAACCACTCACCCTCCTCCATAAATAAATATAAGCAATATCCATAAGTGTAAGGTGCGAATTAAGGCAATCTTGATTATGAAGTACATCAACACGATGGTGATCCGTAAGATCGTACTTCGATCTTAGGAGTTTCTGTAAATGCACAACTGATACGGCAGCCGGACATCGTAAGTACCTGTAAATTATTACAGTTACAATTATGTTAATTAATTTTCAATTTGAATATATTATGTACCTGGGTGGCCCCGTACTGCCGTGATAATTTAATGATAAACAAATGGTTTCATCTGGGCTAAGTATGTGTTGATAAGAAGCTTCACCACACTGTTCCAGATTAGATGGTCGCGCCTCTGGATGTGATGCGTAGAATTCGCGTCTTCTGCACATTTCATCTACAGGAAAAAATACCTTTAAGATTTTGTACCGGTAAGGATTAGTTTTAAATCTGTGAAGTAACAAATGAGATAATTACTTTGAAATAAGCGTGGAACCAGTTTATAAACGATATCCTGTAACGTTTTATCTGGGCGTATGTTAAGCAATGGCTTCGTTTTGTGCACCTGAACATCACAAACGGGGCAATATTTATTTTTTTCCAAATATCGTACAATGCAGCTGCGACAAACTGAAACAAACCGAAAATAAGATTGCGATATCCGGCTATATACGAGGTGACTTACATGTGTGCAGACATTCTATGATTGTCGTGGCATCAATGAAGTACCCTTTACATAACTTGCAGGTAAGGTAATTATTTAATTCAACAATTGGAATTCTTCTTGTCTGGTGCATTGTCTTTAACTTATTGTTAGTAAGGCTCACATCATGTGTTATTTGATATCATAAATAATTAACTGTCCATATTGGTGGTAAGGTAACAACCATGACCTACAAATGAAATGTGCCATTAATCCTTCTGTACGTGGATGTTGTTTATTGACATGATTTTTCTGAACGTAATCACACACCAGTTAACTATCCTTTGGTCAAACTTTCATAATTTATTATTGTTTACTTCATAAATACAACGTTTGACAGTAAACCTTAATCAGATTTGACAGATAAGTACCTATCAGAAATATGGCGTCACTTCTCACAACACAGTAGCTTCGAACAAATACGCAATTCGAGACATTTATTATTTAAAGGGAACCTTTTAAAACGCGCGTTAATTTATTATACGGTCGAATTGCCATTAAAATTTGTTATATTACCAAAAAGTATATTACAAACATGCCACAAATTAAACGCAGTATGTTTCATTATACCAACTAAATTTTGTAAAACTAAAATTACTAACTTTCCCATAATTTACGATGTGAAATGTCAGCACTTATTACAAACACCTCATGTTCCAAAATTTCATTTGGCCTAATTTGACAAAATAACAACCTTAATTCCCCCACCGTACAAACAATGAAACGTAATTAGTCATTTATTAATTAACGCGCGAAATTCAGATTGAAGATTTTTAGGACCATAAATTGAAAATATTATCTTAACTGTGACTTTTAGCAATTCTTAAAGCGATGATACATGTTTCTCCAAATTAGCATTTAGTGGTTGTTAAAATTTATGAGAACGAAAAAAGTTAGCAATCTGTTTCTCAGGCAAGTAATAGCCCTGCATCATGGTTGAAAATATGTGCTTTCAAATGTCAGCTGTACTGGGAGTTTTAAATTTCAAAGCAGGTGAGATTTGAAGCATATTAATTGATTAGAATCAATTAAATGATGTGAACAGCAGTGACGAGGCTGCACGTTTCTAATTTTTGCAGAAGAAAATAATAGAAATATGTAAGTCTTAAAATGAAATACATCTAGTGTGCTGTGAAACAATGTAGTGGCTAGTGGCATTATAAAAGTGTAAACAAATTTCAAATGTAACTAGATGTAGGTATTCCTTTTGGATAGGGGCCGTCGCGTCGTCCGGAAACTTTTAACTGCATGCGCCAAAAAAAGAGCCTACAGAACGGAATTACAGTGGCTCAAAAATGTTGATTTGACCCTTGTATAACTGGTTTCATATTCGCGTAGGCGCAGTGGTATGCTTATTGTACATACCGGGTGATTCACGTAAGACGCGCCCCTTAAAATCTTTAAATGCAACCCAACATACATATTTCTGAAGCTACTAGAAATATCTGAAAATTAAAAACAAAACTTGATCTAGTAGCTACGTTCGCAAACGCTTATTGTTTACTTATTCATTAAAAGTAACAGTTAGAAATTTTAATTGTAAAAATAATTGTTCATTAAAGTAACTCGTACATAAAATCTTCACAAGAAGTAATGAAAAACCAGACATGATATTAATCTATGGCGAGTGTCGTAAAGATGCTGCTGTGCGTACTCACTTAGGAGAGCACCGACCGAAAATGTTCTTAAACGGTTGGAAAAATCTTTGCGTCGGAAGTGGTCCTTGTTAAGAAGACATTGCCAAAGAACTACTACAACTGTAGAAAATGAAACTGCAGTTATAGAAGCATTAGACAGAGATCCTCATATTAGCCAGGGGAACTGGAATAAGTAAATCGTCAGTTCGTCGGATAATTAGAGAATAGTTATTTTCATAACAAGTGCGGGAAGTTAGCGATTCCGAAACGAATGCAGGACGTTACAGAAACGAGCGCAGTCATCTCGAGGCGTATGCACATGGTTGATTATTCTGAATTAAAACTGCACCCAGAGCATAACTGGACGCATAGATCTAACAACAAGGGTTGATGTTTATCTTTTACTGAAGGGAGTATCTGTGACACTTTTGGAGGCGGTTTGAAGATGGTTTTGATGTTATATTTTTTGAGAATTCTACCTATGCGATCCGTAACTTGGCGAATGTAGGGTAAGAAAGCAGTAGCCTGGGGTGTACAGGTATTTTGAGGATTTTTAGGGTTTGCGGGGTGTAGTTGTTTTTGGATGATCTTTCTAACATCGTTTTTGTTATACCCATTCTTGGTGAGATTTTCTTGGATATGGGCTAACTCGACATGAAGACTGTCGGGTTGGGATATTGTGATAGCAGGATGAACGAGGGAATTGATCACGGAGAGCTTTTGTGCCGGATGATGATGTGAGTTGGCGGGAAGATACCTACCTATCCGTATGTGTGGGTTTGCGATAAACAGAGTGTGCAAGATGTCCACTCGGTTTACGGGTTACCACATTGCTTTTCCGGTTGCGTGTATTGGTCAAAGGGTTACAATAAAGTAATTCCAGTTGAGGGGTTTCCGAGCGAAATCTAAATTTAACGCACAACGCAAAATTTCGCAATTTTAATATACTTATCATATTCAAAATGAGACTATCATAATTACATTAGGGTTGCCCTGTTGTAGATGTTAATCACAATTAATTACAACAATACGACAATTCTGACTACTGAGATATGTCTTGAGCATATTCTCAATCAGCGATAGAGATAAACATCCCTTACAAATACGAGGTACCCAGTATTCTCGTACATTTTGAGTTGTACAACATAGCGTACATACTCGTTACATGAGGAGCGTAACGCTCACTCACTAATTTAGAGTTGTGCATAGCATATATATACTCGTTAATTTAAGAGTCGTGCGTAGCGCACGTACTCAATTGGAGGGAAACTTTAAACGTTGGTTTTGGTTATAACACCACCTTTGGCTCCGTCGTCCGCTTACGATTGATTTTAATATCAATCCCACAAAAGATCGATCTTGTATCGACCATCTGACTGACGCACTGACTTACAATATAATTGCTTGTGATCGAACCACCGCACTCAGACCACCCTGATTACATCACAATCATAAAACAAAAGGATAATAATTATTCAAGCCACTGCCCATATTTAACTTGCCTAGTTAGATGTTTATAATTATTTACTGTATTTGTAACTTGATGGAGTATTTATTTCTTGTTTTATAAGGTGAGCTACTCTAGATCAACGAATCACAACAACATTAAGGGTTCTCTGACTAAATAGTCAGTTATCTAAATAAAGGGCAAGATTTTCACTTAACCAATAAGGGCTGAGCGCAAAGAAAATCTTAGTGAAAACTAGACGATCACAGTGAAAAAACTGTAAAGGGTAACACACCTCTGGGGTACGTACAGTTACAGTATAATTTCTATTTACGTTAATTAGAACAGGACGTTTTAAAAAAATTTTGCATAGATTTCCGGAGCCCGGGCATAGTATTTTTGCCATGTGATAGATCATTTGGAGTCACTGAAAAATATATGAGGAGAGTAGAACGAATTTTCACACCAGATGAATATACAGGGTGGCTGATTTTTCATTGACCAGATTATATCTCATTTATTATTAGAAATACAAGAAAAAGTCAGAGGAAATAGTTATTTAGTAGTAATTCTTCTATAAAATGGCATAATTAATTATTTTTTATGGCCTACCCTTTTTCAGGAAAAATGTATAACTTTGATTTTTTAAATGGAATACCCTGTATATTTATTCGCTAATGGATTGAGAGTTAAATTCTCTTTTCAAAAATGTATAGTCGAATTGGCGATTCAGGTAATGCGCGTCATCAATCACATGATCAGCGGTCGGCGTTACCAATAATGCGCGAGAAAAAAATACAAAATGTAATTGCTAAATATAAATTATTTTTGTAGTTTTCTAAGATTTGGGCAGCCGTGTTTAATCACAAGGTCTATACATTTTTGAAAATAAGGAAAAAATCGGGTTTTTATTTTCTAATTTAGCTCATATTTACTTTTTGTAAAGTTAGTATTATTTTTGGCATGTTCATATTATTTCACTTACAAATTTTTGACAGATCGTGTTGTATGTCATTGTCATTGCGATAAAATAGGAAAATGTCAACAGAAAATTTAGGTTATAAAATTTGTAAATCGTTTGAAACTTCATGTAGACGTGCCAAGTTATGGTGTCATAAAATTTATTGATGACGTGCATTACCTGGCTCGAAAATTGGACCATATCACATGTGATATTTTAAGTGTCAATTAAACAAAAATCATTCTAGTTACCTATGCGCGGTTTTTGTTTTTAGCAGGCTTTTGTACTTTATTAACATAAGTAATTATTTGTTTTATTTTGTTGCTTATTATTTTTTTACAGCATTGTTACTTGGTATTATCAATTGTATGTAAAATAAACAGCAGGCATAGCCAACTAGTACGATTCTATTATTTGAGTTTATTCCTCCAAATGAAATCTAAAGTATCACATATGATACATTTTTGAAAAGAGAATTTAACCCTCGATCCATTAGCGAATAAATATACAGGGTGTTCCATTTAAAAAATTAAGTTACCTATACATTTTTCCTGAATGACGAAGAAACTGATGATGACTCTTATGAACAGTTCTGTTTTCCAGCCTTTGTTTTAGTATTTTTAAGTTTCGTGCCGATGTTTTCAGTTTAGAGAATATTATCCTTTAAAGGCTTTAAAAGTATATACTTTTTGTTAATCCCCAATAAATGTTTCATTTTCAAGACCAAACCCCTTTTGCTTTGACCAAATTTCCCCAATTTGGTACAACAAGGGGCTAAGTCCATATAGTTTTGCATTTTTAAAAATACAACAAAAAATAAACGATAAAAATTCTAAAAATAGGTTACTACCAATAACAGCTATAACCCAAAAAACTAATTTTTTTTAAATCGGAAAGCTTATTCAAATAAATCGTTTTTTTTTTTTTTAAATTTACTCAAAACTACCATTTTGGACTTACCTCTTTCTTGCAGCAAGATCTTCAGAAAATAAATATAAATATGATATTTTTCATTTCATTTGTACATAAAATTATATAAAATAATGAACTATTGCGCTCAGGGCCAGCGGAAGCGGGCATGCGGTGCATGCGGACGCCGCTACGAAGGGGGCGCCGCCGCAAGGGCACTGTTCATAAGGTCATTTATCAGAAACAAAATTTTTATCATAAAATTATAATGATCAATATTAAATTAAATGAGGCCGGATACACCGAATAACAATTTTTAAAAATTGTATATTTCCCGCCTCTTTGATCAGCCGGCCGTTTACAATTTTGTACAGAGAGCAGGCTAATAAATGCTTGTCTGCAGAATGTTGTGTCTACTGCAGTCTACCTAAAGTGAAACAGTGTCGTGTTGTGTACCCATAAAACTAATTAAAAAAATAGTTTTTTAAACTTTAGTTCAAATAAATTTTAACTTTAACCAATATATCGGATGCTGTAACGCGCTTGTTATTGGTTTTAGAAAAAAATTTTAACAATGAAATTTCTTGGAAATTGTGTCCTCTTTAAGTTGGAAGCTCTAGACTAGACCGCACCATATCTGAGATATTTCCAAAAAACCAAGAAAATTCCTACAATGTTTGCGTTTTTTGGCCACAGAAAGTTGTCACACGGTCAGTCGAATTGGAAAACTTGGGTTTTCAATGCTGGCCCTAATATACTGCCTTCCAAAAAAAGTGCAACACCTCGAGGCCGTTGGCCGATTTTAATAAATTTTTCACAGAACAAGTATTTCGACGATACCAACAAATGATTAAAATTTCAGATATCTAGGAGCCGTTTTATTTTTGTTTTTTACCTTGGTAACAATACAAGAAAACAAATTGTTTTGTGTTTTTCCTGGTTGTTATCTGCACATTTTTGAAAATAAGTACGATACAGTGAACTACAACAGTGTTAAAATGCCTAGAGTTCGTCAACCTCGACAGTACCATCATTTGACTGATTTCCAGAAGGGCCAGATTATTGCCCTAAAAAATCAAGGAAGTTCTTTTCGCGGAATTGCGAGACAAATCGGTTGTAATGCAGCGACTGTTATGCGATGGTGGCTAAGATGGAACGAGGAGGCCAATTATCGTCGACGAAATGGGTCTGGTCGTCCTAGAGCCTCCACTGTACGTGAAGATCAACGTCTTCGAGTAGTGGCTGTCAGAGACCGATTTACCTCAACACGAGCAGTGGGAAACGAGTGGGTTGCAGCAATAGGACGTCCGATCTCAACAAGCACCGTCTATAGAAGAATTCGTTCTTTTGGGCTACGTTCGTACCTTCCTCTGTTAACTCTTCCCCTCACTCCTAATCACCGGGCCCGTAGACTGGAATGGTGCAATGAACGGAGGAGGAACTGGGCTCAAGATTGGCAACGGGTGCTCTTTAGCGACGAGTCTCGCTTTTGTCTTTGGGCTCATGATGGCCGTGGGAGGGTGAGGCGTTTTCGTGGGGAGCGGCAAAATCCCAATTTTTTCGCCGAACGACACACTGCCCGTACACCTGGGGTAATGGTTTGGGGAGCGATATGCCATGGAAGCAGGTCACCATTGGTATTCATTGAGGGCACTTTGACAGCTGCATCTTACATCGCGAGTGTGCTGGAGCCCGTTTGTCTTCCATACCTTCAAGGTCTCAACAACCCTATTTTCCAGCAGGACAATGCACGACCTCATACGGCAAGGGCTTCAATGCAGTTCCTGGAAGATGCCAACGTTGACGTACTTCCATGGCCTGCTTGCTCTCCTGATTTGTTCCCTATCGAACATGTGTGGGATATGATGGGAAGAAAGGTGGGGCAATTACGCTATCCCCCTAACAACTTAGAAGATCTCCGCATGGCCTTGCAAGACGCATGGAATGGCTTGTCACAAGCGGCCATAGACCACTTGATTGGAAGCATGCCTCGTAGAGTTAATGAGTGTCGGGAAAATCGTGGAGGACCTACGCATTATTGATTTTTTCTTAAACTTTTAGTGTTACGGTTTTCAAAATCTAATCATTTGTTTGTATCGTTGAAACACATATTCTGTGAAAAGTTGAATAAAATTGGTCCACGGCCTCAAGGTGTTGCACTTTTTTTGGAAGGCAGTATATATACAAGTAGAAAGAAAATCTTCTACCCGACCTTTTGCAAGGTAACATTTACTTATTCACTGGATTAACACGCCTGGATCGTTACAGGTGGGGGCGCTTAGTTAGAAATTGCATGCGGGCGACAAAGACCCTAGCGTCGCGACTGATTGCGCTGACAATATAAATAATATAAAGTGTTACATTGTTGTTTTATTTCGAGGCAAATGCCACCCTCCAAATAAACTCATTTTCTGCGTAACGCCCCGCTACTGAGTACAGAGGCTTTATTCTTGAAATCATTTCCCTATGTTCGCCCCTTAAGTCAAACACCCGGTATACAGTTATAACCAGTAAAGTAAATGTCTATCGGGTACTTTTGAGAATCACTGGAATCTAACCTCAAACTCATCTAGTGAATTTTGACAGTAAAAGAAATTCCGGCGGGTGGGGTGCTCCGCTTTCGGTAACTTGGCACTGTCTTGCTTTACGAACTTCAAATTTGGGTAATCAAGATATACGTATTAATAAGCAATCATACAATCTCAATGATTAATATTAAACAATTAAAAAAAATTAGTACTTTTATCAAGTTTATTTCTGTATTAATCAAGCTTTCTGTTTGTAGTTGATGTAGTAAGGAAGAAATTAAACGATTATGAAATATAAAAATGTTTTTTGAAAACTGTTTATTTTTGTATAGTTTCATATATTACATTCTTATGCTATCCAAAAAATGGATAACAAAATCATTTACAAATAACAGAAGTTTGTAAAAATAATGCCTTTTCGTGATTGAAATCAGGACAAGGATTACCCAGTGTTGTAACTTCAAAATTAACAAAAAATAATTATAAAAAAACACACGATGAAAACAGGTGTTTTTACAATATTTTTCTCATAAAAATATAAAACGCTCGCAATTATTTTACAAAATATATTTTGGAATAAATAATAAATTTTTCCGAATTACAAATATGATTTAAGCTTAAATAATAACAAACCACTGAATCTGAACTATTTCCTTAAGAAATATATGGTAATTAAAGTTATTATACAAGAACATTTTAAAAAGAAGAAACATGCAACGGAATAAAATTTCAATACTATTGAGTTCAAAATCAGTGAGGTATGTAGAATTGTTCTAGTTTTGGTGTTTTGTTTTATTGCGCACTTGAGTTATGTTGAACAACCTGTTGATTTACTGTTGAATGATTTAAGGCAGAATCCTTCCAGTGTTTCTCCACCTGAAAAATTCAATACATTTAATTGCATCGAAAACTAAATAATACTAAGAAATTCTGTTATGTAGTTGATTACAGCAACTAAATTTTCTTTTATAATTCTCCACATATGTTTGCAATGTTACAACAAATACAAAAATTTGCAAATTGAAAACGAAATACTCACCACTTTCTTAATATATCCGTATTCTTTGCTATTTGCATTGCCTTTTATGTCTTCCAGTTGGTATGGTGGACTAATGATTACCTAATTGGATAAAATTACTAATTAAATTTTATTTTTAATCATACTGACTGCACAACTACTATCCAAAGAGATTTGTTATAAAATTATTTATTTCGGATCGGACACCGTGGTTGTTTTGTCACAACACCTGGCGTTCGTGCACAAGAGTTTAATTCTTCAAACTTTATGGTTTATTTGGCTTGGAATTTGATGACCGAAACAGTTACAATCTAGCACTCATTTGTTTTAGTACTTGGCCGACTTGATGACTTTTTTGACGTCTATCATAAACGCATATTTGTTACATGAGTAATGCTAACGTACCTGATGATCCCATACAACAATATCTGAATTTCTCCATCTGACTTCCTTAATCGTTTTGGCAATTGCTATGAAGAGACGTTGACCTTCTGGTGAAACATTTGCTGACATAGCCGTTAACAGACGTCGTTTTTCATCAACTTGGTTCCGTATGCGTGTGTTTAACTAAAATTAAAGATATTTACAAATGGTATCGATTTTGATCTGTAATTTTGTACTCTTTGCAAGTTTAACGATTGTGGAACTTCTGGCACGCTCGAAACCTCCTTTTTCACTTGAAGTTCGCTTACTAAAGATAAATTTATAAAATGCACGTCGTTTAAATTTAAGCCAACTATTCCGCTTGAAGGTGGACATTCTACGTTACATTAAGGAAACGTTTTGTGAAATCGTTTACGACCTTAGGATAATTTTTATTAAATATTATAACCTACAAATTAATGTTTACTGATACTAAAACCTCGTAGGGCCGCATTACTTTTACGAGTTAAATCGCAAAAACCATTGCAAGGCCCACGAATAAAGTAAAACAAGTTAATATAAACAAAATGTGGTCAAATAAAGCAGTTTCTTAACACAGCATGAAATTGTTATAATTCAAAGGATACTCAATATTAAGATTTTAGTTTGTGGATCAAAAGCGAGCACTTCTCCTTCAATTTCTTGATTGTAACATGTTCTACACCAAACTGTACTTCCTAAAGAAAAACATTCAGAAACAGCAGCCATTTCGCAAATGGCATCCACTTTATTATTTAGGGAATTTCTACGGTTGGTGGTTCCAATATTTATGTTGGCAGTACCTAAAATACCACTCTCGGGATTTTTTTCTTACATCGAAAATATATTATATCGAAAATCAAGGCCGAATTTTTTCTTACTTTAATAGGCATTTACAAAAATTAAACCGGTCGGTTCGTTCCGGTACAAAGCGGTGACTATACGTATACGGTGTATTTACCAAACTGCATAAAATCGAACGCCCTTGTACCGCTGTTTTAGGTTATGTTCGAAGTTAATTATGACAGGTGGCATTTGAAGTTTTTATTTTGGTTAAATATGAATAATAATAAGAAAAGAAAATTGATTGTTGCATTACTACAAATACTAGAGAGTGAGAAGAATTTAGACTAGGTTGTAACACGCCCTGTTGGGCCATTTTTAGGTTATGTTTGCGTACTAACCGCATGCACCGACTTCAACGCCCGGTCCACGATTTGTGAATTCGGAATATGTCCCGACTCAATTTTCGAACGTGGTTCGATACGTGAATTTACATTTTCGACTGACTATGGTATAATCCGGTTAGGATCGGTTTAATTTTCGTAAATGCCTATTGTGTTTCTTATTACTCATAAAAAATGTACGTAATACCTTTTTTGCTAGAAAAAAGGTATTTCTTAAATAAATTATAAATTAAGTCGTCAATTCGCACAGTAACAAGGATAAAGCGAATTTAGAACTTTTATAATATAACTTAAAATATTAAATACATAAATATATAAATATTAGAAACTAATAGGAAGATTGCCCTACCAAGCGAATTAAATACAGAAAGTTACAAATTGTAGAAAAATGATACCACCGCGGGGAATCGAACCACCGACATAAGGTTAAACGCACCAATGCCCTCACCATGAGCTACGGAAGCAGGTCCCCGAGAAAGCGTCAAACTTCTACACATGAAACTGTACTTAAACTTATACTTTCTGTATTTAAAATATTAAGATAGCTCTCGTGTCTCAACAGTTTCCGTTTCGAAGTCAGTTTTAATTTTTATGTATTATACGAGCAAGAATTTATTGATTTGAACATCTTAACTATGCTCTGAAACAGTAAAACCAATTATTTAACATAGATGAGATTCATTCTTGTCAGTTAACAAATTAGATGAAATTAATTTCAGTAGATTATCGTGTAAGCATGGCTGCCGTTTACGAATAGTTATAAGCCGTTATAAGCTTATAAGAAATCGACTTCAAAATTTTAATATGCATAACAAATCGATTAGTGCGGATGAGAATTATTTGTGTCACTTAAATTTGACATAATTGTTATTTAAAGATTACCGGTTTAATTCGTTGTTCCTTTTCAAACAGCTTCGACTTTTAGACATTTTTTAATGAGGAATCATTTCATATTTCGTTTAGAGTTACAAAACGACACGATAAAGTGATTACAATACTGTGGTTTTTATTTGTGCCAAATAATATTTGTATATTTTTAAATAATTTAGTGCTCCACGTGAATGTTCTTCTACTTCAGGGATTATTTATTTAGTTTTACCTGCACGACCTCCATATCCACAATACGCAACCTGGATTTAATGCGCATGCGCGTATGCACACCTATTTTTTCTTACTCAATTTTAATTTATTGTGTTTCTTATTGCTCATAAAGAGATGTTGGTAATGCTTTTTTGCCACAAAATAATAATAATATCAATTCATTATCAGACCTTGTAATTAATTTATTTGTTTCCGTTAAAAATTTGCATTGCATTAAATAAATCGTCCGTAATTTGCGTTTTACCACTTTTTATGTTAGACGTTCATAGTGTTTGTTTTCTTTCCTGTTCCTTTTTGCTTAGTACTTCTACGTCACAATTCCAATAAAAATAATTAGCGTAGCAAGCCTTGACAATCAAAAGAACATCTACACCATATTTAACACTAAAAAGAAATAAAACAAAAGTCAAATAATAGGTTATGTTACTGTCAATTGTCATTGTTGACACATTAAGTCATTATTTATTTATTTATTGGGCGAAATCTAGGCTTGCCGGTTCTAGGAATTTCCAAGCGCGTCCACTACTATGGCCATTGGCACCACCCGACTAAAATTTTTCCGAATCCAAGGGATTTCAGGTATGTGAAAGTTGCGTGAAGTTATACACGAGCTTTCGGGCATGCGCAGAAAAAGCTGGATGCGTATTAAGGATTCCGAGGTAGCGAAACCCATGTAAATTGCCGTCATGCGATCAAACAAAACGCCCCTTTGCATAATTCTTTTAATAATTCAAAATCTAAATGCCACGAATATTCGCCATGCACACTAAACCCAAGAAAAAGCAAACGTTGTCATGCAGGTAGAACTGAATAAATAATCCTTAAACTACACGGACATTCACGTGGAGCATTTGGGCGAGCTTTTGGCGCACCATTCTTAAATTATTTAAAAACATACAAAAATTAAGTGACCTTACCATGTCCTTTAGCAATTCTGACCAAAATATGGAGTGTATTCCTTATCGAAAAATGTATAAAAATTGGAATCGAAGTTGAATCTGTTTGAAAAGGTGGGTTCTTCCTTTTCAAACCGGTAATTTTTAAATGATAAGTATGTCAAATCTAAGTGACACGAATGATTCTCATGCATACTGAACGATTTGGTATGTATGCAGGTATGATAGACTCATTAAGATTTTGGAATCGATTCATTCGCAAATAACACAAAAATTTAACATTGAACTTCTAACGACGCCATACTTATTTACACGATAATTTACTGAAATTAATACCATGAAATTTAAGTGACACGAATGATTCTCCTTTGTATTAAACGATTGGTTATGGTGTTTTATAGTTTCTTTTATCTCTTATATTTATTTTTATGTTAAGGTTTTATTTTTGTTATCTCCTTTACTTTCGCCAAACAATTTTTTCCTACATTAAAAAAAAATTAAATACGCATAAATAATGCAATATAATTCATACGATAAACAAAATGCCGAATTAATTACTACAAACAGAAACTTGTAAATTTGTAAAGGTGTGTGAAGTTATACACGAGCTTCCATATACACGAGCTTTCGGGCATGCGCACAAAAACCAGGTTGCGTATTCTGAAAGCGAGATAGGGCAACCCATGTAAATGGCCGCCATGCGAAGTAAACAAAACGCCCCTTTTCATAATTCTTTAAATAATTCAAAATTTAAGCGACACAATTATTCGCCATCCACACTAAACTGTTCTACATAAAATTCTGCGCGTTTCCCAAGAAAAATCAAACGCTGCCATGCACGTAGAACTGAATAAATAATGTTTAAAGTACACGGGCATTCAAATGGGCGAGCTCGGCGCGCCATTCCTAAATTGTTCTAAAATATGCAAAAACCAAGCGTGTGAATGATTCTCGTTTCTGTTAAAAGATCGGCTATGCTGGTTTATAGTTTCAGTAAAAATTTCGTGTCAATTCCTGTTCTAATCATGCTAATAATGTTAAAAAGTAACTTCGAAGTACAAAATGTTAAGCTCGAACTCCGGCCATCTTGAATGTCGGCATTCCCGTTCAAGGTAATTGAATTAAGTTTGAGATATCTAAGTAGCACATTTGATTTTGCTGCATACCAACCGATTTCTCATACTATTTTATAGTTTCATTCACAATTTTACATCAATTCTTGCTCTAATAATGCCACTAATGTGAAAAGCTCAATCGAAGTGAACTGCCTAGCCGGCCATCTTTGTATATGCAAAGCTATAGAGTAACAACGTTTATCGCGTTTGTGCCAGCGCTATCTTGTGTCGGTTATTGATTATACGGTCTTGTAGAAAGATGTAAATTTGCTATTGAACTAAAAAATTAGATACCTATAATAATATTATGTTGTTTCGAGAGATGGCTGTAGTGAAAAAGATTTTAGTAATTTTCAAGAGGCTTATATTCAATATAATATGTTGGCACTATTGGCAGCACATCATTATAAACTTACGTAACCTCTGTTGTATTTGTTTATGTTTATTTTAACCTAACTTTCGGAGATGGATGTACCAATGTTGATTTCGCTTTATAACAAAACCGTTATCTTTGTTGTTGTATAATTGTTTGTATTGTGTTCCAAGTCGAATAATAGTATATTATAGACCAAGGTAGAGAAGACATTTTTCTCAGCCGAGCAGTATTATTTCCCGACATGCGAAGCATGGAGGGAAATAAGTTGTGAGGCTGAGAAAAGGCTTCTCTACCGTGGTTTATATACTATTTTTTTCACTACTAGCACCTTTATTCCTTTTAATTAATCATTTTTACATAAATAAAAAATAAAATGACAGATGCGTATATTTATTTCTAAATATCCACAAAAATCAAATAGCCTTGCTTGAAAACAAGGGGAGAGGTTAATTTCAATTGACATTTGGGTAAAACATATTTAAAATAGGCACCTGAGCGCATAGCGATTGTTTTTATTATTAACCAGTAGTCAATAATAAAAAATTATTGACCACTAGGAGAGAAATTCATCTTCTGGGCTCGAAAATAAGGTCAATAATGGCATCTTCTAATACTAGTAGTGAAAAAAGTAAATTATGCTCTTGTTTAAACGAACGTACAGAGAAAATCAACAACAACAAATAATTTTGATGTTTGTACGTTCACCATTTAAAATGAAATTTGCCTAATATGTATACTATTTATAAACAGATTTTTTTAAACTTAAAATGGTAGAAAATAATAGATGTAGGAATATTATACTGCTCTTTGCTAATAGATTCTAATCAGGCTATATAATCTGAAGGTATACGTTTGTAAAGGTAAATAAGTGGTAATAGGTGACCTCCAGGAGGTTAATTTTCTATTTACGCCATAGTTTTAAGTTCTTTTATAGTGATAATAAGTTCATAGCAACTTTGTTGGTGTGTCTTCTTGTAGGTGCTTGACGCAGATTACTGTGGAACACAAGGTCGTTGCCGTTTCTGCTTGGAATTGGATGTGCAAATAGATGAAAACGGTGTCATGTTTAAGTTAACGGCTTTAAAGTATTTATAAGTGGGTGAACTTTGATTTCAATATTAACTGTAGGGCACAAAATAGCAACTCATAAATTTAGCTTTTGCCTTTGTCACCAAATAACTACGTTACATAAAGAGAAGAATTCGAAATTAAAAAAGCAAAGTATGTATAATAACAATTTATATTTATTCAGCTTACTAAAAAAAAAACACATGCTGTTCCAATTGAAACTACATCTCTTTGATTTCAAAATTTTTTAAATAAAATAAACTACTATTACATATGCATAAATAAAGGTTGGTGTCTTCGGAGCCTTTTGATGCTGATTGCTGCTTTTGGAAATATACTGTAAAGCTGTCGTTGTCATGAAACAAAAAAAAAACAAACTTAATTATCTACAATTTCAATAGAGATTACCATTACATTACTAACCTTGTATCTGTTGGAGTAGATTCTTGCTGCTAGTTTTAATTATTTCGTCTTTTTTCAGCGTAAAAGTGTCGCATGTGAATTTTTGTCGTTCGTCAAAATAAAGGATTCCTTCGAAAACAACATAGCAGTAAAAAAACATTTTAAGTTAGTTGGATTCTTTTTTGCTTGGTCTTGGCCAATAGAAACTGTATCGAATATACAGTGACTATTGTACAGCAAGGACCAACGAGTAGGTGCCAGAGGCAGTAGCACGTAAAATTAAATCAGAAGCTTTGTGTGAAAATGATTTTGCCAAAGATGATTATAAAGCCGTCGAAATAATGTATACAAACCAAAAAACACAGTATATTCGTCACTTCTTTAATACATCTTATACAGCTGTTTACCTACATTTAGATTGGACATATTCTTTCTGCTTAGACTATTTTAAAAATATTAATAATGTGACTTTACATTTGGATGCCACTGGTAGTGTGGTAAGAAAATTTAATAAAAATAGTAAGAGAATTTTTTATTACGCGGGTATTATTTACCAATCCAATAAAAATCTAAACAAACTTTTGCCCATTTTAGAAATGATTTCTAGTTCCCACACTTCTTTAGCTATTCAAAGTTGGTTGTACAACTACAAATCATTTCATGTAGGAATATTACCTTTCAACAATGTAGTTGTCGATTTTAGTTGGCCGCTAATTCATGGCGTTTTAGAAACATTTGCAGAAAAGTCAGTATTAAATTATTTAAATATTACTCATGGTTTCCTTCAAAGCCAAAATGTTTTACAAGCAAGCTGTAACCTTTGTACAGTTCACATTTGTGCTGCACACTTCATCAAAAAACAAGAAGCAAAGAAAAATAAAAACTTAAAAAACTTTCTTGTGGGTGGTATTAACAATTTAATGCTGGCTAAAAGTTACGATGAGTGCAAATCATTATTTAAAGATTTTGCATTAATCTTAAGTAATAACTTTTATACAGAAGAAGTGAAAGCTGCTTTGGAAAGGTTTAAAAATTGTGAAGTAGAAGAAACTCAAGAAGTATTAGAAAATTTAGACGATAAAATTGAAAATATTAATTTTGACACTCTCTATAAAAAAAGCCCATTTTACAATGATTTTTTGATAATTAGAAACACTGTAGTAACTTTTGGAGGTTCTACTATTGAAAACCCGTGGTACTGTCCAGGTTTCTTAGAAAAATCAATAAAGAAATATTTATCTTATTTTCCATTTTGGTCTAGAATATTAGTTAAAGATAAGTCAAAAGACGTATTAACAAATAACCCTGTAGAATCGTGGTTTAATGTGGTAAAAAATCATATTTTAGAAAAAAGAGTCAATCTTAAATGTACTAGATTTATTCAGGCAACTAGTGATTATTTGGAAAAACTTTATATCGAAAATATGTATTTATTGCCACAAAAAAATCGTATACGGAAAAGAAATTTAACTGAAGAGCTAAATTCTACTCAAGAAACCTGGAATAGGTCACCCAAGCGGCAACAGAAAACTACAACACATCTCCGACAAACAAAACATTTGTCAAGTACTATAAATAACATTCAAACAAAAATTGAAAAAAATTTCTATTCTAATTCTGTTTTTAAATATCAGCAGTTTACTAACAGTTGTTTAAGTAATGTTCAAACTGCATACATTGCAAAATTTAATTTTGAAGGGTACAACCTTAATGACTTGGATTTTGCAGATTTCTCAACTTTGTTTGAGGGAACTTGTTGTTGATGAACTTATTATCACTATAAAAGAACTTAAAACTATGGCGTAAATAGAAAATTAACCTCCTGGAGGTCACCTATTACCACTTATTTACCTTTACAAACGTATACCTTCAGATTATATAGCCTGATTAGAATCTATTAGCAAAGAGCAGTATAATATTCCTACATCTATTATTTTCTACCATTTTAAGTTTAAAAAAATCTGTTTATAAATAGTATACATATTAGGCAAATTTCATTTTAAATGGTGAACGTACAAACATCAAAATTATTTGTTGTTGTTGATTTTCTCTGTACGTTCGTTTAAACAAGAGCATAATTTACTTTTTTCACTACTAGTATTAGAAGATGCCATTATTGACCTTATTTTCGAGCCCAGAAGATGAATTTCTCTCCTAGTGGTCAATAATTTTTTATTATTGACTACTGGTTAATAATAAAAACAATCGCTATGCGCTCAGGTGCCTATTTTAAATATGTTTTACCCAAATGTCAATTGAAATTAACCTCTCCCCTTGTTTTCAAGCAAGGCTATTTGATTTTTGTGGATATTTAGAAATAAATATACGCATCTGTCATTTTATTTTTTATTTATGTAAAAATGATTAATTAAAAGGAATAAAGGTGCTAGTAGTGAAAAAAATAGTATATAAACCACGGTAGAGAAGCCTTTTCTCAGCCTCACAACTTATTTCCCTCCATGCTTCGCATGTCGGGAAATAATACTGCTCGGCTGAGAAAAATGTCTTCTCTACCTTGGTCTATAATATACTATTATTCGACTTGGAACACAATACAAACAATTATACAACAACAAAGATAACGGTTTTGTTATAAAGCGAAATCAACATTGGTACATCCATCTCCGAAAGTTAGGTTAAAATAAACATAAACAAATACAACAGAGGTTACGTAAGTTTATAATGATGTGCTGCCAATAGTGCCAACATATTATATTGAATATAAGCCTCTTGAAAATTACTAAAATCTTTTTCACTACAGCCATCTCTCGAAACAACATAATATTATTATAGGTATCTAATTTTTTAGTTCAATAGCAAATTTACATCTTTCTACAAGACCGTATAATCAATAACCGACACAAGATAGCGCTGGCACAAACGCGATAAACGTTGTTACTCTATAGCTTTGCATATACAAAGATGGCCGGCTAGGCAGTTCACTTCGATTGAGCTTTTCACATTAGTGGCATTATTAGAGCAAGAATTGATGTAAAATTGTGAATGAAACTATAAAATAGTATGAGAAATCGGTTGGTATGCAGCAAAATCAAATGTGCTACTTAGATATCTCAAACTTAATTCAATTACCTTGAACGGGAATGCCGACATTCAAGATGGCCGGAGTTCGAGCTTAACATTTTGTACTTCGAAGTTACTTTTTAACATTATTAGCATGATTAGAACAGGAATTGACACGAAATTTTTACTGAAACTATAAACCAGCATAGCCGATCTTTTAACAGAAACGAGAATCATTCACACGCTTGGTTTTTGCATATTTTAGAACAATTTAGGAATGGCGCGCCGAGCTCGCCCATTTGAATGCCCGTGTACTTTAAACATTATTTATTCAGTTCTACGTGCATGGCAGCGTTTGATTTTTCTTGGGAAACGCGCAGAATTTTATGTAGAACAGTTTAGTGTGGATGGCGAATAATTGTGTCGCTTAAATTTTGAATTATTTAAAGAATTATGAAAAGGGGCGTTTTGTTTACTTCGCATGGCGGCCATTTACATGGGTTGCCCTATCTCGCTTTCAGAATACGCAACCTGGTTTTTGTGCGCATGCCCGAAAGCTCGTGTATATGGAAGCTCGTGTATAACTTCACACACCTTATCATCCATACCAATATAATAATTTTCGATGTAAGTGATTCGATGTAGAACACCATTTTAGATGTAATCGAAGTTGTTGACCAAACAAGTGTCAAATACAAGAAGAGCGTCGCATTGTTACGTGCATTAACCTTTGAATTCGAAAGTATTAATTTATTTCGTAATTTTCATCACACGTAATGTTTACTGTTGAATAATGCCGAGTTAAATTTACCAGCATTAATTGCAGTGCCCTTCGATTATTTCCGTGAACGCTTAAAATGCGTGTTAAACTTACAAGTTTTCCGCGGAAACTTTGTATGGCGGTTTCATTATGATATCCATAACCAGATCAACCAAATTTTACCAAACTTCTATTTAGTTTTGACAGTTATTAAAACCACTCAGAAACGTAAGTAAAACATACAACTATTACGTAACTTAAGTGTATAATTATTAACCATATGTTTGTAGATGGATTACACTCCGTATTCACAAAATATTTCCGAAGATTCTGGTTGCCTAACGTTAACAACGTCTGAAACTTCGTCTTCCATTAATTCAGGTGTTTCATCTCTTAGTCATTACATAGAAACACCAACGACGACTTTGAATGCCTCACGAAAACGTAAAATCCCACAGTATAACCGTAACGCAATACGTAATAATGATTTGGAATCATCTCATTACGAATCTCCATACGAGTCACCTGCCATTTTCCAGAATTGTAATCCTGGTTTTTTATCGAGCACATTAAACGAATCCCTTTCGAAAAGCTTGGAAAAATGTAACTTGAAAAATTACACGCCTAATTTTTACGTAGAACGTTCATCCAGTGAATTTGATAACGAACTCTCGTTAAAAAGGTATAAACTGGATGAAAGTCCTAAATACCAACCGAAAACTAGATCTGCACCTTCAACGCCCACAAAACACTTAGAAACTGATGTAATAAGCGAAAAGGCACGAAGCGAACATTTAACCAACTGTTATTACACACCAGATAGAAACTCGATTACTCACACATCGGAAAAATTGGGGACTTCAGAACGTTTAGCACTTTTATATCCAAGTATACAACCAACTATAACACCTACCAAGTTAAAAACGCCGGAAAAACTTCGCGAATTTATCAAAAAAATTAATTCACCAGCGAAGAAAAGGCTGTTTGAAAATTCACAGATTGAAAAGAAGAGTTTTAAGAGAGTCGAACGGGACCCTGTCATATTATTTACAGTGAAGAATGATCTTAGACATATTTTATCAGAAATATTTGAGTATCTTTCAGACGGTGATTTATGTACCGTAAGCAAAGTCAGCAAAATTTGGAGGAGGGCCTTAAATTCCGATCACAAGGCTTTTCCTAGATATTATACTTATTCGAGGGAATATAATAGTAATAAAGAGAATATTTTAGCGGAAAGCGTTTGGGGTTATAAATCGCCTAGCCCCCCTGGAAGTCCTGAACGAGATAATTTTCAGAGGTGTACAAGGGTAAGCCTTTTTTTTTTCTTCGCTTTTTTGTGTTTTCTTAGTTTTATATTGTAAGTTATATAATGAGCTATACATTTCTGTAGAAATTGTAGCTGTTAAGGTGGTGGAGTAATCCACATTTCTTCTCCTACTTGATGGACTTTTGCCATTTTCACTACCTTTCTCCACTGCTTCCTATCAACACTTAACTTTCCCCAATTTCTTATTTCCATTACTTGCAAGTTGTTTTCTACCTGCTCCTTCCATTTCATTTTCGGTCTTGGTTCCACTGACAATCCATTAAAATTCTGCCTGGGTTGTCTTTTTCTCTTCTCATTATGTGTCTTACCTGATTCTTTGTGCCTTAATTATTCTGTTTTCATGTTTTAACAATTCATCAATTTCATAATTCAACGAAGGTCTTGTCTCTTCTTCATTTACTCTTTTAGGCCGTATTTTCTTTTCAAAAACCTTTAGCTATTCTTCTTTTTGTGTCAAGTTTATTGCTTCCTCTGCATACGTTACGATAGATCTACTGATTGTCTTGTATATTTTCATTTTAGTCTTTTTACTAAGTTTTTTGTTTTTCAGTAACTGTTTGTTTGAGAAAAATGCTTTAAACCCCAACCGTATTCTTCGAGGTATTCTTTGCTTGATATATGTTCGTTCATTCGTCCTATGTAATAGTTCTCCAATATTTAATGTTTCTACCAAGGCCAACTGTATCAATAGAGACTTCGTCCCTATAAGGCCGCTCCACTTCGCGTTTTACAAATTTTTTGACAGGACCAGAAACTAATGCCCCCTTTAGGAAGTTGTTGTTACTATTATAACTGCCAACAGTGTATTACAAATGTCAACTAGTTGTCAACCAATTTATTAAAAAACATTGTGAAAGTAGATCTTTGTTCAAAAAGTTTTAATGTGTTGAAGCACACAATTAATACTTTTATAGAGTGCAACAATTCAAAAGATTATTAAATTTATTAGTTGAATTTTTATTTATTTATTTATTTAATATTTGATAATAATGTAGTTAATCCCGCTCGCAGGCAAATGCCTCTTCATGGCGTTTCCACTGCATGTTGTGCTATATTTTCCCAATTGCAGCCCAGGAATCTTATGAAATCTTCCTTCCATCTTGTTCTTGGGCGGTCCCTTATTCTCCCGTATACAGATGGATACCATATCATTTTGTAGTTCTACTTGCCCATAATGCCCGTTATTCCTTATTATGTGCTCTCGCCATTTCCATTTCAGTTTGCTAATAGCGGTACCTAGGTAGTTATTAAATGTACCTACTACCAATTTTTATGGAAGATCTTCATTTCTTGCTCTGTCCTCTCTTCTGATCTTGAGAATTTTTTTTTGCATAATTATGATGTGTCACAAGTTTTTTGCTATTGCTTTTTATTAGACACCACGTTTGTGCTGCATATTTATGTCATTACCGGTAATATATTACTTTTTCTTAAGTTTTAAGTTAGTTGTTTCATTTCAGATCTTTTGGAGCTGCCAAAACTTATTCCATCCACTAGCTATGTATTCTTTCTTGTACTATATTGTTTCGGTTTTCTGAGAATAAAATAATTTGGTCTAAGCATTTAGCTTTACCTTTGTATTGAATTTCTTCTCCATGAGCATAGATGTTGCGTTCACAACTGTTAATAAGTAAACAGGATTTTTTATTGTTCATTTTTAGTCCTATTTTTGTGCTATTTTTAACTAGTTCGTTAATCAGTGACTCTTGGGATAGCTGAAGAATGTAATAATAGCGGTTAACAGTATTATAATAATAATTGTTGTGCTTTGTAAATCTTTCTTACCGTAATAATATTTGAAAGAACGCGACAATTTAGTTTTACATGGACTTCGAAAAATGGTGGATTTTTATTTTTATAGGTACAAACTACAAACCCCAGATTCGAACAATTGCTTTAATTA
This sequence comes from Melanotus villosus, assembly GCA_963082815.1. Lineage (NCBI taxonomy): Eukaryota > Metazoa > Arthropoda > Insecta > Coleoptera > Elateridae > Melanotus > Melanotus villosus. The sequence goes on from OY720426.1 coordinate 46,455,341, forward strand.
ATTACTTTGTTCTTTGTAAGAAATAAATATCGACCAAATAATTTAAATCGATTTGACAAATGGTTGACATTCGACAATTTACAGGTATCTTCCGAATTGGTTATAGTTTATGTAATAGATGACACCACTTTCTGGTCTTTATGGCCTACTGTCTCAAAACCTATTTTTAGGCAGAGTGGACTGGCCGTATATACGGAGTATATAGATGCAGTTGGTCGTGGTTTCTACTTCTTCAAAATTATAATTCATTAATAATAGATTCTTTGATGTTTTTTTGTTCTGCTGCGATACAAATATTTTGTTTTTTTCTCGTTTATTTCCAGTCCTTTTTCTTGTGCTTTTATTATTCTCAACGTGTTTTCTGGTTCTCTTCGATCTCTTGCTACAATTGTATAGATCTATTATTTATTGTCCCTTTGTGCCGCATGTGTTTTATTATGCAGTCTAATGAGGTAATAAACAGTATGGCAGATAGTTTGTGATGCTTTTCCCAGTATTTACTATTGCTATTGAATTTTCCATAGTCATTCTGATTCGCTCTCTCTTCCTTGTCGTTAATCCTTTATGGATTGGTTGGTTGCAGACTTCCACTGTTGCTGGTTTTCTGCTAGTCGTTTTAGTTCAGTGTAATTTCTGCACCCGGCATCTTTAAGTATCTGTTGTATGTATTCCATTCTGATTAGGTTCACTAATTTCTCTGGTGTTTTAATTTCAATTAGATCCTGTAGCATTTTGGTTCTATTTAACTTATCGAACGCTTGTTTATAATCGATGTTATATTCGTAACTTTTTTCTGTGATTTGCCTCATGGTTGATTTCTCTTTTGTAAACCCGAACTGGTATTCCCCTATTGCTTTTTCAGTATATTGGATAAATCTTTCTTTCAATATGGTTGTTAATATATTGTACGTAACATTTAACAATGTTATGTTTCTATAATTTGTGCACTCTGACATGTCTCCTTGCTTAGGTATAGGTATTATCATTCCCAATTTCCTGTCTTCGGGCATTTTTCCTTCTTTCCAAACTCTTTTTATTAAATTATATATTTTCTCATTGATCTTTTCACCACCATGTTTTAATAGTTCACTGCATATTTGATTTGTTTTTTAGATTTTTTCGTGCATTCTGATACTTCTTCGGATGTTGGTATTATTTTCTAACACTTCTGTGTTACCTCACTTTCTTCTGCTTCTGGTACACTTAACATTTTTTTAATCATCATATAGGTCTCTAAAGTAATTCATTCATTTCTCATTTTCAATTGTTTTTTGTTTTTGAATATTATTACATCCATTGCTTAACCATTTTAACCTTGCTTTCTTCTTGTCATTTATGAGTTGTTCACATTCATTATCAAACCATGAGTTCGTTCTTTTATTGTTTTTGTATCCCATTATATATGCTGCTGCTTTACTTACCTTCCTTTATTATCCTCCATTCCTCTTCTGTAGTATTTTCATCTTTACCGTCTTGATATGGCTTCTGTTATTCTTTCATGTTTTTCCTCAATATTATTTGATTCTTCTTTCATCATAAGCTGCTGCTCTAAATGTCTTTGATATAGATATCTAACACTGTTGTATTTTGGATATAATTTTAGGTTGCTCCTCTTCTCTTGACTTTCATTCTCATTGTTATTTTTTATCTATGGGTAGATGAAGTCTGCTACTACCAAGTTATGATCGGAACTGCAAACTGCACCCCTATTAACCACCACATCTGTAATTATCCCAGAGCCATTTTGCTTTGTAATAAATAAATCCATTATTGATTTCTGATTTAATGATGGTCTAGTCTATGTACAGTGACCGGCAAAAAGTTCGCAACATATGGGAAACATTTTTATTACTAGAGTATCGAAAAAACTTTTATGGGGGATGGGTTCTGCATGTCCGGTAACCTAAAAATTGAATTTGAGATATGTCACATGACTACTGTTATGGCGGCAAATTTAAAAAAATCACCGTGAAGTCGCAAAAAGTGGGGCTAGATGACAAAATATCGAAGAAAATTATTTGAAAAAGTTGCTTAGAATTTAATTTTAGGCCCATATGCAAAATTTCAAGCATTTATTTAAAACAATTGAAAATCGCATCTTTTTGTAAATATTTTTGGATTATTTTACAAATACCCAATTTTTTAGTTTTAAATAGCTAGATTGAAGTGGAACCTGTGTATATGGTATATGGTAACAGTGGACAAACTTTCTTGTTTTTTGCACCATTGAGAAGGCCTAAATCTAAAAAACAGGTTTTCGCTAGGGCGCTCACTGTTGCAATGGTTTGTATCTAATAGCTGTTTTAAAATTTTTGAAATATTTTTATTCTAGATCACTTAGAAAAGATCAATTTTCTCGCTAATAGTCAAGTTTCATCGCTAACCGTGAAAACACCTCCCATAAATATCATAGAAAGAAAAAGAAAATTACATAAAAAATGTAGTTTTTAGTTTGTTGGCTATTTTATTCTTCGGTATTTTATAAATTGATGAACTTTGACCACAACCAAGAAAATTTAGCTTTTATAAGTGCTCCAGCATAAAAATATTCGTAAAAATGTTATGCAGCTGCTAAATACAAACCATTGCAATAGTGAGCGCTCTAGCGAAAACCTGTTTTTTAGATTTAGGCCTGTCAATCATGGAAAAAACGAGAAAGTTCTTCCACTGTTATCCATATACATAGGTTCCATTTCAATCAAGCTTTCTAAAATAAAAAAATTGGGTGTTTGTAAATTAATAGAAAAATATTTACAAAAAATTGCGGTTTTCAATTGTTTTAAATAAATGCTTTAAATTTTGCATATGGGCCTAAAATTAAATTCTAAGCAACTTTTTCAAATAATTTTCTTCGATATTTTGTCATCTAGCGCCAGTTTTTGCGACTTCACGGTGATTTTTTTTAATTTGCCGCCATACCAGTGGTCATGTGACATACCTCAAATTCAATTTTTAGGTTACCGGACATGCAGAACCCATCCCCCATAAAAGTTTTTTCGATACTCTAATAATAAAAACTTTTCCCATATGTTGCGAACTTTTTGCCGGTCACTGTATACTGATGAAGGTATTGTTAACTTTTAATCCGTATTGGTTACAGAGGGCTGTCAACATTTCTCCACTATCGTCTGTCTCCAAATTGGCCCACCACCTTATCATTCCTTCTTATGCCTACTTTCCCATTGAGATCTCCAGCAATAATTACTGTTTGTCTGTTCTTAATTTTATCTAATTGTTCACTTAGCGATTGGTAAAATTCATCCTTATCATTCCGTAGGGAGTTGTCTATTGGAGCGTATACTGCGATGATCACCATCTCTCTCCCATATCTCTTCAGCAGAATTTTAATTATACGTTCATTGATATATTCTATATCCATAACATTGAAGAACTATTTCTTCTTGATAAGAATTGATACCCCAGCACTACTTCGTCTAGCTTTGTCTACTCCAGACCACGTGTGTATATAATCACCTAGATTTTCAATTCCTTGCCCCTTTTTCTTGACTTTTGATAGACATACCATATCCATTTTATCCTGGTTATGTTGAAATACCCTGTACATTCCAAGTTCCTAATTTGATAAACCTTTTTCTTTGCTTGATTCGTCGTCGTTCATATTCCAAGGCTTGAGTTTAGGTTATTTAGCAATTTAGTGGTTTTCCGAGTGCCAGAGAGCTGGTCTGGTGCTTCAACTCCCCAACCTGAAGGAACAGAATTTTCTGTAGGGGTTTATTCACTTGCCCAATATGGTCCAGTTTTTGGGCGCTGGATACTCGCCTTTACCCTCCCCTGCTCCTGCCAGCTACATAACATAAACATACACCCATTGCATGCCATGCATTGCCCAGGAATCACGCGATATCTGTCTTCGTGGCCGTGGAAGAAAGATTTGTTGTTGTTGGCATAACTTTGATTCCCTTATGGCGATTATGAAGGATCAAATATGTTGTTCAGTAATACTTTTTTACCCTTGATGCACGACAGCTGTCGTTCTGGCATCTTTTCGGTTGCCTACGTTCCGTGTTAGTGACTATTGTTATGATCGTAATCAAAATACTCATGCTTGTTCACTTCTCGATTGATAATGTAGAATAAAGGATTCTCAACCCACTATTATCGATTACTATTGATTGCCCTTAAAAATACCTTCGTATCTCTCTCATATTATGTAGTATAATAAATTTACTGAAGCTAATTTATTTTTATTTTTAATAGATCGCATCGAAATTATCACCTAGTCAAAGCCTCCAAAAGTGCCTAAGATGTATGGAACCAGCTGTGATACAAAAAAGCATAAGTCAATGTCAAAACCCTAACTGTGAATACATTTATTGTACGATTTGTCTAAGTTTTTCGACAACAGGACCGGAAAATTTCATCGACAAATGCCAAACATCCGAGTTAATCCTTAATAATAAACCTAATACTCCCAGACGGTTTAGTTTGTATGATATATCTAACGAAACTATTCCATCGGCATCGTTTTTATTTAACAATTCGTTGGACGCATTTCAGTCAAAGTATGATTCCTCAGGGTATCTATCAGAAAGCGATATGTCGCCTATTGTAAAACGAAATGTGAGTCTGAATATGGAAACAAAACCGTTACAACCGTTGACTCTTAATAGGGTTGATAGTACAACTCGTCGTAAAAGTCGTAGATCTTCGTTAGTATCTGTTATAAGTTCTAGAACGACACCTAAAATTGTAGAACTCACCGAACCGTCCAGTCCGCCTAAAATTAAAACTGTTGCCGGTTCTAAACAGAGTAAAAAGAATCTGAAACGTTTACACTTTTAACGAGCTTTGCTATTCGCTTTTGAGGTTGTAAGGAACAATTAGTAAACGTAACTAAGCTGTGATTTTTCTTTGGAAAAACATTCAATGATTTTTTTGTATTAATACGAATATCGTTAACTGTATTTGTTACGTTAAAACAGTTAAAGAATACGTAAAAATATAGACTATTCATCGATACATGTGTACTTGCTTGAAGCGATAACACATTTTAACGTCACAAGACCGAATTTGTGTTTTCCATCTTAGTTTTTAAAGTTGTGTTGCTTTCATTTCGTATACTTACATTTTAAGATAAAGGGCACTTAAGTATCCTTGAAAACGATACAGTAAATAATTAGATAAGCCAGTATTGCTTTATTTTTTTTGTCCTTTTGTTTTAGAAATAGTTAGTTTTTAATGTGTTACGTTGCTGTCGTTTTAGTGTAAGCTTTTGTTTAATATGTAAATTACAAAGTGTAAAGAATTCTGTTGTAATAAAAACGTGTTTACATGTTTATATTTAATTCCTTTGTCGAGTAGAATTAGATTAACGATAAATCTCTTTAGTGTAATAGATATGTTCGAATATAAACCCCAAGTAATATTCAGTAATTTTTTTGAGATCTAATTCACAAATGATAGGCTGAAAACTTAATAACGAACTGTAGGTAAATAATAATCATATTTTTGTACGTTTTTACTTAAAGTTATTCTAATGTGCTGTTCTGTAAGTGTTCGGCATTGCAATATAATTTTTTGTATTTTTTAGACTAACTAAAGTATGCAGTGTTAATGGCCCCATTTCAATCTTTATTAGGTAGTTAAAAGGCGAATTTAATATAAGACATTCCAGTTATAAAACTAGTTTTTATTATACTCGTAATTTTGTTGTAAACTTATTTATGTAATAACTGAGGTGGTTTCTTTTTTATAAATAAAAGGTTTCTCAAGAAAAAGAGTATTTATTTTAAGAGTAATGTTATAGTATTTTACATCATCCTATAAGGTTATCATGCTAATAACTCCTTAGCAACGAGTTATGTTATGATACATTTAACAGCACTAGTGCTGTAATAGTTATTTATCTAATTCCGTTTTGAAAAGTTGAATTTTACCTAACCTTTTGACGTTATGAAACGTCACTTTTTACCTAATCGAGTGTTGTAAAAATCTTTATCTACTTTCATTTCGTAATATCAATATTTCGAAACGAAAAATCGTGTTGTAATGAACTATATTACCGCACTAGTATCGTAATAACTTTTGACATAAAAATGACAGATTGACAAGAGAATTCATAGTTATTTTACTTGTTATAAACATTTATTATGCACTTTTTACGATTTTTACGATATGAATATAGTACAAAGCTTTATCTACTTGCATGAAATTATCAGAAAATATGAAATATTTGCCAATAATTAATTACCTTATGCAAAAGTTGACTGTTCCAATTTTCATTCAAACTGACAGCAACCAACACCAAATAAACAAAAAATCAAGCCTTAACGTATTAGATTTCAATGAAAATTGGAACAGTCAACTTTTGCATCAGGCAATTATTGATAAATATTTAATTTTTTTGCTAATTTTATGAAAGTAGATAAAGCTTTGTACGATATTCATATCGTAACCTCGTATTACGATCCTCAATGGATTTGTCAAACTCGACCTGCGGTCTCGTTTGACAAACTTTCCATCTCGCATCGTAATACGAGTTGTTACGATACTCATATCGTAAATAACTATTACGTAACTGAGTTACGTAATAGCTATTTATGCAACGAGTTGCAAAATGATGGACTTTTTATCACCAGGCGTGAAATTGTTCGTCGAGGCGAAGCCGAGATAAACAACACGCCATGTGATAAAAAGACATGTTTTGCAACGTGTTTCATACAAGATTTTATCCAATTCAGATAACAAAATGTAAATGCCACATCTTAAAAAAGGAGTTGGGTCATCGTGATAAAATGGGAGTGATAAAATGGGAGCATATTTTGTAACTAGTTACAAAATGAAACACTTTTCGCAACTCAAATCATCTTTTTGTAACTAGTTACAAAATGAACCACTTTTCACAACTAAAATCAATGTCGAAATGTTGACATTTCGTAACTGAATTGGATAATAGTAATTTGTATAACAAGTGTTGAAAGTACAGTTTTGCAGAACGAAAATGAAGGTTGCAGCCTGAGACGAAGTCGAAGGCTGCATTCATTTGAGTTTTGCAAAACACTTTCAACAAGTGTTATTACACACTATTTTTTCTACTCCTACAGAAGAAAGACATTTAATTCACTATTTAATATTTTAAAGCAAATTTTATAATTTTTTGTGGAATATTAAGTATGCTCATGGAAACTATGGTCACTATGGAAATAAGTCCGTTGCTATGAAAATAAACATATCACAAATATAAACAAACCATACAGTTAACCGGCACCATTTTGAAAGTGTGTTGCAAAGTACTTTGCAACACACTTTTGGATTTTGTCGCACAGTTTCGACAAACAATTGCTTTCAGCATTAAAAATCATGTGGAAAGATCAACTTTCAATAGTAGGAGTAGAAAAAGAATATTACACAACCCAATTTTAAACCAAATGCCGCGCAGATGCCTACTATAATAATAAATAAAATAATTTATTGCTTGTCAGATATTGACAATGAATTATTATTTAGAACGTGGAAGAACGAAATTACGAAATTAGATAAAATTTTGTACGTAATACGTTATGAAAAGCGATATTGTTTGACTCACGTAATTTGCAAAACTCGCTAACGCTCGTTTTGGCAAACTTACGACTCGTCAAACAATATCGCTCTTTTCATAACTGATTACGTAAATTACTATTACACACGTGTTGCATACATTATTTTTTGCAGTATAAATTCAAATAGTAGATTATACCCAAATTTAAAAATTTTTTATTCGAGAATTTATTAACTTTATTTTCCATATTGTAATAATTCATTTCATCTTTTTCGGAATTATGAATTTCGTTTTCCATATTGTAGTAATTCATTTCAATAAACTGAAAACAGTTTTTATACTTATTTTATTAATTCGTACAACATTCGTACGTAGGTATTTAATGTGACAAGTAAAGAATAAAAGAGAAAACATTTGCCAGTACGTGACATCGGATTGGCCGCGACTGAAGATGCACATCATGAAAGTTCATTATGCGTTCGATACCATCTTTACGTGTTAGTTACGGCAGTCGTTTTGTAAACATCGACTTTTGCAACAGTTTAGAATTTGTAAAACGTCAACTTTAAAGGCGACTGTGCAAAAAAAATTTAAATATTTCTGCAAAATCAAATCTGACATTCATCAAATGTCATTATGACATTTTGATTTGCATGCGGAAAGTAAACTTTCCGCACGCAAATTTCACTTGTTCGGCAAACGCTTATTTTCAATACTCGTATCCATGGTGGGAGTAGAAAATATACTATTTTCTACTCCCACCATAGAAAGTGGGCTTTTCAGACTTCGTCTCCATAGATACGAGTATTGAAAATGAGTGTTTGCCGAACAAGTGAAATTAGCGTGCGGAAAATTTACTTTCCGCACGCACATGCATGATTTTCGGTGCGGCAAAGTATAATTTTGCCGCACCGAAATCAAAATGTCATAATGACATTTGATGAATGTCAGATTTGATTTTGCAGAAATATTTAAATTTTTTTATGGAAATGTGGTTGTAGTAAAAATAGTGTGTAATACATGTGTTAAAAGCTTGTATTTGCCACTCTCATGTGACTGCAGCACTCACTATCGTTCGTGCTGCAAACTTCACATTCGTGTGGCAAACGCAAGCTTTCAACACTTGTATTACAAATTACTATTGTAATACAAGTGTTGAAAGCTTATGTTTGCCACACGAATGTGAAGTTTGCAGCACGCTATCTATATTCTTTGGTAATATTTTACTTGTTTTGTAAAGCATTTTAGAAATATTCAGCTAGAGGTAAGTTGCAAAATTATTATTATAAACACAAGAGTTTTAGAAATTTTATTTTATAAACATAAAATGGTGGCTGGGTAAACAGTGAATCAAAGTATAATCAAGGAGGCAGTCATAGATTACAAATTTTGCAGAATCGTGGTATGCGATTAATTCTGAGGTGTAATTGGTATACAAGATCAAATCAAATGTTAAATAGGTTAGGATGGATGAATGTCAGAGAATTGTTACATTATCAAGTGTTAGTTTTTATTTATAAGATACTCAAGGGAGTAATGCCAGTTTATTTTGATAAATATGTCGTGTTTTGTAGAGAAGTGCATAACTATTATACAAGAAGTAGAAATAAGTTATATGTACATAATGTGGTTACTAGTGGGGGATATAATTCCTTATTTGTTAAGGGGATGGTGATGTATAATGAAGTGGATGATGGCATTAAGCAGTCAACTAATGTAAATATGTTTAAGGCTAAAGTAAGGGAATGGATTATTAGTAAGAGGGGTTAGGAAAGTAGGGGGTTTGAGCTGTTGTGATAGATGTTACCGATATATGTATGATGTTAGCTTAGCTAAATAAAGATATATTATTATTATTATTAAAGTATAAGTGGCAACAGTGAATCGTGATCCACTGTGTACCCTTGCAGAGTAAACAGCGAATCAATTTATATACCTACTAGGACGTAAAAATTCCACTATTGTTTTAATTAATTTATATGTTTCCTTTTATCTATAGGATGCCTAGAAGTCGAATCGACGATAAAAGTAGAAAAATCGGAAATCACACTGAAGAAAATATGAAAGAAGCTCTTAACCGAATTAAAAATGGTTCCACCATTAGGCAGGCTTCTAGAGATCTAGGCATCTCTTTTACAACTGTTCAGAGATATTATAAAAAGATGCAGGCAGCTGATTCTCCAGAAAATATTCGGTTAGTTCCACACTACGACGTAAATAAGATTTTTACGCAGGATCACGAAGAGGCTCTAAAGTCATATTTTTCTGAATGTGCTTTATTATTTTATGGATTGACGGCAGTCGACTGTCGCAAAGTGGCTTACCAAATGGCTGTCATAAACAAATTAAAAATGCCACAGTCTTGGGAGCAGAACCAAATCGCAGGAATAGATTGGTTGAAAAGCTTTAGACGCAGAAATCCGGGATTATCACTGCGCAAACCAGAAGCCTGTAGCCTAGCGACGGCTACCTCATTTAATAAAGAAAACGTAAAACGATTTTTTTGATAATCTTGAAAGTGTCCTAATTAGAAATCCTATATTTTGCGACGGTATGAGGATCTTTAACCTCGATGAGACCTCTACCACGACAGTCCAAAGACCCCAAAAAGTTCTCGCACCTACAGGTCACAAAAGTCTAGGGAGAGTAACAAGTGGGGAAAAGGGCACCCTCGTTACGACTGTTCGTCCAAGTAATAAAACATTTTATAAAACATCTCCCCACATCAGTTTCGGCAACCAATACGAGCTGGTCCACGTAAAAATAATAGAAAACCTCCAAAATGTGGTAAGAGCATGGTGGCAACAGACACGCCAGAGAAGGGTGAGCTTGAAGCGTCGAGAAATGAAACAAAGAGAAGAAAGGAAGCAAAGTCAAGGGGCAAGAAGACAGTTCGAAAGATTGCAGATGACTCCGATGACGAACTAGTCTTACAAGATTCAGATGATGATTTAGACTGGATGGAGGAAGGAGCAGAATATGCGGAGGACGAAATGATAACAGAAGACAAACTTGAAAATCCATTATCACGGATCCCACAGAAAGGCGAAGTTGTTCTCGTTTTATTTGCTACTAAAAAAGAAAAGATCTATTACGTAGGAAAGGTACTTGAATCACGAAATGAGTCACTAGATTATTATATTAGCTTTTTAAGATTAAAAGATAAATCACGACAACGATTTTGTATGCCTGCTGTGCCAGATCGGTCAGTAATCCAAGAAAATGATATTAAAATCATTTTACCCAAGCCTATAGAAGCTGGTAGCACGTTAAGGCAACAATCTTATTATCAGTTTGAAAAGGATTTATCTTTTCTAAATATTCGTTAATATAAATTTTAAATGTTTACTTTTATTACCAATTAATAAAAACATTTGTGTTGTTTTATTGTGATATTATGTTCTTTGATTCACTGTATAAAATATTGATTCACTGTGTACTTAGAATTGATTCACTGTATACACAGTACAGTACACAGTGGATCAATTGCACTTTTTCAAAATAAAGAATCTAACATCTTTCTGTTGACAACAACGCCAATTTAAATTATGTGTACGGTTAACTAAAAGACCAAAGGATGCCTATTCAAAGTTTGCTTACTATAGGTCCCCTAATTAGATGATATCTGTCCATAGAAAAAAAAGTGATCCACTGTTGGCACAATGACCCTACTAAGCCCGCTTTATCAGTACGATAGACAACGTAATAAAGAATAGCAACAAAAAATTAACAAATATAAAGTAGGATTGTTTAATATGCAAGTGGTAGAAGTAGAAATGTGTGTGTTTGCAGACGATACCTATTGTACTACTTGCTACTTGCAGATAATAAAAAGAGCGTAGGAGAAAACCTAAATGTATGGATAAAAGAAGCAATGAAATTTGGTTTAGAAATGAACATGGAAAAAACAAAATCAATAGTAATTGCGACAGAAGGAGAAAAAATAGAGAACAGGATAAATAGAAAAGAAATGGAACAAGTCGAAAACTATAAATATCTTGGAACCATAATAAATTGCCAAGGATCCAGAGAAGAAGTAATCAATAACAATAACAGAATGAAACTGACAACCACACTATTCCAAACACTGGACAGAGGTTTTCTCAACCATGAAGAAATTACTAAAAAGACAAAAATTACAATATTCAACACCAACAAGTGCCTGAAAAAATTGGGTACTAACAAACACCCAAGAGAACCGTCTATAGGCAGCTGAAATAAAATATCTACGAAGAACACTAGGGGTCAAAAGAATCGACAAAATTAAAAACACCGAAATCAGAAAACAACTAGGTACAAAACCACTATTAGAGAAAATCGGAGAAAGCAAACAAATATGGTTTGGACACTTATGCAGGATGAAGAATGACCGACAAGTGAGCAGAGTATGGGAAGCTAAATCAATCGGAAAAAACAGAAGAGGTAGACCACGAGAAACACGAAACAAAAGTATAACAGAATTGTTGCAAGAAAAAGGAAAAACATGGAAAGAAGGAAAAGAAATATCGAAAAAGACAGAAAAGATTGGCGCAAACTGATTAAAAGTGATAAAGAACAGCAGAAGAAGAAAAGACACCCTCAACGCCTACGGGTATGAAGAGGACAGGATTAAGTAAAGTAAGTAAATGATTAGGTAGTATGCACTTTAATTTAGGTAATAGTTACTAATTGAAATAGGCGAAGTCTTGATCCTAATTCCTAATTCTAAATTCAAGTTAATTGCCCTGGAAAATCTTTCGTTTTTCCTAATTTAATAAGAACTTAAATCTTTGAAAAATTCGGACCTCCTTAGATTTCGGATTTGTGTCTTTTGTAAAACTCTATATGACGACCGTTATTTCTTCATTTATTGGCAAGCTTGCATGTAAAATTGAGGCCATCTAAATGCGATTTCTAATGGTAAATAATTCCATACCATTCTAGCCTACCAAAACTTCTCCGCTTTTGGATGATCTTTATCTCCATTTTTTAATCATTAGAGTTAGCTTTTTACTTTGTGTCACTTCTTGTGGGCACTGTGGCACTGCAAAGTAAAATAAGTTAGTTGAAGCTTCCACCATCAGATCTCCCTTTTTTAAATTTATTTGTTAACATTGTACAAGAATGAAGTAACTACTAAAACAAAGACAACAGGTTCATTTGATGATGATACCAGGTATCAGGTTATAATTAAAATAAGTAGTGGGAGTATATTTTTGTTTTTTCTAAAATTTGAAATTGGCGCCAAAACTTCTGATATGTTATTGGTCAATTTATACCTAGTTACATGTATTTGAAATTCCAGTTTAGTCTTCCAAAATTGAATTTTATCTTGGTTGATTTGTAAGTTTACACATTTTTAATATATTTTTTTGCGTTTATAAATAAACTATTGTGTGCAATATTCAAGGAATACTGCGGATTTTATGTTATTTAAGAAAACGAATTGAAAACAACTGCACGTTTTTCCGTTGTTTTGTTTTTTGGGTTGTTAAAAAAGGTTTACTGTTGATTTGTTGTGTTAACTTTTTAATTAATTTGAAATGCTTTCAAGTATTTTAATTAGTACATAAATAAAAATAGGAATACAGAAAACTTTACATGTACTGAAGCCCCTGCAATTCGCAAGCAATACATACATAAGGTGAGTGTGAAGTGTATAATTTTATTTTAGCTTGTCATAAATGTGAGAATTTACTGTCGAATTAACAGCTACGGGGTGATGTATTGGAAACCGGTTAAAATTTGAATTTATTTTGTACATTTTGATTAGACCAGTGTCAATTCCAGCACGTCATATTTCGCGCATTCGCGCAGTTCGGATGTTCTGATTGGTTGTCGCCATTTTATCGATGGTTCGTTTGTAGTGAAAACGTCTTTAGTTTATGTGTTATTTTCTCTAAATTTCCTAATGCATCTGATTGTATTCTCTATAGTACCTTCCAAAGTAAGTTCTCATTTACAAATAACTCGCATGCTTTAATTTTACTGTGCAATTTCGGGCTGTACCAGTTTGACTGCACCGTGCTTCATTTATCAGCTGTATTTACATTAGAAAATTAGGTGCCCCAGATATGTAGGCTTAAAAATTACATTCGTTCGATGTATTTGCAGATTTGGTACACGTTTGAGTGGAATTAAGTTAATTTACTTTGTCCGAATATCGTTATCTGACAAGCTTGCGAATTTCTTTGTATGGAGGTTTGTCATATGCATGGTTGCATTACGAGTTTTGTGTGTTTGTATCGAACATTTTCGCCTGAATACAAAAACATCTATGCATAAAAAAGGGTAACGTGTTACTGCATTATTGGATAATAAAGCAGCATCTCAAAATAGGACAATCTAAAAGTAGGTCAAATAGTGTGGGGAATTTAATTTTTTTTTTTGTTGGTTATGTTACGTATTGGCAACAGTGTCCGTTTTGTTTATTGTTTGCATTTGTTACTTGACCGTGGCTAGTTTTCGTTTTTTTAACTCACCCTTCTTTAACATTCATTTTAACCCATTTATATTAATTTCTTTCGATTTACTGTAACATATTGTGTAATTAACAATTTTTTTTCATATTTTCAGAAAATTATAACCGAAACTGTTTATAATACGTTGCTAGAAGTGCAAAGTGAGTTCTGGTGCTTACATTAAAACCCCAATAACATAAACAGAAGTGTTCGAAATGTGTTCAGATCGTCAAAATTGTCAACGACATTAAGTTAGCATTCGTTATAGGTAGTTTTGGAAGTGTTTTATGTGATAACGGTACTTAAGCAAAATGTCGACTTCAAATCAGAGCAACGGAAAGAAAACCAGCAGCACAAACAATTCTATGACGAACACCCCCTCTAGCACACCTGTATCTACCATTGTAAATCCATCAAACAACCAAGTCCCTACGCAGAGTTCTACTCCACCAAATAATGCGCCAAAATATGGTGAGTTGCCCTTTTTCAATTTTATGTAGAACATGTACACCACACAAGCTTCGAACATATTAAATCAAGGCTGTCGAAGATTTACCTTGCAGATATTGGTACTTTGTTGGTGACGAAGGTTGTTCACGGGTAATTACGAGGGACACATAATTAGGATAGTCAGATTATATCAACAACCATTTCTAACTCATTACTTTATATATATTGTGGTTTTTCATTTGTTTTTATTTATATTTTTGTGGAAAACTGTTGCAAAACAGAAATGACCATGAATTAATGGTGTTATCTTTTTGATCAATGTGACTGTTGGTCTGTTATCATTATGTGATAGGAATCATTTTGATTTTTTTTTTATTTTATAACAAAGATAGTCAACATTAATACACCAAAAATGCCTGCTATTGATATTTTATGAGGTCAATTTCGTAATTTTAGGGATACTGCCTCGTGCTTTACTAGCTTGACAGTAAGGTTTTAGATCAATTGATTTGTGTTTTAAGCAAATACAGGGTGATTCAAAAATGGCGCATAAGCTCTTCAGTACGTTGTAGGGGACGGTTATTTGAATTGTAGAAAAATCATAAAAAAATTTTAGCTGCTACATTTTTGTAGTTAACAACGAAGAAGTAAAGTGTAGATTTGGCAACACAGGTGCAGCTATGTAGTATATGAGTGGCTTTTATTTCCTTTCATTTACATAGTGAGCTTATTTAATTAAACAATAAATTCAGATTCGTATAAAAATATGAAATTTACTAAAAAATGAAATAAGTCACAAATTAAGAAACATAAACTGAATGTAGGTATGTTCTAAATAAAGTATTCGAAATTTTGCCCTCCAGCCTCTAAACAAATTTGAGCCCTACGGACTACGTTGCGCTGAACTCGCTGCAGCATTTATATGTTGACGGTTTCAGCGGCATGTTGAATTCGATCAATTAGATCCTGCTGATTCTGGACTGGAGTGCGGTATACTAGCCCCTTAATGTAGCCCCAAAAGAAAAAGTCCAAGGGTGTTATGTCTGGGGACCTAGGTGGCCAACTTACTGGTCCATTACGACCTATCCATCTTTCCGGAAATTCTCTATCCAACCAGACTCTCACTGGGCCAGCAAAATGAGCAGGGGCACCGTTTAACTGCATCCACATATGTTGAATAGCCGCAAGAGGGACATCTTCGAGACGTTCTTGTAGCTGATTTTGAAGAAAATCTAAAAAAATTCTCTCCATTTAGGCGATGGAGCAGTATTATTGGTCCGATCAAATTATTTCCCAAAATCCCAGCCCACACATACACGCTAAACCGTTGTTGATGATGGTGTTCAAAGGGCAAATGGGGGTTTTCTAGTCCATAATGATGACTATTAAGTTGATTAAAACAACCATCTCTAGTAAAATTGGCCTCATCAGTCCACAGCACACGGGAAGTAAAAAGATTGTTTTTCGTGTACTAGATAGAAATCAAGCATATTGTTCAATCAAAAATCGTAAAGAAAAGTGGTACTTTTCTTGTTAGCAACACTTTTCTTCATAGCAACACTTTTTTCATTCATTCAATTTATTTGTATATAGTTATTTGTACAACTAGTAATGAAAGCAATACTTTTTTTCATGAGTTTGAAGCCGGAGTGCATCAGTCAAACGAGTGAAAAAAAGATGCTTTCATACGAGTTGTACACAATATTTTTTTGCATTTTGACATCTTAAATCCCTCAAAACAGGATAAAAAGGATTTCAGAATTGACAGTTGTCAAACTGACAATTTACAATATTTTATTTAAAGCATACTTACTTAATGCAAAATGTAAAATTAAATAGTTAAAAAAAGTATTGCTTTCTTTATGATTTTTTAATAAAAAAAGTCCACTTTTTTTGTCAAAATGCAAAAAAATATTCGTAAATGTTCAATTGTTCAAATTATTAAACGAGGTGCAAATTTCAAACGCGTATCTTAATAATGCATTATCAAACGTGTATTGTACAATATTTTATCTACAGAGCCCGCGCAAAATCTTAAAAACGTTTAAAAATAATCTGACGTTTTACATAATTTTTTTGACAAGTCGAAAATTAATTCAAATAGTAGCTGTAAAAATGGACAAATCCATGACGACCACAGTGAAAAATAATGCTATAATGACATAGCTTGATAAATTTTGAATATTTATTTTTAAAATTAACGTGATTTTCGTGCTTACACGAAAAAATAGCATGTTCAACTCGTAAGAAAAGTGATTCTTCCATGCTCGTGTAAATGTTTTACCCGCTCGCAAGCTACGCTTGCTCGTGAATTAAAAATTTACACTCGCTGGAGAACTCTCACTTTTCTTAACTTGTAAAACAATCTACTATTTCTGCTACACGTTGCAATAACCAGTTGCAGAAATTTACATGCAGCTCGAAGTCGTTTGGTAGCAAGCTTTGAACTTTTGTGTAGTGGTACGGATGATAACCTTCACTACAGATACATTTTGTGCAATTACTCTGCGAAACTCCAACTTGTTGAGCAATACTTCTTGTGATGCTAGTTGGTTGCTGCTCTAAGATCTCGAGAATTTCTTCCTGTGTCAGAGGCCTCAACACGTTTCGTGGACGTCCGCGATCTGGACCTGCATTAGGTATTACATTTCCAGTTTCTCTAACTCTTTGATCCAATCTTCTAATCACATTCACATCTGGATGTCTTCTATTGGGATATCGTTCAGCGTAAAGTCTTGCAGCTCTGTTGGCATTATTACGGCATTCGCCTAAAACTAAAAACATATCTGCGTACTCGTTATTGGAACACATGATGGTAATGTTGACAATCGATGACAGTGACAGATAAAAACATAAGTGTACTTACTTAGATATGGTTATTAAACGTTTCAAACATCGTTGCCACATATTTTTTTCAAACAACTTGGTACAAAAATATCAATTTTGAAAGCTAATATTTCAGGATAATGAGGTGTTATGAGCATTTTTTTTTATTACCCACTATTTTTTTTTTTTTTTTTGGTTTAATGTTTTTATTAGCAATCAGAAGTATACATTCTATAAGCCAAATTGATGTAAATACAATTTTTAAATAATATTGTACAAAATGGTGACTTGAAGAGGTACATCATCCAGCGATTTCACCTCTGATTTATATCAGATCCTGTGGCCATCGTCTTCGTAGACGTCTGTTTTCTACTGGTTGTAGGAGGTGTCTTATTATTTGGTGGGGGTGGGCCTCAAGTTTTGCATGATGTCTGGTTGCTCTTTCGTGTATTACTGTGTTTACGTCTGGAACTTTAAGGTCTGTGTGTAATGTGTGATTTGTAACGTACCAAGGTGCGTTAGCAATAGTGCGGAGGATTTTAGATTGGCTTCGTTGTATTATGGTTGTATTTGACTTGCTCGCCCAACTCCATATTTCGATTCCGTAAGTCCATATTGGCTTGATGACGGCCTTATAGATGAGCACCTTGTTCTCAATGGATAGATGGGATTTACGGCCTATTAGCCAGTTGAGTTCCTTCATTTTCAAGTCAATTTGCTTCTTTTTCTTTAAAATGTGTTGTTTCCAATTTAGTTTCGAGTCAAGATGGAGTCCTAGATATCTGACTACATCTTGTTGTGGGATATTTACTTGGTTTAGGTTAACATTTGGGCAGTTGCCTTTTCTGAGCGTGAATGTTGTGTGTGCTGATTTTTTCTCGTTGACCTTTATTTTCCATTTTTTTGTCCACTCTTCTATGAGGTTCAAGTGCTGTTGAAGGTTGGATGCGGCAGTTACTGAGTCATTTTCTATTGCAAGTATTGCAGTGTCATCTGCGAAGGTGCCTATTTTTGTGTTTCTGTTAGTTGGTATGTCTGATGTAAAGATTACATATAGGAGAGGGCCGAGGATGCTCCCCTGGGGGACCCCTGATTGAGCGTAGTATCGGTTGGAAGTTTCGCCGTTAATTTTTGTTTCAAAGTCTCTTTGATGTAAATACGATTTTAGTAAGTTGAAGTATGTGATCGGAAGGGTTAGTTTAATTTTATAAAGTAGGCCTGGGTGCCATACCTTATCAAACGCCTGGCTTACGTCTAAAAAGGCTGCTGTACAATATTGTTTGTTTTCCAAAGCTTGACTGATTAGATGTACTAGTCGGTGGCATTGTTGCACTGTGATGTGGTCCTGTCTGAAGCCGAACTGGTGATTTGGAATCCAGTCGTTAGGATCAAGGTCTTCTTTTATTCTTTTAAGTACAAGTTTCTCTAGGAGTTTGGATAGTATTGGCAATAAACTGATGGGGCGGTATGATGATACATCTGTCGGATTTTTTCCTGGCTTCGGTATCATTATTATCTGTGCCGTTTTAAATAATTTGGGCCAGTACTCTAGTCTTAGTATAGAGTTAAATATGTACATTAGTTTAACTAGGCCTTTTTGTGGAAGCCCTTTAAGCATTTTGGCTGTGATTAAGTCGATACCTGGTGCCTTTTTTTCGTTTAATTTGTTGATTTCATTCCTAATTTCTTTTGGAGTAAATAGTCTTAGGTGTTAGTGTTTGGGAATGGGTAATGCTAGCTCTTGTTCTACCTCTTGGACTCGGTCATCGTCATGCGGAGAGAATACTTTTGACAGATATTCTGCGAACAGAGTGGCTTTCTCTTTATCACTTTTGGCCCAGGGACCTGGTGGAGTAGTGTTTTGGCGTATAGGAGGTGATGTTAATTTGGGTTTTTTCTTGTTTTTTTTATAGGTTTCCAGATAGTGTTATCATATCTAGACAAGTTTGACATGTATGTTTCAAATGAGTTATTCCTCATTTCCCGAAGCTTTGTTTTTAATTTGCTACTTATTTGATTATATCTTCTCCTGCTGTCCGGGGTGTGAGTTTTTTGCCATCTTGACCTGGCTCTTAGTTTTTCTGCTACTAGTTTTTTGATTTCACATGGTATGTTATTGATCGTCCTTTGGGATTCAATGTGCGGAGTGACTTGTTTAGCAGTACTTTGAAGTAGATAAATGAAAGTTCCTGTTTCTTCGTCAATGTCGTTTGGTGTTTGTAGTCTTACTGTTAGGTTTATGTTTTCATTTATGGTTTGTCTGTATGCATCCCAATTTGTTTTGGAGTTGTGTAGTCTGGCCGTCGTTTTTCTGGTTATTACCGAATTACTGATTGTTACTATTATTGGACTGTGGTCCGAGCTCACGTCGTAATTTGAAGTGATATCTGTGTATGCCTGAGAAATTCCGTTGGTTACAAAAAAAATCCAGTAGGTCTGGCGTCTTATTAGTGTCTGTAGGCCAATAGGTTGGCGATCCAGTCGATAAAAACGAATAGTCTCTGTCTTGGAGGACTTTTGCTAATTGTCTCCCTTTAGCGGTTGTAAGGCGCGAGCCCCATAGGGTGTTTTTACAGTTGTAATCTCCACCGGCCATGAATTTTGGTCCCAATGTATCGAAAAATGCTTCTAGTTGGTCTTTGTTTAGTCTGTGTCTGGGTGGGCAATAGGTTGCAGTAATCGTTATTTCGTATGGAAGAGTTCGCACTTTTATAGATGTTGCTTGAATGTGATTTTCTTCGTATTTTAGTAGTTCATAGTGATCTATACTTTCTCTCACTAGGATTGCTGAGCCTCCATGGGCAGTACCGTCAGGGTGGTTTGTTTGGTATAATTTGTATTTGGGAATAGTGAAGTAACTTCTAGCTGTAAAATGTGTTTCGCTGATGAGTAGAATATCTATTAGATTGTGATCTAGAAATAATTTTATTTCTTCTTTGTGGCTAGGAAGGCCGTTAGCATTCCACTGGGCAATCCTAAGTGACTTAGCCATTTTTTTAGTTCATTTTGTTGACGAGCATAGTAATCATGTTGAGAACCATACTGTTCTGTTGCATTAGTTGATTGAAGAGGTTTTTAAATTCTTCTAAGAATTTGGTTAGTATGTTATTTGTGTTGTCAGCGTTATTTGTATTTTTGGCTGTTATTTCTGCATAGGTTATGGGTTGTGAGTGTGTTGCAGGTTGTAGGTTTTGCGTGTATGCCCTCGTGGCTATTGGTGGTATTGATTGTGGCTGCGTGCTACCTTTATTTTTCCCTCTGACTAGTCTATAATAATGCTCGCAGCCTTTATAGCTAGCTGGGTGGTCCCCACCGCATAGGGCACATTTTGCCGGAGTGTCCTTGGTTTTTACGCATGATGTAGTATTGTGGGCCCCTCCACATTTGACACACACAAATGGTCTGTTGCAGTATGTCTTAGAGTGGCCGTAGTGTTGGCACCTCATGCATTGGATTATGTTGTTTTTGTTTGTTCGGGGAGGTTCTATTTCTATTATCTTGTTTTGAAGTTCTCTTATTTTGTATACATCTTTATTGTTTTCCGCTGGTTCTAGATCTACGAAAAACAAGTTGAGTGGCTCCTTCGTGATTCTGTGTCTTGCACATGAATTCAAAGTTGAGTTCTCAACTTAACTTCTTCATTTCTCAGCAAATTAGCGGCTAAGAATTTTTTTACTATTTTTCCTACACTTCAATTATTATTCCCTACAACGTACTGAAGAGCTTATGCGCCATTTTTGAATCACCCTATAGAATTGTAACATGATTAATAATTTAAATAAAAAACTAAAAGCGAATGGCGAGAATAATTGACAACAGCTGCCTTTACTTGTTGGCTCGTAAAGTTTAATGAGCGAACAATAATTATAATTTAAAAAAAATCTGTTAATGAATTTGTGCTCCCTGTTAAACTGCAAAGGTTTCATCGCTAAAATGGGCCATCATCAATTAATTATTTGTAATTAATCGATTAGCATTATTATTAAGACTTCGGTGGCGCAGTAGGTTGAAACTTTGCTTTACAACTGCAATTATTGTTACTCTTGTAGTTTTACTTGCTTGGTATTTTAGTTTTCTAATTATAATTGCTTTGCCTTTTTCGACAATGTATTGAAGAGTCTGTCCATTTTAATTTAAGTGAAGTTGTTGCAAATGCAACTACTGTAGCTCC
The DNA here is from genome assembly GCA_963082815.1 of Melanotus villosus. Lineage (NCBI taxonomy): Eukaryota > Metazoa > Arthropoda > Insecta > Coleoptera > Elateridae > Melanotus > Melanotus villosus. The sequence continues at coordinate 46,476,726 of OY720426.1, forward strand.
CACTACATGCGAAGAACCATGGAGTCATGTACCTGAAAAAATATTTCCTAACTTGCGGAGGACTGTCTACTGGTCATCTCAATTTTTAACTTGACTAATAATGCCCATGATGCACTCATACATAAAAGCTGGTGATTTTACTATTAAAGGAAAGCTAAAATCTGCTGTTGTCGATAACGCTGTATATTATGGATCATACTTATTCATATATGGAATTTTACTCATTTATTTAGCCTTAAAACCTGGAATAAATTTAGACTGGCCCAAACTAAAAGCTATAGCATCTTCAGCTAGCAACACTTGGGGATTACTTCTGTTGGTATTGTTATTAGTGTATGCTTTAGTCAAGGTGCCAACGCCAATGCATATTTTAAAGCATCCAAACTGAGTTCGGATAAATGCGAAGCTGAAGAAACTGTAGATGATGTTTTAGAGTCACTGCAAGCCATATCATTGGCTGTTCAATCTGGTCATCCTTTACACCAACATTTTGAAACAATTTTATATAAAATTCCAGTTGAACTAAGAGATCGTATGAATCGAAGAGGATACACCCGACTGATCCACCATCAGAAGAAGCACTGATCAGGCTACATAAACAAGTGATAAAAGAACTGAAACTCAAGTTGAAAATATCTTAAAGAATTTAACATCCAGAGATCGAAAATTCAAATGCACATTTCCAAAACCAAACGCTATTATGAGATTTTTTATAACCCTATCATAGAATGGTACTGGAAGTGTGTATTTCATGGATACATCCAAAAACTTTTGGCTGTACTTGCTGCAATTTTGTCTGTAATAGTAGTTTGGTCAGAAGTTACTTTTTTTAATAAGCACCCTGTGTTATCTATTTTTGCTATAATTATTAATGCAGCAAAAGTGAAGTACGATTATTTCACAATAGAATTACTATCGACAGTTGTTATTGTGCATATTCAACTGTTTTGAAAATAAGAGTGTTGAATTTATACTACTTAGCTCCTCACCATCAAACGAATGAATATTTCCTGGGAATAATGTTAAGTCGTTTGACATCAGCGTTATGCTTAAACTTTTTAAGATTAATTCGTATGGATAGTCATATTATTAAGAAACAAATGTTGGAATTATGGGTCACATGGATGTTATTGCAATTATATCTGATGGTTTTAACGTATACTTTCTAATAGTCGTGGGGCATAACAGATCCCGTGGGAAATTTGATGATGAAATTGTGGGACCAATTTTAATACATTCCTTATGCCCTCCACAATCATACCTTACCAGGTGCTTTGCTTGAATTTGTGGCAGACGACCTATATGACGTCTTATATCCAAGATGGCGGCCACCCCAGACATCATCGGAAGTTCTCGATTATAACTCTTGATAGGGCCATCCTATCAATATTTTGTACTAAATCTTTTTTATTCTAAATAAAATTTTAAACAAAAAAGGTTATAAAAGTTTTTGTGGTATAACCTACTGGTTATTAGTTATAGCCAGTTAAAGAGGGTATTAGCCAATTTTTAATTTTTGGTTTTAAAAGACTTTTAGATTTTTAAGGTTGAAAAATAACAACTAGTTCAGAAATTAATATTTATTTCAATATTTTGATTGAATTAATTGTAATTTTCTACTTATTGCACGTAAAATGTTTTCAGCTTAATATTCTTCATCTGAAAGGTCATCGATATCAAAACGTTGGCCATGATTTTCGCATAAGTCTTCACCGCCTCCACACATACAAAGCTCAGTTCATAAAATGTGCACCGAACTAATTTTAAAATGGTTTCAGGTGTACAAGGAAGCGTACACAAAACAGGAACATAGTAATTATCTTGCATTTCCCATCCGTAATCAGAAGGTGTTGGTAGATTAGGGTGCTGCTGGTCAGCAAGACCCCATTCCATAACCTGGTAATGTGCTCTACGAATAAAAGGAGACAGTGACGCTTTTGTAGGAGGCAGATTTTCACTTTGCGTCTCGTGCTTGGAGAACATCCACCAACGAAGCTCCCCAATGTCTGAAATCTTCGTCCCTTAGAAATAAATTTTTCAATGATAGTTTCAGCTTTATCCCTGAATTCTTCAATGGATCCAAGTTTCCCAAGAGCATCAAAATTCATTATCTGCGGTCTTATAAACCTTCCAAAACGATAGTTTTCCCTTCTTTGCAAGTGAACCTGTCACATCACATCCTGACAGAGCATGCAGACCTAGTAATCCTTTTATCTTTTCTGGGCCTAATGCGGTGCAAATTCTGCCAACGTCAAGCATTCTTCGATTATTTCCTACACCAGTGACATACATGCTTGGACATGTAAAAGATTTTGATCACCACAACGCTAGTAGAAATACGTCTGTATCAGACAAATATATATGAATAGCAATAGCTCCTTTTCGGGAGGCAAAAAAGCAGTGCAGTATTATTTTAATGTCAGCTTCTTCATTTTGTGACATTTCAATTGCTTCTTTTAATTTCAGACCGACAGAGTTTGTTTTCACGGCAATTAATAGATTTCTTATCTTTCCTTCTTCCAGACAGAAAAAACATTTATTTTTGTCACCCGCAGGGATTTTTGATCTTGTTGTGTAACCTTCATTACTATCTTCAGCAGCGGAACTAGAACAAGAAGGCTTATTCTTTTCCTGTTCAAATAATCTCTCACTTCGCTCCATTTTGATTTTATGAGTACACTTCTTGTGGCAATCTGTATGCCATGATGCGTTTTCGTTTATGAATTCTTCAACAGTCACATTTCTTAATCGATTAGGTCTCAATTAACACGTATTCACTATCATTCCATTCTGCTCTCTTTCTAACACACTCTAACACTTTATCATAGTTAATAGGTTTGACCAATGGTGACTTTTTCTTATTTTGGCATAAAATACACAGCTCGTAATTAGTCTGCAGCCTTCCCTTTTTTGCAGATGGAGGCAGGGATACTTAGAGACGAATTTGTGGTGGAGTAGACATTGTGTCCAAAGTTAATTTTAAACTATTGAAAGTATTAAACTGCTCGGCTTACGATTATCAATCCGTTTCTATCCGAAACAAAAAAAAATTGAAATGATACGAGTGATTACAAAATTAAAATTGTTTTTATACAAAACACCTAAACGGTAAAATATATCGATAAATTCCTAAGGATCTTTTTTATAGAAAATTTCCTTGTAAATAAAAAACCTTCAGTACAAAATATTGATAGGATGGCCCTACCAAGAGTTATAATTGAGAACTTCCGATGATGTCTGGGGTGGCCGCCGTCTTGGATATACGACGTCATATAGGTCATCTGCCACAAATTTAAGCAAAGCACCTGGTAAGGTATGATTGTGGAGGGCATAAGGAATGTATTAAAATTGACCCCACAATTTCATCATGAAATTTCCCACGGAGTGTATATTTCATAAAGTATGCCCCCCCGACTATAATGGCAATTTTGGCATTCTGCCTTGCAACATATTTCAGTATTGGATCTCTTATTGTATCAATGCTTGGTTTAAATCAGTTTGTTGGTGATGATGAAATTACTACAGATCTTGCTGACGAAGGACGTGAGCTTATAAAAAGAGAAAAATGTAAACGATAACGGGCAGAAGAATCGTCAAGTAGGAGATTTCAAGAAAGATTCCCAACAACTGGCAGGTTCCGAGTTAGAAATAGCACAGATACAGTTCGCCCAGTCAGCCCCAGTGACACGTGAACTAACAGAATCAACACGTTCAAATCTATTAGGGGATGCAGGAAATTTGAAATCATGTGAAGGAACTACATTTGGTTCGGAAGATGTTGATACTAGCTTTTCACCTGATGCACCAGAAGACATTGACGCTAGATTCGGTATTAGTACTCATAAAATTATCAATGAAAGATTTGATAGTGGTGAGGAGTTAGAACCCAGGTTTTCTGATTATCTAGTTGTCAAAATAGAAATTATGATAGAGTAGGGCCACCTCCTAGAGGTATCTTAGAGGTAATTTTTTTACTAATAGTTGTATGCATGATAGTTAATTTATTTTGGTGTGGGTGACTGTATGTTAATTATGCTTAAAAAGTAGTCGAATTTTAAATAGCGAATAAAACATGCAGTAATTAATTCTGTTGTAATACATACCTACAAAGTTTCCAATGCTTACATGTAATGGGTGTTTATAAACCGTCAACATCCCAGTAGGTTATGATTTCAGAAACATATTTCGTAATTAGATTTAGAACACAAAACCAAATGTCAAGATTTGCAAATGTCATTGGGCCGTATTCTGATCTTATGTTTAAAGTTGTCTCTAACTAAAGTCGTGTTTAGCGTAAACATAAAACGATATAGCTTTATATAATTTTATATGTATATAAGAGAGATACACGATGTTGTCAAGGTAATTAAACATGACATTAAATTTAAATATGAGATCAGAATACGGGCCATTGTCTTGTATGATTTAATCTAAGACTTGTAATTTGTTTTTCAAAGCAACTGAGATGTCGACAGTTTATAGACACACGTTACTTTTGGGAGTTAGTGATACATTTTAGTAGTAAATATGGTGTTAATTCTTTTTTTAAATTTACTAATTTTGTGGTCAGTAACGTCTTGCATAACAGTATTCTCACATTTGTGTGTAATTTGAAGGATCTTAATGTAATCAATCATCTTTGTTTAATGAAGAATATTTTTTCTGTTATTGAGTGGAGTGTATTCAGTTCAAAATATTAGCCGGACGGGTAACAAAATGATACAATAATTATGTAACGCAAATAAAGGTGCAGTAGTAATATGTTCAGTAACTTCAATTAACAGAGACTGAGGAAGGCTATTGTTATAATTGAAACCACTAGTTGTTTTATACTATGACAGTTAAACGGTTAAACCACTTAGTTAACTATGTATACGCAAATTACAAATAAATTCGTGTTATCTTAACTGTACACACCGCTCTACAAGCGGCGTGCTGACGAATCGTGTGTACGGTTCAACTGCTTATAAGCGATTCACCTGCCGAGTTGGTGAACTCTTCTCTCTCGCTTCTCCTTCTTCTTTTTCTATAATTTCTATTGCGTTTAGTTGTTCCAGGGCAAAAGCTTCTTCATTTACTATCAGTTTATTATATTGAATAATTGCATGTCCTCCTGTTCTGATTGTATTTCTATATTTTATCAGCCCTTTCCTTTGTTCTTGTATTTCTTTTGAAAAATCTTCCATGTAAATTTGTGTCCCTTTTAGTTTTTTGGTAGCAAAGTAACAAAATTATTAATTAATAATCCCTTATAAATGAATTGAGGTAATATCAAACCAATGTTGGAGATTGAATTTTTTACAATTTGTTCACTGCTTTGTGCAATGAGTTTATAACTCGACTTACAGTTTTAAACTCCTTAATTTAACTGAAATTGTAACCTGTTGTAAATTAGGTTTGTGTATTTAGTACTACTACTAAGCCTTTCCAATCCATAGGATTATGGTTTCTCTCCCAAGAGAGAATTGAAGTCCACATTCTGAGGTGGACCATGCCTCTTTCGTTTTCTTTAGAGATCTTTGTGTCTTGGCTTTTGTGGTTATATCTGTGCATTTTTTTTCTATCCTTGCATATTCGTCTCCAGTCCTCTGCTTGTAATACTTTTAGGTCCTCCTCAATATCATCCCACCGTCGAATTCTTGGTCTTCCCCTGGGTCTTTGTTGTAGTGGGTTCCAGTACGTTATTCTTATAATTTCTGTAGGTACCTTACCTGCTGCTTCTGCAGAAAAACAAGAGCAAATTGTGAATACTGTCTCAGCTGTGATTGAACACCTAGGGAAAGATAAAGAAGACGCTGTTGTTTCAAGGATTAGCAAAGAACAATCTGGCTGCAGTGACGACTGGAAAACTGTCGTTCATAAGAAATTCAAAAAGTCAAAGAGTGCTGACGTAATAAGAGGTTCTGCAAAATTAGATAAAAATTGCACACTGAAAGCTGCTATCAGTAAAGGCTGGCTTTATGTTGGACGGGCCTGCACGACTACAACTGTTGCCGACCTCCAAAATTATTTAATAGGTAAATATTCAGATAGACAATTTATAGTAGAAGAAATTCCTAAGCACCCTAGTAACACCAGTGTCAATAAGTCCTTCAAAGTGGGAGCCGATTTATCCATTCTAGATAACTTAAAAAAGCCAGAGGAATGGCCAGAAAACTTAATTATAAAGCCCTTTCGTTTTTTTCGCAAATCAAACTCCACAAATAGCTCCCCATCAAACAGAACACAAAGTGAACAACCCTAAACGTTCCACTAAAAAAGAAACACCTATTAGTTTTTTACATCAAAACGTGCGCTCATTATACAACTGTGTAGAAAACATAGAAAATGCTTTAGAAGAGCTTTGTGTGACTTTTTTCTGTGCAACTGAACACTGGCTTAGCGAACTACAAATAAAATCTTTAGGCATTCGCGGATATAAACTAGTTTCGAGTTACTGCAGAGATCAGGGCGAGCACGGTGGTGCGGCTGTTTTCATTCAAAGTGACATTCCTTCCAAACCAAGAACTGATATATCAGACTTATCTACTAAATATACATTTGAATGTGCATGTGTGGAAACTAACATCGCGGATCAAAAATTTTTTATTTTATCAGTGTATCGCCCTCCCAGAAGCGATTTTCGAAACTTTATTGACTCCCTAGAAAATATATGTATGAAACTGTACGATGACAACGTTTACATGATAATATGTGGCGACTTTAACATTGATCTGTTTAAAGACAACCCACAAAAAAGGGAATTCTTGAACTTATTATTATCTTTTAATATAATCCCATCGATAACAGAAGGAACGAGAATTACCGCTTCTAAAAGTTCTTGTTTAGATAATATATTTATTACCGATTCGCTGTCTTTTACGACAAAAATGGTTAATTACAACATTTCCGATCACTTTGGTCAATTATTAGTCTTAAAAAAACCGTCGCAGTTTTCAAATCGTGTCTGCTATCGTAGATTGTTTAACTACCATAATATTAACGACTTTGCTTTTTCGTTGTCATCTGAAAATTGGAATGAGGTAATTAACGCTAACGATGCTAACGATAAGTGGATTAAGTTTGCGAAAATATTCAGATACTATTTTGATATTTATTTTCCTCTAAAAAAATGTAATAAAACTGCACGCAATCGAAAGCGACTGTATGAAAATGCACAGATTATAGAATCTCGGTATCGACTAAGCATTTTTAGTACGCTTGCCAAATATGATATCCAATATAAGCCAATATTTATAAAGTGCAAACGCGAACATGACCTTCTTTTACAAAAAGTAAAACGGGGCTATTATAATCATAAACTGCTTAATTCTGAGAACAAGTCTCAAACTACCTGGAATATAATTAAAGAATTAACCAACAGAGATACTAAAGATTCTACTCTGCCAAAGGGAGATTTACATACCCTGGCTGACAATTTTAACAAACACTTTATAAATGTAGCTAACAATGGTTATTCTGATAATAGCAAGTTAGAATGTAGTGTTGCATTACAAAATCATACCATGTTTCTTCGTCCAGTTAACGAGGAGGAACTAATTAATATTGTTAACCTTCTTAAGAATAAAAAATCAGTAGGAGAAGACGAAATACCTATGTTTTTATTAAAACAGGTTATTACTCTTATCGCCAGACCTCTCTGCAGTATAATAAACTGCTCTTTTGAAACCGGTATCTATCCAGATCTGCTTAAGCATGCCTTAGTTGTCCCTATATACAAAAAAGATGATCCGGATTCCCTCACAAATTATAGACCTATAAGTCTTTTAAGTAGTTTCTCAAAAATATTTGAGAAACTATTCTATAACAGATTAATACATTACTTTGACTGTCATAAATTGTTATTGCCTTTTCAACACGGTTTTTTGAATAATAAGTCGGTCGACACCGCAATTTTTAATTTCGTTGAGGCCATCACAAAGGCGTTGGAGAGGGGAAACATAGCTTCCGGATTATTTCTAGACCTCTCCAAAGCTTTTGATTGCCTCGACCACAATTTGTTATTAGATAAATTAGACAGATATGGTGTTAGAGGACCTCCACTATCTTGGCTTGGATCCTATCTTACACACCGCACCCAAAAAGTTGTTTTAAAAAAAGTTGTCACTGAGCTTTCAAGTAGCTTGCCCATAAAGCTTGGTGTCCCCCAAGGCAGTCTTCTTGGGCCACTTCTTTTCATTATTTTTATGAATGATCTTCCTAATTCGATTGTTGGTGATAATTTGATTATCAACTATGCAGACGTCACGAATCTGTTAATAAGTGAAAAAAGCCTTGATATTGTAATTGATAAAGTTAGTACACAGATCAAAAGTTCGAAGCTGTGGTTCAAGAAGAACGGTCTTGTCCTCAATGCCAATAAAACTCAGTGTGTTGTTTTTAAAACAAGCAAAAACAGCACGACACTACCTAACTCTGTAGTTTGTGATAATGTTCTTGTAGACATTACGGGATCTAGTAAAATGTTAGGATTGCATATCGATATGAACTTGAAATGGAATGTCCATATAGAGAGCCTATCCAAAAAACTATCTGCAGCCTGCTTTGCTATTCGCATAATCGCAAAAAACTTACATCTTGCCGCTTCAATGACCGTGTATCATAGCAACTTTCTGTCAATGCTTCGCTATGGTATCATTTTCTGGGGTCAGTCTTCCCTCTTAAACGAAGTTTTTGTTATTCAAAAGAAAGCAGTAAGAATCATGCTCAACAAGAGTTACAGACAAAGTTGTAGAGGCGTTTTTAAACAGCTTAATCTCCTAACTGTTGTAGGCGTTTACGTATATGAAGTTTTAATGTTCCTCTATAAACAACAGGATCAATTTAGTGAATTCAAACTTAAACATTTGCACGAAACAAGGGGCAAAGACGGCTTCCATTATCCCACCCATCGCTTATCTCTGACGGAAAAGGGCTGTTTATATTCTGCCATAAATTTTTACTTGCACCTACCTACTGAATTAAAACATATGCTTATAAATAAAGACAATGTATTTAAAAAACGATTATTTCAACATATATGTGACATTGAACCTTATACAATAAGCGAATTCTTATGTAAATGTTAGTGTAATTTTATGTTTTGTTTTTTGACTTTTTCAAACTTTGTTATATGCCAATGTTTTGAAATAAATTTATTATTATTATTATTATTATGTCCTGTCCATTTTAATCTTTGGGCCTTTATAAATCTCACTACAGGGTGATGAAAAAATAGGGGTCATAAATTTGGGTAGGTGTTCTATATAACAAAAGTTCAAATAAATATGGGTCCGAAAACGCTTCCTTTCCGAGCTATCACACTATTAATGTAGTCGCATGTAATACTTGCGTTTAAGATAAAATGCGATATCGACTTGGTTACTTCTTGTTTAATTTGGCATTTGTTAGTTGCTTATTATTCTCACTGTCACTTTTGACGTTGTTATTGTCATATCTGTATGCCAATCAGTTGTTTTTCACGAAATCATTTGAGCGAGTTCGGCAATCTATGAGAAGACGCATTGAATGTTGCTTACAAGTTCAAGGGGGCCATTCTAAACAACTCTTGTAACTTTAATAACAATTGTAATTAAGCATCATTGAATAAACTATTGTTTCTGTTTCATTGAATAAACTGATTTTCAGTACTTACACTCGCATTCATTAACTACCTTAGTAGTGTGATAACTCGGAAAGGAAGCGTTTCCGGACCCATATTTATTTGAACTTTTTTTAATGTTTTGTTATATAGAACACGTACCTAAATTTATGACCCCTATGTTTTCATCACCCTGTATATTTTCACCGTTCAGTGCATCTTCTATCTCTTGGTTCCTTTTTGGTCTTCGTTTACCTTCCGCTGTAACGTTTGTTATGGTTTCTGCTGCATAGGTGATGACTGGCCTGATCAATGTTTTATAGAACTTGTTGTTCTTCAGTAGTGCTCTATTAATGCAGTACACTTTTATTCCCTTTCTTTAACTCTATCTTTCCTGGTTTTTCCCACTATTACCCCTAAATAGTTGAATGTTGTGATGTTTTCAAATACGTGGTTTTGTACAATTAGTATGCTGTCTGTACTGTGCATATATTTGTCTTTTGTTCATTTATTTCAAGTCCTAATTTTCTTGCTTCTCTGTACAGATTTTCTACTGCTTTCTTTAGCTGTTCTTTTGTGTTAGCTATCAGGGTTATGTCATCTACATACGCGATAGCTTGCATATTGTCGGTGATTATCTGATTATATTTCTGTGCAGCTTTGCTTTCCTTATTATTGTTTCTAGGAAAAAGGAAATTCAATGTTATTTCATTCCACCCCGGAGAGACGAGGTGGCGGGCCGCTTTTAGGAGGGCAGAACTCCTCTTCAGCCACGGAGAACTGATATATAAAGGATAGGTAAAACTAGGATCAAGAGCTTATAGGTGGAAAATTACCTGCCCCGTTTGTTTCTAGTATCATGTTGAATAGTGTCGGTGATATAGCATCTCCTTGTTTTACCTCCTTATTTATGTTAAACTTTTTTGTTTCTGTCCCTTGGAACTGTACCTTGGCTTTGGTGTTGCTCATACAAATCTTCACCATCTCTATTAGCTTTGACGGTAAGCTAAGTTCGTTTGATTTTCTTATCAATTCCTCTCTGTTTACCAAATCAAAAGCAATGAAAATTAGATGTACATTCCTGTTAAACTCCCAGGTTTTCTGGAGTATTAGTTCAAGCGTGTGGATTGCGTCTGTAGTTAATCTACGTAGCCGAAAGCCATTTTGGTAGTCCCCTAATGTTTTTTCTGCATATTCGTTTAGTTTACGGTTGGGCAGGCTTGAGAATATTTCATAAGTTATATTTAACAAGATTATAGCTCTGTAGTTTTTACATTTGTCCTTGTCTCCCTTTTTATAATTAATATTATTGTTCTAATGTTCCAATTCTCTGGTAGTTTATTTTGGATCCATATTTGTCTATGTAGATGTTTGCATCCCTGTTTTATCAGCTCAGCTATTATATTGTCCTCATCGGAGGTTTTGTTGTTATGCAGTCTATTTATTTATCGCTGTACATCTAGCAACGACGGGCAGCTGTCTATGTTGTTCTCTTGTTCCTCCATATAAAGTTCTTCTGTCACCACTACTTTGTTTATGTCTATTTCTTCACTGTATAAGGTTTCAGTGTAGTACTCCTTCCATATTTTGTGTATTTCCTGGGCTCATGTAACGTTGTTCTACTTTTGTTTTTCATTCCCCTCGTTTTGATTGACTGTCGGAGTTTGTTATTTTTTCTGTCTTTTTCAATTTCTTCTAGGTTACTATTTATTCACACGTTCTTCTTACATTTAATTACATACGTTGTTCTATTTCTTGTGTATTTCTTCTTTTTCTTAACCCTTATAATGTTAAGGTGTCGGCTAATGTTCCATGATACATTTTTTCCATTCAGTTCGGTCCCTTGCTATTGCCATGTTTCTTTGCTATATCTTGATTTATGTTGGCTAATGTTTTCCATGGTCTTCCTTCTTTTGTATAGTTTTTGCTTGTAGATATTTTTTCGTTGTTCTGTTGGGCTCCATTCTAATAATATGTGCTTGCCAATTTAGTTGTTTCTTTTCTATTTTGTCCATATTTTTTCTTGTTGTAAGTTCATTATATATTGTTTCATTTTTTATTCTGTCCCATCTTGTTACTCCTTGTATTTTCCTTAAGTATTTCATTTCTACTGTTATTAATTTTCTTTTGTGTTCTGGTAATGTTGTTAGTGCTTCTATTGAGTATAATAATGTTGGTGCTACTACTGTGTTATATACCATTTGTGTTGTGCTTGTTCCTACTTCTCTTTTTCCTAATATTGTTTGGTTAATTGTATAGTAGATGTTGGTCGCTTTTCTAACTTTATTAGCTACTTCTATTTCTATCCTACCATCGTTACTGATTATAGATCCTAGATATACAAATGTTGACACTTCTTGTAGTTGTTTTCCTTTACATGTAAGGTGGATGTTTCCTTCTTTTTTTCTTTTAACATGCATTACTTTTGTTTTGTTTTCGTTAATCTTCATTTCCATTTGTCCATATGTCTATTGAGTTTTGCATTTTTGTTTGTGTATCTGATATCAGTACAATGTCATCTGCGTATATCAGTGCTTCTATTTTTACTGGCTTCATGTCTTTAATCTTGCGTATTTAAATTCGGAAATAATTGCTTTAAAAGCCTCATTTTTACGCGTTTTTACCTGTCTGTTATAACGGAATCGGTTACAAAGGATAATCGAAATACGCATCGGTTATTACCAATTAAAACTGTGTGCCCTATAAATAATAGCGGTTGCAACAGTAATTTAGTTAAATGAAAAAGAAAAGGCTTACTGTTATTGTTACCTTTCAGTAACATGGGTGGCAAGTCTTGTGTTTTAATATTTACAGCAATACACTTAAATAGTAAGTGTGAAAAGAGGACGATCCTTTATGGAAATGCAACTTTCACAGATTTTTGTTGTTAAATGCTGAACATATTTTGTTATTGACAAATCGTAATAGAAACGTTTGTTCTTTTACAGGTACGCTCGTACCAAACCGCATATTTGTCGGTGGAATTTCAGCCAACACAACGGAAGCTGAATTATTGCAACTCTTCAGTAATTATGGAACTGTTAAAGCAGCTAAAATTATTCAAGATAGAGCCGGCGTATCTAAAGGTTACGGATTTATAACATTTGAAAGTGAAGAAGAGGCCAAACGTCTACAACGGGAATCTGATAATATCGTTTTAAGAGAAAGGAAACTTAATATTGCCCCAGCAATAAAGAAACAAGTATGTATTTTCAACAAATTTAATTTCCCTAATTGTTAATTGATTAATCTTAATAAAGCTTAAGTGTATGTTTTAAAGAGTTTGAGTATTTCAGTGCAGGTTTAAACTAAAGCTTTAGCTTAAGGGGGTATTTCAGTACTAGTCCAAATCGCTGAAGTTACAAGTTAGTATATTGAAATAAAGTGGAATACGTTAGCGCATAGAACCATTCTTTTTTTGCTAGTACATACATACATAATCAATAAACCTCTGGTACCCGAAGGTGTCGAGGTATTTATTACATGCTTGTCGATATTGCATAGTATTTATTTATAGAGCTTCCTCTGCTTCCACAAATTTAGACCACTTTTTTCTGTTTAACGCCATTATTGTTGCATCTTTCCATGTTTTCCCTCTTTCCTCCAATATTTCTGTTGTGCTAGTATTTCAAGTCTACCTCGGTCTCCCTCTGCGGTTTTTCCCTCCTTTTCGTGCTTCCCAAACCCTCTTTACTTGTCTTTTATTGTCCATCCTTATCAAGTGCCCTGCCCATTTCAACTTCTTTTTATCTATTTTCTCTTTTAGTGATTCCCTCTTTAGTTCCTTCCTGATGTCCTCGTTTCTTCTTCTTTCCATTATATTTACCCCCATGACCGTTCTTAAATATTTCATTTCTGTAGCTTGAAGGCGACTTTCCAGTCTTGTGTTTTAGTATCCAGTTTTCTGCCACAACTGTCAGAATACGTAAATATATTGTTTGGTACACTGTCATTTTAGTCTTTTTTGTTATTTCCTTTTTGTTTAAGAAACTTTGTTTTTATAGTGGTATTACTATTACCACGAACGGTGACGTAAGACCAAAGTTTTGCTTCCTTTACCTATAGGTCTTATTACCGCTTTGTACACACGTAACTTTGATTTTGGGGAGATGTTTTTCGATCTTAACACTTTATTTAATGCTCCCGCGGATTTATTTGACGGCGCTACTCTTCTGTCCATCTCTTTTAATTCGTCACAATTATTGGTTATAAATGATCCTAAATACACAAACTCTTTTACGCAGCTAAACTGTAATCTATCTCCATTTCTTAATTGCACTTATTAAAAGTAGGGTAGAGAAGGGGTCGCCTTGTCTTAAGCCATTTTTGACTGAACTCTTCTGATAATCTGTTGTTTACTTTAACACAATTCGCAGACCCCGCCATTTGTTATTTTAACGAATCGTATCAATTTCTGCGGGATGTTTAGATTTTCCAAAGCTTCATATACTTTCTTCCTGATAACCGAATCGTATGCCCTTTGGGGTTTTGTGTTCGTAACAGTTTTTTATTATCTGTTTTATTAGGAAGATCTGGTCAGTTGTGCACATACTTTACCTAAATCCTCCTTTATACTTGCCAATACGGTTTTCTGCATATTGTTCTAATCTTTGCTTTATCAGTGGCGCTGTTACTTTGTACACTGTGTCCAGTAAGGCGATGCCCCTGTAGTTACTACATATGGTGTTTTCCCCTTTTTTATGGATCGGTATTATTACGGTTTTACTCCATGTACTGGGCATGCGTTCTTCCTTCCAAACTCCTTTAACTAATTCATGTATTTTTTGAATTAGGAGTTGGCCACCAGATTTTATGTTCTCTGCCTCTTTATTATTTTTTTTAGGTCTTCCATCGTTGGTGGGCTGCTTTCTTATTCTGCTGTTATCATTGTTATCTTGTCGCTTTCATTTATTTCCTCTTTTTCTTGTTGTGTTGGGTTCAGGATTTCTGCAAAGTATTCCTTCCATATTTTTAACTGTTCATCTTCATCTCCTCTTAATCTTCCTTCTTTGTCCTTGTAGTATATGGGTGATTTCTTTGTTTCTCCTTTTTTGTTTTTTATGTTTTTATATGCCTTTCATATCTCGTTATTTTTTATATTATTTTCTATAATTTCTAGCTTCCTCTCGTTCAGTCTTTTTTCATTTCTGCATATCCGGTTTGTCCTTCGCCTTTGTTCTATATAGGATGCCCTATCTTCTTCCTTTGTTTGCAACATCCTTATTCTCAATACTCTTCTCCTTTCTATTTCTCCTTTGCATTCATTACTCATCCATTCTTTCCTTTTTTCTTTCTTGCGTATGGGTATATTCTTTTCCGTTGCTTTCTTTATAATCCCTTGCAGTTCGTCTATTTTATATCTTTTACCTCTAGCTTCTTGTTTTTTTGTTCTGTGTTTTCCTTCTTTCTTCATGGTTACTCCTACCAAGAAGTGATCAGAATTTACATCTGCGCCCCTGTAGGATCTTACGTTATTTACCAGGTATGCATACCTTTAATCTATTAATTATTAATACATGATCGATCTGATTCATGTAATATCCTGCTGGGCTTGTCCACGAACCTTTATATATTTCTTTCTTTTTGAACCATGTACCACTATCTTCATTATTCTCTATTGCGAATGTAATTAGTCTAACCCCATTATCATTGGATTCATTGTGTTTGCTTTGTCCCCCTGTTACACTTTTATAGATTCCTTCATTTCCCACTTTTGCATTAAGATCACCAACAATCATTTTTATTTCTCATTTTGGTAGTTTGTGGTATAGTTGTTCCATTTGTTCATAAAAAAACGTCCTTATAAACGTCTTTATATCTTCCTTTAAGTCTTTATGTTCTAGAAAGCCCACTCCGTATCTTCTTGTCGCGTTTCCATTTGTAAACAGTATGTAGTCCTCTATTCTGCTTATATCCTTTTCTTTTAAATGTGATTCTTGAAATGCTACTACATCTAATTTATATTTTCTTTGCTTCCGTTATTAAGGTTTTTATTGCCCCTTCCTAAAAATTCCTTGTAAGTTCCACATTCCCATTTCAGTTTTCCTGATTCATGTACCAGATTCGTTCCCTTTTGACTGTCTCAAGGATTCTACTGGTTCAGTTTTTTGTATCCTTC
Source organism: Melanotus villosus (assembly GCA_963082815.1). Classification (NCBI taxonomy): domain Eukaryota; kingdom Metazoa; phylum Arthropoda; class Insecta; order Coleoptera; family Elateridae; genus Melanotus; species Melanotus villosus. Next base: position 46,492,424 of record OY720426.1, read on the forward strand.
TTGATCTCTACTTGCTGTAGCTGTTCTTTATTTCTGTCCCATGTAAATATCTCCCCTTCTACTTCCAGCTTCTGGTATCTTATTCGGACTCGTTTACCACTACTTTTTTCTTTTTCAGCAATTGCCCTTATTTTTCTCTTCGTCTCCCTCTCTCTCTCCACGTCATATCATCTTAGATTATTATTCTAGTTCCTTTCAGTTTCTTTTTTTCTTTCATCACTTCTCTCTTAGCTTCCCAGCTTTCCATTTTAACTACTATTGCTTGTTTGTCTTTATCTCTACCTACTTTGTATGCTTCACGGATTGCTGGTTTAACTTGCAATTTCTGTTCTTCCACTGCTTGTTTAAAAAATAGCTGTTTAGAACTTGCACAATGATGTCACATGTGCTTGCTCTGAACAGGGTTCGAGCAGCGCAAACGAACAGGCCTGTAGAATTAACAAATCTTTTCTGGTTTGGTTTTTTATATATTTAAAACCGTGTAGCAAATACATTGCTCGAGTAGTGTACTGGTTACTAAATTTGCTGTGATTAATAATTTGAATATGTAGTTTGTATAGAAAGTTTACCAGAATTTGTTTTAACGTTAGGACCCTGAACGTAGGTTAAATTAGGTATTTTTAACTTAAACCTGCACTGAAGTTCCGACTCTTAAAAGGAAACATTAGATATAAGTTTGTTTTGTATCGCAGCCATTTAGTCGAGCATTTGATGCATCTAGTCCTCCAACAATAGCTCCTGGTGGACCGGCTCAATATTTCATACCAGCAGGAAGTGTGCCATTTTACCAAGGTGGAGTTACCTATTATCCTCCACCAACTCAACCTGGAGATCCAAACACCCAACAACCTCCTGTTTATCAGCGTAAGTGCGTCGCATGCAGTGCAATATGATTATTACATTTATAAAAATGTTGGGCGTTCAACTAAATGTAATTTTATTTAGCTGCTAAATTTTCAGCTCCGACAGTTTATCCGGCACAATCTGGACCACCACAGACGGCTGCGTACCCGTCTATAGTTTATCCTACGCAACCTATATACATGCCTCAGCAGTTTCCATACCAGCCTGTACCGGTCAGTATATTTGAAATTATTTTTTATGTTAAATTTTAAGAACAAAATTTGGTAAATTTTAATAAAGCTACGTCTGCTATTCTGACTGGTTTTTATCACATTAAGGTTTGTGGATTTTAAAGTGCTTGTCGGCCACAAACGAAGCGGCTCAATAAGTTCGATACGTGACTTGCGGCTCATTCACATACAGGCAATTAATCGAGTGCAAGCACGAGTAATGTGGACGTAGCTAAATGATTGAACATTGCCTGCCCCATAAGTTACAAAATTTGTCTGAAAATTTACTGAATTTTATTCAGTTTTGTTGTAAATAAATGTTTGCTTTTTTGTTTATTAAGGATGTTTCAGCATATTAAATGCTTTTGATTCATTTCATTGAAACAAACATTGATTTTATTCTATAAAATTTTTAAGTAAATTGCTAGTTTAAATATATTAATCAAGGTGTTTCGAATGTGGAAGAACCGGCACTTTAGGTGTGGGGAAAGTACGTGCAAAAGAACAGTCAGTTAACGATTTCATTCACCGATTTTACTGATGTGTTGGGTCTTTCTTATTTGAACCACCTCTACAAACTGATTTGAATTAATAGAAAGAACCTTCGGAAATGTTTTTATTCAAAAATTATTACGTTTATTAATAGTTTTGTGATATCACTGTTAATAAATTTGTTAGTTAATTTCAATCACGACCTTCTCAATTTTGATGTAATGTGTTTTATCCTGCCTGATCGCTTTTTAAAAATACCATTTTGCAAAATGCTAAGCGCGGCACTTGCTGCCGGTCTGTAACGTAAGGCGTCTACTGACTGCTAACAGAAATCAGTGTTGTACCTAGCAAAAAACGTGCTGCGCCTATGTTGAATTAAAATAAGCAACCCCACTTACTAAATCCTGGTTGTAAACATGTACTCATAGGATTAACAGATGCTTTAAAATTCTTTCAACTATACAAGTATTTAAATCCCAGATTTTCTGTGGTTCCTCATATTTTTCAAACTTTGCAGCGGATACATTACTCGTAATAATATATAAGAATATAAGTATACACGTTTTTCTATAATTAATAATATATATACAGTGAGCACATAAAGGTTGGAATAAATTCTATAAAATATTTATTGGGCAAGTAAGAAAATAATGCTCGGACACGTCGATTTTCTTTTTTAGATGCGCATTTTTTAGTATACGTATATTTTTTATTACGTCATCCCTGTTCGAGTTATGACGTCATCACCAGTTTTTTTAAATGGCAATACCCTCTTTTGATAGTACCATTTAAAAGAGCGCATTTTTCTGCGTATAGACGCCAAATTTTATGGTATGTTACATAACAATATTTTCGAGAAATTAGTACCACAATTGTTGCACAATTTTTTATTGACGGCGCATTAAATGCTGAAAAACATTTGAATTTTTTACAACAACAGATAATTCCCGCGCTTGTAGCACTATATCCAAATAATCACAATCCCCAAATGCCGGACGAATCAATATGGTACCAACAAGATGGCGCGTCACCACATCATTCACAGATTGTGCGTGATTATCTGAATCGCCAATAGATGGATATTGTCAAGAGGTGAATGACATGCAATTTCAACGTTTAATTTAATGGGTTTTAGTTGTATTTATTATTTCTTCTATTGTTATTTCATTACGTTGTTATGAATTCTAAAAAGTTTTTTTTCGAAAATATTGTTATGTAACATACCACAAAATTTGGCGTCTATACCCAGAAAAATGTGCTCTTTTAAATGGTATTATCAAAAGAGGGTGTTGCTATTTAAAAAAACTGATGATGACGTCATAACTCGAAGAGGGATGACGTAATAAAAAATATACGTATACTAAAAAATGCCCATCTAAAAAAGAAAACCGACATGTCCGAGCATTATTTTCTTACTTGCCCAATAAAGATTTTATCGAATTTATTCCAACCTTTACGTGCTCACTGTATAATCAAATCCCTTTTTTACCCTATTGGGTGTAAAGGCTAAATACAACTAAAATACAATTCATATTTAAATTACAATTCATACTTAAAACTAAAAACTAACTCTTTATAAACACTTTCCAGTCCGTTCTGTTTTGTGCTAACTTCTTTGCTTCGGTCCAGGTTTTCTCTTTCTTCTTTAGGATTTTTCCTATTGTGTTGTCCCAAGTTTCTTTTGGTCTACCTTTCTTTTTCTTCCACGGTGGTTTGCATTCCCATATTCTTTTCACAGGTGCTGTATTGTTTAGCCTTTGGAGATGTCCCCACCATCCTAGTTGACGTTGTTCTATATATTCTTCAATTGGTTCTATATTAAGGTCTCTTCTGATTTGTTCATTTCTCATTCTGTCAAGTTTTGTCACTCCTCTGGCTCTTCGTAGATATTTCATTTCTGTTGCTCTGATCTTACTTTTATCTTTTACTGATAATACCCACGCTTCGCTTCCATACGTCAGAATAGGTCTATATATCGATTTGTAAACTTTCATTTTTGTTTGGGTTGACACCTCTTTCTTATTTATGAGACACCTGCTCATCGCGTAATATGCTCTGTTTGCCTTTTTTATTCTATTATTTAGCTCTGTATCCTGTCTTCCTTTATGATCCATGTTAACTCCTAAATATTGGAAACTGTCAACCTGCTCAATTAGTTCTCCCTCCACTCTTATGTATACTTCTTTTCTTTCATCACATATCGCCATAACTTTACTCTTTTCTTTATTCAATCTCATCCCATTTTCAGTCAATACTTTATTCCATATGTTGATGTTATCTTCTAAATCTTTTTCACTTCCAGCCACTATTGCAATATCGTCCGCGAAGGCGCATTCGGAGACGCTAATTGCTTCTACATTTCTGTAGCCTAGAAACATTTGTTTTATTAGTCCTTGAGTCTTTTTAATCAGTTCGTCCATAAACGTTATAAATAATAGTGGACTTAAACTTCCCCCTTGTCTTACCCCTTCTTTAGTGACAAATTCTTCGGATACCATATTTTTGCTTATTACACAATTTCTCGTTATTTTGTACAAACATTTCGTTACTCTGATTAATTTTGGTTCCACTTTCTTTTTATTTAATGTTTCCCATATTTTCGCTCTTGGCACTTTATCAAAGGCCTTCTCCATGTCTAAAAATGCCATATATATTGTTCTATTACTTGCCAATGTTCTATTGATGATTTCTTTTATTGCAAATACGTGATCTAGAGTGCATTTATTTTTCCGAAATCCACTTTGTGTGTCTGCTAGCGATGGTTCGATTTGTTTTCTTAGTCTTTTTTCAATTATTTTTTCGAAGATCTTTACTGCTGTACTTACTAGTGTTATGCCTCTATAGTTCCTGCAATCTTTTTTGTCGCCTTTTTTGTGGATTGGTAGAATTAGTCCTATTTCCCATTCTTTTGGTATTTGTTCCTCCTTCCATACTTTATTGCAAATCTTCAAGAGTAATAGTGTTCCTCCTTCTCCCATGTTTTTGACCATTTCGGTTGTAATTTTGTCTCTTCCTGGTGCTTTACCTATCTTTAACTGTTTGATAGCATCTATTAGTTCTTCTCTTGTGATTTCTTGTTCTTCATTTATATATAATTAATAATTTGAATCAAAATTACATGGGACCTCTCGAAAAATCACATAAGAATATTTTATTTCACTGGCAACGACAAAGCTGGTGGTGTTGATATCTTAGCAAAATTCTTGAAAAAGTGGGAAACAATTGTATTGGTGTAGTGATGATGGATCAAAATGATTTGTATTAAATTGTTTATGATTAATCCGATAGATAAAAGGGTATTTAAAACAACTCTTAGAATATTAAGGATTATGAAGGAGTGTACTGGGAACAATGCAAATTTTAAATAAATCCCCCAAAAGCGGCCTTTGAATGTATTTTTTCTTTGTTGGATCTATAGCTAAGCTAATAAGAGAATGGCTAAAAATATTAATAATGTGAGAGAGATTATAGACACAACTCCATCAAAATCAATAATGACAAACCTCGTCAGTAACATCTGTAGACCGTCAAAACATCGCAGATGTTTTGTATCTGTTAGTATCTGTTACTAATCCTTCTCTTTTCAAGTTTTTAATATGAGAAGAAAAGACATGGATGGAAGAAGTGGCTAAAAGAAGCGGACTCAGAGGATGCAGTATAAGAGAACTAAGAGAAAAGGCTAAAGATAGAAAAGAGTATAAAAAATGGATTAGGAAGACCTAAATATCCGACACCCGACGAGTATAAGGATAAATGGTGAAGAAGAAGAAGAATATGAGAAGTGTTAGGCTAGGCGCGCACATGCGATTATATGTCGTGCGACTGAAAAGTCGCAGTCGCAGAAAAATAATTTATAAATATTCTAAGCGCGCACTTGCGACATAAAATCGCAACTAAATTTCGGTGCTAGTATACATAGATTTTACTGAAATCGCTTGTATGGTAGCTCTATTATTACGAATTAAAAGAAAAAGGTCCTAGGTATGTACAATTGTGTAAATATTTATAACAAAATACCCAAACACATAAAAGACCTCGCAGATATAAAAGAGTTTAAAAACCAGTTACAATTATATTTGATTAACAAGGTACCCTACAATACGTTTTGTCTGTTATATGTTCTTGTTTTAAGCTGTGCCGTTTTACTTGTTTTACTTATTTTTGTAAATTTATTCATTCTACTTTGACGTTTGTCTATGTTACATATTTTGTAATTTCAGGACAATAAATAAATTGATTGATTGATTGAAAACAGCGCAAGAAATGGTATTGGGTGCATCCAGTAATACAAGTCAAAGATTCCTAAACGGGCAATTTTATAAAATGTATAGTGACTTAAGGAACTATTTTAATAGGGATATTGCAATCACTATACTTGTTGTTTGTTGTAAAGAGCAGGTTTCAATTTCTCTTCTTCTTCTTCTTCTTCTTCTTCTCCTTCTGCAATTCTGCATGTTTAGTTAATGGTTGTATGCCTTTACATGATGTTTTCGCTCCATCTCTTACATGGGCGGTCTATACTTCTTCTTCCAAATGGTGATTGGTCTCTGGCTATCTTGACTACTCTGTTGTCTGCTATTCTACTTATGTGGCAGTTCTATTCTTTTTTTCTGCTTTGTCCATTCGTTTATTTTTTCCATGTTGCATTTCCTTCTGACTTCATTATTCCTTATTCGGTCTCTCAACGTGTTTCCAGCGAATCTTCTTAATATTCTCATCTCTGCTGTTTCCAAAAATCTTTGTGTCGTAAATGTGTCAGGCCTTGTTTACGCCGCGTATGTCGTTATTGGTCTTATCGTGGTTTCATTTTGTTTCTGTTGTAATGTGTTTATTTATCCATATTGTATTGTTTATGTATCCTGCTACCTACTTTATTAGCTTTCTGTATTTGGTTTTTGACTTCTTTTTCCACTTCTGCGTAGCTAGGTAGTGTGATGCAAGTATTTTATTTCCATAGTTTATTTTACACTTATTCCGTGAATTTCCAGCTTGCATCTAATTGGTTTTTTGTTAATTACTAATTACTTAGTTTTTAGAGCAGAGATGTTCATATTAAACTTTTTTGCTATTGTGTTAAATCTGTGAACTAGTCTTTGCAAGTTGTCTTTGTTTTGAGCAATTAACATTGCGTCATCTGCATAACAGAGTATTTTAGTTCCTTCATTCCCCATCCTGTACCCTTCCTACATTGACATTCTTTATTATTTCGTCTATTATCAGGTTGAATAATAGAGGGCTTAAAGAGTCTCCCTCTCTTATTCCTGTGCCTATGTCTATTGGTTCCGCAGATTTTCCGTCTATCTTATCTTCTATTCTGTTGTCTCTATAAATGTTTTGATGATATCTAGGGGAATTTCTGTGTTGTATAGAAGGTGGATTACGTCTTTGAGTCGTACTCTATCGAATGCCTTTTTTAGGTCGACAAAGCATAAGAAGGCTGGTTTGTTATACTCGATTGCTTCATCAATAATTTGTCTTATCAGCTTATCACAAATATTGCGTCTATGCATGACCTTCCAGTGCAAAAACCCTGTTGTTCGTCTGCTAGAGTTATTTTCTGGTTAGATAGTATTCTTGTTGCCAATTTCAGAGTAGTACTCAACAAGTTGATTTCTCCGTAATTTTCCGGTTCTTTCTTATCACCTTTTTAAAGAGTAAGAATTAGTACGCTTGTCTTCCATTCGGCGGGTACTTTATTGTATTTTAGAATTTTGTTAATTAATGTTGTTAATTGTTGTCATCATTTCCACCTCTGAATTTATCTTTTGTTGTCTAAGACACTATCTATTAGCTCGTGAGCAATTTTAATAGTCTAAAAATTGAATTTAAACGACCTTTAAGCAAGTGAATTGCGGCTGAATTGTCGCAAGTGCGCGCAGATGCATTGTTGTCCCATTGACTCATTTAAATTTGCGACAATCGCGTCGCTTCAAAAATAGGGCCGGTTGCATCTTTTTAATCGCAGCGATTATTTTGTCGTGTGTGCGCGCGTATATATTTAAAAACGAATGTTTCATTTTTGCGACAAAACGGTCGTGCGACAGAAAATCGCAAGTGCGCGCCTAGCCTTAAAATCACAGAGTTGTCAATCATTTTAAGTCGATTATCTGACATATTTGGGTTGCATACACACACCAATGTATTTCTGCTAAAATATGGTGAAACTCGGCCTTTTAAAAACTTTCTCTACAAATTGTACTCGTAAAAAAGAATATGTAACTTTTCTAAGGTTCTCAATCTATCCCTAATTCCAATCAAATTTGTCCTACGAGAGCGTTTTTTTAATTTTTTGTTTTATTTTTGATATAAAAAGGACGGCGTAAACAGTATTGCAGTTATTTATATACTTTCATATCAGGAATTGCTTCAAATTAATTTTTGAGTCTGTAGTTTGTATAGAAAGTTTACCGGAATTTGCGTTCACGTTATCCACTTGTCGAAACAATCCGGAGGCGCCTTAACCGTTAATTCACATGGTTGGTATTTCGTCTTATCGAGAAATTATTTTTTCAATAAGTGTTTCTGCCATACGTAAGATAAACTGGCACTTGATAAGATAAAAACCTTTTACATCAAAATCGAGAAGGTATTTGGATTAATGCAGACATAAAAATGGTATTTTAAATTATCGAAATGTAACATATTTTTTCTTTTGAAAGTGTTGCTTCTCTGGTATTAGTAAATATTGTGTATAACTGTATATGTTCAGTCCAGCAATTACATATCGGAGGGGCTTTATCCAGTGACTCAGCCTGCGTACGTACTGTTGGACGGCTTGCAATACTGAGGTCGCCCTACTTCATGTTCTACCCCTTTTTTAAGGTCTCTACCTCAATGTTTGTGCACGTTGTCATACTATGTTCTAATGACGTTGGTTTTTGTAAATTCCTTTATTCGTTTATGCATACGCAAGCTTTTAAATTCTTTAATTTTGTATGTTTCGTCTTTAATTTTTTGCCTTTGTAGAAATAGGTAATGCAGTTACCTTTTTTAAATTTTATATGTTAAAAGTTTAATATCAAAAAGGAAGTGTTAACAACGAGAACTAAAACAAAGGAAACCATTATGTTTTTGGTACTAAAACGAACTCCACAGTTGCTAACAACAGTACAAGCAAACATTCGTTGTTTTAATTACAGGACATTAACACAATTCCAGGCTCGGTTTTGCTTTTGCGTTTTGCTGCATGAAATTTGGTGTACTTAATTGGGTAAGCGTTGAAAGTAAGGATGGTTTTAATATTGCAGTACGAATACAACTACTTCCCCAATGGAGGCCCGCAATATATGGTGGGCAACCAGGGCACACCACAACCTCCGGCCCCTCCAATGCAGCCCCCTGGTAGCCCACCAAGAACCCCATGTTATAACCCCCCATTGCCCTACAGCACCGAGGCTATGTACTACAATGTGCCCATGTACGGGGGGCCAGTGGAGGGCACCACTATCTATCAGGACTCCTTGGACATGGCCAATGGGAACCTAACTGAGGTAAGTGAATCTTAGTTTTCTCTCTTGAATTTTGTAGCGGTGCTCGAATTTAAAATTGGATGCATAATTGAAGCAGTAACAGCATTGAAACTTGTTTTGATGTTGAGATCGAAATTGAATGAGAAGCCTATTAAGCCTATCGGCGGTGAATTGCAAGGCTTTTGGCTTCTCGATTATAAGGCAAGCACTCGCACTCACCTACTACACTACCCAAAGGGTCTGGCACCTTGCCTTTTTTCCTGGTTTTTTCCTACTTCCTTTCTTTTTAACCTCTGGTGCTCTTCGTTTTTATTTTATTTTGATTTGACAATAATGTTTGGTAACCCAGAAAAATTTTAAGGGATGTGAGGTTATGTTTTTAAGCAACTTCGATCAGAGTTTATACAGGGTGAACCAGTAGAATCCGGACATGTCAGTTTTCACAATTATTTATTTAAATCAAAAACTAATCTTATATGAAAAATGTTTTTATATTTGGATTAGGGCATTGCCGAAGAACATGTTTATTCAATGTAACTGTAAAAGAAAAGAGGACGGCCAAAAAAACGCTGTGAAGAAGAATTCGAAAAACAAGCAGGAAAAGAGTGGATGAAGGTACCCGCCAATAGAGAAAAATGGAAATGCCAGGAGGAGGCATTTGCCGGTTCTGTGGGATGCATATAGGCTAAATAATAAACTGCCTTTTACTTCGATGAACGCTTCAATTCTAGGCTGGAAGCACACGCATACCTTCACCAAGATCTCCTTCGCCATACCTGCGAATGACGCCTTTATAGCATCCTTTAACGACGTGACATTGGGATGTCGGGACTTGTTGAAGTGTCGCTCAATAATGCTCCGTACAAAGTAAACCGGGAGATTTAAATCAGAACTATTCGGAAGCTAAAAGTCCTTGCTCCATGCTCATGTTATCGAGAGCCAATTCTGTGCTAAATGACTGGTATGCACCGGTGCCGCATCTTGCTGAAAGACATTAGCCTTCCAGACGCCACAGTGTCGATTCATGGCTCCATGACAGTTAACAGGACACTTAAAGGCTTTTTTTTAGTAAAATTTGGTTAATTAAACATTCGAATTAAAATACCAAACCAGATAGACCACGTTTTGATAGAAAGTAAGCACACTACGTGCATAAAAAATATTAGGAGTTACAAAGGAGCTGATATGAACTCGACCATTTTATGATCAAAATCCATATCAAACAAGAAATCCCAAAAGAAATCAACCCAACAAATATGAGGAGGAAATGAAAAAACGAATAATAGAATGGAAAAAACGAACAATACACATGATAAATGGGAGAAAATCAAATTAGCAATGAAACAAACAGCATACAAGGTACTAGGAAGAAAAGAAAGAATAGGGAAAAAAGAATGGTATGACAAAGAATGTGAACCAGCAGTAGAGGAAAAAAAGAAAGCAAGATTAGAACTATTAGCAAATGAAACAATAGTACGAAGAAAAGAGCAGAAAAGCTAAATTCATATGCAGAAACAAATAAAGGCAAAATCAAGAGGAGAAGATACAGAAAATAGAAGAAGACCGTAATACCAAAGCAGTAAGGAATTTTTACAAAGAAATTAAGGCAGTTAAAACAGGATACCAAGCCACCACGGAGTTCTGCTTAGACAAAGAAGGAAACCTTATAGGAGGACAAAAAGAAATTCTACAAAGATGGGCACAACATTTTAGTGAAAACCTTAGTAACGAAGATAGCGAAGAAGGCAAGGAAGAAGAGAAATTCAGATGAAAATCCTGAACCACCATCCTTAGAAGAAATACAAGAAATAGTGAATACGCTTAAAAACAATAAAAGTCCAGGCATTGACGATATACAAGCTGATTTAGTTAAATATGGCGGAAACGCACTACATACAGCGATACATACATTAATAAAAGAAGTTTGGAATAATTACAAAATGCCACAAGAATGGCAAGTTGCAGTAATATGCCGCATATACAACAAAGGCAACAGACATGACTGCAATAACTATACCTATACGGCAATTACATTGCAAGGAGTAGTCTACAAAGTGCTAGCAAAAGCAATAGAAAGAAAACTGAAACAACAAGCAGATCCGATGATTGGAGAATACCAATGTGGCTTTAGGCAAGACAGATCAGTGATAGATCACGTATTCACATTAAAACAAATCCAAGAAAAATTCAACGAAAAAAGGTGCATACGACAACGTAAAGCGAGCACTATTGTACAAAACAATGACAGAACTAGGAATCCCAGAATATATGATTAAATTAATAAAATTCACTCTCGAAGGAACGGAAAACTTAATGCGCATCAAGGGCAACACATCCGAAAAATTCACAACAAACCTTGGGCTAAGACAAGGAGACCCACTATCAACACTCCTTTTTAACATAATACTTGAGAAAATAGTAAGAGAAAGTAAAATTAACAGACAAGGAACTATATTCAGAAATCTCACCAACGCCTAGCTTACGCAGATGACGTCACCATAATAGCAAGAACACAGCAAGAACTAAAAACGATAGTAAGAAAATTTCTACACGAAGCAAGAACATTGGGTCTAGAAAACAATCCACAAAAAACAAAATATGTGGTGATGTCCAGAAATACAAGCAGAATAAACAACAACTTAATAATAAATGATGAACAAGGCAGACAATATAATTTCGAAAAAGTACAGAACATCAAATTTTTGGGACAGAAATAATGGAAAATGAAGACATAGAAATAGAGAAGAGACTAATAGCAGGAAACCGCAGTGCAGGTGCATTACAAACGGTGTTTAGTGTAAAAAATGTGTCGAGAAAAACAAAAATAAACATACATAAGACAATAGTGAGACCAAGTGCAATTTATGCATGTGAAACATGGACATTAATGAAAAAGACTGAGGACAAATTGGAAATCTGGGAACGAAAACTTCTGCGCAGAATATACGGAGGGAAAAAAGAGGGCGACCAATGGAAAAGAAGAACTAACCAGGAAATAATAACCAACGAACCAAGCATAGTGACAATAATACGTAGGCAACGACTCAGGTGGATTGGTCACATAGCACGAATGGATGATAGTAGGACAACAAAAAAAGCTTATATGGAAGAACCGGAAGGCAAACGCAGAAGAGGAAGGCCAAAAAGAAAATGGAAAGAATGTGTAGAAGCTGATGTATGAGCCATAGGAGCGGAAGGCTGGAAAAATATAGCACAGAATAGGAAACAATGGAGAACAATGATCACCCAAGCAACGGGCCTCTAAGGCCTATAACGCTGTATTATATACAGTCTGTCTGAAACTAACCACATAGGTACTGATCCTGTTCCATATATCCAAGACAACTAGAAAATTTCTATTATTTTCATTAATTATTGCTTGTGATGTATGTTTTCTATGCATAAAAATATAATAGCCTATGTTGCTAGTGAAGCCAGACAAAGTGTATATATTAAAATACATTCAAAAACTACTAGGCATAAAAGAATTGAAAGTAATCTTTGATTTAGTGAAAACAATTCAGTTGGTAAAATGTCGAAGTCCAGAATAAATGGTCAGCATGCAATTTTGCATTCTTGTATCGTTATGGCTTTTCCATTCTAGCCGGGCTGCAATATTTTGTTGCAAAGAACAAGAATGATTAATCAGAGAGTGAAAAAACTATTTCTATTGGAAAATTTGGATCAAAGGTACTGGTTTGGCAGGCAGTATGCCAATGTGGTAAACGAAGCGTTCCTTTCTACCATGAAGGAACCATTAATACCGAAATCTATGTGAAGCAGAGCTTGAAGAAATGATTGTTTCCTTTAATTAAGAGTCATACACAATCTACATTATTTTGACCTGACCTTGCCATCGCTCATTATTCAAAAAACTCGATAGAATGGTTTAAATGCAATTCTATTGATTTTATACCAAAAAACGGCAATCCTCCAAATACACCAGAGCTTAGACCAATTGACAGATATGGTAAAGAGAGAACTGAAGGAAAGACAACTGTTTCGATACGAGGAAGTTTGGTTGGCTGGCAGCAAAAGAGTTAAAACTGAGACTGTGCAGATTCTCAACTTTAAATTACACATAACAGAAATTGTTGTTAAATAGCTTAAAATGCATGTTTCATTTATTACAAAACCGTAGGAAATTTTCTGAATCAAACCTTACATAAACTTCTTTTGTGACATTTTCATGCGGCAGCATGTCACCCTCACTCGACACGACACTTAGAACATGGATACTGGCTGAGAATTTGGTTCTAGACACAATGGAAACATCTTTGGGGTCATGCAAAAGCCAGCAGTCGTTCCTCCAGTTGACTTACGCTTCACAGTAAAGATTTTCTCATCAGAGAAAAACCGGAAATGGCTGGCCGCCTCATTCATAAAAGAAAACAGTAGCAAATGCCAGTATCCTCAGACAGCATCTGTCTTACCTTCTTGACATAAGATGTGCATCTGGGGTCCTCAGGAACGATTCGATAGGCGGTAGATATGCTAGTCTCTTTTTGATTTAGTTCAGAGTCCTTCCAGTCTTCTACCTAACCTGGATCTTCCGCACTGGTGTATATGAGTCTTCATCGAACCCCTCGGAAGCCGCGTAACAATGGGCAATGTAGTAAACCTTCGACCTCAGGTAACCGAAGAACTTTATAATTTTGGGCACGGCGCGAAGACTTCCGACAATCGCAGCTCTCCAAGTTGTACCCTGGACACGACTTAATTACGTTTTTGTTGTCGATGGATCAAGCTTACTTTAGTACCATCTAGTTGCTGGCTGACGCATTATTATATGGCAGGAATTTCAATTTCAATTTGAAAATTGTCCGGATTCTACTGGTACACCCTGTATTATATCGTAAAACTTCGATGATAATTTTATTTTGTTGATAATCTGTAATAATTTTATTATTTCATGTAACGATTAACTTTTACAATTCAGGATTATACATTTGTTGGAGGAGTTTCTCAAGAAATAGAGGCATCTCTTCCTCCTCCAAATATAAACAACACACCGGAATTTCCCAATACCTCAACCACCGATACAACTCGACAATCCAATACACCTGTAGTCTCGCTTCTTTCTCTCGATCAGCATCAGGAAAAGGATTTTACATCGCTGCAAAGTGGCCGTCGTAGGAAATCTGTAGAACCAACGCCGTCGATGAACAATGTACATCATTATGGGCCGAACGGTTTCGTTCCGGTTCCATATTCGAACGCCAACTTACGAAATAATTATCCGAATATTCTTAGCGCTAATAATGCAAATAACTCACACCATAATACCCCGCCTGTTGTTTCAGCGAATACTTTTAATGGTTGTCTTCCTTTCACATCACCTCCGAATGAGTTTTATCCTTCCAAATTGCCTCCTGTTGTTTTTAAAGGTCCGGTAAACATTAATAACAATGATAAAGCGACGTGGCATAAGCGACGTAATAGGATTTCCGATAGGCGTAACAGTGAAGGCGTATTAAATCCACGTACCGATTCAAATTCGTCAGCTAGTGTAGTCGATGAAAATCGTAACGAAGAGAAGAATTTTCGCACGACAATTAATACACCTCCACCGGCCCCTTATTCACCGATAATGCAATATGGAATGATGGCTAATAAATACAATCAACGCAATTTTCACGGCACTCCTCGACCTCCACGTGGTAATTATCACAATTATAATAATAACAATACCAGATCTCATAGTACATACGTTCCCAATGCCAATAAGCCAGTGAATAGTAGAAATACTCCTCCCCTTTCGAAAAGACCTAGTATTCGTAACTATAATAAAAATAATCAAAGTAATGTAGCATCAAAACCCGAAGAGTCTAAGAATTTAGGTAATAATGTCAGTGATAAAATCGTAGAATCTAGTAATGCCACTGTAAATACAAGCGAGACTGTTACTGTTTCAAATAATCCCAGTTTGGTTCCGGATGTACCGGAAGTAAGTGCCGGTAATTCCTCAGACCTTTCCAGTAGTCCCACCAACTGTTCAAGTGTAAACTTAACATCCTTATCCCCACAGATTCCTCCCAGTAGTTCCCAAAACTTTATACCCCCGACCCGTAGAACTAGACGATCTGTGCGTCGTAGTATACATGCAGGTGCACCTATAAGTGAGATTGGTGCTGGCGATGCCCCCCTTCCCTCTACAGAAGTTGCCGATACCTGCAAAAAGTTAGATAACTTAAAATTGTGATGCGTACAAATTTGCGATGTGTTGTGTTATTACGGTGCTCTTATTGTTGCTTGTTGCTAATTGAAGCGAATATTTCAATGATATTGCCTCGTAATAACTATCCATTTTTTTTGTAAAAGACTGTGACAAATTCTTGTACAAGTATGAATATTATTTAATAAATTATTTAGACATTAACGCAAGTATTTAAAAAAGGGGTAAATAATAATATATTTATTCTAAGTTAAAAAGAAGTATTATTTAAAGTTTGTGTAAATAAAAAAAAAACTGCAATATTATTTAACAAATGACAATATTATTGTTAAATTTACTGCTATTTCATAAGTGAGATGCCATTTAAAAGTCATGGACTTCTTAAAAAAAACCTTTTAAATATAGTTCTAGCTTAGAGTCCTAAGAATCTTATTAATACTTGCGAGCAAATAATATTAAATTATTCATATTATCTGAAAATTAATTTTAAAAAAGCCTTGAATGTGCTTAACTGTATAACTCTTCCTTTATTTCCTTGCCTTCTACGTTGTTAAAAGTTTCCTCCTCTTCCCTCAGGCTGTGGGAAGAATTTTAAAAACAAAACGCCTTCGTCTGTAGATGTCTGTCCGAACTACTTGATTTTCTTTTATAAGCCTAAAACGGTAGTCATCTTCCCATAGTCCTATTAATCCCGGTGATTTTACCCGAGTCCAATTAAAAATGGTTAATTTTGTGCTTGTACGGAAAGCCTTTGTTTAAAATTTCACCAAGGAAATTGGGCCGGGTTTTTAATAACCATCAAAAATATTTCAAGTTACGTCCGGGACGATTTTCAGAGTTTACAAAGTGCAAGGTATTAAGTGCATGTTTGTTTAAACTATGATAGATTGGATTTCGTTACAGTTATCGTTGTTACCATGTTATAAATAAGATCTGATGTGTGATGGGGTGTATTGTATTGATGCCCTGTGCTTTGGCGAAAGTATGGAACTTTACGACTGATTTTATTCTGATGCGCGTTTGTACTTAACAAGTTCCGAAATAACCTCAAACTTTTTTGGAGCGTTTTGTTGTACGTCAATGATTTTTTATAGTGTCTCCTCCCTCGTTCTCACGTTTTAATAATAGTTTTTTCAAAAATATAAGCATTAAAATTGCCCAATTTTATTTGGATTCCTAACTTAACCTGCCTATTAACAGTACCTGTACTTCGTTTTTCCTTTTAGGGTTAAAGACGTATTATTGTTTTTTAAAAACTAACACAAACGGCAAACATTTTTGTGTACAATTTTGTTTGTGGTTTGTTCTTTTTTTTTATATGTTTTTGTCATATTGACTTATATAATAATGGTAAATTGCTCACAGCTGCCATTTGTGACTTTATTTTCTAGATATATAAGTAGTTTTTGAAATAGGGATGCGGTGAAAGCCAGGCTCTCTAATAAGTGAAATGGTTCTTGTACCTTTGTTTTTGTACAGTGTTAACTCACAAAATTTTTAAATTTTAGGCTGTGACGATTATAATGTTATTTACAAATGTTGTTGAAATTTAAAAATTTTAAAATCGGAGGCACTTAAAAGTTTTTCTTCTCGTTTTTTGTTTTGTATGAGGGTTTGGTTTAGTACAACAAAATGATGATAAATTTAGAATAATCAGTTTGTTGACATGTTTGTTTTTTTTAAATGCTGTAAGTTCCAAAGATGATAAATATTTATGTAGATATTGTTATTAGTCATAGTCATATAATAGATATAGCATATAAAGAACTTAGTATTTATTTAAATGAGTTGGTTGTACAATGTATATATTTATCTCTAGTTGGTAGTCCGTATATGAATTTGGCCAAAATTTGGTGGTGCATACTTTATTTTTAAATAACGTAGGCATAGAATGTATGGGCAAAGTCCGTAAATTACGGAAAACTTAGGGAAAGTGCAACCACTCCTGTGATTTTATAACTAGGTTCTAACAACTAATACAAATATCTTGGCCAGTGGCCGGATAACCAAGTCAAAATACTAGATTTTTCCTTAAACTCGAATGCACGAAACAGTTTGCAACAAGTTTGGATTTATTTGGGTTAAATGAGTTTTTCGAGCAACAGTATTTTATACTTTGTATACTTATTTTACTTTATAGAAAGTAGTATGTAGATTTTTTTCTTATTTAAAAAGTATATCATGTTATTGTTGACTTTTTTCTTTGTTTTTAGTTTAAGCCTAATATTTGGTAATACAAATATTTTTGAAGTTATTTTGACAGTTTTACTCAGTAGAATATTTTATTTCGAATAACTGCCGCTTCTCCGGTGAGAAAGAAGTGTTCTCGATTTTTAAGCGGGTAAAAACGGGATTTTGCATGAAGTAAACGTGGGTTTCTTGTGGGAATCTTTGAAAACGGTGCACTTTCAAACTGCTATTGGTTATTGAGAGTCATGTACGGATGTATGGGGAAGCACCCTTACAGCATAAACCTAAGACTGTTCCGTTGACCGATTTATTCAGAAATTCTAACCTGGTGATTGAGAGTCAACGTGACACGTACGGATGTACATGGGGAAGCACCCTTACGGTAAAAACAAGACTGTTTAATCGACCGATTTATTCAGAAATTCTAAGGGTAATTTCCGCTGAGAATTTTTCCGATCGTAACAACAAATCCTTTAAACAGCATTGTTCCGAAAGTCTAACCTAAAAATTTTACAGATTTCCATACAGAATATTTCTGATTGTAAACTTCCTTTAACAAAGAATTAATAAAGCTAATCTTTTAAAGTCGATAAAATCAAGTCACCTAAGCTAGTTTGTTTTGTCTGAAAATGTCATGTCATTTTGACACTTTGTTTTAACTCGGATGGCTTGATTTTTGTTTCTTTTTACGGTCGATTACGATTTCAACCGTTGGAACTATTTATCATGGTTGTAATCAAAATTCAATGCTTTTTGTTTAGAATAGTCGGCGGTCGATGGAACCAGATATTCTTTCATGTTACATCAGAATTGATTTGTATAGATCAAGAACCGATTGCACTAAACACCGATTATTTTCAACTAAATCGCAATGAATTGGAAATATTTATGGCAGTTAATGTACTTGCTCAGAATAATCGGGGTTGATTTTATTAATTCTTTATAACCTTGACCTTGCATGTTGTTGCAATCGGAATTGATTACAGTGGGATCGATCTCCGTCTTAAATTTGCTTTTTCTCTCTCGGTGCCACATTTAACATATTTGCTTGCGTTTCTAGCACTTTGTCTGTAATTTAACGTTTCAACCATTTTTGAAATTTCAACAAGGAATAAGTAGGTTGTTGAGGTGTATTTAATTATAAATCGTGTGTGCTTGCTCATGGGTCAAATACTCGTATATAAGTTTTTAATCTGGCCTGCTAGGTAAACCATGAAAAACCACTAGCACGTCTAATGTCGATTGATGAACTTCTAACGGCCATATCCACCTGTAAAAGTGTCCTAACCCAAAACAAATTACCCACCCCTGGTGTTTCATGTTGTGAATCTTTTTATTACGTTTCAAAATTTTATATGTACATTATTGTGCAAAAGTCTTAGACGATCACCTAGAAAACCGCTTATGACATAGATATAATAACGTAACATTTGTTTCTCAAACTACTTTACATTAAAAATGGTACATTAAGACTGAAGCCTATAGATATTATTTTTAATCAGCACATTGTATGACTACTTCTTCTTTTTCTTGCTTTGTTTGACTGTGTTGTGCTCTGCCAAGGATATTGTCTGTCTTGGCTTTCTCAACTGGATTTACACACCGAGGGGCATCAGTCCCAGTTTGCATTTCATGTTAGCTTAGCTTTTCTTACTTCACATTTGGAGGTGGTATAGAGCTTTTTTGCATACGGTGTCCTACTGTTTCTTGTTTTTAGCTGTTTCTTCCCATCTTTGTACCTTCGGAATTCGTAGGTCGTTACTGATATTATCTCTCAGTCTTCCTCATTCCTTCACTACTCCCGGACGCCAGGTACTAATTTTCTTTACTATGTTACTATCGTTTATATGTTGGATGTGACCCCATTAAGTCTTTAGATTTTATGTATTTTACTACAGCGCCACCAATCAAACAAGTCTGTCAAGTTGGCGTGGTGTGGTGTCGCTGTATTTTAGAGGTACACTCAGTGTCAATAGTACTTTGGCGGTAAATTTAAACGTGTAACATTGTGTATTTGCAAGTTTATTAATTTTTATTATGTACCTACGTTCTTATATAAATTTGTTAAAACTGTTAAAAGAAAATTTAGTAGACAAGTACCAGAATTAGATTTGAGAAGGAAATAAATAAGGAAATTTTATTTTTATTTTAGATAAATTTTGTCTACTATATTTCTGGCTTCGGAATGAACAGTTTTTTCCCTTTACTTGCCATAGCGACAAAAGCGATTAGAAGAAATGGATTCTATAAATAAATACATAAATAGCAATTGAGGTTATGCGAAAATTTCATTTTAAAAATACTTTAAATTATCTATAAAATATATGCCTACCTTATTAGGAATAAGTCGAACAAAAATAATCTTAAAAAGACTGATTTTTTTTATAAAGAGGAACGAAAGCAGAGAAAATTAAGAAACACAAACACGCGATAACTGTCAATTTGTTAGCTACTTTCACTTTTGACACGGAAGGTACAACGCCGGCAGGAGTTGTAGGTATTGGCTTAAACTTTTACCGCCACGAATTTTTAAAATTAGTTGGCATATTTTCCGATGGATTTGTTTGCTTGGTGGCGCTGTATGTCAGTACCTTTAACTGTTAGAACATGATTAATACGACGTGGAATGCTTTCATACAATTTTTGAATAAAAGCCATGGAGATCTTGCACCATTCTTCTTGTAATATTTCAAACAAGTTGGTAACAACAACCCATAAATGCTCGATGTTTAAATATGGGCTCTGCTGCAACCGCTCCATTGACGATACTTTCTTCCCTTCTAATTTATGTAAATAATCTTTTATGACACAAGCAGTGTGTTTTGGATCATTGTCGTGTTGAAAGACACAATTTCTCCCAATTCAACGCCTGCTAGATTTAATTATACCGATCCGCTGTCAGTTTGCCTTCAATTCGTATCAAATCCCTAACTCTACGTGAAGAAAGGCAACCCCAAACGAGAACAGATCCTCCGTCATGCTTTATGGTAGACTTAAATTGGATTTTTCTTCGAATATATTGTCTCCCCTTGTTTCCAGACAATTCAAATTTTGACTCGTCTGACCGTAGTACTCAACACCATTGTTTCTCACTTCAACTCGGATGGTTTCTTACAAATTTAAGCCTTTCAAGTTTATTGATAATCACCGTCAGTCTTTATCTATGTATGACTGGATGTAAGCCTTCCCTAACGTTTTCCATTCTGTTCTATTTGTTGCCTATAAAAGTGTTATCATAATTTCCACAGACAATTTTTCTGATTGTAGTGACATATCCATTAAACTTTTTTCATAAATTCTAACTTAAAAACATTTTTCTGTTCGTAACAACCTAAAAAATAATGATATCATTAATTAAAACTTTCTTTAACAAAGAATTAATAAAGCTAATCTTTTAAGTCTATAAAATCAAGTCACCTAAGCTAGTTTGTTGTGTCCGAAACAAATAAAAGTTTGTACAAAGTGGCCTTTGTCATGTCATTTTGATACTTTGTTTTAGCTCTGCTGACTTGGTTTTTTGTTCCTTTTTACGGTCAATTATGATTTTAACCATTTAACAAGACTTGGAAGTATTTATCACACAAATAATTGAAATTTTGACTCGTCTGACCATAGTACTCAACACCACTGATGTTTTTTTTACAAATTTAAGCCTTTTAAGTTTATTCATCATCTTCAGCCTTTATCTGTTGAATACGGATGTAAGCCTTCCCTAACATTTTCCAGTCTGTTCTATCTGTTGCCTTAGTTGTCGTGTTCATCCCTGCTACTCTAGTGATGTCATCGCACCATCTAGTTGCCGGTCTTCCTCTTCCCCTTTTTGGTATCCAATCAATGACTTTCTTCGTCCATCTGTCGTCTTGTCTTCTTAGGATGTAGCCAGCCCAGTTCCATTTAAATTATATGTTGTCTGCTGTCTTTTCATTTGGAATTTTGTCGTTCGATGTCACTCGAAGCTTATGTGCTTCATTTGATGTTAGATTCCACGTTTATGCTCCGTACGTCAGGACGTGTAATATATACGCTTTAGATTAAAAACAAAAGAAAACGAAATCGAAAAAAGGGTGTCCATATCGCTATATATGTCCGTTTATAACTGCACGAAACGACTTTTCCTCCTAAATCGACGTTTATACTTAGGGTTGGAGTGTAGCAAATACCGATCAGTTAATTACACGAATCAAATATTCAATGCAATTCTTTTTGTTATGTTAATTTTTATGGTTATTAGCCTTTTGTAAGCATTTAAAATGTCATAATTTTTGTTTTGGAGATGTTAATTTTTAGGTCTACTATTTCAGATTCATTGTTTAGTTCCTTCATCATATCTTGTAAATTCTGACTAATTATAACGATGTCATTCGCGAATCTTAATTGATTAAGCATTTCTCCATTGATATTTATACCTTTTTCTGCCCAGTCAAGCCCTTTGAATACATCTTCCAATGTTAATACAAACAGTTTCGTCTGACTCCTCGATTGATGTTTATTGGTTTGCCGTTTTGGTATAGTTTTACGTACATGGTTGCATTCTCGTATATGTATTTTGAATACCTATGATCCACTTTACTATTTTTCAGAGATTTCAATATCGCAATGATATCGCCCAGATCTCAACAGAGTCGAAGGCCGTCTCATAATCCACAAAAGCCAGACATACTGGGAGTTTATATTCATTATAATCAGCCTATGACATCCCACTGTCAGGCAAATTTTTCTCTACATATAGTTTTAATTATACATTGTGGTCCTGCAAAGTCCTACAATTCGTCATATTTTTACCGCTTAGAGGTGGTCATAAGTACTAAATCTCAAGCGAAAACCTACCTGCTCTCTTGGTTGGTAAAATTTTTCTGCTTAATCTGTTTGTAATTATTTTTGTGAAGAGCTTGTATAACTGCGATCACAGGCTTATAGGGCGATAGTTGTCCTTTAAAATACAGTAAAACTACTTCAGCTTCACACCACTCTTTCTCGCCTCCTTGTTTAATCATTTTATGTTATCATTCTTATTTTTAAAACTTTTTAATGTGTTTTCTTTGCTTATTTCTGGTAGCCTTCGGATCCTATGTTGGCTAATTTTGTTTTTGATTGTTGATTGTTTTGTGATAGCACGGCCAACTTCATTCATATCCACTAACGTGTATATATGGCCGTTCCAATTCAGCTAAAAACAGGTTTTAAGATAGTAGGCCATTGGTCCCCCCTGTGGCGACATCTATTACATAGTTTAAATGCCGGAGAGGGCGCTGACAGGAGAACCTGTCAAAAATATTTAGAAATGGAATTGGGACGGCCATATATACACGTTAGTGGATATGAATGAAGTTGGCCGTGGTGATAGTGGTGCTTTCTTTGAGCTGTATAGTTGTGTGTTTTTGTTATTCCATCTTTTTTTTTAAGTTTCATTAAGTTTTTAACCGTATGAAATAATGGTTTTCTTAGAGCAACACAGTCTTTTTAAACTGTTGAAGAATCTACTTGAGTTACTTGTTGTTCACCTCTTGAGTTAGATGTAGCAAAGTTTTTTACCCATTTTGTCAACATTGCACATGCAAATATTTCTCTTCTTCTTTTGCTAACTTTCAGGCCTTCCAGATCGAGGTTTATCGGCAGTTGAACCCGATTTCTTGTACGTTTTAATAGTGTGTTGTGCACGGCTGTTTTTGGAACTTTGGAGGTATTCTGTATCTCACTTCAGTAGATATCTTCGACGAAACTCAAAAATTATCACAACTAACGTGTTCAGACACGTCTGATGACGTAACAACGAGGAACAGTAGATGGTCATACCTCGGCTACTTGTTCAAACTGCAAGTTTATTGGAAATAGTTAAAACATTCGTAATCGGATTCTCTTCAAGCTTTCGGTGTCAAGGGTTGAACTTCACGTATTTGTTTCCATTGCTTTCTGTCTGTTGCGAACACGTTTGCCCTTGTCATTATTAAACCTGTTCTTTCCAGTGCTTTCTCTATTTCTTTATTCCATATAAGGCTTGAACACTTATATTCTGTCCAAAAATAAAACCATTTTAAGTAATGAAAGAAGTAAATATGAGTTAGAACTGGAACAAATTTAAATTTAAATTTTCTCCCATTTTCTTGCTTAGTCTATTCAAATGCGTTTTCAGCTCTTCTATGTTTTTAACAACTTTGCTTTCATAATAGTCCAATAACATTCTAGCGGTCTTAGTTCTCTAGCAATGGACTTTGTTCATCTCTGGGAAGTGTTAGAAAAACGCTTCAAAATTTCACTATGAAGTTTTTCATTGGAATTTATGTTTACACTTCGATATTTGATAGTTTAAATAAATGGCAAAACAAGTCCTTTCTTACGGTATTTCTGGAGACCGGATCTAGTAAAATCATTTCAGTAAACTGGCACACTTAAGTAGCACTTTCAAAACAGTTGTTTACTATTGCCGCTCTCTAGAAAAGTTCACCAATCATTATGGTGCAATATATTTACAATAGGCGTGGCTAAGCTTTCGTTATGTCAACAAACCATTCAGTTGTTATTGATGAACCATACGGTACAGGTGGGAGCAATATTTCGTGCGCCGCTGGATTTAGCTAAATTTACCTATTTGGATGACTCATCACCTAAAATCCGGTCCTTAGCTATTACTGATAGCAGGCTCTTTTGATCATAAACAAACTTATATGCAATAATCTGTGAACAGAATTTAAGTGTTCGAGCCTTACTCCTAGGTCTTCCCCTGCTTCTTTTACGGTATGTGCCCATCTCCTAAATTTGTTTTACTATTTTGTTATCTTGCATTCTTACAAGGTGGCCAAACCATTGTACTTGCGTCCTTTCTGTATATGATATGTCCACAGTGGTTCTTATATTATTGTTTCTAATTCGGTCCATTTTTGTAACTCCTTCAATTTTTGTGTAGATGATAAAACCCATAACTCATATCCATACATTAGAGCTGGTAAAAACCACCTCTTTTTTACTTGTAGATTACTGCTACATTTCCAATTCTGTTATTTATTTCAGGCTCAAAAGATCAATTTCTATTAATAACAGAGCTGAGATACGTGGAAGTTTTCAACCTGTTTTATATCGTTTTGTAATCATCCTTTGAAATTCTCATTACCTCAGGTCTTTGCAACATTCATTTTCAACCCTGTGTTTCTTGAAGTGCATTTTCATTTTCCGCTAAAATTATCAGATCATCAGCCATCACTACAACCTGTTCCAAATTCCTAACTCCAACTTTTGTGCCACTTATTTTTTTCTCACATTTTGTAGCTATTCTATCTATGACTAATATAAATAATTTAAATAATTATTCCTCCTAGTCTTACGCCTTTTGTTGTTATAGATTCTGTGCATTCGTTCTATGTTCTTACTATATTTCTGGTTGTATTGTATCAACTTTTAATTGTCATCTTTCTTCAAATTTCTTCCATATTATTTCTCTAAGGACACTTTCCATGTTGATAAAACCCCTGATCACATAACAATCAGATTCGCCAAGTTAGTGTAAAATCTGGCAGCCTTTTTATGCTAGTTTGCATTCAGTGGCCAGGCGGCGCCACCATTGCACGGGCAGACACGCGACTCGAGCCACCCTGAAGTGCTTGATTTGTATACAAATCAGCTGATTTCAAGCACTTCAGAGTCGCTCGAGTCGCGTGTCTGCCTGTGCAATGGCGCCGCCTGGCCACTGAATGCAAACTAAGCATAAAAATGCTGCCAGATTTTACACCAACTTGGCGAATCTGATTGTTATGCGATCAGGGATAAAACTAACAAATAGTAAGATCCTGTGTGCTTCGGCCTGTTCTAAATCCGCACTGGTTCTTAGACATTGAACTTTCCGCACCCTCCATAAGCCTTTTGTGTAATGTTTTCTGATAAAAAACGCAATGAGATTAATAGTTTGAAAAAATCATTATTACTTAACAGGATTGTCAGATAGTTTGTTGGTTTTCATGATTGTATTAAGAAAAGTCTTACTACAAACATTTGTTGGTAACATTTAAAATACCGAGTGGTCTAAGACTTTAGCACAGAAAAATTGTAGTATCTATTAAACTATACACTATAACCCAGTTTTTAAAAAATCCAAAACAGTTAGTATCCAACTAATTTATAAGGATTATTGACAGTATTTTATTATTATTTTTATCGATTGATATTTAAAAGGATTTCCAAAATACGAAACGATCAGCCGAGTTGAGTTTATAAAGACGATTGGAAACTTACTAAGTAAACAAAACAATCGGCGAGAAATCTAAAGTTTTGTGTTAACACATGCGATTGATTTTCGAGTGCATTCATTAGAAACCTGCACGAGCTCTTCGAACATGAAATTTGAAAACATTGTAGCTGTTAAGATGACTGGTCGTTTCTCATTTTGTACTGGCAGAAGTGTTACAAGAAAATGCCATTTTCTACTTATTGAAATGCCAACGAAATGAAAGGCATTCGTAAACGATAACGACTTGGTTCGGAGATATTCTTTTCATAATAATGATGATATTCATAAGCGGGTAATAACAAAACACTGCCTTAAATTACGTAATATCGTAACAACCTAGTTATAAATGACAAGGTGGTTTTTTATAAGTGAAATTTGGACGCTTGGTTAGCCATTTTTTTTTCATCCGAATAAAAACTCGAATTGTTAAAAACGAGTACGCTTTATTCATTTTGGCCAAATTACTATTAGCGCTAGTGAAATCATAATAACAAAAATTAAAAGAGCAATATTGGGAACTTGTCAATTTAGTTTGTACATATTAAATAATGAAGTAGTACATGCTCTACTACGGTTGTGCGTAACAAAAATCCTATATTTGTAGATAGAACATTAAATATTTGTATAATACATGTACAGAGTGTTTTGCCTGAAAAGCGATAAAACGGTGATTTGAATTGAACGTTGTTTTCAGTGTGAACTGTGAGGTATCTTACTGAAAATTATCGAAGAACTTTGGTTTTCATGTCCCCATTTCGTAATCATTTTTTCAACAAATCGAGTTTACAAAATACACGAATTTTTGGTGTTAGTGGAAGGCCAAAGGATTCTTTTGTAACATTTCAGTAAACGAAGTATAAAAGGCCTAATACAAGGTGTTAACACTTTGTAATAAGATATATAAAATAATAAAACTGAAGCGTTGTTTTTTGTAAGATGTAAAATCTCGATGGCTTGAATAATATTATAGTTGGTCGAAAGAATATTTTGTGAACTTTGTGCACATACCACACTAAATTTTACAAAGTGTAGGTTACTTATGATAAGCCAAATTTATTGTGATAGCATAACACAGTACATGTTTTAACCTTAAAAAGTCATTTCGTAAATTTTACTGTAGTTTTATATATATACAAGAAGAAAAAAAAAATTATTACATAAAAATACAGTGTTCATGCACAAGAATGAATGACATTTTTAACCTTATTATTGTAAATTGCGAGAGTTTTTCATTTCTGCCAATGTTTACAAAATAGAAATGAGAATAAAATGTAGGAATGCGAGGCGCATACTTCCGAGTTGCTTCAACTCGGAAATAATGGCCTAAATTCTCGTTACGTATCTAAGATTTGCCATAATTATTATTTGTTTTGTAAGCGACAGACAGTTGTAATATACTCAGGGAATAGTGTGCGGCACTAAACAAATTAAAAGTAAATTCACAACACTATTCTTGCAAGGTGCTTTACATTAAAAAAAAAAGCCAAACGATTTTCCAGTAAAATATGTTGCGCATACGACATTATTCAATCTTAACTTAGACGAAAAAGTGAACATAGAAAAGTCAATTTATATTTGTAGGTAGTGTTAAAATAGTCAATCTCGAGTGCTATATCGAATAACTTATCATATTGAAAATGTTAAAGCTGCTTTATTCTACATTTTATTCCTATATCTATAGCCTGTAGGTATCTTATTTACTGTAAAATTACGTGTAAATCGCAGCGCTACTTGTGAAGTTTTTAAACACTGTGCTAAAAAAAAAAAAAAACAAAATACAAATATTATTCCATAATTGGAATAAGAGCTATAATTGCAATATTATATACAGTATGTATATCTACGATGTGTATTACCAGTGAAAACTTCTTGTGTAGGTAACTTAGATTAAAAGTCGCCTTAAGATATTGAGATACCTTGGAAAAATAAAATAAAACTTGTATGGCATATACATATAAAATGTAAAAATAATGACTAAGTAGTATGTAAACTTTAAATTTAAGGAAAATAGTGAGAAATATAAATAAGTAATAAGGTCCTGTGTAAATTGTCTCAAAAGTACACAATAAAGTAAACTAGGAACTAATGTTTGTGTTTTATTTGAAAAATTAAACTCATTACTTTGTTGTTTATGCTGCGGAGATTTCTGTAGCCCATCGTCTCAACCTTGGAAAGAAGTCTTATCTTAATTTTGATTTACAATTCGCAATTGCACATATTCATCAAGCAACCTGTGGGAAACAAAAAAGAAGAATAAAAAACAAAAGAAATGATGGATCATCTAGTTGTATCAAATTGTAGCTTTACTTGTGGTTAAAAGTAAGTATAAATTGTAGTAATTGCTTTATAGTTATAATGTGTATTAACCATGCCATGCCATTTGAGGTGAACCATACATTTTTCCCTTTAGTTCAGTATAGTTCACCTCAAATGGCGCCATTTGTCCTTTTTGTAACTATTCAAAAACTGAAGTCCATTATGGTACACCCGTTATTAGCGCCTCTATTTGTGTCGGTCTTAGTTCTTTGTATGCAATTGTTGTTTTAGGTGTTTTAAGTTTGCAGTTCTTAAATGTTTTGTCTATGTAAATGATGAATAGGAGCCGTCTCAGGGAATCCCCTTGTTTTAGTCCTTTGCTCATTTCGAATTCTTCGAATTGTGTACTATTTATTTGTACTATTCCTTTTACATTTCTGTAGAGTCCTTGTATGGCCTTTATTAAATCTGCCGTTACTTCTAATTGTTTAAGAATCTTCCTTAGTCTCTTTCTGTCTATATTGTCGAAGACCGCTTTTAAGTCTATGTAAGTGATGTATAACTCGGAGTTTTTCTTAATTTTAGCCTCTATTAAATTGCGTAGCATGCTTATATGGTCTATAATAGTTTGCCTCCTATTTCTGAATCCTCCCTGTTCATCTTCAAATTTGTCTTCAATTTGTAGTCTTAAGGCCAACGCGCACTTAACCACGCCACGGCGCGCCACGCCGTACGGCAATTTTTAAATTACATTGGTTGTTATGGAATAACGCGCCGTGGATAAGTGCGCGTTATTCCATAACAACCAATGTAATTTAAAATTGCCGTACGGCGTGGCGTGGTTAAGTGCGCGTTGGCCTTAAGTCTCCTTTCCAATATTTTACTGTAGATCTTTATAGATCTTGGTGCTAAGCATATCGCTCTATAGTTGTGGCATTCTGTATGAAACCCTTTCTTGTGTATAGGGATTATTGAGTTGATTTCCCAGTCTTTTGGTATTGTTGCTCTTTTTCACGCCATACCGGGTGTAAATGAAACCTGAGGCACCCCTATTTATTAAATTATATTTTAAGATATCAAAATGAAATTTGGTATATAATATGTACGATAAGTACTCTTTAAATTGCATTTTTTGACATAGAACACATGTTTCTGCCACTTTCGGTTTCGCCGGAATTACCCTCAATTTTGTACCCTTTTCGGACACCGTCCCTACAAAGAAGTGGCCTGAAAAATAATTTAAAATGCCTGCAAAGAAAACATAAATTACAAGGCCAACGAAACATTTCGGTTTACGGATTATATATTTCTTAACTAATCTACATAATTCCTATACTACATATTACAAGTGTTTGCACATATGGTAGCATAAAGTAAAAAAATATAGCCATTAGTCTATTTGTCTTGATTAACGGAAATTTAGTTTTTCCGAACTTGCGCACCCTTACACTCGCTCAACACCTTCTATGTCGTTTTTAAGATATGGGTTCCATGCTGGGATTATTATTATTATTAGCCCGTCTCTATCCAACTTTAAGGTTTTGGATATAGGCTTCCCCCAACTGGCGCCATCTGTTCCTGTCCCTTGCAACCCTTCTCCACATAAATCCTGCGTGTCTTTTAATATCATCCGCCCATCTCATTTGCGGTCTTCCTCCACCTCTCGTCCCCGTAATATATGGGCGCCAACTCATGATTTCCGTATTCCACCTATTGTCTGTGTATCGCTCATTATGTCCCGCCACGTCAATGACTTTCGTCCTACTTCTAATCCAAGTGTTTCTCTTTTTGTCTTTCAAAGTTATTCCTATCATTTAACGTTTCATGAATCTCTGACATACACGAAGTTTGTCTAGGTTTCTTTTAGTAAATGCCCATGTTTGTGTACCATACGTTAGAACAGGTAAGATAAATATATGAATTGTATGCTTTCGTTCTGAGCTGTTGTGGGATCTTATTATTTTTAAGGACGTAGGGTAATTTGTTAAATGCTGGGATGCATACTCCAAAATAGGTATTATATATGACTTTAGGACAATCTTCAATAGTTCTGGGCTGTTTGTATTCTTTTTTTTGTTTTTCGTTTAGTACCCATACTTTGCTTCCATATAACAGTGTTGGTAAATAGCCAGTTTTATAGACTACTATTTTTGTTTGTTTGGATATTCTCTTTTATTAATGAACGAATTGCGTAGTGCATGGTATAGCTTTGCTATTTGTTCTATTCTGGTGTTAATTTCTGTTTCTATATATTTTACCTCTAGAATTTAACGTGGTGCCCAGGTATTTGAAATTTTCAACTTGTTCTACTGTTTTGTCATCTATTTTTATGTTTATATTCATTTGATTTTTAGCTATTACCATTACTTTTGTTTTTTCTTCAGCTTTATTTTATTTCCATATTAACTTTCTTGAGTTCCTTCCTCCAGACGTTTTATGTTATTTTGTAGGTCAGTTTGATTGCTTGCGATTAGTACCAAATTGTCTGCAAACAGGCACTCCCGAATTTTTATTTGTTTTAAGTTACCTATTGTGTCCTATATACAGGGTGTATCAGAAATAAGTACATTAAATTTTTTCAGTGGTGGAACTCGTCAAGAACTACAACATTTCTTTTTAATTTTTTTATAATCCTTGTGTATTGTTTTGCATATTTTGTTAATGTTAACTTTTATTATTTCTTTCTTTAAGTCCCAATAATTTCCTGCTTTGGTTTTATTTTCGACTTTCATATTTGTAATTTTCATTTGTTTCATTTGTTCTTCATATTTTAGGTTTATGTTTTCGTTTATAACCTTGGTCTCTTCTTCGAACATTTGTCTTATAGTATTTAAATCCATGTCCATGCTGTTGGGTTTATTTTTTGCTGTTAAAGTGTTTTCCCGCGAATCCATTGCTTTTATTTAATCTGGTAGGGCCGCTTTCTTTGTTGATGGCTCTTAGCCTTGGATTTCTGTTATCTGATGTTTTACTTATTGTTTATCTTTTTGAAAAGGATACTATTTCTCAGTTATATCTTAACATATTTTTAATCCTTTTAGCACCACTCGCGTGCTACGCCACTGTATTTAATTCCTGTTTTTAAAATGCTCCAATTTTCCTCTGCTTGCGTTATTGCAAATACTCCACTTTTCAAGCTTAATTTCACTTTAATCACTGTTATTTTTATCTGTTTCTTAATTCCTCTTTGTTTATCGCTTTGCACTTTTTATTCACTGTTTTATATTTAATTACTTCCACAAAATAACGTTTAAACCTCAGCAGTCAAACTTGTAAATTTAAGAAAGGTTTTAACAAAATTATCGATATATATTTTGTACAAAACATAAATTACAACGGATAACCGTTTTAGCTACTTACATCAACTTAAAAATCTAACAAACTAACCTATTTATTTACAAAATATTTACAATCTAATTTTTGTTTATTAAAACGACACACTAGTATTTTAAAAACAGTCTTACTGTTGCTGATAACAAATTTATAAAGATCCAAAATAAATTATTAATATTACAAATATTACAATACATTAAATTGAAAACAACAAAATCCTTAATTCGATTCTCCATCACTATCCGCTGCCAAAACCCCCCCTAAACTAATCATTCCCGGATGAAACGTCGATTCGTAACAACGTTCGAAGATCGTTTTCATTCGTTTAGTACGAGGCGATTCAGGTGATCTTGCTATAACGTCCATTTCTTTATCGCTTGCGTCTTTTTGATCATTATCGCTTGCTTTTGCTTGCTGATTCTGAGCTACAACCTTAGTTTGGGCTTCGATATTATTATTCTTGTTAGAATTCATATTAAAGTTGTACTTCTTCTTGGATAAAGTGTTAATTTCTTCATCGAAATCGTTATCCCAATTAACGCTTTCGAGCACCTGTTGATCTTGAACGGTCATGTTAGCTTTATCGATTCGCGAATAATGATCCTTGGTTTTGCTTTTTGACAGTACAGCTGATGATAAAGACGACTGCGTGGCATCGTCACTTTTTAAAGTTGCCATTATGAAATTTACTTCGAACGTTGGATTTTTTATTATTATAGCCGCCGGTCTAAAATTACCACATTTTAAAATTAGAAACGTATCAAA
Source organism: Melanotus villosus (assembly GCA_963082815.1). Taxonomy (NCBI): domain Eukaryota; kingdom Metazoa; phylum Arthropoda; class Insecta; order Coleoptera; family Elateridae; genus Melanotus; species Melanotus villosus. The sequence goes on from OY720426.1 coordinate 46,524,392, forward strand.
AATACAGGTACTTACTTTCCAGATGTTTCAAAATCTATAAGAACGTTTAGGCCGAATGTTTCAGCGAAATTAATCGCAGCCCTGAATGGTTTTAACGAAAATGTAATTGTAGTTTCTTGACCTATTTTAAAGCTACTAAATTCACCTGCCATTAACGTAAGTTGCGATCTTATCCCTTTCGTTACGTTCGTATCTCCTGAAATATTTTATTTGGTGATTGATTTACCAACTATGATTTAGTGTATTGTTTACCTGCTATATAATTCCTTATCAACGCTTTATGCGCTACAACTTCCAAGCTCATGTCATCATCTGACATTTGAAAATTCGCCAATGCTTGCGGGAATAACTGTGCCATAGCGCTTATGTGATTTACTGCTGCTTCTTTGTTGTAAATTACATTGACGATCTGACCGTCACTTAAATACAATGTTCGCATGACTGTAACGTCGTGTTTGTATTTAAATTTAAATATAATTTTGTTTGCATTCTGTTCTAGTTCGATTTTGCAAAATTCGGGCTGGAATTTTTATAATTAATGTTAACTGACTGATATAAAAAATAAAAATCGTTACCTTTTTGTCCTTATGTCCATGAAATTTAAACACGCTTAACACAGCTTTCATGGGTATTTTACACACCAGTTCCTCACTTTGCGAATTTGTGTCTTGATCCACTATATCGTAAGTTGAAAAGAAAATATCGAAGAAATTAAACGTACAGTATGCGGTCGTCATCATGTTAACGCTTCGAAACGACAAGTAATCTTTCTTTGGCTCGAGATAAAGTTCGTCTCCTATTTTCGACAAAGCTTGTATGGCTTTACTTAAGACTGTAAAGTAATTTTGAAATAAGCAGTAGAAGCAACAAATTAATTCAAACTAACCTTTCATATTTGCACCGGGTATTATACAGTTCATGTTGGATTTTTATTGCTTTATTTGTTAAATAAAAGCTAACTGATTAAATTTGGGCTTTACTTTGTTAAGACAGGTAATAAATTAATAAACTGCCTTAAAATTTATTTCATTTTTGAATATATCTTAGAGGTTATGTTTACCATGTTTACTGTCAAATGTCATTAAGCCGCATTTACACATTACACGATAATATAGTAAACGTAAAGGCCCATTTACACGATAAGCCAGCTTTTTAAAAATCAGGTTTTATTATTTTATTTATCTACTCCTGCTAGGATAAGAACCTATTATATCATTCATTTGAGTTCGATAATGAAGTTTATTATCGCACTGAGTGAGATAATGAATTCATTATCAAATTCAGTGGGATAAGAGCAGTGGCGGCTGGTCCATAAGCGCTGCGACACTGCAGCACCCCCAGAACAATGTACGGAAATTAATTACCTATTAAATTTGTACTTCAAAATATCAATAATATAACAATCATTCAATATTTTGTATAATTATTACATAAATTTAATTAATTAAACCGCTTTTAAAAGGAATTATTTTAACCGAAGCTGTAGATTCCATTCAGAGCGCTGACAAATTTAGCAGTGTCCAAAACGTAGTACATTCGGTGCACGTTCCGCCGCGATTTGTTTGTTTTAATAATACATGGTAAAAGTAGTCCGAACGCTGCTATCTGGGCAGCCTGTCAGCATTATTGCATCATGCCGTTTAGCTCTTGGACATCCGATCCAACAAAAACAATAATACGTGCGAATACTACGAAAAAACTAGGTGATGTCATCATTGTGCAAGGACGTCTTGGGCGACGGTATGTGTAATACATATAAACAGGAATATTAAATAATAAATAGTTCGTATTTCCAACTTGATTGCAACATCACTGCGAAGACGGTCAAGGCTGCTCTAGGGTTAACAGGTGATCGAAAAATTTTGTGAAGCTAAAAATCTCAGAATGGATTTTATATTTAAATAAAAATTCTTTTTATTTCATTTTCCAGTAAGCTTATTTTTTTTATAAATTGAGTAAAATTTCGATTTGTTTTGTTTTATTTAAGGCACCTTATAGCTATTAAGACAACAAGTGTTTTATAGAAGGTTTAAAAATCAAGGTCGTAGTTCAAATCCGAGCGAACGAAGTGAGCCGAGGATTTGATAGACCGAGATTTTTAAACTATAAAACACGAGTTATCTTCAAGATTTTTTCTAACACTAATATCAGACATTTTCTTTCACTAATATATTATTAGAAATTTTAATAAATTATTATTTGAGACGTGTTATAATACACAAAATGCGAAGATTGCTAGGCAACGACGTATTTAAAGGCCTATAAAATACGTTGTCATTGACGGCGTATTTTATAGAGAAAGCGTATTTTAAAGGAAACATAACAAGTGAGCTCTTATGCACCATAGAAACACTATAAGATATTAGTGTTAGAAAAAATAAAATAAAAGGCACCTTAAAAATATCAAGGATCGTTACTGGTATGTAAGTATATTTCGAAAGCTGCAGCACCCCCATAATTTCAAGCCACGAGCCGCCACTGGATAAGACAATATTTATGACCAAAAGTTTTATTTTTTATGAAGAAAATACCTTCGTTGCAGCTTCTTCTATGTCCAACGCAATACTTTCACAAATATTTACCGGTTTTTCTCCACAAATCAAGGAAAAATTAAAAATACAAAATTATTGACGTACAAATTATTTAGTTGCTATGACGAAAATAAATTATGCAGACACGATGTTACTCTGATTTTAAATAAAATACCATGTTACTCTGATTTTAAATAAAAAAGATGGTCTGTCAAAATTATGTAATTTTTTCAAATTGAAAATTATCTAATTTTTTCCATTTTGAGCAGTCATAGATAAAATGTTGTATTATATACGTGCGATAAAGGCCATTAACATACTCATGATCTTACTCCGACTCGGGCTAACGCCCTCGTAGGACAACTCAACGCATTCGTATGTTAATGATGCCTTTATCCCACTGATATAATAAATAACTATTACATCATCCTATAACGTTATCATGCTAATAACTCCTTAGCAACGAGTTATGTTATGATACATTTAACAGCACTAGTGCTGTAATTAGTATATTGTATAACTAGTGCTGAAAGTTGAATATTTCACAGGAGTGTGAAAGTTGAGCCACGAGCCTCTGTGGCGAGTGGCTTAATCACACGAGTAATAAACTGATTCTTACCTGCACATAAAGTGGCATATTAATCAAATATATTTGGAAGGTTGTATTTTTTAATCGTGAATAAATACTCTGAATGCTGTCTTCGCACGCTTTAACAAAACATGTGCTGCGTGACAGCGTGACAACTGTTCTTGTCTTTGGTTCTTTTCTTCTTGTCTTTGATGACAACTGGTGACAACCAACACGTGAGTTAAGAAGGGTAACTTTGGCTTTGTATTTCAGTCCAAAATTAATAATTTTTCATACTCGAAAATGAACTGTTTGTAACAGGAACACATGAGTTAAGAAGGGTAAGTTTGGCTTTGTATTTCAGTCCAAAATTAATAATTTTTCATACTCGAAAATGAACTGTTTGTAACAGGAACACATGAGTTAAGAAGGGTAAGTTTGGCTTTGTATTTCAGTCCAAAATTAATAATTTTTCATACTCGAAAATGAACTGTTTGTAACAGGAACACATGAGTTAAGAAGGGTAAGTTTGGCTTTGTATTTCAGTCCAAAATTAATAATTTTTCATACTCGAAAATGAACTGTTTGTAACAGGAACACATGAGTTAAGAAGGGCAAGTTTGGCTTTGTATTTCAGTCCAAAATTAATAATTTTTCATACTCGAAAATGAACTGTTTGTAACAGGAACACATGAGTTAAGAAGGGTAAGTTTGGCTTTGTATTTCAGTCCAAAATTAATAATTTTTCATACTCGAAAATGAACTATTTGTAACAGGAACACATGAGTTAAGAAGAGTAAGTTTGGCTGTGTATTTCAGTCCAAAATTGACAATAATTTGTCGCACTCGAAAACGAAGTTTTGGTAATAGGAACACATGAGTTAAGAAGGGCAAGTTTGGCTTTGTATTTCAGTCCAAAATTAATAATTTTTCATACTCGAAAATGAACTGTTTGTAACAGGAACACATGAGTTAAGAAGGGTAAGTTTGGCTTTGTATTTCAGTCCAGAATTAATAATTTTTCATGCTCGAAAATGAACTATTTGTAACAGGAACACATGAGTTAAGAAGAGTAAGTTTGGCTGTGTATTTCAGTCCAAAATTGACAATAATTTGTCGCACTCGAAAACGAAGTTTTGGTAATAGGAACACATGAGTTAAGAAGGGCAAGTTTGGCTTTGTATTTCAGTCCAAAATTAATAATTTGTCGCACTCGAAAATGAACTTTTGGTAATAGGAACACATGAGTTAAGAAGGGTAAGTTGGGCTTTGTATTTCAGTCTAAAATTAATAATGTTTCGCACTCGAAAACTAAATGTCTGTAACAGGAACACATGAGCTAAGAAGGGTAACTTTAGCTTTGTATTTCAGTCCAAAATTAATAATTTGTCGCACTCGAAAACGAACTTTTGGTAATAGGAACACATGAGTTAAGAAGGGTAACTTTGGCTTTGTATTTCAGTCCAAAATTAATAATTTGTCGCACTCGAAAACGAACTTTTGGTAATAGGAACACATGAGTTAAGAAGGGTAGCTTTGGCTTTGTATTTCAGTGCAAAATTAATAATTTTTCATACTCGAAAATGAACTGTTTGTAACAGGAACACATGAGTTAAGAAGGGTAACTTTGGCTTTGCATTTCAGTCCAAAATTAATAATTTGTCGCACTCGAAAACGAACTTTTGGTAATAGGAACACATGAGTTAAGAAGGGTAAGTTGGGCTTTGTATTTCAGTCTAAAATTAATAATGTTTCGCACTCGAAAACTAAATGTCTGTAACAGGAACATATGAGCTAAGAAGGGTAACTTTGGCTTTGTATTTCAGTCCAAAATTAATAATTTGTCGCACTCGAAAACGAACTTTTGGTAATAGGAACACATGAGTTAAGAAGGGTAAGTTGGGCTTTGTATTTCAGTCTAAAATTAATAATGTTTCGCACTCGAAAACTAAATGTCTGTAACAGGAACATATGAGCTAAGAAGGGTAAGTTTGGCTTTGTATTTCAGTCCAAAATTAATAATTTTTCATATTCGAAAATAAACTGTTTGTAACAGGAACACATGAATTAAGAAGGGTAACTTTAGCTTTGTATTTCAGTCCAAAATTAATAATTTGTCGCACTCGAAAACGAACTTTTGGTAATAGGAACACATGAGTTAAGAAGGGCAAGTTTGGCTTTGTATTTCAATGCAAAATTAATAATTTTTCATACTCGAAAATGAACTGTTTGTAACAGGAACACATGAGTTAAGAAGGGTAAGTTTGGCTTTGTATTTCAGTCCAGAATTAATAATTTTTCAAGCTCGAAAATGAACTATTTGTAACAGGAACACATGAGTTAAGAAGAGTAAGTTTGGCTGTGTATTTCAGTCCAAAATTGACAATAATTTGTCGCACTCGAAAACGAAGTTTTGGTAATAGGAACACATGAGTTAAGAAGGGCAAGTTTGGCTTTGTATTTCAGTCCAAAATTAATAATTTTTCATACTCGAAAATGAACTGTTTGTAACAGGAACACATGAGTTAAGAAGGGTAAGTTTGGCTTTGTATTTCAGTCCAAAATTAATAATTTTTCATACTCGAAAATGAACTGTTTGTAACAGGAACACATGAGTTAAGAAGAGTAAGTTTGGCTGTGTATTTCAGTCCAAAATTGACAATAATTTGTCGCACTCGAAAACGAACTTTTGGTAATAGGAACACATGCGTTAAGAAGGGTAACTTTGGCTTTGTATTTCAATGCAAAATTAATAATTTTTCATACTCGAAAATGAACTGTTTGTAACAGGAACACATGAGTTAAGAAGGGTAAGTTTGGCTTTGTATTTCAGTCCAGAATTAATAATTTTTCAAGCTCGAAAATGAACTATTTGTAACAGGAACACATGAGTTAAGAAGAGTAAGTTTGGCTGTGTATTTCAGTCCAAAATTGACAATAATTTGTCGCACTCGAAAACGAAGTTTTGGTAATAGGAACACATGAGTTAAGAAGGGTAAGTTTGGCTTTGTATTTCAGTCCAAAATTAATAATTTTTCATACTCGAAAATGAACTATTTGTAACAGGAGCACATGAGTTAAGAAGAGTAAGTTTGGCTGTGTATTTCAGTCCAAAATTGACAATAATTTGTCGCACTCGAAAACGAACTTTTGGTAATAGGAACACATGAGTTAAGAAGGGCAAGTTTGGCTTTGTATTTCAGTCCAAAATTGATAATTTGTCGCACTCGAAAACGAACTTTTGGTAATAGGAACACATGAGTTAAGAAGGGTAACTTTGGCTTTGTATTTCAATGCAAAATTAATAATTTTTCATACTCGAAAATGAACTGTTTGTAACAGGAACACATGAGTTAAGAAGGGTAAGTTTGGCTTTGTATTTCAGTCCAGAATTAATAATTTTTCAAGCTCGAAAATGAACTATTTGTAACAGGAACACATGAGTTAAGAAGAGTAAGTTTGGCTGTGTATTTCAGTCCAAAATTGACAATAATTTGTCACACTCGAAAACGAAGTTTTGGTAATAGGAACACATGAGTTAAGAAGGGCAAGTTTGGCTTTGTATTTCAGTCCAAAATTAATAATTTTTCATACTCGAAAATGAACTGTTTGTAACAGGAACACATGGGTTAAGAAGGGTAAGTTTGGCTTTGTATTTCAGTCCAAAATTAATAATTTTTCATACTCGAAAATGAACTGTTTGTAACAGGAACACATGAGTTAAGAAGAGTAAGTTTGGCTGTGTATTTCAGTCTAAAATTGACAATAATTTGTCGCACTCGAAAACGAACTTTTGGTAATAGGAACACATGAGTTAAGAAGGGCAAGTTTGGCTTTGTATTTCAGTCCAAAATTGATAATTTGTCGCACTCGAAAACGAACTTTTGGTAATAGGAACACATGAGTTAAGAAGGGTAACTTTGGCTTTGTATTTCAATGCAAAATTAATAATTTTTCATACTCGAAAATGAACTGTTTGTAACAGGAACACATGAGTTAAGAAGGGTAACTTTGGCTTTGTGTTTCAGTCCAAAATTAATAATTTGTCGCACTCGAAAACGAACTTTTGGTAATAGGAACACATGAGTTAAGACGGGTAACTTTGGCTTTGTATTTCAGTGCAAAATTAATAATTTTTCATACTCGGAAATGAACTGTTTGTAACAGGAACACATGAGTTAAGAAGGGTAACTTTGGCTTTGTATTTCAATGCAAAATTAATAATTTTTCATACTCGAAAATGAACTGTTTGTAACAGGAACACATGAGTTAAGAAGGGTAAGTTTGGCTTTGTATTTCAGTCCAGAATTAATAATTTTTCATGCTCGAAAATAAACTGTTTGTAACAGGAACACATGAATTAAGAAGGGTAACTTTAGCTTTGTATTTCAGTCCAAAATTAATAATTTTTCATACTCGAAAATGAACTGTTTGTAACAGGAACACATGGGTTAAGAAGGGTAAGTTTGGCTTTGTATTTCAGTCCAAAATTAATAATTTTTCATACTCGAAAATGAACTGTTTGTAACAGGAACACATGAGTTAAGAAGAGTAAGTTTGGCTGTGTATTTCAGTCTAAAATTGACAATAATTTGTCGCACTCGAAAACGAACTTTTGGTAATAGGAACACATGAGTTAAGAAGGGCAAGTTTGGCTTTGTATTTCAGTCCAAAATTGATAATTTGTCGCACTCGAAAACGAACTTTTGGTAATAGGAACACATGAGTTAAGAAGGGTAACTTTGGCTTTGTATTTCAATGCAAAATTAATAATTTTTCATACTCGAAAATGAACTGTTTGTAACAGGAACACATGAGTTAAGAAGGGTAAGTTTGGCTTTGTATTTCAGTCCAGAATTAATAATTTTTCAAGCTCGAAAATGAACTATTTGTAACAGGAACACATGAGTTAAGAAGAGTAAGTTTGGCTGTGTATTTCAGTCCAAAATTGACAATAATTTGTCACACTCGAAAACGAAGTTTTGGTAATAGGAACACATGAGTTAAGAAGGGCAAGTTTGGCTTTGTATTTCAGTCCAAAATTAATAATTTTTCATACTCGAAAATGAACTGTTTGTAACAGGAACACATGGGTTAAGAAGGGTAAGTTTGGCTTTGTATTTCAGTCCAAAATTAATAATTTTTCATACTCGAAAATGAACTGTTTGTAACAGGAACACATGAGTTAAGAAGAGTAAGTTTGGCTGTGTATTTCAGTCTAAAATTGACAATAATTTGTCGCACTCGAAAACGAACTTTTGGTAATAGGAACACATGAGTTAAGAAGGGCAAGTTTGGCTTTGTATTTCAGTCCAAAATTGATAATTTGTCGCACTCGAAAACGAACTTTTGGTAATAGGAACACATGAGTTAAGAAGGGTAACTTTGGCTTTGTATTTCAATGCAAAATTAATAATTTTTCATACTCGAAAATGAACTGTTTGTAACAGGAACACATGAGTTAAGAAGGGTAAGTTTGGCTTTGTATTTCAGTCCAGAATTAATAATTTTTCATGCTCGAAAATAAACTGTTTGTAACAGGAACACATGAATTAAGAAGGGTAACTTTAGCTTTGTATTTCAGTCCAAAATTAATAATTTGTCGCACTCGAAAACGAACTTTTGGTAATAGGAACACATGAGTTAAGACGGGTAACTTTGGCTTTGTATTTCAGTGCAAAATTAATAATTTTTCATACTCGGAAATGAACTGTTTGTAACAGGAACACATGAGTTAAGAAGGGTAACTTTGGCTTTGTGTTTCAGTCCAAAATTAATAATTTTTCATACTCGAAAATGAACAGTTTGTAACAGGAACACATGAGTTAAGAAGGGTAACTTTGGCTTTGCATTTCAGTCCAAAATTAATAATTTGTCGCACTCGAAAACGAACTTTTGGTAATAGGAACACATGAGTTAAGAAGGGTAACTTTGGCTTTGTATTTCAGTCCAAAATTAATAATTTGTCGCACTCGAAAACGAACTTTTGGTAATAGGAACACATGAGTTAAGAAGGGTAAGTTGGGCTTTGTATTTCAGTCCAAAATTAATAATTTGTCGCACTCGAAAACGAACTTTTGGTAATAGGAACACATGAGTTAAGAAGGGTAAGTTGGGCTTTGTATTTCAGTCTAAAATTAATAATGTTAAGAAGGGTAACTTTGGCTTTGTATTTCAGTCCAAAATTAATAATTTTTCATATTCGAAAATGAACTACAGTTGAAACCTCTTAGAACGAGTACCGCATAGAACGAGATTCCGCTTATAACGACAATTTTACAGACTCTTGATTGATTTGCCATTAACCCCTATTTAGTTTTAATCGTTTACTACGAGACCTCATACAGCGAGAATTCGCTTATTACGGCTTCTATTTTTGGACGAAACCTGTTACAGCGAGATAAATCACTACTGTATTATATTATATTATTCTAAGAAAGTCTGCCAAAAATGTGTCAGCTAAGCGTTATCAAGGCTATTAGCCACCTCGAGACCGGAAACCCTAAATAAAGCATTAAAATGATCCAAGTTTGCAACAGTTTCAAGTTTCATAATAACTACCTACTAATATCCTCTACGTATTAATTTCAATTTTTATTGTTGTATTTAGTACAATTAGAAGAGAGATATCAAAAATAAAATTAAATTTCCAAAAAGCACTAGTTTTCCTTTTTACAATCAGTGGTGAAGAGGGGGCGCGCGCCCACCCTGAAATGGTCTAGTTTCGCCCCTGTAACTAACCTATTAACTATTTGTGTTGTTGTGTTGTGTTATTTTATACTCTGAAATGTTTAAATGACGTCGTATCTTAAAACATGTTTGTGTTCTGTTTTACACCATATGTGTTTGTATTATGATAAAATAAATTTAAAAATAACGAAAAACTGTTATAACGAGATACCGGATATAACGAGATTTGTTTTTATTCCCTTCAGTGCTCGTTATAACCGGATTCTACTGTATTTGTAACAGGAGCACATGAGTTAAGAAGAGTAAGTTTGGCTGTGTATTTCAGTCCAAAATTGACAATAATTTGTCGCACTCGAAAACGAACTTTTGGTAATAGGAACACATGAGTTAAGAAGGGCAAGTTTGGCTTTGTATTTCAGTCCAAAATTGATAATTTGTCGCACTCGAAAACGAACTTTTGGTAATAGGAACACATGAGTTAAGAAGGGTAACTTTGGCTTTGTATTTCAATGCAAAATTAATAATTTTTCATACTCGAAAATGAACTGTTTGTAACAGGAACACATGAGTTAAGAAGGGTAAGTTTGGCTTTGTATTTCAGTCCAGAATTAATAATTTTTCATGCTCGAAAATGAACTATTTGTAACAGGAACACATGAGTTAAGAAGAGTAAGTTTGGCTGTGTATTTCAGTCCAAAATTGACAATAATTTGTCGCACTCGAAAACGAAGTTTTGGTAATAGGAACACATGAGTTAAGAAGGGCAAGTTTGGCTTTGTATTTCAGTCCAAAATTAATAATTTGTCGCACTCGAAAATGAACTTTTGGTAATAGGAACACATGAGTTAAGAAGGGTAAGTTGGGCTTTGTATTTCAGTCTAAAATTAATAATTTTTCATACTCGAAAATGAACTGTTTGTAACAGGAACACATGAGTTAAGAAGAGTAAGTTTGGCTGTGTATTTCAGTCTAAAATTGACAATAATTTGTCGCACTCGAAAACGAACTTTTGGTAATAGGAACACATGAGTTAAGAAGGGCAAGTTTGGCTTTGTATTTCAGTCCAAAATTGATAATTTGTCGCACTCGAAAACGAACTTTTGGTAATAGGAACACATGAGTTAAGAAGGGTAACTTTGGCTTTGTATTTCAATGCAAAATTAATAATTTTTCATACTCGAAAATGAACTGTTTGTAACAGGAACACATGAGTTAAGAAGGGTAAGTTTGGCTTTGTATTTCAGTCCAGAATTAATAATTTTTCATGCTCGAAAATGAACTATTTGTAACAGGAACACATGAGTTAAGAAGAGTAAGTTTGGCTGTGTATTTCAGTCCAAAATTGACAATAATTTGTCGCACTCGAAAACGAAGTTTTGGTAATAGGAACACATGAGTTAAGAAGGGCAAGTTTGGCTTTGTATTTCAGTCCAAAATTAATAATTTGTCGCACTCGAAAATGAACTTTTGGTAATAGGAACACATGAGTTAAGAAGGGTAAGTTGGGCTTTGTATTTCAGTCTAAAATTAATAATGTTTCGCACTCGAAAACTAAATGTCTGTAACAGGAACACATGAGCTAAGAAGGGTAACTTTAGCTTTGTATTTCAGTCCAAAATTAATAATTTGTCGCACTCGAAAACGAACTTTTGGTAATAGGAACACATGAGTTAAGAAGGGTAACTTTGGCTTTGTATTTCAGTGCAAAATTAATAATTTTTCATACTCGAAAATGAACTGTTTGTAACAGGAACACATGAGTTAAGAAGGGTAACTTTGGCTTTGTATTTCAGTCCAAAATTAATAATTTGTCGCACTCGAAAACGAACTTTTGGTAATAGGAACACATGAGTTAAGAAGGGTACCTTTGGCTTTGTATTTCAGTCCAAAATTAATAATGTTAAGATGGGTAACTTTGGCTTTGTATTTCAGTCCAAAATTAATAATTTTTCATATTCGAAAATAAACTGTTTGTAACAGGAACACATGAATTAAGAAGGGTAACTTTAGCTTTGTATTTCAGTCCAAAATTAATAATTTGTCGCACTCGAAAACGAACTTTTGGTAATAGGAACACATGAGTTAAGAAGGGTACCTTTGGCTTTGTATTTCAGTCCAAAATTAATAATTTTTCATACTCGGAAATGAACTGTTTGTAACAGGAACACATGAGTTAAGAAGGGTAACTTTGGCTTTGTATTTCAGTCCAAAATTAATAATTTGTCGCACTCGAAAATGAACTTTTGGTAATAGGAACACATGTGTTAAGACGGGTAACTTTGGCTTTGTATTTCAGTGCAAAATTAATAATTTTTCATACTCGGAAATGAACTGTTTGTAACAGGAACACATGAGTTAAGAAGGGTAAGTTGGGCTTTGTATTTCAGTGTAAATTAATAATGTTTCGCACTCGAAAACTAAATGTCTGTAACAGGAACATATGAGCTAAGAAGGGTAAGTTTGGCTTTGTATTTCAGTCCAAAATTAATAATGTTAAGATGGGTAACTTTGGCTTTGTATTTCAGTCCAAAATTAATAATTTTTCATATTCGAAAATAAACTGTTTGTAACAGGAACACATGAATTAAGAAGGGTAACTTTAGCTTTGTATTTCAGTCCAAAATTAATAATTTGTCGCACTCGAAAACGAACTTTTGGTAATAGGAACACATGAGTTAAGAAGGGTAACTTTGGCTTTGTATTTCAGTCCAAAATTAATAATTTGTCGCACTCGAAAACGTTTGGCTGTGTATTTCAGTCTAAAATTGACAATAATTTGTCGCACTCGAAAACGAACTTTTGGTAATAGGAACACATGAGTTAAGAAGGGTAAGTTGGGCTTTGTATTTCAGTCTAAAATTAATAATGTTTCGCACTCGAAAACTAAATGTCTGTAACAGGAACACATGAGCTAAGAAGGGTAAGTTTGGCTTTGTATTTCAGTCCAAAATTAATAATGTTAAGAAGGGTAACTTTGGCTTTGTATTTCAGTCCAAAATTAATAATTTTTCATATTCGAAAATAAACTGTTTGTAACAGGAACACATGAATTAAGAAGGGTAACTTTAGCTTTGTATTTCAGTCCAAAATTAATAATTTGTCGCACTCGAAAACGAACTTTTGGTAATAGGAACACATGAGTTAAGAAGTTAACTGTAAAACTTATTTCACGTAATAACCCATGCAATTTTATGAGTAAAAATGGCGAAATGATCAATACGAATACGAACAATAAATTAAACATTCAAATCAGAATATTGTGCAGCCGTATCTTTGTCTTTAATTATGTCGAAAAATAATTACTTTAGCGTTATGGAGTAAGAGTACATTATTTTCGTAAAAAATTATCAAAAATTCAAGAATCATACTAAAATGACGATTACACTAGTGGCGTAGAATTTAGAGGGGGGAAATTATTCCTCTAACCCAGCCGTACACCTCTGGTAATAGCGAGAAACTATCTTTTACCTTGATTTAATGTTTCCTAAAGTACCTAAACTTTCTGCCAAATATGATAAAGAAATATTAAACAGTACCAAAATAATGGCAAAAAATTACTTTAAAAATTTGAAATAAAACACACCCTGTATCTCAGTAAGGAGGCACATTTTATCTAAGTGTTACAGGTTAAATCTTCATATTTTGGGACAGGGATTCTCCAGTTAGCGTATGTACAATTATTAATGAAATACCCTGTATATTTTTATACAATAACTCCTTATCTTTTTTGCAAGAAATTTGTGCGCCAATTTTGGTGTACGTGTGAACACCACAAATAGGGGACAATGGGTACAAACTAGAGGTGGGACCGAGGGCTCGGAGCTCGAGCTTAGCTCGGCTCGGCTCGAGCCTCGAGCGAGACCGAGCCTAAGATTTGTTGGACCGGTACCGAGCCGAGCTTTTTTGAATCAACATTATAAAGCTCTGAGCTCGTAGCTCGGTAGAAGCTCGTAGCTCGGTAGAAGCTCGAGGCTCGGTTGAAGCTCGGAGCTCGGTAAAAGCTCGTAGCTCGGTAGAAGCTCGAGGCTCTGTTGAGGCTCGGAGCTCGGTAAAAGCTGGTAGCTCGGTAGAAGCTCGAGGCTCTGTTGAAGCTCGTAGCTCGGTTGAAGCTCGAAGCTAGAAGCTCGTAGCTCGGTAGAAGTTCGAGGCTCGGTTGAAGCTCGAAGCTCGGTAATTTTGCTCTGAACTAGTAAAATCAGTGCTCCATGAAGGCTCGTTGCTAGTTGCTAGGTATGGTAACGCCTTGTCTCCGTCTCCGTAATACCAATCAGAAATACTGTTAAAAATATTGCAATTATGCTATAACAATATTACCTAAGAAATATTTAAAGGTTTATGTGAATAATACACACAGTGAGTTTTTTTTGTTTTTTAAGACTGGCCATAAGATTTTACATCTTGATATTGTTGATCCCTTGTTAGCTTTTATTTTCTTGAAAATTACAGTCTTATGTTATTTTTACTGTAAATTTTAACGTTAGCTGGTGATTTATTGCATTTTATGATAAATGGTTGACCACAGAAGATAACAATAAACGATTTAAAGTAAAATGTCATTTCCAAATAAATAGTTTAAATAGCGTTAAGGAAACATAAAAAATTAAAAACGTTCTTCAGCGGTATAGAAGAACAGAAGGGCATTTTTCTCAGAAAAGAGTAAAACTAATTACTCTTGTCAGTAGAAAATTGAAAATTAGAATTGGAATTTTAGCCTACCAAGCGGTAAGTAAGAGCAAACGAAATTCAAATAGTATTATTTTTGGAAGATTAGTGCCGTTAGTGGCACTTCTTTGTGGTTTCTACTTTCTAATGTAGATTATGGAAGTTATTCCGATACTCTATCAAGTATCAAGTTCTACAACTTCAATGCAAAAATGGGTTTGATATCCTCATCAATAGAGGAAGAACGAGATCTCGGAGCTCGAGCCGAGACCGAGCCTAAGATTTGTTGGACCGGTACCGAGCCGAGCTTTTTTGAATCAACATTATAAAGCTCTGAGCTCGTAGCTCGGTAGAAGCTCGTAGTTCGGTAGAAGCTCGTAGCTCGGTAGAAGCTCGAGGCTCTGTTGAAGCTCGGAGCTCGGTAAAAGCTCGTAGCTCGGTTGAAGCTAGAAGCTCGGTAGAAGCTCGTAGCTCGGTAGAAGCTCGTAGCTCGGTAGAAGCTCGGAGCTCGGTAGAAGCTCGTAGCTCGGTAGAAGCTCGGAGCTCGGTAGAAGCTCGGAGCTCGGTAGAAGCTCGAAGCTCGGTATGCATCGAGCCGAGTCGAGGTCACCAAATACAGCGCTAAACCGAGCCGAGCCGAGTTTATTTGACATTTTTTTCGAGCCGAGCCGAGCCGAGCTTGGAAAAAAAGCAAAATGCCCACCTCTAGTACAAACCTATGTCACTAGATCGTAGCACTAAATTTTATTTGGAAGGCAAGAATGGGCGCGTTCAGACGGGACTAGCGCTACAAGTTAGTGGTAGCAACCGGCCGAACGGCTTCGAAAAATGGCAACCACTAGTGTGAACAAATACCCGCTAGGTTAGCGCTAGTCCCATCTGAACGCGCCCAATGTTACCTAGATGATACAATGGCCCTAAAAACCACGAATTACTTTCAATTCTAATAATAACGCATATATTTTTTGTAAGTTACATTTCTGTTACAGGGGGCGTTAAGAGGTTAATTACACTTACGTATTAACACTCTGGAATCAGCAGTAGTCTTAATTAAGACTGATTTTATTCACATAGATTTTTAAGGAAGGGCGAAATCAACAGGCAAACTAACACAAAATACAATTATTCAAAAACACAGTAAATGACATACGAGTGACAATTGACAGTTCACTTGGAAAATTAAAAAGATCACTACAAAAATCCCTGCACTATAATCATAGTATAGTATAATTATGTTGGTATAAAGCGGCAAAATTTCATTACCACGAGCACCGCCTGCTTCGACTACAATCATTTATAATATCCCTGTATAAATCGGCAAAATTTCATTACCACGGGCACCGCCTACTTCGACTACAATCATTTATAATGACGCTGTACATTACCAACATGTTATATGTGTTGCCTATATTACTACAGTAACTGATACAATCAATTAAAAAATAATTAGGTGATTAAAGATAATTTTGCTTAATAAGCGATTTTTAAACAGATTTTAAATGAGTTTTTGGTAAATTTGACTTTAATTTACAATTGTTATTTTAAATCAAAGCGTTTGTCGACAGTATTTACATGAAATGTCAGAGTAGAGGAGTAGACCCACAGCCTAGTTGCAAGGCAGTTATTAAATTGAAAGTTTTTGTTATCTCGGAATTACATAAAGATTTTTTGCGATACGTTAATTTTGTCCATGAGTTTATCACTTAAACAGAGCAACTCACAACCATGCAAATCGAAAGTCAAACTACATTATTGATAAATAAAGTTATAAATATTTAAATAGGTGTAACATTTTAAGCAGCTTTTTAATCTTTCGCAAATAATTTCAACTTTGCACTGGATTGAATACTTCAATGTTATGTTCGTACCTTGTTGTGAATGTATTATAATACTAATTTGTGTAAAGAAATATGCCATGATTATAATATAATCATATATTTTACAAATTTATTATCAAAGTTTTAATTACAAATAAATATCACATTATAGCTAAGCAAATTGCCATATAGTTTGTGTTTTATTTTTTTATGTTCTTACTACATAACTATTGCGATCAATAATATAAGGCAACATTTAGTTAAAGCTTTTTATATCACATGAAAAATCATAATAAAATATGACATTTAAAAACTCATAACAATACCTAAAAAGGCTAAAGTAATACTGACAAGTTTCAACTAAATTCTCGAACATAAAATCTGCTTTACAAGTCTGTTACACCCTTTGTTTTGCATTATTATATAAAGCTACAAATCAAATTGATAAGTGCATAGGTAACCTATTATACATAATGCCAAATTGTTTTTTGTTTAATTGCATCTTTGGACGTTTCAATTGTTTTCTTCGCAAATATCTACTAATTTTTCTAAATAACAATAACATGCACTTATTTTTGTTTGGGTTCCCCAGCTATATTTAATAAGCGCTGAGCTTCATCATACGATGGAAGTGCTAGAAACAAACGACAAATTTAGTATAATAATAATAATCTATACGTTTTGAATTATCATTAGACGCACCACCAGAATCTGCAGGCTTGGTCATTTCATTTAACGACCAACCAGCTGTAGAAGGCGCAGTTGCATTAGTTGGATACGGTGCGTCTCCAATCGTTCCAGGCGGATACGGTAAATTTTCAGGGATTGAGTTTTGCATTGTAGGTGGACTTTCCGGTGGAGGAGCCGTAGGATTATCATATGAAGGAGGATGCATTCTATCTTGTGGCGGACCAAGAATACCAATTGAGCTTGCTTGCGGCAATGGAACGTGTCCAATGACTAGCGGTATTTCCGTCGAGAGGTTTGTATGAGGGCATGGTACTATAATTTCAGCCTGTAACATTAATTGACTTAAATTTTACTTGAAGGATTCACATTTCAGCCATTTATAAAAAAAATTTCAGCACTGTCGAGATTTGATTTTCATTTCTTAAGTGATCTCTGTATATTTTTTTCATTTATTTATTTTACCTGTAAATCATAAGTTACATTAATGATGTTGCACGACACCATATTTGGAAATAAATGGCCTTTTGGTATAATTAAAACCGAAGTCCATGATTTTTCACTGTGGGCTCCGATACCTCCTTCCGAACACTGTGCTAACACACAGTGGGTGTATTTTGTACTTCTTGAAGGGAATTCTGCGATAAATTCTATAGTCTAAAACAATAATTTACATTTTGATCATCATCATAACCTCATTTATGCATTAAAAAAAATCACAAACTGACCCTCAATATCTGAAATTTTACTTTTTCGGCGCTAACATTAGTCATATTTTCAACATGGGCACCGATGTGTACACTCTGACCAGGTATATAACCCGTAATGGGCAGAGAAATGTTAAAAGTTAATGCGCCTGCATCATTGCACCAACATGAGCACAACGTTTTGTCTACAGAAATATGGTAAGGTTCCTGGAAGTACAAAAGTAGTTGCATTTTTTAATAACTAAATAATATATACAAACACATACCGCAACTCTTGGTACATAATTCAAATCAAGAGGCGAAACAAGATTAAGAATTATTTTTGCTTCCAAATCAAATCGCCACGGACAATCCACTGTAGCTTTAATTGTGTAACAAACACCACCATAATCACCTTCAAAAGATGATGGCACTTGCTGTGGTATAATGTACGAAAACAGGTATTCATGTCGTCCGGGTGGTAGCGTAATTTCTGAGCTACCTAACAAATGAAAATAGAACAAATTGAATTACTTAAATAAAAATCCTACCTCCGATTAGGCTCAACCCCTGGTAAAAATATACTTCTTCAGCGGTGTAACGTACATCTCTCGTTCTTTCTTCTTTAAAAAAGTCATCGTAATGTCGTTCCGATTCATTCCAGTCTGTATAAGCTTTGCCTTCGAATTTTACTTGAATTGCTACAAAAATATATGTAAACCTGATAAATATTTTTCATTTCAATAAATAGAAAAGCGTTATCCACCTCTTATATTTTTAACTTCAGCAAGATGGCATTCAACTCTGCCGCTTATCCTTTGTCCTGGAAAGCAAACGTTATCGTAATTGTCTAGGAATATCTCAATTGCCGCATTTTCCATTATTAAACTATTTGAAGAACACTGCAAAATAATCAAAATGGTTTAAAAAATCAGGTCCGAACGTTTGCAACTAACCTCAAGTGTAATACTAACTGTTGGTGTTTCGCATGTATTCTACTGAATTTAGAGAATACTTACAACAATATTCGTTAATTTACAAAGCTCTAACTATTATATATCGCTAATGACAAGCGTATAAAGAATTCTTACTGAAACGACGGGCTCAGGTTTTACATCAAAAGCTTTTTTAATATCTTTACCATACCATATAAGTCGATGTTAAATTGACATTTTATAAAAATTCAATTAATAACTCGTGATTATCCATAATTCCTTCTTGGAAATTGAAAATTAAATGTTTTTATTTTTTTAAGGTTAAATTGTTTTAGTTCAAGAAAGAAGATAAGCAGCACCTTGCGGAATATGCTTGAACTTGGTCGCATTGTCGGTATAACAGATCGCTATGAAGACAGCAAACCATATTTTTAATATATAGGCCGTTTCACTTTTAAAAAACCACCACTTGTTGAATTATGTTGGCAAAATTAAAATTACCCTAATATTGCGTTTTTTGAAATAAAGGGTTGGCAAGGCATTATCATTTGTCAGATTTGAATTAATTTTCAAATTCAATTTGTCTAACATTTTTGGAAAAATGGGACGTAAGAAACGCAATTTATTAGATCGAAAGATGAAAAATGCGTTAGTCAAATGATCTGGTAACGAAAGGTCATAGCGAAAGATGACAGAACAAATAACATCATAACTGATCATAACCTCTAAAAGTCAAGCTGAAATATTTCTCACCAAACATTGTTGCCGGTTGTATTTCTAAGGTATAATGCGACGTTGGTGGTTTTTTAAAAGTGAAATAGAGTATAATAATAATAACGTTTTTGCACTCCCGGGCGGAAAGTGACTACTTTACGCCCGCGAACAAGGGCGTAAAGTTAATTATTGCAGACCTCGGGCGCACTTAGTTACAAAACAATTTTTATAAAAATTGCTATTGCCGTGAATGCGTCAATTGGACATTTTTAAAAATGCTATTAGAAAATTTTTATTATAGGTAAATCAAAAAATTTAAATAAAATCTCCGTCAAATCTCCGTCCGTGCAAAAAATATTGTATGTACCACAGGCGTAATAAGCGACTTTAGCCCTTGGCGTGTTATAACCCTAGGCTAAGGCCTCGGGTTATAATATTCACGTCGCGGATAAAATTGCTTTCTTTACGCCCTTGATATCAAGGCCCTCTGAATTAATATTGCATATAAGCCTTACCACTTAATTTAGCCAAGGCGCAATTTAGAAACAGCGGTGGCGCCAATTGAGGTGAACTATACATTTCTCCATTAAAAAATGTATAGTTCGCTGCAAATGGCGCCACCGCTGTTTCTAATTTCGTCTTGGCTAAATAAAGTGGTAAGGCCTTATATGCAATATTAATTCAGCGGGCCTTGCTTGATACCAAGGCCCGCTGAATTAATATTACATATAAGGCCTGTCCACTTCATTTATTAGCCAAGACGCAATTAGCAAGGACGCAGGCGCCATTTGGCGTAACTTGCTTTTATGGCCTTCGACGTGTCTTTAGCCCTCGACTAGCGTCTCGGGCTCAAAATCAGGTCTCAAGCCATAAAAGCATCTTTACGCCCTTGGTACATAAATAACTATTTTCTACTCCTTGTTTCGAAAGTAGGCTTTTGTTCCCTGAAATTAGGGCCGAAAGTAGGCAATGTCCTCCCTAGGGAGAAAAATAAATAATTTTTCTCCCTAGGGAGGAAAATAAAATTTTCCTCCCTAGGGAGAAGAATTATAGCAACACTACCTTGGAAACGACGCACAACATACTGTATCTTGATAAACGAAATTCAGAAGGAAATCTAAAATAATAAATCATCGAAATGATTTTAAAAGTGAGTCGTAGAAAAAATTATATGTATAACACTGGAGGAAAGCCTTCTTCTCTCCCG
The DNA here is from genome assembly GCA_963082815.1 of Melanotus villosus. Lineage (NCBI taxonomy): Eukaryota > Metazoa > Arthropoda > Insecta > Coleoptera > Elateridae > Melanotus > Melanotus villosus. The sequence goes on from OY720426.1 coordinate 46,544,889, forward strand.
CGGATGAAGTTTAATGCCCGACGCGATAGCGGAGGGCATTAAACTTCATCCGCGGGAGAGAATACATGGCTTTCCTCCCTAGTTATACAAATAACTATTATGCACGATCGCATTATAATGTGTCAATTATGTCTGAATTTGTTTGACATAAACCTCTATTTATAGCCCGTGGGTGTCTTTATAGGCCGCCGGTCTATAATGAAACGTCAAAAATTGATAATAGTTATTTATGTACCAAGAGTCGTAGGTGCAGTTTTTTGGGCGAGAATCGAGAATGCAATTTGCAACGCCAAGACCCGAAGGGCCGAGGTGTTGTAAGCATTCGAGACCAAAAATTGCACTGTACGACTCGAGGTGCATATGAGATTTTTCGTCAAACAGACACGTCAAAGGCCATAAAAGCAAGTTACGCCCTTGGTACATAAACATAAATAACTACCATGAGATCGAAAAAAAGATGATTCTGAGCAGGCCTTGACTAGTGCAACACGATTGGTTACACTGGTTCTAGAATGCCCATGAATTATAATGTGACAGTGACATTTCAAATGTAAGTCAGTCTTGCAATCTTGTTTCCAGAATTATTTAAGTTTATCGTTGTAATACTAGTGAAGGATCACATTTTGAACACCTACTCTAACATGTATTCATCTTAGTTTTCAGTTTGTTCCCTAAATAAATACGGTTTTGTGTTTTAATTTATTCGACATTTATTAACCTCTAACCTACTGCTACATTTTGAAATCAGTCTTGCCAATCGTGTTGTACTAGTCAAGGCCTGCTCAGAATCATCTTTTTTTCGATCTCATGGTATTATGGCAAGCTTTTTTTTATTGCACCTCATATTAACAAACTTGGTACTTTAAAACAGACCAGTAATTTTAATTAAGCGAGGAAATGCTGTACATCTCTTGCAAACTAATTTATTATTACAAGGCAGAGTAAGGAAGGTGGCCAACATATCCTAAACAATGTATATCAATTGAACACGTGGGTAATAAAAACATTACCTAACCTTAAATATTATTAAAAATAATAAGAATTATTGATTATCAATTTTCCATTTAAAGTCTTAAAATGGGCAAGAAAGGTTTTAACTGGAAAAGTAGACAAATCGTCAATACTGTTATTGACAATACGGAAACAAAAAAGGTAAATCGTTCCATTTATTTGACAACATTTTCAGTAATTACTTTTGATTGTAGATTGCACTAGATTTAAATATTGAAGGAAATTATGACCAAAGCAATGAGTTGGTTCTACCATCACAGAAAAGAAAAACTAAAGTTAAAGATCAAAAGGCGCAGGTTACACGAATACTTTCGAAGAAACAAAGAAAAAAGTTAGAAAAGGTTGTTGAAAAAAAGAAGAAAAAACAAAACGTAAGTTGGTTCTTGTTAATACTGTATATAGTTTCTAAACTCCATTCTTATAGCGAGCAACGCTTTTGGAAGCGTTATCGCAAGTACAGGCAACGCCTGAAGAACTTAACAGACTAACATCAATTGCATCTATACAAACAAAGGGGCTTAAAAAGTATTTTCAAGAACAGCAAATGATTGAAAAAGGCATAGCAAAACTTAAACCCGATGTAGTGGTAAACGAAACTAAAATTAATAGTTTGTCAGGGTCAAAACGCAAACGTGTAGCTTTACTTAATGAAAATACCAATAAAATAGATGATCCGAATGTAATCGGATTTGAATCATCTGGATCTGATACCAGTTCAGAAGACGACGAAAATGAAAATAAGCAGGAAAGTACAGATGTTGAAACGCCAATTAAAAGATCTAAAATGGAGGACGAAGAGCAAATTAATGTCGTTGAAGATTTGACTGAAACTCCCTCGAATGTATGTCTAGATCAAAGTGAAAAAGGCGAAATAGCCGAGACTGGGCAACCAAATAGTGAAGTAAATACATCCGTAGAAAATATAACAACAAATAAAGTGCAATCGATCACAATCACTGAAACAGAACCGGTCGTGGATAGAAAGCCAGCCGTTTTTGTTCCGGTTAATCGAAAATCAGCCATACAAAAGGCACGACTTAAGTTACCGATACTCGCAGAGGAGCAACAGATTATGGAAGCAATTAATGCCAATCCTATTATGATATTAGCTGGAGAAACTGGTAATAATGTTCTTCTTCTTTCTCTTCTCCTTATACCCCATTGGGGATTCTGGGGTTCTGTGTTCTTTTCCTGTATCCACTTCCTCCACCTTTTTCTATCCTCTGCCATCTTTTAATGTCTTGGCTAGCTTGTTTCCCAATTCTCTTATTCTGTCCATCCATGTTTTCCTTGGTCTTCCACTTTTCTTTTTCTTTCCTAATCCTGTTTCAATTACCTTTTTCTGGCCTGTTTGATCCTTATGATATGCCCATACCATTTAAGTTGTTTTTTCTCAGTAGCAGTTCTTGTTGCAATGTTTCTCTTATATCCTCACTTCTTATTCTGTCAAATGTTGTTACCCCTTATATTTTCCTCATCTGTTTCATTTCTGTAACGTTTATTACTGATTCTGTGCTTGTGTTGTATTATCCACGATTCACAGCCATATGTCATAATTGGAACTGTTATGGTATTATATACTGGCAGTTTGATCTATTTCTTTCTTACCAGATATTGTCTTATTTAATGCATAGTAGATCTTTGTTGCTTTTCCCATTTTGTTATTTATATCCAATTCTGTTTTCCCGTCCTCCGATATTATACTTCCTAAGTATTCAAAACATGTTAGTTGTTTTAAGTTTTGGTCTTCATATTTTATGTTTATTTTTCCTCTATTTTCTTTCTTTTGATTTACTACCATGTATTTACTTCCATTTTAAATTTTTTATTTCCTTTTACCAGACATCTACCAGCTCTTGCATTTTCTGTTGTGTTTTTACGATCATCCACATATATGAGTGTGTCTACCTTAACTAGGACTAAGTTTTTATATCCTACTGTTGTTTGATACTTAGTTGTCTTTTCTCTGGTGTTCTTCAGTAGTACATCCCTTATTAATATAAACAGGAGTGGACTCAGGCTATCACCCTGTTTTATACCTTTCTCCATGGCAAATCTTTCTGATCTTTCTCCCTTTATTTGGACTCTTATTTCTTTATATATTGATTTCGTAACTTTTAGCAATTTTGGCGGGACCTTATATTTATTCATGGTATTCCATATTATATCTCTGTCTACTATATCAAATGCTGTTTTCATACATTTTTTAAGGGAGAAATGTATAGTTCACCTCAAATGGCGCTATCCTCCTTTCTAATTGCGTCTTGGCTAAATGAAGTGGGCAACGAGATATTCTCAAAATACCGTTTTTTTACGGCGTTTGACCCCGCGTAAAATTTTTAGCAACACTCGGATCGATGAGGACTTTTGACATTTCATTTAGAACTATAATATGAAGGGCCACACAAAAATTCAACTCCATGCCAATTATTCCGAACTTTGGACATTTTTGTGTCTATTTTGATTGGACTAAGTATACATTTTTAAGTTAATTCGGTACCTGACTGATGATCATTTGCTTTCTTTTGATAGGATTCAATACTATTCCATGTTTTTAGTGATATAAACTCGACAATTACGAACATAATTTGCTGGTAGTCTGAAATATTGTAAACATAACCTCACATTTTTATAGAATTTACTTACGTTTTCTTTACGTGTGCTATTGTAATAAGGCGCATTCAATTTAAAATATGCAGAATGCAGAAACGGCGATTTAAAAAATTGCGCATTTTGCGTATTTTTATTGTAAATGAAAGTTTTAGGTGCTGTCAAAATTGACAGATATAAAAAGTAAACAATGAAATAATCGCCTGTCGCAATGACAGACGCCTTCAGTAATTCTATCTCTTTCTAGCGTTAACTAAATCCAATAAAATATAGTCCAATTGGCGATCCAGGTAATGCGCGTCATGAATCACATGATCAACGGTCGGCGTTACCAATAATGCGCGATAAAAAAATACTAAATGTAATTGCTAAATATAAATTATTTTTGTAGTTTTCTAAGATTAGGCAGCCGTGTTTAATCACAAGGTCCATAAGTTTTTGAAAACAAGGCAGAAATCGGGTTTTTATTTTCTAATTTAGCTCATATTAATTTTTTGTAAAGTTAGTATTATTTTTGGCATGTTTATATTTCCAATTTGCAATTTCACTTACAAATTTTTGACAGATCGTGTTGTGTGTCATTAACGTTTGTTTGACATTTTTTAGGTTATAAAATTTGTAAATCGTTTGAAACTTCATGTCGACGTACCAAGCTATGATGTCATAAAATTTATTGATGACGTGCATTACCTGGCTCGAAAATTGGACCATAACATATGTTGAGCACTGAATCCATAAATATTCCAAAGGTATCGCGGATCCTTTTTGAAAAAATACATTGGTGTTTCCCTATGTTCCGTCTTACCAGAGACACCCGGTATATCTTAAAACTGGTAGATAATAGGCATATTGCTCTATAATTCGACAGTTTGTTTGTTTTCCTTTTTTATATATTGGTATAATCAAGTTATTTTTCAGTCCTCTGGTATTTCGTCATTGTTCCATGCCTCCTTGCAGATCTTCCATAGCCATTCATTTCCAATATCTCCTACCCATTTAATCATTTCCGGATCCATGTCGTTGCTTCCTGCTGCCTATGCTTTCTTAACATTTTCATCGTTTCTTCTATTTCTTCTCTTGTAATTTTGCTTTGTTGTTTCTCTATTTCTCTACTTACTGTCTCCTGTACTCCTTCCACCCTTCCTCTGTTTATTCTTATTTGAACTTATCCATGTAATGATCTTTCCATATTTCTAGTTTTTCCTGAGTTTTTATCTGCATCTAGGTAATTGTTTTTGCCTTTTATTCCGAATTCCTTCCTGTTTCTTCACCCATCCATTGACTTAATTCTATTCCAAAACTTTTTGTTATTTATCATAAAACTTTCGCTTATTTCTTCTCCAAATTTTCCCAACTTCTTTGTTCTGCTTCCTTTACTGCTATTTTTGCTTTATTTCTTTTGTTAATACAGTCAAATTCTTCTATATCTCGAATTTTTAAAGAAATTTCTGTGTCAAGATGTACATTTATTATCAATAAACGCATCTGGAAGTTATTTCTATATCTCAAATTTTTTTTTATGAACGGTAGAGCTCTGACTTAGGGGAGTTCGACTGTATATTCGGCTTTGGTCTGTTGGTTTTTTTGTAGCTGATATTTTTTCTACGGCTCTTCCTTCTCTTTAATTTTATTCTTTATCTCTGTACTTCACCAATCTGTTATTTTTATCTTTATTGTTTATAACTCTTGTTCCACATATTTCTTTAGCTTTTTTATTATATTTTTAAAGATTTTCCATATTCCATTCTTCCTTTATTGTTTCTGCATCATTTAATTCTTTATCTGTCTCTTCTTGGTAGTTCTTTCTCTCTTTCTCATCATTCAGTTTCTGAATCTTGATTTTGTAGTATTCTTTTTCGTTTTCAAAGTTTCCTCCTTTTATACCTTACTCTGTCACTACTAACTTGTGTTGTGTTCCTAATTCGGCTTCCTTTATTGTTCTAATATTTTTGATAATGTTATTCATTTTGGGTGGGTAGACTATATAGTCTATTAAACTTTTTGCGTTTCTAGTGCAACAAACGTATATATTTTTCTTCGGTTTCTTGGAACCAAAAAGTATTACCTATTAGTAAGTTGTTTCCTTGGCAAAAGCTTAACATTCTTTTACCATTTCGATTAAGTGCTGCTTCCCTATAGTTGCCTAAACAGTCTAGTCCTTTATGCACATCATTCCCTACTCTGGCGTTCCAGTCTGACCTTTATACTGTGTTCTCTTATTTCATCTAACGCACTTTGTAGATCTGAGTAAAACATCTTTGAATCCTTCGTTCCTTCCACTGATCCGAATATTTGTATTGTGCTTATTACCATTATTGTTATTATCCTTGAGTTTACTGCTTTATATTTAACTACCATTTTTCTCTTCTTTCAATATGAAACCAACACCTTCCTTTGCTCTTTCTCCAGTTTTTACTCCAGAGTAATAGAACCTATAATAATTCCCATCTTATTTTCCTTCATTTCTTCTATTATTTCTATTTCCCTTCCACTTAGCCTTTGATGTGACATTCCAAGTCCCAATTCGTATTTGCTTTTCTAAATCTTTTTCCTTTACCACTGTTCTGTAACCATACTTCCATATCGTGGTTGTTTTCTCATTTTTCCATCTTTGTCCTGTGTCTTTGATATGTTTGTTATCATTTGTGAGTCTACCTCGTAATAATGTTGCAAATTTAAAATACAGATCAGATAACTTAATATATTTTATATGTTTTAGGTAGCGGTAAAACAACTCAAGTACCTCAGTTTTTATACGAAGCTGGTTACGCGTTAAAAAAAATGATCGCCGTAACAGAACCACGGAGAGTCGCAGCAATATCCATGTCGCAACGTGTGGCCGAAGAAATGAACATGACATCCAAGGATGTTTCGTATTTAATCAGATTCGAAGGAAACGTTACAGAAGATACGAAAATTAAATTTATGACCGACGGTGTTTTACTCAAAGAAATCCACACTGATTTTCTCTTAACTAAATATTCCGTTGTGATACTTGACGAAGCTCATGAGAGATCTGTTTATACCGATATCCTAATAGGATTATTATCTCGCATTGTACCTCTGCGAAAGAAGCGTGGCGACCCTTTGAAGTTAATTATTATGTCGGCTACGTTACGTTTGGAGGATTTTACGGATAATAAAAGGTTGTTTAAAGTGACGCCTCCTGTTTTAAAGGTTGAAGCACGTCAGTTCCCTGTTACGGTTCATTTTAATAAACGGACCAACGATAATTATTTGAAGGAGGCGTTTAATAAAGCTGTGAAGATTCACACGAAATTACCGGACGGTGGAATTTTGATTTTTTTAACCGGCCAGCAAGAAGTCAACTCGTTGATTCGTAAGTTACGGAAGGCGTTTCCTTTAAAGCGTAAGGAAACATCCGAAGATAAAGACAGAAGAAACGATGATAGTTCCGATTCGGGGAGCGACGAAGAAGTAGAAAAAAATTTAAAAAGGACTCTTAAGCGTAAACAATTGGTTCCGCAGATTAATTTGGATGATTATAGTGTTCCGGATGATAATGAAGATTTGAATTCGGAAGGTGAAATGGGTTCTGATAGTGACGAGGATTTTAGTGATGAAATAATTGTGTCAAACGCGAAACCGTTGTGGGTTCTGCCGTTGTATTCGCTTTTACCATCGCATAAACAAGCGAATGTGTTTAAACCACCACCGGCTGATTGTCGACTGTGCATTGTTAGTACAAACGTTGCAGAGACGAGTTTAACCATTCCGAATATTAAATACGTCGTTGATAGTGGTAAAGCAAAGGTTAAACTGTACGATAAAACAACAGGCGTTACCAGTTACATGGTCGCATGGACGAGTAAAGCGTCTGCAAATCAAAGAGCCGGTCGTGCTGGTCGTTTAGGACCCGGCCATTGTTACCGTTTATATTCTAGCGCGGTATTTAACGACGTTTTCCAAGAGTATAGCATTCCCGAAATCCAACAAAAGCCTGTAGACGACTTGTACCTGCAAATGAAGTGTATGAATATCGATAAGGTTGTTAATTTTCCTTTCCCGACCGCACCAAATTTGCTTCAATTAAAGACGGCGGAACATCGATTGCAAATATTAGGCGCATTAAAAGACACCAAAGTTACCGCATTAGGACGTGTGATTTCAAAGTTTCCTGTTTTGCCGCGATTTGGAAAAATGTTAGCGTTAAGTCACCAACAAAATTTACTACCATTCACGATTTGCATTGTGGCCACCCTCTCCGTTCAAGAAGTGTTGTTAGAAACCCCGATTTCGCTAACGAGTGCCGAAGAAATGAAAAATACGAGGCAAAAATGGGCTGCTACGAGGCAGCAGTGGGCTGGTACCGGCCACTCTTTACTATTAGGTGATCCCATGGTACTTTTACGTGCGGTTGGAGCCGCTGAATACGCAAATTCCGACGGGAAGTTGGAACAGTTTTGTATTGAAAATGGTTTGCGACATAAAGCTATTTCGGAAATTCGTAAACTTCGAATTCAACTCACGAACGAAATTAAAACCAACGTGCCCGAATCTGAAATTATTGTCGATCCAAAAATGTCGCCGCCAACTGATTTACAAGCAAAACTTTTACGGCAAATTTTATTAGCAGGTATGGGCGATCAAGTAGCAAAGAAAATTATGCCCGATGAACTAAAAGAAGGTGAAGATAAAGCTAAGTTTAAGTACGCTTATCATGCAAATAACATGGAAGAACCTGTGTTTTTACACCAAGGATCTGTACTTAAAAGGACGCTTCCTGAATTCGTGGTGTATCAAGAACTGTACGAAACAAATAAAATGTACATGCGTGGTGTTACAGCGATAGAACCGGAATGGCTTCCGTTGTACGTCCCAACAGCTTGTCAGCTTAGTGCACCTTTGGTGGAGCCTGCACCAAGGTACGAACCGTCGAATGGTAAAATTTACTGCACAGTGACAGGGACATTTGGACCACAAGCTTGGGAACTATCAAGCGTCGAAATTGAATTTCAAAAACTTCTCGTTGCTTACAAATGGTTCGCACAGTTTTTATTAGAGGGCACAATTTTTAAATCTTTAGAAAAGTACAAAGGTGTCTTACTAAGTCAACCGAGCACCATGGTTAAGACATGGGCGAGGCTGCAGCCAAGGACGGAGCTGATATTAAAGGCGTTAACAGCAAAAGAAATACTTACAAAGAGCGCTTTGGAAAAAGTTTGGGTGGAAAATCCGAAATGTAAGTTTTCAAATATACTGTGATTATTTTTAACAACGTTTATTGTTGCAGATTTATTGCCGGAATATTTAAAATGGTTACCAGAATCCGCACATGCGGAAGTTTCGCTATGTTGGCCACCACGTAGCTAGAGATTTTATGAATGTGTTAATTTGTAAATTAATATTTTATTTTATCAAAGAACTTTTTTTGTTTTATTTTTAACCTTTAGTAATCAGTACAGTAGCGGTGGTTAGAATAAAAATAAATATTATTAAAACCAGGAAAGATGAGCCCTGCTTCGTCAATGCTATCCATATTTTACTTGCTAGTCAAATTAGCATCAGTTGTATTCCCAAGTACAGACAGAACTAACAAGCTGTGCAGCTAAATTAGCAGAAATGAGGAATGAAGTAAGAAGAAGAGAGAAACAGAGAAAGGAAAACATTTGAAATCTGATCTGGAAAAACGAAAGAAAAAGGGTAGCTAACAACGGAAAAGAGGTAAAGTACACACTCGAAACTCTCAAATATTTATCAAAGACGGGAACCAGAGACAAAATGCCAGGAAGTTGGATACAAAGGATCAGCGAGCAAGCGAGCTTGGTATTAGGAAAGAAAGTAAGGAGCTTAAACATATGGCAGAAAAAGAAGAGTGGAATGTCCAAGGATTAACTGGCAAAGAGGAAGAACTTTTTAAAAAATTCGAGGGAAGTGAACTAAAAATCCTGGGAATGTAAGCAAAAAAGAAAGAGCAAGATAGCATAACCATGAGGAATAACCACCTATTACTATACAGTGGCGTAGAGGACCAAACGAGAGCTAGATCCGGGGTGGGGATACTAATAGATAAACACTTAAATACATAAAGAGATGGAAATTTATTAGTGACAGATTGATCAGACTTGATGTGAAAGTAGAAGAGTATAAAAAGTAACTATAATTGTGGTATATGGACCGTCGGATAATGAGAAATCTGGGAAACGCTACAAGATGAAAAAGACACAGTGAACAATAAAATAGTTATTATGGGACGGTTGGGTTGGATGCAACAATATAAGAGGTTACCCACAGTGGGACAACATGGAGAAGGAACAATCAACAACGGACCCCGAGTAATTGAGTTTTGCCTAAACAACAACATGCTAGTAGGTAATACCTTTTTCCAACACAAAGACATCCACAAATACACCCGAGTCAAGGAGAGTAGGAAAGAGAAATCCATCATAGATCTATACTTAATTGAAAATGAAGACAGAAAAGAAGTGAACGATATCGGAGTGTACAGAGGATGCGAAGTCGGGACAGACCACTTCTTAGAACAAATAAAAATGAATGGACTTGAAGCTGCGACACAAGGACCAAACAAGATTGAAAACAACGACTACGAGCAGCTTAGTATAAAAGTTTACAAACTACAACAAGAAGATGTGAGAATAAGATATGAAACCACTGTAAGTGCAGCACTCAGCAGTGAAAATTGGGAAGAGATCAATGATATGGAGACACTGTAGAACATATTTAAAGCAACTATCTCCAAAGTTGCAGAAAAACGATACAAAGAACGAAAACATGCACTGCATGGTGGAGCGAAGAAATAAAAGATGAAGTTAAAAAGAAGAAGAGGATATGGAAAACATACCTCGATAATAAGACAGAAGCCACTTACCAAACATACAAGGAACAAAGGAGGATAGTAAAGGAAAAGATCATAGAGGCAAAACAAAAAGAGTGGGAGGAACTCGGAAATAAGATGGAAGAGAATAGTCAAGGAAATGCAAAATTGTTATATCGCATGTTGAAGAATTTAAGGAAAGACAAAGGAGGTGGAAGTAGATGCATAGATACAGGACAAGGAGGACAAACAAAGAGTGGAAAGATGACGAGAGTATTTTGCCGATTTATTAGGAGGTGATAATGAGAACACGTCTTCTAAGGTTAGGGTGAAGAGTTTTGGAGACATAATGTCTCCTTGGCGCACTCCTCTGTTCAGCCTCACTTTTCCTGAGTTTTCATGGAGTCGAATTTGCATGGTGACTTGGCTGTAGATGTTTTTGATGATGTTAATATAGCGGCTATCTACCCGAGCATTACATAAAGCTTCTAGTACTGCCCATATTTCTATGGTGTCGAAGGCTTTCCTATAATCTATAAAAGCCACCCATAATTCTATATTGTATTCAGTGACTTTTTCAATGAGAATTTTCATCGTCTGTAGATGTTCCACAGTGCTAAAGCCTTTTCTATAGGCAGCCTGTTTCTTCGGCTGGTAAAATTCAAGTTTCCGATCTATTCGGTTGGTTATGATCCTGGAGAATGTTTTGTATAGCTGTGAGAGGAGACTGATAGGTTGGTAGTTTTCTAGGTCTTCTCGGTCTACCTTTTTATATACCAATATCACTATTACATTTGCCCAGTCACTTGGTATTTTTCCCTCATCAAAGCATTTGTTGAAGAGGAGTTCTAGCTCATGTAATAGTACTCCTTCATTACTTTCTTTAAGCATTTCGGCTAAGATACCATCCTCTCCTGCAGTTTTTCCATTTTTCAGTTGTTTAATGGCCGCTTCTATTTCTTCTTTTGTGATCGGAGGTAGATCTTCAGAGTTGATGTTTGTAATATTTCTTTTACGTGTTGGTTCTTTTATTGGGCATTGTTTTTTTGATTTGTATAATTCTTCGTCAAATTTCTCCGCCGTGCGTACTATACCTTTCTTGTTTTTTATTATTTCTCCATTTACATCTTTTAATTTTATTATTTCTCTTCTGGGCTTTGTGTTTCTTCTAAAGATTTTCATGCCTTTGTTCTCTTCTAATATAGTTTGTGCTAATTTGGTTTTATAGCATCTAATATCCTCTTTTACCATCCTCCGTACTGTTTTATTGGTTTCAGCATATTCTACCGTGTAGCGTTTATCTTGTGTTATTAACTCTCTTCTTTTTTCTAGCATCTTTTTTGTTTTATCTGTAAGTTTTTCATTTTTTTTTAAATTTGTTTTGTATTTTTTGGTAGTTTCCTGTATTACCTACTTCTACAATATTTTTATTATGTTCCTCTATCGTTGTTTCTAGTGTATTTTTGCATTTTTCTAATTTTTTTGATATAGTTTCCTGGTAATTCTCCTGGTCTTCTTGTAGTTTTTTACAGTCTATTCTTTCTGTTCTATTATGATTTATTTTTTTGTATCTTTCCAGTTTCGAGTTAATTTTGATTTTGCATCTTACTAATCGATAGTCGCTTCCCACACTAATTCTGTTTAGGACTTCTACATTCTCGATTATGCTGCGGTTGCTTGACAGTATAAAATCAATTTGGTTTCGTGTTTTTTTGTCTGGGCTTATCCAGGTCCACTTTCTATTGTCCTTCTTTTGGAAAAAGGTGTTCATATTGTACAGTTTTTGTTGTTCTAGAAAGTTCATCATCATAGTTCCTCCCGGATTTCTCTTACCCAGTCCGTGTGTGCCCTTAGAAGACGTGTTTGAAGAAATTGAATTGGGAAACAGGGGTATAAACATATCAGGCGAACACCTACACCATCTAATGGTAGCCATACACGTACCGGCCGGCCTGTCAGTTACGCCTGAACAGTCCGCCGGGAGACCGGCGGTCTGTTGAACTGAAAACCCCATACACCTTCAGTTGAAACCAGGCCGGCGAGCACTTGACATCCTGTGATCATGTTCCCCAGTGATGAAGATGCGCGAGCGATTCTCGCTTTAATAGTTGTATTAGACTATTAGAGGCTAATAATAAAAAAACCGAGGAAAAAAGTATGGTGTAACGAGCGGTTGCTGAGGAGACATGCGTCAATTTGCTTAAGAATGGACGAAAATACGTATTTACAACTTTTGTCATTGGTTGCCCAATTAATTGCGAGAAAAAATACGGTGATGAGAAATGCGATCTCCCCACGTGAACGACTGATGGCAACGCTGAGGTTCCTAACTAAGTAGCTACTGGGAGAAGTTTGGAGCACCTGAAGTTTTCTACGATCATATCACCCCATGCACTTGGCAGAATTATACCTGAAACCTGTGAAGCAATTTACAAGGTTCTACATAGGGATCGTGGTAATCAGGCGATTTCACTTTTCAAAGACACGTTTCACTCCGGTATAAACTGATTAGTTCCTCCAAACACTAGTTTTCTTTTTTACGTGACATTTTTTAACTATCAACAGACTAGGTTAAACAGGACTCGCAATATATTCTGAGTATATAGGTACTATCTGACAGTCTGACTGACTGACGGCCTGTCGCCTCACCCCACTCACGAACCGGTGCGCCTGCGCTCCCGTCAGTTCAGCCGGATGGACGAACGTGTTTTCGTTCGTTCTCCGGCCTCCGGTTCAGTCGGATCTGACAGGCCAGCCGGAACCCACTCACATTCCGGCCGCCGGTCTCCCGGCGGACTGTTCAGGCGTAACTGACAGGCCGGCCGGTACGTGTATGGCTACCATAAGATTCCTGGAACTGATAGGAAAAGGAAACCGGGCAGACCCAAGAGGACCTGGAATATTGAAGTGGCCAAGGCGCTTTTCTGTAAGACTTGGCTAGTACCTACAAGTAGTTCAGTTTTAACTAAATGAAGTTGGATCATGATTAATGTTATTTGTATTCAACCATTCTATGATATCTGCCTTCTTCCAGGAAGATGAGAGATTTTTTTCTATTAAAACCGAATGGTAAGGAGCATTGTCCATTATTATCAACGATGGCTCATCCAAATTATAAATTAAATGGTTGATGACCATGATAGTTTTCTTTTAAATATTTTGTTGCAAATACTAAGGATGCATTTTCGACAAACCCTAATTTAGACCCAGCATGGACCACACTAAAACGTTTTGCTACATAACCTTCAGGATTTTTAACACTAAGAATCTTGCCAGGACTTTCTAGGATTTCCTTTAGAATAAATCCACGTTTCGTCCATAAAAACTACTTGTAGTGGATGAGGTGAATTTAGATTCTCCATGAAACGTTTTAAAAACTGGAGCCGCATAGCAGCTTAATAATTTAAAATATTGTGAATATCACTTTTATGCTGATGATTCACAACTGTTGTACCTATGCCTTTGATGGTGATGAATGTGCTGAAGCTAATGATAAAGTTATTACTTGACATTGACAGTCTCCTCAAATTTTTCAATGAACATAGGCTGGCAATAAATGCCAAAAAATGTTCAGTTATGTTATTTGGCAGGCCTAAGTTGGGAGATTCAAACTTGCAAAATATATTATTAAAAATTGATAGTACAACAGTCAACGTTGTGGATCAACAACCTTGGCTTATGGTTTGATTCAATACTGCGATTTAAGAAACATACCTATATCTTTAATATTGCACAAGTTGTTGCTGTTAATTTTTAATAATAGATACATTTTAAATCGCAAAATGAAAATTTTGCTTCATGAGTCTCTGATAGTATCTAGATTCAATTACTGTGATTGCATTTATGGTCCTTGTCTGGATAATTCTCATGTTAAGAGAATTCAGCGTACGCAAAACTCTTGTCTACGCTTAATTTTCGGAATTAGGAAGAATCAGCATATAGGTACCTATCCCACAAATTAAAAGAAATTAATTGGTTAAAAATGCATAATAAAATAAAAATACTTTTGCATTTGGGATGTTTGTGTCATAAGATTATAATGACGAAAACACCTCCGAACTTGTATAACAAAATTCAATTTAGAAAAGATTTGCACCAAGTTAACGTACGATCAAAATATGATATTGCACTACCTCATTATAAGACTAGATTTTTCAAATGAAGTTTTTCATATAACGTACCTCATTTTTATAATTCTTTACTAAGTCATATTAAATATCTATCATACAATACATTTAAATTACAACTGCACATCTTGCTCAAAAAAAATTAATAGATTGTGTTAATATGTTATTACTCTTTATATATTTAAGCTTGTGTAATTCGTAGGCATTGCTATTTATTTACTTTATTTATAGGGTTAAGTGGTAGAGCAGGTGGTATGATGTAATTTCATCATACCAATCTGAACTTCGCCCTGTTGGGTAAATGTAAAACTTAGATTTCTTTATGTTTCCATTTATACAGGGTGGTCGTGAAAGTTTAGGAAGTACGTTAACTACATGAAAAATAGTGAAGATTTTTCAAATAAACATTTTTCCTAATTTGACCAGTGCCGTAGTTAGGGGGTATTAAGGACTTTTTTAATTAAGAAAAAATGTGAAAGTCGCGTTTTTTAAACATCCTGTGTCGTATTCTGAAAGAAAAACTAATTTTACGTAAAAAAGTTCTCTTGGTATTTTTAACTCAACAAATTCATTTTTGAGATATACGCAAAAATATCTTCCAGTGTGGTGTTGCAAAATTGCTTTTGTACAACAAATAACTTTATCTCAAAAAAGACTTTGTTGAGCTAAAAATGCCAAGAGAACTTTTTTACGTAAAATTAATTTTTCTTTAATAATGCCACACAGTGTTCAAAAAAACGTGGCCTTCATGTTTTTTCTTAATTAAAAATGTTCTTAATTCCCTCTAACTATGCCACTGAACAAATTAAAGCTTTCTTATTACTATCAAATTATGACTTTGGTAGACCCTAATTTACTCTGTAAAAATTAAAAATAAATCTCCAATAGTTTTCAAGTTATTCAAAAAAATCGATATTTTTAATTGAAATTTACAGGGCCGTAACTTTTTAATTTGGCCCTTTAGGAAAAAAATTTATTTAAGAAATCTTCACTAATTTTCATGTACTTAACACAGTTAAAGTACTTCCTAAACTTTCACGACCACCCTGTATAGATATTTATGTTTTCAACGTTTTGCCCAATAAACGACTACATTATTATTATTATTACTATTATATTTTGTAATACGCACATAGTTAATGAAGAAATTAAAAAAAAAACATGGTAAAACAGGAAAATCATGTAATGCAGCTTTTAATGCAGCTTTTAAGCTGCATTAAAATTGAATGGAGATTCCAAAAATGTATAAATATACAGGGTGTTCCATTTAAAATAAGAAAGTTGTTGTCAATTCCGGCTAAACCGGAAGTGACAGAAAGTTGTTTCCTATGTCAACAAATGCCATTTAAAGAGTATATTACATATACCAAATTTCAATTAGATATCTTAATAAATAAAAAATTTATGAGGGTGCCCCAGGTTTCGTTGACACCCGGTATACTTAATGCAGATACCAAAGGTGAATGAAAGCAAAATGACGCATTACAACATTCAGCAGTGAATCCTGCGAATCACACGTCACATGTAGTTGAAAATACTTTAAAATATTGGGAAGCGATAATGTTGAGGTGGACCGTAAACTACCCATAAACCTGTGAACAGACGGAGATGTGTCGCAAGCCAACTATGATGGAACATAACTGACGAATGGGATTCTACCCATGTCGTTAAAACAAAAGACAATCGCACTGAAAAAGAATGTGCAGCTATGGTAGTTTCAATTAATTAGTATGGCCTTCTACTATTTTGAAAATCCTGATGCCGAGCTGCGAATTACACATACAATACAAATAAAAAAAAAATTAATAAATAACTCGCTTATATTATCAGTTATAAAATTTAAACAAATACATAACTATTTAGGTAATCCTTTCTTAATCAATTTCTCCAATTTTTTAATTCGTCCCGCTTCTGGATCCGATCCGTCCTCCTCGAGCGACTCCTTTTCAGTACCAGGCTTCTTCATCCTGAAAAGTTCAATTAAAGTTGTTTGCTCTTGTTTCTTCACGCTTTTCATGTCTAATATTTTAGAAAACTCAGTTAACTGGCATTCAGGCAATAGTTTCATGTATTGCTCCAAAAATGCCTTTGCGGGTTCTATAGGCGTCATAACAACTTTTAAGATCATCTCTGCTTTCGTCATGCCTTTAATCACGACTTTGGTATAAGCGGCAGGTGCTTGACGATTGATTTGTGAAGAAATCGACGGCAGATTCAGTAAAATCGTTTTTAACATGTGCGTGTCGAGTAATAATTGTTCGGCACCTTCGGTATTAATCGGCTTGCATTTGTATATATTGTTTGTAAATTTCGGTATGAAAGAACTTGCGAATTTTATGCAGAATTGGGTGAAGTACTTCCGAGAGTGCGAGAGATGATCGCGAATGATCGGAACCGTCGTTTTAAAGTGAGTCGTCATAGCTGTTATGTACGAACTTTGATCACCAACGCTGTCGATGCTTTGCCATTGTATCTTAAAAAAAGGAATTACACAAACTTTAGAGTGACGCAATTTAAAATTACAAGATACTCACTTTGCTCATTGTTGTTATCGCAGGCTCGCAGGAGTTTTCTAAATCTTGGACTAATATTTGTATACAGTTCGATATAACGCTAGAAAAGTGAAACGTTAATAGAGGTACTTGCGGAAGCTCGCGATTTTACCTATGGAATATGTCCTGTTCTTGTGATAAATTAATCTGTTCCGCTAAACTCGAATCAGTCTTCTCCCTTAATTTCTCGGCGAGCTGCTGAGTCGTTTCTAAACAATACTCGGCAGTCGTAAGTATACAACAGATCTTTTTTACCTCGTCGCTAGTAAATCTCGTAATTTCACCTTCTTTAAGAAGCGATGAAAAATTCTGTATCAAACCGGATGTAGACATCTTTTGTAAATCTCGCGTAATTGATTGTACGCTGCTACCCAAAGTTTGCACTTCGATTTTGGGCAAATTGTTTTGTAACATTTTAATGGCATATTCGCGTAGATATTTTTGGAATGTTTTCGTTAAATCGAGCATTGTTTGTCCTTTGCTTAATTGAGTACATTGCACCATGCTTTTTTTATAAAACACAAATAAGTCTCCGCAGCTTGGTAGAACGCTTGCTTGTGTTTCAGTTGCTTCTGTCATTACATTGGGTTTATCGTCTTGTTGAAATCGCTCGATTAAATCGGCTAAATTCCTATCGATGCTTTCTATGTAAATGTATAAGTATGGAATAAAACATTTGCCGATCAACCCAATGAACGGAGACTTTTTTAATTCAGTTTCTTGCGCAGCATTATGAATGTTACTACCGTGCCTGTGCACCATATCGCCCTTTTCAGATTCCTGCATAGTTACACCTGTGAACCGCCTTGATAATAAATTTTCAAAATTGGCCGTCTTTTGTATCGCATACAATAACAATTTCACATCAATTTCGTGCTTACGTTTTGTCATAATTTTATAAAGCTCCTCCCGTGTTGTGTTACAAAATTGAACGGCGATTCTTTCAGAAACTTCCCAATTTTGAGGGAACATATTACCTAGGCGATCTTCGAATTCTAACAAATGACGTTTTAACCATGCGTAACGTTTGTCTATTTTATCCAACCAAGCCGTATCTTCGGTTTGTTGAAAAAGATGTACGTATTCTTGCAGTTGTAAATCTATAAACCATTTTAAAAGATCACGTTTTACCCTAGGTTCTAACGTAGATACAACCAAACAAGCGGATGACAACTGTTTATTTGGTATGAAATTTTTTGCATTTGAACTAGAAAACGCTTCCTTAAAATCGTGAGTTATTTGCTGAGCAAGTTCAACATGTATGGCCTTAACTTGATCGCTTAAACTTTTAACCTGGGGAATGTCGGTGTAATTTTCAAAATGCATCATAACTTCACTTATAGCTTGTAATGGCAGAGCGATCTCTCCATATAATCGTTTTTCTGTTAGCGATTTTAATGTATCGACACCTCCGACTAACATATGGAGATGATTTAATGTAGTAATAGCGAGGGTTAAATTGCGTTTAGCACAATCAAGCTGTTTGATATCATGCGTTATTTCACGTACCATTTCTTCGGATTTTTCAGCTCGTTCCTTTATATCTTTTATTTGTACGAAAAGATCTTTGATCACTTGCTGCGCCTCGTCTAATGCTTGTCGTCCGTCCTGACTTGCTGTTGTTTGACCGCGAACTACAACACTTATTTCGTTATCAATGGATTGAATTTTTTGTTCCATTTTCATGACGGTATCGTCGATGTTTGAAAGAGATTGCTCCGTTGGGAAAAGAGAATTTATGTAATCGATGGTGTTGAAGTCTGGTTGGTCCAAAGGATCATTACTTGGTAAAATCTGGAATATATTATTTATCCAAAATTATATATATTCAGCTTTACCAGGCCTATAGCTTGTCGAGGAGGACACACCGAGCCGTAGTAAGCTGAGCCTGGTTCATGGGCACCGATGCCTAACTTAACAGAGCAATGCGCCACATCAATACTCACTACCGTACCGCCTCCCCTTTATCCAAAATTAAATGATCAAAACAAATTTTACTTTTCAGCTGCATAAACTGTCGGAATGAAATCAATATTAGGTTAAATTACCTGTTCAATAGCTCTTTGCACTTCTGGAGGGAAATTTATTAATAAATCATGACTATCATCTTCTAGCACATCATCTTCATCCACAGGAAGCTCCATTTTCATGTAATTAGTAAATTATCTTAAAAATTGCACAGACTTTGACAGTTCCTGTTCATTTACACATATTACGTTATTTAGGTTAGTGTACTTAAACGTAAGCTATATCTATCTCACTTTATTATTAAAACTTCGTATAGCACTCTCTTTTTTTATCACTGCCTTGTATTTTAATTTAAACCGTGTTTCATCAGTGCCAGGACTAGTTGAGACAGTTAACATGTCTTTAAAACAAGATATTAAACAGCTCTTTACACCTTATTATTTATTTAATATTTTCCTAAGTCTTTCGTATATTATATGTAGAAAAACACCTCGTTTGTGTAATTACTTGTTTTCGGTGGAGGAATGTGAATTCGATGGGGTAAGGTTATATCCTGTATTTGCTAGTATAAACCTGAAACAATTAATAAACAAATTCCCGAATTTTAGAGAGAAACTGAAATATTATTCTTCCTCGTAATAGTTGTAATGATACGGAGTCGTAAAACCGGCAGTGTTACGATGATAAATTACTTATCATCCAGTTTTATTTACACGAAAATTGCCAATCTTATCCTTTGGTTTTATGCAGATTTTATAATGGGGACTGTTTTCGCAATCATATTTATACGTAAGTATACGTTTACCATGCTTACTTGTACTCGTTTGCCTAACAAATACTCTCCTTTTGTAGTAATGGGTCTTCTTCTACCAGAACCCGCATATTCTGGCCCCGACAATGTAATATACTTCCGTGGAGCAAGTAGTTTAGAAGAAGAACTACAGCGTGATAAAAGAAACGTTTGGGTTGTCGCATTTTATACCGTCTGGAATCCCGCGTGTGTTAATTTTGCTCCGATATTTGCAAAACTAAGCACAGATTTTAAAACAGAAAATTTAAAGTTCGGTAAAGTCGATGTTGGGAGATATCCAGATGCCGGATTAAAATACCGTGTTAACGACAGCAGCCTTAGTAAACAACTGCCTACAATGGTGATTTTTAAAGAAGGTAAAGAAGTGGATCGAAGACCACTGATCGATTCCAAAGGGAAAATTATTAAGTTCCTGTTTTCTGAGGATAATATCAAAGCTGCCTTTGATTTAAGTAATCTATATAACACTTGTAAGAGTGAATTAAAAAATCGAAAAAGTCAGCATGCGAAAACCGAGTAATTTATTGAGCTTTTATCATTTTATCTGTAGTGCCATTTCGTAATCAGTGGCTATGATGGAAAGAAAATGAATAGTTGTATCGCTTATTATAAGCACTATGATATAAAACGAATGTAAACAGTTCAAGTGTCTTCTGATCTAAGTACTGCAGCATTGCCAGCATTGCAACAGATTTTGTTTTTATACGTACAAACTAATTTTTTTTTATTATATAAACAAACTTAGCGTAGATTTACAAAATAAATATTAGCCAGTTAGGTATGTTTACGTTTTTTGTTAAATAAAATAATTGCTTTGAAGGTGGCAAGTTTCCTTTGCCTTGTTCTGTATCTTCCTCATTCGCGTCTCGAATTGACAGAAAGTTCTGGTACAAACTGAAGTAATGTTTGTGTAGCAGCACTCTGCCTAATACTAAAACACAAACCTCGAAGGTCATGCATAATTCATGGGCACTAACAGCAACCGAATACCAAAGACGACCAAGGCAAAATCCCAGCTACTGAAAATGGAACAATGATTAAGAAACCAAATGCAAATAAACAAGAAAAATGTATACCATGTGTCTCAGGTAAGACGCAACATATATATAAAATTGACAGATTTAAAAATAAACAATGAAATAATCGCCTGTTGCAATGATAGACGCCTTCAGTATTTCTATCTCTTTCTAGCGTTAACTAAATCCAATAACATACGTTGAGCACTGAATCCATACGTATTCCACAGGTATCGCGGATCCTTTCTAAAACAATACATTGGTATTTCCCTATGTTGCTTCATACTGAGAATATAATGAGGTAGAAAAAAAGGAAAGGAAGGACAACTTGAAACCAGGGCTAAATTCTATATTGGATGCTGGAATGTTAAGACAATGCAGGAAATGAGTAAAGCACACCAAATAGCAGAAGAGATATCAAATAAGGATTCTTGAGCTAAGCGAGACAAGATGGAACGGCCAAGGAAAAATTAGACTAAGGGAAGGAACGGTCATTATATATTCAGACTATGCTGATGTGGAATCAAAAAAGGAACGAGGAGTAGGGATAATGCTAAGCAAGAAAACGGAGGAAGCACTGATAGAGTGAGGAGTCTCGGAGAGGATAATTTGGATAAGACCCAAAGCCAAACTCAAAAATATTACGATAATAAATGTATATGCTCCAACAAATAACAATACAGATGCGGAAAGGCATAATTTTTAAGAAGAGTTACAGAGCAATGTCACGAAATTAGGACTAAAACACAACACGGATGTCAAAATTATCATAGGGGACTGGTGTGCTAAAGTGGGGAAATGTAACCAAGGAAATGAATATGTGATGGGGAAACGGAAACGGCAGAAGACTAATACAGTTTTGCACATTAAACAACTTGGATCTCACCTGGAGACCGGACACGCAATCAAATTGATCATATCTTTATTGAAAGGTCATGGAGAAACTCCCTTCTTGATGTCATGGCAATGTGAGGTGCGGACCATCAACTATGTATTACGAGCCAAGATGAAAATTACCATTAAGGCTAACCATTGTGCAAAGATTGCAAGACGGAAGTTTAACGCAACAAAAAGGATTAAGATGCCCTGCAAGAATATCAAAATACAGTAGAGACAGGAATTTTAGCAGATTTGGTAACCCAGGATGTCGAAGCCATCTGGAAGAAATTTAACAAGATAATCAAAAAAGCAGCGAAAACAATTATAGGCTATAGACAGAAAAGAGATCAACCATGGGTAACAAGTGAAACAAAAGAAAGAATGGAAGAAAATTGAAAATTAAAGCATTAAGTACGACATATCAAGAACAGAAAAATTGACTTACAAATGAATATAACAAAAAAATAAAGAGAAGTGCAAGGAAAGATAAATGATCATACATGGAAGATATAGCCAAGAAAGAGGAAGAAGCAGCCATGAAACGAGATATGAAGACACTATATGATCTCACAAAAGAAATATATAAACACAACAAAGATAATTGGACAACAAGGACAAATATACAACACACAGGAAGAAAACGAATATGAGAGCGAGACACAAAATGATTACGAAAAACTAGACATAAAGGAAGAAATAAGAACTGCATTGAATAATCTGAAAAATAATAAAGCTGCTGGAACAAACGAAATAACAGCAGAGCTACTAAAATCTAACAGTGGAAGTGCTACACATAACTGATCAATAAATATGGACAGAAGAAAAAATACCAGAATGGGGAAGTGGTATAATAATAATTAAATTATCAAAAAAAGGAAACCTAACGAAATGTAAAAATTGGCGTCCAAGAACAATACTCAGTATAGCTAGTAAAATTATGACGAGAGTGATGTGAGAGAGGATGAAAGCACCAATCAATGAAAAACTACGGGAGAATCAAGCCGGTTTTAGACCCAAGAGGGCCTGCATAGACCTGTAACTGTACGTACCCCAGGTGTGTTACCCTTTATAGTTTTTCACTGTGATCATCTAGTTTTCACTAAGATTTTCTTTACCCTCAACCGTTATTGGTTAAGTGAAAATCTTACCCTTTATTTAGATAACTGACTACTTAGTCAGAGGAACCTTAAATGTTGTGATTTCGTTGATGTAGAGTAGCTCACCTTATAACACAAGAAATAAATACTCCATCAAGTTTAATACATATATTATAAAGTATAAAGTCATCTTCATGTACAGATATTTACAAATACAGTAAATAATTAACATAGTGAATGAACATCCAACTAGGCAAGTCAAATTTAGGCAGTGGCTTGAATAGTTACTATCCTTTTGTTTTATATGATTTTGATGTAATCAGGGTGGCCTGAGAACGGTGGTTCGATCACAAGATATTATAATTGTAAGTCAGTGCTTCACTCAGATATGCGATACAAGATCGATCTTTTAAGTGATTGATATTAAAATCAATCGTAAGCGGCCGGAGCCAAAGGTGATATTACAACTAACCTTTAAAGTTTGACGAGGGTGCAATTTCCCTCCAATTGAGTACGTGCGCTATGCATGACTCATAAATTAACGAGTATACGCGCTATGCACAACTCTAAATTAGTGAGTGAGCATTACGCCCCTCATGTAACAAGTATGCACGCTATGTACAACTCAAAATGTACGACAACACTGGGTACCTCGTATTTGTAAGGGATGTTTATCCCTATCGTTGATTGAGAATATGCTCAAGACATATCTCAGTGAATTGTCGTATTGTTGTAATTAATTGTGATCAGCACCTGCAACAGGGCAACCCTAATCCCTAATGTAATTTTGATAAAGTCTAATTTTGAATATGTTAAGTATATTAAAATTGATAACATTTATGTTGTGTGTTAAATTTGGATTTCACTGGGAGACCCTCCAATTAGAATTACGGTATTGTAACGCTTTTGACCAATACACGCAACCGGACAGCAATGCTTTACCGCGGAATTTCTACCAGTTAATGCAGAGCAACAAAGTGCAGTACAGCTAACTGTATATTTTATAGTAATTAGATACACGTATCAGCATACTAATCGAAATTCCAGACGACTATACAGCGTAACTGAATAGTCAAGATTGGATCCGGTGGTAAGATTTGATCTCTTATTTATAGTGAAAAAACCGCGTGCAGCGGGGGTGGTGATTAAACGTTCTCACGGGTATTTTCATAAGTGGGTTGGTATCAAAATGTTCCCATGAGTGACACTTGCCCCAGAACTAATAAATTTCATAGTTGAGTTAAAAGTCTAATACTGTAGTCTCTTTAAATTGCTTTGCAATTTGATAATTTACTGGAAAGCGGGTGTGTCGGTTGGTTTCCATACAAGGCGGCGAAACTAATTTATAAAGGGACGGTGATTTCACTGCAAGTTACGCGAGTTTTTACACACCCTGTATATATTTCTTCTTCTATTTTGGCTATTTGGTATATATTTCTTTTTCCATTTCGGCTATTTGTTTTAGGATAGGTAGCAGGTAGTAAAAAAAACTAAAAAACAACAAAGCACCTGGGAAGGACAAAATTATAAATGATATAAGTGATGCTACATACGAACTCCTCCGCTTACTCTTCAATAAGATTTTACAAGCGGAAAAAATTCCGGACAATTTGAAAAAATCTGAGATCATTTTATTACACAAGAAGGGCAGAAGGGACAAAATTTGCAACTACAGACCTATCAACCTGATTTCAAAAATAAGATGGGAGGATGAATTAATCGAATTAGCAGGAAACAACTGGAAATGGATGGCACAGAATAAACAACAATGGAAGCTTGATAGGGAGGCTATATAATACAATAATATATAGGATATAGGTTATATAATATAATGTGGAAAATATTGAAACAATTTGACATACCAGAAAAGTATACATATAAGGTTTATCAAAATAATGATAATTCTGAAGCGCAAATAGAACATGAAGGACAATTCTCCCATGCATTTAAGATAGGAAAAAGAGCAAGGCAAGGGTGCATACTGTCACTGACCTTGTTTATTATAGATTGGGTAATGAAAAACGCAGAAGACAAAACTACTGGTAACAACTAGGAAGTGTTTCAAAAGCTGCAAAACCTCGAGGTTGCAGACGACATCTACCTATTAACATCAGATAAAAAACAAATGCAAAAGAAGACCTCAAGGCTGGCTTTGCACGCTAGGAAAGTAGGATTACAAATTAACCCTAAGAAAACAATGTTATTAATAAGAGAAGCGAATAGAGGAACCAAAATAAGCATCGACGGTAAGGAGGTTGAATAGGTGAATGAATGAATGTCGATATCTGGGCAGTATAGCAAGCATAGAAGGTGGCACAGAACTAGACATACATGCAAGAATAAAAGCGGCACGCAATGCTTTCACCACGCTAAACCTATTATGGGTAACAGCAAATATCAAAAAAGAAACGAAACTTAGGACAAATGTAAAATCCGTACTGCTATATGGATCAGAGACGTGGTAAGAATCAAAGAAGTGTACAAACATTTATAAACAAGTGCTTTCGAAAGATCTGCAAGATATTTTGGTCAAATAAAATTTAGAACGAGGATTTATGGAAGAATACAAATGAAGAACGAATAGAAATAACTACAAAGAAATGCAAATGGAACTGGATAGGGCACCCAAAAAATACATGGAAACGAACAGTACAAAGAGAGCTGGGTATAACGTGGAATGAAGCACAAAAAATAGTGAGAGATAGAAAGAAATGGAAGGATTTTGTAGAGCACAAATGGTACAAAACGAAAGTGCACGGGGCTAGCCACCCTGTTACAAAAACTAAAGAGGCTTCTGAAATGCCATTAGGTGCCCTTTGCTCCACCAAGGAGCTACGCTACAGGATAATCAATCAAATCATTAGAAAACAACAAACTGACCTCAGCACAACTTTTTCACGTGAAACGGTTCTTACCAACATTTAAAAAAAAGGTAATTTGATAAGTATTAAAGCTACTTAAAAAATGTACTTCTAACTTTTATTAATTACATAAAATTTAATATAAACTCAATAAGAAAGCAACATAGCTTTAGCAACTTCAGTAGCCTTTTCCTTGCCGGCAAGTTGTTCTACGATTTGAAGAGCGAACTGAAATGCCGTACCAGGACCTCGACTCGTCGTTACATTTCCATCAACTACAACATTATCTTGTTTGTAAACATAGGTGTTACCTTTAGTCAACGTAGCTTCAACGGAAGGATACGATGTAATGTTTTTACCAAGGCCAATACAATGTGCTTTCAGAGCAGTAGGGGCTTAAATGTAAAATAAATTAACTCATTATCTATTCAAAACGTTCCCCAATTCACCTGCACAAATAGCAGAAACAATGCGTCCAGAACTTTCTTGTTCTTTTAGTAATTTACCGACTTCTTGGGATTCAGCGAGCACTTGTGCACCTCCAAGTCCGCCAGGCAATACAATTACATCATAAGGCCCCTTTGCACCGGCTTCTGCTATACTAATATCAGGAATAATTACAACTCCACGGCTGCATTTGACTGGTTCGTTTCCTGGTAAACCGGCTACGGTTACGTCCACCTGTTTTACCAAGCTGTTAAAAGACATCCAATAATTACCAAGGTTACTTACGCCTCCTCGACGTAACACGTCAACAGAGATTACAAATTCCATTTCTTCAGCTCCGGGAGCCAAAAATACTAAAGCTTTTTTTGGCATGTTCGAGTTGCTAAACTTACACTTTTGAAAGACAAACGATTTAAAATGACCCCGAGTTAAATATGCGGAAAAACACGTACCCAACTTGGAGACACCCCTATTTATCATAAACAGCTGTTTTTTTGATGACCCTTGACATTGAATTGAACCCGGTTACCCCTAAAAAATTTAAACTGTTGGTAACAATTATCGCTAGGTGGTGACACCGTACTAACCTAAAAATTCCACAAACCGAAGGAACTTTCAGTAAATAATGTGAATTAATTAGTATTTTTTAGTTAAGTAGTACGACATTTTCTTCAATTAATAGTTAAGTTAATTGTTAATAAAAAAGGTTAGTTTTATTTTGTACGCAAGATAGAAACCCCTAATCATAAATAAGAATCGCCAACATAGCAAAAGTTGAGGAAATTCAAAAAAGGGCGCTAAAATGGCTGAAAGTGCAGCCCATTTTACAGCAACTTTAGAAGCGAAACCTTCAATTTTTGAAGTAATTGCACAAAATTCTCTAAATGCCACGCTTCATCCAGCTTTACAAAGAACTGCAGTGGTGAGTATTAGTTGGGAACGGTTAAACGTAATAATAATTTAACTCAGTTTTTAGCTAACGTTAATCCGAGGAAATTTAACTGGATTAGCGAACATTACGAGGAGGTATTTTTGATACTAAATGGACTTTTACAGAGTTATTATTTAAGGACCACAGGTGAGTCCGATTAGTGATCGTGGAACTTCTGTTACATACGAAGTCATAATAAAAAGATATTTATTGCCTTACCACCTGGTGTTTTTTCAGTATTAAAATAATATTAGTTTGTTTTTGCTTGATTAAGTGATTAAGTAGCTTAGTTAAAGAAAGAATTAAATGTGCACTTCGCAATTAACATTTACGTTTAAGTTCTTGTTATGACTAATATTTAAATAGTGAGATTCACAATTTTATTGTAATTGTAAAATGAAGCCTTAATGAAATTAAAAAGGGTATGAAAATTATCATATTTTAGGTGCTTCATTTTCTGAATACTTCTATGGCTTGCAGAGGGCGCCGTTAGATACGAATACGAAATTTTCAGAGTCTCACAGGAAATTATCGTTAGCTTTTTTAATAGTTTTACCGTATATTAGGAGGAAGTTCGAAGAAAAGTTACAAATTTATAGATTAGAAGATGCAGAAGGCTCTTTACAGATGGTAAAGTTTGCTCAATTAGTATTGCCGTTCTTAAGCGTTTGATTTTTTAGAACCTGCGAGGTATATGTAAAAAAATACTACTTGTATCGCATTCAGTATTCGAAATCGTTCATGGTTCTTGGATGTTAATACAATATTTACGTTACATGTCCGATTTAAGTCAAAGCCAAACACCTGTGTTACAACTTTTAAATCTGAAACTTATTTATTCGTCCGAATTACAAGATGGGTCAGGTTTTTGGACGGCTTTGTTTCGGGGCCAACTAAGGTAAATTTATTTTTTCAGTAATTTTTGCTGCTTCTTTGAAAGCGTGTTATTTACAGCTTTTCAGAATTAAGTAAGGGATTAGCACAAAACACAATTCAAAGCTTCTTGGAGCTTTCTGCCTTTTTCATTCAGTTCCTACAAGCGTGGAACGCCGAGAAGTCGAATTATAGTTTCAGTGCTTTACCGATAGTCGTTCCACCACCTGTAAGTTCTATTTTTTACATAATCCAAACACTCGCTTAAAGTAATTGTTGCTTACAGAAAGATAACAAAGCGGAAAATTATAAAGGAAAGTGTCCGATATGTTTGCAGAATTGGAAAATTCCAACCGTTCTTCCAGTATCGGGGTAAACATAACATACAAAAATCATTGACGTTTTGTGGATTTTGTTAATTTAAATTGTAGGTATGTGTTTTGTTTTCCATGCATCGTACGTCACTTAAGAGAGCAGCCCTGCTGTCCTGTTACAAATTTGCCTGCGAAACAGTTGGACATCATAAGACTGTACGATTCGGATTAATTTTTATTTGTTATTTAAATTGTTTAATTGTTGGTTGGTGACGTTGGTAAGCTAGGTATTTTCTTTTTATGTATATAAAATTCGTTTTTATAAATATAGTCTTTGAATTTTATACTGTTTACTATAAACTATTTGTCGAACTGAACAATCATCAAATAATTTAATTCCTATACTAGGTACATATTAGTAATAAATCAAGATATTAAAATATATAAAGCACCAAAACAATTTTGATTGCATGATTATAGTTTTACTGAACTATAATGCCCAAAAGCTTTATTCAAACCTAATCTAATTAAAATTTGCTAATACGTTTTATAACAATTTTGAGTCACAATACTACTAATTTGTTATACTTTGTACAAAATTACCTTCTATTTTTAAACTAAACACAGGAACATTATTTACACCTAAAAAATAATTTAATGCCACATTATTTCCTCAAAAAGTAGATTACAATTTTTTAAGTGTTTTGTATTTGTCAGTCAAATAATTCGTTTCAAAATGAAATATGAAAACAATGCTCTTGTAATTTTGTACTGTTATTGAACCTTTGACTATAAAAAGACGGTTAGTTGCTTTTGGTTTATCAACTCAGTACCTATTAGATGAAGAAGTTTTGACCATTTCGGTTCTGTTTTAAAATGATTAAAATTATAATTTATGTTGCGTAAGCAATGACATATATTTAAACAAAGCCCCTGCGAATGTAATCGTGGTCGACTGCTCAAAGTATGCTGGTATAAATTACGGTGCTTCATATTGCGCTGTCCGAAAAGTTGAAAGTATCACCGGAGATCTGATTCACAACATCACCGTCATTAACGGCATGGCTTATGATGATGTACAAATAAATGGGTTTTCTTTGGGTGGTCACTTAGCAGGCTACGCTGGACAATGAGTTCAGGTATTAACAAAAGGACAAAAAATAGGGCGAATAAACGGATTAGATGCAGGATATTCAGGAAGACCACCATGTGAACGTTTAGATGCAAGCGATGCTACATTTGCTCAGGGAATTCACACAAACGGTTTTGGATTTGGATATGTTGATGCTTACGGAACGGTCGATTTTCAAGTAAACTCAGTTCGTTGGTTGTTTTTAAGAAAAAATGTGGATACAGGCAACCATGCTGCGCTATTGATCCAGGAGTTCCGTCTAGTGATACACCGTTAAATCAAATACTTCCTATGTGTAAGTTTTTTTGTTAATTTAATTTATGACATTCAACCAGTCGAGGTTGGTGAGCTTCTCGCACACAAAAATTGGAGGTATGCCCTCTTTTGGATACAAGTAAAATCGTAAGTCCCATGTTGATATGATATTCAGGAGTGGAAGTCTTAGAATGGGGGCAAATTCTAATCAAATGGTGCTATAAATATCTTGTAACAGTTGAAGCGTTGGAGTTTCATTGCTTTTCTATATTATTCTTACCGACCTACAAGCCTGAATCTCGCCCAATAAACAAACAAACAATAATATTCTGTTAAGTTCTAACTAACGATAATTAAATTTATTTCAGTTTTCTGCCACCATATACGTGCAGCTACATACTTCATAGCAAGCATTACCTCGTCTGATTTCCTAGGAGTAGCCTGCAACTGTAAAGGTTTCAGTGATAAGCACTGTAAAAATAAACCAAAGACGATAATGGGTGAAAATTGCCCGTCGACTGCTTCCGGTGAACATTTCCTAAACTAACGGTGTGCCGCCTTATCCTCGAGGATTGGCTGGAAC
Source organism: Melanotus villosus (assembly GCA_963082815.1). Classification (NCBI taxonomy): domain Eukaryota; kingdom Metazoa; phylum Arthropoda; class Insecta; order Coleoptera; family Elateridae; genus Melanotus; species Melanotus villosus. Next base: position 46,575,152 of record OY720426.1, read on the forward strand.
TGGAGGTATTGGAGGATATGGCGGTTTGGAGTGCTTACTGTCTGAAATAATTTTTTAAGTATGTATGGCAATTAAATATAATAGATTAGTTGGCACAACACCAATCATTTTCCTTTTATACAGGGTGATTCATAATGAGTGTAACAAACTTCGGCATTTTATTGGAAAGGTCATTTTAAGTGAAAACTATTATATGAACCTAGGTCTTATTTCACTTCGTTACAGAACTATAAGAGATCAAAGTTTTAAAAGTGTAGTAGTAAATCCATACATCTACTTACCATTGAAAAGATTTTTTTTTTTTATTATTATAGACTAGCAATCAGAATACATATTCTATAAGCTAGTAGTATGTTATAGCAAGTTGGCATTATGAGACTTCATCCATTGACGAATTCTCAGGTACTTCACATCAAGTCAATTGGCCAGTTTCTTTCGAGTCTTCTGTTGCCTTCTCTTATTAGTAGGGATTCAAGGTGGGGGTTTTCATGGTTTTCGAGTCTTGTATGGTGACATCTTAGACAAATTTTGTTTTAAGATCATTATGTATTGTTTCGTTGGAAACGAACCATGGGGCGTGTAGAATTGCTCTCAAGAGTTTTGATTGACATCTTTGGATTATGGACACATTAGTTTTGTTGGTGCAACCCCAGAGTTCTATATCATAACTCCAAATAGGTATAATTATTGTTTTATAAATTAAAATTTTGTTTTCCAAAGCTAATTTTGATCTTCTGTCGATTAACCAGTACAATTATTTGGCAGTTAGGTTGTAACAGTACTGTTACTTTTTACTATTAATTGATAACAATGGGTAAACAAGAAAGCTCGCCTAACTCGTAAAAGCCCTCGTTTTTTATAATTTGCCAACTGCTCACCATTCAGGTAGGTAGTGGTGCGTCTGGTCCTGCACATATGGTTAACAACAATAATAAAATTAGGGACAAAGAAAAGCACCCACTGGTGAATAGTATTAACTATATTCTATTTAATATACAACCTAATTATACACAATCTGTCTGAAACCACTAGCCACATAGGTACTGATCCTGTTCTTTGAATATAAAACTAACAGGAATGAGGCTACACAAAACATACGTGAGACCAAGATAGATGATGCAAATGGCGACTGAATGTTTCCGGTATGTATATTATAATACTGACGGTTAAAACAGTTTTTTAAATATATATTTTGCAAAGTGCTAATCTATATAAAATATTTATGTGACGCCTATGATATTCACTCGTGACCTTTCTTTGACATTGAAATTATAACATCGAATTGTTCTTAAATATTATTCGTAATGAAAGTAAATACTTACTTATGGAAAGTTGGGAATGCTTAGCGGCGTCGAATAATATAAAGCTAGTCGTGTTAAAATGGTTTTTATTTACAATAGAAGTATTTACAATTTACAAATGAACCGTCGTCAAGTGTCGTTCGTGACCAACCAACTGTGAACTCCTTGGGTAACACCTCGCACACCGTTAGGGTTGTTCACCCTTAAGTCCCGTTAGACTTTGCTAAACCTAAAACCGTTAGGTCTTCGGCGGCGCCCCGATGTCGGCTGCCGCTACAGAAAGTTATTCCTAAATTTTTATTTGTCCTTGTTGGAGAAAAACCACAAACAGCACAACTAACCTATTATTTATCAGCCGTCAGTCTCAAAACTATGACTACAAATAGATTATCAAAATGGCGACTTCCATCGCACTTTTGGTATAGGTACTAAAGCGATACCCTCATTCCTGTTAGTTTTATATTCTAAGGATCCTGTTCCATATATCCAAGACAACTAGAAAATTTCTACTTACAAAATATACAACAAACAAACAAACAATATATTATTTCTTAACGAACTTATCACAACGAAAAAGGAATGCATAACTTTACTTAACTTCTATTGTACAAATAGAAAAATAGTATATGAACATATTGCAGTTGGCATTAAAAGGCGCAGAGCAAAGACCTCTAGATCCAGGTAAACTAACAATTACTGTTTAATTATTTTTTAACCACCTCTGTTCGAAAGTGACATTTTCCATATGCCACCCGTTGCCATTAGAAATGGGTGGCAAAATGAGTAAACATGTTTTACGATTAATATTAATGGTACAGTCACCATTGAAACATATACTCAAGCTATCTACGAGTTTTTTTTTAACGAAACCGAGTTTTGTAGTAAAATGTCATATTTTTAGTTGTCAACATTAATAATGTCAGGTTCGTTTAGTGAAGGTGGCCAAAAAATCATATGTATTACTCTCCCTTAGATTATATTTCTGCCCTCGCTCGCTCGTGCATAAAAACCATCTGCGGGAGGCAATCTTACACTTTCCTCCCTAGTAATACAAATAGCTATTATTTCACTTACACTTCACACTTTTTAGGTGCTTCAGTAAATCGGCCACTGAAAGTAATAAGCGAAGGAATATCCGATAATGCGGGTAAAATTACTTTCTTTATCTAGCACTTATTTAGTTTTATTTGCAATATAAGTATTACATGCGTGAATATTTACAGAAATGGGCGTAACTGATAATATTGTTCCGGTTGAGATTGAAGAAACTTGAAAAATAAACAAAAGTAAGTAAGTCCTTATTTCTTTTGGTATTTTAATAAAATGTTTTATTGTTATATAACAATTGATGCTAGATCGAAAACTGTATTCAGTTAAAAACTTTGTTCTCAATGAATTAAAAAAATCTGGAAATGCGAACACATTCAGTGCAGCTTGATTTTTTTTAGGAAAACGGGAACGTCTATATGCTGAGAAGCTACCTATACCTGGTCGCTCAAGTGATGGTAGTCTTGGTGATGAATCTGATCCCTATTCTTGCTCGGAAAGTTCTTACCAGCCATCAGAAGAAAGTAGTGAATCTGAAGGTGTTGCCGTAGGTGAAACACAAGATGAACATGACATACCAAGAAAAAGGCGGCGCAGAAAGGCAAATAAAAAACTTTGGAAAAGCGCCATTGTAAAAGACTTACGGCTGAGAGGTAAAACATATATTAATCGGTCTGGAAATAATGTACCAGAAGAAAAACCTTTGAAAGTAGATTGCCTAAAGTGCAGATTTAAATGTCATGAACATTTTTCTGAAGCTCGAAGAGAACAACTGTGTGAACATTACTACGGTTTAGCAAAAGACACTTTTGAGTTCTTTAATACAAAGTGCGCCTGTTTCTAGAACTAAAAATACTCCCATAACAAAAAACCGTAAAACCTCAAGAATTTATTATTTAACGGATAATGAAGATAATAGGTATGCTTAAAATTTTTTTAATCCAATACAAATACGATCTATCGTCGGAGACATTTTTTGAAATGGACATTACAGAGCCCAAAAGGAGATCCGGCCGCAAAAAAAATTGGACTTCGGTGAAACTTAACTCTAAATATGCTGACCGCGTACCTGTTTCTAAAAAAAAGAAAACTGACCTTATTTACCTGCTCAATAAGCAAATTATTCCTGAAGATTATACAGATTTTGTTACCAGTATTCCATCAACAAGTGAAACAGATTTAGCAGTTCACAACGAGTCAGATTAAGCTGCAACTGTAATGTTTCTGTAGGGGCACCTTTTCTGTTAACTTAGAATTTTGTTTAGTTGATTTGTTAATTATTATAAGTTCATTGTTCATATTTTTTTTAAATTTTGTAAGCATAAGTTAAGTGTTATAACTTACTATCACATATGTGTTAAGTGAGGAAGTTTTTTTGAGAAAATACATGTTTTCCAGCATGTTTGACTTCGATTCAAATTTTTCCACATCCTACTTTCAAAGAATAAGTTGAAGTTTACAGAGAATATATAAGTTTTTCAAAACAATATTTGTTTTAATTGATACTATGTACCAAACTTTGTTTTTTAAATTCCCAAAATCACGGATTTTTTACTTATCACCTTTGTGAGATATGGTTGAATGTATAGGATGGATTTATGAGAATTTGGACTTTTATAGGCATCTCGTTACCTAGTTCTACTACGAACGTAAAGAATTCGACCTCGAATCACACACGTGGCTGTCGCGTTTACGACGCAAAATGAATTTAACTTGTTTCAGCGTTTCTTAACTTTATGTGATTGAATTATTTAGGATTTACTAAATATTTGGTTTTAGTACATTAACATAAGCTTAAATTCATTTTGTTTGATGTACTTTACAATTGCCTTTTAATACATTAGTGTGGCATTAAATTCATTTTTTATTTACTCTGAATACTTTGAATATTTAATATTTGACTTAATATTTTACTATTTCACAATATCAAACTCAAAACGAAGTTAATTACACATAAAAAATTATTTACTGCCACACTATTTCAACAAATAGAGTGTCAAATAATAAAGCTTCCTTTAAAAATGAGATGAAAACAATAGGTCATAAAAAGTAGGTTAATCTCCTACTATTTATTGAATCTTCGACTAGGTATATAAAAAGAGTGTACTTATGGTTGTCTTATCATTCATTCATATTTAAAAATTTAATTGTTTTTTTTAATCGGTTAACTAAGTGTGTACCTATTAGGCGACGAAGTCTTGACCGTATCGGTTCTATTTTAAAATGATTAAAATTATAATTTTTGTTGCGTTAGCAACAACAGGTAAGTTTTTGAATTATTTAAATTGTATTGTATAACTGAAACTGAAGAGGAAAGAAAAGTACAGAAAAACCTGAACGAGTACGCTAAGAGGGAAAAAGAAATGGGCAAGAAAGTAATAGTCCAGTATAGAAAGGTGAAAGTAAATAGAGAAGAATTAAGCTAGTGAAGAAAAAACAAGATGAAAATTCAAAAAACTAGCAAAGGAAGAAAAGGAGGGATTGAAGAGGACGACCGTAGGAAAAAGGAAAAATGATGGAGAAATGGATAAGGAAAGAAATAAAACAAGATAGAACAAATTGATGAAACTGGGGACAGTGAATGTGAGGAGTTTAAAAGGGATAGAAGAATTTGAAAAATACGGCTAGGAATTACTGAAACAAAGAAAAGAGGAAAAGGAGTAGAAAACCTAAAGGGGGGGATCTACTGGTGTACAGTGGTGAGTGGAGTAGAAAAACAGATAATAGTGAGAGGAGAAGTAGGGTGCATAATTAGAGAAGATATAATAACATCTCTTATAGATTGGACAGTACACACGGAACGAATAATGTCAGTAACAGTGGAGATAGAGCAAATCTGTAACGCCCAATTTTAGGGGCTGTACCTTGGGTAGCTCGGTTGGAGTCCAGGGGTTTGTCGCAGCGCTAATAAATATAACACAAGAGGTTTTGTTAATAAGTATAATGTAAATAAAAAGGTATTTCCGGGTACAGACAAAATAAACGGTAATGTAATTTAACTAAATATAATTCACAAAATAAGCAGGTAATAATTCGATAACTAAAAATTCGTTCCGCCGATTACGGTGCTGATTCTTAGGCGGCCGGTCTCGGTTCACCTTGCAATCGGGCTATCGGTCATGAACGGCTTCGCTGTTGACCTCAGTACAACTCGGGCTGCGGCGGGCTGTTGTTGTTACCTTGCTAGAACATATAAACGGTTAAATTGCCCTTATTCTATATCGCGGTGGTTCGGGTTAAATGTTTCTATCTGCCTGGTGGTGCCGGGATATTGAGTGTATGGTTATTATATAACTCAGCGGTCCGGAGTACGGGATTCTATTGTCTTGGCAGTTTACGAGGCAGGGAGGAATTCGTTGTGCCCGCGGTTTCGGTACTGGTAGGTAAGTAAAGCCCTTTAACTTAACGGTGTTTATTAGGTGGTTCTTCTGAGGCGGTAGGTCCTGTGAAAGGGCGGTTTACGGGACATGCCGGGCACTTCTTCGACGAGCGGTCCCTCTGGTGAAGGGTGAACGGCGGGTTACTCGTAGCGGCGGCGACGTCTTCGCCGTGCGGGAACGTGGAGGTTCGGACGGTCACGTCTTCGACGTGCGAGGAACGTGGGGATCGTCGACCAACACTGGCCAACGGCCGGCATCGGTAATTAACGTCGACAAACACTTGCCGACGGTCGGGGTCGGTACTTCGATGTGCGAGGAACGTGGGGATCGTCGACCAACACTGGCCGACGGTAGGGATCGGTAATTAACGTCAACCAATACTGGCCGACGGACGGGATCGGTGATTAACGTCGACAAACACTTGCCGAAGGTCGGGGTCGGTACTTCGATGTGCGAGAGACGTGGGGGATCGTCGACCAGCACTGGCCGACGGTAAGGATCGGTAATTAACGTCGACCAACACTGGCCGACGGGCGAGATCGGTGATTAACGTCAATAAACACTTGCCGATGGTCGGGCTCGGGGTTCTGGGTTGGAAAGCGGGTCAGAGGATTCTGAATGAAGCCTCCGGTTGGGGCTCTCCTTTTATACGTTTTCCTTCGTCGGTCATCTCTGTCGGGCCTTATGCGGGGGAAAAGGTTCGATGGTCACGTACGCCGGCGGGTCGTTATCTCGAAGCGGCTTTCGGCGTCGCATTGTCTGGACGATATCCGGTACGGGAAAATTCCGTTGAACGTGTACCTGTATTAGATTTTCTGTAGGAAAATTTAATTTACCCTTTATACAGGAAGTCTTTAAAGACAGGTGGCACGTTACAAATCAAGACAACATTCATTATCACATGTGGACCAGACGAGGACGAAACAGTTGAGAAAAAAGATAAACCTACATACATCATAGGTGACCTAAACGCTAGGGTGGGGAACAGTAATAGAGGAATAGAAAATGTAAAGGGGAAGAATGGAGAACCATACAAAAATAACAATGGGAAAAAATTGATTGATTTTTGTGTAATTAACGCATAGGTACAACCGGAAGAAAAAACGTGAAAAACCAGCAAAGTAAGAAAAACGAGAACACAATAAAGGAAGTAATAAAAATACAGAAGCTAAAGAAGGAGGAATTCCAAAAAGAATATAAACGTATAGTGAGAAAAATATTCGCAAGCAGTGAGACACCTGAAGGGGGAAATATATAAGAAACACGGGATAGGTTTAAAAACACTATTAACAAAGCGGCAAAAATGGTTTGTGGAACGAGGAAACTACGAAATGGAAGAAGGCAAATAATCTGGTCTGGTGGACACGAGAAGTACAAGAAAAAGTAAAATTAAAAAAGAAAAAATGGAAACAATACTTGAGCACAAAAAAAACCGAACATTACGAAAAATATAAGCAAGTAAGGAAACGAGTAAAAGAAAGGATAGTACAGGAAAAGAAGAAAGCATGGGAACAATTTAGCTACAGTATAGAGACAAACTTCAGAGAAAACACGAAATCATTTTATAAAGTGATTAAAAACCAAAGAAAAGAAAGCAATCCCTACTAAAACAAATCATAGACAAGCATGGTAACATCATAAGAGAAGAATCCCAGATAATGAGAAGGTGGAAAGAATACTTTGCGGAACTGTTAGAAGTAGAACAGCACAGAGAACAGGACGAAACAAGGGAAATATTGAATACAGCAACAGGAATGAAAGAAGAGGACATCACATTGGAAGAAATAAAAAATGCAATAAACATATTATCAGATGGAAAAGCGGCCGGATATGACAACATAAAAACAGAACAGCTAAAATACATGGGAGAAACCGGAAATAAAGAACTGCATAAGTTATTCAATTTGATATGGAGACTCAAAAAAATAGCAAAAGACTGGCAGGTAGCAGTGATGCTACCAATATACAAAAAAGGCGACAAAGGGCAATGCAGTAATTACAGAAGAATTTCAATACTAATATCAGTGGTAGAAAAGGTATATGAGAGTATTACAGAAGGACGATTAAGAGCACAAATAAAAGGAAAACTGCAGGATTGATGTCAAAGTGGATATAGAAAAGAGCATTGTATACAAGATCATAATATTCACTATCAAACAAATAATAAATAAAACATTAAAACACGACAGAGAAGCATATATCTGCTGCTTAGACCTAGAAAAGGCGTTTGATAAAGTTAATAGAAAAAATGTATGGGAAGTATTAAAGAAAAAAGGAGTTAGTCAAGATATTATAAAGACAATACAGGATGTAGGGTGATGGCACCAGTGAATGAACACTTAAGAGAATTTTCAATTCTGAGTGCGATTTAACAATAGTGACAATCTATATAAACATTGACAGTCTGGTTTTTCAATGTATTAAACTATCTAATTTTAGATTAAAAAGACTAGAAAGTTATTATCTTCTAGTAAAAAAAATTATTTATCTTTCTTTAAAAAATTACGCGTTTCTCTAGTAAATGAACACTCAGCTCCAATAAATGAAATTTGAAAATCCAGTAAATGAACATTATAAAATGACTAGGTATTAGGTACTACCTAGAAGGTAAAAAGGTAGATAGGTAGGTATAATAGGTACCTAATAATTTATAATTAAAATCAAAATGAAAATCTTTATTGATTGTAACGCTCTTAAACAAAAAATAATAAAAAATCTTAAATTTACGTAAAACAATAACATTCATTATAATATGTCATTAACTTAAAAAGATATTTGTGTAAGAAATGTAATGTTTAAATAGAGATACTAAAACTTTTTGTTTTATCGTTGAAAATAGGCTTTGCTATTTTTTTAACAACAGAGTCTTCCTGATACCATATTTGGTCCTTTGGTTTAGGCCATATCCAAGTGCCATCGCATGTTTTTTTCAATGCACTTACTTCGTATTCTCCTCCTTCTTTATCTGTTATTATTCCGGGGAATTGCATTTTTTCGTATAAGACAATTACGTAATCGCCGATTGCATATTTATTTACCTCATTTGAATTATTTCCCTCTTTACTTGAATGTTTCACATTGCTGGAAGTTGGATTGACAGCTGCTGATTCAGTTTTTTTCTTTTTTACGATTTTTGGTTCCTTCTTTTTTGTGGCAGTTTCTTCACATCTTCTTTTAGTTGTACTTCCTGTACTGGAAATCTGACTTGTTTTCTTTTTTTCTTTCTCTTGTCTTTTTTGCAATATCTCCTTTTCTTTTAATTCTTTTGCTTTAGATTTTTCTGCTTGTATTTCTCTCCATCTTTTTGACGTTATTGCAAACGGAACTTTTTCAGATTTTCTTTTCTCTATACCTGATTTTTCTTCTTTTCTTGGCCACGATAAATGCAAAGACCAAAAATTTTCTGCTGTTTCTTGAGTGCACTCTTTTGGATTTAAGTTTTCATTGTCCATTCCTGACACTCCAACATCCGCTTTATTTGCATTAATTTTTTGGCTGGGAATATCATTTTTCTGATTTACCACTTCATTTTCTTTGTTTTCATCATCTGTTTTGTTTTCATCATTTTTATCCTTTTCATACTGCCTTATCATTTCGTCATTTTCTCCATTATTATCATCAACTGCATTGTTTGTTTCATTTATTTGAATGGGATGATCATCTTCATATCGTTCCATTACCCTTTCATATTCTTTTATCATTTCGTCATTTTCTCCATTATTATCATCAACTGCGTTGTTTGTTTCATTTATTTGAGTGGGATGATCATCTTCATATTGTTTGATAACCTTTTCATGTTCCTTTATCACTTCGTCATTTTCTCCAATATCATCATCAACAGCTTTGTTTGTTTTATTTATTTGAATTGGATGATCATATGCATATTCATTGATTACATGTTCATTTTCTTTATTCTCATTATTAATTGCCTTAAGGTTTTCATTTACTTGGTTAGAATCTTCACTTTTCTTATGTTGCTTAAGCTCTTCATTTCGTTTATTCTCTTCTACTACTGTATTTAAATTATTGTCTAGGACTAAATTATGAAAACTGTTAATTTCATCTTCCTCAATTAAACTTGTAATGTCTTCAATTTCAGAATTTGCTTGTAACAAATAGTTATCGTCGATAATGTCTACAGGGAGGGAAGTAATATCAAATAATTCGTCGTTGTCATGTTCTTTATAATTATCTACTAATGTTCCATTTTCTTCTAAAGTATGTTTTTTACAACTCAACCAAACATCAAAAATGGACTCTACATTTTTATTCAGGGTGGAACTTTTTTTTTGCTCAAATTCTAGACTTCTTTCTGGGCCAATAATTTTTTCAATAACCCTCGTGGCAACAGCATAATCTTCATTTGAAATGTCTCTTACTTGGGATTTTTGTAACTCTTGTCTGCGTTGTGATATACATTTAGAATAATCGACAGAGTCTGGTGAAAAAGGATACAGACCGCACACCCGAAAACCGTTTTGTATTGTCTCTTTCTTCACAGCTTTATCGAAAGCATCCTTAAATATTGTACAAAAGTTTGATTTAGTGATATCTTTTCCTGAATTTTGTTTGTGCTTTCTTACAACCTGTTTCCAAAACACCTTAAGGGGCCCAAATATTGCCACATCACAAGGTTGCACTATATGTGTCGCATTCGGGGGAAGGCAATAAAGAATAATCTTTTTTTCAATACAAAAGTCACATAACTCTATACTAAGATGGGACTTGTGCCCGTCAAGAAAAAAAATCACTGGAAATTTTGTTTCCTGTTGTAAGAGCCAGGGATATAAAACATTCGCTACATATTCATAAAAAGTTGCTGATACCATCCAACCAGAGTCAGACCTGCCCCAGGCCCAATCATCAGGAACAGAATTTATTATGTGATTTGGCATTCTTTTATAGGGAAATATAACCATGGGTGGTAAAACGTCCCCTTGAGCTGAAAAAGTGCAAAGAACTGTAATCGATTCTTTTTCTTTCCCACTTGCGATATTATAGAAATTCGTGTAACCTTTAGGGCCTAACAATACACCAGTTTTTGGGCAAGTCTGAATTCCCGTTTCATCACAATTAAGAACTCTATTACTGTTGTCAAGTACGTCTAAACAATTTTCTTCTGTAAGAAAATCTCTTAATTCATTAAACCACGATCTGATCATATCTTCGGTAACTGAAGCACGAGCTTTGGAGATTATTTCCGTTTGTCGTTTACAAATTTTCGGGTGGCGTTTTAAAAATAATTGCAGCCATTTTTTGCCTGGTCTGCTGTCTGCAAACGGATTTTCTTGCTTAAGAGCTTTTAGTATACCTTGAACAGCATCTTTGACATCTTCAGGGTGCATTGGGAAGCCCAGCTTGGCCTTGTCTAAGATCCATTTCTCTATTCGATTTTCATCTTCAGGTTTTAAGACACTTTCAGGTCCCATTTTTCTTTGCAAAGGAACTTTGCCTTTAATTTTGTTATGCAAAGCTCCTTTCGGAATATTAAAGCATTTACTAGCTGCATTTAAAGACATGTTTCCATTTTTTATGGAATCAAGTGCTTTTCGCAAATCCTCTTCACTATAATTAAACCTGGTATAAGACGTCTTTTTAGCGTTCATGATGATGTTATAGACTTTCACCCTAGTATGATTATACCTGTAAAGATCAATAGCAAATTAAAATTATATACCTACCTAGATCCTAGGTTGGTACCTACTTTTAAAAGAAAAAAGAAAAATGTTCATTCTGTAGTTTTAAGTTTTTAATAGGAATAAGTACGTGAACCAGTGAATGAACACTGTAAAAATACATGTTCAACTACTGGTCCCGAAATTAGTAGCTATATTTGACAAATAAAATCAAAAAGAACCTTATGGATATTCTTATTTAGAGATCATTTTAGCACAATACGATGAAATGTTGAAATTCCAGTGAATGAACACGCCGTTCATTTATTGGTTTTGAGGGAAATTATGTACCAGAAAATGAACATAGGCCAAAATAATATTATTTTTAGGTTAATCGGCATTTTCTAGTCAACAATATAATACTTGAACATATTTAGTTAATTGTGTTTATACGGATTTTATTCCTACTTACAAAAATAACACCACAAACTTCTTTCAAAAGTTGAGTCAACTTGGCCTTGTAAATTATTTGCTTCAAAACAACAGGCCCACTTTACATAGCACGTTGAAACAGACTGCAGTTTACTAATGGTGGCTCACAGCAGTGCTGCCATCTGACAGATGGTAGATAATACTACATAGTTAATCCCAAAGTAGCCTAAAACCATAGAGGAAATAATATAAATAGAGATCCCACGTTACCGGCGAAAGTGTAACCCGTGTCTACTTAGACAAGGGGGCAAGGAGGTGACGAACGGTAACCTAGATCGGTGCTGCCCCAAAATATTTTTGAACTATTTGTCATAAACTCAAGGAACTTCACTGCATTCACTTTACCCCGCACGGACGCTATTATTTCCATTTAGACGTATACTTCTTAATTGTAGCGTGATACACCGAAATACCATTCCATAATGTTTGTAAACGTTTAGTAAATATACACACAAAATAGTAATAGAGTTAAACCCGAACAGATCACGTAATAATCGACTGGTTGAGCATATGTATACAAATTGAAACTTTTGGTCAGCTTACAGCTTACAGCATTAATTTTAATACACATGACTTTAAAAATATGCATAAAATACCCAAAGAATGATTCCCATCTCTTGTGCTTTTACTTAAATTGTCAGACGCAGGGCTGGCCTTCTTCATGAAGGGGCCCTAAAACAATTTTTTAAAGGTAAAAATAACAGTATTAAAAAAGAACGTATATTGCGTCATACATTATGTTCTCTTTGAGGGCTCTATACAGGGTGGTCCATAAGTAATGGGTCACAGATCAACAGTAGATTCCTGAGGCCAAAATATTACGATTTACCTAAAATTACCTTAGTCCAAAAGTTAATATTTAGGGAGGTACAGGGTGTCAAGGTCGACATTTTTATTTTAACTTTCTTCTGTAATTTCTAAAGTTTTCGTAATATTCATATAAAAATTGGTGAAACTACCTTTTTTGGGGCGGGAAATAATAATCCGTTCTCAATTTTAATGCGGCTCTTAAAATAATGTTATTTGTCCTACACCTAATACCTTAAAAATACTTAATCTGCCCTAAATTTAGCTAGGTACTAAAAAGCTGAAGTATTATTAAGGTATTAGGTGTAGCAAAAATAACATTATTTTAAGAGCTGCATTAAAATTGAGAACGGATTATTATTCGGATTATTCCCGTCCCAAAAAAGGTAGTTTCACCAATTTTCGTATGAATATCCCGAAAACTTCTGAAATTACAGCAGAAAATTAAAATTAAAATTTCGACTTTGACATAAATATGTTCAATTTCCCAAGCATTTCACCTAAGTCTCACATGTCAGGCCACACCCGGTATAGCTGTTTCTGCATTCTACATACAGGGCGAGTTTTTTTTTTCATTTTAAGCATTGGGATATCGGAAACCATAAGACATAGAGATTCGGTTAAATGAGGAAAGAGTTGTCGTTTTATGAGCTTATGCAAGATATGCTAGATATGAGCGCATAACAGATTTAGTGATTTTTCATTTAAATGTTGTAGAATCGTTATTATTAGGAATACAGCAAAATGACACGAATGAAAGTTTTAGACATTTTAATGCTTAACATGATGAACATACTAATTTCCTTCTCGATTTTACGGTTTTTGAGTTGTAATACAAACTTTCGTTTTTTTAAAGGGCAGTCATAGTTGGCTTTGACATTTTTAAAAAGTGCATTTTTTTCTGTTTGCAGAGATATAAGGTTCGCTGTACTTACTTTGACAAATAAACACGACACAGGACTATTTGTAATATTGAGAGTAGCAAAAACAGAGTCTGCCATGGAAAACATTTTTTTCCTCTTAAAGTAATTACTTAGTTTATTATAATTATAATGTTTCACCTAAAAACTTTAGGGCCTCAAATAGAACAACAACGCAAAGAAACTACGAATTATTACATTTAAATTTCTACTTTGAAGTAATTACATGTAAAAAAATTAATCTATCTCGGCAAATGTTCAAAATGTCCACCATTATTATTTACACACAAGGGGCATCTTTTCACAATAGAATTTACAGCTTTCCTTATTTTCCTACCATCTAAATTGCGAAAAGCACATACCACAGCATCACGTAGTTCTTGTTTTGTCGCATACGTTCGCTGATAAACTAAATCTTTTAGAACAGCGAAAAGAAAGAAATCCAAAATTGAAAGATCTGGCGATCTTGGTGACCAAAGGACCGGCCCGTTCCTACCTATCCAAGAATTTGGAAACAGTTGGTTTACGTGCTCTCTTACTTGCAGTTGGTAGTGCGGCGGAGCACCGTCGTGTTGGAACCAGCGTAAATTACGTCGTGTTTCCAAATCTAAGCCATCCAACATATTATCTTGAAATTCATTTTGTAGAAAATGAAGATAACGCTGGCCTGTCAAATTTTCGTCGTCAATGAAAGGTCCAAGAATTCGCGATCCAATAATTCCGCACCAAACATGAAATCAAAATTTTCTTTGGGGCCTTCTTTCACGAAGTCTTCTAGGTTTTTCCTGCTTCCACAAATGTTCATTGTGCCTATTGAACATACCGCAATTGGTAAATTTGATTTCATCAGTCCATAAAATTTGATTTTGAAACTCTGGATTCTGTTGAATCATATTATTTTTTTTGTACCAATTACTAAAGCCAATTCTTGAAGCATAGTCCCCTGGATGCAGTGTCTGTCCTACTGATAAGTGATATGCGTGAAATTTATGTCTCTTCAAAATTCTCATGACTGTGCTTTACGACACACCAACTTCAGCTGCAATTTGTCTGGTCGAAGTAGAAGGATTCTGGTCAACGTAGGCCAATACATTTATTTGGATATCCTCGTTAATAACGCCTTCATCCCTCTTTGGTTTCGAAAAGGAACCAAACTGCCTCAGATTTCAGTATAAATAAATTGTTGAACGTCGGTAGAGATGGTTGACGTCGATTTTCATAAAATTGTTGGTACCGTTCGGCAGCAAGAACACTATTTTCTATTTTTATTACAAAAAATAAAACATTCGACCATATTAAGTTTTTCGCGATTAGAAAACATCTTTAATTTAATTGTAGAAGTTACAGAACTGTCAAATTTCAACTAAAACAATGAGCAACAGTACTTTGTTTGTTTATTGTTTTCCACGGCAAACTTTGTTTATTTACCTCTCAATAATACGAAAATTCCTGCATCGCGTTTATTTATCAAAGTATAGCAATTAGCAAACCTTATATCGTTAAAAAGAGAAACATTTGTCATTTTTAAAAATGTCAAAGCCAACTATGACTGGTATTTAAAAAAATGTAAGTTTGCGTTATAACTCGAAAATTATAAAAGCAGAATGGAAATTAATAAATGTATGTTATTAAGCGGAAAAATATCTACAATTTTTGTTCTTATCATATTTCTGTATCTCTAATATTAACGATTTTAGAACACTTTAAAGAAAAATTGCTAATTTCTTTTTTGCTCATATCTAGTAAACTGTGGATTTTTTTCAGAAAACAAAAGCATATCTTGCATAAGCTCTTAAAACGAAAACTCTTTCCTCATTTAACCGAATCTCAATGTCTTATGGTTTCCGAGATCCCAATGCTTAAAATGAAAAAAAAAACTCACCCTGTATTATTGTCAATTGAATTGGCCTTATTGCAATAGCACATGTAAAGAAAATGCAAGTAAATTCGACGAAAATGTAAGGTTAATGTACGGACAAATATGGTTCGTAATTGTCAACTTTATAAATACGTTTTTTCCTTCAAAAACCAAAAACATGTATTCATGTATAGATGTATACGATTGCCGACTTTAGGGTTTACATTCGTTCTGTTGAGCTATTAGGTTAAAATTTTAACCCGCTGTTCCTAGATCCTTTGCCAAACCGTGAGTTAAAAAAGATAGATAAGGGTTGCCCAGGAGAAACAAAAATAATGTCTATTGCCTATTGCAAGATTTATAGTTTATTAACCGTCATCACTGTCTCACTGTGTTATTGCCATAATTCCGTTTTGCAAATGTCAGTAAAATAGCAAAAACAATAATTCTAAATTTTGCAGTAGACATTATTTTTGTTTTACATTGCCAGGCCTTATTTAATTTTTTTTTTGAACTCGCTATTTTTGTTTAACGAAATTTTGTGCAACGTAACTGCGTTTTTTTTGTAATTGTTAAATATACATACATATTTTTATTTTTATTCCAAATGTTAAATCTTAACACATAATTATACTACAAATTTGCTGTTTAGTAAAAAACGAAGTCCGTAAATAAAATTCTAAGCATAAGATAAATAAAATTGTATCTGGGACAAATAACTTCATCCATAAATACAATAATATCTTATAGGTACGTGCTTATTTTATAAACACGCTTGCATTCGCATGGCATTAAAATCAATACGACTAATGCAAGGTTATTAATAACAATAATAACGCACGTATTTTGTTTGATCAAATGTTGTTGATATGTTAGGATTATTGATATATCGGTTTTATTCTAGGATTGTTAAAAAACATTCTCGATCACAGATGGCCAAGGTGCTGCCATCTCTATGTCAGAATTTTTTTCGGGTTACATATAAAAAGGTACCGTTGCGTATCTATTCTATTATTTAATCTATGCTAAAACTTTACCTGGACTTCTGTATTCTTAATATTTAGCAATAACCAGGAAGGTGTTCATTTACTGGTGGGTGTTCAACCACTGGTGCCATCACCCTATACCTACTGTAATGATTACCAACTTTTCAATTAACAACCATACTATCAATTATTGATATGACTTACTGTTTTAATTTAAATGTTCTTTAATATCAGGGTCGTTCTGAGGATTCGCCAACTTTTTATTCGAAAATCGGTTATTGTAACACTTGTTATAATTTCAAAAAAATTCAAAAAGACAAATAATAATTACTCGGTAATTTTCAAAAAATACAGTTTTATTACAAGAATATCCCTATCTTAAAATTATATTAATTTAATAACACTCACACCTTTTTCCAAATTTCAAATTATATGCAGCACTTTTTAATCCAATCTTTCTACCACTCTGCCTCCATTCTAATTTCGATTTCAATTTCCGTACGCCTCGAATATCGCCCCTCAACTGTAAATCCAATTCGCTTTAATTCTCCACTCTAAATCCACTTCCAATTCACCTTAATTATTGAATCTCAATTCCAAATCCACTTTTAATTCACTTCAAGTTTAATATTATTTTATTTATTCTTCTTTTGATTCAAATATTTAATTAATCATATTATAAATAATTAGTTTTTATATTTTAAATTGAAATTTTTAATTCAATTTGAAGGAGCAATTACTTTTTCATCCTTCCACTATTCAATTCAAAATAACATCTCTTTATTTATCAAATTGTTTTTCTGCTCTCCTCGTTTCCCTTGTGTCTTCTTATTCAATTTTTTTTATATAAACGTGTGAAAACCGTTCATCATACATTTATCACATTCATACTTTACCATAACAACAACATCACTATTTAAAATACCTAATTCAATAATCTACAACAATTAACAATTTCTACAACTAATACTTAAAATCTAATTTAACTATTGTAACAAATTTTTGTTTTTTAAAACTGCATTTTTTTTATTTGATTATTTAATGTTTATTTTGTTTTTAGTTATCTAATAAATAATTATATTCGAAATTATTATTCAAAGTTGATGTCATATCAATACATATAATACAACAAGAAATTATATAAGAACAGGGAATAAGAGATTCATAAGGTTTGAGATTTCTACAAATAACAAATACATAACTATACCCCTTCACCTTAACAATAATTATTCTGAAGAATCTATAACAAATAAAGGGCTACGACAAGGGGGAGCACTTAGCCTAACCCTATTTATAATAATGATGGATGATATAGTTAAACAAACGAAAAAGAGGACGAGTAAACTCAAGATAGTATACAGGAAACTAGAATCGGTAAATATCGTAGAATGCGCATTTGCAGATGACCTTGCTATATTCACAAGATCAGATAAGAACTACAGAAAAACATGGAAATATGGAACGAAGAACTAATGAAAAACACGGAGAAGACGAAGACAATGGCCATCTCAAAAAAAGAAAGAAGAATAAGAACACAGATAGGAGGATCTGCAGAATGGAATTGACCTCCTGCAGAACTCGATCATAGACTCTTTTCATCAGGCATGCCCGGTAAAGACAGCTTCATCTCGCAGCACCACTCCATGGTGGTGCAAAGAGCTTGAGAAGCTAAAATCTACCTTAGGCAAACTGTTCAATAAAGCCAAGAGATCAAAATCAATAAATGATTGGGAGATGTACAAACATCACCAAAGAATTTATAAAAAGGAAATAAGAACAAGACAAAGGGAGTCATGGAAGATATTTTGCAATGCAATTGAATCTACCAAGGACTCTGCTCGTCTTAATAAAATTCTATCGAAAGACCCGCAACAGCAACCTGCGAGTCTAAAACGTGAGGACGGTAGCTTTACCACTAACGTTGAAGAGACAGCAGAGGTGCTTATGAGCACTCATTTCCCAGGGTGTCTCATCGAGCCTCTACCCGCATGGAACGACACTCCCAGTCCTACTCCAAGAGAGGAGGACTGGGAAGTGGCGAACCACGTGGTGGAAGAGGATAAAGTAATCTGGGCGATCAAAGCATTTCATCCCTTCAAATCGCCAGGACTGGATGGCATATTTCCAGCTCTATTACAATGGAGTCTGGATGCTCTGCTACCATATCTGCTGCGAGTCTTTAGGAACTGTATCGCTTTTAGATACATTCCAAGGAAATGGAGGGAAGTAAAGGTAGTCTTTATACCTAAACCAGGTCGTAGGGATTACTCTCTACCCAAGTCCTACCGTCCAATCAGTCTAACATCTTTTCTTCTGAAAACGCTGGAAAGACTGTGCGACAGAGAGATAAGGGATAATGTACTGACAATCAGTCCACTACATCCCAATCAACACGCATATGTTCCAGGGAGATCTACCGAATCCGCACTACACTCAGTGGCAGGGCGAATCGAAAAGACACTAGACAATAAAATGTCTACCCTGGGCGTATTCATAGATATAGAAGGAGCGTTTGATAAAACGACCTTCGATAGTATTAACACAGCCCTTCGGCAACGTGGGGTGAACGACATCCTTCGGGAATGGATATTACAGTTTCTTAGGTATAGAGCTGTACACATTAGAGTAGGAACAACCACCATCAGAGGAACGGTATCCAGAGGCTGTCCACAGGGTGGCGTTTTGTCACCACTACTATGGAATTTAGTAGTTGACAGCCTCATCGACCGCCTCAATGGCGCAGGTTTCTACACCGTAGGTTACGCAGATGATATAACTATCCTGCTTACTGGCAAGTTTGAGCAAGTGCTGTGCAGTTTGATGCAGAAAGCACTTAAGATGACTGAGCAATGGTGTGCAGAACACTCTCTACAGGTTAATCCGACCAAGACGGAGATGGTTCTGTTCACGAAAAAGAGGAAGGTTGTCATCCAAACACCACGACTCTTCCAAACCCCTCTAACTTTTTCAGATGAAGTCAAGTATCTGGGAATTATACTTGACAAAAAGTTGAACTGGGGTAGACATATAAAGGTTAAAACTGAAAAAGCAAGCATGGCATTTTGGCAGTGCCGTCGTGCAATGGGCAGACTTTGGGGACCATCACCGAAGGCTGCCCTATGGTTATACACGGCTGTAATTCGCCCAATGCTATGTTATGGAGCACTTGTCTGGTGGCCCAGGATCAGACAAGTTACTGCAGCAAGAGAGATCTCGCACATACAGAGATTGGCGTGTATGTGTACAACGGGAGCCATGCGTTCCACCCCAACCGCAGTTCTGGAAGCTGCTTTGGGTCTCTCACCACTGGATCTCCATGTGGAGGAGATGGCACTGAAGTCTGCTCTTAGACTGCGGGTGAAGGGACTGTGGAAGGACACAGGTGCTGGGGGAAGACACCATCGGATCCTAAGAGAGGCAGTCCTTCGGATGCCCCTCCTGGGAGCGAAAATGGACTCTCTCCCACCAACCTACATATTCAGGAAGCACTTCAGAATCTATTTGAATTCTGAAGATGCATCCGATCCAGATATATCCATCTATACTGATGGATCCAAAACCTCAGAAGGTACAGGGGCAGGCATCTTCTCAGATGACCTAGACCTCCAAGAAAGCACATCATTAGGCACCTTGGCCACAGTTTTTCAAGCAGAGGCTGCCGCCATAATGCAGGGTGCAAATGCAATTCTTGTACGCAGAATCAAGAACAAGATTATCAGAATCTCAAGCGACAGCAGAGCTGCTCTGTTGGCACTGAACAACTGCAAAGTTGTATCAGGAATAATACTCCAATGTCGTAGCACTCTGGAGCAAGTCGCTATTGACAATGTCCTAGAACTCGTTTGGGTCAAAGGACATTCTGGACTATATGGTAATGAGCGAGCGGATGGTTTGGCGAGGCAAGGCTCGGAACAACCATTCTACGGTCCCGAACCTGCACTCCCACTATCCCCAATTGCGCTCAATACCTTAATCGAAAAGGAAACCTGCAATCGCCACCGTGAAAGATGGGTCAACATGAACAAATGCCACCATGCAAGGATGGCGATCAGAAGCCCCTCATTGAAGATGGCAAACTTTTGTACACAGCTGTCAAGAGACAAACTACGACTTGTTGTAGGAATATTGTCAGGACACTGTAAACTAAATAAGCACATGCACAGGATGGGACTAAGCGAAGACCCAACCTGTCGGGGTTGCGACTTAGAAGACGAGACAGCAGAGCACATTCTGTGCGACTGCCCTGCACTCGCTCCAATCAGAGGATCCGTGCTAGGGGACTTCTGGCCTAGTATGGCCAGTATTAGCAGCATCCCTCTAGCTAGTATCCTCAGGTTCGTCCAAAGGTTAGGATGGCTTGAGTGATGCGCCTAGAAGAGGATGTTGCAATGGAGGCAGCACAATGGGCCCATAAGAGGCCTAAGTGCACGTGACGTAAGTCACCCTCCACCCAAAATCCAGAATCCAGAATCCAGAACACAGATAAACTTGAATGACATAAAAACAAGTAGACACTTTCAAATACTTAGGCACATTAATCAATAGTAAAGGCTCACAGGAAGAAGAGATAATTGAAAGAAACCAGGCAAGTACATATTTCATGCATTGTTTGGGGTCATCATCAACAACAGAAATATAACAAGAAAAGCCAAACTGACAATATACAAGACAGTTTATCAACCGATACTTCTGAACGGAAGCGAATCTTGGATACTATCAAAGCGGCTACAAAGTAAACTAACTGCAATGGAAATGAAATATCTAAGGAGGGTAAAATAAATCACGAAAATGGATAGAAAAAAAAATGAAACAGTAAGAAGAGAATTACAGATAAAACCAATTACAAAGAAAATAGAAGAAAAACAACTTCAATGGTGGGGACATTTAACAAGAATGCACGAAGATAAATGAGTTAAAAAAGTTTGGGAAGCCAGAACGATAGGGAAAAGACATAAAGGAAGACCAACGAAAACTTGGGACAACGTACTAGAAGATTCTGAAAGCAAAAATGTAACTAAACTACAGGCCAAAAGGATGGCACAGAACAGAAAAGAATGGAAAAAGCTAACAATAAAACATGAATAACAACAATAATCTCGACATCCTATGGGTATGAGGATTTGACTAAATTGTATTTGTATAAGAAAACATCTTAATTACGATCAATATTTGTTGAACTCTCAACCACAAATAATTCGCCCTAAAAATATAAATTCACTTTTGTTGATTAGATTTTTGTTCTAGTTTCATGTCAAACCATCATACAGGACCTGGTGAATATATTCTACAACTTGCCGGTGGCATTTCAGGATTGCGACAATACAGAAGTGTTACGTTCCAATATAATTTATACGTTGTACACTCAGGAAAATCAACCGAATGGGATCATTCTGAACGATGATAATTTAAACGAAGTTAATGAAGCCAATCGTATCATTTACATCATTCACGGTTGGCTGCAAAGTGGTACACAATCATGGGTAATTCAAATGAAAAATGTATATTTAAACAGAGCTCCTGAGAATGTAATCGTGGTCGACTGGTCAAAATATGCTGGTATAAATTACGGCGCCTCATATTGTGCTGTCCCGAAAGTTGGAAATATCACTGGAGATCTAATTCAGAATATAACCGTCATTAACGGCATGGCTTATGACGATGTACAAATAAATGGGTTTTCTTTTGGTGGTCACGTAGCAGGCTACGCTGGCCAACGAATTCAAGCATTAACTGGAGGACAAAAAATAGGACGAATAAATGGTTTAGACATTGCAAATCCTGGATATTCAGGAAGTCCGCCAAGTGAACGTTTAGATGCAAACGATGCTACATTTGTTCAGGGAATTCACACAAACGGTGGTGCATTTGGATATGTTGATGCTTATGGAACGGTCGATTTTCAAGTAAACTCAGTTCGTTGGTTAATTCTAAGTGAAAAATGTGGAGCCTTGCAACCGTGCTGCCCTACGGATCCAGGAGTTCCATCTAATGGTTCAGAGATAAACGAAATACTTCCTATGTGTAAGTTTTTTTGTTAATTTAATTTATGGCACTGAACTGGGCGAGGTTGATGAGCTTTTTGCACAGAAAAATTGGATGCAATACAAAATTCTAATCGAGTGGTAGTAAACATTTTTAATAGTTGAAGTGCATCGAGATTCTTGGTAGACATGTCTCAAAATGTAAAGATCAGGTAGCCATCATGCGCCGTAGACCAGGAAGCGTTCGGGCGAGTCCAAATTGTTACGGTAGGGGAGACACTTCGTTGTTTGTCATTGGCGTGCGTTGTGTTTGTTAAGTTAAAAATCGTATGTTACGCCACTGGAATTTTCCCGCTGCGCAGACAGTTAATGGCTACCTGATCTTTACATTTTGAGACTACTATACCTACAAGCCTGGATTTCGCCCAATAAACAAACAAACAAACGATAATTAAATTTATTTCAGTTTTCTGCCACCACATACGTGCCGCTGTCTACTACATAGCAAGCATTACCTCGCCTGATTTTCTAGGAGTACCCTGCAACTGTGGAGATTTCAGTGATAAGCGCTGTAAAAATAAACCAACGACGATAATGGGCGAATATTGCCCTTCGACTGCTTCCGGTGAACATTTCCTAAATCCTAACAGTGTCTCACCTTATCCTCTAGGATCGGCTGGAACGGGAGGTATCGGAGGATATGGCGGTTTAGAGTGCCTTCTGCCTTAAATAATTTTTTAAGTATGTTTTCCTCTAGGCATTCATGTTATATGTATATATTGTAGTAACTGGTAATTAAATATGGTAAATTAATTGGTACATACAAAGCTTTTCTCATAATAAGGAATGAAGTTTTTTCCCAGCAGTTCACCTAGTGATAAAACCTTCAATACCGCTGCAATGACATCCAGCAACCATTGTTTCATCATTTAAGTCGGATCAATATAAAAATTCATTTAAAACATATTGAAAATTTTAGTAATTATTCCATAAAATAGTACTTAGGGCACTTATGATCAAGAAATTAAAAATACTTAACACTTAGTTTTAAGGTAGCAAGCAAAAGCACTTACTCTATGCATTGCTGCGGAATTACTTGGATCTAATTATTGTAAAATTTGTTTTAAGATGGAACAACCTAAAGTCATGCTAGAAAATATTAAAATTTGTTTACCCTTACTGGAAGGAATTAATGTGTCTCTTAAGGGCCCCTGACACGTTCGTGATTCGTTCCAATTTTACCCGTACCGTCTAATAACGCACGGGTAAAACAGAATGTGTATGCGCAATTCACGCGTGAAAAACTGAAACGAGCACGGCACGAGCAAAATCCAAAATAATTTGATTTTCACTGTGTGACGTCACACCATTCGGGTAAAATTGAGTAAAAACCGAACGTGTATTTGTATGACCAGGTGTTCACTGTTCATGCAGACTGCAGACCAACTCTGATTGATAAGCGTATTTGTGAGGTTGCATTTAATTTATACAAGTTAAATAACTGCGAACGGACACGTTTCTTCCTTTGGAGCAATAATATAGCAATACTAACAGCACAAATTTTGTGTTTTAGCTTCATCTTGTATTTGGTATACTAGCTGTACAATAAGCCTGTTCATTCAAAATTGTACCTTAACATCGATTAAAACAACGAACGTGTAAATGCGCCTTTCCGGTTCAAGTAAACTCGTCCGTTTCAATCCTGAGCGGGTAAAATTGGAACGAAGCACGAGCGTGTCAGGGGCCCTTTAGACTTGTATCATTGAGAGATTTCGTATCTATGCTTGTACAAAGCTTGAAGCAACTAATGATTGTTATTCTAATAACTACCCAACAAATTTAACAGGAGCGAAGTGTAGATTTCCTTTTAAGATAGGCTTTGGGCTGTAGATTCTTTCAACTAAAATAATATCTATACTCTCTACAAACTTCTCATACACAAAGTCATTATTTCAATATATATTTTTTGTTAGTAAAAACGTTTGGGTAGGTTGCACCTTACAGCCTTAATGGATACTTCGTCCCTGGCCCTACGATGAATATATTGTATTGGAATCGAACCGATTTGTTAGCAAAAATTTAAGTATTTGACCTAATTTAAATTAATTAAGTAATCATGTTGTATGGCTTCAGCAAGCTTCAGCGACAATCAAAAAATAATATCGGGTGCCTTAAAATCTTAAAAAGGATTACATCTAGTTACCTTTGAAATATGTAAACTTTTATGTGCCACTATATTGTTATTGGTATTGCATTATTCAGAGCTGTCATTAGTTAATTGTAACTAATTCACTTCAAATAGTTTTAATTAAATTTGTTAAGACAACACAAAATGTACACTGTGCAAAAAAACATTTTTATTAGGGTCCAAAAAGCTAAATACTTAGGGATGATTATAGATGAAAAGCTAAATTGGTCAGAACACATGAAGAAAATCAAAAAGAAAGTTCTGCCACTGATAGGGGCGCTCAGAAGATGTGGAAAATTCAATCGGCATGTAAGTGACTTGATTTACAATGCTCATGTAGTACCGCACATCCGTTACAATTGTGGAGCCTGGTCCCAAGGTCCGAGATACCACATTAGAAATATAGGCCACATCCTTAACAAGTCGATAAAAATCTTGTACGGAATGCACTGGCGAACTCCAACGACAGAGGTATACAAAGTAGCGAACAAAATGGAC
This sequence comes from Melanotus villosus, assembly GCA_963082815.1. Taxonomy (NCBI): domain Eukaryota; kingdom Metazoa; phylum Arthropoda; class Insecta; order Coleoptera; family Elateridae; genus Melanotus; species Melanotus villosus. The sequence continues at coordinate 46,600,225 of OY720426.1, forward strand.
GTATATCAAATAATACAACTGGAAAAGGCAAGATTAGCATTCCAACTATCGCAAGGTAAAAGCAAGCACAACATTCGTCTCTGGAAGAATAAGGATGTTCACCATCATGATACAAGAGGGGCTCTAAATCTCCATATGAACTGTACGAGAACAGAAAAACGCAAGAGAAGTATCAAAGTGAGTGCAATTGCATGAGGTTTTTAATAATCTACCAGATGAAGTGAAATGTGCTACAAATTATAATAAGTTTATGAGACAGGCAAAAAAACATATTAAACAATGTATGGTGTAAATAGCATAATGCGAACTAACCTAGGCTACGATGGGGAACTTACTCTAATACCAGTGATAACTGTCTGAGTGGCCCAGAGTAGTTCGGAAACCTCAGATCAGATATTATTGAGGCATATTTTCAATCAGGACAGTTATAGGTACTTTCGTTTACTAGCATAACAGCATTGTGCGAGAGCGGCACATTTTATTTTACATTTCATTTTAAGATACTCTGTATTAATCTTAATCTACCTTTAAACATTAATTTCAGCTCTTGTTGGCACAAAATAAACTAACTTTTGATGCATGCTTTTAAAATAGGTCACACTTGTGTATAGCCCCGTGGTCAAGTACATTTTACCTGACAAAACGTCATGTAGTTTTGGATTTTGGATATATTATGTTGTATTACCTACAGGTATCGCAGCTTACTCAGTCAAATTCGTTGCGCAGATAACCTTGACGAGGTCCGTCCATGACGTACAGCTCGACTACGGTTAGAACTCCGATGTTGTTTCGTGTTGTTTTAAAGTAGGCCATTATTAAAAATCCAAGTTTTCTAATTTGGCGCGTGTCAGGGCGACCACTTTTGTGTCACTTTTTTCTGTTTTTGCTCGATAACTCTTTACTAGTGCGTCCTACAGAAAAAAATACTCTTGCCTTTTTTGTAGAGCATAAAATTTGATACAATTTACTTCAATAACATGTTTTTCTAAACATCTTAGTTTTTTGATTTTGATGTATAAGTCCTTTGTGTAACGCGTTCGATATTTTTTTCTAGTACCTTGCAGCAGTTATCAAATGATGAATGGTTTGTGTTTAACATTAAAAAGAATTTTATTGTTCTCTTCCAGTGGCGTATCTAGGGGGGGGGGGGCAAAGAGGGCAATTAAATTTATATTTCTCAGTCAGACCTAACCCTAGGTTCAATTAAATATAACAGAATGTCTCATAATTAGTTGCTAGTCGTTTGTTAGATATTGTATATGCATGTTTTTCTTAAAGGCATTGTCAACTTATAAAAAGTCGTTTTTTTTTAATTTTGTAATTTGATTGAGTAAACTGAGTATTGCACCTTTTTTTTTTTTTATTATTAATTACTTAGCATATTTACAATCTGTTGCTTATGAACAATAAGTAAATGTTGTGATATTTGCTTAACCTAATTAACTAACTACATATAGACTTGCTCAGAACAATCCAGTGATTGTTCTTATCGTATAATTATCTAACTAATTGTGTAAATTTGTAATTCAGCACTTCAGTCCTATGTAACTGCAGTCACTGTATATTTAAACAAACCTGGTGGGCAGGTCCGAGGGTTTGAACCGCTTCAACCGTCGAGTTTCATTGTTGTGTGTTAGCTGGGTGGCTAGCTCATTAGGATGAACTGTAAGTCTAGTTTTGTATTTAACACTGTAATTTTTAATTACCTCGCACACTGGCTCAATGTTGAGATCTTTTTGTATTATATGATTTGGCACATACCAGGGAGCGTCAACGATACACCTGAGCACTTTGTTTTGAAATCGTTGCAGTATTTCAATGTTAGAGGTACTGGCAGTACCCCATAACTGTACACCGTACGTCCAGATTGGTCGGAGAATAGATTTATACAGTAACAATTTATTTTCTAGTTTCAGTTGAGATTGTCTGCCTAGTAGCCAGTACATCTGACTGAATTTGATGCCGAGTTGTTTTCGCTTCGTAAATATGTGTTTTCGCCATGTAAGCCTTCGGTCTAAATGCATGCCCAGGTATTTAACTTCTTCAGTCTGTGGAATCAGGGTATTGTTAAGCGTTACCGGTGGACATGTACCTCTTCTCGTTGTAAACGTGATATGCGTTGATTTTGTAACGGGTCTTTCAATAGGGGTGATAGTTTTTTCAATAGAGATTTCTCGGTTCCTGATATATATTTTTTTTTACTTCCAGATGTCAAAGTATTCAGTATAGTTTGCAGTTTCATCATGCAGCGTTTGGAGCTTCTCGACCGTTTAGAAATTATTAAAAAATATTACCAAAGTTCCAGCTCAATTGTGGGTGCTCAACGTTTGTTCACCAGAGAATTGGGTCGCCGTCACCGTTACTCTCCGCAGGCTATACGCCGCACTATGGAAAAGTTTGAGCATGAGTTCACTTTACAGGACAATAAACCACCAACTAGACAACGAAAAGCGAGAAGTGAGGAGAGTATCGCAGCTGCAACGGCCAGTATTGCCGATGAACCAAATTTGTCGGTTTCACGACGATCGTAACAATTGGTGCTGTCTCAAACGTCAACTTGGGGAATTTTGCGTAAGGATTTGGACCTACATTCTTACAAAGTCGTATTGACTCAAGAGCTGAAGCCAAACGATCACAGATTGCGTCGGGAGTTTGCGGGAGCTTGGCGGTTGGATCATCTCGCGATGAGGATTTGTGAATTGACCGCCGCGGTCATGTGATTTGACACCCCTAAATCATTTTCTTTGGAGCTACGTCAAAGCACAAGTCTATGTCGACAATCCACAGACTTTGGATCATTTGAAAGCCAACATTCGTCAAGCTATCGCCGGCATACAGCCGCAAATGTTGGACAGGGCGATCAAAAATTGGAGCGATCGGGTGCGTCAGTGTAAACATAGCCGTGGTGGACATTTGAACGGTATCTTATTCCGAACATAACTGCATTGTTCAAGCTTCAAAATAAAGCAAAAACTAAACTGATATGTCAAACCGTTGTTGTTTTATTTAAAATTAAAATCCTATCACTCTTAATGAAAGACCCGTTAGTATTAACTTGAATTTTCCACTTTCTCATCCAATTCTCTATTAGTCCTAGGGTGTTTTGGAGGTTTTCAGTTGAGACATTCGGGTTACTATCTGAAGTTAATATTGCTGTGTCATCAGCATAGGTGGCTATGGTTGTTGTGTTTGTTGTTGGTAGATCAGCTGTGTATATTGTGTATAGAACTGGGCCAAGTACACTGCCCTGAGGCACTCCAGAAGCAACGGGGTAGAGTTCCGTTAGCTCATCGTTTAGTTTGATCATGAACCATCTGCCTTCCAGATAGGAGTTGAGGATTTCGTAGTAGTGATGTGGCAGTGTGATCTTCAATTTATAGTTTAAGCCTTGATGCCACACCTTATCGAAGGCTTGCTTGATATCTAGGAACACAGCGGAGCAATATTCTTTAGATTCAAAGGCGTTGTTGATTGTATTAACGATTCGATGTACTTGTTCCGTTGTGCCGTGGTGGCGTCTAAACCCAAATTGGTGGGTGGGTATGATTCCTCTTTCCTCCAATACCGGGTTGAGTCTTTTCAATAGCAACTTTTCAAAAACTTTCGACATCACTGGCAATAAACTTATAGGTCGATACGATTCAACGCTAGTTAAAACTTTTCCTGGTTTTGGGATTAATACTATTTCGGTTACCTTCCACTGTCTGGGAAAGTATTTCAGTCGGAGGATGGCATTGAATAAAAATGTCAATGCTTTTAGGCATTTTGGTGATATTTTTTGCAGTATTTTTCCTGTAATTAGGTCCCAGCCTGGTGCCTTTTTCGGATTTATTTCTCTTAGTATAGTTCTTTCTACTTCCAACATTGTGAATGATTTAACAGGCAATTCCATTTGGAAAGGTTCGTCTAGTGAACTGTGGATTTCGCGTTCCTCATCTGGACTGAGCTGTGAAGGAAAAGGTGTAAATACTCACAAATACTGTTTCTAGATGTTTGGCGAAAGCAGTAGCTTTTTCTTTGTCAGTTCGCGTCCATCTTCCATTTTCATCTTTCACAGGTGGTGATGCCTGCTGTATTCTTTTCATTTTTCTGGTGGCTTTCCACAGTGAATAGTCTGTGGCTTCTGTTGCTGTGAGGTTGCGGAGATATTCCTGAATATTTTGATTTTTAATATCCAAAAGTAGGTGTTTGAGTTTTTGCGTAGCCATATTAAGCTTTCTTTTATCTTCCGCCGATCGTGTTAATAGCCAACGTTTACGTAATTTTCGTTTTTCTGCGATTTTTTCCTTCACTATGATTGGACAGACTTCTTGAATTTGCACTTCATGTGCGTCGGGAGTTGCGTTCCAGGCTGCTTCTTGGATGGCATTTGTTATTTCATGGACTGCTGTATCTATATCTTCTTGAGATTTGAGCCGTATGTTCAGGTTGACTAAGTCATCCAGACTCGCTTTAAACGTTTCCCAATCAGTATGCCTCGAGTACAGTGTCGCTTGTCTTTGTTTCTGTTGGATTTTTGAGTATATAGTTATTAGTACAGCTGAATGGTCTGATGAGAGGTCTAATGATGATTGTATCTTGCATTGTTTAATGTTTAATTCCTTTTGTTAGTGCAAAATCGATGGCATCGGGTATCTTCCTAGGGTCTGTTGGCCAATAAGTAGGTTCGCCTGTTGCAAGGCATTGTAGATTAAAGGTTTTTATTGCAGCCAGTAGTTCCCTGCCTTTTGTGGTCGTAAGCCGTGCTCCCCACAGCGCGCTTTTGGCGTTATAGTCGCCACCGGAGAGAAATCGGTTTCCTAGTGTTTGGAAATATTTTTCATAATCACGCCTTTTATTATTGTACCTGGGCGGACAGTATACGGCTGACATAACCAGTGTGCCTATGTGGTCCACTATAGCGATGTTTGTGGCTTGCAAGTGATCGCATTGATATTGTTTTAATTCATAGTGCTTTATGTTTTGTCTAATAATCACTGCAGTTCCCCCATGAGCCCTTTCGCTGGGGTGCATTGTGTGATAGATGCAGTAATTTGGTATTTTGATATGGGTTTTAGGTGAGATATGTGCCTCTGATATTAACATGACATCAATTTTGTTTAATTTGAGAAAGTATGAAATTTCCTGTGCATGTTGTCCCAGACCGTTGGCATTCCATATTGCTACTCGAAGAAGTTCAGCCATTAAGCCAGTTTGTTAATGACAGTGGTTAATAGGTTTAACACGGTGCTTATTTGCTCCGTTAGTTTCTGCATCATCTTTTGGAGTTCAGATATTGCATTTGTTTGTTGTGGTGTGTTATCGATGGGAATGTTAGTATTTTGTTGTACAGAGTTACCTGTCATATGTCGAGCATAGGTTATTCCAGGTTGAACAAATTTAGTTTGGGCCTGGGTGATCTTTTGTCTCAGAGCCGGGTAAAGCTTTTGCTGTAATTGTTTATGTACCCAACACCCTCTGTAGTTAGCGGGGTGGTTACCGTTGCAGTTTACGCACCTTACTTCATCATTTTTTTCTTTCCTTGGGCATTCGCTTGTTGCGTGGTTTCCCGTACATTTGACGCATCTGCTTGGTTGGTGGCAATAGTTTTTGGTGTGCCCGTATCTCTGGCACTTCGCACATTGCGGTATTTCTCTTTTCGCATGCGGTGCTTCAAATTGCACCACACAGTTTTGTAGGAGTTTAACATCGTATATTTCCTTATTATTGTCCTTTGTTTGCAGATCAATAAAGAACATAGATAAGGGGGTTTTCGTAACTCGGTGCTTGATGTTCCATGTATTGATGACTTTATGTCCAAGTTGTTCTAATTCTTTTTTTAGAGATTCCAAGTCTGATGTTGGGTGAAAATTTTTAAGTACAACCCTGAAAGGCCTGTCTTGCTTAGGTTTGTACGTATAAAATTCAGTATTACGTTCTTGTAAGGCCTTGCAGATTGCACTGTATATCTCTCGAGTTTGCGGTTGGATTTTAATCTGGTCTTGGCTAATTGCTTTAAGGTTGTATTTGCCTTTTGCCATGCTTTCGAGGAGCTCTGTCAGCGGTTTGATGTTTGTCACACGTGATACAAAGATCGGCGGTGGTTTTGGTTCGTTATTAGTTTTAGTGGCGTCGTCTTGTTCCATACTCTCGTTTGTGGGTAGTCCCTCGTATCTATTAGCTGTTGCAATAGGATTACTTAGCCAGTACTTATTGTTTATATCATTTGCTGTTTCCGGGATATCTGGACTATGTATTCGTTTTTTATTGCCATAGTGTACAGTATGCCACTCTTTGTCTTTTGGCACCGTTAGCGGCGGAAAATTAAGGTACGATGTTTGTTGTTGAGATTGCTGCTGCTGCTGGTTTGGCCAGGGTTGACTGTAGTACATATTATTTGGCATATTTACTTGTTGTATTGGTTGTGTGTACGCCACTGGTTGAGGTATTGTATGTATTTGGGAGTTAAAATCATAATTTGGAGGTACTTGTGTATATGGCATTTGCATATGTTGGTTGAAGGCCATTGTTAATAAATATTGAGTGATTGATAATGTAAATGCAATAAAATAAAATAAATAAAATACGGTACTTGCTTATCAGTTCAGCTCCGTATCTTGGCCTTTCGGCCTTCACTGTTTATAAACGACACTGATATCACGAGCGCTCAGAACGTCCTTACGCTTTAGAAATCAAATGCAGACTTGAGTATTGCACCTGTGCAAAATTTTATGGCCGAATTTTAATTCGTTACCGTGTTATGGGAGCTAAAAGTTTAAGATATGACGTCACGAATGTCGGTTGCCAGTAAGAGCGGATTGCCGAGTCGACTAATAATACTAATAACCTGACAACGCGGGAGTTGTGTTTGTTGAGGCCGACATTCGTGACGTCACGTATCGGGGAAATGAATTCTCTCTACCCGTTCATTGTGGTTATTATCAAAGATATTGAAATTCTACCACTGCGGGTAGTTTTACGAGTATTTTAACTAACGTATTTTGATATTTACTAAATATGTTGCATAAATTGACAATGCCTTTAAGTAACATATAAATAACTTGGGTTAAAAGTAAATAAAAGGGGATAGTCAAAGGACTAAAGATTGTACACGATAAACTCTGGGCAGATGCATTTGATTATAATATTGTCAAAAATAAAACTAAAATTTTTAAATTTGTAGTAGGCGTTGCTCTAATAGTAGGCTTTGATTCTGTAAACAATTGGTGTGCATTGTTATTCAAGTAAACAAAATGTCATCGCATCAAGAGCAAGTTCGAAATGAAATTTTGTACACTCACATAGCAAATCCTAGTAACATACGTGGTTGCAGACTTCAAACAATTGCCTGGAATGGAGTATTATACAGGAAAAGACAAGAAAAGCATTCCAGAACAATTTAAGAAAAAAATTAAGTCAAAATTCCCGAAAAAATTCTTGGTTTGGCAGGCAATTTGCACGTGTGGCAGAAGAAGTTCCAGTTTCATTTCTACAGGTACCATCAATTCAAAAATTTACCTTGAAGAATGCCTCCAAAAACGCTTGTTGCCGTTTTTGAAGAGTCATGACTCATGACGAACCTCCAGCCTTTTGACCGGATCTTGCATCGTACCACTATTCTAAACTGATTGTGGACTGGTATAATAACAACAGGGTAATAATTGTCCCTCGTGATAGCAATCCAGCTAATTGTCCTGAGCTGCGCCCAGTGGAAATATATTGGGCTTTGGTAAAACAAAACTGAAGAGAACTAAAAAGGAAGCCGAAAACATCGCCCAGTTCAAAAAGGAATCGCCTACTGCATCCAAATTGGTCACAGAAGAGACTGATGAGTGGGGCCAAACGCAAGGTCCGTGAATTTTATCAAAGCAGTGCCTAAAATTAAAATGACCAACTTAAATTGTGTAAATATAATGTATAAGTAAGAAAAAGAGTTATTAATGAAAAATATATCAACAATTTAAATTTTATGAGAATTTTCATCTGCCCGGATTTTATCTTGTACAATCTTCATCTCTTGCAAGCCAATAATTATGTCAAATGTAGAACTTATTGTACTCCCGATAAGACAGATAGTTTAATATGCGGAGTTAAGTAAAAAAAAAAACCTAAATTCAGCTTCTCTTTTAAAAGCTTCGACATCTTCTTTTTCATATGTATTACGGCATCATCTTTTAAATTTGATATTTTTGATAATCCAATTTCTAAATCTTTAAACTGATGTTATTTTTTAAGTCTTGTTTTATTTTTCCTATATCGTTATTATTTTTTGGTTTAATAATTAGCTTATTTTGATCATTATACATTACATTTGCATAACTTTTTTTAGGTAAACTATTTAAGTTCGATTACACGAGTGCTTTGGGTGACTCGATATTACTGATGTTTTGCAGTAATTCTATTTGTTGTCGCAGAGATTTTATGATAGTATCTTTATCCTTTAGTGATTCACGTAACAGTGTGTTTTCTATTTTTAAAACTGCATTTTCCGTATTTAAATTATTTTTTGAAGGTTCAGATTCAGCATTGAAAGTTATAATATGTTATATTATATTTTTTTTTTTGCACAGCTAATATGAAATTCGTTGCTACAGGTATTACGTTTTATTTTAGCGATTGAAACATTCCCCTTGCAGTAAAAACAAGCCATATTTTTGTTTTCGCATGTATATTTCACACATGGTAGAATTTCCTTTTAATAAATAAAAGGTTATCTTCATATGACGGTTGACTTGCTAAACTAGACCTTATGATTTATGAATTTAACATAATACCTGATATTTTATCATTAACTTTTATGAGTATCTTTAAAATAACTACCTATACTACCATGAGATCGAAAAAAAGATGATTCTGAGCAGGCCTTGACTAGTACAACACGATTGGCTACACTGGTTCTAGAATGCCTATGAATTATAATGTGACAGTGACATTTCAAATGTAAGTCAGTTTTGCAATCTTGTTTCCAGAATTATTTAAGTTTATCGTTGTAATACTAGTGAAGGATCACATTTTGAACACCTACTCTAACATGTACTCATCTTAGTTTTCAGTTTGTTCCCTAAATAAATACTGTTTTGTGTTTTAATTTACTTGACATTTATTAACCTCTAACCTACTGCCACATTTTGAAATCAGTCTTGCCAATCGTGTTGTACTAGTCAAGGCCTGCTCAGAATCATCTCATGGTACTACATTAAAGGGTCAAGATTGATGTTCCAAACTGATTTTATCGATATTCTTTCAATGTTTTTGCCAAAATTACACAATAAAAATTGACACCAAAATGATAGAAACACTAACCACCATTTTGAAACGTCGAAGAAGTAAAGTAAAAAGAGGTATTAGAAGAATGTGAAGAATACACATACATATTTAGGAATGAAAATCGAAGAAGAAAGTGAAATAAATGAAAGAATTAAAAAATTGCAACAATAAATACCATAATGTGGGGACACAAGGGCATATCCAGATTACAACACAATGATAAAAAGTGTGACACTATATGGAGTTGAGGTGTGGCAATAGTAATTTGTAATACAAGTGTTGAAAGCTTGCGTTTGCCACACGAATGTGAAGTTTGCAGCACGAACGATAGTGAGTGCTGCAGTCACATGAGTGTGGCAAATACAAGCTTTCAACACATGTATTACACACTATTTTTTCTACAACCACAAAAAATTTAAATATTTCTGCAAAATCAAATCTGACATTCATCAAATGTCATTTATGACATTTTGATTTGCGTGCGGAAAGTAAATAAATTAGCGTACGGAAAGTTTACTTTCCGCACGCAAATCAAAATTTGAGTGTGGAAAGTTTACTTTCCGCACGCAAAATCAGATTTGCGTGCGGAAAGTTTACTTTCCACACTCAAATTTTGATTTGCGTGCAGAATTTTCACTTGTTCGGCAAACGCTCATTTTCAATACTCGTATCTATGGAGACGAAGTCTGAAAATCCCACTTTCCATGGTGGTTGTAGAAAAAATATATTAAGAGTATTAGAAATGGACTTCTTACGAAGGTCAGCAGGGGTATCAAGAACGAAGAGAGTAAGGAACGAAAGAATAAAAGAATTTAAGGGTGATATAGTAGAAGAAACAGAACGAAGACGATTAATATGGTTCGGACGTGTCCAAAGAATGGAGGAGGGACGAATACCCAGAATGACCATGGAACCCGCTAGTAAGGAGAAAGCGTGGAAGGCCGAAGGAGTACGAACGGCAACGGAGAGAAGAAACAGACAAGGAGACTGGTTAGACCAAACTCAACGGAGAAATCTTCTGGGATCCGTCCGATACCAGCGGGGGAGAGAGAGAGAGAGATTAAAAAAGTCATAACAAATTTGTTTATAATGCATCATTAACATATCAGTGTAGTTTAAAAAAATCACATTAAACATATTTTTAACAATAAACAAATTGCACATAACAAATATCAAACTTAAACTTTTTAATGGTTGCTCTGATGTCACAAAGTATAAAATGCTGTAGGTCGTTGGGTTAAGGCCATACAAAGTAAAGAAAATTCTGATAAAATTATTTACTTGAATCTTATGTTAATTAATAAAAAAGTCGTTTTATTATTTTTAATTAATTATTAGTGTACAAAGCCCAAATTTACCACAATTTGTTTATTTCAAAAGCTTGAAAAAATCAGTAACAATGGCAAATTCCTACATAAACAGTAATTCATTAATGAATCTAGTCGAGTAAGAGCTAAAAATAACACCTGATTAAACTCCATAAAAACTTAGCAAGAATGTTGCTAACAGAACATACCACTTTCTCACCAATGCCCGTTCCGTTTTATGAATTTAAAGCCGGTCTTTCCTTTTGTAGACAAATTAATCTTTCTGTATTTTCCTACATAGCGAACACTTATAAATTTATTAGGGGATAGAGCGGCTCCTATATTAATTAATAACAATTAGCTTGCTTTACCAGAAAAAAATGTTCTATCAAAATCTAGGTCGAGGTCTTTTTAGATTTGTGAATTAGTAATTCTTTCAATTATGATTTCCACTCCTCTACTTTCACCTCACTCTACTGCTCTGACATCATCCTTCTGAAGGCTATGTTGTTGAGCAGAGTTCTTCAAACTGTTTTTAAACAATTCATAATAAAAAAACTTACAAGAGGTTTAAAAATTTACAAATGAACCGAATCACACTTTGTTAATATTGATAAAGCAAGAATTTATATGTTTGTAAATTAATTATAAGATAATGTGACTCATTATCAAGGAATATAAGTAAATGTTTAATGTTAAAAAATTGTTCTCCAGTTGCAAAGTCCCTGGTTTTCATTCACTTGCACAGGCAACATCAAGAATGTGTCCTCACCCAAGGTAATTTAATAACATTTGTGGGTACCGTGTGAGCCAAATTTTAGGATTTGTTGGATTATTTCTTAAGACAGGTAAGTTTTAAAACTGTGTTACATTATTTAAGCAAGAAAAATTCAAAAATTGCGTTTTTTTAAACCTGCTTTTGTCAGTACTAATTATTGGCTGTGGAAACTGAAAATTAAGAAAAAAATTGAGAACAATTTGAGCCAAATTGGTGACAGATTAAGCGAAAATAAGCAACATTTTTAAATCGTATTAAAAAGAGGATGCTATTTGTTGTTTATAATTATCAATGACGCCATTTTTAAACAATTTTCTAATTTTAGAAATTATGAAAACTCGCTGGAAGAATGTCGACAGATAAGACTTACTTAAAATTTTGAAAATAAATAAAATAAGATTTCTGTTTCAGTTTCCTAAAAATTTTAATTGTTACAATCTTAATACACTTCGCCAAAAATCAAAAAATCCACGTCCGGGCTTCGAACCTATTTATATTTGACTGTGACACTTTTCATTCAACCCCTGTAACTAACATTAAATAAACTTTTTTTGTGAAGATTCAAACAAAATGGCAGACAATCCAAAATCAGAACGAGCAACCCCAAACGAAGGAATTGGTTACCCTTCTCAACCTGCAGGTTATGGCCCACCACAAGGTGGATACGGACCACCTCCAGCAACTAACGGACCTCCACCTGTTGGTTTTGGTTCACCACAGGGGGGCTACGGGCCACCACAAGTAGGCTATCCAAACAACGGACCACCAGGAAATTATCCTCCACCTCAAGGAAACAACGGACCACCAGGAAATTATCCTCCACCTCAAGGAAACTTCGGACCACCACAAGGCACTTTTGGACAGCCTCAAAGCAACTTCAATCAATACCCTCCAGGTCCACCTATTACTAACCAACCTATGGGACATCCAGGGGGCCCGCCTGGTGATTGGATGCACAGACCTCAAAATATCCATAACTGTCCCCCTGGTTTGGAATATTTAACCACGATTAATAATCTACTGGTTCAACAAACCGTAGAAATGCTGGAAGTTTTCTCCGGACACGAATCTGAAAATAAATATTACATCTCAAACAGTTTGGGGCAAAAAGTTTATTTCGCAAGGGAAGAATCGGAAGATTGTACGAGGAGCATTTGCGGCTCAAAACGACCGTTCCATATGAAAATCATGGACAATTACGGTAATCAAGTTATGAATTTAATCCGTCCGTTAGCTTGTCAAGCCTGCTGCTTCCCTTGCTGCATGCAGACAATGGAAGTAAATGCCCCTCCTGGCACCGTGGTAGGACTTATCGAACAAGAATGGAATCTTTTACATCCAACATTTGCCATCAAAAGCCCCAGCGGGGAGACCATTCTACGAATTAAAGGACCGTGGTGTACGTTAGACTGCTACTCTGACGTCGAATTTAAAGTGCTCTCCGCTGATGAAACAACAGAAGTTGGGAAAATATCAAAGAAATGGGCAGGATTTGCAAGGGAAGCTTTCACCACCGCTGATATGTTTGGAATATCATTTCCGATGGATTTAGATGTACGAATGAAAGCGGTTATGCTGGGTGCTTGTTTCTTAATCGATATGATGTACTTCGAACAAAGACCGTCCAGTAATAGTAATAAAAATGAGAATAATCAGAATCCAAACCCGAACCAACCCCAGAATCAGAATTTCTCACGTGTTTAAAGTTTCCTGGTATAAAAGTATAGTTATTAAGTTTATCACCTACGTGTAAGAAGCTAGCGATGTAAGTAACATAATTATTGGCATTGTTGTTATTAAGTTTATCATCATCAGCGAGTAAACACAAAACCATGCTTAACAATAGTTATCCCAGATTTTACAAAGTGATATTATATATAAATGGATGTGGCAAAAACGGTGTTACACAAAGCTAAAAATAGAAAAACATAGGTTGTTGCACAATTTATCAATAGGATTTGTTTTTTATTTAATTTGTTATTTTTAACTGCTGATATATGTAAGAAATGTTTTAATACTCGCACAATTTTCAATAAATTCTTATATTATGACTTAAATTGTTTTTATATACGTATGTATATTTAAATTTAGTAAAACAATTAGTTTTTAGCGCTATTTTAAATATTTAAACTTACTTTTGCAGAACTTGTAAAACTTTATAATGTACAGAGCAGACCATTTTCAAACGGATTACCGACTCTCAGTAATTTAACCGAGGCTCCTTTACTCCTTTTTGCGACACCGATAACTAATAAACATTTATAAAAATGAATCTAGCCATTTGCTCTAAAAATTAAACACCACAAACACAAGTAATTAGTCAAACGTAACTTTGTATTTTGTCTTATGTCAGTGAAAAATGAAGCATCCTAGGCGACTTGATTTTATTATTTTCATGTAAAAAAAATCAACATTTTTTTAAATCACTAGTCTTAGCAAAAGTTTGGTGAAGAGAGTTTGCAGGTAAGTATAAAGAAAATAAATGCCTATTTGTTACAATAATAGTAATAATAGCCTTCATAAATCCCATTCTTGGGTAATGTCTGTCATGTGCTTTGGTCCACCACTCACAGACCATATCCACCACTGCTCGCCACCCCACTTGAACCAACCTGCCCAATAGTCCAGTCAATAGAGACAAAAAAATGGCTTTGCCTTGCAAAAGGTCGGGGAAAGTTTATACTTGGCAATTTCGTTCATTTTGGGGCCTTAATGAAATTCTGAAATTTGTAAACACAAAAAGTTGCCGCCGACGCCGCCATCTTGTAAAATTGCGGCAAAATCGGATTCTTTAAAAATATCTCGTTTCCGCTGCATTTAACAGTAAAAATAGCTATATACAAAGTTGTAGAGAATAAAAATTTTTACAACTTTTGTATAAAACAAATTTTTCTTAGGTCAATGGTTTACAAGTTATGACAGAGGAAATCGGTGTAACCATGATCAAACCATCGAAGGTTCGATATGACTGTAAACTACAGACCACAGTCATAGATAAATTAGGTCTAACAACTCGCTATTCTTTTGCACAGGACTGAGCGTCCGTCGATTTGTCCCTATAACTGCCTGACTGCGATAGCTATAGCAGGCTGCGCAGTCTCACTCCCACTCATACAGTGAACAGTATGCATACTGCAGTTCTAGAGCTGTACCATTTAATTTTTATTTATTTGTTAATTTATTTTACACATTTTATTAGGTGTTTAATTTAAAACTAATATAGAACAGTATATATACATTTTTATTGTAGAAAAGCACATTGAACATAATATAATATACCTACAGCAGAAAATAGAACATTGGATAATTTAAAATTTTTGTAATTTAGCAAGCTTTCTCGATTCCGTAAATCAGTACTCGATTTTTTTAAATTATTTTCCTCTTGGGTCTGATATTGTCTTAATCTCATGGAGATATAAAAGTACAGTGCCTGACTTATAACATCAAAACGGTGGATTTCACATGCAAAATATAAATGTAGTATATGCATATCGAAAAGCTCATTACTAGTTTCCTCGAAAACATTAACGAAATTAATATGGTTCATAAGAACTATGTCCAGTGATTTTAATAAATGAAACATTGTTATATTAGGATGATTAAAAAAAAAAGGTGATTTTAATGTTGTTAAACTAGATGCAGGGTTGCTAGTGTTTGCAGTCTTGTAATAAAGATGTTCTTTACATAAGTCACATGATGATGCTTTAAATAATTTTCTATATATGAAACCTGTTAAATAATATATTACACAATCAAGGGTTTCAGGGATGGAGGGTCATCACAAAAAATGGGAAAATAGAACCAGAAATCACTAATAGAATAAATAAAACAAATCAAATATATTATATGATAAACAATACCATAATAGGAAAACCAGAAATTAGCAATAAAACCACACTACAGATATATAATACAATATACTTACCGACACTGTTACATGCATCAGAGAACTGGGTACTGACAGATAATTTAAGATCTAGAATAACAGCTACAGAGATGAAGTACCTAAGAAAAATAACAGGACACACCAGAAGAGACAGAATACACAACAAAACAATAAGAGATGCTAGAAGTGGAATCAGTAATTAAGAAGATAGAGGATAAACAGCTGAAATGCTATGGCCATATTTATAGAAGATAATAGAATCCTAAGAATTATGGCCGAGATGGAAGTAGAAGGAAAAAGAAAAAGCGGGAGGCCTAGAATAACATGGCTGAAACAAGTAGAAGACATAGCGGGAAGGAAAGGAAAGACTCTACCAGAAGTAAGAAGACTAGCAAGAGACAGAAAGCAATATCGAAAATGGATAGAAAATGAATAGAACAGCAAGGAATACCCGACGCTCTATGGGCATAAGGGATGGATAAAGAAGAAGAATTTTGAACACCTTTCGAAATAGTCAGCTTTCAGCTAAAAATTAAAAACAAACCCATATTACTAGAGACCGGATCTAGTAAAAATGTAGTAATATCATTTCAGGAGAGCGGCACACTTAAGTAGTTAAAACAACTTTCAAAACAGTTGTTTACTATTACAGCTTGCTAGAAATTGTAGTAGTGTTTCATAACGCATGTAAAAGGATGGCACAGTTCACATTTATTTACAATAGGCGTGGCCAAGTTTTCATTTGTTATTGAAGAAACATAACCATACAGGTGCGGGCAACGGCAAAATTTAATAAATAATAAACAGTTGAAAAGACCTTTAGGTACTTAAGTTATATAATTATTACTTATTAGATATTATCTCATTGTTAGTATATTATACACAGTGTTTCTTAAGTAGAGGTCAAAAATCCAGGGGCGTATTGTGAGGCCAAAAATAAGGTTTTTTTGTTACATAAAGATGGGGTCTTAGGGCAGCCGTTGTCGAGCTACAGAGTGTCAAAAAAACGGTTTTTTATTTTAAATTTTTATACCGCTTGAGGAAATTTTACCAAATCCGGTGTACATATTTAGTATGTCTATGGATACCTATAAATCAAAAAATTATCAGCTTTAGAAACTCACCAGTGGCAGAGGTATCATAATTGTATTATTAATTAACACCGGATTTGGTAAAATTTCCTCAAGCGGTATAAAAATTAAAAATAAAAAACCGTCATTTTTTTTTAAAATTTTTGACACTCTGTAGCTCGACAACGGCTGCCCTAAGACCCCATGTTTATATAACAAAAAAACCTTATTTTTGTCCTCACAATACGCCCCTGGATTTTTGACCTCTACTGAAGAAACACCCTGTATAGTAATTCTAGCAAAATTCTTAAGACATCTTTAAAGAATTTTGTTGGAATTACAGACTTTATTTAGAAACATTTAGTACGTTTATGGATTTACCTATTTGGATGACTCATCACTAGAGACCGGATCTAGTAAAAATTTAGTAAAATCATTTCAGAAGAGCGGCACACTTAAGTAGCACTTTTAAAACAATTCATCAATCATTATAGTGCAATATATTTACAATGGGCGTGGCCAAGCTTTCGTTGAGTTGCCAAACCAATCATTTGTTATTAAAGAAAATTAATGGTACAGGTGGGGGAAACCTTAATTAGAAATAATTTAGCGTGCCCCTAAATTTTCCTATTTGTATGACTCATCACCTAAAAATGTCACCTAAAATCCGGTCTCTGGATATTACTAAGTAACTACAACCAAAAACTTTTCGAAAGATGAAAATTGTTTGACTTTCGTTAACGGTTCAGTAAAAACCACTAAATTATATTTAAACTTGTACAGCCTTAAACTTCTTGTTTTGTGAATTACGTGTTGTATTTTATGTAATGGTAAATATCTCATGTAAAAAAGAGTTTGAGGGCAGACTGAGGTTATATTTGTCTCGCATTTAAACCTTACGATTGCTGTGAGAATAACAGATATCTGTTGCTCATCTTTCTCATAAACCACGTGCCAACTTCATTGATATTTATGAAAATGGACGTTGCCTACTGCACAACTTTTTTTACATGAGACAACCAGTAATAGTCGAAGGAAATATAACAGCACAGCAGTATTAAAAAAAAACATACAGTAAATATGAAAAAACCTTTATTTGTACGACACATCATTGGAACAATCAATCGTAATAAAAAATACCATAATACATCTGTAAAGTCACACAGCTTACCCAAAAATTATATCTATAGGAAAAGGAGTTTCAAAAACATGCATTAAAAAAGTTAATAAAAATTAGTAAACAAAAAACAGAAAAATAATTCACACTTAGTCACAAGCTGTTTAAAAAAAATCAAGAAAAACAATGAGGAAAACAAGTAAACGAAATACCTGAAGAAGATCCTGTTAATCCGACAAAAATCCTGATATTAAAAATTTTCCTAATCCTCAAAAGTGCGAAAATTTATCCTCAACAATCCCTCAAAACGTTGGAAATCCTGAACGATCCTGACATGATCCAAAATTCCTAATCCTTAAAAATTCCAATGATCCTTTGAAGCTCCTGTTTTATCCGTCAATACGTCCAGGAGCAGATTATGATGACACGTTAAAGTATATTTCCTTTCCTCCATTAATACATAGCATGCTTCGACAATCCTATCCTACTTCTGCAGCGTAAAAATTTTGCAATACTTTCCTACTAAATCGTTCCAGGGGTAAATCCCACGAGGTCCAAAATGTATTTTTGACGGTTTTTTTTTTTGTTATCCCTCTAAAGACATGAGATTTAATTACTTGACACGGAATTACCACATACCAAAACGACATAAACTCAAACTATAAATATCGAACAAAGAAAAACCGGGCAAATTTGACTTGTAAAAATAAACAAACAAGGGTTTCACGAATTTTGATAAAAAAAGAAATTTTGAAGGTAATCTTAATATAAAATTGATTTACTACGATCTCATCCTTTAAAAGTATGTACGAATACGATTAAAAATCCAAATATCCTCCTTCTTCCGTTAAACAATCCTAGAGGCTAACGCCTCTTCCAACGAAAATCCTGAGCAATTTTAATCCTGAATCCTGATCCTCCAGAAACTACGATCCTTAAAGTGATCCTTCTAACATTCATTCCTTTCCTCTTGCATCCAATAAGCAACATGTGTTCAAGTGACTCGTTTATTTTGCCCATCCCACGATGTACAAACATTCAGTTTTATATTCGGCAACAAAAAATTTACAATTAGTATTATACTTATTAAAAAACAATAAGGAATTCGACAATGCACTAAAACCGTAACGTTGAACATTCGGTTTTAATGCATTGCCAGTTATACAAATTCAAACGTGTTAATCTGATAATTTGGATGATAAAATACAGCTAATCTAACGTGAAATGCGTGCGTCCACTTCAACGAGTTGGTTTACTTATAAGAATAAAAAAAGAATCGAAGTGGACGTACACATCGCACCCGCAAAGGAACAGCCCTTTGTTGTGGACCAAGTCAACTTCTTTAATTAAATTGCACAAGTCAAATGTTACTCGTGCATAAAGCCCTGGAAACTACTTTGTAAATATGTAATTAAATTTAAACTACAGAAAAACTTACGAGTTAAATTTTTCCACAACAAAAGACGTCCATCCATCGTTCCGTTTATTCTCTTAAGTTAACCTTACCAAAAATGGGCTAATACTAAATTTTACACACAGCTACCCTACTTAGAAATATGTTCGAATTTAATTTAACTCGCATACAAAGTAATAATTAAATTCGAGCATATTTTTTTCCACTAAAATAAGCAAAGTAAAATCAAAGTTTTAACAAAAAATTTGGTGTATCTAACAGCGTGAATTATTTGCTTGTATTACTAATTTTGAACTACTGAAGTCCTACTTGAACTTGTGTACTTAATATAAAAGTTTAAAATGTCAAAACATTTTATTAATCTGAACTGAACTCAACCTTGTACGTATAATAAATCAGCTGCTTCATAAAATCTTCAGATTTTATTGTCGACAATTATAAAAATACATACGGAAGTTTGATGATAAACAACAAGAAATGTTGGTGTCATTTACGGAATCGTTGTTTAAAAAAGTTAACAACAAGTTTGAGCTCAGTTTGAATACCTAAACGTTAATTTAAAAAATTGCAATTTACACAGCAAAGTTCCTTTAAAGATTCTATTATATATGTAAATACAAATCACTAAATACTTTAAATACATCTCCTCTTAAAAAAAGGAATGTGTAATTTTAAACTGCTTTAAATGAATAATCGTACAATAATTAATTTTTCAACCGTTTAAAAATATTAACCAATCAATTATCGACATCATAAAACGCAAAGAAAAAATTATACTTTAAAGGGAACACAAAAAATTATAAAATATAAGATACATACACTTTGCAAAAGGCCATTTCCGCAACTGTCTGTCAAAGCATCTGAATGAAGTTAGACTTGTATTTTAAGAGCGGGAACGGCTGCGTGAATAACTACGTTTTACTGGGCTGTATGTTGGCGAACCACGTCTGCGTGGAGAGTACGAACGGCTTCGAGAACGAGCACCAGAACGTCGATCGCTACCACCACGATCTTCCTTCACTCGTATGTACGATACTTCACCCTTTACAGAAATATTTCATTTTTAATCTATATCACAGGGCATTGTTTTCAATTTAAAAAAAAGCAGTAAAAGTAACCTACTAACACGATATTTTTATTGATACGAAAACGGCTTTAAGAAAATTATTATAAAATGCAATAGGAAACTTAAAACAAACAATATAAAAGTATAGAACATAAGGGCGTACATGAATATAAATACTTGAAACTCACTACTAAATAGTAATGGTAAAAGTACAATTTATTGCAATTTAGTTTTGAGATTAGATCAGTGGCGTGGCTTGGCATGACATTTAAATGAAAAACGTATTTATCTATTTATAATTTAGAGAAAAACCTTATATCAGTATACGCTCCTGACGTCAGCAAACCCTACCAAGAAGCCGAGCAATTCTATGACCAACTCCAAACATAAATAGATAAAACACCACACATGAAGAGACTCGTAACAATGGGAGACCTGAATGCCCGCATCGATAATGCAGTAATAGAAGGAGTAAAACAGAAATTAACTGCTAACCATGGTAAACAGAATGGAAATAAAACTATTAGAACCTGAAATAAACTTAATATGCAGAATAGGAGACCCAAATCTGGGTAAAAATAGACCAATCAAAGTAGGTCTGACAACAAAAGGAAGATATGAATAAAAAAAACAAGAGGGACAAGGAGAATATTAGTGCCCCATATGTTAGCGGCTAGGAAAAGAGGAATGAAAGCAACCATAATAAAAGACAAACTAATCATAAATGCATAGGAGTAGAAAGGGGAAGAGATAACACAACAAAGTGAAACAGAAGAAAGTGATGAAGAACAGGGAGAAAGAAAAACAGAAAACAAAAAAAACCAAAGACTCCAAGAAAAAAGAAAGGTCAACAAATGAAGAGGTAGATCAAACCATGGAAACAATAGGTAGCAAAGGGGCAGTGCCCAAGAGAAATCGATTCTCGACACAAAGCCTACTGGCACCGCATATAAAAGGAAATGACACGAAACAAACAACAAGAAAATAACAGGACTGGAGGAAGATATAATGAACAAAACAATAGGCAAACCCACGGATACACAGCACAACGCAAAAAACTTAAAACACTAACTGCAAATAAAAGTCGGATGGAAATATAGGTAACGGAACCCAATGAAATAGGCCAGAGGAATTCAAATACAAATAAAAACCAAAACAAAGCAACAAAGAAGAATAAAAACAACAAATTGAACGGAAGCAGCAAATCTAGTGATAAGCAGCACCAATTTCCCACACAAAGAACACAAGGCTTAAACCAGACAGAAACAGAGGCAACCAAATAGATCATGTGCTAACCACACACAACAAAGCAACAGCCATACAAGATGTCAGAACATACAGAGGCGCCAACGCAGACACAGATCATATGTTGGTAATCACAAAAGTGAAACAAAAAATAACAAAAAACTCGGAGAATATCAGCCAAAGAAGGAAATGGGCAGTTGAAAAACTAAGCAATAGAGAAAGCAGGGAAAAGTATATAGATGCAATCGACCAAAAATTAAATCAATCAAAAGGGAGAACTATAAAAGAAGTTGAAACAGAATGGGAAAATATTAAAGAATGCTTCACAGAGGTAGCGGCAAAAAAAAATAATAAGAGTGAAATATGGTTTGATGAAGAATGTGACAAGGAAATAGAAAAAAAGAGAGAAGCCAGACTGAAATGGATAAACTAGAGAAAGAACGAAGACCATGAAAAAAAAATATATAAGGAAACAAAGAAAAAAGCAGACAAACTATTTAAAATGAAAAAAAGGGAACGGATAGACCAAGAAATAAAAGAAATAGAAGATAACAGGAAACACAATAACACAAGAGAAATGTACAAGAACATAAAAAAGACAAGAAGAAGTAACCCAATCAAGAGAAAAGGAATGAAAGACAAACAAGGTCAACAGATCATGACAAAAGAAGGATAAAAGAAATACAGAGAGAGCACTTTCACCTGCTGTCCACGGAAGAAGATAATGAGAAGAAGAACAGAGGGAAATGGCAAATGAAAGAAATGAAAATATAGATGAAGAATCAACCTATGAAGAAACAGTAAGAACTATAAAAATGGCAAAAGACCAGGTATTGATGAAATAAGTTGAGAAATGATAAAAGTACGGAGGGGAGAAACTACACAAAAGGATACACAAACTAATACAAACAATCTGGAAAGAAGAGAGGATGCCAAAAGATTGGAAAAAAAAGGAAGAATTATACCGATATTTAAACAAGAAGACCCATAAGTATGCAATAACTTTAGGGACATCACCCTCCTCGGCGTAACATACAAGATCTTTACATACATATTACAATAACCCCTTAGCACCCATACGGAATCCAGTAATAAACAAGCCTATCACTTATATAAAAAGAAGAAGGGAAAAACAAAACAAACAAGTAGTCTAAGCGGAAGAAAAGGTGAACAATAAATAAATGTTAACCATAATGACCATAACAACACAATAAACTAAATACTTTGCATTTGACTTGGAAAAAACAGAAAACAAAATAATAATCGCCCTCTAAATTAAATTACTACGAAAAACAAAATCATAAACTATAGATTAAAGTAACATATTTAAGCGACAAAGGTTAAAAACAAATTCTCCGTGACAGTGACACAATAAATTAAGAAAGATATAGCATATTGGCAGATTCAAACTATACTGTTCAACCTTTAAATAAATAAAATAAATAAGATAAAATATAAATGAATAATTAAATTCCGCTACTCAACCCAATTCAACCAGCTTAATAATGGTATAATGTTAAATAACCAGAAGCTGCATCCAAGCAGGGTTGAGACGATTTAAATCATTTGATTTAAATCACGATTAAAATCATGATTTAAATCAAGCGATTTATTTAAAAAAATCATTGATTTAAATCACAGTTTTAGATTTTGACAAATTAACAAACAAAAACAAATTACACAAAAGTACTGATCTTCAGTGGTAAAAAGACAAACACTTCCTAATTGAACAAAAGCTTTATTTAAAGAGTTAACTGCTCTAAATGAAATTTAAATTATTATAATATTGTTTTGACAATAAATACCCTCTCCTCATTAGAAGAATATTGAACATTATTATTCAGAGTAATTAGGTAGATACGTGAATAGATAACTGATAGAAGATAAAATTTATTTTGGCGTAAACAAAATTCAAATTTGCATTCTGGAATATAACGTAACATATGAGTTTGATTTAAATCAAAAAAATCCGATTTAAATAAAAAAAAATCGATTTTTTTTGATTTTTTTAAAAAAATCGTGATTTTTATCAACCCTGCATCCAAGTACCAAAATTTATATTCTATGAGAAACATGTTACACATACTTCATTTTATTGGAAATGCCTAATTTTCTAGGATCTCTCAGACAGGCTCAACCATCCAAAATTTCAAACACAAGTAAGCATGTTGGAAGAAGAGGGAATGCTACACTTAACAGGCAATGAGGAAAACACAAAAGGAATGAACGAACCATCAGTCAGCAATATGGAGTTACTGTTCCTATAGTTTGTGTGCCCAACATGAAAATTCGGTTCTACTAATTGAACTAAGAGCTTAAAGCACTACTGCGACCTTCTATAGTAATTTTGGAATCTTTCTTTTTCATTCCATAACTCAGTGCATAAAATAAAATATTCTCCCTGCTGTTCTCGTATTAAGGAAACTTTTCACGAACCCATGTACTACGCATTAATTTGGCTCTCTTGTGTAACATATATTACTAAAACCTCTTCTTCTGGTTCACTATCGTCATTTGTTGAACAGTTTCTTAATACAAAGCAAAGCAACTCTTTTAATAAATTGAGGTTATGTTTAAGCTTCAAAAAACACACGCCACTTGTAATATTTTGATCACAACAACTAGATCGGTTGATAAAGCAAATGGTAGCTTATGGTTGATCATGCACAGTCGTGGACAATCTGTTCTGTCTGTTGATATAAGCGAAGCATACTTCATATAATATGAAGTCTGTATAGGTCACCATGGATTGCTGTTGAAATTTATTAGAAAAGGACAACTAATGAAGGTACATCTCTCTTTAATTATTAATTAAATAATATTATTTAAATTCTAAATATTCAACTAAGTAAACTAAACGTTATTTCAGCTGCATATAGATGTCCGTTGGTAGCTATTGCAATTCTTTGGAAAACGACAGCTTTAATATGCCAGATATTAGATATTAATTGCGTGGCAAGTATTTTTTTCTGTGTAAATTTTTAAATAAAGAAAAGAGATATATACAACCCCTCCCTTATAACTAATGATCAAAGCTCTAGAATATGAACAGTGATATCTTAATATGATACTTGTATTACAACTACTAAAACTACTGGGAGTAGTTTCTTTTTGGGAGTACAGCGGGTTATAACATTTCCATGATGTGTTAACAATATATTTGCTATATCAACATGGTAGCACTAGAGAAAAGGCTTGGTCTACAAGGAATTGCTGGCTAGCAAATTAGGCATTACCCAAATAATGCATCATCGTGAAACTCCTTGACTTTATAATTCTCTTCCTTAAAGTGTACTTTTCCCATTTTAATTTAAAGAAGTATACGTAAAATTAAATATTTTGAGAGAATTACAGCATCACAATCACTAAATTTTTGGAAACTACTAAAATGGATTGCAGCAAAGAATTCAAAAAACTCTGTACAAACAAACGACCGCTCATGCTCTGCTGAATGTTGTTTATGCCTAATAGTTAAAGGAACAACGTTCCTTCCATACGCATGTATCAAATGACATACAACAAAATTCTAATTGCTCCTGTTATGAATAGGTAACTTAGCACGTTAATAAACAAATAAAAAAATATGGCGCAATCCCACAAAAACGCAGGAAAACGGAAAAAACAGTAACATTTAGTTGCTCATTATGAGTCCTGATATAACTTTTTCTTTACTGAAGCTATTTAAAATTTTTAAATCAAAGTATCAAGACTATTGAAAACATGTCGAAGGTTATTATTGCATATTTTTATTTGTTTCCGCTTCAAATTGATTATTATCTAGAATAAACAAGTAGGCTAGAAAAGCAACCTAAATCATTTGTAACCACAAAAGATTAAGTTATTTTTCAATTTGGTTTATCTGTATTTACATAAACAGCCACAAACCATTATCTCCAAATTTCTCTTATCACATATGAAAAATTCTACCTACAAGCAAACATTCCTAATAAAAAATTTGAAAAATCTTTCAACTTTTATTTATCAAACAAAAACACAAACAGCACTTTATAATCCAATAAGCTGCAATTAAAGCCGCAAGTATCCTTGTACTTACTGATAAAGAAAAATAAGTAATTGAGCCTTGAAGCTGAAACTTTCTAAACGTATTTTTACAGCAAGTAACATTAAACAACGTAGTACCAGAAAATTTCTATGCCACATTAAACTATCATCTAATAAGTAAAATGTAACTTACCTCATGCGAACGAAATCTCGAATCATCCAATTTTTTAATAGCATACTTCATGTCCTCGTATCTTAAAAATTCGACGACTCCTGAACCATCTTTGAAAGCATCTGCAAAACATACATCACCTGCTTCCCTCATGTGATCCTTTAGATCCTGCCATGAACCGGATGGTGGTAATCCTGCGATATAATCACACATTAATACCTAAATTTTCGTAAAAGCTAAAACAATTAACCTGTAACGAGAACTCGAAATTGCGATCGTCGAGCAGGTGGTCCTCGATTTCTGCCTCCACCACCACCACCGCCTCCACGACCTCTAAAACTTGGTCCACCACCTCTGGGGAATTCTACCCGAAGACGATAACCATCGTAGTCATAACCGTCACGGGCATGCACAGCATCATCAGCATCTCTGTAGTACTTTAAATAAAATACGATTCGTGGTAAACTTTAATTATCTTACCTTGGATCTTCAAATTCCACGAATGCAAATGGGGGCCCTCGGCGATTTTTCAAATCGACAAACGTCACCTTACCGAATTTATAAAACAAATCCTGGATGTCTTTGGTTCTGATGTCAGGGGGGAGGTTTCCAACATAAATTCTACAATCATTTCTATTATGGGACATGTTTTATATTAAATTTTTAAGAAAAACAACACTAGCGTAAACAACACCGGAACTCGCACTCAAGATGGTGACGCTTTAATACCAACCGTACGCTACCAACAAACCAAATAGGTCAAAATGAATAACCCGCGAAAATCAAATTACTATTAATTTAATAAGTTTTCAAATTAATTAAAATTTTATAAGAAACTTGTTTAAAAAAACACAAATGTAAAATATGTGTAAAATATAAAAGTATTTAGACTTTTAAGTGTCATGATTAACGATGAAATCTTCAACGTTTATCGTTATCGTTACAAATAATTATTGTAATAAATAATTAAATAATCCTCAAAACAATATTCTTCAAATAACCAAGAAAAATTAAGTTAAAACTATTAAAATCGTTCATCACATAACATACTCTAACTTTTCAGTCGTTCAAATTATAGCAGGTTTTTCTTGTAATCGTAACACACAGTGAAATTAACCGAAATTAAAAAAAAGTACTTTAATACGAAATTGTACGAATTTTTACACATTTTTTTTAAATTTAATTAATAGACACTTCGACAAATCTCAATACAGCAGAAAGTTTCTTGAAATATTAGAAGCCATAGATAAATCTGATCAAGAACCACATCCTATCTACGAAACAAACACATCTTAGGCCTAAAGAATGCAACATCACATGATCAAATGCTTAATTGTTATTCGTTGTTTTAACATGATAAGCAGTAGGGTTTTCAAATAAAAGGCAAAGTTTCTCAACAATTCAGCATAGTTCGAAAGCATCCTGCATCTTCGACACCAACTTCGGTACAGTATTGTTAATCACTGTACTTATTGCTACTTGTGTTTTATAGTTTATTTTAATTGCAGCAACCTTTAAAAATGGCAGAAGACAAGAAAAAGAATCTTCTTCTCTTGTACGATCGTCCTCTCGAACCAGTGTTTGTCGCTAAGGGTGAAAAGAAAGCTGTGTTTGATATTCCCGATAACTACTTGGTAAGATTTGCTTTTTAATTTAATATTTAAAATTTCTGTTAAATTTAAAAAATTGTAAAACAGGCCGATCGTTACAAACCCATTGGTGTCCAACTGTTCAGTCGTTTCGGTGAAGATGCAGGCGAAAGGATTGCTGTTAAGAAGATCTCACTTCCAGACTTAGGAGAAATTTTAGAATTGGGACGACATGAAAACTTCTCACTGTTCATACCGAAACATCGCAGGCTTGCAGGACGTCTCATTAATATATTTATCGGTAATTACACAAACTGTATTATCCTGTTGTTCTTTAATTTTCTTTAATTAATATTCTTAGCTATGCGTAATGTGGATGAACTTCAATCCATGGCCGTTTACGCTCGTGATCGAGTCAATCCCTACCTGTTCAACTATGCTCTGTCCGTTGCTTTACTACACAGGACTGATACGCAAGACTTGGATGTCCCATCGTTTATTCAATCCTTCCCTGATAAGTACGTTGACAGCAAAGTATTTTCAAGGGCTCGGGAGGAAGCTACGATTGTACCAACGGGTTCTAGAGTACGTCTTCCCTTCTCAACACTGCATATTCTCGTAATAACCTTAAAATTTTCAGATGCCAATTGAAATTCCCCTCGATTTCACTGCGTCCGATTTAGAAGAGGAACATCGTTTGGCATACTTCCGTGAAGATATCGGTATTAATCTCCATCATTGGCACTGGCATTTAGTATATCCATTCGATGCTGCCCGAGAAATTGTAAACAAGAACAGACGTGGGGAATTGTTCTATTACATGCACCAACAGATTGTTGCAAGATACAATATGGAACGTTTAAGCAATAAACTGAAGCGAGTCACTCGCTTCATTGATTGGCGTAAACCAATCCAAGAAGCCTACTTCCCTAAACTAGACAGTTTGGTAGCTAGCCGAGCATACCCTGCACGTGTTGCTAATCAGAAAATAAACGATTTAAATAGGGAACAAGATCAAATTAAGGTCGATATTGATCAGCTTGAACGTTGGAGGGACAGAATTTTCGCTGCAATTCATTCTGGTATTGTGCAAGATGTATGAGTAAACAAACACTTTGAATATATTTATTTTATTTCTAACGCATTTTTCACAGGAACAAGGAAATCAAATTACGTTGACTGAAAATGAGGGTATCGATGTTCTTGGTAACATGATCGAATCTAGCATCCTCTCTCCAAACAGAACGTTCTATGGAGACCTTCACAACATGGGACATGTGTTTCTTTCATACATTCACGATCCAGATCATCGTCATTTAGTAAGTAGAATTAAATGATTTATTTTACAACTTATAACGGAAACATTTTAGGAATCCTTTGGTGTTATTGGAGACTCAACTACTGCAATGCGTGATCCAATTTTCTACCGTTGGCATTGTTACATTGACGATATCTTCCAAGAACACAAAGCTACTATTCCTCGCTACACGGTTGCTCAGGTACGATTATATATTGTTGAATAAACTAAACAAAAATAAACATATTTGATTTTAGCTGGGTTATGATGGTGTGACAGTCGATGCAGTACAAATTCAAGCTCAGAATGCCCAACCTAATATCCTAAATACCTTCTGGCAACAGTCTGATATTGATCTATCTCGAGGCTTGGACTTCCAGCCCCGTGGCTCCGTATTTGTACGATTTACTCACTTACAGCACCAACCATTCACCTACAATATTACCGTAAACAACAGCGGTAAACAAAGACGTGGTACTTGCAGAATCTTCATCGCACCTGCTGTGGATGAACGAGGCAACCCATGGTTGTACAGGGATCAAAAAGTTTTGTTCGTTGAATTGGATAAATTCGTAGTTAATCGTATGTTATTTTTACTTTTATAAATCTTAGATTTTACCATTCTTGTTTTTACAGTAAAACCAGGCCAGAATACGATTACTCGCAGATCAAATCAATCTTCGGTAACCATTCCATTCGAACGTACCTTCCGAAACCAGGACTTAAACAGACCTGCCGGAGGCGATGCTTTAGATCAATTCAACTTCTGCGGCTGCGGCTGGCCTCAACACATGCTTATTCCTAAGGGCAGTGTTGAAGGATTACAATGCAATCTCTTCGTTATGATTTCGAACTATGCTGATGATCGTGTAAGTTTCTTTTGTTAACATTTTTGGTGGATATATTAAAGCTTTTTTTAATTTAATAATTACTAGAACTGAGTAGCAAACGAGTGAGTGAAAGCGAAAGAAAGAGAGCGAGAGAATGAATTTATATTAAGGATATTAATGTGCTTTGTTAAATGTCTAGATTGAACAAGACACCAAAGGAATCTGTAACGATGCATCCAGCTTCTGCGGTATCAAGGACAAGCTATATCCTGATCGTCGCTCCATGGGTTATCCATTCGATAGGATGCCACGTGATGGAGTCGACACATTGGAACAGTTCCTTACCCCCAACATGCGGGTACAAAATGTTACCATTCGTTTCAACAACCGCACCGTACGACCAAAGGCTCAAACTTAGATGCTCACATATTTCATCCTTTATTAGTATGACATGGCTATGATTAGGAATCAATGATTTGTTATTTTTAAATATTAAATCAAATATTGTAATATTTAAAAATGTATTCTTTATAGAAACAATTGGTAAATAAATTGCATTACTTTATTTATACTTTTCATTTAATAAATCAAAGAACTTGTTTAAGAGGTAATAACAGGTATTCAGCTACAAAGCAAGAAGAAAACATTTCATTCTGGCACTTTTAAAGTGATCAAGTTACAACTTAGTGACAAGTGTGATTTTTGCATAAAAAGGTTTATATTTTCTAAAGGATTGTTGTTAACGAAATATAAAATTAAATATGTAGAACAAAGGTCATATTTTAGAAAAAAAGTAGTTAAAATGCCCATTAATTTCGTTGTAATATTTGCAATTCTGCGGTAATAATGTCCCAGAAAATGTCCTGCATCTTGATGTACTAAAAAAATAATAACATGTAAGCAAACTTAAAAATTAACCTGCTACTGGTAAAAAATCAGTTTGTTGTTTAATAATGAGGCGATCAAAAAATAAGCATTAGCATTCAGTATTGTATTTTAGAAAAGTGAAGTTCTACTATTTGCTATTATTGGCTGGAATAGACGGAATTTCATCAGAAACCCTAAAAGAAGACATAGAACAAGCAATAGATGTATTGCACCCACTATTCGTGAAAATATGGCACCACAATACCTGAGGATTAGAAGAAAGGTCCGATGGTAAAAATTCCTAAGACTACTAGTAATTGTAAGAACTGGAGAGGAACCACACTTTTGATTCTAGGGCAAACATTTACTCGAGCCCTATTAAACAGAATACATACGTAGGAGTGCAACAACTTCGCAGGCTTTCGTAGCCGCACATCATGCATTGACCAAATAAATACACTCTGTATCATAATAGAGCAGTACAGTCAACCTAACCACGCTATTCATCGACTTTGAAAATGCCTTTGACCATGCAGAAAGAAACAATTTATTCCAGCACATCTTTCTATCTATTTCTCGGTCTGCCCTGCGATCTTCTCCCCCTGGGCGATAAGTCTCCGACTGTCTTGACTATTCTGGTATCGTCCATCCTAGGTATACAGTGTTTAACGAAAATAACGGATAAATTCTATAAAATGATTGAGAAAAATGATTCAGAAAAATGGTCGGACACGTCGATTTTTATTTTTAAATCATCATTTGAAGATGTAATTTTCAACCCCCCACCCCTCAATCCCTAAGCGCTAGCAACCCCAACTTTAAAAATTTAAATAGCAAAGACATCCTTGTGATTCGAGCAGGCGTTGATACGGCTCTAGCAATATATATATATAATCAACTCCCTTTCTACCCTTAGGGTGTAGGGATTGCATTACATCTCCTTACAATCTACAATATTTTCAGTTCACAATTCACTACCTTTACATTATGTTACATTTCACACTTCTGTATCACTTAGTCCGTTATAAATTTTTTCCATTCCACTCTATCTACTGCAAGCCTTTTCGCTTCTGCCCAAGGTTTCCCCTTCTTCTTTAGGATCTGCCCGATTACTTCATCCCACGTTTTCTTTGGCCTTCCTCTTTTCCTTTTGCCTGTCATTTTGGATTCCCATATCTTCTTGGTTTGGGCTCCTCCCTCCATTCTTTGTAGGTGGCCCCACCATCCTAGCTGTTTGCGCTCTATAAATTCCTCTATTGACTCGATGTTCAATTCTTGTCTTATTGCCTCGTTCCTAAGTCTATCTCGTTTGGTTACTCCCATCGCTCTTCTAAGGTATTTCATTTCGGCAGCCCTAATCTTGCTTTTTTCTCGGTCTGACAGCACCCATGATTCACTTCCATATGTAAGGATTGGCCTATATATTGCCTTAAATACCTTCATTTTCGTTTCCCTTGTTATTTCTTTTTTATTTATGAAGGCTTTACTCAGGGCATAATATACTTTATTTGTCGCTTCCAATCTCCTATTCACCTCCAGACCTTGATTGCCTGTCTCTTCAATATTTACTCCTAGGTATTGGAAATTGCTCACTTGTTCTATTAGTTCATCATCTATTGTCACTTCTATTTCCTTCCTTTCCTCACCCACTACCAATATTTTCGTTTTAGACTTGTTCAGCCTCATTCCATTATTTGTCAACACTTCGTTCCATACCTTCAGATTGTCTTTTAAATCCTTTTCACTCCCCGTTATTAGTGCTACGTCATCCGCGAATGCACATTCGGAGATGTAGACCTTTTCGAGATTTCTATATCCAATACACAAAGATTTTGTTCTTTGTTTTGCCCTTCTAATTACTTTGTCCATGAAAGTGATGAATAGCAACGGGCTGAGGCTGCCTCCTTGTCTGACACCCATCTTCGTATGGAATGTCTCGGACTCTGCATTCTTACTGATTATCCTGTTTCTTGTTTCCCTGTAGAGGCATTTGGTCACTCTGATTAATTTCTTGTCTATATTCCTTTCACTTAGGCACTCCCATATTCTCTTCCTCGGTACTCGGTCAAAGGCCTTCTCCATGTCTATGAACGCTAGGTAGATTGTTTTAGATCTTGCTCTCGCTCTGTTAATAATTTCTTTAATTGTGAATACATGATCCTGCGTGCTTTTTCCTTTTCTAAACCCGCTTTGTACTTGTAATAACGTCGGTTCTACTTCCCTCCTTAGCCTTTTCTCGATGATTTTTTCAAACAACTTCATTGGAGTACTCAGTAGGGTTATCCCTCTGTAATTATTACAGTCCATCCCGTCTCCTTTTTTAAAAATTGGTAGTATTAATCCTAATTCCCAGTCTCTAGGTATTTTCTCTTCCTTCCAAACTCTATTAAATATTTTCAGTAATATTTGCAGTCCACTTGTCCCCATGCTTTTAATCATCTCTGTCGTAATTCTGTCACAGCCGGGTGCCTTGCCATTCTTTAACACTTTTATCGCTGCTGCTAATTCCTCCCTCATGATCTCATTTCCTTCATTTTCTTCTTCTACAACTCTACTTAAGGTTTCACTATCTTCTTCCTGAGGAGTTTCTAATTCGTGTTCTGTTTCTGTTATAAGCAGCTTTTGGAAGTACTCTTTCCAGCGACTCATTATTTCTTTCTCGCTTCTTAGTATCTCTCCTTTTTCGTTTTTAATTCCTATGGTATCTATTTTCTCATTTCTCCTGAGGTTCTTTAACACTTTGAAGAATAATTTTTGATTTCCTTTACTGTCCTTTTCAAGTATGTCTCCGAACTCCTTCCATGACTTTTGTTTAGATTCTCTAATTACCCTTTTAACTTCAGCCCTTTGTTTCTTGTATTCGTCGTACTTCCCGTCTGTTTTGTTATTTAGGTATTCTTTCCACTTTCTTTTCTTGATTTTAACTTGTTGTTTAATTTCTTCAGACCACCACGCCGTTTGCTTCTGGCTTCTATTCTCCTTGTGCGTCCCGCATACCTTTTTGGCCGATGTCACAATTATATTTTTAAAAATTTCCCATAATTCTTCCATGTGAGCACTATCTAATTCTTTTTGATTCTTCCTTATTTCTCTTTCTACCACTTCTTCATATTTTTTAGCTGTTTCTTTATTCCTTAGTTTATAGTTTCTTATTGTTTCTTTCCTTTTCTTGAGAACTTTCTTATCATTCTGTAGGCTCTCTTTGCCATGTTTACATTTAATTTTGCCTACTACCAGGAAGTGGTCGCTGCCAATCTCAAATCCTCTTCTCACCATTACGTCATTAACTATTGTTCTACTACTTCTCTCTACAATTATATAATCTATAATAGAGTACTCTCCTCTACTTGGCACTGCTCTTGTGTATTTATGAATGTCTTTGTGTTGGTAGAAGGAGTTTGCGATGATTAAGTCATACACTATACAAAAATCCAGCAACCTTCTCCCGTTGTTGTTCCGTACTTCTTCCCCAAATTTACCAATAACTTTGTATTTGTCATCTCGTTTCCCTACTCTAGCATTTAAGTCTCCCACTACATAAATCCTCCCTCTTGCCGCCTCTACCGTTAAGCTTAACTGTTCCCAAAATTTGTCTTTCTCTTGTGCTCTCGCATCTTCGTTGGGCCCATATACAGCAATTATCGTTTCTTCTTTCGTTGAATGCTTTAGTTCGATTATTAAGATTCTTTCTGAAATTGCCTCCCATTTATTTATCGTGTTTTTAATATCTTTATGGAGTATACATCCTATCCCTGCTTGTGCTCTTTCCTTCTTGTCTACTCCACTCCAGATTAATATATGCCCGTTTTCTAATTCTACGAATCCCTTTCCCTTCTTTTTTGTCTCAGGTATTATTAACATTTCTAATCTCGCTCTCTCAAATTCATTAACTAATTCTACTTCTTTGCCACTTATGCTCTTAATATTCCATGTTGCCATTTTTATTATCTTTTCCTTAGTGGATTTCCTCTTATTCTCTTCCAGTTCCTCCGTCCTTTCCTTCCTTTGCCTTTTTGTCTTTTTGTTTTTGTCTGTTGGTATTACATTTTTTTCCATTTTCATTGCATCGATCGTTTTCCAATTTTTCAGTCCTTTACGTTTTTCCGTTAATCGTTTTTTGGTGGTCTTTGGAGTGATTTACTTGGCTGCTTATTGTACTTCTCCAGTTTTTGGGTTTCTTTGTTCCAGTTCCAAATTCCCTCTTCACTTATCAGCTTCTGATAGCCCACTTTGACTTTTTTGCCCTTGGCTGATTCCTCTTTGGCACATTTCCGGATTATTGCTTGTATCTTTCTTTCTTCTGTTGTCAGGTCATCGTTTATATATACTTTTTCTCCGCAGCTTCGTAGTTTGCTCTTGTTGCTCATTACCATGCTTTTGTCTCCCTTGCTGTTTAGCTCGATCAAACAAGTTTTTTCTCCTAATTTTCTTGCTGTTTCCGCTTTCAATGTTACGCCCAAGTTCCTCTCTATGAACCCTTCCATTTCTTCTTTTAGCATTTTCGGATTGCTTGATTTCATTTTTATCCCTTGGAGTACTATGTTTCTTCTCCTCTTTTCTCCTTCCAATTTCGCTATTTTTTCGTTTGTTATCATTGCTTCCTGTTTTAGTCCGTCAATTTCTTTCATGGCGTTTTCATTGATACTCTTCAAATCTTTAATCTCCTTCTTAAAATCTCTTTGTTCATCTCTTAGCTTTCTTATCTCTTCCTGCAGTATTTTTGTTTCTTCGTTGTTATTTTGCTGGTCTTTTTTTATTTCTTTTATGTCCCCCGCCAGATTTCTCATTAAGTCCATCATTTCCTTCATCTGTTCTTTCATACTATCTTTGGGGTCCTCCTCTTTTGTCGGAGTTCTGTGCATCCTTCTGGACTTCTTGAATAGGGTATCGATATTTTCCTTCTTTCTCTTCCCCTCATCCGTCAGATATTCGTCAGAGTCCATTTTCTTCTACTGTAGGTTTTTATTTAGAGATTAGCTTACAACTGCGAAAATAGCGCCCGAATCACCTCCTCGAAAGCAGTCCTATTATCAATTTCGCTACGTTTTCTCTTCTGTCTGGTTTACTGTTATAATTTTCTGATTTGTATTTATGCAACCCTTTATACTTTTCTTTGTATTTTGGGTTGCCTATCCAGTTGCCGTCGAAATGGGAATTTCTGAGCCTTGAAATTTCATTTATCTGTTCTAATCGCTATTTTTGCATGCAGAAATACGCCTTCTTGTTACTTTCCCATAACCTATAATATTGTTAATTGTGAGGGTTTTTACTCACAGTTTCATCTATTACACGCTTTCTTCTCCTTTCTGCTTCTCACAGTGGTTTTCTACTTGATGTGTCCTTTCCTTCTAATTTTTATTCCCTCGATATGGTCCAATTTGAACTTGAATATCGGAGTAATATAAACAACACTCTCGCCTCAACAGAAAGCTCTAGCAATAAGGGGTAAAAACAATTGCAAATTGTTTGTAGTTAAATGTTAAATATAATTTATTGACATTACGTAGTGCAGTGTGTGTTGCAGAGTTGGGTAGTATCCGGATACTCTGGTAACGATAAACTTGCACACTTGTCTTAAAAGACGTCCGATAAGGTCGAAGAGTTGTCACGTATTAACGAGGGGAGGTGTAGAAGACTCGAACCACGCTGAGATGCTGAGGACGAAGTTTATACAGATTATTACAGTTGAAAGATGAAGTTGTTATATTTTTAACTGAGTAAATCCGATATTGTTGATTTTTTTCACAATGAATTATGGCTTTTAGAACTGTATTATTTATCAGATATTTTTGAAAAATTGAATGATTTAAACATGTCACTTCAAGGAAGTAATTGTAACATACGGAAAAATAGAGTGGAAAATGGATCTTTAGAAATGTTTACAGCTATATAGATACTTTTATAATTGAAAATAACCTTTCCAAAGATTTAATTCTAAAAGTTATAATTGACCATTTTAAGTGTTTGGAGACACAATTTCAAAAACACTTTCCTTCCAATTTTGATGTTAAAAAATAGAATTGGGTTCATAAACCATACTCAATTGAAATGATTACTGTCGTCATTTACCATTAAACGCTTAAGAAGAATTTGCCAAGTTATGGTTTAAAACTTGAGATTTGGTTGGGGATTACGACAGAATTTTCAACACTATCTGAAATGGCCCTAAACATACTTCTAACATTGTGTACTAGGTATTTATGCAAGGCGGCATTTTCAGCATTAACGTTTATAAAATCAAAAAATCGGTCAACTCTGCAAAACGTTGAAGAAACTCTACGTCCTGCAGTATCAAATATTTAATTCTCTATGTAAAGGTAAACAAGCACACCCAGCTCATTAGTATGAATATTTGGCTTCGTCTTTAATCATCATCATCATATTAGCCCGTGTTTGTCCACTGCAGGACATAGGCCTCCTTCAAACTGTTTGATTTTTTCCTCTACTGTTCTACTCCGATCCAATTGTTTCCGATATAATGTTTTAGGTCATCGGTCCACCTCATTGGTGGACGTCCTTGTAGCCTTTTGCTGGCTGTTGGCCTCCGCCGTCTTTATAATACATGGTAAAATAAAATAGTATTTTTTTTTGTACTTTTAAATGACAAAGTGATGCATAAAGTAACAGAATTTTGCAAAAACGGCTTCCTTTTCGCGTTGTCAATTTTGAACTTTGAAGGCTTCGCACGAGTTGACGAAGCATCTGGTGGTTTTTTCGCTATAAGAATTTCGCCTTATTATTGTTCAAGGAATAAAGTTACGGAGAGCTTGTACGCGAGTTTTTACACACCCTGTATATCTATACCCAGGGCCGCGAAAATATTTGCTGGGGTAAAAGGGGTCGTCAACTGTAAAAGTTTAGATGACAACATCTGCATCGTTACCGATTTTATTTGTGAAGTATGGCTATGAACAATTTTTAAGGAAGGTACATGAACTGAGTAAGAAAAACTTCACATTATTCTACGGTGGTGAAACCACCCAAGGAAGAAATGGAACTGGGTTCATAGTTGCTACGAAAATAGCAATGAAAAATTACTAACATTAATGGAAGAATATGTTAGATCTGAATCGCAGGGAAATTTTATTACACTACAATTGTGAATGGTTATGCACTGAGTGAAGATGTAGAAGAAGATGAGAAAGATAAATTTTATAACGAATTGGTGAAAATGAACCGTGGAAATTAATTCTTGCGTTTTGACAAAAATTGGAAATTACAGAAACAAAAAGCAATTGTTGTTTAGCTGTCAGTCTAGCTAGTCAATCAGTTACAATTGTTAAAATAATTGTTACATAAAATGTAGAATTTGTTGAATAATAGTTGTGTACTAAGGCCGAAAAGTAACATATTCTTCTTTTCTTATGAGAAATGACAATGGCAAAAACAGAAGCAGTAGTCCGAACATCATACGGATTAACAGAAGCGCTAGAAATCAATACAGGTGTAAGACAAGGCGATGGACTATCTGTAGTATTAAATTTAATATGATCAATAAGAGAACAATAAAACAGACAAAAGGAGAAGGATTGATAACTGTTAAATCAACGGAAGTATGCTCTTATGTCGATAATGTAGCAGAGATTACCAGAAGCAATAAAGAAATGGTAGAATTTAAAAATCTGACCGAAGTGCAAAACGAATAGGCCTGCTGATAAACCAAGAAAAAACAAAATACATGCCATATCCAGGAACATAAACCCAAATTCACAGAGAAATAAATATCACAGACTATAAGTCTACAGAGCATAAAACTGGATGCTTACAAAAAAGAAATAAGAACTACTTAAAGTAGTAGAAAGAAAACTAATGAGACAAATACTGGGGCCAACAAAAGTAGGAGACATCGGTATCCCAACTTTGAAATTGACTAAGAACTTGAAAAAACATTATAAAATTGAAAAGTCACAGGGATTAAAATGGTTAGGGCACATTTGGAGAAGCAAAGAAACGCAAGAGTGGAGTCCAGATAATAAAAGAAAGCAGGAAAGACCAAAACTAACATGGTTAAACGATGTTAAAAATGACCTACAAATAATGGAAGAATATCAGTGAAAGGACAAAACACAAGACTAAACTATGTAGAAAAAACAGTAGGTATATAAACCTAAAACACACAACCACCTGCAAGTTTTTTAATTAAAGTGAAACAATAGTAAAATAGAATAAACATAGGTAAACGAGAACCAGTAGGGTAAACACAGCAGGAAAGCCCAATCATGTGCTGTAAATGAAAAGGATTTTGAAAACTTTGTTAGCAGACCATAACCCTTAGAGCAGGGGTGCTTAAACAGTCGATCACGAAAAGTTTTCAAGTCGATCGCGTAAATAATTTAATACACACTTACGTTATGAAGTGCCTAGAACACGCGGCAACTTTCGACTCGTTTATCTAAACTGTGTATTTTTTCCGTACCTAGTCGATCGCTCGCCGAATAATACTTCTATGGTAGATCGCCGACAGTATAAGTCTGAGCACCCCTGCCTTAGAGGGTTGAACAGCCACTCAATTATCATGAACTGTAGTGAAGTAATCGGTGTAGACAGGGCTGCAAATACCCTCCGAGACAATCACGTTTGTCTTGGTTTTTTGTTATGTACATACATGTAGTTAAGAAATGTAAGACTTTGAATTATACTTATGTAGAATGATAAATAAAGAAGGAGGTGCTTTTACAGCATAACCATAGTTTACTCGACAATTTGATATGTGAGCATTGAACCCAATATTATGTGTGAAATAAAAAACAATAAACACATCTTCAAAATATTGACTGGCAAATTATTGCAATGCACTTTACAGTAATGATAATACCAATTTTTAAAGCAATAAAACCACAACAAAGTAGTACTGCAAAAACATTTAACCACATCCTTAATTAATTTTGGCAAATTTTTGGCTATAAATACACATTTTTCATACATTTCTGTACACCTACGTTGGTCATTACTTGCAGCAGTGTGAATTTACAACAAGATGGCAAACAAAAATAATCTTCTGCTTTTATACGATCGACCTCTTGAACCTGCGTTCGTTGCCAAAGGTAAAAAACGTATCGCGTTTCGGGTTCCGCACAGTTATTTGGTAAGTTCGACTTTATTTAATGTTCTATATATTATCAGTTTACAATAGTATATTACATGCCAAGTGCAGAAAAGTGGAATTTTACTAGTATGGCAGGTTTGAATACGAGTACTTAAATGCCATACGAGTCTTGTTAAATCACTTTTCTGACGCGGCGCGTATACTATTTTTTCGCATTTTATATTCTCACATAAAAAGTTATCTAAATTTATTGCGATACATTCTGAATAAAATTAATAAAAACACTGAAAAAAGTAGGCGGATTCTTGGTAACATAGTAATCTGACAGGAACTGTTTTTGACATAACAGCATTCAATTCAAACAAATAAATACATTTTTTTTGGAAATCTAATTCCGAAATGGACGAAACTTTCCATCTCGTATCGTAATACGAGTTGTTACGATACTCATATCGTGAATAACTATTACAGATCAATAGATACAAACCAATCGGAATGCAGCTGGC
Source organism: Melanotus villosus (assembly GCA_963082815.1). Taxonomy (NCBI): domain Eukaryota; kingdom Metazoa; phylum Arthropoda; class Insecta; order Coleoptera; family Elateridae; genus Melanotus; species Melanotus villosus. Next base: position 46,639,663 of record OY720426.1, read on the forward strand.
GGACGATGCCTTTGAAACCATACCAGTCAAGGAAATTCGACTTCCCGAATTGGGTGAAATATTAGAATTGGACCGTTATGATCATTTCTCCTTATTTATACCAAAGCATAGATACATTGCTAGCTTACTCATCGATATTTTTATGGGTTAGTACCAAACCACTGTCATAAGAACTTGGCTTACATTCCATTTTGCAGGAATGCGAAACATCGAAGAACTTCAATCCATGGCTATTTATGCAAGAGATCGAGTTAATCCATATTTGTTTACTTACGCTCTTTCTGTTGCAATTTTACATCGAACTGATACTCAAGGATTAGATGTGCCAGCGTTAATTTTCTCGTTTCCTGATAAATTCATCGACAGTAATGTGTTTGTTAGAGCTAGAGAGGAAACTTTTATCGTTCCAGAAGATTCGAGGGTTTGTTTTTAAATCAGCGTTACCAAAATGAATTATTAAAGAATGATTTTCAGATACCTATTGTAATACCCCTGGAGTACACAGCTTCCGATTTAGAGATAGAACACCGAGTTGCCTATTTCCGTGAAGATTTAGGTATTAATTTGCATCATTGGCACTGGCATTTAGTTTATCCATTTAGCGCTTCCTTCGCGATTGTAAATAAAAACAGAAGGGGTGAATTGTTTTATTACATGCACCAGCAAATACTTGCAAGGTAACAACTTACTTTTGTAATTTTAATTTCTGAATGTTCTTTTTAAAGGTACAACGCGGAACGTTTGTGTAATAAAATGGCAAGGGTAAAACGTTTCGTAGACTGGCGCGAACCAATTAAAGAAGCGTATTTTCCAAAATTAAATAGCGTAGTAGCCAGCCGCACTTGGCCAGCTCGTGATCACTTACAACGTATTCACAATATAGACAGAGAACAAGACCAACTTCATGCAGATATCGATGATTTGGTACAATGGAGAGATCGGATCGTAGAGGCGATTCACTCAGGATTTATCATCGATGTAAATGTTCAAAAGTTAATCCCGGCAAGTTATACAAATGTATTTTTCAGAGAAGTGGTAATCGAATTCCTTTGACTGAAAACGAAGGTATAGACATGCTTGGGAATATAATCGAATCAAGCATACTTTCCCCCAATAGTTTATATTACGGCGATTTTCATAATTTTGGACATTTATTTATTTCAATTTCGCACGATCCCGACGGTCGATTTTTGGTGAGATATTTCTTGTGTTTTAAGAACGAAAGACATTTATGTAATTTCTAGGAATCCTTTGCTGTTATGGGTGATACAACGACCGCAATGCGAGATCCAATATTTTATCGTTGGCACGGTTATATAGAATATTTGTTCCGAATGCATAAAAATACCCTGCCACGTTATCAACTCCCACAAGTACGTTTTTATAAGTTCAAAAATAGGTTAAAAACACTTGTGATTACAGCTAAACTATGATGGCATAATTATAAGGAATGTTAGCGTTAAATCTTCCGATGCTCCTACAAACCAGCTCAACACATTTTGGCAACAATCGGACATTGATTTATCCCACGGAATGGATTTCGAACGTGACGGTTCCGTACTTGTTCGTTTCACCCACTTACAACACCACCCATTCACTTATAATATCAACGTTACTAATTTAGGGATTGAACGAAGAGGCACTTGTAGGATTTTCATCGCACCGCAATACGATGAAAGAGGTGGAGAGTGGTTATTTAGGGATCAGAAAAATTTATTTATAGCACTCGATCGTTTCACTGTTGACTGTATGTAAAAAAAATCGCAGTATATTTCAGATTATTTTGCATTTTATTGTTACAGTGCGCCCTGGACAAAATACGATCACTCGTAGATCGACCGAGTCTACAGTGACGATACCGTTCGAACAAACGTTTCGTGATTTGAATGAAAGACCTAATGGGGGTCCTGCAGTTGCACAATTTAATTTTTGTGGATGTGGATGGCCACAACACATGCTTATTCCTAAGGGTAGTCCTGAGGGATTTCCTTGTCACTTATTTGTTATGATTTCTAATTATGACGATGACCGGGTAAGCTATAAAAATCTTCTTTCACACAAATTCTTTAAATTAAGTTTCAAGGCAGACAAATTTAAAAAAATTATGTTTTCAGATAATACAAGATACAGAAGGTTTGTGCAACGATGCCGATAATTACTGTGGTATTAAAGATAGACTATATCCCGATCGTCGATCGATGGGATATCCTTTTGACAGAATGCCAAGGCAGGGGGTTCAAACATTGGAACAGTTTTTGACGCCAAATATGCGTGTCGAGGATGTTATTATTCGTTTCACTAATGAAACCGTCAAGCCAAAGGACAACTAATGTTATTAAGAGTTAATTCAGTACATCACAAACAATGAGAACTAATTCAATATTTTGTAAAATTTATATTCAAAGAAAATACATTTCTACAAATCTGTTTTGTAATTCTACTGAATGTACTTTTCTCACATTAATAAATGGTATTTTATAATAATAAACAAACATATTTACAATTTAATAAATAATTCAGTCTTTTGTTCGTACAAAAAAACTTTCCAGAACCATTATAAATAAGAATTGGTAACTCAGAAAAATTCCAAACTAAAACCCGTAATATAACAATAATCGAGTGCTATGCGCCAACTAAATCCTTGGAATACGAACAGAAAGAGAGGTTCTATGAGTCACTGAGTGAGACAACCATAACCTAGAAACTTTAATGGGCACTCAAGGACCAGTGACTGCAATGAAAATGTAGAACTATTCACAGAATTTTGTCTTGCAAATAACATGGTTATAGGTGGAATGATATTCCCGCATAAAAACATCCACAAGATTACTGATTAGTGATTACATTAGCAAATTGAGGTTACCCATATGCCCTGCTTATCACACGCTCGATCAATGTTAAAATTGGCTGAGTGCAAATTTTGATCAATAATACCAAAATAAAATGGTGAACGGACAATACTTACCACCGAATGCAACTACCCATCACTGTTCAAAACCTGCACCAACACTACTGACAGATAAGTATGGAAATCAAACAAAGGCGTAAAACCCTCAAAATCATAAATATACAAACTACTATGTGTTCAATAAGTAGCTTAGAGCAAGCCTTGGAAACCCAAAATTGCTTCTTTGATAGAATTATAGGCTCAAATAATAGGGGTATTCAACACAATAATCGATTATTAGATTATGATTTGTATCATAATCGAACTCCGCTGCAATTCTGTTGAACGTGTATTTCCAATTTTTGACAACAAATAAACAAATATCTTTGACAGTCTTATTTTTATTCATAAAATTAAATTGGGAGGTATGCCACAATATTTTAAGAAAGAATATAGGAATGTACTATCACATGCAAAGGTAATGACACGCCTAAGATTTGTTATTGTATGATAAACAGCCTTACAGCAGTCGATGAGTAACTTTCTTATTCTAACTTGCTAATCCTACCTACAACGTCGTATGGTTATGCCCAAGTTACTCATCGACTCATCGGTTATTAAGACAGAATACGGCCTGCTGCAATTAAGTTTTTAAAAAATCACATTGTATACTATAATATTTTTCTAACACTAATATCTTATACTGTTTCTATGGTGCATAAGAGCTCACTTGTTATGTTTCCTTTAAAATACGGTTTCTCTATAAAATACGTCGTCAATGACAACGTATTTTATAGGCCTTTAAATACATCGTTGCCTAGCAATCTTGCATTTTGTGTATTATGATGCGTCGCAAATAATAATTTATTAAAATTTCTAATAATATGTTAGTGAAAGAAAATTTAAGATAATTAGTGTTAGAAAAAATCTTGAAGACAACTCGTGTTTTATAGTTTAAAAATCTCGGTCTATCAAATCCTCGGCTCACTTCGTTCGCTCGGATTTGAACTACGACCTTGATTTTTAAACCTTCTATAAAACACTTGTTGTCTTAATAGCTATTTTCTAACACTAATATCTTATACTGTTTCTAGGGTGCATAAGAGCTCACTTGTTATGTTTCCTTTAAAATACGCTTTCTCTATAAAATACGTCGTCAATGACAACGTATTTTATGGGCCTTTAAATACGTCGTTGCTTAGCAATCTTCGCATTTTGTGTATTATGACGTGTTTCAAATAATAATTTATTAAAATTTCTAATAATATATTAGTGAAAGAAAATGTCTGATATTAGTGTTAGAAAAAATCTTGAAGACAACTCGTGTTTTATAGTTTAAAAATCTCGGTCTATTAAATCCTCGGCTCACTTCGTTCGCTCGGATTTGAACTACGACCTTGATTTTTAAACCTTCTATAAAACACTTGTTGTCTTAATAGCTATAATGTAGCGATGGCTAAATAAAAGACATATTATTACTATTATAGAAATGAGAAGTGTCAAGTTATCAAATGAACTGACATCATTTGGTGTAGGTATGTTGTATGTGGTCGGAATATCAAACCTCTATTTTATTTTATGAATATAAACAATATAATAAAAAAAATAGTTTTAAGTGAAATAGCAGAATCCGACAAAGTAATTTTTGCAGTGAAACAATTGACAGTTGTTTATGATTCATGATAGGTACCTTCGATTTGTATCATACTTTTCAAGCAATGCAAATCGAAGGGAATCGATGTAAATCGCAAACACTGTGTTGAATGACAGCAGTCGTTTGTAATCGATTATTGTGTTGAATACCACTTGTGTCACATGTTAAACTGACAAGATGTGCGAAATAAATCTTGTTAAAGTTTTTGAAAATTCTATAATCATATATTATACAACAAGAAGATCGAAAATACTCGATTATACAAGACATACCCCTCTCGGAGGCCCTGCTGATAAGTAAACTTCATCAAAAGAAGGGCTCGCAGATATAAAAGTATGTGGACCGACAAGCTAGCACAACAGGCACAAGAAGCTGCTCAAAAGAAAAATCTTAGGGAAGTCTTCAGAATCGCCAAAAGATTAGGAAACAAAACAATAATCACTAACAAACGCCTAAGAAATAAAAACGGTACGCTAATAACATCAGAAGAGGAGCAAATCAACATCTCATCCACGCACACCACCCGAAGATTCTAACATAGTAGGTCCACAGATGAGTATCCAAGAAATCAAAACTGCCTTTATAAAACTAAAGGATGGAAAAGCCTCAGACCCTGACAAAATCCCAGCAGAATTGTTAAAAGTAGATATCCATGGAACATCAATACTTGCTGACTGGAAAGCAGGATTAATAATTAAGCTTCCGAAGAAAGGATATCTTACAACATGCACTAACTGAAGAGGCATCACATTATTAAACATGATCAATAAATGTATCGCACTTGTAATAAACAAAGAAAATAGAGCCCAGGCTCAGAGCTAACAATGCGGATTTAGACCAAATAGATCTTGTGTAGAACATACGAGCCCAGAATCATATCATTTGGCCCAGTTTATATTCAACAGATAATATTTTAAACAACTTTATTTTACAGACAAAATGGAATATATTTTCAGACAAATTGTTTTAACAATAATTGTAATAACTTTGGACAACATGTTATTACTGTTAACAGTACTAAATAACAAACAATAGTTAGGTAACAATTACCAAAAAATTACTATAACGATTCATTTCATTTGGCCCAAATATAATGCATACAGTTACCACTGTGATACGTCACCTTTGCTTCGTAAAATGGCCTGAATTAGCTTAAGCATAGTTTTTACCAAATTTTTACAGTATTCACGAGTGAACGCTTTATGAATTTTAATAATCCTTTCTTCTAATTCAGAAATAGTCCTAGATGTCTTAGCTCTTAATTTTTTCTTCATTATAGGCCAAAGAGTCTCAATGGGCGAAAGGTCAGGGCTGCTGGATATCCAATTTAGTAAACTAACATCATGTTTTGGCAACCATTCTTCGACTATTTGCGCCGTATGGCATGCAGCTCCATCCTACTGGAAGATATACCCATTTTCCTCTGTTTGTAAGCTATCTATAGAAGGAATTAAACTATCTCTAAGAATCTTTATATACTCAGCAGCTTTACCATTGCCTTCTATGAAGTGTAATTTTCCAGTGTCCTGAGCCGACATGCAGCCCCAAATCATAAGAGCCGCAGGAAATTCAACTTTTCGGCGTAACAGTTAGGATGATAAGTTTCAGTTTTAGTTCTCAAAACCCTACTTCGGCTATCTCCAACACACACTTCGAATTTTGACTCGTCGCTCCATATTACACTATTCCACTGAGTTTGTGTCCAATTTACATAGCTTTTTGCCCAAATCAGTCTATTCTTTTTTTGTTTCGTTGTTAGCAAAGGTTTTTCCTTCGCCTAAAATTAAGTACCTTTATAGAAAAGTTATTTTATTACCTAGTGTACTTACTTTATAAAATTAAAACCCAGTTTTTTGATGGCTCTAAGACAGGTTGATCTTGACAAATTTTTACCGGTTGCTTTGTTCCATTCTCCACTTAACTCTTCACAGTTGGCACGACGATTTTGTTTCAAAATACGCCGTAAAGATCTTAAATTTGCTGGTGTTACAATTGAAATTCTACCTAAATTCGGTTTTTCGGTTATTGATCCCGTAGTTTTATGTAATTTTACAATATTTCTAATGGTATAGCGTGGAAATTTCAGTTGTTCAGCAATTTTGCCACAAGATAAACCTGAAGTAGACAAATTAACAATAACTTTCCGTAAATCAGTCGATAAACTTTTACCACGAACCAAGGTATCTTAACTCTCCTAGGTAGGCTAGATTTTGCACGTCGCCTGCGTGACGTCACAAGTGGAAAGCACCCCGTTCAGCCGTTGTATTGTTTGTCGGAAATCAAAGATAATCAAGTCTACTTTTATATTGTTTTTGGTCAAATTAATGCTAACTTTGAAAAATTTGAATACAATAAGGGCTGTAGATGTGTGATTCGCCTAATGTTACCTACGTATCTAAATTAAATATTAATGGTAATAATAACACACACGACTTGTTTCTGTGTTAAATTTGTGCTTCCTAAAGCATCGCTCCACCCATATATTTCTAAAAGACTTGCCCTTAGGGAAGCAAAAAAATGAATATTTTGGTTTTTTTAGCGATGTTTTTACAAAGACCCACGGCGCAGCTTGCCGGCATCTTGAATCAGGGATTATGGAAAAATAAATAGCCCTGAGTTGAGCTAACTGCACGACATATAATTTCCTGTAATAATTAATGTACCTACACAATGCACAATGTATTAAAATATAATTGAATCGGATGTTTTCAAATAAATTTACCTTTCTGTTTTTCTCGAACCTTTTGTACAGCAAATTACTACAAAAATATTAAACTCTGCCTATTTCACTTTAAACAACCAAAACGGCGTTTATCGGCACGTTGTTTCTCTAAGAAACTTTCTGACCGAATGATGACAGATGACAGATTCCACTTGTGACGTAGCCGTACCTCCCCTCCGACCGCACGCGTCCCTCGCCACGCTTCTCATTACCCCAGTAAGCTAGCCTACCTAGGAGAGTTAAGATACCTTGCCACGAACCATTGTTCCAAACTAAATAATGAAACCAGACTGTCAAATTGTTACTAAACAAGAGGCAGCAATAAGAAATTGTTTTGTTTTAACTACAGGCTGATTTGAAAAAGAAAATGAACTTTAAAAATCACATTTAAATAAATGGGCCAAATGAAATGAATCGTTATAGGTAGTAATAATATTTTGGTAATTGTTACCTAACTATTGTTTGTTATTTATTAATGTTAACAGCAATAACATGTTGTTCAAAGTTATTACAATTATTGTTACAACGATTTGCCTGAAAATATATTCCACTTTGTCTTTAAAATTAAGTTGTTTAAAATATTATCTGTTGAATATAAACTGGGCCAAATGATATGATTCTGGGCTCGTATATCATCGAACAATCCGTAGGATGGAGATCTCCACTCTACTTAACATTTATAGATTTTAAACGAGCCTTCGACTCGCTGAAGCGCTCTGCATTATGGAAAATCCTGCATCTGATTGGAGTACCTTCTAAGTTAATAACCATGATGAAACAGCTATACGAGTTAGCAAACTGCAAAGTCATACACAGAGGAAAAAGCAGTAATGATATACGCATCTCCACTGGGGTCAAACAGACATGTAATTGACTGGGTTATAAAAGTATAAACTTGGCATAATCTGGATACTTAACAGTCAACTTCATGAAGCAGCTCACACCCATGCCGCTTTGCAAACTAAACTTGATTGACTTACAGAACTTGCAAAGCCGGTGGGACTGGAAATAAATGTCAATAAAACCAAAGCAATGCGGATTAACACTAACAACCGATATCCAATACCTATATATAACAAACCAGTCGAATAGATAGAAAACTTCTGTTACTTGGGGAGCACAATCACAACCGCCAGTGGCACAGTAGAAAACATAAATCAGCGAATCAGTGAAGCCAGAATCGCATTCGCAACTCTGAAGGATGTATGAAACAATCTCCAATTAACAGCCCAACTGAAACTCAAAATTGTCAACACTCATGTCATATCCGTTCTTCTGTATGCATGCGAAACATGGAAATCTTCCACTGCAACCGATAACAAGATCCAAGCATTCAGCAGCAGGTGTTTACAAAGGCTATTGGTTTTGTCACTAATGACAAAAAAATTTAAAAATCGAAATAAAAACCAAATGGATTTGGATTGGTCATTGTTTAAGAAGGGAAGAATCCAACATGGCAAGAGTGGTGCTAGAATGGAACCTGCAAAGAAGCAGAAAAAGGGATCGCCCAAGAACAACCTGGTGTAAAATCATGCAGCAAGAGACTCAAGTAGCAGGTAAAACATGGCAAGCGATTAAACAAATGGCTTAAAACCGTATACGATGGAAGAAATTTATTAAGGCTCGATGCTCCACCTATTAGTTAGAGTAACATTATATGTAACTCAAACAATTTATTTTTGGACTATTTACGAAGGTCCCATGTTGAGGTAGCTAGGTGCCCCAGTCAAGTGCGTTCACGTTGTCTCTCAGTACTTGGATAGGTTGCCAGACTATGCCGTTAACGCGGCACCTCCCTCCCACATGGTAAGAATGAGAGAGTAGGACAATTAGATAAGACACAGTGGGTGGGCAGATGAAAGGAGATCCGACGCCCAGAGGGGCATGCGGATAAAAGAGAAAGAAAGAAAGACTATTTACCATTACCAACTATAATAGCTACCAATTGTTTAGGTCGTGTATGAAAATCAACAAAACATTTAACATGAACCCCAACGTCACACTTTTGGCACCTTGTAGTAGTTTTCATCGAGCATTTACCACAACGTGTTTGTTTCAGTTGCGGAATAACGTAATGTCTTATGCCATCGAAACGCGCATCGCTAGGCGTTCGTTTTTTACCCTGATATTTCAGTTTAATGGATCTACCACCTTTACGATTTATTATGGGTTTAGCATAATGTTGTAAGTAATAAATGACGATGTTACGTCTGAACCCCAAAAGATCTAACGGTTTTTTATCTTTGGTATTAATTTTATATAAGTACCAAGCGTTATTTAGTGCTAAATCGAGGCAATAAGTTAAAACAGCCGAATAAGTCTTTTTTCCATGCATAGAAATACGGTACAGGTTTATATTAGAATCAAGTTTATCTACACCACCTAAAGTTGGGTTTAGAAAACTACCTGACTTTTCACGATCAGCTCCGGAACCTTGAATACCTAATTTTCGAAGTTCATACAAGAGTGGCGTTTCTACATAGCAATTATCTATTAATAAACTAGTTATACCTGTGTGTACTTGTTGTGCGACACCAGCATAATGCAAAATTACTGACTGGGGATCTACATTGCTTTCGTTAGCATTTAAAGACGAAGGAACTGGAGCAAACCACGTGCAGTAACCAATTTTTGTACAAGCGCACCATACCTTTAACGCCTTGCTAGAATTATTTGAATTTTGATACCTGGAAAATGCAGGAATCGTACACTGAATTAAACTATGCTGATTATCACTAGGCACATGATGTAAAAACTTTTCGTTAAGTAAATTAACAAACGGCTGTATCCGATTTAAGCTTCTAACATCGCTTTTTAAAGCATCCATGTGAATAGCACTAAAGATTGATTCAAACCGGTCCCTTTGCATGGCATTCGACACCAAAGCACAATGAGTATCTGGCGATCTCTCCCACAACATTCTTCGTCTCGGTACGCCTATATAACCAGATAAATACAAAATCGCAATGAAACACCTCATTTCATCTTCTGTAACTGGAGTAAAATTTTTCATATTTTTCCCATGTAAATTTGTTTCGTCCAACAACCAAGCTAACGCATGCGAATTAATCAACAAGCCTAAATAATATGATGGTGAATCTTTAATGCTTAACTGATGCTGCTCCGGTGTTATAACTTCAGCTGGTTTGTTTTCGTATACCCATTTAGGCCTACATTTTTGAACAGTTGCTTTACTTATGCAAGATTCATCTTGTTGGTTTCTTATTGTGTGTGAGTTTGAATCATTTCCATTATTTACAGCAGCTTCAGATGAAGCGCTAGCGTTACTTGTTCCTAACCAAAGTGGTATCGCATTGCGACAGTTGTCGACTGTTGAATACACAAAATCTGTCGACTGGCATTGTGATGACATGAAATAATTATTTTGATCCATATTTCCTAGAAGAATTTGCTAGTTTTTATAAAATTAACCTTACAAAAGTTTACTTACAGAAAACTTCACCGGTTAGGTAGTTACTAATCGTCCAATGTTTTTCATTTAACTATAAATAAATTCTCCTGAAGACTGTTAGGTTTTTAGAATTAAGTATATTACAATTCTAATCTTGTTTAACTGATATTTGGGATTTATTTATATCAGTTCTGTTTATTAACAAACTTGACCTTAACCTCTATTTTAGTTTTAGTCTAGCTCTTGGATCTATCTATAAATGTTATCGATAAAAGGGGACGTTGCAAAAGTCCAAAATGTTTTTGTCCCATAATACCTAACTCCACAAATCTTTGTTTTACCGAATATTCAGAAACCCATCCCAACTTTATACCATATTGTATAAAATCCATCTCATTTAATATCCATATTGCTAAATTACAATATCCGCAAAAGCCCAAACTTGCATTTGCCCATATAGGAATGGTTTGAAACTTGGGTGAAAATATCATAGCACATAGAATACTGTAATATATAAAGTAGTTGTTAACAATAATTAGTATGGCTTTTCGATACTTGATGGCACTATCTTATATTATTTTTACATTTTCCCTACTGACCTATTGCCTTATTTCTAACTAAAAATAATAAATGCAGGGGCGTCGTTAGCCCTTTTTGTGGGGGGGGGGGCAATTGATGTTTGCGCCCCCCAATCGTAGCAAGAATAAATACTTAATAATATAAGGTATAATACATTAAAAAGTTTTTAGACTTTTTGGAATTTTTACTTTTTCTTGCAAGTGTTGTAACAGTAGAGCGGCGTTTTATGCAACCTACGTGCTAATAGACTTACGCTCAACGCTTAAAAAGTAAAGGAAAAGGAAATTGTTTCCGTTTCCAGAAATAGTAATACCGTTAAGTTCTTTTATCCAAATTGCCAACAGAATTTAAAATCTTAGAAATTGTAAGACTACCTAGCTTACTAGTTACAAATTTTAATTGGACTTTTCATACACTCTGTTGCATCAATGGAATGCGACGTTTCAAGGCGAACTATGCCTGAAGACGAGGAGGGCAGATTCAGTCCCTGAAACGTCGCATTCCATTAACGCAACAGAGTGTATGAAAAGTCCAATTAAAATTTGTAATAAAAACCTAGACTCACAAACTTTTAGAGAATAGTTAGCTTACTAGTCTTTGACGGTGGTATTAAATATTGGAAAGTCATAAATCATCATTCTTGAGTTGAGCCTAGGATTAGCAGTTTGTTTACCAGTTTACCTACTAACACCGGAAACATTTAATAAAATATAGACAAAAAGTGGTTGATCTTTAAGTTTAAGTTTTAAGAAACTTATGAACATCGTAAATCCCCAAATGTTTTAAAAGATTAGTGTAGTACATTTCTTGAAAATAGCCGAAAAAATTCACGTAGGTAGTTTTGAAAGTTGGTACAGTTGTTTCTTGAGGTGTCCTGACGAACATACTAAAAATCCCTCGGGGACTTTTAGTATGTCGTGGTGAGCGGGGGGTGGAAAATTCCCATTTGGATCTTCCTAACGACACCCCTGAATAAATGTTTTCGGAGAGGTCAATTTTGAATTGAATGAAAAAAGTAAAAATGCAAGAAACAAGACGGTTAGATGCTTTTTATGTTTTTAGTTTATCTTTGCCGTACATGTCGTTGCAGTTTAAATTTGAAGTTTACTGGGGGTTTCGATCTGAAATATATCGAAACTTTAAGAAAGGTTACCAAATATCAGTTTTCAAAAACGTGAACATTTTATAGCAAAAAATACTTTTTTCACTACTAGTATTAGAAGATGTCATTATTGACCTTATTTTCGAGCCCAGAAGATGAATTTCTCTCCTAGTGGTCAATAATTTTTTATTATTGACTACTGGTTAATAATAAAAACAATTTCTATGCGCTCAGGTGCCTATTTTAAATATGTTTTACCCAAATGTCAATTGAAATTAACCTCTCCCCTTGTTTTCAAGCAAGGCTATTTGATTTTTGTGGATATTTAGAAATAAATATACGCATCTGTCATTTTATTTTTTATTTATGTAAAAATGATTAATTAAAAGGAATAAAGGTGCTAGTAGTGAAAAAAATAGTATATAAACCACGGTAGAGAAGACTTTTCTCAGGCTCACAACTTATTTCCCTCCATGCTTCGCATGTCGGGAAATAATACTGCTCGGCTGAGAAAAATGTCTTCTCTACCTTGGTCTATAATATACTATTAAACATCTTAACACATTTATTGCAGTACCTAATATGAATGAACTGCAGAACTGCTAATATTTTATATAGTTTCGTCTTCAACGGGTTTATCAGTATAATTTAGAAAAATTATTATGTTTCTTATCGGATATACAGTAAATTTCAGAATAAAAACTTTGAATTATACAGGGTGGTCCATAAGTAATGGGATACAGACCAACAGTAGACGCGTGATGCCAAAAGATTGCGATCTATGTTAAAATGAATCCTTTGAAAAATACCTTAATGTACATTCTTATGATTCGCTTAAAGGATTTCTTCGGTCTAAATGTTTTTATAGCATAGATGAGTATTTGGCGTTTTAATCGTTTGCATTTTTCATTGTTTCTATTGTTTGCATTGTTTATTGTACCTGACGTTCTATGCAATAATTTGATAGATAATAAAATTATTACTATGATTTACCCTCGGATTTACCTAACATTATCTTAGTCCAAAAGTTAATATTTAAAGAGATGCAGGGTATCAAAGACAAATTTTGATTTTAATTGTTTGTGTAATTTCAAATTTTTTCGAAATATTGATATGAAAATTAAGGAAACTATCTTTTTTGGGACGGGAAATAATAATCCGCCCTCGATTTTAATGTAGCTCTTAAAAGAATCTTACTTTTACTATTATACCTAATATCTTAAAAAAGCTACAACTATTTGGTAGGTACTAAAAGTTAGAGCAGTTCTAGTCGAAATAGTTATTTTTGTAACAAGTACCTAAACGAATCGTTAGCAGATGAGTCCCAAAAAACGATTTAGCTGCGTGTTACAAACAACATTTTTTTGTTAAAGCTCTCAAAAACAGATTCAAACCTTTTATTATGTATGATTAATGTGATCAGAGCACATGTCACTATAGTAGTCCGCAAAAGGTTGCTATGACAACTTTTAGGGACTAGGCCGAAAATATAGCATTTTACGGACTTAAATGAGTGTCACTATAGTAACCAGACTTTTTGGAATTGAGTCCGGAAAAGACGCATTTTACGGACTTCAATGAGTCCGTAAAATAGCTACTTTTGGGAGCGTGTACTAAAAAAAGAATTTATTAAAGAATTGCTATGCATACAAAAAAACTAAAATGCTTTTCAGTTTGTGTTTAATTCAGAGAACCTCTGATAATTATTTTCAAAATCTGCCGATGAATGTTTATTAACTCTAAAGCTAAAGTCTAAAGGCAAGTTAACAAGTGAATTAAATCGCATTCAAGTATTTTTCATAAATAGGTGATGTAAGAGCTATAAACAAAAGTTTCTTGACAGCGACGATGTGCCATATGAAATGAGGAAAAGGATGAGGAAAGTTGATAAAAAAACTTGAAAAGTTGTTGCCCTTTTTTTGCGAAACTAGGTAATTTGTCTTTGTAAATAACCAAAACGCATTAGCTATTTCGAGCATTCTCTGAATTTAGCAAGCAACATAGATAGAAATTCGAAATCATCCCTTAAGAGTTTGCACGTGTTCTTTCATTCTAGAATATTCTCATGTGGATTCGATATAACATACTTGATAATTACTGAAGTCATATTCTAAAAAGTCGCATTTCTCACCAGTTGCCTTTATATACAATTACAAAGTGTTAAGCAAAATGTAAAAACCTCGCGTAAAAGAATCACAACAATTTACAAAATAATCGAATTTATTTTTTTTCTAAATGCAAGTAAAAATAAAAACAACCAAGAATTGAAAAATGTCTGACGAAAATAAAAAAATCACATTATTATATTCTTTCCCCCATATCTAACCAGCTGAATGAAGAATTTAATCTCTGTACGAAAATAATATATTGTTTTTATTTGCTGACACAAAATAATTCTTGGAATAAGCAGTTTGGGAATCCTACACGGCACACGGGTCATTTACCCCATAATAAACACAACCTACCCAATAATTACATCTGATTCTGATCGCAGATTTTGAAAAGGCAAGCAAAATTATTTTTCATGAAACATGCGATATCCCGACAGTGGAGGACTGTCAAAAACTTTTCAGGGTTCGAAGTTATTTTTAAAAATTGCTTGATAATTGTGTGCAACTGAGATATTAGAAAATTGTTGATATTTAATTCGTTATTTAAAATTTTTGAAAACGTCGAAAAGCGACCCATTTAAAGATGTCAAAGCCAACTAAGTTGCCATTTGAAAAAACGCAAGTTTATGTTATAACTCAAAACTTAATACGCAAATTAAAAATCCAACATGATCATTAAATTCTACATGAAAAAGTGCCCTAAGATGTTTTTTTTGTTATAACCCCGAAAAGAATTTTCGAAAAATTCAATTTTCGCTTGTAGCTTGAAAACAAAATACGATATCAAATTTCGGTTTGCACCATTGAATTTGTCTCAAAAATTTGGCCCGAGACACCTTTATTACTTTTTACGTAAAGAAGATAGCCTGCAATCCCTTCGAAAATGGGCCATCCTGTACGGGGTGCCCAGGGTGGCCCATTTTAGATGTTTTTAAATAGGAAGTACCCTTAATATCAGAGATAGGCAAAAACTGATGTCGAAGTCCGGGGCTCTTTTTTATTTATAGCTGCCTACTACGACAAAGTTTGTCCAAATGTGAAAGTTATTTAATCGTCAGAATTTTTAATGGTCGATATTTTAGAAACAATTTTCTACTTTGGAAAATGTTATTTTTGCTTTTATACACTTGTAATTATTTTAATTCATCTTTTTCTTCCTTTATCAATTTAATCATAAATATGACTTCGAAACCTTCACCATAATACATTGATGCCCTTTTTGCAACATGACGGTTTGACCGTAGTATATATACATCTATAATCTATACTGTTGTTTAACTGGACTTTTAAATAAGCGGTCCGAATAAAAAATTGGCAAATATTTTTGTTTTCAAAGGCTCCGCGAATGATTGGATTACTTTTTACTCGTACCTACAGCTTTGAAATTTGTATGAGTCACAATAAGGAAATTTCCCACTATTACAAAATTGTGTCAAAACGAATTTTACAAAATGTTTAATTGCAAAAATATATTTAAATATTTTTTTTATTATTTATTAAAATATTAAAGAATATTTTATCACACTGTTGCGATTTTGTACCACTTAAATTTCATACGATTATTTTTATTCAAGTCAGTCAAATAAAAGAAAAATGTTTGTATAAATATCTACGGAATTTATTTTATTGTGGTTATTACTGACAAATTTAAATAAACTGTGAAATTTACCTACCATTGTAATAAGAGGTAAATAATATAAAACGTAACGGAATTGATATTTGTGTGGTGTGGCGTCATCTAACATTATGATGTTATAACATTTTCTTTCATAACGGCCATCAGAGCCAGCTATCGACGGGAAGCCGTATTATAACTACAGTTTGAGAATATGGGCATTTGGGAGGATGGTGCAACGACAGTATGGTACATAAGTAATATTGTAATTTGCAGGAATGGTCATTTAATAATAAGGATTTATGAAGATATTGGCAAAATCATATATGACTCCCCGAGATATGGTTGAATGTATAGGATGGATTTATGAGAATTTGGACTTTTATAGGCGTCTCATTTATAAATAATGTAAATACTTTTTAAATTAATCTATATTTGTCGTATAGATAAATGGTAGTTGTTTAGATGTTTACTATCTAAACATGCTACCTACCCAATGAAAAAGTGTAATGTAATGTTGCAGTGAGGCACAAACACGTTTGGCCCTTCTAAGATTACTAGAATCAAGGAGAATAAACTAATACTAGAATGATACTAGGATCTAGGATTGTTACTATACGACTTTTGAAATTGTGATTATAGCCCTTAAATAGGTAACTTTGGACGAACAAAGCGATTAAGAATTTTGATATACCTAATTGTTAGGTACTTTGGCTTGGAAGATTTCATTAAGCGTGACTACGAATGAATTGAGATTTGAATTCAAACAAGTACCTACCAAGAGTTCAAGTGAAATAGATTACAAATTTAAACTAACAATGATTAATGTATAATTATTAACATAAAAATATAATAATAACAAAATAATGCATTACAAAAGGGACCGTTGGATTTAATAAGCTGTGTTTGGTAGGTACTTTTGAATATCCAAAAAGGCCAAAAAGTTTGCCGAAGAACTTAAAACAAATCAGTGTAGAAATGGGCCAAAAGAAGTTATTCCCAAGTAAAAACTATACAAGTTAAGTACTTACCTACTTACCAGATACAAGACTCCTTTTATACAGGGTGTAAGCAATCGACCGTAAAAAAAATATAGAGGAAAGGTGACACCTTTGCGACAGAGTATTGTTTGGGACATTATAATTTTTGCTATATAGAATTGTGATAATATTTTCAAATTGCCGTCAAACTTTAACTGCAGCACATACCACATACAACATACAACCAACCATACATGGTGTGAAACTGACAGCGGTTGTGTATACGTGTGGCTAACAACATTTTATTATTTGGTGAGTAAAAGTAAAATTATTGCCTTCTGTGTATATTTAGTTTAAGTGTGTTAATCAGTACATATAATTTAAAATTTTTTCCATAAATTACTGTAGTATTGTTACATATTTACACCTAATTAGAAACCGTGTTTATCTAACCTGAGATTTTTTCCCGCGAATTCAAAAACAAAATTGCGTGGGTGGCACGTTCGGGACAAAAACTGTGTGATGTTTGGGACGATGTCCCAAACGTGCCATTCTGCTTTACGTACTAGTTATAATTTATTTTACAGGTAATAATTATGCCTTCTAAAAGAAAAGCAGTTCCTTTGGATATATACAAGAGAGCTAAATGATGGAAAAAAGGTGAGAGAAACCGCAAGGAAATACGATATTCCCAAGTCAACCTTATTTAGGTATTTAAAAAATAAATGCGTGCCCGAAGAAGTGCAAACTAATTATAAATCAAAACACGTTTCTACACAAGTGTTCACAACACAACAAGAGAAAATTCTTTGTGAATATTTAGAAAAATCAGCCAAAATGCACTATGGCCTGACGCTAAAGCAAACCAAATCTCTAGCTTATGAATTTGGTGCGGCTAATAACATCAAATTGCCACCTAATTGGAGTGTGAATAAAACTGCAACAAAAGATTGGCTTAGAGGTTTCAGAAAAAGAAATTCAACTATTGCATTACGGCAACCTGAGCCAACAAGCTTATCAAGAGCTACTAGCTTTAACAAAACAAATGTTGGAAATTTCTTCAATAATCTCAAGATGATTCTATCTCGGCACAATTTTCCTCCATCATCTATATGGAACGCAGAGGAAACTGCAGTTACAACGGTGCATGTTCCAGGAAAAGTTTTAGCCAAGAAACAAGTAGGAAAAGTTACTTCCGCGGAACGGGGCACACTTGTTACTATCTGCTGTGGAATAAATGCTTCAGGCAATTTTCTGCCACCATTCTTTATATTTCCTAGGGTGCATTTAAAAAGTCATATGATAAATAATGCACCTCCAGGATCAGTTGGCGCTGCCAACATATCTGGATGGATGAATGAGGAACTATTTATTTCATATTTTAAACATTTTCTTGAACATACAAAGCCAACAAAAGAAAAACCTATTATTCTGATTTACGACAATCATGACAGCCACATAAGTATATCGATTATAAATATGGCTAGAGACAATGGAGTTTATTTGCTCACCATTCCGATTTTCTAGAACTGGAATTTATCCCACTAATCCCGACGTTTTTTCGGAAGATGAATTTCTTTCCAGTTACGTAAACGACAGACCTGAACAGATTCAACAAATAGGCTCAAGAACACCGGAAAGAAATCATCAAATAGACCTACAGACACCAGATACAGATCAAATACCAGGAATTATACCAAGATCACCAAAAGAAAAATTGCTCCAGAAAGTAGCAGCTCTGAAGAAGATGTGTGCAATAATATATGCCAGGAAAGTGATGATTCACCTTTTGAAGTAGAAAATTATGAAAGTGAAACCATTGAAGATATTGATGATAAAGATTTCAAGAGCGGAGACTATGTTCTAGTTAAGTTTTCATTAACGAAAAATGTTGTTCACTATACTTATAGGAAAAATTCTAACTCAACTTGATTCTGAACGATATGACATAAAATTTTTAAGACGATTTGGCAACTCGTACAAATTTAAGTATCCAGAAGAAACAGACGTTCAAGATGTTTTGAAAAACCAAATCATAAAAAAGCTTTATCCTCCACTTACTTTTGGTGGAACGCAAAGAGTTGCTAATTGTTACATCTTTAACGAGAATAGTTTAAGTGTTATAAAAAATGTACGATAAAATTTCTTTCAATCATGTTCTTTAACGGTAGTTTCTTACCTTTTAAAAATCTGTTTTTTGATTTACATGTACGTAGGCACCTATTATTTTTACTTTTCTAATAAAATGTTTCTGCAAAACTTGTTTTTATTTAAACTATGTATATGTCCCAAACCTAACTACTCTTGTCCCAAACCAAACTACAGGATGGGAGGTTTGGTACGTTTTAGTAATTTTTAAAAATATGTATACGTTGGCTTTCTTTATATTTGATTATAAAAAGGTTATTTATGTAGTAAGAGAATATAAAGTAGATAGCAAAACCCTTTTTAGAATTCAAATATATGTTTAAATAGTTTACAAACTACATTCAAAAATTTTTGTCCCAAAGGTGTCACCTTTCCCCTACAGTGTTATTTTCCAACCTACTGTAAATGCTAAATACGTGTTCTTTTTGTCTTGATGTTAGTACTTTTCTTGTTATGGTCATCTGAAGTTTGAAATGAATACTTTGATTATCTTTGTTATTATGAAAGATTGCTGGAAAATAAAGCCATTGAGAGTTCCTTAAATAAATTGACACTCACTGCATTTGTTTGTTTTTGGTTTTGTCTTATCAGTTGTAATTCTTCAAGGGTTGAAAATTTGCTAATTTTACATGCAGAGTAAGTTTGCAACGACGCACTGCATATCCTAGGCAACCGTCCCGTTGTTGACAAAATTATCCTTTATTCAAACAATGCATCAAGGCATTATGATGCGAATTTACCTTTTCTGCGGCTTCGTAGGGTTGCCAGTGTTACACTTCTTTAGATGGCAATTTCTCAGCAAGGAGAAGCGACCAAATTTTTAAAACATTTTTCTATTACTTTTGAAACAACTCCGAATAACGTGGTATACTTTTTTATACGGTCGATTGCTTACACCCTGTATAATTAAACGTTGATAAGAAAACAAATAAAGACTTCGAAAGCTAGTTAATATAGTTCTTTGTGTTCTAGAGGGAGTCTTTCTTTCTTTTTCTTTTACCCTCTTATACCTATAAAGTGTTGAGGGAGCCGGGCACACCGAGCCGCAGAGTGGTCACCCATTCAAGTTCAGACCAAGCAGGCCTCTGCTTAACTTTGTATATGTCAGTGCACTCCCACTCTGCCGTACTGCCGGTTTAGAGTTCTCGAGCCATAGCCATAATTTCCAAGTCTATTCTCTGAGTTTGCTTTTTGTCCATTATTATTGCCATTTTTACAGTATTTTCTATTGCTGTTGTTATTTCCTCATAGAAGACTTCTAGTTCTTCTTCACTACTTGTAAAGGTTGGGGCATATACTCGGATGAGTTTCATACTGGTATTTTTTACTTTTATAATGATGTATCCAACTGTATTGGATATGGACTTAAATGGTCTTCGGTTTGTTCCGAATTATTCAGCCATATGTTTCGTCGTCTGGACCTCTATAGTACAGAGTATTGCCTGATTTTAAGTTGATGCAGTGCTCTCCTCGTCTTTTGACCTCTACTATATCCCAGTTTACGGTTTTTAGTTCTTCTTTTAGTTCCATTAATTTTTCACCATCGATTTTATGTTGCATGTTACTTTATGAACACCTAGAAAAGGAAAATTTATATGCCATGAATAGTTACTTCAAGAAAAGACCTAGGGAAAAATGGGCCTGGATCTCACCTGATGGTAAGACAAAAACTGAAATCGATTTCTTCCTGACTACAAACAGGCTATTTTTCACAGATGTAACAGTGATCAACAGGTGTACCTACAACAGGAAATTACCATCGAATAGTGAGATCCAAAATCTGCATAGATGGAGAAACATAGAGAAAAAAGTTGTTGAAAAAGAGGACACAAATAGATAGGTACCGAGAAATAAAAAGTACACGGAGAAAGATTTAGGAAAATACCGAGAGAAAACATTGATATACTTAAATTGGAAAAGCTGTGGCGTACCTAGGGGTTTTGGGGGTTCTGTTATTAATTAATACAAATAATCAACTATAATAATTTAGGTAGAGTCTGGACCGAATACCCCACTTTGTATCTATGTTACAATGCTCTGTTACAAAATGTAACTCTATAGCAATAAAGTATTATTATTATTATTATTACTTTGGGTTTGCTTGGCTTTATTTGCGAGAGGTGTTTAAATAAAAATCTCATTCAATTAACATTCGTTTATTTTAACTACGTGCTTGTTTTTTCAAGATAATACCTATATGAATTGGTCTAAGTCCTGAATTAACGTCAAGTTATACCTATGAATTATTACAAGTTCTGAGTGACACAATGTACACAATGTCCAGAGTCCAAATAAGCTGATACAAATTATTACAAGTCCTGATTTGACGTGAACAAATATAACTTATTCTAAGTTTAAATCAAAGTAAAATAATATGAAATATTCTTCTAAGTCCTGATTTCACTCCATTTTGATCACAGTTATATACGGAAAATTGATCTCCTTCTCTTAATATGAGCGTGTGAAATGTCTATAAGCATGCTACTGTCAGCATTTCCCACCCTTGTGGAATTCATACAAAAGCACGTATTTGGTGTCAGGTTTCGTCGTTCAATGTACCCTCACACACGAGCCTTAAAGGATGCAACCTTGAGGCCGCACGTGCGACTTATCTAGTGAATGACCTGATTGAATGACGTCACATCAACTATACATAAATGAATTTAATAAATTTAAATTCATTTTAAACTTTGCATAATATTTTAACATTCCTCTTTATTACAAAGCATTCAAAATAATATAGATGAAATCAATGACAAAGTAAGTACTAAGTACCTACCTAAACAACTTCTGAAGACTGGAATGAATGTCACTAAAAAGACTAAAACAAAACAACAAATGATCCAAAGAAGAACACTAGTGGGACAATGAATGGTTAACACAATGAATATAGTGAACTTAATAAGACCATAAAATAGAAACTCAAAGAAGACTTAAAAAGATACAATGAAGCCTTAGCTGAGAAAGTTATAGGAAATAAAGATCCAAACGGAACAGAAGAAAGACATAAAAATAAAATAACCCTAATAATAGAAAACTTCTACAAAGACCTAGATAGTTCTGAGGAAAATTTATTTAATACATAATATAATACATAATATTGAATATTATTATCAACAACAACAAATGCTTAAAAAAATATAACTAAGATCTGAGGTTTCCGAACTACTCTGGGCCTCTCAGACAGTTCAAAGAAAAAACCCAATGAATAAACAAAAGAAAACCTACAACAAAAAATAGAAAACATCGGATCTGAGGAAATACCAGACATTGAAGAATATGAAATTGAACAGGCTTTAAGAGACCTAAAGAACAATAAAGCACCAGGTGCAGATGGGGTAATCGCAGACAATATTAAAAAACCTATTTAATGAGTGTCTGCACAAAGAGAAAATACCGAAAGGATGGACCAACAGCCTTGTTATATTATTATTTAAAAAAGGAGACAAAAGCAACATAAAGAATTATTAACCTATTTCACTTATTAACAACAGATTAACATCCAAAATGGACAGTTACCAACCTGTGGAACAAGCTCGATTCTGCAAAGGATACAGCAAATCCGATCACCTCTTAACTAATAAAGACACTAATAGAAAAAGCAAATGAATATCATCTCCTCTCATATCTTGCTTTTGTGGATTACAAAAAAAGCATTCTACAGTGTCGAACTACGGGCCGTAGAAAGGGTGATGAATAACTATCGAATCGATTCGAGATATTGAAATTCAATACACAACATCTACAAGAATGCAACGTTGACTATACAAATAGAGGAAAACATCAACTCCATTCCAATTAAGAGAGGAGTATGGCAGGGAGATGTAATATCCCCAAAGCTGTTTACGTTGGCGATGGAAAACACTGAACTGATCGGAACATGGCATTAAATAAATGGCAAGAAATTAAACCATCTATGATTCGCAGACGATATCGTCTTAATTGCCGAGACGTTTGAGGAAATCCAAGCCATGACTAACCAATTGGCAACAGCATCTAAAGCAGTTGGATTCAAAATAAATATACAAAACAGTAAAATAATCGGTTGTATTCTAGAGACTGTAAAAGAATACGTATATTTGGGAGTCATAAACTAAACTGATTGTGGATTTTTTTTAGATCTAGTTGTCTAGCGACAACTTCAAAATCAACATTTTTTTTGAGAAGTCTTTGCTTGGTCAAAGCTAGGGTGGCACAGTGATAAAACATCAGGCTAGCGTTACAATAGTCCTTGGTTCGAATCTCCTGATGGGCAGGACTTTCCTGTAGCCTGGAGGTCGGTATCGAGTCCTGGTGACCATTCATCGTTGGACATCAAATTAAAGACGCTCTCCTCCAAAAACAGGCCTGAGAGGTAGGGTAACAAGGTCGCACACACACACCTACAGACAAAGTAAAACAAACAGGATACGAAAATGATACTAAAAAGGGAGTTTTAGTCTAGCAAACTAATCACTCATATGAACTTGCTAGCGAAATGTCTTCAAGATACCCTATGTTCCGCTAGGAGCGAGAAGGACGTACATACATGTAGGATCTAATGGTGCACCAATCACGTAACCCAAAGGGCTGGATTGTGCATACTTTAACGCACCAGCACATCTCTATATCCCAAAAGGAAATAATGGGAATAATAATAATAATTTGCTTGGTCAACTGGATTACCACAGACCTACAGTCACATAGCTGTTATAAATAGAGTGATAATCATAGATATCGTATTATTAAGACTTAACATTAATGCATTTTGTAAGCATTCAATTTCTGTTCAGAATATGAATATTCCTTGTCCGTTGTCACATAAAAGAACAATATAATTGGGTCATTACACAAAAAAAGAAGTGTGGCAAACTTGTTAATTATCTTTCATTTAAAAATGTACTTGTATATGTTGTTGTTTACACTAATGAATGAGTAATTTGTTACGAATGATAAAAATTAAAAATTACTTAACATTTTTGAGATAAGTTACTTTAGGGGTAAGATAACTAAAACTATAATTTTTAGGTATAATGAGCTAGTCTTGTGTAAAATAATACTAATTTTTCTTGTTTGCTTATCAAAAAATGGTGTTAAGTATTTAGGTAGAATGTTTTTAATCAGTAAGTTAATTGTTGGTTATTTATTTATTTATTTCAAAGATTCAAGTCTGTTATCTACCAAAAAATATAAAAAATACAATAATAAAAATATTTACTTAAATTTGTATTGAGATATGATTTCTATAATTAAGACACTTATGATTGGGAAACATTTATCATTCATAAGTTAAATGTTATTATTTCAGTATTATAAGGTGACTACATGCGTAGAGTCTTTTAAACCTTTTTTAAGTATTATATCACGATGTTTAAAATTGAATCTAACAATTCCATTTATGTCTCGCAAGAATATAAAGATGTGTGGAACATTATCAAGGATGTTGTTGATTCTGGAAATCAGGAACTGTCTTTTTATATATGCAATATCGACGATATCTTTGAAAAATACAGAAAGTGGAATACAACCATGCCTCTTATCATGCCTTATTACGGTTAGTGAATAACCAAATCTTTTAATTAAAGTTATATGGAAAAATAAACAAAATTGTAGCTGTTAAATGTAACGACCATCCAATTGTTATCAAAGTCTTAGCCGCTTTGGGAGTAGGATTCGATTGTGCTTCAAAGCTCGAGATAGAAAAAGTGCTTAAACTTGGTGTACATCCATCTCGTATAATTTATGCTCATACTGTTAAGTCTTTAAGTTACATTCGTTATGCTGCAGAAATGAATGTAAATTTGTTGACATTTGATAACAAGCATGAATTACACAAACTCAAAAATTTATTTCCAACCGCCAGGTAATTTTAACTTCCTTAACATGTAACATTTTTATTTAATGAAGTTTAATATTTACAGGGCGGTAATACGAATAAGATACGATGCGATGGTAGCTGACATATTGTACGGTATGAAATTCGGTTGTGATCCTACTACAGAAGCCCCGAATTTGTTACGTATTGCTCGTAATTTAGGTATAAATGTTGTCGGCGTTAGTTTTCATGTAGGCACAGGCTGTAAGGATTTATCGGCTTTTCGTGGAGGGATTAAAGCTGCTCGTAATGTGTTTGATATTGCGTCTACATTTGGATATCAATTTAATCTTTTGGATATAGGTGGTGGATATCCCGGCAAGCAAGACGATTCAATTTATGAGGTAACTTAGAGTTAAATTAAGATTGTTGGTGAAATATATTTAATTTCAGTACGGAAAGGTTATTAATTCAGCGATAGCAGAATTTTTTCCCGATGAATCTATACAGATAATTTCAGAACCAGGGACTTACTTTGTCGATTCTGCATTTACTCTCGCTTCGAACATTCATTCACTAAGAGTACTTGATAGTGAAGACGAACCGATAAAGCAGTATGTTTATTACATTAATGAAAGTGTTTTTGGAAGTTTTAAGGATGTTATTAATTATAATGTTTCAAGAATTCCGAAGCCTCTTAAGGTATTTAATTAATTTTAGGCGAAGTATTATTAAATTTGTTTTTAGTACTATTGCACTACAGCCCATTGTGGGCCTTGGCCTCCTCTATGACACGCCTCCATTCGTCTCTGTTCTGAGTTAGGTTTGTCCAGTTCTGGACTTTGACCTTCTTTAGATTCTCCTTAACGTTGTCCATCCATCTTCCTCGTCGTCTTCCTGCTGGTCTGCGGCCTTCTGGTATTTGGGTCGCTGCTCTCTGTGCCACCATTCTCCACACTTAACCTAGCCATCTCAGTCGTTGTGACTTTATCCGACCTGACAGTTGCGGTCCTTGAATTTCTCTAATTTCGAAGTTCATCAGTTGTCTCCAACCTCCAAAATTGTCATCGTATTTTGGGTCTATAGATCTGCCTTAGTATTTTCCTCTATTGAGCAGGTCCAGATTTCTTTTGCTGAGAGTCCAGGCTTTGCATTGTCGACTCAGGAACCATGACAGTCCGTCTATAGCGAACATTGCTCCATTGTCTGCCATTAGCCTGTATTTTATTTCCTCGTCTATGTTGTTACTCTCATTTATATAAGATCCGAGGTATTTGTACTCCTCTACTCTTTCAAAACTTTTCTGACCGACTTGAATTTGGTCATTTTCTAGTTGGGGCAGTCTGCGTCTTGTGATCAGGTATTTGCTTTTCTCTTCGCTTACTTGTAGGCCTAGAGGTTGCCCGCTGTTGGCTAATTTCACGAATGCATTCACAATCGCTTCCTTTCTCCTGCCAATTAGGACAACGTCGTCCGCATATGCTAGCTGGTGGTTATAAACTGTGTCTCCTGGGTTTATGGTTATTTGCCATATCGCTTTTTCTAGAATGAAGTTGAATATTGGTGGCAAAAGAACATCCTCTTGTTTCACCCCTTTATTGATTTTGAACTCCTCTGACAATTGGTTTCCTATTCTGCATTGGTTTTTGGCCCCAGCTGGTGATGTCTATATTATATTCCCAGCATTTCTCTAATATTTGCCGGATTGTGAACACCTGATCAGTGGTAGATCTGTTGCTCCTAAAGCCCGTTTGGTACTCTCATATTAGATTTTCAGCGATTGGGGTTAGTCGTTTGTAAATTCCGTGCCTTGTAAATAACTACTGGCTTAGTTCATCATCATCATTCCTTTTGCTCCTTTAGAAGCGTAGGGCGTCTTTCGATGATTCTTCAGTATTGGTGTTTCCACCTATATAGTATCAGAGTTTCCAGTTCTCTACCAATTCTCTTTACTTCCTTTTCTCACTGTTCATCGTTTTCACTATTTATTTAACTGTTCACTACACTACACACAATGATTCACACAGTTTATTCCATTCGGTTTTATCCTTTGCCTTTTCTTTCACTTCATTCCATTTTAGTCCTTTATTGGTGATTTCTTACTGTATCTTCTTCCTCCAAGTGGCTTTTGGTCTTCCCTTCCTTCTTTTTCCTCAAATATTGTATTCTAATAATTGTTTTGTTATATCATTATTCGTTTTCCTGAGCGTATGTAAGTAAAACCAAAATTATGGAAATAGGAAAAGACGGAAATAGAACAAATACAGACAAGAAACAAACCGATAAGGATCAAATAGAAAAGATAGAGAGAATTAAATACCTAGGAAGTATTATTGATGGAGAGGGAGAAAGTGAAAGGGACATAAAAGAAAAAATACATAAAGCTCAAGGCACTGGCTTAGTTATTCCCCTGTAATTAAACTAATTAAAGCATACTAATTTGCTGCCTTTTTTACAATTGGGGCAGATAATTCATAATTCCAACTTTTCATTCACTGAGGAGTGTTTCTTCTGTCTTCCATATTGCTTTTGTAGGTCTTCTCCTCTGACCTGTATCAGTTTTGCTGTTTCTGCACAAACTGTTCCTTGGTTGGAAACCTCTTCTGGTATCATTCACCGTTTTGCACATGCTTCTCATGTTGTATTTCTTTGATCTTTTTGTGCCAGTGCTTTCTTTTCTTTTTTTTTGCTTTCTTTTTTTTAAAGGTAGGAAGTAGAAGACAAAATAAATACAAACGGGAAAAGGTTACTAGAGTTCTGTAGTGACAACGACCTATAGGTACATCACAAATTCATTTTTCAAGCATAAAATGATGCACAAGATAACCAGGGAAGTTAAAAACAGAGGAGAAAAATCAATTATTGACTATGCTATAGCAACAAATACTCTAAAAAAGGAAGTAACAGATACAAGAGTAAAACGAGGAGCTGAAATAGGTAGTGACCATTTTCTATTAGAGACAACACTAAAGGACCAAAAAGGAGAAAATGCAGGGGAAGATAACAAAACTACTAATCATTGTACAAGAAAAATAAGAATACATAAACTAAGACAAAATGAACTACAACAAAAATACAAAAACCAGTTGGAACAAAAACTTGCAAGTAACCCAATTGGACCAGAAATAAAAGAAAATATAGATGAATACTGGAAACAACTTAAAGACATGATTATAAAAACAGCTGAAGAGGTATGTGGAATTACGAAGCAAAATAAAAGTAAAAGACAAACGCCATGGTGGAATAAAAAAGTTGAAGAAGAAATTAAGAAAAAAATTTTAAGTATGAAGACCCAAGAAAGTGAACAGATGTATATAAAGAGCAAAGAAAGAAAGCTAAACAGATAGCAATAGAGGCAAAAAGGGAAAGTTGGGAAGAATTTGGAAAAACTTTAGAAACAAACAGTAAAGAAAATATTAAGTTGTTTTATAAAACAATTAAAAACCTAAGACACAAAAAAAGAAACAAATTAGAAGTAAGACAGGAGAGATACTAACAGATGAAGAAGAAATTATGGAACGATGGAAGGAGCACTGTGAAGAACTACTTGACGTGAAAGGAAACGAGGGAAGAGACAACGATAGAAGACAACAACCAGAAAATATTAATCCGGATGAGAGCGTAGGAGAAAGCGAAAATGAGGAATACGGACGAGAATATATAACAGACGATGAAATAAAAAATGCCCTAGGAAAACTGAAACTAGGAAAAGCTCCAGGAGATGACGAAATTTACCCAGAAATGCTAAAATTTTTAAGTGAAACGGCGATAATTGAACTAACTAACACCTTTAATAAAGTATGGGAAGAGGAGAAGATACCCAAAGACTGGAAAAGAGCAGTTATACTACCCATATACAAAAAAGGAGATTCAAAACAATGCGACAATTACAGGGGAATATCCCTTTTATGTGTGGCTTCCAAGGTATATGAAGTAGTACTAGAGAAAAGATTGAGAGATATAACTGAGCAGCAACTAAAAGACCAACAAAGTGGCTTCTGAAAAGAACATGGAGTACAAGATCATATCTTTACGCTCCAGCAAATTACGGAGAAGGCGATAGTAAAAAACAGAAACGTATGTTTTGTAGACATTAAAAAGGAGTTCGATAAGATCAAAAGAGAAGAGATTTGGAAAAGCCTTAGAAGAAAAGGAGTTAACAAAAAATTAATATCAGCGATCCAGTGCATCTACGAACATACAACAAATATAGTTCGAACAAACAACAAATTTTGATGATTTGCTAAAGCTTCTGCCTCGTTGTATATTCTTGTACATTCTTCGATATTTGTAATTTCTAGATTAATGTCGCTTATGTCGTCTTCTGCATTTTCATGCAGTAGTTTTCGAAGCTTTGCCAGCATTTCTTCTTCATCCTCGTATTTCTGACTGTCTGTAGATTTCAGTGACCTTTTACCAGACTTTGCCCTACATAATTTATTAGAATTCTTAATTTCTTTCATTCTTTTAAGTAATTCTTCATTGTCGATTTCATCTAGGTCCGATTCCAACATTGGACTATCATCGCCGTTACCATAAACAGTGTTTAAGTATATTGTGTTCATTGTTTTCGTCCCAGTTGGGATAATTATTTTCACGTAGCCACTTGTCTTTGTTATTGCATGCATTGTAGTTATTAACACATTCACTGCCGACCACGCATACGTGGCGTGGTCGGCGATATTCGCGCGGTGCCTACCACGCACACGTGGCGTGATGCTTTGCTGTAGCTTTATACTAGTATTTTGCTGTAGGCATCGCACGAACGTCTTCTGTATTAGTAGGCACCTAGGGAAAGGTTTTTATTTTATAGTCAGTTTCCGAATTAACTTTTTCAGTAGCTTATGATTAATATTAAAGGTATCAGAATAATTACAAGGTATTGGCCACTGGGGAGAGTTCAAAATATTAATCGGCAGTGAATGTGTTAATAAATTTTTCCATTACATTTTGGTATTGTTTGTTATATTTGTCATTGCATTCTTTCAAATCATCTGTAAACTTCTTCATTTGCACTCTTATCTCAGATATACTGTTAGTGGCAATTATAGCGTTACCGACGCAGTCTTCCTTGGTGGAATGTATTTTATCATA
Source organism: Melanotus villosus (assembly GCA_963082815.1). NCBI lineage: Eukaryota > Metazoa > Arthropoda > Insecta > Coleoptera > Elateridae > Melanotus > Melanotus villosus. The sequence continues at coordinate 46,669,761 of OY720426.1, forward strand.
TGTTGCTTTCCATTTATATTGTTCCTGGTTATGATCTTCTCCATCATAAATAGAAATGCTTTCGGTCATTCGAAGGACGTTAGTAATCTTTGGAACTTTAAACGCGTCGCTTCCTATTAGTTCATCACATTCTCTGATGTATCTATTGTAATTTTTAAATTCGGGTTGTTCGTTTATTGTAGGCAAAATTTTTTCTTCAACCTTAGCATTGATTATTTTATAAGAATCGCATATTTTATAATCTTCGATTTCTTCAGGCTCGAGTATATTTCAACCAATTCATCGAGAGGATCGTCGACTCGAGGAGGTGGGGGTTTCTCGCTACGATATGAATCTGTCTGTAAACCTATGGACGCAGCCTTTTTTAACGAATTTGTTTCAGTGTTTTCTTCAGGAGATGGGTTTGAATTTCATCAGTGGTCATTGAAGAAGTAATCTGTGTTTCAATCACTTCAGAATTTGTTCGTGTTTGTGTTGAAAGAGAGATACCTGAATCGATATTACTTAAGGTACTACAAGTGATTTTAATCGTCTTGCTTTGAACCACCTTTGTTTTCTCTGTTGAGTTGTGGAGTTCTGGTTTGCTTCTGCATTTTGGGTTTTGGTTTGATCATTATCGGGTTTTAAATCGGTTTCATTTTCTGGTGATTGCTTTTTGTTAGTGTTTGTGGTTGTATCATCAGTTACGAGTACCTCAATGTTTGCATACATATCAGCACTTGTGGTGAATCTATTTCTTCAATTAAATATTGTGCTTTCTTTCACCTTTCGCCTTCTGCACTCTTGAAATTCTCTCTCTAACTTTGGTTTGTATTAGAAAGTGATTCGATGCCACATCTGCTCCTTGTAGGCTTCTAACATAGAGCATGAGAGTATGGCTAATTTGGTTATTTGTATTGCGATCGGGTGAGGTCCAGGTTACTTTGTGGATGTCTTTGTGTGGAAAGTAAGCGAAATCTATTAGTTTAATTCCATTGTCGTTGGATACCTTGTGCAGGCTGTGATCTCCCATTACTGGTCTAAACATTCTCTTTTTTCCTACCTTGGCATTCAGGTTCCCGATTACTATTTTCATATCGTTTGTGCTGCTGCTATGGTATGCTCTTTCCAGATTTGCGTAAAATTGTTCTTTGGCTTCGTTTTCCGCCTCTTCTGTGGGTGGCTGTGCACATATAATTGTTATGTTATAAAATCGTCCCCTTAGTTTGAGCTTGCATAGTCTTTCATTTATCGCCTCGAATATAATCTATAGTAATCTTTTGTTCACCAGGAAGCCAATTCCTTGGTTCCAGCCGCTGTAGAATAGCATGTAGGATCTTTTGGTGACTATGTCCTGGCCTGGCTACCGTATTCGTTGCAGGGCCTTATATCTAATATGTACTTCGTCGCTTCTTCTATGAGGTTGTTCAGAGTGCCAGCGCGGCATAGACAACACATTCCATGACCCAATACTCATATCCTTGATCCTTTGCTTTGGTCATCTTCGAGATGTCCGTCCTGTCCGAGGCTGGTTTTTGTAACTACATTTTTTTACAGGAAAAAGGCTTAAAAAAATATCTGAGTATCATACGAGGAGAGACCAGATGTGCTATAGATCAAATCAGTAGTAATGTTTGGTTGCCTAAAATGGAATTAGGAGATTGGTTGATTTTTTCAAATATGGGCGCTTACACGTTAACTCTTTTTAGTACCAGTTGTGAACCTCCACAGATTTATAATGTCATTAGCAAGAGTAATTGGTAGGTGATTGTATGTATATCTTGTATAACAATTAAATAATGTTGAAATAATTATTAGTTTGCTGCTGAAGAACAATTCGCAATTTTCCGAGGGAGATTTTACTGTACTCAGAGAAGTGGTTTAGATTTTAGAATGATGAACATGTTGTAACACCGTATATATTTTTTGTTTAACATGATGTTTGACCATGACCAAATGGATGTTTAGATAATGTTATTAGTCGCAGATGTACTTAAGATTTCGCAATTACTTGGCATTTTGCTGGTTAAATCCAACTGTAAACACAGAAATGTATTAACTTCAAAATAAATAAATAAATCATAACCATCAGCATTTTATTTGCCATATTCTTAAGGTTAATTGATTTTAATAATCGTTCAACATATTGGCATTTTTTAAAATACATCTGTAAAAACAGTTACACAGAATAAATATGAAACTAAAACTATAAAACTTTAAACTTTGAACTATAGTTGTTGTATATAAGATATAAGCAAAAGCAAGATTATTCGTTATTCTCTTCGTTTACTTCACCATTGGTACTTAGAGTCTCTTCAGGATTATTATTGTTATTTATAAACAACGTTGAGAGTTTAGCAATTGATCCCAAAGCCTTAAATCGAGTATGTGCTCGCATCCTCTCTACTTTCTTCTTCCACTGTAAATAAAAGGTTTAAATTCAAATTATTACCGCTCTTTTCTGAGGCTGCGCATTACATTACACGTGGTGGGGATCGAGTAAATTTGTTGTGTGAATGAAGTGAAAAATATTAAAATGTTTCTTTGTGAACTAATTAATTACAAGTGCTTATTTGCTTCGCAGTTCATCAGGTAGGTTACTATTTAATATTTGATTACATAATTCCATTTTGGGAACGTTAAATTTATGTTATAACTCAAATTTAAAAAGTTTGGTAACATAACCAAAAAAATCGAAATTCAGTGTTTAACGATAATATTCAGAGAATAATCTGGTTTGGGGTTGCGGTTTGTGTTTAACTATGGTTTTGTTTAACTTTAATTAGGTTTCATTGCTTAAATAATTGTTTATTTGCTGATTTTAGTTGGAAATGAATGTATGACTGACTATCCAGTGACGACTCGTCAAAGGGGTTTTAATGTTTTTTTAAATATTTTAAAAGTAAATACACGGAACTTAATGGGTATTTATGTACGAAAATAGCATAGGGGGAAGTTCGCAGAGTGTGGAATATTTGTTGAATGACGTTTTTCCATATAATTACAACAAGAATAACTTTGTTTATTAACGAAATTTGAGTGAATCTAAAAGTAATCTCACAACAATCTGAAAAATGATTTAACTCAGTTATTCATCCGCATGATTAGTTGTTTAGGAATTTTAAATCAGTACTTGGCAGGCTTTGACGATCATCTAAACATTTTCAGCTGTTATCGTTTAATCAATTATTGAAAATAAAATATTTCCATTCGTCATTTGTACAGTTTTGTTTATAGTAATGCACAATCAATTACCAATAAAACTATTAGTAACCTCGACGGAATGAGTCATCATTTGTAATACATTAAACAAGTACTTACCTCCTCGTCTCTTGAAGGCATTGTAGCCAAATATTGTCCCATATCCTTCTTTTCGGTATCAATTATAGCTAAAACAGAGACACAACCATCAACCGTACCGAGTACTATCGCGTTACCATCTTCTGTGCTCTCAATGGATGTTAATTCGGCTTGAACCCTGTAGTTAGCTATCATTACGGCATCAGACGTGCTAAAACATTTATAGAAGTGAATTTAAAGGGTACGTATGGAATTTACGTCATTACCGAAAAACCCGAAGGGTTTTCTTACCACTATGGTAATAAAGAACGTACTCATCTGTTTTGTTAAACATGCATATGACCGTGAAAACACCTTCGGCAACTTTAGGTATGTAGGTTTTTACGGTTTGGCCCTTTTTTAATTCTATGAGTTCGAGGCCACCTCTGAAACGAATGGATTATTTAACCAGGTTGTAATTAATTAAATCGAATTTTACCTAGAGGGAGCGTATAAGCCAAATTTTCCATCCTTTGTACAGTTACCACCCCATTTTGGAATCGTTCTTATGTGTTTTTTGTTGCGTATATCGAAAACCGCTCCTTTATCCGTGGCTATCACAGCAATCAAGTGGGCCTTATGCGGCATCGCTACTAATAAATTGATGTCCTGTGAAGTTTAGTTATTCGAATAAATGAAACAAGATTAACGATAAACCTAATTACTTTGATACCAGATTGGCGCAGCGGTATTCTGTGTACGAGTGCGCCCGTACTTGCATTGTAAACCATAACGCAATCGCGATTTGTTTTATCAGCGGCACATACGATGATATGTTGTCCATCCGATGTTATTACAGCCGGTTTAAATGGCACTCCTGTTATGCTCCTTATAGGATATTCGAAGGTGTATTCTTTTTGGCCGTCTGGAATCGGTTAATTTCAGAATTTTTCAAAGAATTGTTTGTACGTTATACCTGGTATATTACGCACACACCCTGTAGCCGTTGCACGAACCATATCAGTCCCCGGTGGGTTACTAGGCTTAGAAATAGCCAACACTTTTGTTCCATTTTCCATAAGAGTGAGTTGTCGAATGCCTGGTTGTTCTTCTTTGAATATAACCTGTTGAGTTAGTCGAAGCCATATTAATATATTACCCGATTCTGCTGATATTATGTACCTAAAATGTTAATGTTTGGAAATCGAAATTATCAGTTATGTAACTCACTTTGCATCGGGTGTTATTACAGCATTTGTGACGATCGCCCCTAGGGGACTGTCGGCTAATTTCGCCACTAGTTTACCAGTACGTAAATCCCAGACACCAACGCAGTTTCTTGTGACGGTTACAGCAAGACCGAGGTTTTGTGATAGACTGAAATAAATATTAATTTAGGGAGGGGGTGGTGGCTTTGCGAACGAATTAAGTTACTTGATTGAGTCAACTTGCAACTCATGTCTGTCAATAACATGAACTTGTTCGAAGATGTTATTAATATTCCATACTTTAACGGTACGATCGATGGAAGACGTTACAATACAGTTCCAATTTCCAACAGCTAAAGCTTCCAATTGCATTATTCTTCCGAAGTGGGCATCTAATACTTTTAATAATTTATGTTCTTTCGTGCTCCAGATGTATAGGTTTTTCCTAAAATTCTTTGTTTATTCGTGGATGGTTATAAATAATTGCATAATTACCGAACCCCTGCTACTGCATAGTTTTTATGGGCGCTGAGCGTTATAGAGTTTGATTGAAGCATTTTTGTAGAAATATTTCGGATTCCGTACGGTAATTGTAAAACTATCGCACTTTCACTTATTGGGTTTTCTTCATTGAAATCCCATATTACGTAACCGTTACTGGTTGTACCTTGTTGTCAAAAGAATTTACAAAACGTATAGAATTGTGTTGAGCATACATACCAAATAAGACTTTTTCATATTTATCTAATTTTAACTGAAGCATAACTTCGGTGTTATCCGTTTCTGATCTTGGAAGTTCCTCGACGAGTTCCCATGTTTTCAAGTCATCATTTCTGGTGTATTTACTAACAGCGTAAATGTCCTCACTGGTACATGCATATAATGTATTTTTCTCTTTAGTTAACACAAAGGCACTAAAGGAAGAACATTATTGAGGGAATTATTTGTAAATGAGTAAATTTTAACCTGTGATATTCCAAGGGTTGAAATTCCGTTTTATCTTTGTAATAATACAGCATCATTTTATCGTCTTCGAGGGTTCCTTTCCAGAATATTACTAAATACTCACTTAGACTCGCATATTCAATTACTGTAAATCATTAATATATAAAATAAAATAGATTCATCAAGAGTTGTTGAACACTTATTTGTACAAATAAAAAAATATAAACTTAACAATAGATGTGTTATACTTTCCACCATTGACATGGAAAATGTGATGAGTTCACACTGTATGTACTTCAATTGAAAATCTTTATATGATATACACTGGAGTAAATTGGTTATTTTTTGGTGATTATGATTATAATATGCCCAATGTAGAATGGGAGTACGATTATTATGCTAGTTTTCCAAAATATAATAAAAACTCAACAAACCGTAAAAAAAATAATGCAAAAATGTTATCTGACACAACAACGTTACTAAATCTTTGTGATGCTCGGTTTGATATTTTCTAACTTTGCAAACACAAAATGTTTGTTGATTGATGATCCAATAATTAAATTTTATATTGATCATCCACCTATATTCGTGGAATTTTATTGTGAAGTGAGGGACACAACTTTCAGGATTAAAAACAATATTTGTAACTATAGACAAACTTCAATAATGGTATTATACCAAAATTGTTTGAATCAATAATTACAGACAAATTGAATATGTAGTAGGTATGATATGCCCATATTTATCTGAAAGGGAATTTGGTTTTATGAAAGGTAGAAATACTGATATTATATTAAACTCTTTGGAAAATGAAACACAGGTTGATAGTATTTATACAAATTTTAGTAAAACTTCCTTCTTCTTCTTCTTAATTTAGGTCTTGACCAGTAATTTTTGGTTATAAATTATTATTCCTGCGATATTGAAGCTCAACTATTGCACCATTTCTCAATAGTCTGTCCGGCTCGCTTTTTCCTTCTGGCATTTTGTCTGTTTTCGTCGATCCATGACACATGTGCTTTCCACAGCCTTCTTCTCTGTCATACCCATCTTGCTATGTCCTCCATTTGGCATGTTCTTCTGGTGGTATCATTCTGAATTCTGTCTTTTAGGGGTTTTCCAATGATTGCTCTTAGCACTCTCATCTCTGTTGTTCTTAATATTTTCTTACTTTTGCTACTGTCTGCACGAGTCTCTGCTGCATATATCATTACAGGTCTAATACATGACTTATAAATCTTTGTTTTGTTTTCTATTTTTAATGTTTGTTGTTCCAAATTGTATTTTTTATGCAAACAGTTATGGCAGCAGCCTTGGCTTGATATCTTACTGCAATACACAGATCTTCATGACTTGAAATGTTTATTCACAGGTAGCGAAAGCGGAAAGCTCATTACTTGTTCGATGATTTCGTTGTTCACTACAAGTTTGCACCGACGGGGTTCTTTAGATATGGCAAGACTCTTGGTTTTATCGATGGATATGACCATGTTAAATTTAGTGCATTGATTTTAATCTTATCTTGTCCAATGCCTTAGTCAAGTCAATGAAGAACATAATGCTAGCTTACAGGATTCTAGTGACTTCTCTTAAATCTGATGAATTACGAGTACAGTGTACTCTCTCTTAGCGGACACTCCTCATAAGCGGACATCTCTTTTAAGCGGACGTTTTCTCGGGAACCGAAAAAATGTACAAGCTTTGCTAATAAAAATTTTCCTCTAAAGCGGACTCTCCGTTAACCAGACACGGACACTAAATTGCATCATTAACCTTGTATTCAGCTCCTCTTGTGCGGACAGTCTATGTGGCCCGGTGGCTAATTTTCGTGAATGTGAATGTATGAAATGTGAAACTTGGAGCAAGATCACCACGCCGGCGCTGATTTTACTTTGGGTGTTTACATATATGACAATTTAGAAATTTTTGCTGACTTTGTTTATATTTTTGGTTGGTTGAAAGATGCATTCCACAACGAAACATTGTAAAAATTGTCGTCAAAAAATACTCTCCGCGTCGCGTCGATATATATGCCTCAACCTAAAAAAACTCTTCTTACGTTGAAAGAGAATGTAATACAGTTTTATGATAAACAAAAAGTTGGTGTTCGTGTTTTTTATTATGTAATCTTCTTTGTTGTCTTTTATATGTATACGAATTTTTTTCGATTTTTTAGTGTGAATACTGTAACTATATAGCTTTTATGTACTATTATGTGTACAATAAAGTTAATTTAAAAAATTTCATCTATTAGAGTAACAACTTCTCTTGTGAGGACACCTCTATTAGGCGGACACATTTTCGGCGACCGCAGGTGTCCGCTTAACAGAGAGTACACTGTATAAATATAACATCATTGTTGCGGAAGTCTTACTGTTCTTCACTAATTGGGTTCAGACTACTTATGATATCACCTATTATTTTGGTTAACAACTTTAATGTTGAACATAAGAGTTATACCTCGATAATTTTCAGGACATTTCTCGTCACTTTTCTTAAAAAGTGGTATGGCTATGCTGGATTTCCATATGCTTTGTTATTTCGTCTATTGGGCTCTCATTGCCATATTCGAGTAATTCATTGGGTATTTTATGCGGGCCAGCTGCTTTCATATTCCTTAGTTTTTTTTATGGTTTCTCGGACCGAATCTTTAGTTATTATAGCCTGTCCTATGTCCTCTCCATTGTTTGTGTAAAGAGTTTGAAAATATTGTATCTACATATGTTTACCTATGGTGTTTGTTTCAACATGTTCATTAATCGATTTTCCTTGCCTTCTGACAAGGGACAATGCTAGTCACTGCCAGGCATGGCCAGCCGCTGCCAGTCACTGTCAGTTACTGCCAGACACTGCCATACCTTGCCAGACTATGCCAGTCACTGTCGGGCATGGCCAGCCACTGTCATTCACTGTCAGTTGCTGCCAGACACTGCTAGTCAATGTCAGACACTGCCACTCACTGCCATGCTTTGCCAGACAATACCAGTCACTGCTAGGCTTTGCCAGTCAATGCCAATCACTGACAGACTTTGCCAGTTACTGTCAGACGGTGCCAGACAATGCCAGTCACTGCTAGAATTTTCCAGTCACTGACACTGCTAATTATTGCCAGACTTTGCCAATCCTTTTAGACGGCGCCAGTCAATGCAAGACGCTGATGGTCACTGCCAATCATTGCCAGACACTGACAGACATTGGCAGTCACTGACAGACTTTGCCAGTCACTGTCAGACGGCACCAGTCACTGCCAGTCAATGCCAGACGCTGATGGTCACTATCAATCATTGCCAGACACCACCAGTCACTGTCAGCCACTGCCAATATGCTTGTTTATGCAGGCATTAACTTTATTTCTTATCTGGGTGTATCTATCATAGGCTTCTGCAGTTTTTGTGCTCCTGTATCGCAGGTACGCTTGTCGTTTCTCTTGTGTTAGAGCTTTAATCTCATTAGTGAACCACGGCTTGCACGTTTTTCTTTTTATTATTTACTTTTCTAGTGCTAAGTGCTTTGAAAAATGGGACTGTTTGAGATCTTTCCTTCTTGCAATAGTACTATAACCCTAAGTAGGTCTTCGCTTGCTTAATACACTGTCTTTACACTGCACCTTTCACTCTTTCAGTTTCATGTTAGGCACATCTGCTTCAATTTCTTCTGTCCATCGTTTGTTCGGTCTACCTCTTGGTCTTTTGTTATTGGGTTTCCGGTATGTTATTTCTTGCACTGCTCTTTTTTCATCCACTCTGCTTATGTGTCCCACCCACCTTAACTTTTGGGATTTTATAAACCTCACTGTTTTCATTTCTTAGGATATGTTCTATTTCGTGATTCATTCTTCTTCTAAATAAATCATTTACTTTTACTCCTCCATATATTTTTCTTATGATCTTCCTATCGAAACGCATTAGTAATTCATCTTGGTCTTTTGTCGTCATTCATGTAGACCTTGCTGCAATAAGGAGGCAACTATACAGGAGCAACAAAAAACCGTCCTATGCTTCAAGAGTTGATTTTTGTTAGTACATTTAAAGATTAATTGCTTCAGTCTGTCTCCAGAAGTTGAAGGTAACACCGAAGTTTGGCTAATAATTAATGTTTTAATTTGGAGTTGCCTCGTTACTGAAAATTTCTAATAAAAGAAACTCTATTTTTGAAAAACTGCAAAATACAAATATAAGTTCCTAAGAGTATCATTCCACATCACTGCAACCATAATCATCTGTGAGACCATCTGCTTTCAGAGACCTGTAATACCACAGATTGTTGTTTGGTATTCATTGGCCAGTCTCATTATATTCTGTAGTTTAACCGCTTTTAAAGACAAAAGACAATCATAAACTGGTGACGTTGGCAGTACCGATACATTTAAATTGGTTCGGGTTAGGGTAAATTCAAGTAATACGAGCGCATTAGATGTCATGGAGCACTGTATTACAAGTTTGCTTGAATCGTATATAATCAGTCTGTACCTATTTTAATTTGAATACGAACTTCTTCGGGGAACTCGCCTAGTCCCTCAAAAACGTCAGCATTATACTTTAATGAATTTATCTTTGTTAAGTAATGATTCCAATTCTATGCCATCTATACGTTGTATACAATCTAATTCAATACAAGTAGGTAAACCTAAACCTAATATTGGTACTTCGCTTTTTACTATATAGAATTTAGTTTCTACGATTTTTATAATAAATGTTAGCATCTATAACACCTACTGGTAATACTTGGTAACCACCAAAGGCATTTAACTTAACATTAGTTGGGCTCAGGTTTATTCATCCATTTATTTTTTGTTGCAATTGATACTGGAAGTGTGTTAACTTGTGCTCCACTATCCTACCGACTGCGCCATGTTTTATTTTAGTATTCTTTTATTTTATATAATCGTTTTAGTACAGGATAACTTAAGTAATAATATCATTGTACTGTATATTGCTAACTTAACTAAGGTATGTTTTACACAAATGATATCAAATTTTTATATAAATTATTGAACGGTTTGATTGATTGTTCCAGTTTGATAAATGAATTGAGGTTTAAAGTTTTTACAGAAATATTAAGGCAAAAAGCAGTATTTTCATTGAATATAGAATGTTATATACAGTGAGTGAATAATCCAATTACTAGAATGTGTAAACTCTTAAATGAATGTGATGTCGATATATTTGTGTGATATGATTGGCATAATGAAATGGATAAACTTAGAAATAGTTAGATGTGAATTTGGACAAAGTCCATATATTTGAAATAATAGAACTAAGTAAGTAATTACTTACATAAGATTGGCCATTCTTCACCATCGACAGGGCTTTGAGTTACATTTTCTTGATTGCCACGCATATCGAATTGCACCCACGAATTAGCACCATATACAAATAAGTTATGGGTTAAAGTATACACACCGACTACTTGCTCATTATCGGCTAGTGGATTTTCGATTATAATAAATTCACTTGTAAGCATGTTAAGTAATACGGTCTTAAATTAAATTAATTAATAAAATTAATATTTGTGGTTTTTACGCGGATGCTTACCTGACTGTTATTTGTATAAGCAACGGCCCATTTATTATCAGGACTTAAAACCAGCTGTTGCATAATTCCTTCGATGTTTGGGTTAACATCCCTTGTCATATCACTCGTGGAAAGGTCCCATGTTATAAAACGATTCGATATAGAAACTACGTAACGATAATCAGATGTGAGGCAGAAACCGAACACTGCGAATTGATGGCCTTCTAATGAATACTAAAAAGGTACTTTTGTATTAAAGGTTCGTTCAGTTGTTATACATACTTTTAATGGGCCGCCGGGCGTGTGCAGGCAATGATATAAAGGTACCAAAGCGCACTGTGTCGGTCCTTTTTCATCGCAAGCATTCAGTAACATTTTGATATTTGAATTTGTTCCGATTTCGGGAAGTAGTCGTCCTACTAGTTGGGGTGCTAACATATTTGGGTATTCTACTAGTACGGCACCGCCTAAACGTAACGCATCGGCCACTAACATCAACTCTCTTTGAAGCAAAATCAAATTATTTTTTTTAACTTGCGCTTTTACGAGATATGAAAATTACCTTTTGGCATCTTTGTCATCAGAATGGGTGCTACAGTCTTCGAAATCTGCCAGTATGGCTTGTAACGGGCAACTACAAAGTTTAGCATACAACCATTCATAATTGAAAAGGACATTCTCGTATAAATCTTTGAAACGCCGTGCTCTAACCATATGGTACGGCATTTCTCCAAACTAAAAATAGTAAAACGATGGAAATTTATAATTACCAAATCATTTCAACGTACTTTTCGTAAGTTATACCGTGCTACCACACCTTCTTTTGTTAAAAAGACCAACGGTTGTACTGGCACCTTCCTGTCGGCTATACCTTCTTTATCGGTTAAATTAAACCTAACAAATGGACGTAAAGATATTTTTACCTGTAATTAATTATCTGTATTATTCAAACCTATGTCTTTGTATTTCGGTGTATTTAAAGGGTTTAGGCTTCCCTCCACCCCATATTCCTAAGTAATAATCAGCGATGTTTGAATGAAAATACATCGCCATGTTCATATTTTTGAAGTATCGTTCTCGGGCTGTGTCTCGGAATTGTCTATTCAAATTTTAAATTCAATTTAATTATTAGTTTGAATTTAAGAACATCCATTACCTGTGGTACCAGTTCATAACGCTGACACCATCTGCTTCCCGTTCTGATAAATAATTAGGTAAATCATTGCGAATTCTAGTCCACAAAAGTGGTGGAATACGTCGAACCGGTGGCATATGATATTGATAAACGTCGTCTAATACTTTATCATCGAGTGATATTAAGTCTTCCAGTTCTGATTCTGAGAGTCCACTTTTAGCAGCTGTAATGTAGGCCAAGCCGTGAAACACCAAAATGCGACCGTGCTAATAGAAATTATAAATCAGTTTGTTTTATGCCTGCGTTATTTAGGTAAATTTACTTGTTTTTCAATTCTTTCGAATAGCATCATAATGGAGTCCATAACAGTCGAAGCCAAGTGCGTTTCTTGCGGTTTAGTGTAACTGCGCCATCTGCATATTTCAGCGAATACTAATTTGACGAAGATGGGGAGGCTGCATTTTGCTATTGCATTTGAAACTAAACGCCATTGATAGTTTGTTAAATCCCTACAGGCTTTTTTCATCCACATTCTAAAAGCAAACAAATTATTGAAATACTTTAGGTACTTAATTTGTGGTATTTACTACAACGGTGATTTAGCCTGCATTTATATTCCAATGAAATCAATGACATTTGAGTCAAAGCAGAAACGAAAGCTTTTAATGAAAACAAAACAATACATGTAATCATAGGAGGCGATTTCAATGCGAAAATTGGAAAGAACGCAGACCCAACAGAAACATACATAGGACAGTTTGGAATCGGAACAAGGAACAATCGAGGGACAAAGCTAGCCAACTTTCTAGAAAACGAGAAATTCTCTTATGAATACTTTCTTCAAAAAGACAGAAAAACGCAAATGGACTTGGAGAAGTCCGAACGGACAAACTAATTTTATCATTTCACGACATAAGCATATAATAGTCTAAGATGTAGACATCGTCAATCCTTTCACAACTGGTACCGACCATCGAATGGTAAGTGTTATTCGTTGGTATAGCGAGAGTGTTTAAATTGCGTACGCTCCGATATAAAATAAATATAACATGGCGCAGTCGGTAGGATAATTAAAGTTAAATTAAGATAAAGTATAAGACCTCTGGGAAGAAGAGGAAATAAATAATCAAGAGAATTAAATTAACAAAGCGATTGAAAGTGAAGAAAATGGGCGACAATTCAACATACCCTATTATCACTATGTCCTATACTAAATAAATAAAAGCAATGTTATTCGTTGGTATAACGAGAGTGTTTAAATTGCGTACGCTCCGGTATAAAATAAATATAACAGTAAGATGGAAAGAGCTAGGAAGACGAAAAGAAATTAATGTAGATAAATTGAAAGACAAAACGACCTATATAAAGAGTAGTTACAACAAAATATTTCAACGAAGGCATTGATCACGCAAATAGAAGAATAACGGGTTATTAAAGAAACAGCAGATAACTTAGCTAAAGAATTAAAAGTCACAAACGACAAACTATCAAATGAAACAAAACGACTATTAGAGAAAATGAGACAACTGATTAAAGATGGAAAACGGGATACAATAGAATTTGCGGAAATTAATAAGACGGCAAGAAAAATGTCCAAACAAGACTTAGTGCGAGATAAAACACGACAGGTAGAAAACTTAATAGAGAACAACAAAGGCCTAACAATATTTAAGAGACAAAACACAGAAGAAGGAAATAATAAAATTAAAAGATAAAAGGGGTAGTATAAAGAAGACGCTCGGAGTTATTGGAAGTGATAGAGTCCTTTTATACAAATCTTTACGAGAAAAATAGGACTTGAAATGAACAACACAAACAAAATTCAACAGAAGAAACAACAATCACAATTCATGGACAAACAATTGATACATATATCTAGGTCAAACAATATCCTTCGATAAACGACACCAGGATCTCGAATTTGGAAGAAGGATGAGACTAAGCTGGGCGGCATATGGAAAATTAAAATATATTTTAAATATGAAAATCCAAATGCAACTGAAAACTAAAATATACAATGACTGCATACTCCCTGTAGTGACGTATGGTTCCGAAACATGGGCCTTGACCCTGACCAAAAACACGATACACAAACTAAGAGTACACCAGAGAGCCATAGAACGCAAATTACTGGGTATATCATTAAGAGACCATAAGACCAACGAATGGATAAGACAGAAGACACATGACTGATATAATAGCAAGAATTAGTTCTTTAAAATGGCAATGGTTAGGACATGTAGCGAGACATACGAAGAACTGGAGTGAACACATTACCAGAGGGGAGATATGGTACAACAATCTGAAAAAATTCGCAGGACTTAATTGGTACCAGGTTGCCAAGAACAGAGAAAAACGGTTCAACATGTGAGAGCCGTATATCCAATGGATAGATCACGGCTGAAAGAAGAAGAAGAAACGACCAAACAACATTTATATAGACAGTGACCTTACAATGGAGGAGCGGAAGATTCAGCTTGCAATAAGAAAAGTAGCTTGTGAAGAGAAGAATTGAAGAGAGAGAACACAAGTGGGATACCGCAAGTTACAAGTCGATGCCATCAAATGAATGGTTGAATGGAGAAGGAGGCCTGATAAAGGCTTACTTATCAAAACACGCAGAGAAAAGAAACCGGACAGACACAAGGTAAAATAGTAAATATGAAAAAACTCAAAGACATACAAAGAATAAAAACAATAACAATAGGAACCTATACCTCTAGCAAAAATAAAGTTCTTTTAAGAGCTACATTAAAATTGAGGACGGATTATTGTTTCTCGTCCCAAATAAGGTAGTTTCCCCAATTTTCATATAAATATTTTGAAAACTTTTGAAATTACAGCTTCTTCTTCTTTTCTAATCCTTAATGCCCTTTCGGGCGTCGGATGTTGGTCTCTAGTCCTGTATCCAGTTTTTCCATCTTTTTCTGTCCCTCGCTATTATTTTCATTTCATCCATTGTCACTCCCCTTTCTAATCCTATTTCTTCGATTTGTTCCATCCATTTTCTCCTGGGTCTGCCTCTTTGCTTTTTGATTGGTTTTCCCGCTTCCATTATTCTTCTTGTGGTTCTGTTAGGTTCCATTCTCACTATGTGTGCGCACCAGTTTAGTTGCTTTTTTTTATTTTTTCCATTATTGGTTCCTGTTTAATTATCTCTCTTATGTCTTCATTTTTTATTCTGTCCCACTTAGTTTTTGCCTGTCATTTTCCTGAGGTGTTTCATTTCCATTAAATTAATTTTAGGTTAGTCTTTTTTCCTAAGTGTCCAGTTTTCGCAGGCGTATGATATGACTGGTATTGTTATCATATTGTGTATTTTCTTTTTCACCGCTATGTCGATGTCTTTATGTCCTAGTATTGTTTTATTTATGGTATAGTAGATTCCTGTTGATTTATTTGCTCTCTTTACTAATTCTGCATCTATTTTTCCGTCTTCCATTAGCATACTTCCTAGGAATTCATATGTCGATACTCTTTCCAGATTTTTGTTTTTACATTTTATTTCCTTGTTCTGAAATTACAGCAAAAAATTAAAATTCAAATTTCGACTTTGACACCCTATATCTCCCTAAATATTAACTTTTGGGCTAAGGTAATTTTAGGTAAATCGTAATATTTTGGCCTCACGAATCTATTGTTGATCCGTGTCCCATTACTTATGGAGCACCCTGTATAAAATTAATAAATTTATTAATGAAAAATAGCTTTTAACCTATAAAGGTTGCAATGTTTTATATTTACGATGTTTTAAAAAAAATCATTCAAATCGGAGTAGTTTGGACCGGTTCTGAGATAACGCCCTATTTTTGCCTAACGTTACTCCACTAATTGGTGTTTCCCTATGTTATGTCTTACCTGAAACACCGGTATATACATCAAGAAATATGTGAATAAAGATAAACAAAGATATATAGAAAATATAGCAGAAGAAACCCAACGGGCAGCGTTGATAATATAAAATAATAAAACACTAGGAAAAAATTAGGAAGATTAATAACACTAAAAGAAACACAAACATCATAATGAACAGAGAGGTGAGAAAGTTAACCACGGCAGAGAAACATTTTCAAGAAGTACTGAATGCAAAAAGAGAAGGATTAGAACAGATAAAAGAAATAGATATAAATACCTACTGATTCACCAGAAATCAAGGAACTGAGTGAAGCAATCAAACAAATGAACAAAGGCAAAACTCCTGGAATCTGGAATTGATCAAATACCTACTGAGATACCCCAAATTGAAACACAAACAGTGGCAGAAATACTTCTACCTCTATTCATTAAAATCTGTCAAGAAGAAAAGTTCCCAAAAGATTGGGAGATGAGTGTAGTAGTCAACCTACCCAAGAAAGGAGATTTAAAAAAATGTAATAACTGGAGAGAGAGAAATAACAAACGCACTAGACAAGGGTTACATAGAGAACAAAATAGATTTAGACCAGGGCGTTCATGTATGTATAGATATTATAAACACAGTAAGAATACCCGACACCCTTTTATCTTTTATTCGTAGACTTCGAAAAGGCCTTCGACTCGTTAAATAAGGAATGTATATGAACTATAGAGGCATAACAAATAAATTAATAAACTGAATTAAAGAATAAAGAAGGCTATTGTTACAGTAGAAATCACTCGCTTGCTGTTTTATCTAAATTCTCGGATTTACTTTAGTCTAGTTATTTTATTTAGACTTCCCAGTTACATCTAAGGATTGCATGGTTGCACACAATGCTATTGCATACGTCACGCCTCTTCTTATTTTGGTATTCACTTCGTGGATTTATAGCTTTAGGGAATTTGTAAAACTTTAGGTTGGTTTTATTTAGGAAATTCTGTTGGCAAATTCGTTACTTAGCTTCTTCTAAGTTAGTTATCGGTCAAGAATAGACGTCGTTTACTTTGGCTTTAGTATTTGGTTATCCAAAATTAGTTTGATCATCCGAGGTACGACATATTGAAAAATGCTATTTAGTTTGCTTTTTGGGCCTTTAGTGAATTTAGAACGGTAGTCGTTTTGGATTTTAAGCATTTTTCGTAGCTTTATTGGGATTTTAAATATTCGACGACCATTTTGATAGAAGCATTTCGAAGGGCATTTAAGAACTTTTGGGTATGTAATGCATTGGTTTTATTTGAAGATTTCTTACGGTATTCGTTGTATTTCAGCCCTTTTTCTTGTAGTACGTTTTAGTACTTCTTTTAGTACTTCCTGTACGAACCACCTGTTCGTTGGTAGAAAACATCTGTTATGCACCTGTTAGTTCAACATCACGATTTTGAGGAATTCGTAATTCGTTAATCCGAAGAAATTATTCTACCTTGTGATTTCGAAAATACCTAATTAGTCTGGAATTTTCCTGATCTGCAGTTCGTTATCTATACGTTTTAAGACCCCCTGTTAAGAGGTTTAAGGTCAGATAAACTTGATTTGATTTTGAGGTTATCTCAGTATATTAGTTAAATTTAAAGACATTCAAACATTTTAGTAAGTTGTGTTATTAGAAATTTGATTAGAAGCATTTATTAGAAATAGTTACAGTAATTAATTTGCATTGTAATTTAAAGTATTAGTAAAATTTTCAATCGTCATTCAGTAAATCGTACTCCAGTGCGAGTAATTAATATAGTGGTTACTTTCACAGCAACGTCAATTTATGAACTGTAATTTTTACTTTGTAAAGGAATATTCAAATTTTCGTGTTTCAACTTAGTCAATTATTTTCCTTTAATTTATTTTAAATTCAGTCGTAATTGAATTTGTGGTTACCAATAGGTCTCGCAAGACATTGTTATTATTTACTTTTGTGTTATTATGTTTTTTTTTATAGCTGCGACAACGACAAACGTGAGCTCATTTTTATCTGTGTGCGTTAGTTATTAATTTAATTTAAGAATTATCCTTGCGAACCCTCAGAGGGTCTACGTTCGTTTAATTACGATATTGTTACTTTGAACCTTATATATATTTTTTCTTTAGTTAAATTACGATTGGTGTTATTTTGAACATTCCCTATAGTTTTTGTTTGTTTGTTTAATTAGATCTTGTGGTTTGAAACATAATATTTAGACTTAGTTTGTTTACGATCTTGGTAATTTCTTTATTTGTTCGTTTGAATTAGTAACTTCATTATTAATTTTCAATTTCAATTGTATATGTCATTTTGCTTATGAGTTAATATATTCTATTTCGTTAATTACAAAGCCTTGCGTTTTATTATCAAATCAATTGACTTTGGAGGTCTATTCTTCAGGAGGTCCGACTGAAGACGTTACGTTATAAGGACCTGGCGCCCAAGAAATAACGTTAGTTTAGGTATTTAGTGAGCACTACTATTTTCTTTTAGGAACCTCACGCCCACGCAACAGAGTAGCGGGTTTATTTAGTGTTATCACCTCCGGATAACAATTGATATACTTCACCTAGTGCTGGTGTAGCACTATAATGGATATAAATGCAAAGTTAAGCAGGGAACAAAGTTATTAGAAGAATTTAAAACAAAAACAGGGGTTAAACAAGGATGTTGACTGCCACCACTACTATTCGTGATCACATTAGATGAAGTGATGAGAAATACAATCAAGGATAAGTAAGAAAAGAGGCATACTGTGGACGTTTACAGAAAGCCTAGAAGACTTAGATTTCGCAGACGATATTATGCTTGTTGACACATAAAATGAGCCAATCGATTTGACAAATGAAGCCAGAACAATGGTAACAAAACTAAATCAATGGATCTAAATATGGAACAAGAGTCAGCTATCAGAGTGGGCAAAGAAAACATAGAATCGGTAGAAGTTCATATACTTGGGGAGTGTGGTAGCTACTGCAAATGAAGTACAAAAGGATGTAATAAAAAGAATAGGAAAACTGAGAACTGTATTCCCGAGACTCGGCAAAATATGGATAACAAGAAATATCATCAAGGCTATGGTCAAGCCAGTCCTCCGTTATGGAGCAGAATCCTGGACCATAATAGAGGACACCTAAAAGGTCTTCATAAACAGATATTAGGATTAATCTAGGGATGTACTGGTCCCAGACTACTATGAATGAAGATTTGTGGAAGCAACCAGAAGAAGGAAAAATAGAGGTACAAAAGAAGGAAGCTTAGTTGGTTGGGCTACACTCTAAGAAAAGAGAAAGAAGAAATTCGAAGTACTAATCAGATAAACTTCAGTTTTTAAATTAAAAATAGGCCTTACTTTATTACTTGCATGGCGAGATCTTCCCCAAGAGCTGTGACTTCAATAAAATTCTCTTCTATGTCGATCATTTTTCTGAGTATGTGATATTCTCGTGATACATCCGGGTTCGATTCTTCGCAAGCACACGATACGATTATCTATGAAATGGCACGATGTAGCTTTAAGTTAATTGCAATTTAATTTTAATCGGTTTACTTTGCAATACGGTGGTAGTCTAGTAGGCAACCAAGACACTTTGTCCTGTGTGCCTGTTAATTGATCCACTGAATCCAAAAACAAAACAAACGGCTGCTCTTCATTCGCCATCGTTAACAATTGTTTAAAGTGTGCGGTTAGTGGCACCAAATCATCCGGGATTGATTCGAATGGTAATGTGAAATTGTAAGATATCTAAAAGGGTTAAATATATTTGCTGTTAAGGTAATACAAAATTTTACCAATAAAAAATATAAATATTAATAAAATAAGGCTTTACTTGCTGACAGATTGAAACCAGCGTGGGTGTCAGTGCACTCGAATCAGGCGTTGTGCCTAAAAACCTGATGATACTAATTGGTCGTTTATTTTTAAACCATTCTTTTGCTGTCGACATGCTGGCTGATTTCGCTAGTAGAGATGTTTTACCACAACCTCCTTCTCCATACAAAACTATCGGTTTATCTGAATCACCTATCATGTAGTTATGAATGTGTTCTAGGCTGTCCTCTCTTCCGTAAAAAACCTGAAAAAAAATTTAGTTACAAATTAATTATAATAATATTTATAATCCTTATTTCTCTTTTACCCTCGTATACCTTTACAGCGTCGAGGGGGCCGGGCACACCGAGCCGCAGAGGCCCAGTAATTATAAAAGACTTTGGTTTGGTTATTGGTGGAACTATATTCCCACACGTGGATATCTCCAGACAACAAAAGCATTTAGCAGAATATGACACTCCTCTTTCCGGGATGTACCAAATCGACGAGGAGCTGATGTGGGTAGCGACCATCATTTTTTAACTTGTTCCATGAGAATTAAATCTACAGCGTAAGAAGTTCAACTTGGAAAAGCTGAACAACTCCCATGTACACGAAGCACTTAAACAAGCATTTAATAGTGAGAACCTCAATGAACTAGAATAAGAAGTTATACCAACACGCTGGGAGAATATCACAAAAACACTATTAAAGAAGACCGAAGAAATTCTAGGTTGCAAAGACAACAATAGAAAACAATGCATTTCAGATTTCACATGGGAATTGATAGCACAGCGGAAGACAGTGAAAGCTAAGATTAACAACAATGCAACAGACCAAACGCTCATAAGAGAATATAACGATTTAAACAAAAGAGTCGAAAGAAGTGCGTGGCATAACAAACGGAGATGAAGCGGAAGAAGTAGCTGCTTATAATAACATAAAAGTATAAAAAATAAACAATGAAATGACGCCTTCAGTATTTCTATCTCTTTCTAGCGTTAACTAAATCCAATAACATACGTTGAGCACTGAATCCATAAATATTGCAAAGGTGTCGCGGATCCTTTCTGAAAAAATTCATTGGTATTTCCCTATGTTCCGTCTTACATGAGACACCCGGTATATAAATATATCTTTCTTTCTTCCTTTCTCCCCTTCCATTTACCCTTTCGGGCGTCGAATATAAATATATAGAAGAAAAATAGAAGTTCTTATTATCATTATTATAATTATCAGCCTTGAAAATCTCAAGATTGGGTAATGGTCGCCCTCAAATGATACCATCTTTCTCGGTTCTCTGCTGTTTGTCACCAGTTTTTTTCTGCTGCTTTTTGTATGTCTTCTATTAATTTGACTTTTGGTCGTCCCATTTTTCTACCACAATCCCCTGAGCAGTTCTTACAAATAAATATAATTAAGTGTTGGTTTGTATTACTTCTCCTTCCTCTTATGGCCGAAGCCCAGGCCTATGGCCTGTTATTAACTATGAGTTCTATGAGCCCTGGGTAGGAGGCTAACCTTACCTGTGGTTTGTATATGTTTGTGTTTTTATTGTGTGCTGCACTTTTGTGGTGTACTGGTTGAAGCAATAGATTATCTTGTAGAAAGCTTAGGTTGTTTAAAGTGAGTTTATGTGTGAGATACTCAGTGATAATTGCAGACCTTAGCCCGTTTAGTGCATTACCTTAACAGAATTATTGCAAGCATGAAGATGTTGTAAGATTTCAGTAACGATCTGTCCGGTTGCGCTGGAGTCTTCCTTTCGCATCGCACGATCTACTAACTTTATGATGTTTTTGTAAAAATGGGTAATAAAGTGTTTTAGATATTCTTCGTGGGTCTCCGGATCTAAGCCTTCACGTCCTATCCACTCGACGTTGTATCTAAAACAGTTGGTGTTTTAAGCGTTGTTTTGTTTACTTACAGAAAAGACTTACTTTTGCAAGTTGGTACTTTCAATTTTTTCTGGCAATCGATCGTCTCGTAAATTGGCAAGGAGTTTACACGATTCCTGATCGATGCTTCTGTTGATGATGTCAACGAATAATGATGCCTTTTTTAGGTTTTGTAAGTTTATGTTGTTAATGTAGCGGAGGTATGCTAAACAGTGATTTTTTGTATTTTTGACGTTTAATATTCCGTTGATTACTTCTCTTTCGGTTACTGAAATTAAATTAAATATTTGATTCA
Organism: Melanotus villosus; assembly: GCA_963082815.1. Classification (NCBI taxonomy): domain Eukaryota; kingdom Metazoa; phylum Arthropoda; class Insecta; order Coleoptera; family Elateridae; genus Melanotus; species Melanotus villosus. The sequence goes on from OY720426.1 coordinate 46,691,678, forward strand.
TCAGGAAATGGCAGAACTTAGCTGAGGACAGGGTTCAGTGGGGGGTGGGGGGTATAGTGAAAGAGGCCGAGGCCCAACATTGGCTGTAGTGCAGAAGAGAGGAATAGATTTGGTTATAATCTAAATTAATTCTAAAAATCAAGGAGAACTTACCCGACATGAAATAGCTATGCATAGCATCGCGATCCATTTTCCCTTGTTGATAAAGCGTACTCGAAGCTTTACGAAATAACTTCTGGAACTTCCCCAATGTATCCCACCAGACTGCTTGATCCTCGGCTTGTAATTTAGGAATTCTCTAAAAACACATCGTTTAATCATACATTAACTTATATCCGCAAACGTTTTACTTTGTTATTAAAATTAATAAGAATCGACGATATCGGTTGGAGTACTGAAACCGGTGGTACAGCATTGCTGTCTTTACGATACCAAGTATCAATTAGGGTAACATCATTGCCTGATGCTTGTAGTTCATCACGAATCAATTGAAGCTCTGATGATATTATGTAGGTTGGAATCGGTCTGTAGCCGTATTTTTGTCCCAGGAATACCTATGTAAATTTGGCGGATTTAATAGTGACTGGTGAAAGATTACAAGATTCAGTTTACCACGAAGTTGGGGCCCATCGATAGTCTTTGACAGTTTTCGATTTCTTTCATGCACAGTTCAGTTGTCATGTGATCGTCTGTTGCTTCATCTCGTACGCCCCATCTCATGTCTACGACCTGCATTATAATGAGTTCTTTAGTTTCTTTAATTAATTAACTAGTCAATTAATTTATTATTTTAATAAATCTGAATGATTTTATTTAATGATTTTCAAGTCTTACGTGTCCTGATTACAAAGCAAACTCGCAATCGGATGCATCATAAAGCCCCCCCCCCTAATTGTTGTAATTGTTGTGTTTGTTTATTTGTGTGACTTACAGTTGAATGATCGATTTTAAAGTCCAAATTTCTTGATTACTTGAGCCCCTGTTATTGTTTATTAAACCAGAAAAATTTACAAAGTAAATCCTATAAGTAAATAGAGTCACCTGTACATAGGTTGGCTTACAGTGTAGATCCTATAGAGGTAAACAGTTTCCTGTTCATAGGCTGGGTTATACCTAAAAGCTAAATAACAAAATAAAATAATAATCTTACTACCTAAATAGTATTTAACTTCTTAATCTAATATAAAAATTTAGGAAAAGTAACAAAAAAAGGTGGCATTTATGTATTAACTACAATCTTTTAATTCATTATACATTTTTTTAGTTTTTTCTTTATAGTAGTTTTATTAGTAGTCAAATATTTGAGGTCATTTTTGTCAACCTATTGAAAATCTTAATAGCTACAGTGTAGCTATTTTTATTACTTATTACTTACTTACTTATCCGGTCCTCTTCTACCTTTCAGTGTAGAGGATTTAGAGTTAAGTTTTGATTTCCCTTACAAAAGTCTTTCCATTTTTTTCTGTCCTTTGCTGTCTCCATGGCACTGTTCCACTCACTATTATTTTTACTTAAAACCCCGACTATTTGCTTATCCCACGTTTTTCTAGGTCGTCCTCTTCCCTTTTTTTTTACCTTTACCTTCCATACTTTCTTTGCTGTTTTTAGGTTTGTTCGTTTGACTTGCACTAATTGCCTGGAACATTCAGTGCAGGAATTTTAGCGTTCGTTTGTACCGGTGCAGTAACACGGAAAGTGTTCGTTTGTTTAGTGCAGTCTGTTCAGAGTAGATTAGTTCAGTAAAATCTTACACTGGTGCAAGAGGTAGAGCAGGTAGTGCAGAACAGAATCTTTTGGCGGCATTTAAACATTTGAAGGTTAAGGCACGTTAAGGTATCAATTGTGTAGTTAAGTATACTGTGGTTAAATCATCTGAGATGGAGGATGTACTAATGAACGCGGATAACACAGCTCTAACATTATTAATTCATTATTCATGTTATTAATATTCTTTCTTAACAAAAAATTTAAAAGTGGTCACGAATTATAAAAAAATCGTCTGTAAAAATTAAAAATATATGTAACAGCCTAAGCTCACTTCTAGACTGCATTCAAAATAATGAAAGAAACTAGAAACTACCGTTCGTTTGTTCACTGCACTGAGCAGCTGCACTAATTTGCATAAGTTACACCGATGACGTCATCTGAAATAACCCGAGTAAACCAGTGCAAGTCAAACGAACAAACCTCTTGTGTCAGGCATCCTTACCATGTGACCCCACCAGTTTAGCTGCTTTCTTTCGATTTTGTGCTCTATTGATTCTACTCCCAGCCGTTCTCTAATTATTTCATTTTTTAGTTTGTCTCGTTTAGTTACTCCTAAGATCCTTCTCAAAAACTTCATCTCACATGCTCTCACCATGGATTTGTGCCGCTCTGTAAGATTCCAGGATTCTGCTCCGTATAACAAAACTGGTACATATACTGTATTGTAAATTTTAACTTTCGTTTCCTTGCTAACCTCCCTTTTATTTATAAATGGCTTTACCAATGAAAAGTAGATCCTATTTGCGCTATTAATCCGATTATTTAACTCCATGTCCATGTGTCCATCACTCTGAATCTTTGATCCTAGATATTTTATGTTATCCACTTGTTTCATAATGTCGTTTCCAATTGTTATCTGGGCATCTATACCTTGCTCACCCAGCACCATTATCTCTGTCTTCTTTAAATTGATCTTCATGTTATATTTGTCCAATTCTTTTTTCCACTGATTTATATTCTCTTGCAAATTTTCCTTAGTTGTTGCACACAATATGAGATCGTCAGCGTACAATAGCTCTTTAACTATAACTGGCCTTAAATTTCTATAACCTATTGTTACACCTTTGGTCTTAGTTTTTACAGCTTTGGTTACTTCATCCATGGTTATAATAAATAAAAGCGGACTTAATATACTGCCTTGCCTAACGCCCTTTCTTGTTACAAATGTGTTTGTACTGTAATTATGAATTCTTACTACATTACTTGTTCTTTTATATATGGATTGTATAACTTCTATTAGTTGTTTTGGTACTCCTCTCCTTTCTAAGACGTTCCAGATTTTAGACCTATCTACTGCATCGAAGGCTTTTTGTATGTCTATGGCACAAGTGTATATTTTCTCCCCCTTTCGTATAATTTTCTCACCAATTTGTCTCATCGTGAACACCCACTCTTGTGTATTTCTACCTTTTCTAAAACCCGCTTGCGTATCTTCTAGAGTTGGCTCGATTATTTTCCTCAATCTCTTTTCCACTATTCTTTCGTATATTTTACAGGCCATGCATAGTAAGGATATACCTCTAAAATTTTCACATACCATTTTATCTCCACGTTTGTGTAACGGCATTATGATAGCTGTTTCCCATCTACTTGGAATTTCCTTGTCGTGCCAGATTTTATTTAAAATTCTTCTTAATACTATTTCCCCCTCTTCTCCCATCTTCTTTAGCATTTCGGGTTTAATATTGTCTTTACCTGGAGCCTTGCCATTTTTTAGTAATCTTAATGCATCTTTAAATTCTTCTATCGTTATTTCATCTTCATAATTTCTACTTATTCTTATCTTCTCTTCTTGGTTCACACTCATTTCTCTTTCTTCAGTCTCTTCTGTTCCCTCTAATACTTCACAAAAATACTCTTTCCATCTTTCTTTTATATCTTCATCCTTGGTTAACACATTACCATTGTGGTCTTTAACCCAGTGTATGTTTGGTCCTTTCTCTCGCCTCAAACCTTTTAACATAGAGTACAGCTTTTTACCATTCCCTTCCCCTCCATTTTCCAGATCTTCTCCAAACTTTACCCATGACTCATTTTTTGCCTTTCTAACTATATCTTTTACTTTTTTCCTTTGCTCTTGATACCTGCCATAATCTTCAGTTGATTTTGAGGTGAGATATTTTTGCCAACAGTCTTTTTTTATTTTTATTTCCGACTTTACTTCGCTGCTCCACCATGGTGTCTGTTTTTTCTTATTAGATTTTTTGTTCACACCACATACCTTCTCTGCTGCTTTCGTTATTCCTTCTTCAAAACTATTCCACAATATGTCAAGTTCATTCGACATCAGGTTAATTCTTCTTTCCTCCAACTGATTCTGCACCTTGACATGATATTTCTCTTCGAACTCTTTTTCCAATAATTTAAAACTTCTAATACTCTTAAATTCCACCTTTTTTAGTGACTCTGAAATCGTTTCCTTTTTCTTCCATTTCAACTTTGCTTCGACCAAATAATGGTCACTACCTATTTCAAATTGTCGCTTTACCCTGACATCTTTAACTTTTCTTCGGTCTACCTTTTTCATCAGTAACAGATCTATTATCGACTTTTCTTTTCTGCTCTCTACCACTCTCGTGTATTTGTGAATTTCAGCATGTTCAAAGAAGGTATTTGTTACAAATAAGTCGTTCACAATACAGAAATCGATTATTCTTTGGCCATTCGTGTTTAGTGTACTTTCACCATACCTTCCAACCGTTTTCTCTGTTGCTATTTCATTATCTCCTACCCTTCCATTAAAATCTCCCCCAATCATGAAGGTGTCCTTAGCGTTTTCCAATTGTTCTTGTAGACCTGACCAAAATGTATCCTTTTCTGCCTTTTTATCTGATTCATTTGGAGCATACACTATAATTATTGTTACGATCTCATTTTCATTTATTTCATAGTTTATGTTCATTATTCTTTCGTTTATTAAATCCCAACTTTTAATTTTATTTAAATTTTCTCTGTGAACTAAACAAGCTACTCCAGCTTGCCCCCACATATGTTTCTCCACCCCTGAATAAAACAAACCATGACCGTCCTTTACTATTTTAAAACCTTTCTCCTTCAGTTTAGTTTCTGTAAGAAGCATTATTTGTACATTCGCTTTGCTGAATTCATCTACTAGTTCATCTTCCTTGTTCATTATGCCTCTAATATTCCAAATTCCTAGCTTCCAGTCTTTAGTTTCGTTATCCTTAATCATTGTCCTTTTCTTTGCTGTGGTCGCCATCTTAATTTCGTTGGTAGAGGGTTCTAGTTTTTTGGCATACATTTCCTTGTATCGTTGGTTATTTGTAAGTCGTTTATGTCCTCTTTCCATCTCCATTCGTTCTTGTTGATCGTAATTTTCTGATAACCAATTTTTACTTCGTTTCCCTGTTGTCTTTCCAATTGCGCTCTTTTTCTAATTTTATACTCCACTTCTCTTTCTTTTGCTGTCAAATCATTTGTGATATAAACCGTTCTATATTTCGTTGTTCTCAACTTCTGCTTCTTTTCCATTATTTTGATTTTATCTCCCAAAGTTTCCATTTCTAGTACATATTTCTTCTCTCCTATTTTTTCGCCCCTTTTTATTTTAACTTCTACCTGCAAGTTTTCTTCCAAGAAATTTTCCACACCCAGTACCTGCAACACATTCTCTTTTGTAGGTATATCCAGACCAGTTATTACTAAATTATTTTTCTTCTTATCTTTCTCCAAGTTTTCTATTCTGCTTTGTAGTTTGTTGATAACTGTTCGCATCTGTAAATTTTCTTGTTTTAAATTCTTAATTTCTTGTAAGTACTCTTGTTGTCCTTCATGTAAATTCTTTATCTGAAGCATTAGTTCCGTGAACATGCCCTTTACTTCGTTTAATTCCCCCATTTTATTTTATTTTCACTGTTTTTATATCACTTAACACTTTAGGTTTTTAACTAAAATAATAACTTTATTCACTAAATTAAATTCAATAAGTTTATTTCACTAACTTTAAATTTCACGTGACAATGACCTTCGTGATAAGACCCGAATTCGAATTTATTATCACTGCTGTCGCAGCCACAACACACGTCCGTTCCGCCCGGCCGTCAAAACTCAACTCCTTTTATTACTTATAGTTTTGTTAATTTTTGGTTTGGCTTCAGTGTTTCGTAATGAAAGATATTGTAACGAAGTTAGTTAGGGCTGTATAAGCAAAACTATTAAATAAATAAGTCTATTAAATAATGATGGTAGAGTCTTTGACCCAACTCCGTTACGTGGGGTTTACTTAGCTGTGCGAGAGGTATTGAATGAAAGTCTTAATTCAACTAACATAACATATATTGTCCGAACTCTGAATTATGTTTTACAAACATTGTTTACTGACAAGGTTACAAATAAACTCATTAAACAATAAAAAGGATAAGTTACAAACGTCTCGACTGTCTTTACATAAATATCTTTATGAAGGCACTCATCTTGGAAACAACGTCGAAACTAACTTTTAACTCAATACTTGGGTTACTCGAAGGGTTGGCCCCGTTTGAGTCTGTTACCTAGGTCTCAATCGGCCTACTCCTAGGTCCAGCTCGGGGTGACCTGGGGTGGACTCTAGTCTAGTGGAATTGGCCTCAATCTGCCTACTCCAATTCACTAGGTAGAGCTCCGCCAGGGAACTAAATTCTGTATGAAATCCGGCTATATTTATACTCCCAGGACTAGCCCCTTCTTTTCTACTTTTTAAGCAGCTGTCAGAGCCAGCTGTTCCGTATTACATCATTTCGCATAAATTCTTACTTTGTATGAACATGAGACATGGTCTTCCACGAATGGGTTACATTATTTGTCGCAGGTGGTCTTTAGTAAATATTAACTAATCTGCAACATTGTAGTACATTGAAATGATTTCGCAACATGATCAGATGTTCAGATGACGCTAATCCATCTGCAGGTGGATCTTTAGTTAGTAAACATATTTCATTGTTTCTACATTGTAAGGATTGCTCAACCTGTTGTATCAGTTATAGCCAAACGCCGTCTTTTTTAATGCATTCTCATGGTAATGTTTTAAGTTACTCTTTAATATAACCCGCTTTATTACAATATTGACTCCAGTTGAAATAATTGTCTCACTTTAAGCCCGGGCATGGTGTTCTGAAAATCGATTTTTATTTATAATTGTTAATATTTTATTTTGAATTCTTTGTATTAGGTTCAGATTATTGTCATATGCTCCCCCCCAAGCAATTATTCCATAATTGATTAAATTGTGGAAAAATGCGTAAGTGTTTTAGTGTCCATAACATTTTTAATTTTGGCAAAAATAAATATTAAATATCTAGTTTTTTATCAATATAATGTATGTGCCTATCCCATTTCATATAATCAAAATACAGTCCCAAATACTTATGGCTTTCAACCCTTTTTATTAATTGATCTCTTAATTTAATATTTAGTGTGTCAGGTATACTATCACAGTAGCTTCCAAAAGTCATATATACTGTTTTATCTATGTTCAAAGTCAGTTTATTTAGAGCAAGCCATTCAGCAACATGATTGAGATATATATTCATTGTCATCACTCGAGATGATGACAATGTCATCGGCATAAGACATGACAGTATCATTTTGCATATATGTATCTCAATAGATCATTAACATAGAGTATAAAAAATAAAGATCCTAGACTAGTCCTTTGCGGAACACCTGTAGTGATTACTTTATATTCACTCTTGCAATTTTGAATTTTAACTTTTTATTGCCTATCAGAGAGCTAGCTAGTTATCAGGTTTAAAACATTGCCCCTTATACCATATCTTTCAAGCTTATGTAATACATAGAATTTTATGATTTACGGTATCAAAAGTTTTGAACAGATCTAAGAAGGCCGCAATTGTGGGTTTGCTCTTATCTAAATAATTGTTGTATATAATATTTGAGATATAGTTCAAAGCACTAGTAGTTCCTCTATTTTTAACAAAACCGAATTGCTTTTTCGATATTATATTACAAATAGGTAGAGTCTATTGTAAGTTATCTTTTCTAAGATTTTGGCAATGTTGGATATTAGTGAGATTGGCCTGTAGTTTCAGATACAGGATCTATTACACTATCACCGATCTTGTAAATAGGGACAACTTCAGCATTTTAAAGTGCGTTAGGCCATGTGGATTTCTCGATGCATGTATTGAAGATATGTTCCAAAGGCAAAATTATATGTTCCGAGATAGTTTTCAACGTTTTCACATTGATACCATCTACACCACCAGATATATTTTTCATAGAATTAATAGTCTGTGTATCTCGTAGTAGTCTGTAGGACAAAGGAAAATCGATTCAGGGTTCCGGTTTGGAAGTTTCATTCTGGTATCGTTTGAGTGAACAATTTGCGCATTCAATTTTGTGTATACAAATCAAGCACTTCAGGGTCGCTCGAGTCGCGTGTCTGCCTGTGCAATGGTGGCTTCGCCTGGCCAGTGAATGCAAACTAATCATAAAAATGCTGCCAGATTTTACACTAACTTGGCGAATCTGATTGTTATGTGATCAGGGGTTTTACTGTTTCTTTTTCAAATTTAAATTTCCCATCTTTTATAACTATCCAATATTTTAGTATACCTAATTTTTATATTCATTTTTTAGTGTTTCACATGTAGGTTTTTTTCCCATAGAGTGTACAACATCTCTTTAATTTTACATGATACTAGGATTGCATCAGTAATCGAGTTCTTTCTCGGTACTAAGTTTTTGTTATTACCTTTCAATTGTTTATTAACAGTGGCTTTCTCAATACAATTATTTATCAACTCAATCAATGTGTTAGCAGCACAGTTGGGATCTTGCATAGGTAGACATTATAGTGTTCCAATCAGCTTTATTAGCAATACTTTTTAGTTGTTTACTATAATTGATTAACTTTGAGCGTGTCTTATTCATATGTTTTGTGTCAAGTTTTTCTATGGTTACAATTAATCGATAATGGTCATTAAAAGGGTTAGTTATCTTGTAAGAATTAAAATTTATGTTATTAGTTTTTATAAAAAAATTGTCAATGCAAGTGCCTCCGTTATTATCTAATGAAGGCCTCGTTATGCCGAAGAAACAGGGAGTGTACTTATACTCCAGAAAATTGTTTATAAATTCCTGACCAATAATACTATCACTTAGTTCGTTCCTCCTGAGATTTTTTATCCAATATATCAATGTTAAAGTCGCCTACTGTACAATGGTTCTTTGTATTTATCTGAACTCGTAAGAACTTATTTAAGCTATACACGAATTCTGTTTTTGGCAGTTGGCACATCATGAAATCTGGAAATCGCCGAGACCTTGGGTGTCTCATCTCCAACCAATTTTATATCAGAACTTACAATACTCACCCTATCGACAGCACATTTAGCCCTGCTATGTCCAAACCTTCCACAATTGTAGGCAGGGTCTTACATTTATTAAGTCAAAAACTTTACAGTTTTGGTATCCCACGAAAATTCTATTGTTGTTCTCTTTGATGTGCTGGTATATTTCAGCTGGTGCTTCCATTATCACTGTATGCAAGTTATTTTTAGCAATGGTGTATGAATGCAGGACCTCACTTTTTATTAAAATTGCTAAAATTTCTCAAATTTATTTCATCTTCAAGACTTTTATTGCCCATATTTTCAAAATTATTTATTCCAACTACTTTTACTTTAGGATTCATAACTTGCTGTTTATTTATCTCACCAGGCATATGACAACTTGTCAATTCAGCACATTAACTGTTTTGCCTACACTTTCTTCGTTTAAACTACTAATTAATTTATTTTCGTTTTTCTTGATTATTTTTTTTTGTTTGAATCGATTTGTTTTTGATTAAATATTGAGATACATGTTGGTTGATCTTGTCTATGGTTTCATCTTGTTTAGTCTTTTTAATTTAGATTCTACTTTAACATTTGCAACTATTTCAGTAAATGTGTTGTTTTTCTTAGTAGGCATTGCATTCTTTTCTCTATCAGATAGATCTCTTAGGGCCGGTTTATCATCAATCAGTGGTTAAAGTCTCTGTTAACGTTACCCACAAGTTAAATGTTAACGCTAACTTCTAGTTAAATACCACTTAACTAGAACTTATCCTAACAAGAGGTTCAAGCAGTAGTTAAGGTGTTAGGTACAGCTAACCAACATTCGAAATATTCGAACCAATGCGTCAATAACCGAAGTGCCATCTGTTCAATCTGTTGTTTACAAAAATAGCACGAAAACGACAGATGAACTTTGAGGTTGCCGTGATTTGTTACTGCCCTGTTTAAAATATGTTTTAAGAAAATTCTATATTTTACAGATAAATTAATAATTATTACAACTATTATTTAAATTTGTAAGTTGCGTTAATTTAATTTCATGTTCTATTTTTTAATTTGTAGATCCATATTAATTAGTTTAATATTTCCAATTCGATAGCCGCTTTCTTTTGTTTCGTCTTTCGTTTCGATATCGATTTCAATAGATTTCTTTTGTAACTCGACAGTTTTGAAACTTTTTCTATTTCATCATTTATGTTTTATTAAAAATCTGTATCTGTGTTTTTAGTTGAAAACACTTCCAACACTCCTTTAACTAGTAGTTTGCTACCCAACGGATAAAAATAAGATGATCAACCCACTTCTGTTAACCAGAACTTTAATCACAAGATAAATACTAACCTCTGGGTAACTAACAAACAGTCTTAACCACTGATTGATAAACCGGCCCTTAGCAATTGATTTTTTTTCACGTAGCTCCTTGTTAAGATCTTTCAATAAAGCATTTTCAAGTTTTAAAGTTTCATATTCTAAGCGGTCTTCATTCATAGTTATATCGTGACCTCTATTACTTCCCTCTTCTATTTCACTTATTATTTGTTTCTTGATATCCTGTTACATTTTTAACTGGATAACTCTAAAGATTTTTGTGTGCTATTTTGGATTATCGAGGCTTTACTACTTTGTTTAAGGAAATAATTTTTAGTATTGCTTTATTTCCAATTTCCTTTTTGAACGAATAAAGAAATGCCTTAACTTATTTAATGTTTGGTAAATTGTTCTTCAGATTTTCTGACATGTTGCGGAAGCTAATATATTTCATAAGTCTAATTTTAAAATAGTTTGCCGCAGTCAAAACAATAAATAAAACTTTATTATATATTGATTTTTGCACCTGGCGTGTCCTATTTAATAGGTCATGTTCTCGTACCATTTCGTACCAGCCCCATACCTAATTGTAGTACCAAGGGCAATTTTGTGTACAAATGCTTTGCATCACTTTTTCCTGTCATGTTTAATCTATAGCAGGGGTGGCAGACCCTAAAGCACGCTATTTTGCACTTAAAACCCCATCGTTTTAATTTCGTTGACAAACAATTTAGATTTTGTGTCGGATTTGAATGATAATCGTTGGTTTTAAAGCAATGTTTACTTGGATTTGTTAGATTAGCAGCCACGAAACTGTCTTTCTATGTAATAATTTTTACAGGAAATTTTTATTTATATTAATTATGATGGTTTAAGCATTAAGCATGATATCCGTTGCTTGGCTTTTTATTTTTATTTAATGAGATTCATAGTAAGTGAAGAGCCAGGAAAAGTTCGACGATTAAAAATACAAAAATTCGATGAATGAAGATCAAAAGGGTCAACATCGGAAATTAATTATTTTTTAACTTAATCATTTCACTACCTTCACTTTTAACGAATCGTAAAACCAAGTAGTTAGGACTAAAATTTCAAAGTAAAAATCAAACTTACCTGAAACTCTAATCCGTGCTTTTCACGACAGTAGTCTTTTATTTTAGGATAACACTTTGCCATTAATGTGTTTCTTTCCATCGTTGTGTCTGAAAATTTAATAATTTGTCATTTTATGTAAAAATAATCTGTTAAATCTGTTAAAAATTCTAATTACCTGTAAACGTTGAGCTTGTAAAAATCCTAACAATCTTCGAACTAACAGAAGGTAAATGTTCCAAGGAGCCCGCAAAAATGCGGTCGACCATACGATCATCCATTATTTGGGGTTTAAACTTACAGATTAACTTTTCATTGATGCTCACTTAACAGTGGCCAAAGCTTAACTAAGCCAATTTTTGGTTGGGAAATCAATAATACCTCACGATGGGAAAACAGCTCAGTTTAACATGCTTTCTTCTTAATTTATTTTTTTAATTATCTAGTTTTTTTTTTTATTGTTTTGTAAGGGAATACTTTAAATAGTTTGACCCAGTTCTGATTTGTTCAATATAAGTTTAGAATTAATTAGGTATTTTCTTTATAGATATGCAAACACCGTGTGTCTATAAGTGATATGTTAAAAGGTTAAAATATAGCTGCAATAGGAATAGTGGAAATGGATCCTACAACCACACAAATGAATAAATTTCGTAGCTATGTTACGATGTTAGCCGATCCTAATTGTAAAGATGACTTGAAACTAAAGGCAACCCAGGAGATTAATGAAAATTTTGAGGTAACTTTTATTTTGTAACATCTTCAGCCAGAAGTTTAATTTAGTACATTTTTAGATGATTATTTCATCGGCTTTGTACGGCAACTTTTTGGATCATTCCGTTAAGATATTCTTGAAGATATTACAAGAAGGCGAGCCGCATTTTATCGCCGAGTATAACATACAACAGGTTCGTATTTATTCGTCATTCGCATTAAAAAAGCACCAAGCTGTTTTTATCCAAAAACTTCGTAGGTTAGAAAATTAATTTTGGAAATGCTGCATCGACTGCCTACTAATGATTTATTAAGACCATACGTAAAGCCAATACTATCGTTAATGTTAAAACTCCTAGAATTAGAAAACGAAGAAAACGTATTAGTGTGTTTGAAGATTATTATTGAGCTTCATAAGCAATATAGGCCTGCATTTAATACAGAGGTATTCGTTTATTAAAATCATTTTCGTGTAATTTGTGTTAATGTTTTTTTTCCGTAGATCCAGCATTTTCTTCAGTTCGTTAAAACGATTTACTCGGATTTGCCGAATCATATGAATAAAATCTTTGAACCAAAACCACCGATTAAAGTCAAAGATTTAAGTGAGTTAAACATACAAGAATTACTTAAAGAGACTTTTACAATTACTACAATACAAACAGAGAAGAAAACCAAAGATGGCACTGCAATTGCTGTAAGTTCTCAATTTAATAGTTATTATAAATTTAATTTTAAAGTTAGAATTTAAATTGTTTTTATAAGTTTGGTAATTAATTGTAAACAGGAAAGTTTAAACGAAATAACTTTTGTTTCAGTACAATTTGATTCCAAAAGCAGTCTTATCATTGAAAGTTCTTCAAGAACTTCCAATAATAGTAGTTTTAATGTATCAATTATATAAGCAAAGCGTGCATCAAGACGTTAGTGATTTTATTCCGTTGATAATGACGACTATTACTTTACAACCATCAGCGCAGCAAAGGTAAATAAATGTTTTTTGTTTACATATATGCATATATGCATGACTTTTTGAACTAGTTTTCTCACGCCTTACTGTCTGGAATCTTTGTTCCTGTCTAGGCTGTAATTCTTCCTGTTTCTCCACTTTCCACCTCGACCTTGACCCTATGTACAGGGTGGCCCATTTTCGATGTTTTTAAATGGGAAGTACCCTTAATATCGGAGATAGACAAAAACTGATGTCGGAGTCCAGGGCCCTTTTTTGATGCCGGTTCAAGATCCGAAAACAAAATTCCGCTATCTTTTGTTATTTTTTAGTTATAGCCCAAAATTCAAAATTTTGCCATATCGAAAACTTCAAATAATTCTCTTGGTTTTGAAGATATCCAAAAACGGTAAAAACTTTCTACAGGCACTTTTTCAAGTAGAATATGATAGTCAGTTCAGATATCTTGTAATTTTCATGTTTTAAGAATTATGACATAAAGTTGGTATTTTTTAAATATAAGTCGTAGTTGGCCATGATACCATTAAATTGCATATTTTTTCTGCTTTCCGAAAATATATAGTTTATACGGGTTAAATGCAGTAACAATACATTTTTTGAGCAAAATCAGATTATATGATGTTGTTAGCAATTAGTAGGCCATGGTTCATAACAGCAATAAACAAAAGCTAATAGAGCTGGTTTTTTCACGTGACTTCCCAGCCTTTTTTCTTTTCTTCCCTTTTTATCTTCCTCAGATAAGTCTCCATCGCTCTCATAATATTTTCTTCTCTGCTCCTTTCTTTCTCTGATTTCTTCTACATTTGTATTTATTTATAACTTAAAATTAATGCCTCAAATTTTAGACAAGCCGACAACTTTAACAAAGAAATATTTGTCGACTTTATGGGGGCACAAATAAAGACGTTATCATTTCTCGCATACATTATAAAAATTTACCAAGAAGTTGTGTCTAATCATTCGGCAATGATGGTTCAGGGCATGTTGCAGTTATTAGCACTTTGTCCAATGGAAGTTGCACACTTACGAAGGGAGTTGCTTATCGCGGCAAGGCATATTTTAGCTACTGATTTGAGGAATAGTAAGTAACATTTATTTTCAATATATTGATATGTTTAATTTAATAACCGCTTCGACATCTTTAGAATTCGTTACACATATGGAGAAGTTATTTGACGAAGATATTCTTCTGGGTAGGGGTTGGACGACTCATGAGTCTCTTAGACCTCTTGCTTATTCTACTTTAGCGGATTTGGTTCACCACGTTAGGCAACAGTTACCTTTATCGGACCTTGCGAGAGCTGTCCATTTGTTTAGTAAAAACGTACACGACGATAGTTTAGCCACCACGTAAGCTGATGTTTAATCATTAAAACTTTTATTACACCAGTTGTTTCTTCAGGATTCAAACAATGTCTTGTAAACTGCTGTTGAATTTAGTCGACTGCATAAGAATGCGAGCAGAAGCCGAGAATAGCACCGAAGGTAGAGAACTTTTAATGCGTATGTTGGAAGTCTTCGTTTTAAAATTTAAAACCATTTCGAAAATACAACTGCCGATTTTAGTTAATAAATGGTAAGCTTTTCTTAAATATTTATGTTTAATTGATGGCGATTTGATTTTCAATTGCTTTTTAATAGTAAACAACAAGCCGCTTTGCAACAGCAAGCGCAGAGTACACAGAGTGCGCTTCCGACACCGGAAATAAAACCGGAACCTGATTTTAAAGCAAACGCGGCGACCGAATTTTTAGATAGTGCACTAAGCGAAAATCAAGCAGCTATTAAAGAAGGAAGGTCGAAGATTGGTTTCCCGAATGCGCTGAATAATAATTACAACGTTGCCGATTACAGAAGCTTGGTGAAAACTCTAGTTTGTGGTGTTAAAACCATCACGTGGGGTTGTGCGGCATGCAAGGTACTTCTATTTGTTGACTTTTGTGCATTTGCAATTATAATGTTTGCAGACGAGCACGGTGCCACCTATGATTGGAACAAAGCAGTTCCAACCACACGAAACCTTAGTCTTCGTCAGATTAGTAAAATGGGCTTTGAAGGCGTTGGATATTTACACTTTAAATATAGGCTCTCAACCTGCGACGATTCAACGATTAAACCAACAGTCTGTTAGATCCAAAGAAGAAAAGGAAGTCTTGGAACATTTTAGCGGAGTCGTAAGTACTATTTTGTATTAGTTAGTTTTCAAATGTATTAATAACGTTTTTAGTTTTCCATGATGAATCCTCAAACGTTCCACGAAATTTTTTCAACAACCATCGAGTATTTAGTCGAACGTGTTTATAGAAATATGACTTTACAAATTGTGCCAAACACGTTACTCGCAAACCAAACAACTAGTCCGATATTCGCTACGGTTTTAGTCGAGTATTTATTAGATAGAATGGAAGAGATGGGTTCGAATGTTGATCGAAGTAACTTATATTTACGGTTGTTCAAATTGGTGTTCGGTAGCGTGTCATTGTTCTCACAGGAAAATGAAAACATGTTAAGGCCCCATCTACATCAAATTGTCAATCGGTATAAATTACAATCTTGTTATGTGAACGTGTTAATTTCAGATTAATTTTTTACAGTTCTATGGAGCTAGCAATGAGTGCAAAAGAGCCATATAATTATTTCCTCTTACTTAGAGCACTGTTTCGATCCATCGGCGGTGGTAGTCATGACCTTCTTTATCAGGAGTTCTTACCTTTACTGCCGAATTTATTAGAAGGTAATTTAATTATTATTTTGAATTTGTAGGTGGGGTATTATTATTTAGTGTGTTCAGGCAACAGTAAACTAATATAAGCCCGAATCACTGTATACAAATGTTTCGCATAGTATTATCACGATTAAATATAACAATCGGTATGTATTTGATAAACAATGATAATAAGCAATAACAATATGATATTTCACAATGTATCACGGTGTTGGTGAACATTATAAACTTTGTCGGTTAAACAATCGATTGAGTATGTTTTTGAAGTAAGGGAGGGAGTGAGTCAATACTGCGTTTTGCGAAAGAGAGTTCCAAAGATGATTACGGAAATTTAATGCTCAAATCTGACTGGAGACTGATAACTAGAGACCGGATCTAGTAAAAATGTAATAAAATCATTTCAGTAGAGCAGCACACATAAGTAGCACTTTTAAAACAGTTGTTTACTATTGCCGCTTATAGTAATGTTTCCTAAAACAGGTTGACAAAGTTCACCAATCATTATGGTACAATAGATTTACAATGGGCGTGGCCAAGCTTACGTTGAGTAACTAAACCAATCATGTGTTATTAAAGAAAATTAACCGTACAGGTGGGGGCAATCTTATTTAGAAATATTTAGTGCGCCCCTGATTTTAGTTAAATTTATCTATTTGGATGACTCATCACCTAAAATCCGGTCTCTACTGATAACCTCCATGTCAAAAATATGTAATGTAGAAAGCGGAAACAGACAATGTCTCTTATGGGACAACTTGTCACCCAAAGAATAAGCGATCACTACTGACTACGCCCCCTCCATGCCTGACCAATCGTCGTCTTCATCCTACATGCTTGACCGGTTATAGGCGGTATAAAACTGCTGCCTTTTTCTGTTTTTCTTCAGAAGGGTTTCATCTCTGGCTTGACAAGTTGAGTTACTGTTACCCTTTTGCTTCTTGCTAAAATAGTTTCCAAGCTCTTTTGGTACTCCCTTTTACTCTTACTGAAGCTCCTTAAGAGAGTGGGCAAAACATTGAGTTCTCCTGTCTCAATAATGACACGGTGCCAATGCGGAAGACATTCTGTTAATAATGACACTGACTATGGAAGTCTTTGAATTCAAGAAGAAGAATGTCCAAATTGGCAAAAAAGACTAACTATGTGCAGATTGTGGCAGGGAAACATACAATCCATGCAGCAGCATGCAGCATTAAACCTAGTAATTAGGAGCACTAAATTTGAACACAAGAAACTACACAAAATAACATGGAGATGGAAATGGCTAGGTGGAAATAGTGATGAGGAAAACAAATTGATCACAAATTGGTATAAAAGAAAAGGGAAGCATCAGTGAGATACGTAAGATCGTATAGGGTGCCAAATGCTGATATTGACCACTACCTAGTGATAACAGAAATAAAACAGAAGACAGTAAAACATGACAAAGATGATACGATAAAAATAATAAATTTTATGTAGAAAAACTAAATAAAGAAGAACATATAAGGTAGAACTCAGACAGGACCGATCGTTCACGACCGTTCATAATCAACCATAACCGACCATTTGCTTTGTCGATCGTTTTTGAAATAGTAACTCACACAGCGTCGATCGAGTTGTTGCGATCAAAATATTAGAAGTAGCGCGTATTTATTGAAACTTAAAAATAACTTTAATTTATTAAAAGAGTAGGAAACGTAAGTTATTGTTTGTTTCGTTTTGTGTTAAAAAACTGGTCAACAAATGAAACAAATGAATGAGGATAGTGAATCAGAAGAATTAATACCTCGTTGCATTAATAGATAAAATAGAAAATGTTCGGTAAATTTGTATTGGAGCCGATTTTTTGTGTGGACCTTCATATTATAGTTCTAAATGAAATGCCAAAAGCTCCCTTCGATCGGTGCGCTGCTAAAAATTTTACGCGGGGTCAAACGTCATAAAATACGATTTTTTGCGAATATCTCGTTAACGGTTAGTTTTATTGTAAAAATAGTTATTAACGAATTTATAGCTTATGCAATTTTCCACAAGAAAGATTTAATTACCTTTTTTCATAGGAGTAACCATTATCGAGATATTGCGATATCAAGAATTAAAACTCATATTTTTGAAGAAATGCATTCCTTTCCATATCACCTTCGAGGTAGAGTACTCGGCGCGTTTCTTTTTTATAATGTGGAAACCCAGTAGGTCTAATCCACGATTTTCCTAATAAAACAAGAAAGTAGTCTTTTGCATACTTCATTTCTAAAGTTACAGTCATCTTGTTCTTCTACCCCTAGTTGCTGTATTTCCACAGGCTGCGCCTAAAAACAGGATGGACCAAATACATCTTCAACAATACTTGTTCTTGCATGAGACTGCTCTATGGCTATATCGATTATTATAACATCAGCGTCATTTTCTGCTCATGTTACACAGATATTAGCAACTATGAATTTTTCGCACAACATTAAAATAAATCGATTCTTGTTGAACATTAGGGATGGGCATGGAAAAACAACGTTTTGGAACCAATTCAAACTCTGCTCCTATCTGCTCCAGACATACTGCTGAACATTATTTTTTGCAATTGCAACAAGGGCTGTAATTATAATTTTGGTTGCAGAAAAATAGGTTTAAAGGAGTTTAAAGGAATTAAATCTTTCTTGTGAAAAATTGCTTAAGCTATAAATTCGTTAATAACTATTTTTACAATAAAACTAACCGTTAACGAGATATTCCCAAAAAATCGTATTTTATGACGTTTGACCCCACGTAAAATATTTAGCAGCGCACCGATCGGTGGGGACTTGACATTTCATTTAGAACTATAATAGGTATGAAGGTCCACACAAAAAATCAGCTCCATGCGAATTATTCCGAACTGTTATGTCTATTTTGACTGGACTACAAGTTACACATAACCTCACTTATCATCGACCGCTTCGACCAGGTCGACCAAATTTCCAACAAATCCGAATTTCAAACTGGTCGATCGAGGACGGTGGCGGTCGCTCGCGGTCGGTCGGCTTAGTGTGAGGTTTACCATATGCTTACATGTGTTTGAAATTTTGGACGATCGCGGGCGATCGACGCGGTCGAGCTGTCTGAGTTCCGCCTAAAAGAGTATGAACAAAACATAGCCTTAGTACTTGCAAAAACAGAAAAGGAACAGAATATAGATGTAGAATGGAGCAATAGCAAACAAATTTTATATACAGATTATCCGAAATCCAATCTAAACATACAAAAATTAATGAGTGCAGCAAGGAAGACATGAACAATATGGGTAGCACAACAAAGATAGAATTAAATCATGGCTAAGTAAATTTTTAAACTAAAGATCTCTCGCCAATAACAAACAATATATGACAGATGTTTTTGCTTGCTTGCTTGCTTGTTATTGGCGAGAGATCTTTAGTTTAAAAAATTACCTAGCCATGATTTCATTCTATCTTTGTTGTGCTACCCATATTGTTTATGTCTTCCTTGTTGCACTCATTAATTTTTGTATGTTTAGATTGGATTTCGGACAATCTGTATAATATATGTATAATCAAAAAACCTGCTACCCTAAGGTGTAAGGTACATTATATTATTTCTCAACTTCATCAACAAATTTGGCCCATTCTTTCTAGTTTTTGGCCTGCTTCTTGGTTTCTGTCCACTTCTTATCTCTTTTTTTTAATAGGTACTACAGCCACTTCATCCTTCCATGTTTTCTTAAGTCTTCCTCTTGTTTTGCTTTTCTCTACTCCTGAGTCCCATATACGTTTGACTTGTCTGTTATCGTTCATTTTACACATGTGCCCAAACCATTTCAATTGGTTCTACTGCTAACTTTTCCCTTAATATATTGTTTCGTATTTTGTTTCTTCTGGTTATACCTTTGAGCTTTCTTAAATATTTCTTTTCCGTGGTTTGGATTTTACTTTTCATTGAATTTGTCAGAACCCAACTCTCACTGCCTTATGTTAGAATGGGCGTGAAACCTGTTTTACATACTGTCATTTTAGTTTTTCGGCTTATTTTCTTTTTTCCTTTGAACTTTTTATTTTGGCTGTGGTATAATCCTGTGACGCTACTAATTCTCTTGTTCATTTTGCCTTCCATATTCCCCCGTTCTGTTTCTATCAGGACCACTAAATATTTGAACACATCGCTTGCTCTATTTTTTGTTGGTTTATTTCAATTAGGCATTTCCATGTGACATCATTAACAGCTCATCACGGGCTGGCTTTGTTAGTGCGTTTATGGAACTGTGGCGTATTTTCTTGATTTTTTAATTTATTTTACACTATACGTCCCTACTCTATGGTTTACAAAAAGTTAAAGAACTATAAATTTTTATCAACAAAAACAAGTTAAAAACACAGATTTACACACAACTTCCATAAGAGGGCTAACAAACGTGGTCCGCAATCAGTTGTTAGGGGAGGAGCCAAGACGTCACTGTGACGTACATGGAAATGGCTAATATCTATATGTTTTGTTTCTTTACTTACTAGCATCACTTTCGTTTTACTGGTGTTTATTTTCATGTTTCTTTTCTTTAGTTCTTCTTCCCATATCCGTAAGTTTTCTTGCAGGTCTTTCTTTTTTCCAGCATAGATCATTAAATCATCAGCAAAACCGCATTCTGAGACATTTACTGGTGTTAGTTTGTTGGAATCTATATGTACCTTTTTAGCTTTCTTAATCTTTTATCTAATATGCATTCGTACACTTTTGATACAACACTTAATAATGAGATACCTCTATATAATCCATTCAGAAAACTCCTGTGACATAAAAGTCACCATGTGTTGGTTAATATGAAAATCCCTATTAGGTTATTAAAAACTTTTAGATTTGAGATTGGCGCACCTTTAAATTTAAATTTAATGCTTTTGTTTTTTTTGTTTTCACTTTGACACTTAAATTATTTATTATTCAAGTTACGTTTTATAATTCATAATCTTTAGAGAAATGGATGAACAGAAGCACCGACGAAGTTTATTATCATACTTGTATTATTAATAAACCCATTTTTACCTTGTTCTACTTAATTTTACGAAAATGACAAATGATTTATCATAACCTTACATTTCAGTTTGACGTTAAGTACATTCACTAAAAAAGTTGATAGGTTCTGTACATAAAGTACACTCCCAAATTTTCATTTGACAGCGTAAACGTCACGGGAGTTTTCTGAATGGATTATAGTTTGAACATTCTTGACTGTCGCCTTTCTTGAGTATTGGAAATATTATACCTGTTCTCCAATCTTCAGGTACTTTTTCTGCGTTCGATGCTTTGTTGAACAGTTTTGTTAGTGTTTCTATCACATCTGTTATTTTGTCGTGTCCTGGTGATTTTCCTCTTTTGATACATTTTACTGCTATTATCACTTCTGATTGTATTCTATTTTCAGCATCCTCTTGTGTAGTTTCTTATTTCTTCTTCTACTGAATTTTCTTGTTCGTCTGAATTTAGAAGTTCCTGAAAGTATTCCTCCCATCTTTCCATTACTTCTTTTTCTTCAGGAATTATCCTGTTATCTTTTGATTTCACATGTCTCAAAGTATGGCTTTTCTCTTTTCTTAAGTTTTTTAGTACTTTATAAAATAGTTTTTGATTTGTTTTACCATCTTCTTTCATTTTTTTGCCAAATTCTTCCCACGATTGTTGTTTAGCTTGTAATATCATTTCTTTTACTTTTATCCGTTGTTGTTTATATTCCATATAGTAGCTATCATTTGATTTTTTATTCAAGTACAATTTCCACTTTTCTTTTTTAATTTGTATTTGTAATTTTAGTTCTTGGCTCCACCATTTGCTTTGTTTCTTGTTTTTATTTGCAACACAAAGATAAAGATATATAAAAATATAAAACTGTAATAGGGCCGGCAATTACATATGCTGCCAAAGTCATGACCACCACAAAACGAGAAGAAGTACACTGTATCTTTAAACGAAAAATATTAAGAACTATACTTGGATCAATACAGAACGAGGATGGAGAATTTAGAACAAGAGTAAAAGATGGGTGACGAAGATGTAGTAAGATTTATAAAAGCGTAGAGGATCCAATGATTGGACCATGTTATGAGGAGTGAGGAGGATTCAATACAACCTCAATACAACTCAACGGAAGTTTAGCAAAACACGAGGTAAAGGAAGACCCAAATATAGACGGTTAGACGAAGTAACATCACACTTGCAAACTATGGGTGTCAGCCAGTGATGGGAAAGATTAAAGCTGGCGACATATTTGCGGCGCCACCATGCGGCCGAATTGCGAAAACTCTACATTTTTTCACATTACAGCTGGTTTTGCGGCAAAGTCTCGATATATTTTTTATATCTTAAGCGTCTACTTCGTTGATAGAACATTTTTAGTGTTTGGTGTCCTTTTTCATTGCTGTTCTGAGAATTTAACATTTCCTAATCAAAAAACATAATATGTCCTGCCAAGCTGTCACTTTTTTTATCTCTGTTTCTGTAACCATCATGCAATATCTTCCATAAACATTCTTTAGATTCTACTTCTTCTTTTTCGTTCCTCCTTCAGCCTTCATGGCGTTGGAGTTAGATTCTACTAATAAAATAAATTTATGATGTACTTATGAAGCAAACCAAATACTTAATTGACTGAATATTGCAATGGGCTTAGCGGTTGTGCTGCAGGTGTGAACATATCTGTAAAGAATAACGAATCACATCAAATGCGAAATGGTATGGCACAGTCGCTACATACTGTGACTTAAAAGCGGCTGGGTTGCAAATATAACACCTCACATAAAAAGATGTGTGTTATAAAAGTAGCGACAATGTCACGCCGCCAGTATGCCGCCGGCCTTAAAGATAGGAAAGACTGGTGACAAGTGATGAACAACGCAAAGACACACAGTGGCCTCTAATTAATAGTGTTATGTTATATGTGGTCATGGGGAGTGATCCACCCCAGTAAACCGATCCATAAGGTTTCAGTATAAAACAGCTAAGTTCTTACGGGAATGTCATACTATTATTATTATTATTATTATTAGGTGTTGATATCATAATTGCAATTGTATGTGTACTTCTAGCAAGCCCGATTTTAATCTTTTAAGACTAAATTAATTTATAAAAAAATATTAAATCAGCCTAGTTGATTTAATAAATAATTAATAAATAAAATTAAATTAAATAATTTTCTTTATAGGTCTGAATCGACTACAAAGTGGTCTTCATAAACAACACATGAAGGATCTCTTTGTGGAGCTGTGTCTTACAGTACCAGTAAGACTAAGCTCCCTATTGCCATATTTGCCGATGCTTATGGATCCGTTAGTTTCCGCCTTAAATGGTTCTCATGTGCTTATCAGCCAGGTAATTACCTTTTTACACTTTTGAACGTTAACACTACTTTCTTTTATATTTGACAGGGTTTGAGAACATTGGAATTGTGTGTAGATAATCTTCAACATGATTTCTTATACGAACATATTCAGCCCGTCCGTGCTGATTTAATGCAAGCTTTGTGGCGAACTCTTCGGAACAATGATCAAGTTGCTCAGGTTGCTTTTAAGTACGTTTTGGTAATTTTATGGTGAAGAATTGGTGAAAAGCGTTGTTTATTTGTAGGGTCTTGGGTAAATTTGGCGGTGGTAATAGAAAGATGATGATCGAACCTCAAAAGCTGGAGTATATATCTACGGATTACGATCCGCCAGCTGTTATTGCCCTCTTCCATGAGCAACAACACGCCATTGAATTTCCTGTTGAAAAGGTACTGTCGAATTGTGCTATTTAACAGGTGTAAAGTGTAATGTTTTTTTTAGATAATCGAAACCGCCTTTAATGCTTTGAAACAGAGTTCAACTGATTCGTTCTACCGTAAACAAGCTTGGGAAGTTATTAACTGCTTCCTTGCCGCTTCTTTGAATCTCAACGATAACAAAAATACTTTGATTAATTTATTCTTACATCCTAGTTTCCTTGATGAAAGTAACGTTGCACAATTTAAGGGTTCGTCTTATAAATCCGTGTATCAACAGTCACGAAGCACACATCAAACTGCGTTAACAGGTAATTAATCTTAATGTGTTTTTTACAATAAGAAAACTGTAACATTAAATTTTGTATTTTAGGAATGTTCGTAGCCGCCGCTATCAAAGAGCTTCGTATTCCCGTTTTAACAACAATGGTAGCCGTAGTTCGACATTATACCATGGTTGCAGTTGCGCAACAAGCAGGTGGATTTGCACTCACACCAAAGTAGGTTTTCGTCTGTTTTCCGTATTCATTTCTGTTAGTTAGAATGGTTTTTAATGTTGCTCATTTCAGGCCAAACGAGCAGATCGCATTAGATCCTTTAGTATTAGTTGACGCTTTAGCCGTTATAATGGGTCACGAAGAAAAGGAATTATGTAAACCCGGCGATTTAGCTTTAGTTCTCATGCTTGAAACGGCCACCACGATTTTGGGGAGCAAGGAATTGGTGCGTTATTTACCGAATATTTTTCAACATATTTCTAACGTAAAATTTTAGGCTTGCAAACTGCCACTTATTGAATATCTATCGGAACGAATGTGCTCCCTTTGCTACGAAAGAGCATGGTATGCGAAACTCGGCGGTTGTATAGCTATTAAATTCATGTTCGAACGTTGTGCTTTGAAATGGGTTTACGATCACATGTTTACGTTTCTTAAGGCACTTTTGTTTGTTATGATGGATCTTACAGGAGAGGTATTGGATTTTTCTAAATTAAATTTAACATTTTAATTCAATTTTCGTTGTAGGTTTCCAGCGGTGCCCTCGACATGGCCAAAACAAACCTGGAGAAAATGTTAATCGTTTGTGTCAGACCTGTTGAGAATGCTGATCAAGTGACACGAGAGAAACAAAAGAAAGCCTTGTGTAAAGTTACGCATGAATTAGTTCGGCAAGTTACAAGTCCACATACTTTGGTGCGAGAACAGGTGAGGTTTCTCTTTTCTTTTCAGCGGCAGGCGCGGTTGTCAGTTTAATGTGCTCCTTTATTTTTTGATATTTTCTCTTCTATATATTTTTTTCTAAGGCTAATGATTCCCAGTTAGTAACTTCTAGTTTCTTCAAGTTTAGTCTTGTTCTACTTTATTTTTCCGTGTCTATGTTTACCTCTTTTATTCCTTCCTTCTGGATCTATTTTATATACTTCTTTGACTATTCTTGTATATTGTAATCTAGTTGGGTGTCCTATCCATCTTATTCTATTTTGTTTGATTATTTTTGTTATCGTAGCGCCCTTGTACAGTGTTTCAATTTCTTTATTTGTTTTTCTTTGTCAATTACCATATTCATTTACACCTCCATATATTAATCTTAATATCTTTCTTTCCCATGCTTCGATTTTATTTTCCTCCTGTTGTGTCATAACCCAACACTCACTCGTGTATAGAACCACTGGTCTTATAATTGTTTTATACATTTTTTTTTTAATTATAATTTAGCCAGGTCGGCAAACAAATTGCCATACATGGTTTGGTTACAATAACGTTAACACTAAACTTAGTTACATGGTCACAGTATGTCCGTCTTCTATCACTATTATTTAGTTTGTTTTACTATTAATTATTACATAAAATTCACTACTCGCATAGGTCTTGAGGTAGTTGTCTCTTCAATCTATCGTGCATATTTCTTTGTCCTATGTTGTAGAATGCAGCTCCTGGCCATTGATGTAGGGTGGAAATAAATTTTTTGGTGGTGTCCTTAATGTATTCATTAATTATTGGAATTCCTACTTCCTCATGTATTTGGTCATTCCTTACAAACTAGGAAGCGTTTAGAATTATGCGTAGAACTTTATTTTGGAATATCTGTATTTTATTTAAATTTGTTTTTGATGTATTGCTCCATATTGGACAGCAGTATGTGAGAATCGGTCTTAGAATTGATTTGTAGAGTAAGAGAGAGCATTCTATCTTTAATGGCGATTTTCTATTCAGAATGGGATATAATTAGGGCATCCAATCCCGAAACAAAATTGAAATCCCGGGATTCGGGACTGTGAAAAGTAGAATCCCGGGATCCCGGGATTAATCCCGGGATTTTCAAATTATGGATATATCCCAAAATTTATACAGAAAATTTGAGTAATGATTTTTATTATTTTAATGCGGATATAAACGGATACAAAGATATTAAAATTTAACATAAAAAATATAAAAGAATAACTTATCAATACTTTAAATCTTAAATACCTAGCATTTTTTCTATGTTCACTGAAAAAAGCACGCATAAATGCAAGTCTATCTAAGGTTTTATCTGCAAGTGACGATCGGAATTTGGTACAGAAAACAGCAGCGGCCGAAAATGCACCTTCCGATTCAACACTGGTAGGAACAATCGTTAATAGAAATTCATAAGCTAATTGAAGGTTGTGTCCACGAATACATTCTTTTTTAAAAAGTGACATGTCTTCTTTTTACAGCGAATTAAATTATTAAATTTCATCGGAATGCGTAGCTGTACTTTACGACGCGATTCTGCATCTCACGCAGTTCAATGCGCAATGTAAATTAAATCCCGCAAATCCCGGGATTTTTAGCCTCCAAGTCCCGGGATTTCGGGATTCAAAAAGCATGCGTGATCCCGGGATCCCGGGTTTTGAGATTCCGGGATTGGACGCCCTAGATATAATAACGCCAAACTAAGTATATGCCTAAATATTTGACTGCTGAGTCTCTTGGGTTCCATTCCATAATTATTGTGTTGTTAATCGTTAGCGATGTTGGATTATTAATTCTTTTAAGTGTGAATATGCAATCAGTACAATGTCGTCTGGACAACCTACTTTACGCAGACGACATTGTACTGATTGCAGATAGTCATAAGAAGATGGAAAAATTAATAGAAATATGGACAGAAGAAATAACAAAAATAAATCTTGAAATAAATGTAGATAAATGCAAAACTATGATTATAAACAAGAGAGACAACAGAAACATCAGAACAGAAATATACATTAAAGAACAAAGATTAGAGAAAGTATCAAATTATGAGTATTTAGGAAGCATGATAGCAGAAGATGGAAGAATAGACACAGACATAAATAACAGAATAAAGAAAACTAATAATGTATATTATGCTTTAAATAAAACCATTTTCGGAAAAAAGGAAATTGATAATAATATTAAGCTAAAGGTATATAACTCGGTGGCGTTACCAATTATAACATACGCAAGTGAATCATGGACACTTCTACAGAAACAGGAAGGAAAGATCATAGCAGTGGAAATGAAATTCCTGCGGAAGATAGCGGGGAAAACAAAATGGGACAAAATACGAAATGAAGAAATAAGACGCGAAATAAATCAAGAAGTGATAACTACCAAAATAGAGAAAAAACAGTTGAATTGGTATGCTCACATAGTTAGAATGAACTCGAACGCAATAGTCAAAAAAGTGTATGAAGCAAGAAATACAGATAGAAGAAGAAGGGGAAGGCCCAGGAAAAAGTGGGAAGACAGAATAGCAGAAATAGGGAGGAAAAAGGGGAAAACATTAGTAGAGTTGAACGAGCTGGCCAGGGACCGAATGAAATGGAAGAAATGGATGAACAATTAAGGAAATGCTAAATATCCGACGCTCATATTGGGCATAAAGGATTTGAGAAGAAGAAGAAGAAGAAGTGTGAATATTTTACATTCACACTTTGCAGGATTAATTTTCACTCTCCATTTGCGAACCACTGGACCAAGTTATAAACAGCATTTTGTAGTTCTGATATTGCTGTGAGCAGATCTCTGTGCTGTGTAACAACGACAGTATCGTCTGCAAACATCATTAGTTCCGAATTAGGTGTTTCAGGTGTTGAATAGTGTTGGGCCCAAGATGCTTCCTTGGGGAACTCCGGCTTTAATATTTTTGTTAGTAGAGTATGTAGAATTGATTCTAGTTGCAAATGTTCTGTTTTGCAGATAAGAGGATATGATCTTAATAAGGTATGGTGGAATGTCCTTTTGTCCATACCTTATCGAATGCTTGCTGTAGGTCGAGTAACACGATCGTGATATATTGTTTTGAGTTATAGCATTTTTCTATAACTTCGGTTAATCATAGTAGTTGGTGTCCTGTGCCATATTTTTCTTTAAAACCAAATTGAAATTGGTGGAGAATAATTTTTTGAGTGCAAGCAGTTTTTAAACGGCTGTTAATGATTTTTTCCAGTAGCTTCGATACTGTACAGCAGGGGTGTCCAACCTTTTAGCTTCCCTGGGCCACGTTGGAAGAAGACGAGTTTTTTTGGGCCACACATAAAATATACTAACACTAACGATAGCTGATGTCCAAAAAAAAACGTAGAATATATAGTTAACATATTTAAGTAATTTAAACGTCATTAATTCATGAATTCTTTATTATAGAAGTAAAAGACAAGGCAGCAACATGAAATTAGTGAGATGTTTGACATTGTTTTTGATGAAAGTAGTTGCAATTCTCAGTGAGTTCTCAAGGTGCTCATCAGATATTTTGATTCTAGTTTTATTTTATTGTTGGGCCGCATTCATAGCTGTCCTGGGCCGCATTCGGCCCGCTATTTAATTATCGTCTCCAGTTCATTTGGTTGATGTTGATTCTATTTGATCGCAAATTGGTTCTAGATTTTCTGAGAGCTACCTTTCTACTTCTTCTACTAAGTTTCTGTCGCTTGGTATGTTTGGGCTGAGGTTGCTTAGTCTATAGTTATCTAATTCCCATTTAACTTGATGACTAAGCGTATTGAGTAAAATTCACAGCTGTGGATCTCTGGTAGTTTGCCAGGCTCTTCGTGTTTGATTTTTATATTTTATTAAATTTAAAATATCTGTTGGTGGTGTCATATTTGGTTTGGATGTTAAGTTCTTTTGTTTAAGGGTTACTTGTTGAATGTTCTCTTTTATACTATTAGTCAATTTTTCTACAGCAGTATTTATATCTTCGGCGCTACTTAAATTACCTACTGGGTATTTTGATGTTTGCATCAAGTGTATTTTGAAACAATTCCCAGTCAATAATACCATTGATGAGTCTTGGTACTGGAGGAGTAAATTGCGGTTGACTTGAGAAGGTGGTCCGAGTCCATCTCCACTAAAACATTTTGGTAGATTGGTTTTGTAAAGTTCTTATGTAAAATTATGTCTAGAATGTCTGTTTGATGATCTCATCCGTATGGATGGTATGTGTGTTGATATTTGTATAGTATGTGTAGCCGAGATCTTATGTAATTTTATGCCATCAGAGTTATTCGCTCGACAACCCCATAGTGTATTTTGGCTGTTGAGGTCTCCTATAAGTAAGGTACTTTTGTTATCATTAAATATGTTCATTATGTCCTGCTCAACTAATCGACGGTTTGGCTGTTTATAAACAGCTACTACTTTAACTTGTACATTACAGTCCAGTTGAAGTTGAATTTGGTAGAGCAATGTGTTTAATTTTCTTTTTAATGATGATTGCAACTCCTCCAGAGGCAATTGCGGCCACTCAGTCATGCCTGTAAACTATCTATCCAGGTATATTAAAATGTTCGTTTTCAATGAGGTGGGTTTCTGAAATACACGCTATGTCTACGTTATGTCTGATTAGAAAGTTTATAAACAAGGATCTTTGGGCTTTGATACCGTTTGCATTCCAGTTTACAGTTGTTAAGTTATTTATCATGTGTATTTTATTTAAATCCATGTTGTAATGTTGGTGTTATTGTTGTTAGATATGGGATAATTTTATCTACAGTGTGTCTCACTTCAGACGGCACCACCCCAGTATTTTTTTTATATATTATCGATTTCAAAAATTTCTTTTATCTGATTATACCCCTCACTAAATTGTACTTTTGTATGAAGCGCTTTTTGCATTTATTGATTATGATGGTAGAGACTTATAGCAACTTCATTACCAGTGTTTAAGCTTTGCTTTTGCAAGAGGTTATATTAAAGTACACGGTTAACTACATCAAATATATTGTTATAACTTTAAATACAAACACAATTTAACTGTTCGACAAACATGATCCAAATATTTAACAAGTCTTAAAGCATTAGTATCAATTTAATAATAAACACTAGTCTTACTTGAAACATCTTTAGAGGAACACACATCTTGGTAACAATGTTGGAAAGTATATGTAACCCAACCCTTGGCTGATGGCCAAGGGTCCTGGTAAAGGCCTCTCGTCTGAGTATTAATCAGGCATCGTAGTGAGACTCTATCAAGAGACTGACTTCCCTATGGTAGGGTTTCTATATTTATACTCCCAAGATGCGTTCTTTCTCTCTTACATTTTAACATCTGCTTATGTTAGTACAAGAGTTTCATTCATTCTTACATTGTACGAATATAGGTCAGTTAGTATAAACTAATGCAACTTCGTATTACAATGTTATGATTGCGCAATACTACCAGCTGCGTCGTATGACTCATATTTATACAAGTGCATCTTTAGTTAGTAAACAGAATTAACGATCCTTACTTTGTAGTGATTGCACAACTTATTATATCAGACCACACCTAAATGTTAACTTATTTAACTCATTTATTAAGACGATGTTTTTACATGTTTTTTGATATCGCCCACTTTACTACAATATGTTACTTTCCCTTCACGGTAAAATGCTAGCCTACTACGATTTAAAATAAATAGCAAAATTGAAGAAGTCGTGTTAGGGATTTTTGTATCAAAAAATCTTGTTAATAAAAGTTGTTCAGAATCACTCAAATAAGCCAAATCCGAAATTTCATTAAAAACAAAAAATTTTGAAAATCTCAAGTCCAGAAAATAGAAAAATGTATACGTGATTTAGTTGAAAATACTGTTATTTAAGTAATTAGACATCGTTTTTTGTTATTGCATTGAATTTAAAGAATAAAATAAAAAATCATGGCAAACTTGCAAGATTATTATTCGAATTTTCTGGACTTTTCTGGAATTTCCAAATTTTTTGTTTTTAATGAAATTTCGGATTTAGCTTATTTGAACGATTCTGAACAACTTTTATTAACAAGATTTTTTGATAAAAAAATCCCTAATACGACTTCTTCAATTTTGCTGTTTATTTTAAATCGTGGAAGTTTAGCGGCGACAAGTAAACCGATCGCATCGGCTCCGTCCCGCTGTGAAGTTTTAAGTGCTTTAATACAGTGAAAGTGGGTATAAATTCACAATAAGTACGTAAAAGTAGTGGTTTATAAAAGGGAAAGACAAAAGACAATTAAGAATTGCTCAGATAGTGGTAAGAAACTAGATAATTTGATTTGACTAATACTAAAACGGCAACAACGAGAACAAAATATAAATACAAATTCGTACGCAGGCATTATCGGGCCCCGAGGGGTCGACCCGGTCCGATAAGCACGCTATATCGCAAACAAATAACAGCGAAGTCCTAAAGCGAGTGCAGGGACGGCTTAAGAAATAAAAATTATATGTACAAGAACTTTATAAGTAATAATTTAAAAATTTACTACAGCCAAAATCCATACAGCTAAAATATAAACGCTAATAAATAAAGTAAAAGTCCAGCACCAGTAACTAGAAATGGATATGGAAAGAATAGAGGAGATGTTCCAGGCTATAAATAATAATACGTGCCAAATGAATGTGAAACTAGACAAGTTAGTACAAGAAATGAATCAGGTTAAAGTGGAAAATGCAAAACTAATACAACAAGCAGCAGAACAAAATGAGAGAATAGAAATGCTGGAAAGAGAATTAAGAGGGAAAAACCTCGTAATGAAGGTATCCAAGATGACGTAACTGAGAAGGAAGAGGAAACCAAAGAAAAAGTATGCAGAATAATAGAAAAGATAGGAATAACCCTAGATAAAAAGACTGAGATAGATGAAGTAAGAAGATTAGGGAAACCCATTGGCGGAAGAACAAGACCAATATTAGTAAAATTAACAAAGGAGAGTACAAAGAAAGAGATATTAAGAAATGCAAAGAATCTGAAGGGATCAGATATATGGATTGACGAAGATTACACGAAAAAAGTACAAGAAGAAAGGAGAAAACTAATACCACTGTTGAAAGATGCTAGGGGAAAAGGACAAACAGCATACTTAAGTTACAATAAACTAAAAATCATCAACAAGGCAGATACAACTTATGAGACACAAAAGGAAAACCAAGAACTAAACACAGAGAAACAAAATTCTAATAATAAGAGAACAGTAACAGAGAGATTACCCGAAGGACAAAATTTTGAGGAGCAAATAAGAAAAATAACACGAACAACCTGGAAAAAAAACTAAACAAAGAAGATAGGATAACTGGACGGATCAACGGAACAACAAACATGTCAAATAAATGGAACACGGAAAGGTTTACGAATAAAGAGGGTGAATCAGAAAACAATATGATAAATACAAGAAATAGTAAGGAAAATAAAAAAGGAAAAACGAAGGCGGCAAGAAATATAATAAAAATGGGAACCTGGAACATTAGAGGACTAAATGGCAAAGAAGATGAGATAATTGAAGAGATGAAAATACAAAAGTTAGATTACCTCGGAATAACTGAAACAAAAAAGAAAAGTAAAGGAGTACAAGAATTAAGGGAGGGATACATATTATTATGGTCAGGGGTAGAAATTACGGATCGGGCAGCAGGAGGAGTAGGACTGATAGTAAGCCCAGATAAAATAAAAAATATAAAGAAGGAAAAATACATAAACGAAAGATTACTAACCATAGAAATAAATTGGGAGGACCGACAAAATAGCACTATAATAATAGCGTATGGACCTAACGACAATGCGAAAAAAGAAGAAAAAGATGAGTTCTACCAAATGTTACAACTAGAGATAGATAATGGAACAGGTAGTACTCTAATCATGGGAGACATGAACGGGAGAGTAGGAAAGGACAATGAAAACATTCAAAGGTATATGGGACCACATGGAGAACCAACAATAAATAATAATGGCGAACGGTTGATAGACCTATGCGTGACAAATGACTTAATACTGACAAACACAATATTTAAACACAAAGACATACACAAATACACCAGAGAGGTACAAACAAGAAATGAAAAGTCCATTATAGACTACTTCATAGTAAGTAGAGAATATAGGAGAGCGGTTAAAGATGTAAAAGTTCAAAGACATGCAGAAATTGGAAGTGATCATTATCTAGTAAGGATGGAAATCATAAAGAAAAAAGAAGAAACAAAACAAAACAAACGGAAAATAATAATAAAGGAAAAAATTAAAAGTTACAGACTAAAAGAAGAAGAAACCAAAAAGACATATCAAAACAAACTACAAAATAGACTAAAAATGCAAGAAGCTGAAAAGAAAATAGGAGCAGAAAATAAATGGAAATACTTTAAAGAAAATATGATTCTAGCCGCCAAAGAGAGTTGTGGGACAGTCAAAACAACTAACATACATACCAAAAGAAGTAAATGGTGGACTCCAGAAATACAACGGAAAATAAAAGATAAGAAACAAAAATGGAAAAGATATCTAAGGTCAAAAAAAGAAGAAGACTACGAATTATATAAAACAAGTAATAGAGAAGTCAAATATGCAGTGAAGGAAGCCAAGAAACAATCCTGGGCAGATTTTGGCGAGAAAATGAATGAACACTATGCAGGAAATCAGAAGTTATTCTATGGCATACTGAAACAGATTAGAAAAAAAAAATCACCGAGACTGGCTAACTTAAAAGACAAAAAAGGTAATATATTAACAGATGAGAAGGACATTATAGGTAGATGGAAACAATACTTCGAGGAACTAACCGAAACAGACAATGAAGAACAAGAACAAGAAACAACACAAGTAGAAGTTACCGAAAGAAGTGTCATACAACCAATAACAGAACAAGAGATTACTCAAGCTATAGACAAACTAAAAACAGGGAAAGCAGCGGGACAAGATGATATTACAGCGGAAATGTTAAAATACATGGGGGTAGAAACAAGAACAATATTCACAGACCTACTAAACAGTATTATTAGAACAAAAGTAATACCACAAGAATGGAACATCGGCATAATACTACCACTGTACAAAAAAGGAGATGTAAGAGAATGTACAAACTATAGAGGGATTACCATATCAAGTATACCAAGTAAAGTATTTACGAGAATAATTGAAAACAGAATAAGAGAAAAAATAGAAGTCACGATAGGAGAAGCACAACACGGGTTTAGAAGGGGAAGAAGCACCCAAGATTTAGTATTTATATTAAGACAAGTAGGGGAAAAGCTAGTAAGGAAAGGGAAGGACATACATATGGTCTTCACAGACCTGAAAAAGGCCTTCGACAAGATAAGAAGAAGTGACGTATGGGAATGCCTAAGAGAAAGGGGAATAGAGGAAGAAATGATAGAAATAGTTAAGGCACTATACAGAAACAATATAAATAAAGTAAGAACACATAATGACGAATCGAAAGTTTTTACGTCAAAGATAGGATTGAAACAAGGATGCGTGCTAAGCCCGATACTATTCTCAATTGTAATAGATAAAGCTATTAGGAAATGCAAAGAAAAATGTGTAAATATGAAAATAGGAACATGGAAAATGAAAACAATCCAACTTCAAGAAATGTTATTCGCGGATGACATGGTGATAGTAGCAGAATCGGAAGAGAAACTTCAACACAATCTAAATGAATATCAAAAAGAACTAAAACGAATAAACATGGAAATAAATATAAATAAGACAAAGACGATGATAATGGCCAACAAAGAAAAGAAACACAAGATAGAAATAAACGGACAAACAATAGAACAAGTCACAAGTTATAATTATTTGGGAACAATAATAGAAAACAACGGGAAAATAGAAAAAGAAATATCCGAGAGAATAGGAAAAGTAGGGAGGCTATACAACTACCTTAGAAATTCATTCTTTGGAAAAAAAGAGACTCCAAAGGAAATCAAAGCCCAAGTATACCAAAAGGTTGTAAGACCCTCTTTAACCTATGGAAGTGAATCCTGGGTCTTAACGAAAAAAAATAAAAGCCGTATCAAGGCATCTGAGATGAGATTCTTAAGAAAAATCCAAGGGATCACTAGAGAAAACAGGATAAGGAATTCGGTAATAGTGAACGAGTTGAAGATAAAACCCATAGAGAAGATAATAGAAGAAAGACAACTGAGCTGGCT
Source organism: Melanotus villosus (assembly GCA_963082815.1). Taxonomy (NCBI): domain Eukaryota; kingdom Metazoa; phylum Arthropoda; class Insecta; order Coleoptera; family Elateridae; genus Melanotus; species Melanotus villosus. The sequence continues at coordinate 46,726,628 of OY720426.1, forward strand.
GGGACACCTTCATAGAATGAAAGAAGAAAGAATAACCAAACAAGTGTACGAAGCGAGAACCCAAGGAAGAAACAAAGTAGGACGCCCAAGAATTCGTTGGGAAGAACAAGTTAGACAAGTGGCCGAAAACCGAGGAATAAGCTGGGGAGAAGTAAGAATAATGTCAAAAGACAGAAAATTATGGAAAAGAAAAATTAAGGAGGCATAAGGGTGAAATGTAATGTGTAACTATTATCAAATAAATATACTTATTGTAAATGTAAATAATAAGATGTAAATGTTTAACTATACAGTCCAACACCTAACGGTACAAATGGACTTTAGATTAAATAAATAAATAAAATAAATAAATTTTAAATCGTAGTAGACTAGCATTTTACCGTGAAGGGAAAGTAACATACCCTAAAAGTACAATTTAGTGAGGGGTATAATCAGAAAAAAGAAATTTTTTAAATCGATAATGTATAAAAAAAATACTGGGGTGGTGCCGTCTAAAGTGAGACGCACTGTAGATGAGGTTTAAATGCTTCTATCAGTAGTTTGAGGATTGCTGTTATAATATCCATTGATTCTGGTTGATTTAATGTGGTTGATGTATTATTTTGTGCTGCATTAGCGTAGGTCTTCTTAGATGTTACTCTATTATACATAGTGGCCCACTGAAAACAGTAAACGCAAATTTTGGCCACTTAATATTATCAATTTAAATGCTGATAAACTCACAAAGTACTTGCTTATCGCAAACAACTTGTCAGATGAAGTGCTTTTGTTTGCTACGTTCAACTTTTTAAGCCTACTAGATCAAAATTTAATTGTAATTTTTTCTGGAATTAATGATCGGATTTGAAAAATAAAAAAAGGCCTTTAGAACTGTGTAACGTTTGACACCCCTTTCTATTTAAAATGTTTGGGGTGCAATTCACCTTCATCTTAGGGTTGAAGTTGGGTAAATAATAGGTACTAATCAATTCAGATGTCCTCCTTGATACTAAAATTGACGTGTTCAAGCGTTTTTCGCAAAATTGATGTTAAGTGGCCAAAACTTGCGTTTACTGTTTTCAGTGGGCCACCCTGTATGTTCTGGTAGGTTTTACAGCATTGATGATTTTTGTGAGGGTGTTCTTCTCCGCAATTAACACATTGGGGTTTTTGTTCGGATTTCTAGGGACAATTTGTGTACAAATGATTACCAGTGCATTTGACCTTTGACATCTCCTACACTGAGGAATGTCGGTTGTTTTTTTCCTTGGTTCTACCGTTACAATACAGTGTTCAAATTTTGTAAGATTAAAGATTTGTGTTGCATTGCTATCTTTTACTAGGTCAACAGTGCAAATTGGAATTATACAATTTTACTTTGGCTAGTCTTGAAAGCACTTTTGATGTTAATAGATATTTTAAAGCACCCAAGCACTTTGAGCCTAATGTAAGTCTTCTTTTGATTTCACTATTTATTTTTTCTGTTTGAGGTTATTTATTTCTGTTTCTGTTCTGTTCTGTCACACTTTGTACTGGCTTTATTTTGATGACTTCCTCTTTATTTTTTAATTGTAGTACTTCATTTTCTTTAGTTTCCTCCAATATTATGAATTGCGATTTCTGGTTGTTCATTTTTAATCCTACTTCCTCTGCCTTTTGAATAAAGGTGGGCGCTATTTCTTGTAGCACGTGTCTTGTTTTGTTAAGATTAAAATGTCGTCGGTAAACGCCAAGCATTGGTGGGGCCCTCTAAGTATGTCACCATTTCTTTTTATATTTTATTTATTTATTTATTTGTAGCCAAATTACATAGTTTTTAGAATTAATAAAATTAAAATAAATATGCAATGATAAATTTAAATTTAGTTAATACAAGGTTATAATTAAATACTTACTGGTATAATTTGGTGCATTCTCTTCCACACTTGGTTTTTCCTTTCTATTACGTGTTCACATTATTTCTTCTCTATCGATCTGTACCTATCACTTCTTCTGCAGCTGCCTTGATGGTGTCTCTTATCTTTTCCCAATAGGCATTTACTTGCAATGTTGGTACTATCTGTTCCTCAGTATTTGTCAGTTTTCTATTTAGCGTTTCTTCATACATAGTTCTTGTTCTTGCATCTTGGAGTTTCCACACATTATACTTCCTAACCTTCTCTTGTTTAGACTTCTTTGAGTTTGAAATTCTAACTCCTAGGGTGGAGATCACTGTGTCCATATTAGCAACCCTATAACTTCTGCAGTCCATGAAATTGTTATGTTAAAGATATCAAAATGATTTAGTATTTCACTCAAAATAGCCCTTTTATTTTGGAGCGTTTTAACACATGTCTTCACAACTTCCCACCAGTACTGGATTCTAATTTATTGATAAATTTTAAAGTAATTTGTTTGTTTGTCGTAGTCAATGGCTTCGCTGAAACTTCTAGCAGAGAAACAAAATAAAACGGTAACAACCGTAATGGAACCTTTCCGTGATGTTCTTGCCGATATGGTGCCACCTAAAAAACATTTGCTAAAACATCAACCTGCCATTGCGCAGATGGGACTTATGGATGGAAATATGTTCTGTACTACTTTGAGTCCGAGATTATTTACTATAGGTAAGATTAGATGTAATTTGTGGCATGTTATGTCTTGGTAGCAGGCTATAAAAATATCAGTATAATAAAAACCACCTATTTTAATCTTCCAGATATGAATATAAAAGAGCACAATCTCTTCATTGGTGATTTATTATCGCTTTGCAATACAGAAGATGCCAAACTTAACAATTTCTCTTGTTATAAATCGATAACTAATTTTAATCCGTTGCGTGTGAGTGCGCTTCGTGTCCTCGCGGCTTGTCACTATCTGGAAGGCGACGTACGAGCCCAAATTTTCCAAGTTTTATACAAAACATTAGAGAAACCTAATGCCGAGTTGCAGGAAACCGCCTTCGAATGCATGAAGAAGTTTATTTCTGGTTATCAAGTTGAGAAAGAATTGGTGCGTGTGTTGTTCGTTTTTGTAGAAGTTAAATAATAACGTTAAATACTTGTAGGTTCATCAAACGATGCGTCCGTTATTGCTTACATTGGGTGACGTTAAGAATCTGTCCTTGAACGGTGTCAAAATGCTTTCGTATTTAACGCAGCTATTTCCGCTTGAATTTAATGAAAAGTTATGTGAGCAACTTTTAGAGATTCTTAAGCAGCTGTTGGAGGCGTTGGTTCAAACACATAAAGGTAAAATTGTTATTGTTTTCCGAAGAAAATAATTAATTAAATTCTTAATGTAGCATCAACGGGAATTTCAAAGAAAGGCGACGATGAACAGAAAGTTGTCACCATAATTAGTATTTTCCATCAAACACCTGCTGCGTCGTCGAAGTTTATTAAACAGCTGTGCTTGCTTGTTATACGTTCCGAACAGGCGATGTTAATCGAAGCCAGCTCACCGTTTAGAGAAGTCCTAATGAAATTCCTACTGAGATATGCTGCCGAAACTATGGACATATTTTTGCAGGATAACTTTATTAAAGTAAATCAGATTAAGATTAAAATGACCGTTGTTTAAAATTTGTGAATTTTAGGATCAACCGTTCAGTAGATATTTGGCGTTTATTTTGAAACATAAAGACGGCAAGCCTTTCCGAGATCGTGTACAATCTCATGAAGTAAGGAGGTTGATTACAATGGCGCTTGCTAATACTCATATCAGTTTTAATTTGACCGAAAATGAACGCAACGAGTTACAACATCAGAGTATACGAATAATCTCTTTCTTAATTAAATCTGATGATCAGTGGCTGTCTACCCAACAAGACTTAGTCGAAGCGCTTAAGCAAATTTGGTGTAACGATGAATATCAAGTAAGTAGAAGTGGGCTAGAAAAACTAAAAAATTAATTTATAATACATAATTTTCTGTTTCACAGGAAAGACATAAAAAAGTAGACACAGTGGAGTATTCACACTGGAAAGAACCAAAATTGTTAGTAAAGATACTTCTGCATTATTTCTGTCATCATCCTACCGATATCGATTTATTATTCCAACTTTTACGGGCAATGTGCGATCGCTTTATACCAGATTTTCAGGTACAACTTAACACGAATACTCTCATTTCAATTTAATATTTTTGTTGTAGTTTTTAAGGGATTTCCTGGAAAACACCGTTGCTCAAAACTATACCGTCGAATGGAAGCGATCGGCGTTTTTCCGATTTGTTGAACACTTCCCCTTGAAGACTATGTCTCAGGTTTGTACCACAAATTATCGTGTAAAATCTAAACATTACACCCGTTATTTGTAGGAGTTAAAAGCTAAAGTTCTTCAGATGGTTTTGATTCCCTGCTTTGCCGTAAGTTTCGAAAGGGGTGAAACAAATAAATTGGTAGGAAGTTTACCTGCACCATATCAGGACAGTCCCGATAATGTTGTGTCTGTTTTCATCAATAAGGTACTTAAATAATTGCCCGAGTTTATTTTTAAATTATGTTACAATGGTTTTACAGTTGATCGATCCAGACATTCCGTTTCCGTTTGCTGTTTCCGATTGTGTACGAATATCTTTATTGCAATTTTCATGTCTTCTGGTTGAACAAGCTAGCCTTCATATACACGATCACGATGCTAATAACAAAGCGCAAGGTTTTAAATTGCGAAAATTAATGACTTTCGCATGGCCTTGCCTTTTAGGGAAAAACTGTGTCGATCCCGCTACACGTTATCACGGACATCTTTTGTTATCTCATATAATCGACAAGTTTGCTATTCATAGAAAAATAGTTTTACAAGGTAATTTTATTTCGTTGTTATACGTCGATATTGATTTTTATTTGTTTGCAGTATTTCATAGCTTGTTAAAAGCGCATGCTGTGGAAGCACGAAGTGTGGTGAGGCAAGCTTTGGAAATTTTAACCCCGTCAATGCCCGTACGCATGGAAGAAGGAAACACAATGCTAGTGCATTGGACTAAGAAAATTATTGTGGATGAAGGCCATTCGATGCAGCAGTTGTTTCATATTTTGCAGTTGGTTGTTAAACACTACAAGGTATTCGTCTCATATTTTTAGCATCTTGTTAGTCGATTTACATGGCATTTTCTAGGTTTACTATCCAGTTCGGCATCATTTAGTCCAACATATGGTGAATTCAATTCAGCGATTAGGTTTTAGTCCAACTGCTACGTTAGAACACAGAAAGTTAGCAGTTGAGTTAGCAGAAGTGATTATTAAGTGGGAGTTGCACGGAATTAAGGAGGATGTAGAAGGCGAGGTAAGAAAATCAGTTTTATTTATTACTTTTTTAATTTTTGTCCCTCTACCGTTAAGCGTCGGACTTACATAGAACATAATTCTAAGTCTGTACAAAATTACTTACTTACTTTGGTGGCTTCTCAACCCTTAGTGGGTTATTGCCTGCATAAAGATGACTTCTCAATCATTGTTTATAAACACTGCTGCAGGTGATTAGTCTGCGGCAACGCATACACTAAACTTTTAGAGCGCGGGGTGTTTGTACGCCTGTTTCACTATCTTTTGCCAAACTTTCCGGTCCTTTGCTTTTTCCCAACTGTTATTTACCTTTAGGGATTTTAAATCTTCTAAAGTGTCATGTTCCCATCGTAGTTTTGGCCTTCCTCTTCTTCTGCATGTTTGTTGGTTCCATTTTGATATAATTTTTGCTGCTCTGTTGTTTTCCATCCGTTGCAAATGTCCTAACTAACCTAAATGAAATCTATAAAATGAATAACAGGAAATTTTGGAATCAAGTAAGAAAACTAAAAGGCAACAAGAAGAAACCAGTGAGAGCAATTAGGAATAGAAATAACAAACTAAAAACAACCACAAGGGAAATACTAGAGACTTGGTCGGATTTTTATGGGAACAAATGTAAGGAAGAAAACCAAGAAAATAGGGAAGAAAGGGATAGAGAAGAGGCAGAAATGGAAGATGAAATAGAAGAAGTGATAGAAGAAATCACAATGCAGGAATTAGAAGAGGCATTAACGAAAATCAAAACGGACTTAAGGGCAGCTTTCGACACAGCAAACAGAAGTATAATATGGAAGTGCCTGAAACAACTGGACGTACCGAGAAAACTAATCAAAGTAATAGAAAACCTATATAAGAGAGTAAACGGAGTAGTACAGATGATCGGAGAAAGGTCCAGGAAATTTGAAATGAAGAAGGGAATAAAACAAGGGGACAGCTTGAGCCCTCTGTTGTTCATAGTACTAATGGATAGACTAATAAAAAATACAAAAGTGAAATCAGAAAAACAACAAACAGTAATCGGATATAAAAGATTGGAACTGGTAAAAATGGACAACCTACTTTACGCAGACGACATCGTACTGATTGCAGATAGTCGTAAGAAGATTGAAAAGGTAGTAGAAATATGTACAGAAGAAATAACAAAAATAAATCTTGAAATAAATGTAGATAAATGCAAAACTATGATTATAAACAAGAGAGACAACAGAGACATCAGAACAGAAATATACATTAAAGAACAAAGATTAGAGAAAGTATCAAATTATGAGTATTTAGGAAGCATGATAGCAGAAGATGGAAGAATAGACACAGACAAATAACAGAGTAAAGGAAACAAATAATGTATATTATGCTTTAAATAAAACCATTTTCGGAAAAAAGGAAATTGATAATAATCTTAAGCTAAAGGTATATAACTCGGTGGCGTTACCAATAATAACATACGCAAGTGAATCATGGACACTTCTACAGAAACAGGAAGGAAAGATCATAACAGTGGAAATGAAATTCCTACGGAAGATAGCGGGGAAAACAAAATGGGACAAAATACGAAATGAAGATATAAGACGAGAAATAAATCAAGAAGTGATAACTACCAAAATAGAGAAAAAACAGTTGAATTGGTATGCTCACATAGTTAGAATGAACTCGAACGCAATAGTCAAAAAAGTATATGAAGCAAGAAATACAGATAGAAGAAGGAGGGGAAGGCCCAGGAAAAAGTGGGAAGACAGAATAGCAGAAATAGGGAGGAAAAAGGGGAAAACATTAGTAGAGTTGAACGAGCTGGCTAGGGACCGAATGAAATGGAAGAAATGGATGAACAATTAAGAAAATATTAAACATCCGACGCTCATATTGGGCATAAAGGATTTGAGAAGAAGAAGAAGCAAATGTCCCCACCACCGCAATTTAGCCCTTTAATAACTTTCACTATCTCCTTGCATATATCTAAGTAATTCAAAATTCATTAATGGCCTCCACTCGTCTCCGTCGTGTATCCTTCCCAATATGTTGTGTATACAGTACAACCTCTTTAATCGGGACATACGTTAATCCGGACATCCAGTAATCCGGACACTAAAATCGCAGAGTCATAATCCGGACGCATCTCGCTAATCCGGACACTTTGCGTGCACGGACTTGTCAACGCCGCGCCGCCGCCGTATCAAAGAGCACTCAGCGTTCGGTGCGCTATTAGCATTGTCGACTTCATCGCTCACAGCAGAAATAGGTGCCAAGAAACAACAAACAATCACCAATTTTTTTCCTGCATTATGATTTAGAATAAGTTTCATTACTATGTAGGTATTCAGAGTTTTGTACCTACGTATTTATCTATGTATTTGTTTTTTTATTTTTTTTGAAAATTTACCAACTTGAAAAAAAAGATAGTTTTGAGAAGAATAAATATTTTTGTTGACTTACAAGTATATCCAGTAATCCGGACAAATCGCTAATTCAGACATACCCCGTGCATTTAATTGTCCGGATTAAAGAGGTTGTACTGTAATTCTTCTTTCGCATTCTCTTAATTTTTCAGAGTTTACTGAAATTAGGGTTTATGTTTCCGATGCATATACAATTGTTGGACGGATAATTGTTTTATATAATTTTAGTTTAGTCACATTACTTAACAATTTACTTTTAAAAAGGTGTTTCATAGTGCAATAACTTCTGTTAATTTTTTTTTATATTTCTTCCTCCATATTATTGTCTCTTTGTAGTACAGATCCCAAGTAATTGAAGCTAGTTACTTCCTCAAAGTGTAATTCTTGTTTATTTTGTGAATTTCATATACTTTGTCTTATCTTGATTTATAGTCAATCCAAAAGTCTTCGCCCTTCTTTCGAAATCTGTAAAGGCTAATTTCAAATCGTGATCCATACTGAAATGACTTGAAGATTTCGCAGAACTGCAATGAAAACGCGCTGACGGACTTAACCTTTTGTCCACATGAGACTAAAGTGGAAAAATGCAATTAACACGGAATCAAAATTAAAAGTCAGGGCCGCACTAAAAGATTTACCAAAAATTTAAAATGACTCTAAACTTCCCAAATTACACGGAATTGCAAAACCACGTGACACCACATGGGGAAAAATCAACAAATTGGCACAGAACAGAGAAAGCTGGAAGATAACACAAAACATAATATACCCAACCACAGATGCGCAAGATTAGCAATCATGCCATCTTCACCCGTAATGCTTTTGAAACGCCAAAAGGCGCCTTATGCTCCACCATTGGAGCAAGAAGCTTAAGAAGAAGAAGTGCCGCATTAACCATGTCCGTTATATAGTTCTCTACTTGTACACTTTCATCTTTTTCCTGTGTGTCATTTGAATTGAGTAGTTTACAGAAATAATCTTCCCATCTAGTCATAATTAACTCTTCATCTTTTATTAATTGTCCTCCTTTACTTTTAATAGTGATCGATTTTCCTTACCATTTCGAAGGGTTTTAATTATTTTGTAGAACAATTTACGATTACCTTTGTTTTCTGCTTCCAGTCTCTCAAATTCTTCCCAGGAGGTCTGTTTTGCTTCTAGAACCATATTTTTTACTTTTATTCTTTGTTCTTTATATACTGCTCGCCATAAAAAGCGTATCGCCCAGTGTAACTATTCCGATTTAAACAAAAATTGGTATAAACGTTTATTGTGTTACCAAATATAATCGATTACATTTTCATTGAAAAATACGTTCAACAAACACAAAAAAAATAGTAATGGGACGCTGCTCCACGTAAATTAATATACTCTGCTACTCGCCTAGGTATGCTTCGAATAAAGTTATCTATGGCCTTATGAGGTATCTCATCCCAAGCTCTCTGAACAGCATCATGAAGTTGCTGCAGGTTCGTTGGGCGGCTGGGGAGCATGCCCAGTCTTCGACCTATGATGTCCCATACTGTTTTTATAGGCGATAGATCCGGTGACTTAGCAGGCCAGGGAAGGACATTAACGTTGGCGTGTTGTAAATACTCTATCGTTGCAGTTGCTACATGAGGTCGAGCATTGTCTTGTTGAAAAATAGCATTTTAAACTCCCCGAAAGTAAGGTAGTGCAACTGGCTCTAAAATTTGTCGGATATTCCATCAGCGTTTAAATTCCTAGGAAGAAATACTAGAGGTGTTCTGTCTCATAAACGTATACCACACCACACCATGATGACCCTAGTAAGAGCAGTTTCCCGTTCAACTGCGAACTTCAAAAATCGGCGTTCTCTTCGCTTACGTCTGACACGTCTACGGCCATCGCGCATTTACAAGCAAAAGCGGAATAGTCCGAGAAACTGTCTCTATTCCATTTCTCATCCCAATTGGACCGTGTGTTGTACCATTCTAGTCTGAGGTCACGATGTCGATTTGTAAGAGGGAGTATTAGCCCTGGTCGATAAGAAATCAGACAAAACAATCGAATGCGGCGATATATTGAGCACATTGACAGTCTGCGGCCTACATCTTCCAAAAAAGTGTTTCCGACTGACCTTGAAGTGCTGTGTCAAACCCTGGAAGCAAGAAGTTTAAGCCGTCTATCTTTACGCTCTGTGGTACTTCTACGCCGCCCTGATCCCTTCTTCAGTCCATGCTCTCCAGCTCTCCAACAACGAATAATTGTAGGAAGGCTTCTTTGCAAACGTCTTGCAATTTCGCGAAATGGAAGTCCTGCCTCGCGTTGGCCAATAATACGTCCCCTTTCAAAATCACTCAGTTGGCGATAATTAATCTGTCTTCGAGCTGTTGGTATTTTAGCACTTTTGTAGTTTGCAATAATCACCAAAAAAATCAAAAAAATTGATAGGGTACAAGCAAAAATAAATCGATAAAGACATTTTGTTTCTAACAAAACACGCTCGGTATCGCGATAAACATGATCTTTTTTGTTCAAATTTTAACCACTTTTTATTGAGACTTAAACGAGTTATTTAAGATAAGCTTGATTTGAATAAAATGTTGAATACTGAGTGATACGCTTTTTATGGCGAGCAGTATAGATGTTATACCTTTGTTCATCCCCTTTTTTAAGTATTCGTTCCATGCTTGTTTTTTGAGTTTAACTTTCTTTTTAATTTCATCACTCCACTTTGTTTTTTACTGTTATTTATTGTTATTGTACCGCAGACTTGTTTGGCTGCCTCAGTTATGATGCTTTTAAATATTTGCCGTGTATCCTCAGCATTTTTTTGTTCAATGTTGTTCTCTAACTTCTCCATTTTTCTCTCCACGCTTTTCTGATAAGCAATTCCTATATCTTCTTCCCTTAATTTATATGACCTGATGTCCTTTTTCCTTGGAATGAAGCCTTCAACAGTGGCTTTCCCAGTTTGGGCCGCACTTATTTTGTTCATTTTAGCTACCACTAAATAGTGGTCGCTAAATATTTCTGCACCTTTTTCTACCTTGACATCCATTAACATTTTTCTGATGTTTCGTTGAATAATTCTAGTCGATTATAGATTTTTCGTTTCTGTTCTCAGAAACTTGTATATTTATGAATATCACGGTGTTCAAAGAATGTCTTAGCTATTATTAGATTATTAAGTGAGCAATATTTCGACGTCTACCATTGTTTGTTCTTCTGCATTCTCCGTGTGTTCCGACAACATCTGTAGATAAATCATCGTTCTTTCCCACTCTGCTGTTAAAGTGAACTAATACGAAAATTTTTCTCAAATTCCTCTATTCATAACTTTTCCCATAACTTTGTTCATCATCATATATACACCCTGAGGTTTCTGGGTTAGATTTTTGGTACCGTTTCTTGTAATTTTTTGTCATTTTTATTCTATATCCACACTGTTTCATCGGTTGTTATACCCGATTTTAATGTTTCTACCATTATGCTTTTCCTCTGTGGCTTTCCTTTCTCTTTCATTTTTAGTTAGGTCATCATTTCTGTAGATTCTTTCGGTTGTTGTGTTTTTAAGCTTCACTTTATTCTTCATAATTCTCTCTTTATCGCGTTCGTTTTCTAATTTTACAAGGCAATTTTTCGTGCCTATTTTGTAGGCTTCTTCGACTGCTACCTCTACTTCTAGTTTTTCTCGAATAAAATTCTCCACTGCTGATTTTAATGTTAATACTCTGTCGTTTACATATTTTTCGTTTCGTATATTTTTTACCTTTTCTGGTTTCACAAAGGAGAACTACCAAGTTATTTTAATAAATATAAAGTGAAGTGTTTGGATGTACACGAACATTACACTAGAGGACGAGATAACATATATATCAATGTTGTGCAAAATGAGAAAACTTTCAAATCGGTATTTGTTAAGGGATTAATAAAGTTCAATAACTTGGATGTACAATATAAAAATGCGTTAAATGTGAATTGCTTTAAGTTACTGTTAAAAAAATTGTATTTAAGATAGTTTGAAACGAACAATTAAGATTTTTAGTTAAGTATTTATGTATATATATTAGCAGTGCTAAATACAAATTTATTTATTATTATACTATTAGTCCTATTCCCCCTGCTCCTCTATAGCGTGTGTCTACTCCTGGCCAGTATCCATCTATTAGTTCTTCCATACCGTTTCCATTCTTTTTTATTTCAGTTATCCCTAAATAATCTTCGATCTTCGATTATTTCGTCTTCTTTCCCCTTGATAATTCTCAAATTCCATGCGCTAAATTTTGTAATATTTCTTTGTATTTTTGTATCCTTATTTTACTATATTTCCATTTCCTAGTGTTATTTTGCTTCTTTTATTATCTCCCCGTTGCATTTTTATTTAATCATTTTTTAATGTGTTCGTTTTCATAAGAACGTGAACGTCGAAGGTATGTCTTTAAAACGACCAGCGATCGACGACAGCATAGAACCGCAGCCAAAACGTATAGCATTGCAACAGCCTGGAATACCTGGACCGAGTAGTGCGGTGGTTCCTTTATTAGTTCCAAAAACAGAACCAGGCGTGGCGAAACCGATCGATCGTGTGCATACTGATGCTGTTTTGAACTTCTTATTGCGTTTGGCTTGTCAGGTATTTTATTGGTACGGTTTGAACGAATGCCACGATGTTTTTATATTGTTTTATGAAGGTAAACGATGCTGCACCAACCAATCCAGCAAATCCAACAATTACAAGTCCAGGCGAATTATTATCGAGGCGATGCGTAATTTTACTTAAAACGGCATTAAAACCGGACGTTTGGCCGCAAGCGCCTGATCTTAAATTGGTTTTCTTTGACAAAATTTTGCTTAGCGTCGAAACACCAAATCCCAACGTCGGTAATATTTGTACCGCTCTGGAATTATTGACGTTTTTATTGGGCGTTATGAAGAAGGAACAGATTTTGTCGAATTTTAAACAACTTCAACGAGGTTTAGGTACGTTGATTGCTTTACTTTATGCATCAATTAATATTTTATTTCAAAAGGTGCATGCATTACATCGACTAACGCTAAAATTATTAAACTTATACACGGATTGCTAACAAAACTTATGTCGTTGTTTCCTACGGAACGCACAAACTCCAGTATGACTTGCAAATATGAAGAATTGGAAGTTTTGTATTCGACTGTTGGCAAGGTAAGTACATTCATAGAACAATTTATTTAGCAAACTTCATTTGATCGAATTTAGGTTGTATTTGAAGGATTAACAAATTACGAAAAGAATCAACAAGCGAGCCCGTCAAGTCTTTTCGGTACATTAATGATTTTAAAAGCAGCCTGTATAAATAATAATTCCTATATTGATCTCTTGATTACGCCTTTTATGAAGGTGTTGCATCGTCTCGCTAAGGAACATTTACAACCCGCTACGCCTGAATCCAGTCCAAGTAAGTAATTTTGTCTATTTTTGACATTTGAATTTATTTAAAATATACATTGAACAGTGACCAGCGAACTCTTGATATTAAGCTTGGATTTGGTTAAAACACGAGTTGTAGTAATGGGCGTGGAAATGCGAAAGAGTTTTATTGGTTCTATACTCGTTGGCCTCATTGAGAAAACTCCCGATATTAAAATCATGAAAGCTATAACGAAGGTAATTTTTTATTAGATTTAAGGTTTAAGCAGTCGATTTAATGTATACCAAAATTATTTTCAGATGCTCGAAGAGTGGATGAAGAATAAGAACGTAATAACTTTGTCGCAAGCTCCGAGCTTACGCGAAAAATCTATTCTTTTAGTAAAAATGATGCAGTATATAGAGAAACGTTTTTCTGAAGATGCAGAACTAAATGCACAATTCTTGGAGCTCGTAAACTACGTTTACACGTAAGTTAACGGTTGTATAAGGTAGACAATATGATTTTATTGCTGTACATTTGTAGCGACGAACAGTTGAAACAAACGGAACTTACTGCAAAACTAGAACCTGCGTTTTTGTCAGGTTTGCGCTGTACACAGCCACATATTAGAGCAAAATTCTTTAAAGTTTTCGATTCGTCGATGCGCAGGCGGTTACACGATAGGTTGTTATATATTACGTGCTCACAAAATTGGGACGCTATCGGCCCGCATTATTGGATTAAACAGTGTATTGAGTTACTGATTGCTACAGTCTCATCAGGTATGTTTCAAAAAGTATGTTGAATTTCTTAATTGTGGCCTTAATCGATTTTAGAAACGAGAATTCAAATGTCGCACGAAAGCAGCATTCTACCAAATATTACTTCCGTTATCAACGTAGCCGATGCTTTGAAAAGAGAGGAGTTTTATGCGGTTAAGCAAGATCCTGCATTGTATGAGCCCGTGGAAATCAAAGAGGTAAACTTTCTTAAAGCGTTTTTAATATGCGTAAAATGTTAGGTTATGTATTTGGTTGCTGTTGACAGTTGCGTTAATGAGCCGGCAAGAGCGTTACTAACATGGCAACTAAGCAATACCAGTAATTAAGAGTGCGTTTAATTTAAATTAGCAGTTTGTAAGTTATAGCATGAATTACTTTGCAATAATCGATTAGTCTTTTAGGTAAGCTCACCTAACCTCACTTTTTTTAAATTGTAAATATTGATGTAAATTTCATTGTGAAGAAACGGTAGCCAATGAAAGTAGTTATTAATTCAATGTACGAGTTGTAGAGTTGACCACTGCACAATATATAAAACAGCAATGCAGGCGCATGGCTAATACCTTCTTGTTCCATTTATCCATATCCATATTCGCTGCGAGTTGTTCCCATTTTGTTACAAATGTTTTCCCACCATGTCTTATTGGGTCGACCTCTCCAGTCCTGCCCTTCTAGTTCCATTCTGTATATTGTCTTAGTAAGGTGCTTTTCGTTACCTGAATTCCACCAAAAATTTTTCTCAGGACCTTTATCTCCCAGATCGCTAAAATCTCATAGTTTTAACTCTTGTTAGCACGCATGCTTCGCTATCGTACACTACTATTGATTGAACTATTGTGTTATACACTTTTATTTTTAGTGATCTTGATACATTTTTATTATTCAGTATGTTTTCAGAGATCCTACACATCTCTACATTTAAATGTTTATACTTAAACTTATATCCTACACTTCTGTTTATGTTTTTAACAACTAGATTTTGGTTCGAGTTTGGCGCTGCATCTCCTAGAATAATGTAGTGTGATTTTTCTTCATTTATAATTAGTCCAACTTCTTTTGCTTTGTCTTCTAATTTCCTTACTAAATCTGAATTCTTTTTGGGTTTTTGCCGTTAAAATTATATCATCGGTATAACACAAAACTTGGTATGAATGTTTTAAAATATTGTAATTGGTGTTTAAGCGAGTTTAAGACAATATTAAATCAGATTGGTGACATGGGATCTCCTTGTTTCATGCTCAAGTTGGTGTTGAATTTTCGTGATAATTTACCTTTCCATCTTATTCGATTCGATGTCTTAACCAGCATTATTCCCACTAAGTCTATCGTCTTTTGTTTAAAATTCCAATTCTTGTAGTGCTTCCATAACCTTGCTCTTTTGATCTTGTCATCAGCCTGTTTAAAATCTATTAGTAGTGCATTTGTTTTGCATTTTTCTTGTATTTGTTGCATGATGAAAATATTGTCAACTCCCTTTTTTGAAGCCTGCCTGGTATTGGCCTATTTTCCGCTCAGCTTCCTCCTGTAATTTCCCATTTGTTGCTTGTCACCTTTTTTGTGAATTGGGCAAATAACCGCATTATACTACTCTCTTTTCCCCCCATACTTTTTAATCAGATCACATGTTCTTTTCCTGCATTCTTAATAAGTTCAATTTCTATCTTGTCTGAACCTGGACTCTTATTCTTCTTCTTCTTTAATTACTTGTTGAATTTCGACTTCTGTAACATCTGCTGTTCTTTCTTCCTCTTTGTATACTTGCTTTTTTTGAGGGAAGTCGTTTAAAGGTTGCTCCAGCATGCTTTCCTCAAAATGTTGTATCCAGGCTTCTAGGATTTCATTTTCTTGTATATGTTACGGACAAAGATGTAAAGCGGGCATTAACAACACTGACCGGGCATTGATGTAGATGTCCAATTTTCGTGGTCATTATCGCTGTTCCCCGGGCATTGACGAGATGGCCCGTTAAGGTTGGGCAATGTTGTAAAAATTTTCATCTAATTTTAGTATTTACATCCTTGCCCGGTCGCTAACGATGTTGGCCAAAAGCAACTGGACAATGTTGATGGCATGGAAATGTTACATGTGAATGTATTAAATCAGTAATGAAATGCTAAAAAAATATACTGTTTATTAGTAATCACATGCTATAACAAATATAATGTTTAAATCTTATAATCTAAGTTGGTAACTAAAAAATACGAAAAAAATAAACTTCCTCTACCTCTAACCTCCAATAAACACCTCTACCGTTTTGGCAGAGGCATTTATTGGAGGTTAGAGGTAGAGGAAGAACAGTTTTTTAATTGCTATACCAAGTACATTAGTACATTATCCACATTGACCGGTCATTGTTAACACTGACCGGATTTACCACATTGACTGTAACATTGTTTAGATGAAATGCACGGACACCACGAGGGCGCTCACAAAATTTACAAAAAAACATAGCTTAACTTTCTATACGATCATCACGGCCCGCTCTCTAGTGGGCATTAGCGATGTGGCCCGGACAATGTTGTAAAAACCACATGTGAAGCATTAATTGTCAACAACGCCCTATTTGCATGGACAATCACGTTATTGGCCGGTCATTATCGATGATGCCCGACTTAGCAAGGTATTATCGATACTGACCGGCCAATAATGTGAGTGGCCGGATTGTCGTCAATGACCGTAACATATACATATATTCTTGTTTCTCTAATCTTAAATCCTTATAAAATTTCTGTATATTCTTTTTGTTACGTGATTCTTCTATTTCATTGATTCTTTTCTTTTGTTGTTATCTCTTTTTGCCTGCAAGTTACGTTTTCGTGACCGTAACAATTAAATAATAAATAAACTTTTATTTTACTATGTAGTTTATTTTCACATAGGAGTTCAAAGCAACATAAAGATGTGTAGTTTACAAGAATGGAACTAAGACTAACTTTCAATAATAACACACAAATATATATAACATCGAAAATAGATAATCAGAGTACAAAGTTGGATAAACAATTTGTAGTCTGAGTCGTTGGAAAATAACATAATTATATCTAGTAAAGTAAACGATTAGTTCATACAGTAACATAAATGATAAGATAAATATAGTTGAATAACAATAAAGGAAGAATACATTACTTGCATATATTGTGTGCTTTCTTCCTAGCTTTTCTCTGTCTTTTCTCTGAGTAGTATTGTAGCAATCTAAATCTTGTCCATCTTCTATTTTCCGCTGCTTCTTCGCATTCTTTATTATGCCAATCGTTCCTTCTTTTTTCGGTTTTTTTCTTTAATATTTCTGCACTTTTTGTAATTATGTTCCTTAAGATCTCTCATTCCCTATGTATGTCTTCCTCTTTTGTTGATTTATTAAGTCGTTCTTTAATAACTTTAATATACCTTTTTTTTCTTTCTTTTTTATAGTTCCTATATCCCATTTCCTCTTCAGACTTTTATGGCTTCTTTCCAGTTTTGGCACTTCTTATTTTATTATTGCTTTGACCACATAGTGATCTGAGTTTATATCAGTACCTCTGAATGTCTTCACTTTCTCAACACATTTTGCATGATCTATTTGGTTATTTGTTTTGCTGTCTGGGCTCTTCCAGGTGGCTTTGTGAATATCTTTATGTTTTAGGACAGTGCTTTTTACAACCAAACCTTTCATTCCTGCAAAATTTATTAACTTCCGTCCATTGTTGTTTGTTACATCATGTAAGCTTTCCGCCCCCGCAATTGCTCTATTGCTTTTTTCTTTTCCTATATTTGCATTTAAATCCCCAATAACCATTTTAACATCAAAACTTGGAATGTTATCTATTATTAGTGTTGCTATTGTTTCGTAGAATTCATTTTTTGTTTCTTCCTCTGCAGCTTCGGTCGGAGCATGTACGTTTATTATGCTAGGTTTCCTGTATGCTCCTTTTAATCTCAAGTAACTTATCCTTTCATTTATACATTTATAATCCATTATGGCATTTTTTAGTTTTTCTTTTAAGAGAAATCCTGTTCCAAATCTATTGACTACAACCCCTCCATTAAACCATAAGTAACTGTTCATTCTCATACTAGTTACTTCTTTAATGTTTGTTTCTTGAACCGCCAAAATGTCTATGCTTCAATTTTCTGTCTTTGTTTAGTCCTTGTACATTCCAAGAGCCAATCATTATTTTTTTATTTCCTTTTTGTTATCGATTCATTTCCTTATTCCTTGGCATTTTCGTTACCAAAAGACCGCCCTTCCCTCCTTCCCCTGCTGGTTTTTGAAAGTTCTAATTTGTTTTCTTTCTTGTTCCATAAATACTATAACTACTTCTTCTCTTTCTTTTTTGCCAATTCCTTGGTTTATTTTGAATTTGTCATTCCTTTACTGTTAGATCATTCTATATTTTGATGTTGTAGCTGTAACCCTTTGATTGCGATATATTTTTTCTTTTTTATTTTTTCTTCCAATTGTGTAATTCGATTCTTCATCTCTTCTTTCTCAGCTTTCCATTGTTTTTCTTTATTTTGTAGTTCCTCTCTTAGGAGTTTTACTTCTTCCTGACTTTTCCTAATTTCTTCTTAGTTTTTCTTTGCTTTCCTGAGAATTTTCTTTTAATTCTGTTTTCATTTCTTCTAAAACAGTTTTTTAATTTCTTCCATTTCTGTTGTTTTTATTTCTTTCTCGTTTTCAAGTTGTAGCTTTTTTATTTGCCTGTTACCTATAACTTCCTCTTTTTGTGTGGTCTTTTCCTTTTCCAGAACCCCTCTGTATATCTCTTGACTTTTGCGAAACGTTAGGAATACTGTTTCCCACCTTTTGAATTATTAATTCAATGAATGAGTTGCAGAGTTGGTTACTGCATAAGTAATCGGCTACTGTTTTTTTAACTAACCTTACCTAACCTCACTTTTTAATCGTAAATGTTTGTCAGTATAATTCAACTGCAAAAAAATGGTATCCAAGAAAAGTAATTGTTTGAAAGTTTAGGATACTATCTAAGTCAGCATTTCAGCTATTGCGCCTGAACATGTTTCGTTTAGTAACATAACCTAACATTTCCTATGAAAGTCTTACTTTGAAATGTTACACTGAAGTTGTAAACTTTAAATATTTGTAGGAAGTACTAGATATGGATCGTTCAAATGTAGAAGCAAACTCAAGTGAAGATGTCACATCAAACAGAGCTGAAAATATTACCAAATTAATTTCGAAACACTTTGAATTTGTTGAAGTGTCTGGAAATGTAACAACAGACCGTTTCCTAGTTGCCTCAGCTCAGTTATGCCACATGGACACAGATTTATCCGAACAAGTTTGGTTACAAATGTTTCCGAGGTTGTGGGATGTGCTAGATGAGCAGCAACGTACTGTAAGTCTTTTAGGTTATAAAACGTTACATGTTCGTTAATTAAATTGGTCATTTTTTTTAGACCCTTATTCAAGAAATATTACCGTTTATTACCTCAGGCACTCATATTATACAAAAGGATTGTCATCCGAGTGCAATAAACACATTTGTCGAAGCTCTGTCACGATGTAATCCTCCGATACAGATCGCTCCGTAAGTTATAGGAAAAACTGTAATTTTTTAGTATATTTTTATGTGTGATTGCAGGCCACTAATGAAATATCTAGGAAAATCCCATAATTTATGGCATCGAATGGCGTTGGGCTTAGAGCAAATGGCGTTTGATCCAAACGTTATTATAAAACCTGTTAATCCGGCTGCTTGTTACGATTTCGAACCAGATCAAACTCCCAAGAGCGTAAGTGTAGCTTTTATAAAATAATTTATTTTCACAAAAAGCAAAACGTACTTTTGAATCTCGAATCGTCCAAGGTGGAGTTGAGTATTGAATTTTAAAAAAATTGTAGGAGTTGTTGGATGCTTTAGGCGAGTTGTACTCGCTCTTGCGAGAGGAAGATCTTTGGGCTGGTCTGTGGCAGAAACATGCACATTATAAAGAAACAAATATTGCCATTGCTTATGAACAGCATGGTTTTTACGAGCAAGCACAATCGGCTTACGAGACTGCTATGGCGAAGCATAAGCAGGATAATTCAATGGGACCACTGCCGAGTCATACACAACGCGAAGTGCATCTTTGGACAGATCATTGGATAAGGTAAATTAATGGCTCCAGTTTGTATTTTTTTAACCATTTTTGTGTGTGCAGATGTGCTAAAGAATTAAATCAGTGGGACGTTTTGATGGAGTATTCCAAAAACGGGGTGTATGATCCGTATCTTATGCTTGAAAGTTCTTGGCGAATTCCAGCATGGGATATTATGAAAGAAGCGTTAGCCAATGTGGAGTATAACTGCCCTAAGGAGTTGGCTTGGAAGGTAAGTTTGATGTTTTCAAAGTGGCTGAGATGAGCCGAAGTTTTATTATTTTTAAGTTTGACTAAATGATCCAGGTAGTTGGCCGTTCTTTACAACATTATGTTAGGTTCCCTTTTTACATTTACACACATTGGCTTTGTTCTTATTTATTGCTGGGCCTAGTTTTTCTGCTTCTCTCGCTACCTTAATTGTATTGCCTTGCATTTATTTCTGGTTTGTTGCCAGTCTGCAAAGTCAAGATATTCTAACTGTGTAAAAGGGTTTCATTGTATTCCTATAGTGTTGTTTGTTGCTCTTCTCATGACCCAGTCTATTATTATGAGTAGAGACCGGACCTAGTAAAAATTTAGTAAAATCATTTCAGTAGAGCGGCACACTTAAGTAGCACTTTTAAAACAGTTGTTTACTATTGCCGCTCTCTAGAAATTATAGTAGTGTTTCCAAAAAAAGGATGGCAAACTTCACTAATCATTATGGTGCAATGTATATACAATAGGCGTGGCCAAGCTTTCGTTGAGTCACCAAACCAATCATTTGTTATTGAAGAAACATAACGGTGCAGGTGGGGGCAACCTTATTTACAAAAAAATATATTAGCTAAATTTACCTATTTGGATGACTCATCACCTAAAAATGTCACCTAAAATCTGGTCTCGATTTATGAGAAATGTTGCCTTATTTCGCTTCCGATGGGTATTGCTTCTTAGAGGTTTCCATCATGTACAATTCTTGCTTTGCAGTTCTTGTAGAACAGTTTGATTACATGGGTAAATTTGTCTGGTATTTCATATGTCTCGAGTACTTCTCACATCCTTGATCTATCCAAACTAGCGAAGGCTTTTTAACAGTCAATAAAATTCAGATATAATTTGTTATTCATTTACATGTAGCGAATCTTGTATTATTATTCGTAGTGTGCAAATGTGGTCCATGCAAGTCTTGCTTATTTTGAAGCCTGCCTGGTTTTATCGAAGTGACTTCAGTTTCTTCCTTCATATGTTCTAGCATTATTCTGGTTAGTATTTTGCTTGCTGTACATAGAAGGGTTATGTCTTTCCAATCTTCGCTTTACAATGAGTCCTATCTTTCAGTCTTCTAGTATTTCCTTATCTTGCTATATTTTATTTAGTAATTTGGTTGTATGTCTATGCTTGCTTCTCTGTCTGCTTTGATCAGCTTTGGTCGATCCCAGGTGCCTTCCCCTTTTTCGTATATTTAATGGCCTGTTTGATTTCCTGTTTAGTTTATCTTATTCTTAGCTTATGTTCTATTTCTCTGCATAGGACTTAGTTATTTGTATAATAATAACACTTGTGAAGTATTCTACCTATCTTTTCATTTGTTCTTGTTCATTCCTCATAATGCCGTCCTTCTTTGTCTCGTATCTGCTTTTTGTATTGTCTTCCTATTCCAATCAGTTTCTGCATAGGTATTGGGCCTTTATTTCTTATTTTTCCTCTATTCCTTGTGTTTCCAGCAGTTTATGTTTGAGCTGTTTCCTTTCTCCTATTTTCTTCCATCTTGTTTCTGTTCTCCATTCTTTGTTTCCCTTTTTTTCAGATTTGTAGCGTCTCTTGTGCTGCATCTAGGTAAGCCTTGTTTGCACTTGTTTCACAGTTCTTCTATATTATCACTATTTTCGTCTTCTGGTATTTCTTTGCTGAATTTTCCGTTTAGTTTGCTTTTAAAGTTTTTTAAGGTTTTTCTGTTTTGCAGCTATTGCGTGTTAAATATCTTCTGTTACATTTTGTTTTCCTATTTCACCGCTGCCAATTTAATTTCCATAGCCTCTCTTCCTAGGGAATGTTCTGATGCTGTATCTGCACCTTGCATTGCCCTTACATCCAGCAGCATTAGCAAATGTTTTCCTTTTCCACTGATGATAATGTGGTCATCTAATTCTTTATTTTATTGTCGGGATATTTCTTCGTTAGCCCGTCTTCTCCATTCTCCCCCTTCTTTAATGCCTACGAAGATTTTTCGTAGTCCCACACCATTAATTTAATTATGTAAAGTTTGTTTAGAGTCCATACCAAGGGATTATAGAGGTAAATCTCAAGTGGTTTTAACCATTTAGCTTGATGATGACTATATACCACACTTTCTACTTGTTGAAAGTTATACTGTTTATCGCCACAGACACTTTTTATTTTTAAATTTGATATCCCCTTTGGCTTCTTGAAAGTTACAAAGTATTTAGTTTTTCAGTGTTTATATGAAGCCCAAACTTGAATGCTTCTGTTTTTATTTTCTTAAACATATACTTTAGTCCTTCTTGGGTTTTATTCAATATTGTAAGATCATCTGCATATGCTATTGCTTGTTGAGGTTCTTTGATTATATTCTGTTTATTTGATATTTTGTAGTTTCTCATAATGTTAAATAGTGTGGATGATAGGGGGGTCTCCTTGACGTAGTCTTCTTTTTGTTTCAATGCTATCAGATGTCTCTCCTTCTATTTTTACTTGACCCCAAGATTCCGTCAGTTCAGTCTCGCATTGTTTGTATCAGCTTTGTTCTATCTAGGCTATCATATGTCCGCTTGAAGCCCACGAAGTTCGCATGAACTGCTACTGTTTTCTCGATTATTTGTTTCAGTGTGAAAATTTGGTCCATTACTGACTTGCCCTCCCTGAAGCCGCACTGGTATTCGCCGATCCTTCTTTCAGCATAAATTTGGCTTCTGATGGTATCCTTTCCTGATGATGTCTACTTTTCTATAGAAATCTCTAGTGTCCTTGTTTCTGTAATCCCTATGTAGTCTGGTTACTCTATCCTCGTGATACTTCCTTTTCTTTTCCGTGTATAGTCTTTTCGCTGTTCTTCTTGTTTTTTTAAACTCCATTAAACTTTCTGTAGATTTATCTTGAAGCATTTTTATTTTTGCTCGGTTTAACAGATGTACCATTACTTCGCATTTGCTATTGAACCATCTTCTTGTTTTCTTCTTGCCTATTAGAATTTTTGCTGCTGTTAGTTGGATGTTCTTCTTTAGTCTCTCCCAGTTATCACCAACTTCTTCATTTAACCTTTTTAATTGTAGCGCTTTTACTATCTCCTCTTCGTCTTTCTTTTTGTTTGCTTCTATCTGTAATAGATCTATATTCCATCTTTTTGTTTAGAGTTTTTTTTCTCACTTTCTCTTCTGGAATTGCTCAATTTATTTTTGCACATACCACGTAATGGTTCGAGTTGACTTCCGTTTCTCATCTGCTTTTAAGATCCTCTACTATTTTACTGTGTTATTCTTCTATCAGAATATGATCTATCTGATTTTTCGTTCTTCCATCAGGGCTTACCCAGGTTTCTTTATACAGATTGTCCGAAAACCAGTCTAAACATACAAAAATTAATGAATGCAACAAGGAAGACATAAACAATATGGGTAGCACAACAAAGATAGAATGCAATCATGGCTAGGTAAATTTTTAAACTAAATGTTTTTGCTTGCTTGCTTGTTATTGGAGAGAGATCTTTAGTTTAAAAATTTACCTAGCCATGATTGCATTCTATCTTTGTTGTGCTACGCATATTGTTTATGTCTTCCTTGTTGCACTCATTAATTTTTGTATGTTTAGACTGGTTTTCGGACAATCTGTATATCTCTTTGTGTGTTAAGAAGGTCGACTTGATTTTCAATTTCTTTTAGTGTGTTTACTGTATTTTCGTGTAACTGGTTTGTTCCTCTTTTCCCGGCCCACCTTAGTATTACCTTATAATCTCCCAGTAAAATTTTTATATCGTACCTTCGAATTGGCTCATACAGCTCATCCAGTTCTTCGAAAAAAGCATCCTTTTCTTCGTCTTCTGTCTCCTCTATAGACAAGTGTATATTTAAAATACTTATCTTTCTATGTAATCCTCTTATTCTCAAATAACTAAGTTTGTTACTTATTTTTCTTATTTTGTCAGCCTTGATTTCTTAATTAAAAACCCTGTCCCTAATCGGTTTTCCTGTCCTCCTCCATTGAAAAACACATATTCCCGTAAATCTATGGTACTTTCATTTTTATGTTAGATTCTTTGATTGCCAGTAGTTAGTTGATGGATGTTAAAATATACTGCCACCTATATCCAAATTGTTAAATAGGTAGAAAAAAGTGAATAACTCTCCGTTTTCGTTCATAGTTCCAAGTCCTTCTTTTCCCATGACTCTTTCTTTCCCTGTGTTATCCGCGCCTCTCTTTGTATTCATGGCGCCTATTAATAATGTTACATCTCTTGAGTTTTTTTTGTTTAATTTGCCGATAGATGTTTGGAGCATTTCAGAGAATTCCTCCTTATATGTTTGTTCCTGTACATTAGTTGATGCATATCATTAATTATTGTAGTGTTATGAATCTTTCTGATATGACCCCCCACTCTAGCACTGCACTTGATGCTTCTTTTGTTCACATTAGGGCTATTCCTTCCATATGCTTTGCATTTTCATCCGTGTTTCCTGAATACAGCATTGTGCCAGTGGCTTCTGTTTATTTAGCAATTTAGGTTTTACATAACAGGGTCACTAGCCCTGTGCAACCCCCCTCCTTTTTCATCCTGTACTTGGTACGAGGCAACTGTGGAGATGGTGTCATATAATGACGTTTTGTTTAACCACATATGTTAAATCACGGCCAACTAGTATTAAATCTGAATTTCGCTTGATTATGGCCGTCCCAATTCGACTTCATAACATTTTTGACAAGCCCTCCACTTTGCACCCTCTCCCATTAACGAAGTCAAACCACCGGTTTGTTTCTATGCATCTCGCTATTTATTAAAGCAAACATACAAACAAGTAAATTTAAACAATGTTAAAGTGTCTAATAGATGACGTAACAGGCTGGCCATGGTCAATTCGAATATTTCAAATTTTAAGTGTTTGAAATTTGTTATCTTGTTTGCAGTATATAAAAATTGTATTTTTCAGGTAACTTTATATGGTGGCTTTTTATTAATTTGCAACCCCGAAGAAAAACCCCTGAAATTCGCCGAGAGATATGTAGAAACCGCTACGATGATGTGCCTTAACGAATGGCGACGTTTACCACATGTTGTTAGCCACATACACTTACCCTTTTTGCAAGCTGCTCAGCAGGTTAGTTCGTATTATAACTTGGCTCATAAATATGTAAAATTTGTTTTATATTAATTAGGTGATGGAATTACAAGAAGCTTACCAAATTCACAAAGGTTTAATGCAAGGGCATCAGAATTCGTTGCACGATATGAAGGCTATTGTAAAAACTTGGAGAAATCGTTTACCAGTTATAGCTGATGATTTAACGCATTGGAACGATATTTTTACATGGCGACAGCATCATTATCAGTTCATCGTAAATCACTACGAAAACCTACGTGAGTCTAGCCATACGAATTCTATGCTTGGTGTACACGCATCGGCTCAGGTAAATATAAATTAGTTTTTTAATGGGTCCAATCGTACCGATTTCCTATCCTAATCCTCGATGTTCCTTTTCTTAGAGAGATAAATTATCCATGCAAGTTGCAACTTTGTTAACTGAGAAAATTAGTATTAGTAGAAATGGTGTTCTAGAAAATATTAAAGCGTCTGTTGTAGTAAGTAGAATTTCATATTTCGGTGTGCCATCATTTTTAAATTAGTGTTTGTGAAATTTAACTGCGAAGTTAAAGTTATCATGGTGATCCTTTTCATTTACAGTCCATCATATATTTCGGCAAAGTCGCAAGGAAGCATCGATTAACAAACGTTTGTTTAGATTCGTTAAATAAGATCTATACAATTACTAGCGTCCCGATTGTCGATTGTTTCCAAAAGATCAGGCAACAAGTGAAGTGTTATCTGCAGATCGCTTCGTTAAATAATAAGAATGAACTTCAAGAGGGTTTGGAAGTGATAAACAATACGAACGTCAAGTATTTTACGAAGGAAATGACTGCTGAATTTTATGCTCTTAAAGGAATGTTGTATCATTTAAGTGGTAAGTGCTTTTATCATTATT
Source organism: Melanotus villosus (assembly GCA_963082815.1). NCBI lineage: Eukaryota > Metazoa > Arthropoda > Insecta > Coleoptera > Elateridae > Melanotus > Melanotus villosus. Next base: position 46,752,686 of record OY720426.1, read on the forward strand.
ACTTTCCAGCACATGGATTTTTTTGAGTGGTTGATAAAAGACAATTCAATATGATAAAACAAATTAGCCCATATAAAGTGCAAGATATCTGATATTTTATTTTATGTTGAAAAATTAGATTTACGCTTGCGAATCCCTATTACCTTATTGTTTTTAATCATAATTAGACTGGATTTCAAGGACTGCCATCTTTGGTAGGGAAAAGAAAATGTTAAGGCTTTAGCGGTTGGCTCGAAGTTTTAGCAAAAACAGAAAAATTAACCAAACTTTAACGAATTTATTTCCTATAATAATTATAAATAAATCGTAAAGCGACTCCGTTACTCCACCCAAAACCGGATTGTACTTCATATTCGCCGCCTTGACCGTATTGTCCGGGAACGATGGCGTCATATTTTTCAAACATAGCTCTACTGTCTTGATACCCAATCACATTGGAGTTGACCCATCGTTTAGCAAGTATAACGGCTTCGTCGCGTGCTGGTTTATAATCGGAATTTTCAAGTCCACGGACGACTATATCTTGTAAAGGTGGCCAAGCATTCGGGAAATCCCATTGTTCGTTGGTGTAATCTTCCGAAGTTGGTATGCCACCTAAATAATCTAAAACTTTCTGCTTCTGCAAGTATCGCAAAACGTGCTTCCCTAACTCTTGGCTTCTGTTCTTGCTGAAGCATTTCGACCATAACGGTGCCAAGCCGCTCGGGTAAAAAATTCGCCTGTGCTTCGATAATTTAAGATCGTAATCGTACCAGATGCCATCGTTTGCGTCCCATAATATCGCATTAATTGCTTTTCTAAATTCTAAATATCGTAGTTCCCATGCTGCGCTTTCTTTAAAGTTTCCCAAAGCTAGGTATAAACGGGATATGTCTCTGTAAGCCCCGCAAAGGAACGCATTTAAATCGACTGGTGCTACTCGCCTGGTTTGAATGTGCGATAAATTTGCGTTGTTGCCTCCGGATTCGTCAAAAATCCAACGAGATGAAAAATCCCACCCACTTTCTGCTCCGCTTTTCAAATCGATGTAAACTTGTTCTTGTTGTGCTGCCCCAGGAAAATAAGCTGCAGTTGTTATGTCTTCACGATATGATTCTGGACGAGGCCCGGAACTTTCAGCGTCGTAATGCGCTAACGTATAGGTTGCCGAACCTTTTTGGACTTTTACAGTTTGATTTTTCCAATAATTTAGCTCTTTCGCTAAGGTATCGATGTTTTTCCTCAACCATGTGGTGTTTTTTGTATATTGGTAGTATAAATGGGCCATTGGTGTTAGTAGAGGCGGTTGTGATCGTCTCAAGTAATAGACTCTACCACCGTTTGGTATGAATCCGTATTGTTCCACCAACGATAGAAAATTATCGATCATACCTCGTGCTGTTTCAGTCATTTCACTTATTAATAATCCGTCTATGATCCAGTACGAATCCCAGTAGTAATATTCACGGAAGCGACCACCGGGAATTATAAAGCCGTTGGGCACAGGTATGAAACTGTACCGATCTTGATTTTCATAAACTTCGGGTTTTACTCGTCTGGCTAGTTGCGGCCAAATTTGTAATAAGTCATAGGTGAAGTTTCGCACGGTTTCGTTACGAATTTCTTGTAGAAAACCCACGTTAGGATTGTAATCCGGAAGAGTATATTCCGTTAGTTCTTTTCCTTCTTTAAAATTTTGAAAAACAAACTGTCTTACTTGCGCTTGGTTTGGAGCGTTACCACTTAGAGTCTTAAATACGGCGAAGTTATGTAGAGTCTCATTTGGAGAATTTATCATTTTCATGTCGACGAATGTCTTGCTATCGTTGTAGATGCGTGCGAGTTGCACAGTATGTAGAAGGTCACCGTAGCAGTAAATTGGGCTGTTGCAGGAAGGTGGTAACGTTTGGCATTTTCCATAGGTGAAAATATAAAACGAAATTAGAAGTAACCACTGCATACCGTGGCCGGTTTTCTGCCGTTTACTAAAAACTGATTAGTTTTACACTTTATTTATGTGTTACACGTTCTAATCGGTTGGATGTTATTAGAATTTTAAATTGCTTGGAAAAATTTTCAAGTATTTTATCATACTTTTCGTATACAATTAAATGCTCTATATAATTTGTATTTTAAACGTTATCTATACAACCTCATTTAAAATATATCGTTTATGATATGTATATATTTTCTAAGTGACATTAACAAATAAACTCCGTAAAGTAAGTGGAAAATATTATTTTAATGTCATTGTAATTTGTTTAATTTACTATTGCGGATGTTAATTATCTTTGCAGTCGTAAATTTTGATTTTTAAAGGTTACATCTAAGTGAATTTCAACAATTTTGCATTTAGTTCAGGCTTTGATAATTATTTAAATATTGTTTTCAAGTGATCCCTGAAATAGTTTTTGATAAGTTGAGTTTTTTTTAAATATCATCACCCAACTTGAGGCAACAGTTTTCTACTAATTGAATTTGTACTCACTTCTAGTTTTTCTAGTGTTTACCACATTCTGCCTTTTGATACCTTATCAAAAGCCTTCGCTAGGTCAATGAAACATTTAAATAAATCTTTTTCATATTTGCCAAGTTTGTCACTAAGTTGACGTAGTAAATATGTGGTCTTGCACACAGTGTCCTTGTCTAAAACCACTTTGAGCTTCGTGCAATTTATTTTCTATTTATTTCCTTAATCTTCTTTGCAAAATTCTCTCGTATCTTTTACCTGCAGTCTGCAGTACTCAATAGCGAGATCTCTCTATAATTATCACACATTCTCGTATCTCCTTTTTATGAATTGGTATTATAACTGAAGTTGCCCAGTCCAGTGGGACTTTTTGTGTTGCTATATGTTATTAATTAATTTATGGAGTGTTTGTATTCCTAGGCTTCCCATATGCTGTACCGATTCAGGTTTTATTAAATCAATGCCTGCTGTTTATCCACTTTTTAACAAATTTAAAACCTTTTTTATTTCACTTATTTGTATTTTTCGTACGTCTATTTGCAGTAAATTTGTAGAAGTTGTTACCATTTTTTGTTCTTTATCTGCTTCCTTATTTTGCCCTTCAATCTCAATAAAGTGTTCTTTCTATCTCATTATTTCACCCGTTCTGTCTTTAATGTATTCTTTCCTTCCCTTGCCCCATGTTTTTAATTACAGTCATCCTCAGAGTTACATAAGTAATGCGTTCCATTAACTTTTACGTAACTCAAATTTTACGTAAGTCGAATTTGTAAATTGCTTGTCTAACTTTGTAAGAAGCTGCTATATGTATGGTATACTGGGTGGCTCAGGTAAGACGCAACATAAGGAATCGCCACTGTATTTTTTTACAAAGGATCCGCGATACTTTTGGAATATGTATGGATTCAGTGCTCAACGTACATGTTATAGGATTTAGTTTATGCTAGAAAGAGATAGAAATACTGAAGGCATCTGTGATTACGACAGGCTATTATTTCATTGTTTATTTTTTATATCTGTCAATTTTGACAGCACCTAAAACTATCATTTACAATAAAATACGCAAAATGCGTCACTATTTAAATCGCTATTTCTACCACTATCAATGGCCTTGATTGCTTGGGAAAACATACGCCGCAGATAGTACGCTTTGAAAGTCACAATAGCACCTTAATCCATAGGTTGCAACAGTGCAGTGGTTTTAGGAGGCAGGTAAACAACTTTTACGTCAGAATGAAAGTCTTCCAACTCTGCTGGGTGACCGGGGGGGCATTGTCCAGGAGGAGAAGCACTTTAAACGGGATTCCTTTCTTGGCATAATATTTCTTCACCTGGGGAATGAAGTGGTTATTGAACTAGTCTATGAACAGCACACGTGTAACCCAAGCCTTGGTATTGAATTTCCAAATTACGGGCAGGCTACTCGAGTCAATGTTCTTAAAGGCCCGCGATTTCTGGGAATGGTACACTGTAAGCGGTTTAAGTTTCAAGTCCCCTGAAGTGTTGCCGCCAATCATAACAGTGATCCGATCTTTTACGGCCTTGAATCCAGACATAGATTTTTCTTCTTGTGTAATAAATGTCCGTGTTGGCATCCTCTTCCAAAACAGAGCCGTTTTGTCAACATTAAATATTTGGTCAGGCGGGGAATACTTGCCTCATCAATTATTTCTGCCAGAACTTTAGGAAATTTACTAGCTGCGTCTGTATCTGCACTTGCTGCTTCACCTGGGACTTTGATGCTGTGTAGATTTAATCGTTTGAACCATCCATTATGATTCTTGGGTTTGCCTCCGAAGATATTCTTTTCAGGCCATCTTCTTACCCATCCTTTACTGCGGTTTTAATTTCACCGGCCCACCAACTTCTTTTTGTTGTTTACTACACTCACCCCACATGCACCCATCTGGCACCCACTTTTTATTATTGCTGTCAGCTCTTCCTTACTTCTCGTTATTAATGTTACATCATCAGCAAACGTTAAGGTTTGATACCTTCCGTGATATGATCACCATCATCTTCATCTATTATATTTAAGTTCCGTGTTATGTCTTTCAGCCATTTTTTCTTGGGTCTACCTTGCCTTCTGTTTTCTGTTGGTTTCCATTCTACCATTTTTCTTATGGCTCTTTCTTTATTAGCTCTCATTACATGTCCCATCCATTTTATTCTTTGCGCCTTAATGTATGTAACGATGTCTTCTCCTTGCATTTGGTGTACTAATTCAAAGTTCATTCGTTGCCTGATCTCATTGTTTTCTGTCTTTATTGGGCCTAGTATTCTTCTTAGAGGTTTTCTTTCAAAAATACGTAAATCTTCTTCTTCTTTCCTAGTCATTGTGCCAGTCTCCGCCGCATAAACCACAATTGGTCTGATCATTGTCTTATATATTTGTAGTTTTGCTTTATTAGAAAATTAGTTGTTAAGAATATCTTTTTTGCGTAATAGGCTCTGTATCCCGCTTGTATCCTCTGCTTTGTTTTTTCAGATCTGCTGTAATTGTGATTGTAGATTATGGTGCCTAAATATTTAAATTTCTGCACTGCTTGGAAATTATATTCTTTTATTTGCAGGTGTCTCTTTGTTGTGTCTCTACTGTATTTCATATACAGGGTGTTAATACTAAGTCGTTACACCCGAAAATGGCAGTTAGAACTCATTAAAACAAACAACTTTTCTTAGTTCCAATTTTTGATTTGGTGCCCCGGTTCGTAGTTATTGGAGTTCTTTTGTTTTTCGAAAAATCGTTATAACTCCCTTATTTTAAGGACTATTTAAAAAAAACAAACATTTTCAAAATTAGCATTCGGCTCTCTAAAACATTTGCATTTACAATTATTTTTAATTTTTTCAAATTTCAAAATGGCGATCGATCAAAAATTTCAAAGCAAGATTTTTTGATAACCACTCCATCGATTTTTTAAAGTAAAACATTTATAAAATCCTTAAACTATCTACTACAACATTTGCCCTAAACATTTTTTTCAATCTATTCAAAAAAAGTCTTTATTCATTTAGTTGAATTACAGATAAATATTAACAAACTAAAAAAAACATTTAAAACGAAGTAGCTTCCTGCGATTGAACAATGAAACAAAAGAAGATTAGATTTGACAAGTACACTATTTTTATAATACATTTTCAAAATGGCCCCCATTTGCAACAACGCAAGCCCGGCAGCATGTTTTAATGTTGGTGGAGACCTTCGCAAGGACTGCCTGCTTCTCTTTTATATCTTCTGCTGCAGCCACGATTCTAGCCACTAGTTCTAACTCTGTGTTCACCGGTGCCTCGTATGCAGAGGTCTTCATCTAGTGGAGTTAGGTCGGGGCTCCGGGCTAGTCACGCAACAGGACCTCTCCTACCAATCCACTTATTTGGGTATTCTCGATTTAGCAATGCGGTGACTTCTCGCGTTGTGTGAGCCGGTGCCCCATCATTCTGAAACTAAAGTCTCCGTCTGATGTTTAATGGCAAGTCCTCAAAAAGCTCCGGTAGCACAGTATCTAAGAAAATAAAATAATTTTCCCCATTCAAGCGGTTTGGGAGAAGGTAAGACCCGATTACGTGCTCCCCTACGATTTCGGCCCATACATTTTCCGCAAAACGTTGTTGATGTGCACGAATAAATAGTGCGTGGGGATTCTCGTCAGCCCACAGGTGATTATTTTTAGAGTTAAATACCCCGTCTCTTGTGAAGCAATCTTCGTCCGTAAACAGAATAAATTTTTCAAAATGCCTTTGAAGATTACAAGTTGAAGAAGCCAAAGACAGAAGAGTATTGGCTGGAAGTCGTCAGGTCCCAAAGCTTGCACTTTTTGTCTAGAGTACGGGTAAAGGTCCTGATTATTCAGAACTTGTCAAACTGTCACATGATTTACATTTAATCTGTTAGCTATTACCCTTGTGTCATCTTCAACAATATCAAGTACAGCCTCTTCAAATGCAGGGGTTCGACGTAATCTGTTGGCGTTCCCACCAATTGTTGGGTAAAAACAACTAGTCTCTGACAAACGTCTACACATTTTTCTGAATAGTTGGCTACTTGGTTGTTGACGATTTGGGTATCTTCTCCGATAGATTCTTCGAGCTTCCTGTGCATTGCGCCTTGCCTCCCCAAAAACCAAAAGCATGTCAAGAAGTTCAACGTTTTGATAATAATTCATTTTTACGTACAAATTATGTAAAATACGCACACAAACGATTAACTTTAAAGTATTTAAATTTGTAACATACAAACTAGAAAACATACACATGCATTAAGTTTGAAGTATCTTGTTCGCCTTTGTGTACTTGTCAAATCTAATCTTCTTTTGTTTCATTGTTCAATGGTAGGAAGCTACTTCGTTTTAATGGTTTTTTTTTAGTTTGTTAATACTTATCTGTAATTCAAGTAAACGAATAAATACTTTTTTTGGATAGATTGAAAAAAATATTTAGGACAAATGTTGTAGTAGATAGTTTAAGGATTTTATAAATGTTTTACTTTCAAAAATCTATGGGGTGGTTATCAAAAAATCTTGTTTTGAAATTTTTGCTCAATCGCCATTTTGTTATTTGAAAAAATAAAAAATAATTGTAAATGCAAATGTTTTAGAGAGCCGAATGCCAATTTTGAAAATTTTTGTGTTTTTTCAATAGTCCTTAAAATAAGGGAGTTACGACGATTTTTCGAAAAACAAAAGAACTCCAATAACTACAAACTGGGGCACCAAATCAAAAATTAGAACTAAGAAAAGTTGTTTGTTTTAACGAGTTCTAACTGCCAGTTTCGGGTGTAACGACTTAGTATTAACACCCTGTATTTTGTTTTCTCCTCACTAACTCTTAATCCTATTTTTCTTGCTTCTTCCTCTAAACCGACAAAAGCTCTTACTAATCCATCTTTAGTTCTGCTAATAATTATTGCGATTATTTGTGTGTTTTTGACATTTAGGGTGCCTTTTAGGTCTAATTTCCTAATAACGCTTTCTAATGCTATATTGAATAGAGTCGCTGATGGCATATCACCTTGTCTAACACCTAGATTTACTTTGAAACTCTTTGTTGTGTGTTTTCCTATTTTTACCACTGCTGTTTTAGGTATCTTTTAACGTCATCTTTATTAGGTTTACAATTTTTTGTGGGAATCCCATCTTTATCATTTCTTTTATTAGGCAGCCTCTTCTCAGCTTATCAAATGCATTTTTAAAGTCTATAAACAAGATGTGTACTGTGTAGTGTTATATTATGTTCACTTGCTTTTTCTGTTATTTGTTGTATAATATGGATGGCATCTGTTGTGGATCTTCCGGGTCTAAAACGTTGTTGATAATCGTCTATTCTATCTTCAGCATATTCTTGCAATTTATTTTTATGGGAGCACTTTATAAGCTGTGTTTAACAATGTTATGCCCCTATAATTTGAGCATTCTTCTGGCCCTGCCTCTCTTTCGAGTTCCAGCTGGTGTTTGGTGGAATATTTGCTTTGGGGGTTTCATGTCATCCATCCTTTCTAGGTGGCTGATTTTGATGGTTCGGGTAATGTTCGCTTCTTTGTAGAAGCTGTAAAGCTCAAAATTATATCGCCTGCGCCATTTCCCATTCTCCTGCACAGCTCTATAATATGACGAAATATTTTTTTTTTTCAAAGCAGTCTAGCTTTTTGTCATCGTCCATGCTTCTGACACGTAGGTCAGGACAGGTTTAATAAGTGTTTTTGCGGTTTAAGCTAGGTACATGCACTAGCAATTTGCGATTTTTGTTCTGATTGGTTAAATTTGAACGCAGTTTAAGCTACAAGTTACTACTTCAAAATTTTGTGATTTCCGTAGAACTTGGAAAGATTTCAATATTTTGCGATATCTGCTGGTTATATTCTGAACTGTGCATGCATTCATTCGACGCGTTGTTGGAATATAACCAGCGGATATCGGCAAAATATTGAAATCGTTTCAAGTTCTGCGGAAAGCGCAAAATTTTGCAGTAGTTAATTTAACCAATCAAAACAAAAATCCTATTTCGCAAATCGTTTTATTAACCCAAAATAAGCCCTACTAACCAGGTTATCCTTCTCTTGATTTCTGCACTTTATATGTTATTTTTGTTTATTTGGGATCCAAGGTATACAAACTCTCTCACACCTTCGAAAGTGTATGTTTCTATCACCTTGGGTGTTATTAGTAACTTTCATATACTTTGTTTTGGATGTGTTAACTTGTAATCCCACTCTTTTCGCTGCTGTTTCTAATGCTTTGAAAGCTTGTATTAGATCTCTTTTTGTTCTTGATACTATATTAATGTCATCTGCGTATGCTAGTAGATTGTACCCCTAGTCGTTACACCTGATTCTTTTATAGTTTTTTCTAGCGCCATATTAAACAAGCTTGATAGACTGTCTCCTTGGCGTAGTGGATCTTGACATGTTGTTTTGGACCTAGACTTTTGAGAGGGTCGTTTTCACTAGTTTTATTAGGTGTTTTGGGATATTAAATTCTGTCATAGCATTATAAAGTGCTCTTTTGTCTATGCTATCGTAGGTCTATGAATAAGTGGTAGGTATCAATCCCGTATTCGTAAGTCTTTTCTAGGGCCTGCCTAAAAAGGAATATTTGGTTGGTTGTTGAGTTTTGTTTACTAAATCCACTTTGATATTTGCCTATTATATCTTCAGTGTATTCTACTAGGCGGTCATAAAGTATGTAGCCAGTACTGTGTATGCCACGCTTAGGAGGGTGATTCCTCGGTAGTTATTGCATATCGTTTGGTCTCTTTTGTGTATAGGCATTATTGTATCTATGTTCACCATGGCGTGCACCTGGTTTTTCAATCTTTTTCTGTTGGGATGTTATCTTTCTCTCTTTCATCTTCTATATCTTCAAGTTGTGCATCTGCTTCGTCTACCTCTTCAATGTTTTCAGTCCATCTCTCTAATATCTGATCTTGTTCACTTATAATAGCTCCTCTGTTTCTAATAATTGATAATCTAGGCTTGAATTCCTATTTTAATTAATGTTCTTATATAATTTTGGGTGTCAAGCCTTTGTAGTTCTTGTTTTGTTTTTGTTTCGTCTTAATTGCTTGTAGGGGAATGAGGGGCATAGTGGAACGGAGGGGCAAAGTGGAATATAAATTTAAATTCTTTATTACTAGGGCATATGCGCTGACTCTCCATAAAATATACTGTGTTAACGTTGGCAACCGTGTGAGTTCAAAATATGGCAGTTTGTATGGCTTTCTTAGCGTCAGTGTGATATTTGTGAATTTTGTCGGTTTGATTACTACAAAGTAAGTACTTTCTTGCATTGTTTTTTCTAAGAAGTTTCTATAAATTGATAGACAAACAGTTGCATGGCTTGAAAAAGGGCCTTATCCTGCCCAACACTTGTTATTGTTGCATAGTTATAACAGGTAAAAATTTTTAGAGGTTATAAGTGAAAAATTCACATTTGGGGCAAAGTGGAACTTCATTCCACTTTGCCCCGTAATTGAGTTCCATTATGCCCCTTAACGTTTTATTAATTATCATTAATTTTCAAGGCTATGGTTCGCACATATAAACAGAAGACACAACAGCAGCACTGGTCAGAGGAGAGTATGAGGTTAGCAATAACTTCAGTAAGAAGCGGCGAGCTTTCTTATGAACGTGCATGTATTGAATACAACGTGCCTCGAGGAACTTTACACAGAAGAGTTAAAAGCAACAAAAATGCGGAAGATGCAGCAAAGAAAGGAATGGGGCATTATAAGGCAGTATTTACTTATAATCAAGAGGCGGCATTGAAGAAACATCTTTTAAACATGGAGAAAAGGTTCTTTGGCTTGACATTTGCTGAGTTCCAAAAGCTTGCATTCCAGTTTGCAGAGCAAAATGACATTCCTCATAATTTTAACAGAGAACGTGCTACAGCGGGGCGTGATTGGGTGTATTGTTTCTTAAAACGCCATCCTGATGTATCATTGCGGCAACCAGAAAACACGTCTTTCGCGAGGGCGTCCGCGTTCAACAAAGTAAATGTCAACAGTTTTTTTGAGCTTTTGGGTCAGCTGATGGATAAATACCACTTTAAAGCTAGTAGAATATTCAATGTTGACGAAACAGGCATGACAACGGTGCCGAACAGGCCCCCAAAAGTGCTGTCCCTCAAAGGTAAAAAACAAGTCGGTGTTCTCTCTTCAGCCGAGAGAGGTACTTTGGTTACGGTTGAAATTTGCTTCAGTGCTTCGGGGCAGTATTTACCGCCTCTTTTGGTATTTCCTAGGGTGCGAAAAGACCCAGCATTTGAACAGGGCTTACCTCCCGATAGTATTGTCGTCACTCACCCGTCAGGTTGGATGCAGGCCGATATTTTCGCACCAACGTGGTTTGAACATTTCCTACAACACACTCGGCCTACACAAGATGACCACGTTCTCCTCATTTTAGATGGACATGCGACGCATACAAAAAATCTTACCCTTGTTGAAATGGCACGAGAAAATCACGTCCACATCCTAGTAATACCACCCCACACCTCTCATCGTTTGCAAGCCCTCGATGTTGGATTCATGCAGCCATTAAGCGCTTATTACTCGCAAACGGTTAATACGTGGCTTCGCAATCATCCGGGTAAAGTGGTCACATTAAAAGACGTTGGTCCTATCTTCGGCGAAGCTTACATGAGAGCTGCGACAACTCAAACTGCTGTTTCAGCATTTAGGAAAACTGGAGTCTTTCCATACAATCCGCACATTTTCCCCGAAGATATGTTTGAACCAGCAGAAACAACAAATCGCCCACAACAAACGGTTCAAAAAGAAAGCATCCAAGATGAGATAGTGAATGAGGAAAGTCCTTCGACCTCATCTACAAGAGAACCAGAACAAGGTAGTGTTTGTATCAAGTCTCCCGAAGAGATTTTACCTCTACCAAAAGCTGAAGCCAGGAATGAAAGTAGAGTGAAGCGAAGGTCAGGAAAGACAGTTATCTTAACAGAATCGCCGTATTTGGCCGAGCTGAAAGCTTTAAAAGACAAAAGCTCAATTGACTCTTCTAAGGTTAAACAAGTCAAACGAAAACTTTTAGTTGGAAATAACACTAAGCCACAGAAAAAAACAAAGAAGAATCTACCGTCGTCGGACTCCGAATCAGATATAGAAGTGGATAGTCCTTGTCAAAATAGCTCAGATTCCGAATGGAATGAGGATTTTGACGAAGGCAATGAAGATGTACGTGCAGGACCCCAGCTTGCCCCAACTTATGATTGTGGTGATTTTGTAAAGGTCAAATTGACGTCAGAAAACAGAGAAAACAAAGACTTTGTTGGTGAAGTAATAAAAGTGGAAAAAGGTGGAGTGGAAGTGAAATTTTTAAGAAACTATAGAAAACACGACGAAATTTTTACTTTTCCGGACGTTGATGACATAAGTTTTGTGTACAGAGATGAAGTTCTTGGTCGATTTACGTCCGTGACAAAAATGCGTCGCGGTCAAATCATTCTGAAATAACTTTGTTTGTTGAGTTGAATAAAATTTCATACAATTTTTACTTGAAAAACTTTTTTCACACCTTGCCCCATCTGAAATTCCACTTTGCCCCACATATGGGGCAAGGTGGAATAAATGGCATAGTTGTATAAAACATCAATAATTTTTGAAATCAGTTCAGATTCCTATCTCAAGTCGGCTGATTTCTCATGCGAAGTAGTTGTACTGCATAATGATGGCTTAGGTAATCCTAAATTTTGTACTGTTGAATAAAAAAAAAATGTTGAAGTTTAACCCTCACACTTTGCCCCACACTCCCCTACTCTCCTTCGGCTTTTGGCATTCTTCAATACTTCAATTACATACTTAAATTGATCATTGCTTTCTTCTTGCATTTGTAATTCAAACGGAGAAAATTTGTCGTTACATTTTTTTGTAGAATTATTATAAATGATTGTAGAAGAATTTTTGGGAAAAAACCTTAATATTAAAAATAGAAATTCAATTAAATGATAAATCGCATGTGCGTATTATTTATTGTTATCTGTCACTTTACATTGTTTGTAATTAATTATCTTTAAGTTAATGATTTAAAGAGTACATTCCTGTAAACAAGTACATATATACTTGTACGCTTTGTTCGATTTAAAGATGATTTAAGGAGGCCAGATTTATCTTTTAATTTTAAAAGCAGTCATAATAAAAAAAACGAGATTGCGAGATTAATTCTTGATTGCTTTGTGATAAGCGAAATATAATAAAACAATGTAGAATAAGTTCATTGAAATTATATCTCCTTAATCTATTTTTTTAGCTTGCGCTTTTATCGTTAAAAGTGTTGCAATTTGAAATCAGTAATTTGTTTACTTTGTTGCACAATCAACAAAGCTGTGATTATAAAATTAATTCAACAAATTAGAAACAAACAAATTTGAAATTAAAATCAGCCAGTTTTTATTATATAAATAAATAATACATTTATAAAAATCTTTCGGTACATTTACAAAATCACAACTTTGTTAGGAGTGAAGGTATAACCAAAGCACAAATACAGGATTTTTGCCTACGATAAAGTTAAACCGAGTAATTTTCAAAGTAATTTCATAACACAGGTGTGATTCTCAGGCACATTTTACATTAATATATTTTCCATAATTACAAAAATAGTTTAATTATCAACAGTGTTAACCACATAAACATAGTGTGTTCGATTTTGCTGCTGCTGCTGTCTGTATCTTCCGTTGTTTCTTCTGTAGACGTTGTTTCTTCTGTATAATAATCGTGAATGAATCGTAAAGCAACCCCGTTGCTCCAACCAAAACCTGGTTGTACTTCGTATTCACCACCTATGCCATATTGCCCGGGTTTTTCCGCATGATATTTTTCGTAGATTACACCCTTTTCCTCATATCCAATCATATTAGAGTTAATCCATCTTGCAGCAAGGATTATTGCTTCTTCTTTAGCATCCGGATGTCCGGAATTTGTAAGTCCTCGGACGACTATATCCTGTAGAGGTGGCCATGCGTTTGGAAAGTCCCACTGTTCGCCGGTGTTATCGTCTGATATCGGAATACCGCCTAAATATTCTAAAACTCCCTTTCCTAACAAATAGTCGAGGACGCGTTTACCTAACTGTTCACCTTTAGTTTCGTCGTAACATCTTGACCATAACGGTGTTACACCACTCGGGTAGAATAATCGTCGGTGTTGCTTTTCTTGGATGTCATAATCGTACCATACTCCGTCCTTTTCATCCCATAAGATTGCGTTAATTCCATTTCTGAAGTGTAAGTATCGTTCTTGCCAATATTCGCTTTCGGCTGGTTTTTCAATGGCTGCATATAGTTCGGAGATGTCTCTGAAAGCTCCGCATAGAAATGCGTTTAAGTCTACAGGTGCAACACGTCTTGTTTGAATTTGTGACAGAGGAGCTTCGTTTCCGCCAAGTGCATCGAAGACCCAACGTGCTGAGAAATCCCAGCCACTTTCAGCGCCGCTTTTTAAATCGATGAATATGTCTTCTTCTAGTCGTGCTCTTGGTAATGTATTTGCAGTAATTATGTCTTCTCTGTACGATTCAGGTCGTGGGCCTTGACTTGGTGCATTGTAATGAGCTAACGTGTAAGTTATGAAATCTTTTTCTACAGTTATGGTTTGTTTCGTCCAATATTCCAGTTCTTTAGCCAGTGTGTCTATGCTATTTTTTAACCAGGTGGTATTTTTTGTAGTTTGATAGTATGCATGTGCCATGGGCGTTAGTAAAGGAGGCTGTGAACGTTGCAGGTAATAAACTCTTCCACCGTTCGGTACGAAACCAAACCGTTCCACCAATGACAAGAAATTATCAATCATACCCCTGGCTGTTTCTGTCATTTCGTTTAATAACAAGCCGTCTATTATCCAATAAGAATCCCAGTAGTAATATTCACGGAAGCGACCGCCAGGGATGATGAATCCATTTGGAACGGGTATAAGACTGTACTGATCTTGATTTTTGCTGACTTCGTCTTTTACATACCTGGCTAACTCGGGCCATTTTGTTATGAGTTCCAGCGTAAAATTTTTAACTGTAGCATTTACAATTTTATCGATAAAAGCAGGAGAGGGATTGTAGTCTGGTAAAGTCCAGTTGCCAAGTTCGCTCCCTTCTTCAAAGTTATCATTAACGAATTGTTTAATCTGTACCTGGCTGGGATTATTTGTGGTTTGCTTCATAAGCACGTTAAATTTTGTCACCGTTATTATTTCGCTGTTCTTCATTTTCAAATCGACAAACGTCTTACCATCATCGAATACACGAGCCATCTGAACCGTTTTTAAAAGGTCACCATAACAGTAAACTCGACTGATACAAGACTGCGGTAGCTCTAGACAATTACTTAAAGCAAAAATACCGATGAAAAATATTAAACGTAACATTTTGTAATGTTACAGTATTTCGCACTGAATCTAATCGGTCTGAGTGAATCTTTTTATATGACCAACATCAGGTTTTAATCTTTAGGGTAGATAAGCAGGTTTTATCATTGTTATACGATTTACTTTTGTTTACTTTATGTTTTTAAAAATGAAATATTAAACGCATGTTTCATCAGGAATTTAGAATGTGTTCGTTTCGATTTAATTGATGAGGTTCCATTACGTTTGATGAAGTTGCCATGGTTTACTCGAACCTTGCCAATTAGTTTTCGGATGTGATTTGATTGTATGATTTTAATTTATAGCCAAACGAAGGTGATCAGAATGAGTTGTGCACTATGATTTCATGTTTAAGGTTCATTTGGAGTACAAACAAGAAATGTGATATGTAAATTTATAGAATATGAACTGATCGATGGAGTCATCAATCCTTTTCATAAATTTTCAACTTTTTCAAGCAGAATGAAACTGCATTTATTCACTAAGTTTGGAGTTATTAAAACAAAACATTCCTGGGCTTTTTTACAATTGTTTTTTGTTGTTATCTTTATCTTTCGATTATACACGATTTTTCCATTATAATTATCAGCAAATGCAAGTAGCTATTGTAATATAAAACAAAACCAGTTTAAAGTGACTTTCATAAGCATTTTTAAGTGGTAACATAATTTAAAAAAAATTTGTGTCATGGCAGCAGAGTGTGCTTTGTTTCTATTTCAAATACTCTTTTTTAACTTTTATCAGCCAGCATTCTAGTTTCATATGGTTAGAGTATTAGTGTATTACTGAAAAATAGTTTTCAATTTATGTTGTTAAGAAGATATTTATTATTAGAAAAATAATACTAAAAAATACAGATAATAATAATAAAAAATAGAAATTGCCTTCTGTAACAAGCGTTTTAATACTATGTATTTTCTCTGTTTCAGTTTCCATTACATTATTTAGTTATGTTTGTTTTTTAAAAAATACGTCACAATTTCCATTTTGGGAAATTTTGGTAAAATAGTTATGTTGGTAACAACAATTTATGTTTGACAGTTGACAGAAGTTTGACATTTGACATTTTTGTTGCCTAGCATTGGGTAAAGAATGGCAATGGTTGCCTAGTTATTTCACATATTTTTAATGCATCCTACCAATTCCTGAAAATGTCACCAAATGTTCTTTAAGGCTGGTCGCTGACATGCAATTTTCAGTTGCGCAACAGTTTGGTTGTGAGAGTGACTACCAAGGGTTTATATGACAATGCGCTCACATGCAACTGATATGCAACTGTTCAGTTGCCCAACTAAAAAGTTTGTGTCCTGACACAAACTATTTGATTGCGCAATTCCGTGCAATTGTTTTGTATCGTACAGATTCAAATACGTTAAAGCTGACTTGCAACTTGCAACCAAACAGTTGTACTGTTCTTCTGGCCTTTCAATGCTTATGGATTATAGCCTCTTCTTATATGAAGACTTCAAACCATTTGTTTTAAGGTGGATTAATCCTTTCTGCTCTCTATTTTCTACAATTGTTTATGTAATTTGGTTCATCACATTTTTCCATATCTTCCTATTTTGGACTGCCACCCTCCATTTATTCATCCCTATAACTTCCAGGTCCTGTGTTACTTCATCTCGCCACCTTTTTCTTGCTCTACCCCTTTCTCTCTTTTTGTATGGCACCCATTCAGTAATCTTCAACATTTCTTGTGGTTTCCTCCTCATTACATGTCCAAACCATCTTATTCTTTGTGATTTGATGAATCCTACTATATCTTCCTCGTTAATTTCTTTCTCTATTTCAAAGTTCATTCTGCTTCTAATTTCTTCTTCAGTTCTTATTGGACCAAGTATTACTCTTGGAATTTTTCTTTCAAATCTCCTTAATTCCTCTTGTTCTTTCTTTAGTTGGTTTTTTTATTTTTTAACATTGTGTCCGTTGTTCCAAGATAAATAATTAAATTTCTCTATTGCTTGAAAAGTATAGTCTCCCACTAGTAAAACATCTTCCTTATTCACTGAAGCTCTTTCACACTTCATGTGCATAGTTTTCTTTTCATTTATTTTTAATCAATATTTTCTAGCTTCAATGTCTATGTTTGCAACTTTTTTTGCACTTTTTTTTAAATTTAGCGATTACTGCCAAATCATCGGCATATGCTTCTACTTGGGCTTCTTGCTGTATTATTGTACTGTTTGGTTTAGCCCCTAATTATTCCCTCCAATAGCAGGTTAAATATAGTTGCAGATAGTGCGTCCACCTGCTTTACACCTTTATTAATTTTAAACTTCATGATGAAACTAAACTGTTTAGTTGCATGTGTGCTTACATTAGTGTGATCGACGATTTAGTTGCGTATGTGAGCGCGATTGATCAGTTCGCGGATCAAACTGTTGCGCAACTATTGCAAAACTAAAAATTGCATGTCAGCGACCAGCCTAAGAATTAAGCCCATCCTAGCATTAGCTCATATCAGGCCTTGGCCTTTTCAAGTTTTTTTCCATTTGTCTCTGTCTTGTGATTTCTCCAGTTGTTAATTTTTATTATTTATTCATGAACAGGCAGTTACAACTGATAGAGTTCGTATCAACTAATTAATTACATGTGGTAGGTATATAATTTGTAGCAATGGGCGCATTCAGGGACGCTCAGCGGCTGATGCGCTTAGTTAGCAAAGTCCCTGAACAGACACGCTGTGAAAAAGCTCGCAGTAAGCCGCTGAGAAATTCGCTCAGCGTATAATTTATTAGCTGTCAAAACGGCTTACTATCAGACGTTTCATTCATTTAGCATAAGCTGACTAAATTACCGCTTAGCTAAGCAGCTGAGCATCCCTGAATGCGCCCATTGATTTTGTGCTTTCTGCTCAGGAGTCATTCCACCGCTTACGTGGTCTTCCCTTGTTTCGTTTACCCTCTGGGATTTGTTCTTCTGTTCGTTTTGGTACAGCATCTGCAATCATTCTATGCACATGTCAGTTTTGTCGGTATCTTTGCCTTTAAGTAAATAGCTTTAATTTCAGTCGTTTTTCCCAGATATTTAAAGCTATTTACCGCTTCCAGATTGTATTGTTTCATTGTTACGTTTTGTCTGATTCTGGGGCGGCCTTTTGTTATGGCCATTATCTTTGTGTAAGCTTCGTTTATTTCTAGCTCTATTTTTCTTTCTTCATCCAGCTCTATTCTTTGTTTCATAATTAAAGTTCAGTACGGGAGAGATAAGGCAATGCTATTCTTATGGGAGTTTTGTGGTCAATGTTGCCACTTCTCGGCAGAGGTCAGTGGTCTAAGCTATTAGAAAGCCAGCTTTATTTATGGTTGACAGGTCTATATTCACTTCCAAGCGGTTTTGTTGTGAAATCTGGCTACCTCGCTTTCCATAAGACACCGTACTGCACATTAAGTATGAAACGAAGTATAGAAAGGTTTCCTTTACATTAACAATCTATCTGCCTATTATATTAATATCATCGATTTATGATATGATATTGTGCCGTTTCGGTCAATGTTAATGCTTTGAATCACCTATTCTAGGGCTATATTAAATAATACAGGTGCTAGGCTATCCCCCTGTCTTAAACCTGTTTTCATTTGTGCCAGTTCGAATATTGTGTTTTGTACCTTCATCTGTATTTAGGTTTCTTCTAATATAGGTACTCTTTATCAAGCCTACTTTTGTGGTATTTTAAAGTCTTCAAGGATTCTATACTGGGTGTAACAAAAATGGTGGGCTGACTATAAACAGGCGGCTTCTACGACCAAAAATAAGGAAAAAAGTTTATATTAACATAATATGTCCTAAAATGGCTCGTTACTGAGTTACAGCTATTTGAGGTTTTTCAGTTTTTTATTCAGAAAGATAACAGAAAACGGAGTTTAATTGAAATCATAATAAATGTTCAAAATGACCTCCACGGGCAGCAACACACTGCTGAGCTCGTTGGATAATGGACTGCCTCACGTGCTCAAAAATTCCTGCTGTGTTCCGAATTTGCTGGCATCCGCTTTCCACTCTCTGTCGAAGATCCTCAATGTCTTGAACTGGAGTAGAATACACCATAGATTTTAGATGTCCCCATTACGTAAAAATCGAGAGGATTTAGATTGGGACACCGTGCAGGCCAAGCTACAGGTCCACCACGACCAATCCATCTTCACTGCTGTAACTCAGTAATGAACCATTTTAGGACATATGTTTATATAAACTTTTTTCCTTATTTTTAGTCGTAGAAGCCGCCTGTGTATAGTCAGCCCACCATTTTTGTTACACCCTGTATAATTGTTCTCTGCTTATACTATCGTAGGCCTGTTTAAAATCTACAAATAGGTGATAGGTGTCTATGTTGAATTCCCAGGTTTTTTCCATTATAAGCTTTAAAACAAATATCTGGTTGGTCGTTGATTTTCCTTTCATGAATGCTGTTTGATTTTGATTAATTATCGATTCATAATATAGTTTTAACTTCTTATGTATTATTATTGCCAGGATTTTGTAGGCCATGTTCGAAATCCTCTGGGACTGCTCTTTTTCTTCTTTCTCTTGTGTTGTTGTCTTCCTTGAATGTTTGGTAGAAGTGTTTTTTCCATGTTTCTAAAATTCTTTTTTCTTCTGTTTCTATGTTGCCTTCACCATTTCTTATGCTCCATACTTGCCTTCCATATTTTTCTCTTATTCTTTTGATTGTTTTCCATTGTCCATGGTCCTCGTTAGCTTTGGTTTTGAGTTCCCTTCCGAACTCTTCCCACGAGTCTTGTTTTGCTCTTCTGATGGCTGCTTTGACTTTGTTTCTTTTCACTCTCTCTTTTACTCTGGATGTATCTTTTCCACCCTTCTTTTTTGATTCTAATTTTGCCTCTGACTGCTTCATTCCATCAGCGAGGTCTCTTTTGGTTGTCTTTTACTGTGATTTTTAATAATAATAGTGTTGTCTTTAGTATTTTCCATATTCTTTCCAGGTTTGTTCTTCCTCAGTCTCTACCCTTTCCCATCTTTCTAGTGGTTTGATGTAATTCTGCTGTCTCTGGCTTCCTTAATTCATTGGTCTTCACTTTTTGATATTTTCTAGGTTTCCTGGGCTTTCGTGTCTAGAACCTGGTATCTGTTATAAGTAGTTTATGATACGTAAAAAGTTCAGCACCTCGTATCACTTTCACGCTCAATAGACTAATTCCTCGATAATTGTTGCAATTAAATTTATCACCTTTCTTGTATATGGGGCATATGTTACTTATTTTCCAATCCTTGCGTAGCTGTTCTTCATTCCAGATCTTCTTGATCAATTTACAGAATTGAATGTGTAGCATTTCACCCTCCTGTTTTATCATTTCTACCGTTATTGTGTCCGATCCTTGTGCTTTATTATTTTTTAATTTCTTCCAAAGTTCGTTCTTCAATGGTCCTCATTTCTCCCTTCTCTACTAGATTATTTCTATTTAGATGTCCCGAGAAATACTCTATCCATCGTCCTATAATACCTTCTTCGTTACACAATATTTTCCCTTCTTTAGTGGTGGTCCTGGCTTTGTATCCCCTTTTCATCCTATTGACAACCTGATAACCTTCTCTAACTCGTTTACTTTTATGCATTTCCTGTATACTTTCTAGTAGGTTATTATTTGTTATACTGTTATACTCTTCTTTTCTTCTCTTCGATCTTTGGTCGTTGTAGGTATGCTCATCGTGCTTCTCGCTGTTGGTATGCTCATCGTGCTTCTCGCGGTTTCTCTATTGCTTTCCTGCAACTTTCATCAAACCAGCCATTCTTTTCCTTTTTCTTTTCTTTGCCTGATACCTCTTTGGCTACTTCTAGTATGGTATCTTTTAGTTTATACCGATGTTCTTTTACCCCTGTTATTACTGGGGTACTTGGGTTATCATTTTGGCTTTTTAGTTTTTGGCTTAGTTTGAAGTTCCGTAAAGACATTTCTTTTTTTACGGGCAAGGGTTGTCAACCCTATGCCCAACCCTCCTCTTTTACATGGGCCGTCACATACTGGCAGAGTTCTTATTCTAGCATCCATGTTAGAATACTCTCATTCTAATGCTGAAACAAAAAAAAAAATAATTTATATAAAACTACAGGATTCCTTTGTAGTGAATAGTTTAAATGATAAAACGTTGATAAAAAAGGCTTTGCGTAATTCACTCATTTAAATAATTTAAGCTTAAAATGTTACAAACTTGTTTTGTTTATTTCAAAGTTTTTAATCTTTATCTACCATACCTATGATAGGTATTTTTTAAACTGTGTTTATTCTACGAATTCATTCAACTTTAAAAGCAAAAACCCTTATCTACTTTCGTAGAAAAACAATTTTTTACTAGCGCAAATTAATAAAATTATCTGCGACAGCAAATAGATTAACGAGTTTAACTAGATTAGCGATTAGGAAATGAGAACGAATAAGTCACGTCAAGGTGATTCTTATCAGTAATTACTATTTTTAATTTTCAGGTAAATCGGATGAGGCTAACAAGGCTTTCTCAGCAGCAGTACAAATGCACGATACCTCGGTTAAAGCATGGGCGTTGTATGGAGATTACTTGGAACAAGTTTTTACAAGGGATCCACGACAGATTAACCTGGGCATTAACGCAATGACATGTTTCTTACATGCCTGTAGACATCAGAACGAATCCAAAGCAAGGAAATACTTAGCCAAAGTTCTTTGGCTTCTTAGTTATGATGATGAGAAATTCAGGTTGGTCTAAAGAGTCGATTTGTTGTTTTTTTTTATGTAGGTTGATTTGATCGGGTTTTAAATTTGCTCAGTCGGGAATTGAACTTGCATCTTTCCGACTGTCTTGTATTGAGCAGCCGAGAATCTTTGATTTTTATTTATGCATACCTACGAATATAAAGAACACACAACAAACAGAAGTTGATATACTTAGTGTAGAGGAACTAGAACCGATCAAAATAGTTAATCAGTGATAAATAAAATAAATAATTTACGCATATATAAAGTTGCCAAAGAAAGTTAAGATAAGGAGATAATAACTTAAAAATAGAAACAGGAAATGTAACAAGCAACAAAAAAAAAAATCTTAAAACAGACTTTAATATAGGGCCCTGTAACATAAAAACAATAAATGTAAGGAAGAAGAAATAGAAGAAATGGAGCAAGCAGAAATACAAATGCTAGGTGTAAGCGAAGCAAGGGAGCAAGGAAAATGAAACAAGAGCATGAGTAACGGATATGTAATATATTATTCAGAAAGGTAATTTCAAGAACAAAACAAAGAAGAAAATTAAAAAATGGGAATCTATAAGTTCAAGGATAATAATGTATATAGAACTAGAACTTTCAAGAACTATAGTGATAGTGCAAATATATGCCCCAGTGGAGGGTACGAAAAAAGAAGTAATAGAAAGCTTCTATAATGAATTACAAGAAGTGATAGATAAGATAAAGGAAGAACACAGCAAAATAATAATGGGAGATTGGAACAGAAGAGTAGGATTAGATACAGAAGCAGGACTGGGAATAATGGGTAAATATGGAGAACAAACCAAAAGTAGAAACGGACGGGATATGATTCAATTTTGCATATAAAACGACCGAATCATTGGTAATGGATTTTTCAAACACAACATGGAGGGCAGATATACATAATATATAGCATTAGGAAAAGAGCGTAATAGTTTATAAGTATAACATACACAAGAGAAATACGAACAATAGTAGAAGAGGTATGAGCACAGTCTAGTAATATAACCAGTCGTCTCACTCGCCGGATTTTGTGGGTCCGAATTCCAGTGCGCCTGTGCAAACTTTAGCCTAATGCGCAGTTAGAATAAAACGTGTTTGCGCCGTTTGCGGTGCAGGTTGCAGTTGTTTGTTATTTAACGTGCATTTAACAGCCATAAACCACTTGCTTGTATGTGTTTGAATGGTGCTTGTTTATTCGTTCATTCAAAAATCGCGCCAAAATATTCATGATCTAGCTGAATGCGCACTGCACATTTCGGGGACATGAACATCAAAGGTAACGCCACGAAGTGAGACGACTGGTTATATTACTAGACTGTGGTATGAGCAAATATACCATGAGATCGAAAAAAAAAGATTCTGAGCAGGCCTTGACTAGTACAACACGATTGGCAAGACTGATTTCAAAATGTGGCAGTAGGTTAGAGGTTAATAAATGTCAAATAAATTAAAACACAAAACAGTATTTATTTAGGGAACAAACTGAAAACTAAGATGAATACATGTTAGAGTAGGTGTTCAAAATGTGATCCTTCACTAGTATTACAACGATAAACTTAAATAATTCTGGAAACAAGATTGCAAAACTGACTTACATTTGAAATGTCACTGTCACATTATAATTCATAGGCATTCTAGAACCAGTGTAGCCAATCGTGTTTTACTAGTCAAAGCCTGCTCAGAATCATTTTTTTTTCGATCTCATGGTAGAAGCAGAACTAGGAACAGACCATAGAATGATAATGACAAAAATTGAAATAGGTAAATCTTAAATCAGAATGGAAACTCTGTTGGCGCCTTTGATCTCGGTGGGTTCAATTTTTGTGACCTTGAATGTTCTGGTGGTGTGCAGAATAGCGGGGAATTTAAAAATCTTACGCGTATTGTTTATTCACTTAGGTACAGCACACCACGTGCCACCAAATGATCTTGTGCAGTCCATGATAATATTATACAAATAAACAATGTAATTATAAATAATATAAAAATTAGGTAACCCTAAAGTACGTACACTCGACCGAATGGTTGATTGCACACCACCAGAACTCGCGCATGCTCGTAGAAAATTCTAACCATTTAAGCGTCCCAGAGGCCGTTCTGATTTAAGATATTCTGTGACAGCATCAGGTATTGTTCTTCCATCCATCTCCTCCATTTCTTGCGATCCTCTGCTATTTCCCGTATTTCTTCCAGTGTCTTACCATGTTTCTTTGCTATGTCTTCTACAACATTTTTCATTGCTAATAAAACATACTTCTTCTTCTTTTTCTTAACCCTTGTACCGTTAAGTAATGAATATAAAATATTCAAAGACTTAAACTGACAAAAAATGTAGTAAAAGTATGAATGAAGAAAAATTAGAAGCTGCAAGAAATAAAATATTATAATAGTGACGGTTGAAACAGTTTTTTAAATATATATTTTGCAAAGTGCTAATCTAACATGTGATCGAAAAATTTTTACCTCAAGTTGGCTATGAAACATGAAAACACAAAATTAGGCATGTCGACTTTTAAGTCATACAAATGTCAGCTGTTGTTTTATAGGTTATGTGAGGTGTGTGAGGTTATGTCTGTTTTGCTGTCAGGCATATAAAATGTCACTAATTCTATTAAACACAGAATTCAAATCTGTCACCAAGAAAATGGAGGTCACATAACTCATCTACTTTAAAATAATTTTCCGTTAATAACATTTTTCTGTTCAATTTGTATTTAATTTTAGTTGTTAGAATAATTTAATCTGCTCTGATTTTTACCAGTTAGGCGTGGTTTTAGATTTAGTAGTTCTAATGGCTTAAGTTGTATGACCTTAGCAAAGATACGATTTATATTTTTCATGGCAAACTTTGAGGTGAAATTTTTCGATCTCACGGTATATAAAATATGCATGTGACGCCTATGATATTCACTCGTAACCTTTCTTTGACATTGAAATTATAACATCGAATTGTTCTTAAATATTATTCGTAATAAACGTAGTTGCATTAAATGAAGGTAAATACATATTTACTTATGGAAAGTTATTCCTAAATTTTTATTTGTCCTTGTTCAAGAAAAACCACAAATAGCACAACTAACCATATTACTTGTCAGCTGTCAGCCTCAAAACTACAGCGCACCGAAGCAAACATGAGAGTCTGAAAATATACAAACTACAAGAATTTTATTTAAAATATTTTAAGCGGCAAGATATTCAACCAATCACGCAAGAATACTTAGTTCGGAACATCCACAATCAAAATTACGAGTTGTCAAATTTGTATCGTACTTGACAGCTGTATTTCTATTTCATAATAATTCGTTTTACAATCATAATAATTCGTTTTACAATACATCATTCCAAATTTTATCAAATTATCAATCATTTATTTTAACTCCACAATCTTATTTTCTTATATACTAGTTAGAACTGCCGCCGAAATCCTTTTTAACCTGAATGTACGCTGAAAACGACTGCAGCTCTCGCCACGCCTCCTCAGCTCTCTTGTTTGCTTTGGTCAGCTGTATGACTACAAATGAGTCATACATAGATTCTCAAAATGGCGACTTCCGTCGCACTTTTTGTATAGCTGCTAGAGCGATACACTCATTCCTGTAGTTTTATATTCAAAGGGTTTACATATCCCGTATTCATTCTAAAAGGTACGCCACTGACATATCGGAAACATTCAGCCGCCATATGCATCACCCATCTTGGTCTTATGTATGTTTTGTGTAGCCTCCTTTCTGTAGTTTTATATTCAAAGGGACAATTAGATAAGACACAGTGGGGGGGCAGATGAAAGGAGATGCGACGCCCAGAAGGGCATAAGGATAAAACATAAGGAAAGGAAGAATAGAGAAAGAAAAACAATACAGTGTAATAGAAGAAAAAAGCAGCAAAAAGAAGAAACTAGGAGGACCAAGGAAAACTTGGAAAAAAAAGATCGAGGAATTCCCTAAGGAAAATGGAAAATTGATAGAGGAACTAAGAAAAATGGCTCAAAACAGAAAAGAGTGGAAAACTTGGTTGAACACGTAATACCCGACGCCATAACAGGCAAGAGGGAGAAGAAAGAAAAAATTTTATTTGCTTAATTTATTAATAATTTATGGTTTAACAGAAAATGCCAATTATAGGACAAAAAGAAAGAAAGAACATTATAAATGAGGGCAAAGAAAAACATTATTTACCTAATTATGACAATGAGAAACTTAGGTTGGTTCAAAGAAGCGATTCAGTCTTATTTTCATAGAAATTTGATCAGATTCTAAACTCGATCATCCTTGAAATTGAAAAATTAAAGATCGGGAATTGAACCTTTCCTTTCATTTATTTCACCATACTGTTGAGAATTGTTAAATTAGTTTGAACGTTTGAAGTTTAAATTGATAAGTTAATTGTTATTAATGGTCGTCACAGCTTATCGTTAGAAATAATGATTATAGATTCTAAAATGCCAGTTGATTTAAATAAAAATATAAAAAACATTGCCCGACTAATCTATTATTCTAACATTTTTAGTTTAATGGAAGCCTTGGATAAATACTCAGTGGGAGTTCCCCCCATACTGTGGGTGCCGTGGATACCTCAGTTATTGAATTGTTTAGTGCAGTACGAAGGAAATGTTATTTTGAACCTTTTACTTCAGGTAACTTCTTTAATTTGCAATCACTTCCTTATGCTTTTTTATTTATTTTAAATTTTATTTAGGTTGGTCGAATGTTCCCTCAAGCAGTATATTTTCCGATTCGAACATTGTACCTAACGTTACGTACGGCGACTGCTAGGAAAACAAACACAGTCCAGGTAATTTCAGAAAGGTTATAGTTAAGACCGAATTTGGTAATTTTTTATTTAGCATCAGCAGACTCAAGAGGCGCACGTCGATCAAAACCAAAGCCAATCGCAAGAAGGCACCATCATTGTAAGCACGAGTAGTACCATCACTGCCGAAGCTTCCGCTATTAAAGCCACGCCTGCTATGATTCGATGTTCGAAGATTATGAAGATGCAACGTGATATTCATACGACTGTTTTGTCGAGTTTGGAAGGGATCGCCGATCAGGTAATTATATTAATGGGTTTTAGAACTATTAAAATTTAATGAAACATTCGTATAATAGATGGAATGGTTCCGAGAGAATTGGTACGAAGAAGTGGTAAGACAATTGCGACAAGGATTGGCTAAATGTTATGCGATTGCGTTTGAAAATAGAGAGACTGTAAATGAAGCGAAAATTACACCCCATATTTTGAATTTTGTTAAAAAACTTGTTTCGACGTTTGGAATTGGTGTAGGTAAGTTATTTTTTTCATTTATTTATGTGTATGTGAGACAACCATGTGTAAAGCGCAACTTAGGAGGCCTTAACCCTTCATGTTGCCAATTATGCTCTTTACAACAAAGCTGGATTTTAATCCAATCACATGAGTTCCTTTGATTACAAATTGAGTTTTTTACCTGATTGAGCAATGCGAGGTGAAGCATCAATAAATATTATCATTCTTTTATGTAGAAAATATCTCAAGTTCTGCCAATGTGACGTTCAACTCGGCGGCTTCCGAAAGTTTAGCGAGAAGAGCAGAGGCAACATACCAGGATCCAGTATTTAAAGAAATGAAATTAGAATTTGCGAAAGATTTCGATTTTTCACATTCAGGAGCGATGCGTCTTCATACGTTAATCTTCAAGCTTAAAAAATGGATTAAAATTTTAGAAAATCGTTCGAAAATGTTAATTCAGTGAGTGTTAAACACCAACGCAAAGTTTAAAGTTTTTAATCGTAAACTTTTAGGTCATTCCTAATGGAAGAAAAATGCAGATTTTTATCGAATTTTACATTAAAAACAGCTGAAGTCGAATTGCCCGGGGAGTTTTTATTACCGAAACACACGCATTATTACGTGCGAATTACAAGGTTTATGCCACGTGTTGATATTGTACAAAAGCACAATTGTGCTGCTCGTCGATTGTATATAAGAGGCCACAACGGGAAAATTTATCCATATTTAGTTGTTAACGATTCAGGGCTCGCCGATGCACGACGCGAAGAACGAGTTCTGCAGGTTTTACGCATGTTAAACCATTACCTCGGAAAACAAAAGGTTTGTTTGTCTGATTTACTTATTCGTCATGCTAATTTACTTAGTTCCAGGAAACATCTAAGAGGTTTTTACATTTTACCGTACCGAGAGTCGTGGCGGTCTCGCAACAAATTCGACTGGTAGAAGATAATCCTTCATCTGTATCGCTACTTGACATTTTCAAAAAAGGATGTGCCAAACTAAGTCAGTTTTAGGAACTTATAAATTCAAATCAGATTTTATTTGTATTGAAATTTTAGATATCGAACACGACGCTCCGATTCATTATTATTATGAGCGATTGGCCGGTATTCAAAGTCGAGGTATAAAAGCAAGCCATCAGGTTTACAGGGATATTTTAAAAGGTGTACAAAATAATATGGTTCCTCGCAGTATGCTGCGGAAGTGGGCAGTTACGACGTTTCCTTCGGCTACTGATTATTGGCAGTTTAGAAAAATGGTAAGTAAACATATTTAATTGGGAGTTTTTGTTTGTAATAATATTCTTGCAGTTTACGTTACAATTGGCGTTGGCGTGTTTTGCTGAGTATGTTTTACATTTGACTCGTTTAAACCCGGATATGATGTATTTGCATCAGGATTCTGGATTAGTGAATGTATCATATTTTAAATTTGATGTGGACGATAGTACAGGTAAGTTCTCTATTTTTTTATTATTACTAGCTTTGGCAGGGATCTCCAACTTCGTCTGTAGTTTCGCTAATATCAAAGTACTTACTTACTTAATCCGATTGCCTTTTTACTGTTAGATGTAAGGCGTTGAGTTGAGTTGGAGTTGAGTTGATACTTTTCTCCCCAATTTCTTCTGTGTTGGGTGAGTTGCCTGATTCTTTCCCATGCTATATGCCCTTCTTCTCAGCTTCCTCCTTTATTCCATCATTCCATATTCTTCTTGGTTTTCTTTCTATTTTTTTTTGTAATTCTATTGACACACATGCCCGAACCATCTTAACTGTCCCTCCCCTATTTTATCATTTATTCTATCTGCAATTGTTTTCTGTATGTTTCGTTTCTTTGTTTATCCCATTTTGTTTCCTATCTGTTTGTCTATCTTCCCGTTGTTCTCTATTATTGATCCTAAGTATTTATAATTATTTACTTGTTCTATTTCTTTCCCCTGTAGTTATTATTATTATTATTGTATCCCACTGCTGGGCAAAGGCTTCTCCCATTTGGTTCCATAAAACTCTGTCTTCTGTTAGTTGTCACCAGTTTTTCTCAGCTCCTCTGACCATCTGATGTTAGGATGTCTTCTTTTTCTGCCACCCTGACTTGGACGCCATTTTGTCACAATCACTGACCACCTATTGTCTTTAATTCGACCCAGATGACCTGCCCACTTCCACTTTAACACTTTACACCTATTTATTACGTCAACTGTCCTAACTTTTTTATGTATGTCTGTCACTTTTATTTTATCTATTAGTTTTATGTTCTTGTTTGTGTAACTTTTAGTTTCTTTGTTTGTTTTTTATTTAGCGGCCATGTTTAAGAGGCATAGGTCAAAATCGGAATGATACATCTATTAAACACCTGCCATTTTAGCTTTAGTGGCAAGTCACCTTTGAAAACATTTTTTCATGCCGAATTGATTTGTCTTTGTATTTCTATATCTGTTCTCTTAAAGGAAATTATTTGTTTTTTGTTTTGTTTTTAGTGATATAAACTTGACAATTACGAACGTAATGTGCTGGTAGTCTGAAATATTGTAAACATAACCTCACATTTATATAGAATTTACTTACATTTTCTTTACGTGTGCTGTTGTAATAAGGCGAATTTACGTATTTTTATTGTAAATGAAAGTTTTAGGTGCTTTCAAAATTGACAGATATAAAAAATAAACAATGAAATAAGCGCCTGTCGCAATAACAGACGCTTTCTGTATTTCTGTCTCTTTCTAGCGTTAACTAAATCCAATAACATACGTTGAGCACTGAATCCATCAATATTCCAAAGGTATCGCGGATCCTTTCTGAAAAAGTACATTGGTGTTTCCCTATGTTCCATCTTACTTGAGACACCCGGTATAATATACTAACAATGAGATAATAATTAATAAGTAATACTTATATTTATATAACTTAAGTAAGTTCTTTTCAACTTTATTTTTAGTATTTATTAAATTCTACCGTTGCCCGCACCTGTACGGTTGTTTCTTCAATAACAAACGAAAGCTTGGCCACGCCTATTGCGTTATAATGTGAACTGTGCCATCCTTTTAGATGCCTTAGGAAATACTACTGTAATTTCTAGAGAGCGGCACTAGTGAACAACTGTTTTAAAAGTTGTTTTAACTTACTACTTAAGTGTGCCGCTCTATTGAAATGATTTTACTAAATGTTTATTAGATCCGGTCTCTAGTTATTAGTTTAGCCGGGATTTGTATCTCACTTAATTTCTTAATAATTATATCTCATTGTACACTATCGAAGGCCTTTTTATAGTCAATGAAAAGACAGTAAATCTCTATATCATACTCACGGCATCTTTCAATAGTTTCTACTAAATCCTGTTTGGTATTGTCCTATTATTTATATTTATTTATTTATTTAACCAGCAATTAAACAGAAATCTCCAATTACATAATGCTGGATACATAACTTCTCAAATGAACTTACAAAAATTAACCTTAATTCAACAGTACTTTAAATATAAATATAAACTTAAACTTAATATAAACTTAAACTTAAGTTATTGCCCATATTTCTTAACATATTCATTTACCATTTCCCTCTTAGTCATATTAAAAAAATCCCATTGACAATCTTTATTCAATCTGTTGGCTAACAACAGTATTCTATACAAAGGCGAGCTGTTTCCTGGTACTGAGAAGATGTTGGGTGTCCTCCTTAACCTAACATCCTGTACGTTAATTAGTATTTCCGCTAATAAATAGGGAACATTCACATTATCATTTAAAACATTGTAAAGAAATGTTAAATTAGCCAGTTCTCTTCTGTTTGACATCTTTAAAATTGCTGTACCCCTTTCATCTAGCAGATACTGTAATTGATCCTTGTACGAAATTCGAAATGGAAAAGTGCCTGTACATTTAGTATATAAAACACGTACAAATTTTCGCTGTACCTTTTCTATAAGATTACCTAAATAATAATTATGCGGTGACCAAACATTCACTGCATACTCCAGCTTTGAGCGAACATAAGAGCAATACAAAATGTAGTATGTTTTTATTGAACTAAAGCATTTAGTGTTTCTTAAAATAAAACCTAAATTTCTATAGCTATCATTCACGATATTACTAATGTGATCACAAAAGGTTAGATCATATTTAAATTTTACTCCTAAATCTTTCACCGAATTTTCCCGTTTTAGTTGATTGTCTTGCATTCTGTAGACATATTCTACCCATTGTTGTTTTCTTCTAAATGATACTATTTTACACTTTGAAAAGTTCAAAAAAAGATAATTATCTTCACACCACTTCAAGAGTATGGTTACATCTCTTTGTAGCAGTTCGCAGTCACTTACACATTTTATTTCTTTAAACAGTTTCAAGTCATCAGCAAATAATAAAACTTCTGAATTACGCGATAAACTTGGTATATCATTTACTAACATTAGAAATAACAGTGGACCTAGTGTTGTACCCTGCGGAACCCCCGACGTAGGAACAAATGGTTTTGAGGCATATCCATTAATTTGAACAAACATTTCTCTTTGAGATAGATACGCTTCTAACAATTCTATTAAATTCTTGTGCAGACCAAATGCAGCTAGTTTACTCAATAGCACACTGTGACAAACCTTGTCGAAGGCTTTACTGAAGTCTGTATATATACAGTCAATATTTTTTCCAATATTTTAGAGGTATAATGCATAAAATTCATCAAATTAGTAACCGTTGACTTCTTCCTGGTAAACACATGTTGTTCATCAGTTATTAAGTGCTGTATTCCAATTGAAATACGATTATACATAATTTTTTCAAAGACTTTTGCTATTGATGATATGATCGTTACAGGCCGGTAATTTTCAATTACATTTTTCTTACCTGATTTATGCAATGGTGTAATTCTGGATCTTTTCCAGATCGCCGGAAATCGGTTTTCACTTGCTGCCAAGTTAAATAATATCTTTAAGGGTTTAACAAGCAGATGTGCACAGCCTTTAATCAAGTATGCTGGAATATTATCCAGTCCAACTGCCGATCTCGGTTTTAATTCTTTTATTGCTTGTATTATTTCATTATCATCAATGTTTTTCAACGTAACTGTTACCGCTATGTTATCTTC
The DNA here is from genome assembly GCA_963082815.1 of Melanotus villosus. Taxonomy (NCBI): domain Eukaryota; kingdom Metazoa; phylum Arthropoda; class Insecta; order Coleoptera; family Elateridae; genus Melanotus; species Melanotus villosus. Next base: position 46,784,554 of record OY720426.1, read on the forward strand.
ATTACTTCTTACTTCCCCCTTAATAGAAGGCTCGTACACTGACTTAAAAAATACAGCGAAAGCATTTAGTTTTTCGTCATGATCCACGTATTTCGTATTATTATATGTCATTTCAGACGGATACATAGAGTTTCCCCTCTGATTTGATATATACTCCCAGAACTTATTGGAATTTATGCTTATCTCCTCTTCACAATTAGCTACATAATTCTTAAAAGCATTGTCAATCAGCAACTTGAGTTCAGCTCTAATGGCCCTAAATTTTTCGTTGTATGAATTCTTATTGTTTAGATTCGATTTGGCCAATTTACGATAATGCTTCTTCAATTTTACCTTTTTTTTAATTTCTGTTGTAAACCATTTGGGGTATTTGCATGTACCCTTGAATCTTCTTTTGGGAATACACTTATCAAAAGCTTTATAAATTTCACTGTAGAAGTTAGCCACTGCATCATCTACTCCTACAGCATTTTTTAATACTATATCCTCCCATTTTACTTGGTTAAGTAAATTATACAATTTATGGAAATCCGCATTTTGAAAATCATACTTTATTATATTAATGCTACAACTCTCCCCTTTCTTTTTACGCTTTGTTCCTATTTCTATAGCAGGATGGTAGTCATCTTCCACAACCAATGGTTCTGGATCACGTCTAAGTTCCATATCACTATTTGATAATATTAAATCTAGTGTAGCTCCCTGGTTGTTCAACACCGTATTTTTCATTTCGAGGTTATAATAAGCTGCTATCTGGCCCAATATTTTGCACTTTTGATTGCACTGCATTAAATTAAAACCAGCACCATTTATCATAGGAAGATTAAAGTCACCAAATATATTATTTGTTCACTATATGCCTCAAGCCTATTATAAATTACCGTTGAGAACATTTTGTATGTTATGGTAGCGTAACTGACAGGCCGGCCGGTACGTGTATGGCTACCATTACATTCAGCAGTGACACTGGCCTATAGTCTATAGTTACTTCATTCTGCTGCATTTCCCTTCTTGTAAATCAGCTTTATGATTCCAGTTCCCCATTCCTCTGGGAGGGTTTCTTCTTTCCATACATAATTTATTATTTCATGTATTTCTTCTCATAATTTATGTCCCTCGTTCTTCAAAAGCTCTTCATTATTCTGCTTCATATTACTTTTAGAATCTCTTCATATGTTACTTCATTTTGTCCATCATCTAAGTTTTCTAATTCTTCTTGTACTTCTATGGTTTCATTTGTCTCATTTATACTTGCATACAGTGCTTCATAGTATTCTTTCCATCTGTCGAGTATGTTTTTAGGGCCTGTCAGTATCTCTCCGTTTTTATTTTTACATTTCATCTTTGAATTTGGTCTGCTACCTTTTTAAAACAATTTCGAGTTTGATTAGTTTTCCTGTACTTTTCTATTTTATCTATTTCTCCGTTCATGTATTCTCTTTTTGTTCTTCTTATGATTCTTCTTGCATTATTTTTTCTTTCCTTGTGTTATTCTAATGTTTCTTCAGCATCTGTTGATATTAATTTTAGCCATGCTTTTTTCTTCCTCATTATCATCATCCTACATTCGTCATTAAACCATTCTTTAGATTAGACTTATTTCTGAATTTGATTCCTATATTCTCTGTAGCCGTTTTTGTTGTTCTCCATCTTTCGTTTATATTCTCCACTCTTTTCCCTTGTTCTATCTTTCTTGCCAGTTCTTTTTGATAGTCTCTTTTTATATTTGAAATTTCTAAGTTCCCAATATTCCATCTTTGTTTTGTTATTTTTTTAAAATCTATTTTGTAAACATTTATTTTGTTTTATTGGTTGACACTACTAGGAAATGGTCTGTGTCTCCTAAAGCTCCTCTATAAGACCTAACATCTCTTACTAATGATAATCTTCTCTTATTTATCGTTACATGGTGAATCTGGTTCACCTTATTGGTGCCTGGGATCTGCCAGGTTGCCTTATGCATTATTTTATATTTGAATTTTGTGCTTACAATGTTTAATTCATTTTCTATTGCAAAATTTATTAGTTTGAGACCATTTTTCATGGGTTAATAAATTCCAATTGCTCAACTTACTATCCACAAGCCAAAGAGTGATAAGCTATAACCACGATAAATGTGGCTATTCTAGGATTCCTAGAATAATATAAAAGTGTAATTTGAATTCATGTTACAGGAGAATTGGATACCACCAGGCCAGTTCCCTTTAGATTAACTCCGAATATAATAGAATTTTTGTCTGCTGTAAGTATAAACGGACCATTAACCGCATCCATGATAGCCACAGCAAGATGTTTCGTTTATCCAAATTTTAAAGTAAGTTCATTTTAAACAAAACCATAGGTGGCGAATTATTAGGGATTAATTTTAGGTACAAGCGATTTTAAGGACGATTTTACGTGACGAAATGGTTTTATCACGAATAAAGAAGTCCGACGATCCTGAAAGTCTTAGTCAGGAAAAATTAACAGACGGCGAACAGTTAGTTAACGTTGTAAATAGAGCTGTTACCGCTGTTAATAATCGACTTAATAGTCTCGCTCATTTTGACGGGTTGGAAAGTAAAGTATGTATTTTGATAAGAAAATTAAATTAATGTTAACGATTTTTAATTTTTAGGTGGGTACTTTAGTAGCTGCAGCGAGCAGTCATGATAATTTATGTCGAATGGATCCTGCCTGGCATCCGTGGTTATAAATAAAACGTTTGTTGTTAGTATGTAAGGTTCTCTTGATGTACATATAATAGAAGTGAAAAACTGAAAGTATTTTGCTCATCGAGTGTTAATGTGTCTTATAAATTTCTTCTGTCGTTCTTCTATTCTTATTTGAAATGGCAGTTATTTTAAACTATCGTGATTTTACAGTATTACGTAAACAACTGATTTCTTGTGTTATTCTTTTAAGACGTTTTATTTAACTTTATTTTGTACTTACTTCACCTGTACTTAACGTACAGGTATTTCCTATGTAAATTTTCATAGTTAACATGTAAGTAAATAATTAGTTTTATTTAATAATATAATTAATAATCTATAACATGCAGATTTTGTAATTAAATAAATAAAGTCGCAGCATTTTCAGTACTTCATTTCAATATGAGGAGCGGATAGCTGCATGTAAAAGGCCTCGGCCTATCACGTAGGCACCTTGGGTTCGATTCCTGAGACCGGCGATATCCTCGCTGGAATTTAGAAGGTCGTATGCTTCTCCGTGCTTCGGAGGGCACGTTAAGCCGGCGGTCCCGGTTATCATACTAACACCTTTGATAACCGTTAACCTTGCAACACTGGGGAAAAAAATTACGAATAAACTTGAGCCTAAAAACACTCGGTATTTTCCTAAAGCTATAAATATTGTCTACTGAAAATATTAGTTGAAATTTTTTTTTCAACTTTTTTTCTAAAATTCTCTAAGCATTTTAGTTGAAACTTGCCTTCAACTGCAAGTATCTCAAAAATTTCAAATGCAAAGGCACAATAATTGTATTATTACGTTATGAAGAAATTAAAAACGAAGAGAATGCAAAAAACCGGAGGTTTCTACCATCAATAGAAGCAGAAATATTGAGCAAAATACAACCACAAAGAATATTTCCGAGTTAGCTAAGTCATGAATGGGTTGATTTCATTTGTTTATAAATCTGAAACGTCAAATGTCTGATTTGACTTTGTTTTCCTTTGTTATCACCTTAAAACGCTGAAGCTTACGGTAGTATTAAGCTGCAGTCGATAAGTATGTTTGGGTGATTAGCATTTAAATTAAATTGGCTGGTTTCAATTTTTTCTCAAAGCATTCGACATTTCCGAACATTTTTAAAGGTTCTCTATTAAAAATATTATTCCCTACGTTTATCCTAAAATTTTTATTGCAAAACAACGGGAATTTCGTTATCATCGTAAGAGAGGTCGAATGAAAAGAAAATGCTAAAAATCTAAGGTATGAAAAAATGCAATAATAAAGAATTTAGTGGAACAAAGAAGTTCTACTTGATTGATTTAGCTTTTATTTTATTTTACATTTTACATAACTTTAACAAAGGTGTTTAAACTGTTTCCCATTGCTTCTAATACAGTCCTCAATTCTTTTCCGAGTCGATAGAACAGCAGATTCAATTTCGGCTCTCGAAATGTTGTTTACTGCATTTCTAATTCTGTGTATCATCAATACAGGTAGTTGTGGGGTTCTTATAAACAATGTCTTTTAGACGACCCCAGAGGAAGACTTCCAAGCACGTGAGATCAGGGGATTTTGGGCTCCATGGAAATACACTCCCTCTGCCAATCCACCGATCAGGGAATTCCGCTTTAAGGTGATCTTTAACTGTCCCTGAAAAGTGAGCAGGACATCCATCCATTTGTATCCACATGTTTAAAATGGTGTCTAAAAAGTCCAGCACTTGACCATTGACAGTCCCATTAAAAATGTGAGGACCAATTATCCGCCCGTCAAGAATGCCACACCAGACATTTATGGTACCACTGATGTCGGTTGTCCACAGTGCGCATCTAATGTGAGTTCTCGTTCTTTTTCGAGTAAAAGTGCATATTGTGGAAGTTTACCCGGCCGTTGCTTTTAAATGTAGTTTCGTCGGTCCCCAAAATCTGATTCAAGAAATTAGGAGTTTCTTCTAGCATATTTCGCATCCAGTAATCAGTAATATAAGTTCAGTCTGCTCACAAAATCATCTTCGGTGAGCGACTGATGTAACACAACATGGTATGGATGTAAGCCTCGTTAATTTACAATTTTAACAACTGTTCGTTGAGATATCCCCAACATTCTTGAAATTTCTCTTGTACTAACAGGGATTTAACTCAATGCACGCCAGAAAATTAATCACATTGTCTTCGTTACAAACTGGACGGCGTCTTACTCTTTCTGGAGTTGGTTGCACTCTTTCCGTGGTTTGTAAACGTAACCCTAATCGACGGAAGACCTTTATCGATTGGGGCTGCCGATTGGGATACGTAATGTTGTATGTTCTTGAAGCAGTCAACTCATTTTCGTGACATTGAAAATAAATCTGTAGCATATCAAAGGCTTCAGCGTTTGTGTAAACCATTTTCAGCAAATAGCAAATAACAAAATCAAGATGAAACACAGTTAACAAGAACAACTCGATGAACAAGTAAAACACAATTAAAACTAACATGAACAGGAACAGCAACAAGATCAGGAACAATCACAAGAACAGGAACAACGGAATTATTAATATTTTGCGAGATCAATTAAAAAGCAACAAAGTCAAATCACTGAAGCTAGCAATTTGACGTTTTAGATTTATAAACAAAATCACATCGGCCCATTCTCAGGAATGGGTTGATTTATCTTTAGATAACTCGGAAAAATTCTTCGTGGTTACATTTTGCTCAGTATTTCCGCTTCTATTGATGATAGAGACCTCCGGTTTTTTGCATTCTCTTCGTCTTTAGTTTCTTCATAACCTAATAATAAAATTATTGTACCTTTGCATTTGAAATTTTTGAGATACTTGCAGTTGAAAGCAAGTTTCCACTAAAATGCGCCGAGAATTTTAGAAAAAAAGTTGGAAAAAAATTTCAACTAATATTTTCAGTAGACAATATTTATAACTTTAGGAAAATACCGAGTGTTTTGAAAAAGAAAAATTCAAACCAAAGATATAACTATTTTTAACCTTGGAGGTTATGTCTTCGCCCCGCAGCCCATCGTCAAAGTTAATTAAAACTTCAAAGAATACATTTTATGTAAAATTAGACGTTCTTTTGATCTAGAATCTAGACATATTCTAATAGACCTTAATTTAGAAATTTTTCGAAAAAAGGGCGATTTAATGTTGCCGCCCCCCGATTGCGCCCCCTCTGAAAGGATCAGCGGCTAAAAATATTTTTAATGGATTTCTTAGGTTCAAGTTTCGTAAATTTTTTCCCCCGTTAACGTACGTCATCTACTTTCCGAGATAAAGTCGGCAGCCGCGCTTAAGGACTCACCCTGTATACAACAGTCGCCGGGAAAGTAAATAACACGCAGTGTCGCGCGCAATTATCATACAGAAGAACAATTCTCATACAAGTGCAGGATCGAACAAATAAATGTCCAAAAAACAGAGAGTGGTGGAGGAAGATCAAACTAGAAGTGTAGACGAAGGAATAGATGAAAGAAATAAGAAAATAAATTATAAATTGGCGGATCTAGAAGAAATAGAAAAAACCACAAGTATCTTTCAAAGAAGTAGGAGGACAAGCAGAACGCCCCAAAGAAAGACAGACAACAAAAAAGAGAAAAAGATACCAAACGAAAACAGCATAAAAACATATATGCAAAGCGACTCAACACCGGAAATAACAAACACGAAGCAAAAAGAAAACGAAGAAGTAAAAAACGAAAAAATGGAGAAAGTGTTAGAAGCAATAGCTGAGATGAGAAAAGAGATCCTCGAAAACTTTATGAAAAGTAATGATGAAATAAAGAAGAACAACGAAATGATAGAAAAAGTACAAAATGAAATGAAGAAGAAAGAAAATGAATGGAATGAAGAAAGAACACGGACGAAAGACGAAAACTTAGAGAGGTGGATGAAAAACCAAGAAAAACAGAAAAAGAAAAACAACATAATAATTAAAGGGTTAGAAGCAAAAGTAGGAGAAACTCCCCAAAAAATTGAAGAGTTCTTAGCTAAAGAGATAGGAGTACAGGTACAAATTAATGAAGTAAGGAAGATTGGAAAGATTGAAGATTCGAAAGCAACATTGGTCAAAATCACATCGTGGATGGAAAAACGGGAAGTGCTGATAAATAAAAAGATACTCATAGGAAAACACGTGTACATAGAAGTCGACTTGACACAGAAAGAGTTAAATATGCAAAAGAAGATCAAGATGATAGCAAAAGAAAAAAGAGAACCAGGGAAAAACGTAAAGATTGGATATAAAAAACTAATAATGGATAAGAAAGTTTACGAATGGAACGAACAAGATAACCATCTTAAATATAAAGAGAAAAAGAGCAACGAATATCCAAAAAACTAATAAAGGAAGGAGAGGGGACGGACACGAGAACGAAACGCGCAATGAAAATGGAAATGAAAACCGGAAACGAAAATAAAATAGTGGAGAAAATTAAAGACAGCGAAAAAATGAAGCAGCAACGTAGAGAAGAGGGAGAAGGGAAAATATCCAGACAAAAGAAAAAACAAAAAGAGGTACAACGAATTCGTAAGGGTAGGAACATGGAACGTTAGGTCAATGTTGGTAGCAGGAAAAATGGACGAAATTGTCGATGAACTGATGAAATATAAACTAGACATAACAGCTATCCAGGAAATAAGATGGAAAGGACAAGGCGAAATTAAGAAAGAAAATTACACACTTATGTATAGCGGAGAAGAAAAACAAGGAGCAAACGCCACAGGATTTTTCATAATGAAAAAAATGAGGGAACATATACTACACTTTCAACCAATAAATGGAAGAATTTCACTACTAAGAATGAAGGGAAGAATGGCTAATACTACATACATAAATATATATGCACTATGCACCAACGGAGGGGGCAAAAGACGAGGAAAAAGAGAAATTTTATGAAGAGCTACGTTGTGTAACAGAAAAAGTGCAAAAACAGGACATTGTAGTAATACTAGGCGATGGAAATGCAAAGATAGGCAAATAAGACTATACAGGGTGCCCGTTTTTCGACCTCAAGCATGGGGATCTCGGTTATTATAACAGATGCGAGATCGGTTAAATTAGGGCAAAGTCGCGCATTTTTATGGTGATCAATTATCTGAAAGAAAATTTGATCTGTCATTTTTAGTTTTTGAATTATTGGAGAAAAATTGAAAATTGTGATTTTTGTTTTAATTTTTTTAAATGAAAACCAATAAAACTAGACATTTTTAACTAAGACATTGTGAAGGCACTTTTTTACAAGAAATCTGAATCTGGCATCGTGTTTTCCAAGGCATCCTAGATGCAAGAGTTACAACACTTAATTTTTTTTTCTTATGGGCGCCATATTTGATTTTTGCATTTTCGAATAGAGCTCTTTTTTCTGATTACGACTATGTATCACATGATATGGTCAAGCTTTACATTTTGATTAGAATTTAAGAAAAATGTTTTTGCGAAGAATGCTTTGGAAACAACAACATCTACTTTTGTCTAACAAACAAATTTTTGACAATTCAATTAAATTTCACTATTAGGTTGCATTATTTTTAATTTTGTTCCAATTTAAATACAAAAATTCTGCCTTATTCTGTTCTTAATTTAAAATTTAATTTTGTTTATAAATTGGGAAGAAATGTGAACGTGCAACTCTAAATTTAATTGAATTGTCAAAAATTTGTTTGTTAGACAAAAGTAGATGTTGTTGTTTCCAAAGCATTCTTCGCAAAAACATTTTTCTTAAATTCTAATCAAAATGTAAAGCTTGACCATATCATGTGATACATAGTCGTAATCAGAAAAAAGAGCTCTATTCGAAAATGCAAAAATCAAATATGGCGCCCATAAGAAAAAAAAAATTAAGTGTTGTAACTCTTGCATCTAGGATGCCTTGGAAAACACGATGCCAGATTCAGATTCCTTGTAAAAAAGTGCCTTTACAATGTCTTAGTTAAAAATGTCTAGTTTTATTGGTTTTCGTTTAAAAAAATTAAAACAAAAATCACAATTTTCAATTTTTCTCCAATAATTCAAAAACTAAAAATGACAGATCAAATTTTCTTTCAGATAATTGATCACCATAAAAATGCGCAACTTTGCCCTAATTTAACCGACCTCGCATCTGTTATAATAACCGAGATCCCTATGCTTGAGGTCGAAAAACGGGCACCCTGTATAGCAGAAGTAGCATATCAAGAAACCATTCATGATAGAACTAATGATAACGGTAACAAACTGTGTAACTTTGCATCTGCGAACAATATGAGAATAGTGAGCACCAAATTTAAACATAAGAATCTACACAAAAAAAGGGAAGCAAATTGACCACGTATTGGTTTCGAGAAAGAGAGAAACATGGATACACGACGTAAGAACGTACCGCGGAGCAAACGCAGACTCGGACCATTTCCTTGTAATTGCAACAATGAAACAAAAAATAGAAAGGAAAAAACGGAACAAAAATGAAATTCGTAAGTGGGATGTTGATAAACTAAAAATAGAAGAACACCACAAAGAGCTAGGAAAAAAAAAATTAACGAAACAATAAGAGATCACGGACGTCACCAAGAATGGGAAAATACTAAGAAAACGATGAAAGAAGTAGCAGTGGAAGTTATCGGATACGAAAAAAAGAGAAAAATAAACGAGTGGTATGATAAAGATTGCAAAGCTGTAATAAAAAACAAGAATGAAATGGTTGAAAACAGGAACTGAAGATTACTACAACAGGTACAAAAAAATAAGAAGAGAGGCAACAAAAAAACGTAAAGAAAAAAGAAGATATGGTTAAATAACATAATGCAAGAAATAGAAATGAATCGAAGAAGCAATAACAAAAGAAAATTCTATAAAAACATCAAAGACCAGAAGAAAAAAAAAATAAAAGTAAGGTATGAAAAAAAGACGGAAAAATCATATATATGAGCAAGAAAAAATAAACGAAGTATGGCAAGAATGTTTTCGTGAACTCTTAAACGAAGGACAACAAACCAACCAAATAACACGGGAAGAATCACAAATAGAAGACGAGGAAATCCGGTATCCAACTTTTGAAGAAGTAGGTAACATAATAAAGAAAATGAAAAACAAAAAAGCACCAGTCAGTGATGAAATAATAAGTGAAATGCGGAAGAATGGAGGAAAACAGATAAAAAAAAATATAATCTAATAATAAACATATGGAACACAAATGAAATGCCTCAAGACTGGAAGAAAGGATTGATTATTCCGCTACATAAAAAGGAGAGAAAGAATGCTGTAAAAAAACTATAGAGGAATAACGTTGCTCAATACAGCCTATAAAATATTGTCAACGCTACTACTGCAAAAACTGGAACCATGTATAGAAAAAGAGTTGGCAGATTATCAAAACGGTTTTAGACCAGGCAGATCTACAACGGATGAGATATATGTAATCAATCAAATACAGGAGAAAGCATATGAATACAATATAGAAACGCACCTATTGTTCATAGACCTCAAACAAGCGTTTGACAAAGTGAACAGAAATGTCCTATTACAAGAGATGACGAAATTAAAAATCCCCAAAAAAACTGATAAAACTCGTAGAAATGACATTGAAGGATTGAGAAGCGATGGTTAGGACAAATGAAGGAGTAACAGGAAGCTTTAGTGCGAGTGTAGGTGTAAGGCAAAGGGACGCGCTGTCAGTATCTTTGTTCAATGTGGTAATGGAAAGTGTAGTGAGGTGCATCAAAGACAAAGGTACAATTAACATAAACGGGGTGCAGGTTGTTGCGCATGCAGATGACTTAGTCATTGTGAGCAGAACAGGGAAACAACTAAAAGAAGCATTCGAACAAATGGAGGAAGCAGCAAAGGAAAGAGGACTCCAGATAAATAAAGAGAAAACAAAGTACATGAGATGGAGTAGGAAGAAAGAAAGTGATGGAAAGCAATTCTCAATAGGCAAATACGTATTTGAGTAGATAAACACTTTCAACTATCTAGGAGTACAACTAAACAACCGAAATCAAAGAAACGAAAAAGTGCGGGAGAAGTTACAAGCAGGACATAAAGCCTATTATGCAAATAAAAACCTATTACTGAACACACAAATCAGCAAAAAGACAAAATTAACAATATATAGATGCTTAATTAGACCAGTACTAACCTACGCAGCGGAAACGAAAAGTATGACAACGAGGGAGGCTGAGCAACTGAGAATTTTTGAAAGAAAGATAATTCGGATAATAACGGGACCAAAAAAAGTTAATGAAAACGAATACAGAATGAAAATGAATCATGAAATACAGGAAGAATTAGACAATCAAGACAAGACATACATAGTAAGATTCATAAAGGCACAAAGAATCAGATGGCTCGGACATATGTATAATGAGAAGTGAACAAAAAAGAACGATAAAAATCATGACCGAATGGGTGCAAACAGAAGGAAGAACACAAGGGAGTCCAAGATCGGAATGGAAAGAGGAAGTGAAAAAAGACCTAAAACAAGTGGAAATAGAAAACTGGAAAAGAAAAACCCAGGATAGACTAGAATGGCGAAAAATTGTAAACGCAGCAAAATCACACCACAAACTTTGAATACTCAGATACGGAAGACTCCAGGGACTAATCCACCCTAACAGAATCAAAGAATTGTGGGAGTTCCATTAGGAACGGCTAAAACCCAACCAGGGTTGTCGCGCCTTCAATCAATCAAGATAAAACAAGGATAGTAAAGAAACAACAAAAAGTGTTTTTTCTATAGCAGCTGTTAACGTGCTACTTTATCTATTAATTTGAGTAGATAAAGTAACACTTTAACAGCAAGGGTAGATAAAGTACTTTTTTGTTTTTAACCCTGAAACACCCATACTAATGACATTTTAAAACGTGATTCGATTTCTAATTGCATTAAACGTCAATGTCAAACAAATGTCAAATAAAATTTATTTTATCGCCAACCGTCAGTAAAGCCATGCATTACCATAGCGATTTGCGGCAGTAAACAAACACTTTATCTTACTGTACAAATCAAGCATTTTACCTGCCGCTAATGTTAATCAACATAACCATGACTGTATGACATTGAACAAAAATCGTTTGTTCCTGTCACAGCTTCAACAGTAAAAGTTTTCTCGCGAGTTATTTATAAAAAATAATGGAAGTTATTTTTATCAATTATACATTTTTACGGTTGGCGATAAAATTTTGTATGCACCACGTCAGTAAAGTGTCTTTATCGAACTCGCTTGTTACTCGCCTCGCTCGCTAGCTCGCCCGGCTCATAATCTCAGACTCGTTCGATAAAGAATCACTTTACTGACTTGGTACATAAATAACTATTATAATTTTTTTCCTTTAAAATAAATGCTATAGAAAAAAATAGAGTATTATACACGACGATAAAATTTAATTATATTCTCGAGCGTAATTAGCATCTCGACTGGCGTCTCAACGCTAAAATACGCCCTCGAAGATAAAATACAATTTTATCGTCTTGTATAATAAATAACTATTAGTAATAACAACTATTTTGCGGTGAAATGAGTGAAAATATAATAGTTTATGACATACGTTTTCCTTAAAGTTGATAGTCACATGTGGCAAGGGTGGTGGATAGCAGTTGTAAAACGTCTACAAAACACGCGATTGGTGCATCCATTGAAAGCACAAATACATTAAGCACAATACACATGTACTACCTGTAAAGTGCCGGTTATTAAATAAAAGGGAAAGTACATTTAATCAATTTATAAATAATATAGTGTGAAAACATATAGAAAAGGAACAAGAAACAACCCCCGAGTATTAGAATACAAATCGCGGCAAATAAAATATAAATGGACGATACACATAAACCCACGAGTATCAGTAAGAATAAAACAAGGAAAAATAGCCAAGGGTCGTTGGACCATCTATGGAAGATAAAAATAGGAGAAACAAGCTTTGAAAAACAGAATTATTAGAAAGAAGAAGCATTTAAAAGGAGTAAAACAGTGACAAGAACGCCACCAAATCAAAGTAGCATTGAAGTAGCTGACGGGGACAAAAGTAACACCATTATGGAGAACCTACAAAAAATGATGGAAGAAATGAGTAAGGCAATGAAAGATATGCGACTAGAAGTTAGAGAATTAAGGAATGAAACCAAGACGAGCAATGAAGAAATGAATAAATACGGAGAAGAGTTACGAGGAATTCAGGAAGAAATGGCCAAGAAAGATGTAGAATAGGAAAGGGAGAAAAAATTACTTCAATACAAAATGGAAACATTAGAGGAAAAGCTAGAAATACAAGAAAAACAAAGAAAATTAATTGTCAGAGATGAAGAACTTACGCAAAAAACGGCAGAATTTATCGAAAAGGAACTGGGTTTGCAAGTTGGAATAATTGAAACATACAAAGTGGGCAAAATAGAAGAAAAGAAAGCCATACTAGTGATATTAGAAACGTTTGAACAAAAGCTGAATATATTAAAAAGTACGAATAAGTTAGGCAAAACAAAAACAAACAGCTAGAAGATTTTGAAAACTAGGAACATGGAATATTAAAAGCATAACAGGAAAAGAAGGTGAGATAGAAGAGGAATTCGAAGAAATGAATTTAGACATTTTGGCAATCACAGAGACAAAGAAAAAAGGACAAGGGAGAATAAAAATGGCAAAAGACAACATATAGATATGTAGTGGAGTCAGCGAAAATAAAAGAGCAGCAGTAGGGGTGGGATGCATCATACACAAGAAATTAGAAAAACAGATAAATAAATGGAAAGCATGGGCAGAGCGGATTTTAACAATAGAGATGATAGATAAACATAGGAAACAATAAAAAACAACAATAGTGGTATACGGACCCAATGATGATGACAAAACAGAAAACAAAGACTTGAGAAATTTTAACACTAGCGGTAGAGGAAACTAAAGGAAAAATACAGGGAATTTTTCTTTTTAGTATACATATCCCCTATGTATACTTTTAAAATAAACGCAATATATAGGCAACCAACTATACACTAAACGTGGTGCATAAAGGTTATGTTTCATGTTTGTAAATAAAAAATAAATCAAAATTAGTGGAATGTCAAAATAATTTTAATTCGACGATTATTCTAAAACATAAAATATCAACAATACAAAACAGAAAGGAAAATAAAAACAGCAACAGTTAAAGCCTAATTTTTTGACATTAACTTAATTTGATGATTTAAAAAATTAGCATGCTGTGGCAAAAATCATCAAATTAAGTTAATGTCAAAAAATTAGTTTTAACTGTTGCTGTTTTTATTTTGCTTTCTGTTTTGTATTGTTAATATTTTATGTTTTAGAATAATCGTTGAATTAAAATTAGTTTGATATTCCACTAATTTTGATTTATTTTTTATTTACAAACATGAAACATAACTTTTACGCACCACGTGACGTGACGTTTAGTGTATAGTTGGTTGCCTACATATTGCGTTTATTTTAAACGTATACATAGGGGATATGTATACTAAAAAGAAAAATTCACTGTATACTTGGCAGGAGATTTCAACAGCAGGGTAGGAAAAAGAGACGAAATCTATAGTAAAGTGATAGGAAGTTATGGAGAAGATACAAGGAATAATAATGGGAAAAGACTGTTAGATTTCTGCATATTACGTAACCTGATAGTAACAAACACTTTTTGCAAACACAAAACAATTCACAAGTTTACAAGGGAGGTAATAAGCAGAGGATAAAAGTCTATCATAGACTATATCAAGGGCGTATCCATCTCAAAACGGAAGGGGGGCAGGTTTCTGAATTCAACCTTTTTCATGGGGGGGCGGGGGGTTCATATGGGGTGGCATGCAATAATACACAATAACAAAAGGAAACGCCATTTATTAAAAAAATATTAATTTTTAAGCAATAGTTTGCGAGGATTAGCTACAAATTTATTAACTATAGCTTCCACTAATTGTTCCTTGTTCGCGAAAACCCACTGACGGTGAACGCTTAGCATGGCTAATTCATTTAACCTATTTTCGCCAATAGTGCTTCTTTTAGCCATGTTTTAATTCGGCGAAGGGAGCTGAATGAACGCTCTATAGTGCTTGTTGTGCCTTGTTCAGGGCTGTGAAAGCAATATAAGTAGCGCCTTTCTAATGGTCGGGAAAAATAATTTGCTCTTTTTTAAAACCTCAATGATGTCTGGCGCTACCTGTACCTACCTTATTCCACATTTTGAACCACAATTCCGGAAACTCGGTTGTATGCATAATGCATGCGTTAAAACACAACCTAAGAGACTGTTGTTTTGAGCTGGACTGCGCAAGAATAGAATATGAAGGTGAACTTACAAAACAAAAATTAGTAACGGAGTTAGACAGGGGTGTCTTTTATCACCCATGCCATTTCTAATACTAATGGACTGGATAATGAAGCAAGTAATTGACAATAGAACAGGTATAAACTGGGATATATTCAACAAATTAGGAGACCTAGAATTCGCAGACGGCGTCTGCTTAATTACACTCACAAAGCGTCAGATGCAAGAAAAGCTAAATAGATTAACAAGAGCAGCTAGTAAAGTAGCCCTGAAAATTAACTCAAATAAGACAAAACTTATGACACGAACAACAAACAGAAATCATCCAATAATAATACAAGAAAAAGGAGTGGAAGAAATCACAGAATTCCGTTACTTACGTACAGTTAATATAAACGGATGTAATAAAATGGATATCGAAAAGAGATTAGACCAAGCGAGGATGGTCTTTAATGCATTAAAGAAAGTACGGACATCAACAAAATTTACTAAAAAGATAAAAATAAGATTATTCAAGACAAATGTGTTGAGTGTGCTATTATACGGAGCCGAAAAGCGAATAGAAAGTAAAGAAAACTGTAGAAAACTACACACCTTTATAAACAAATGCCAGAAAGAATAACAAATGAAGAGTTATGGTAGAAAACTAAAATGAAAATATAGAAACAGTAAGTTATAAAACAACGTAAATGGCAATGGATAGGCCACGCGTTAAGAAAGCCACAAACAAATCTAACAAGGCAAGCATTAGAATATAGAACCCTAGGGAAAAGAAAAGTTGGGAAACCCAAAGAAACATGGAAACGCAATCTAAACAAAGAACTACAGAAATAAAAAGTATCATGGAAGGAAATTAAAGTAAGGGCGAAAAATAGGAAACGATGGAAAGAAACAATAGAAGAAATAAGAGCCACGGACTAAAAGGAAATTGATAAAGTCAAAATGAAGATAGTAGAAAGAACTCAAGATGCATCGGTTGAGTTTACCATCACCAATTGAAGAGCTTCAGAAACTCCTCAAAAGGCGCGTCTTGCTTTACAGGGAGCTATGAGAAGAAGAAGAAGAAGAATGACAAAATTAATAGAGGGAAAATGCTCCATTCCAAGAAAACTAATCAACTTAATCGCAATAATCGTACATAATACTCCTACAAAAGCAACAGTGAGAGTAAATAACAAACTGTCAGATATGTTTGAAATAAATACAGGAGTCAAAAAGGGAGACGTCTTGTCACCAATCCTTTTCAAATTTGTCCGAGAAGCAATAGTAAGAAAATAAGATTTTCACGTGCATATGCTGACGATGTAGTTATCGTAAGCAGAAACAAAAATAAAGTGTTGGAAAAAATCTCATAGTATCACACTTCAAATACTTTAGAGCCATAATTAATAACAATAACAATGACAGAAGAAATAAAAATTAGAATCGCGGCAGCAACTAAATGTCTCTATCATCATCATTATCATCATCATTATCATCATCAATTGACATGGAGCAGATCCCCGTGGATCAATCCTGGATTACGTCAGACCCACCCTATGCCAATAGGGTGTGAAGGGATTTGTTATGATATGTGGGGATTGGGAGCACTGTATAACGTTAACATGCCTGTGACGCTAGCCTCTAGACACCGCTTCTACAGTGCAAGGTAGTTAGTAAGTCACATATTCAATGGGAGTTGGATATATGATTGAGAAGGTTAACCATGTTTTATCATTTTATTTACTAACAGTATTTCTAGTATTACAGCTAATTTAACATGTTGCATTCTGCTAATTTAGTCTAATCATTAGTATTATCATCATTAGTAATCTATTGTTATTGTTATTACTTATTATTATTATTATTATTATTATTATTATTATTATTATTATTATTATTATGATATTTGTTTCTTTGCTGTTCTTCCGCATTTTCCTTCCGTTGTTGTTCTTTCAAGTGTTGGGTATATATGCTCCTAGGTACCTACTTCATTCTTATTACTTATTTTATTTTCATATTTTCATCAATTGCATCTCGGTTGTGTAGTCTTGGTTGTTGTATCTTGCTTCGCATTTGTTGATGTTTATTTGTAATTCCACGTTGTTCAGATTTCCTGTGATTTCTATAGGGGCTGCGTATAAGACTGTGTTGACTGCTTTAACGAGGTCCCGGGTTAGTAGTATAGTTCGTTCTCCTGCTCCCCATCGTTACCTAAAATTTTTCTGGTGACAAACAGGTGATCCTCCACTGTTCTTACCCTGAGAAATGCCGCTTGGTATGCTAACATTTCTCGAATCGTGTTGTTTAGGCATGATGTTAAACTTAAATCTTAATTCCGGCCAATAACTATAATTCTGGCTTATTAACTTATGCATATACGCGTATAAAAGCCGTATGCGCATGTTGCTCTTATTCTAAAATTATTAGCTTTACAAGTACTATTTATTTCTATTCGCGATTTATTAATTTTAACTTTAACTACAGTATTTTTCACCTAGGATTGTGACGTTAACGCGCTGTTTATAAATTCACAATCCAACTATACTTCATCTTTTTCTAACCTAGGTTTTCATTACCTACTGCACACGAACGCGTGTCTACCCATGCAGTTTTTGGGCGGAGCATGTTGACGTCACAACCCAAATCCTAGATGAAAAATACTGTAGGTAGTAGGTATGTATATTTTCAAAATAATATTAATTAATTAGATGTTGTTCTTCCCTCGTTGTATCAACCGACTGTGTAAATAGATTTATTGCCTTTGGGGCTGGTTACAGGTCACATCTGGTTTACACTTTACAAAAGAGAAAGCTTTAGGTCTCCTAGCCTTGTAGGTTTTGTCGATTATTCGGCTGGGGCTACTGACGCGGTCATAACGAAAATGGACCCTAATGAACCCTGTATGGTAAACCCGTTGCATTTATGTATTGTACTGTACCCCTGTTTTGTTATTACTTACGTTGGATACGACAATTTTCAAAAATAATAGTAATACTTTGCGCTTTAATTTTAATTTTCTTACAGAAATCTTACCTCAAGGGTCGTTAGGTACTAGGTAGGTTCGTTGTCTGTTCAAATTTATATTTAATTAACCAAAATAAAATTTACTCAAATTTTATAATGCAGATTTCTTTTATTATTTTGTTTTCCCTATCATCCCTACTTAAAATTATCTTAAGATTATTTTTATACACCCACTATCTACTTTTAACTTCCTCTTCTTTTCCAAAAAATTTCTTTATCCCCAAAAACCAAAAATCCAATCTGCCTCTGCTGGACTCGCTCCTGCTTGAAGTTGCCCCCGCTCGAACTGCTTTTGCTCGAACTGCTTTTGATCGAACTGCTTTTTCTTGAAGTTCAGTCTTCACTTGATTTTTCTTCAAATTCACTTTCTTTTATTTAATACAGGTTCTTAATCTTGTTAATTGTATTTATAGTTGATTATTTATTCAATATTTACTCTTTTTGGGACGAGCAACTTAATTTTGTTGTTGCCCCTTAGAATTCAAAATATCAACTGAATTCCAAATTTGTTTTTTCTGTATCCTGGATTTTTAACTCACATTTGTTTTTTCACTATAACGACTATTTACAAGGTTTCTAAAGTAACTTATTCTACGTTTCTAAGACTATTAATTTAGCTAATTATTTACTAACAATGATCACTATAATAACTTAAATTTAATCTAGCTATCTTAAAATTATATTATAATTTTTTATAATTTAAAAAAAAATCTCCTCAACACCGAAAGGTATAAGAGGTTAACGATTACATACATACATAAAAAAAATCTGCATTACCAATCTTTGCAAAATAATACTTTCGTTAATTAACTCAAAAAATAACATAACCTTTAATTATATGCATGCAAATTAAATACCATTTCAGTATATATATCGATCTTATTTGTGTTCTAATTATTACAAATACTGACTTAAATGTAAATAGAAGATGTACAATAATTATTATCCGACTCTAGTTCAATCTACGCTTATCTAATTAACCTAGATAATGCTTAAACTACGACTTATCTTGCGCGATAAGTGTTTTGATTTCACATATGCTCCCGTATTAAATTTCAGGTGTACCAGATCCATATTCGGCTTCTCTTCCGCGTGAATGTGGTTAGGTCTCTTCCCGTTCGTTTCTACTTTTCTCACGGGCATTCTTTCCTCTTGCAACAGCACGCCTCCATGCAGTTCATTTATTCACTTATTTCACTAGTTTTATTATAATTAACGCCAATCTATTATTACTTTAATACTTAAATAGGAGCACTAGTGTAACCCTGTAATTATAACTTTTAGCAAATCGCGTTTTCTGAGAAAAACTCTTTGAAATTAGCGGAAAAAGTAGGAGCTCGCCCGAAACACGTGTTTACTTGACCCCGTCTCGCACAGAACTTAAATGTCTCTATAAATATAAATATTTACTTAAAAGTACATTTCTAAACATAAGTGCTAAACTTAAAGTTTATCATTCTATCATTAAACCAGTGCTAACATATGGCTGTGAGACCTGGACAATGCGAAAAGAAGATGAGACGAACTTGCGAATCTTCGATAGAAAAATATTAGGAATTATTTTCGGTCCTGTAGAAGACCAGGTATTTTATGTTTACTGTATTGGTTAAATATGTTGTATTAATTTAGAGCTTTATAGATTTATTCTCTGCTCATCATCATGTATAATAATAATAATAATAATAAAAAGATGTGTAGAGGACATTGAACGTGATTTGAAGAAAATGGGAGTGCCAGATGGATCAAAGAAAACTCAGAATAGGTCCGAATGGTGGAAGATTGTACAGGAAGCCAAAGCCCACGAATGGTTGTAGAGCTGAGCAGTAAGTAAGTAAGTAAGTTTTATAAATAAATAAATACGTTCTTTATTAAACATACAAACAAGTTCCGTTTATTTGTAAAACGATAAGTTCGAAGCTCATTATTTCTTTATGATAGCAACCAATTGGTTTTAATACGCAAATGCTACCTTAACACATTAATATTGATAATAATAATTGTTTGATAATAACAGGTACGTATCTTTAACAATTTACTATTTTAGAATCCTAATTATTTGTAATAATATATTTGTGTTTAAATTTAGCTTATTTAATGAAGCCGAAAAAACCAAACGCTTTTTAGATTGTTTAACATATGAGTAAAAATGAGTACGATAATTACGAAAAAGCAGGAAGAAATTTACCATGATTCTAAATCAACTTCAAGAATTTTTGATGCCGAATTGAAGTGGCTTAATCTTATAGCCATTTTGATTTTCCATGTAATTTTTGTATGGGCGTTATTAGCTTTTCCGTACAGCAAAGGTTTAAAATTACTTGCATGGGGTAAGTACAATTAACATGAAGTAATTTTGGGATGTCTATGTACGAACGTTTAGCAAGTATTTAAATAATTCTTACGAACAATAACGTCAGAGCCAGTGGCGTGCAGTGAGTTTTTTACTTGGGGAAGCGCTTCTGTTTTACTGATAACTACAAAAAGTGACAGCTTTTGATAATGCAAATCGTCAGTGTCAAAGAAATTGGCATAATTCAGTTTTAGGCTATTAAAAGCTTTCTTTGGAAAACGAGATTTGTTGTAGCTAGTGAAATAATATAATTCAACAAATTTTAATTCATTAAAATTCTGAAACCTGACGCAGTTGTTACGTAATATTATTCAAAATTTCTAATGTAGCTCTCAAAAGAACCTCATTTTTGCTATAAAGGTATTATGTGTAGCGAAAATAAGATTCTATAAAGAGCTATGTTAAAATTGAGGTCGGATTATTGTTCCTCGTGCCAAAAAAGGTAGTTTCCCCAATTTTCATATCAATATTTCGAAAACTTTTGAAATTACAGCAAAAAATTAAGATTAAAATTTCGACTTTGACACCCTGTATCTCCCTAAATATTAACTTTTGGACTAAGGTAATTTTAGGTAAATCGTAATATTTTGGTTTCGCAAATCTACTGTTGGTCTTTGCCCCATTACTTTTGGACAACCCTGTATAAAATTAATAAATTTTTGAATGAACAATCAGAGTCATTTTAACCCATAAAGGTTATAATATTTTATATTTGCGACGTTTACAAAAAAAATCAAATCGGAGAAGTTTGAACCGGTTTTGAGATATAAACATAAAGTTACTCCACTAAAAAGCAAGTACAAATATGTGCCTTGCGCCAGCGACCAGCGCGTCTCGTACAGCTAGAATCACGTATGTGAAATTACAACAGCGCAGATGCAACAAACGATTGTTATACGGGACCTTGTGCGATTATTTCGGCGCGGCCCAAGATAACTTTCGACGTTCGAGCCGATGTTTCCCGGTAAAGTTCAACGCTACATGGCCAACGTTGAACGCCGCGTTACAAAATGCGTTAATTTGCAATGAGTATTCGCATGATATTAAAAGCGAAAATTAAATAAATAATTTTAACATACTGCTGAAACAAAAATAAAATTAATAAATTATATTGCTTTGCCTTATGAAGGCAAGGGAAGCGGTGCTTCCACCGCTTCCATGGACCGCACGCCACTGGTCAGAGCGAGTTAAAAAAAAATCATGTGGAAGGTATGATGTAACTTGGATTGAATTACTTTTTGCTCGTAAAAAGCTTCAGTTATAGTTGGGCTTATGCGTAATCTTAAATAGGAGACGAACCCTTTTACCTTGTGTAACTATTGTTACTAACCAGTGGCGACTCGTAACTTTAGGAATGGGTGAAGCAGATTATTAGGTCCCCCCCTCTCCCCTTTGGGGGTTGAGCTGCAGGGGCAGCTCCGTGTGTTTTTAAAGTTCAAGGTCACTCGCTATTTCACAACTTGAAATTTGGATGGAACCCGGGCTCGCTTAATGTAAAACTAAAAATATATATTTTGGAGAAACGGAAAAATTGGTGCAATCAATGCCAAAGCGACTCCAGGAAGTCATAGATAACAAAGGCACTTAACCAAATACTAGGATAAACGTATTAAATTGTCTTGTTATGTACATAGCAATAAGTTGATTATTAAACTGTACGAATACGAGTGTCAGCAATTTTCACTGTCTTTCCAATATTTTATTGTTTAGAGTAGAACTAATCTTTGTACTACTATTGATAATTGTTAAATAAACGATTTATAAAAAGTAATGACAAAAAATTGTTAAATGACGTTTACCTACGTATAAGCGAACCTGCTTCAGTTGAACCAAAGACAACATAATTTGATCTTTGGTTGAACGCTTGTGGTCTGGAGTATGTATTGCGGCATAACCGGCAGGGGCTTGCTATACGATGTACTGTGCGCCGGGCATAAAATACATAAATTAAAATTCTTTTCTATATCAACTGAATTAAAGAAAATAAAAAAAAATAAAATGAATTCGGATTTTGAATAAAAAAAAAAAACATTTAACCGAAAAGTACAGGGTGGGCCACGAAACTTGTAGTCCCTGAAGATTTTTTACTGCAACCCAAATATCAAATATCAAATCATTGCAGATTAATATAGTATTTTTTATGCATTAAAAACATTTCTACGAGTTTCACCAAATATCATTATCATGTCTGTTTTTTTCGTTATTTAAGAACATGGTTTTATTTAAGTCAACTAACTTTGAAAACAATAATAGTTCGAAATGTCATACACTATGTTTAGTTTAATATGTACTAACTATGATCTGTTTTTAATTTATAAAAAAATATAATAATCTGCAATGCTTTGATATTTGTTATTTGGGTTGCAGTAAAAAATCTTCAGGGGCTACAAGTTTCGTGACCCACCCGGTATAGGTGAAGCAGCGCTTCACCTGCGTCATTAGACGAGCCGCCACTGCTACTAACTGGAATGCGCTTTCTTTTAATTTCTTCTTTATCCATTTGGATTTTAGGGCATCAGATTGATTTATTTTATTTTTTTTTATTTTAATTTAAGAGTGAAAAGCTGGTTAATAGAATTTTTGTAAATCGTAGGTTTCCTGGTTACGCTTATGAGTGGTTTTGGAGTAACCGCAGGTGCTCATCGACTTTGGTGTCATCGTTCTTATAAAGCAACGGCACTTTTAAGAGTTATTCTTATGGTTTGGTATACTTCGGCGGGTATGGTTAGTGCTTTATTTAATTTTTTTTTATTGTAAAGTATAAGTTCAGGAAAGTCGAAACGTATATACTGGGTGGAGAGTTTTAAAACGAAACATAGCAAAATTGCATTCCAAACTACATTAGTGTACACTGTTGCTCCCGATTTAAACATACAAAAATGGTAATAGTATCAATGGATAGAGGAAATATTATTTTTAACTATCATACATTATTATTCGGGTAGCGGGTAGGTACTTCCTTACAATCCCAGTAAGGAATAGACCTATTTCAGGAACCTAGCGATCCTGCCCACGCGAGCTCATGATATCTCACAACTCCCGAAACTGTGAGAAATCATGTCCAGAGTTGCCAGATGCGATTTTCTAAATCCCCCACTCCGAAACTGAAATTCCCCCAAATTGAAGCTCAAATCCCCCAAATTTAAAATTATTATAGAAAAAGAGGTTTAGGAAAAAACTTTTGTATAAAATGTGTATTTTTATTGAATAAACATAAATTTCTAAACATAACACAGAAAAGTATGTACTAGTAATACCTGTTAAGGCTGGTTTATGTAACTTTTCATAAGGATAAAAATAAAATATAGTGATAATACATAACACATAGCGATAACATATAACATTTTAACATAAAACCAGTCAAGTAGGTTCAAACATCAGAGAATGCGTCTATTACTAATGTATCATCCTCTTTACACTGGTACATATTCTCTACTAGCCACTACCACTGCAGATTTTTATAGAGAGGGGGAATCCCAGCCGATAGTCGGCAGATTTGTAATTTTCGCAATCTAATCAATAGAGGGCACTGCGCGCTGGAATAAACCATAATCTCCATAATAGATTTTTTAAAAGAAATTATATAGTTTCATATAATTTACCACTTTAAAAAAATCCCCCCAAATATCCTCCCGCATTTTTCAATTCCCCCAAAAATTCCCCCCAACTTTTTATTCCCCAAAAAATTCCCCAACGTCCTAAAATTCCCCCAAATTTGGGGGAAAATACCCCAATCTGGCAACCCTGATCATGTCCCACACCGAGATCCCACCCATTCCCAAATTATCCCACTCCCACTTCTAACCGCTCGCCAACCCGCAGTAGGACAGCGTGGCGAGCTAATGTCCTGACACCCCCAACACGCAAACAATGAAGATGTCGAAATTTAAAACTTATGTACCCCAGGTGGGTAGAGATAGTGTCTCAAAATCCCACACCGTAAAAGCGGTCTGCTCTAAGGATTCTGGGGAGAGCAAAACTTCGACGATCAAGAAAACCGACAGAGAAAACGCCAACCCAAGGAAATTCAAGAATAAAGACCAAAGAAGCATAAAGAAATTAACAATCGCCACATACAACGCCAATACACTCATGTCGAACGATAGACTATTGGAAATAGAAGAAGAAAAGAAGAGGCCTGCGTAAAACTACAGTCCGGAAACACCTTCTTTCACTCACAAAGTATAACAGAAAATAACACCAATATCGCAGGAGCGGGATTCATAATACACAAAAAACAGAAGAGAACGTGAAAGAAATGAAAAGTATATCCCCAAGAGTAGCCTACATAATACTGAACATATCAAGAAGATACTCTATCAAGATCATACAAGTATATGCGCCCCCCTCTAAATATGATGACGAAGAGATTGACAACTTTTACGAAGATGTAATAAGGGCAATAGAAGAAAACAAAGTACACCACTATATTATAGTCGGGGACTTTAACGCTAAGGTAGGGAAAAGAGAAGACGCGAAGAATCATATGAATCAATAGGCAACTTTGGTATTAGCCGCAGAAATGAACGAGGACACAGGTTAATTCAATTTACAGAGAGTAGAAAACTATACATAATGAATACCTTTTTTAAGAAAAAAGAAGACAGAAAATGGACATGGATTAGCCCAAACATAACCACAAAAAACGAAATACACTTTATAATAACACCAAACAAACATATAATAACAGATGTAACTGTAACCAATCGATTCCCTACTGGAAGCGACCACAGGCTAGTACGAGCAAAGATAAGCCCCAACATTAAAGAAGAAAGGAAAAAACTGTTAAAAAAGGGTAAAAAATTAATAGACAACGATATCCTCAAAGAACGAAAGGAAGAATACGTAAAAGAACTAAATAAAGAATTGTGGTACAGCAACATAAAAAAAAATGACACATTGGAAAGCATAAACAAGAAGATAACAAATGCGACTATAAAAGCTGGGATTAAAATAAGGAAATTAAACAACACAAAAAACACCAAAGCTAAAATTACGAAAGAAACTAAAAACCTAATGTGTAAAAGAACGAAGTTAGCTAGTGAAGGAAAAAGGGGGACAGTAGAATATGTAGAAATGAATAAAACCATACGGAAACAAATAAAGCAAGACATCCGAAAATACAATGAAGAAATGATACAAAAAACAATAGAAGAAAATAAAAGCCTTAAAGTACTAAGAAGGAAACTACTTCAGAATGTCGGAATAATAAACCAACTAAAAGATGAAAACGGAAATATAACATATGATAGAGATGAGATGATAGGCATAACGGAAAGATTCTATCAAAAATTATACTGTTATAATATCAGAAAACGCGATGACCAAGGACGGACAAACAGAGAAATAATAAATGTTGGGTCCGAGGAAATCCCAGAAATAGAAATTGACGAAATTAGAAATGCAATAAAACAGACGAAGAACAACAGAGCGCCGGGAGACGACGGAGTAATTCCTGAACTTCTAAAGTATGGTGGACATCAATTACTGAAAGCCCTAAAAACACAACTGAATAAATGCATACAAGAAAGTAAAATACCGGAGGACTGGAATAATGCCCCAGTAATACTAATACACAAAAAAGGCGATAAGGCTAACCTAGAAAACTACAGGCCAATAAGCCTACTATGTCAAACTTATAAATTATTAACTAGAGTAATAGCAAACAGACTATGTAACAAACTAGAATTTTACCAAACACCTGACCAAGCAGGGTTTAGAAAGGGCTTCAGCACGATGGACCACATACAATCCATAAGAAATATAATACAAAAAACATACGAATACAACATGGATTTACAATTGGCGTTTATAGATTATAACAAGGCATTTGATTCGATAGAACTATGGGCAATATTAGAATCTCTCGACAAATGCAGAGTGGGCACGAGATACACAGAACTCATAAAAAACATTTACAAACAAGCAACATGTACCATAAAAATACATAAGGTAATAAACCCGATACATATAGAAAAAGGCGTTAGACAAGGGGACACAATTTCCCCGCAGCTGTTCATACTGGCTATGGAGGAATATGCAAAGGAATATGCATAGAAGGAAAATATCTGAGTAACTTGAGATACTCAGATGATGTGATATTAATACTGCTGAAGAACTGGAAGAAATGCTGATGGAATTAAAACAAAAGTCAGAAGAAGTAGGCCTAACACCGAATCTTAATAAAACTAAGGTCATGAGAAGATCACATGAGGAAACACAAAATAATATAACTATTGATGGAAAAATAATAGAAGTGGTAGACCAGTACATATATCTAGGACAAACCATAAAAATTGGAAAAGAGATGCAAACAGCAGATATCCAAAGGAGAATCAGACTCGCATGGACGGCATTCGGTAAGCTCAGCTATATTCTACAAAGTAAAAACAAACACATCAACAATAAAATGAAAGTCAAAGTACTGGAACAATGCGTGATCCCAGTTCTAGTATACGGTACGGAAACATGGGCATTTACAGCAAAAACTCTCCGAAAATTTCAAGTCGCACAGCGACATATGGAAAGGGCAATTCTAGGCTACACCCTACGGGACAAAAAAAAACTCTAGAATGGATAAGACAAAAAACTGGAATGGAAGATATAGTGAGCACAATGGCAAAGAATAAGTGGAGATGGGCAGGCCATGTCGCCCGAATGGAAATAAACAGATGGACCAAAATAACTACCGAAGGGAAACCGTGGGGCGAACGGCGAAGTGTGGGGCGACCGATTACGAGATGGACCAATGACTTAGAGAAATCCGTGGGAAAAAGGTGGATGACGTTAGCATCTAATAGAAACGATTGGAAGCAAGCAGGGGAGGCGTATATCCGTACGTGGATGAACAACGCTGCTTAGAGAGAGAGAGAGAGAGAGAGAGATAAATTATTATAAAAATCACAATTTAGAAAAATAGGTATAGCTATGAGCTATGACTTATCAGATTTTTTATTTGTCGATTACTGATTGTTTTAAATAATTCTTAACTGTCAATTAAAAAGTAGTAATGATTTCTACTTATTCGAAAGAAATTTTTATTGGTTTGCGTGAAGTATGTATAGGCATCAATTCCTCTTGGGAATCATAGTCGCCCTTTAATTGGGCTTCACAAATCCATTTTATTTTTACAGGGCGAATTACTCCCTCTACAATGCGATAATTCCTATACAGGGAATTTTTCTTTTTGGTATATACAATTCCCTATGTATGGTTAAAAAAACGTGTCAAAAGTCCTATATGTAGACAACCAACTGGCTGTGAATTTAGGGTCATTAGTTTTTGTTTTTTGTGGTGTGTAAAGGTTATGTTTGTAAATCAATCAAAATTAGTAGAATCTCAAAATAATTTTCATTCAACGTTTACTTTCAAACATAAAATATCAACAACACAACACAGAAACGATAATAAAAACGGCAACAGTTAAAGACTAATTGTTTGACATAAGTTAATTTAATTATTTTTGCCACAGCATGCCATTTTTTTCTTAAGAAATTAAATATTTTAGGTTTAGTGCATAGTTAGTTGCCTACATACAGGGCAAAATAATGCGTTTGACACGTTTATTTTAAAACTATACGTAGGGGATATGTATACTAAAAAGAAAAATTCCCTGTATGTAAATTTTTATGATGCATACGTAGCTGTCACTACACCTTTCCTCCAGCTTTTCCTGTCCTGGTTTTCATTTTTCCAGGTTAGCCTTTCCATTACTTGAAGATCACGTTTTACTTGACTAATCCATTTTTCCTTTGTTTGCCCTTTAGGTCTCGTCATTGTCGGTTTCCAATTAGTCAGACGGTTCACCATTGCCTGGTGGCTCATTCTTGCGATATGGCCAAACCATCTCAATCTCTACGCTTTAATTATTTTGACAATGTCCTCCCTTTGGTTGACATGTAAGATTTTGTGATTTATGGTTTGTATGTATTCTTCCTCACTGATCTTTTTTGCCCCAAATCTAGATCTCATGATTTTTCTTTTAAAGATTCTGACATAGGGGACCTTCAGCTTAACGTGGGCTCCGAACCACGGAAGTGCTTGCACTTCTACTCCAGGGAGGACTTACTAGGCAGAAATACCTCGGTGGTTTACCATTGCCTTCCGAGGGAAGCGGTCGGGTGTTTTCGGTGTATGTGCGACCCTGGGAATCGAACCCGGGCCATCTCAGCGGTCAGCCGCACGCTGAACCAACTGAGCCAAGACTTATATACTGACATAATTCTTTGTCTAATTTCATGAGCTCTATCATTATTATTACTCGGTGTTGTATCTAGATATTTGAATACCATTACCGCTTAAAATCTACTGTTTTCTATTGTAAGCCAGCTCTTAGAAGGTACTCTTTCGTTTTTCTCCTTGTTGGCATTTCATATATTTGGTCTTTTCTTGGTAATCAGGAGCCCCCGTCTTTTAACTTCTTTGTTTACTATCTCTAATGCCTCGATTAGCTTCTTTTTGCTTCTTGCGATGATAACTAAGTCGTCAGTATAAGTTAAGACTTGCATGATAGTCCCACTGTTCGTTGTCTTCCTTATTTGCCTTATTATGCTCTCTAATGTTGTCGAAAGAGCACCCCCTCGTCTTATCCTTCTCTTACTGTAAAATTTTCGGTTACACCTTCTGGAATTCTCACTCTAACTTCTGTGTCTGTTATTGTCATGCTTGTGAGTCTGATGAGTGATGAGTTTCGATACTATCTTCAAGTTTCACATGTCTTCTAAAAGTTGTTCTCTGTTTACAATGTAGAAGGTCGTTCTAAAATCTATAAATAGTAGGTAGATGGGTATGTTATGTTCAAAGGACTTGATTTGTAACATTGCATGTATGGCTTCTATTGTTGACTTGTTCGGTCGAAATCCGCATTGGGAGCCCCTTATTTCTGCCTCTGCCAAGTTACTCAATTGGTGTCGTAGGGCACTGGAAAAAAATTTGTAGGCCACATTTAGTAGGACACACCCCCTATAGTTTTTTGTTGCTTCTTTATTTCCTTTTTTCAGTATTGGTCTAATTTCACCAAGCCCCACTCTTTTGTCATTAGTACTTTGTTTCATATGTCTCTTTTTTGTAGTAATTCACCACCAAACTTTATTAATTCTCCCGTAATCTTGTCTGTGCTCGATGCCTTTCTTTTTTAAATGGTGTTTATGACCTTACTGACATCCTCATACGTTGGTGGTTGAGAATCCTCTTCATTAACCCCCATTTATTCTATTCTCCTTACAGCCTTATCATCTGGATGTTCAATTGATAATCTAGCAAAATGTTGTTTCTTAATTGTGTATTTATCATATTGTACTTGTCCGTTCTCGCCCTGCATTCCACGTGGTTTTATTTCATATTTTCTCGCATCTTATATGTTTGTTATTCTGTTGTATGTGATCAATATGTGGTCAATCTGATTTTCATAATCCTTGCCAGGCGCTTAAACTTTGTACTCGTTATGTACAGATCTGCTGTGGCAGATAGTTGCATAGTCTCTGGCCATTGTCGTTTGTTATATTATGGATTGTTTCTCATCCCACCACCAGCTTGCAGCAGCCTTCTTTGCCAACTTGCGCATTAAAGTCTCCCAAAACTATCAGTGTATCCCTTTTAGGTATATTGTTACTAATACCTTATCGCCCGACTTCTCATAGAATTCATTTTTATCTTTTTCATTTGCCTTCTCGGTTGGCGCATACACGTTTAATAAGGATACATTGTTGGTTCTTGCTATTATTCTTAGATAGGATATTCTGCCATCAAACGCCTTAAACTGTAGAACCCTCTCCTCCCTCACTTCCCCTGCATACCATATAGTAAAGTTCTCCTTTTTAATTTCCCCTTCATCATTTGCGTGAAGTGTAGGATTTACTTTCTGTTAAATTTGAGTGTACACTTATGTAGTTTCGAATTATTCAATTTGGCTATGTTCCGTTTTGAAATTCCTTACCTGGTATAAAAAATTATTAAAGTTAATTTAATAATGTTACGTTTTCATAATGTTTTGGGTTTTTAAATGAGGATAAAGGCTGTTGCAGTCCAGCATCAACAATAGAAAATGTCTCGTTAAGTTTTGCGGCAGATGTTATGGTTGGTATTGCTCCGTTCTGAAGATGTATAATGTAACCGTGAAAGAAAATAGTCAAAGTAAACCTTAATAACCTGAAACGTCCCTTTTTCTAATTTATATTCAGTAAATAATAATTGAAAAGTATTCAAATTTTGCACATAGAATTCGATTTACCATTGGGTGAGAGATCATCGAGTTCACCACAAATATAACGAAACAGATGCAGATCCACACGATATACGACGCGGTTTCTTTTTCGCCCATGTCGGTTGGATTATGATGAAGAAACATCCAGAGGTATTACGAAGGGGCCAAGAAATCAATATGAGCGATATACTTGCAGATCCCGTCGTTCAGTTTCACGAAAGGTATTAATATTTAAATTTCTGTACGCTACGAGTATTCCTTCGCTTGCTTTTGTTTTGGGACAAGCCTAGGCCAGTGGCTTGTTTATCGACTCAATTATGAGTTTGTAAGCAGTCAATTTATATGTGTAACTATTTAAACGTGAAGCACAGAGGCAGAAATTCTCCGACGAGTGCCCCACGGTGGTTACGTCACTTAATCTCGACCCTCATACCTTTCAGCTGTCGATATCATCGCATTATGTGACTGTTATAATTAAATCTTTTTGTTGCAGATACTTCATATTATTGAAAATTCTTCTTGCTTTCATAATTCCAAGTATTATTCCTCCGCTATGTTGGGGTGATGATTTGTTCATGTCTGCTGTAGTGATCTGTATAATTCGTTATTGCTTTCTTTTAAATGGTACATGGTCTGTGAACAGCGCTGCTCATTTGTGGGGCCAAAGACCGTATGACAAGTAAGTTTATTTATATGGAAATCAAAACATTTCTTAGCATAATGGTTTTTATATTTAATATAGGTAAGTAATCGGTTAACTTAAAACTAATATATAATATTTTCAATTACAGAAAATTATGGCCAGCAGAAAACAAGATAGTTTCGGCTTTTGCACTAGGCGAAGGTTGGCATAATTACCATCATGTGTTTCCATGGGATTACAAAACGTCCGAGCTTGGGATATATGGCCTTAATTTTACCACTTTTTTTATCGATACATGCGCTAAATTAGGCTTAGCGTACGATTTAAAAGTGCCTTCGGAGAAATTAATAAAACAAGCTGCGGAGAGAAAGGGCGATGGTTCTCATCCGGTGTGGGGATATAAGGAAATACCTGAAGATTCGGAACTTGCCGATAATAAATTGAATTAATATCAGAGATGAATTTGTACAAATAATGTTTAAATTAAAACGAAGTTTATCGTTTTTAAAGTAAACAGGATTTGAGCCCAAATATAAATAGATTATTTATTTTTACATATCAATCAATGCTGATATTTGCTATGGCTTTTCAGCTTTTATTCTGGGGTTGTTTTACGGAAAATTAGAGGAAAATTGCTTTGAGCTTTTAGAAATCCTAATAACAATAATAATATTGTATATAATATTTTTATGTTTTGTATCCAGTTTTACTGTCACTTAAAGGCCATTAAAGAACTTCAAAGCTAATGAAATACAAGATAAAAGCCTAACTTGGAAAATAACTAAAACGTTTTAAAATTGGGCTTTTATTTATTTGTTTGTTGTAAATAAAAGACCAAAAATAAAGTACACTTAGGTTGGTAGCATAAGTTTTATTGTATTTTTTAAAGTATTCTTTGTGTTTTTAACGCATAAATATGTTAATACCAGTTCTGGCCAAGGCTAAATCGTGCAGGATTTTTAAATAAATCTCGATATTTTAGCCATATTTTAACAAAATTCGCTTGATTTTTGACGTCTTTAAAAATCCTCAATGTTTTAACCATACATTAACAAATTTTACTTGATTTTCTAATCCTTTTATAGTGTATAACGGCATTAGGCTGATATGGGTTGCAGCCGAGCCTATAAATTATACGAGTCTGTTATATCCAGATCGGCCGTAACTACTATACTAATAAAATATTCCCACTTCTAATATCTCTGTGATATTTAAGACCAAACCCATATTGTTTTGGAAATAATTGCTTTCTACGAATAACAAGTACCATTGATTCTATAAAAAAAGCATGTCAAAGACGATTACTGAACATTCAGAACAACATTTATACACTATCCATTAAAGTTAATTAATTGATTTTAACTGATTTGTAACGGAAATACGAATATTAAATATATAATCGGTACGATTAATTGGTAAATATTGCTACGGAAAATGGGGAAATACCGAGGTAGCTCTCGGGAACACGCCACCGACTGCCAGTGGGAAGGTCGGGGTTCTTATAATGAGTTGAAAAAATTAATGGGCGCCAATCAGTTACAAGCGTGTCCTTCAGATGAATAGGAACGGCAACTGATAACCTACTCCCTGGAAATTCTTCGAAACAAATAAACCCAATAAAGGACTCTCAGATCGTCCAAGTATTTAATTTAAACAGATTAAATAGATAATACATATAAGTATAACAAGTGAATATCAGTAAACATATGCCAGGTACACAAGATAAATATATTGTTGTGTTTTCGGAGTAGGTACACTAAATTAAAGTTAAAGTTTACTTAAATGCTTGAATGCCCCACGTAACTGGGCACCAATTAAATGTTCTGAAATCTCTTATCACAAATAGTAAAATAATACTTGAAAGCCGCACGTTGGTGGGCGAAATAAATGTTTAATCACTCTTAAAAAAAACTAACTTATAAAGTTTACTTAAATTTTTGAACTTATTAAATAAGTTGAGTTAATGCTGTAATTGTTTGTGTATTGTTCGTAATGTATCTCAGGGTGTGTATTAAGTGTGTAGTTATACGAATTATAATTAACACAAAAATAATTTAGTAGCACGAATGTCCCGTAAAATAACGGCACACAATACAGATAAAAATTGAATTGAGTATTACACAACATAAAATAATTATTGAATTAAATCGTGGGTTCTTTTGAGTCTTAAAAATTTTGAATTACAAAGAAACACCAATAAAAAGTTAATTAATAAGTAATCGAAATGCTTAATAACTTGAAAATCAGTTTTCCTCATAAATTTAACAAATTACCTTTAACACTAATTACACAAATGAAAAATAAAATATTACTGACTTGATAAATCCACCAATAAATAAAATAAGTTTAACTTAGCTAGAGTCTATTTAGTAGTAACTGGTCTCTATTCTTTGTTGAATTCGTACTTGTGCATCGGAATAACTTTAATCAGCTGTAATCGACAGAAGTTCAAATGTAAAATGAATGGCTCTCTCGTGTTGTTTTCAACTTGGTTGTAGAAATATTTACATTTACAAGTAAGTGCCATTCCAATATTAACCACTATAGCCTTCACATTTTGTCGTTGAAACATGTATTCTTTAACACACTTTATGTTAATTTACTAACTTGTTTATAATTTCTTTTCAGGGTGGTATTTTTAATTTATCGGACGAAATAAAACATTCAATTTTTAGAGAACAACTTAAACGAAGAATCTATTTAATTTCATATAAGGATATTCTTACGAAGATGTGAACATAAATCAATTTCTATTTACAGGTATTTACAAAACTTTTCTCATTTCACATTAAATATTATTAATATTTCTTCACTTTGTTAATTATTCATTTTACTAATTAAATCTTTCACAACTTAATTTTATTTATTTAGAATTATAAAAACTTTTATTTAATTTCATCAGCATAAACAACTAATTTTATCAGGTTAGATTTCCACGTTCATTTATTATTTTGTTTTTATTACGTCTTAAGAATGTTCCAGAAGGAACTTCAGTCAACTGTTTTGATCGTCGATTTTTTTAAATTCAAATTGAAGAGCACAAAAATTACGTGCGCCTCCGGCAACAACTGAATTCTTACTGAAATTTGTATAAATAAACAAAAGCTTTAACCAATAATAATGGTCCACTATCAATAATTTGAATATTATTATTGTTAATTGTTGGAACATTTAGTTTATAAAGTAAAACAGTTTTGAAATAGTTAACAGCATCTAAAAATTTTCTGAAAACGTTAGGATCATACGTTATACAAGAGATAGAAGATATGGGGACTAATCCACCCCAAAAAATGAATTGCGAGAGCTCCAAAAGATGAGCGGTTAAAAATCTAAAATAATTGGAAACTTTTACACGGGAAGTTATTATCTATTCACAACCAGGAAAAGCACTAAATTGAAATATCTGGTACATTTTTTGTTATCGAATTGACAGCACTGCATGTTTTTAAAATTTAGTGAGATATTTAGTTCCCTGAAATGTTGGGTTATGCTGTCGTGTTGACAGATATCAAAATCAAAATTTTCATAAATAATTCCATATGCGGTTTTTAATTCTTCTTAACATAGATAAATTGCCTTGTGTCCTCTTTCGATAAAATTCATGGTTCAACATTTAGATTACATTGCATGAAAATATTTATTTTATAATTAATTAATTTGTTTAAATGTCAGATTTCAAATTTCCCTCCAATCATATAGTAACCAGAAATAACAACATTACAGAGCAAGTTATCTGTACCAATTGTTCAGTGCATGCCAACATAAATCTAGTGTCCGCGAGTTCAGTGAACAGATAATACTACAGACTTGTGCGAGTGGCAGTAAGAATAAACACAAAGTTAGAAAGAAACAAAATGATTCGCAGATATGTAAATCCAACTACATGAAATCACACTATGCAAACTGTCAGAAGAAATAACAGAAAGTATAAACACAGCAGTAAGAAAAATAGCTACTCAGAATAAAACATTTAAAAACAAAAAGATAAGTGAAGATATCAGGAAGCTCATCGAGGAGAGAGAAGAACACTAAATCGATGTACACAAGAATATAGGGATATAAGTAGAAGTATTAACCAAGGTGTTTCATTTAAAATAACAAAGTTGAGGTTAAAATGCAAAATGCAAGTTAAAGAGTATACCTATAACATACACCAAATTTCATTTTGATATCTTAAAATATAATTTAATAAATAGAGATGTCCCAGGTTTCATTGACACCCGGTATATATTAAATTATGCTGAGTTGTGATGATTTGTTATGAATCAGTAAAATGAGTCGAATTTTAATACCTTCAGTAAACTATGCCGAATTATGATGATTCGTCGAGGTTTTTATGGAGAGAAATGAATTTTAAGTAAAATCGATTTAAAAACGGGTCTCTACCTCAATTTAAAAACCATTTCAAAACTTATTAAATCTAAAATCTAACTAAATCTAATTATATTTACATATTTACAAAGCTGATGAAATTTCCTTCAAATTGACACCTAATTTATAATTGTTTGGTATCATTTAAAATTTCATCAAGAATTCTTTAGACTTTGGAAACTGAAATTTACCTATTTACAGAAATATCCTTAATTAGAATTTAAACTAGCAGGAATTGTTTATTATTTTACAACTTAGACTTTACTTAACTAACATTTAGCTTAAATTTGTCTAAATCTACTTTAAAATTACTTTGAAAATTCAATATTAATGATTAATTAAATTTTCTATTTATTTGTATAAAATGGCCTTTCAGCCTTTAAATTTTCAATAAAATCATAGCTTATTAGCTTTGTCAACTTTTAATTATACTTTTACTTCTGTTAAATATCTTTAATATTTACAAATTACCCAAATTTTGTTTACATTTGACTACACAATCTATGTATAATTCACTCTGATTTTGTAGGTTGGAAATTTAAATAAACAACAATCAAGGAATCAACATATCTAATTTCGTAACTCAACAAAGTGCAAAAAAGAAGATAATGGCATATCCATATATCCAACCTACACCTATCCGAATAAATCTCTCGGATTCAAGTCTTCACTTATATCATGGATCCAACAACTTTTTAGTGTTTTATTTATTAAGAATTGTTTATAACAATTACTTTCAATTTAATTTATGAAGAAAAATTGAAAGAAATATTATATTTCGTATAATTATAAATCGTATTGTGTAATCGGGATGTCAGTGTTATATGTAAGTTTGAATGTGCGTGCGAATAAATGTTTTATACATGTTAAATGTGTGTAAATATCACAACAATATTTATATTCTTATTACAACTAAGTATTTGAATCTATACTTACATTGTTGCAGAATACTTATAAAAATACAATAAAACTTATGCTAACAACCTAAGTGTACTTTATTTTTGGTCGTTTATTTATAACAAACAAATACAAGCGTAATTTTAGAAGGTTTTAATTATTTTTTAAACAAGTTAGGCTTTTATTTTTTATTGGCTTTGAAGTTCTTTAATAGCTTTAAGTGACAGTAAAACTGGATACAAAACATAAAAGTGTTATAGTAGAAATTATCCATTAACACTCAAAGGGTTTCTAAAAAAAGCTGTTTAGCGTATACGGTTTAGTTTCGTTTAGGTTCCTGTTAAATTAACATTAACCAGGTAATGTATTCTGAGATATTCGAGTGTTGAATTTAATTTCACTATAAGTTCATACTTATTAAATTTGTTAACGTCAGGTTTACTTGTAATATTTTTGCATAGATTTTTATTGAAATATCGTCAATAAGTAGTATTTTTATAACAATAAAATACGGATTTATGTGAATAAATATTTTTTTCTTCAAGCGTATCATAATTGTAACATTTTGCTACTGAATACACAAGGTAAAAATACTTCATTATGTTACTAATACAATAATGGAAATCATTTTGTTGCTAGTAACATAATGTTAGTGCAACTCGTCACAAGTGGTGGCGCCACTTGTCATTGTTTTGATTACAACTGTCAAGTTTGGAGTAATTCAGGCAGTTGAAAAGGTAAAATTACTTCAAAAGCGTGTTGTACGCTTCGAAAATTATTTTCGAACAATATTTCTTTGGTGTAGAAAGATCTTTTCTGTGCACGCGTCTACACAAGTTGTTGACGGTCAAGTAAGTACTTTTCAAATGGTCTGTCGTTTTCATTGATTAACATGCAAAATAGTTACATAGCGCTTGAAGAAAAAATAGTATATGTCACTCGGAGCAGAAGGCTCTTTCTTGTACTTCGCCCAGATTGCTTGGCCGAGGCGGTAGCAACCTTCTGAGCTCACCACAAAAAGTGCGCTTTCTACTCCTAGTAACGTAATATACTGTTTGACAACTTTATATTTATTATTTTTACACAGACTACTATTTTAGTTTTAATTATATTTATAACGACAAATAACAATTTATGTATTCATTGAATTTCAACAGCCGCCGTCAATGAAAAAACATAAATTATTACGATGACATATTTAAAAAATTACAACATGTTTGAAATTTAATTGTGCTAAATGGTTTAGTTAGTATGTCGGCTATTTGTTCTTCTGATGGAATATACTTTACATCGATGATTCCTGCTTCAACTTTATCTCAGATAAAATGGAATCTTATGTCTACGTGTTTTTGTCTTTTGTGAAGTTCAGGATTTTTTACCAGCTTTATTGCTGATTGATTGTCTTCATAAATTATTATTGGCTCTGTTATTTGTATATGCAAATCTTCTAAAATATCTTTTATCCAACAGGCTTATGCCATATACTCAGTCTCAGTAGAAGATAATGCAACAGTTTGTTGTTTTCTGCTACACCATGATACTGTGCAACCATAAACTTTAAAAATTTATCCTGTCGTAGATTTTCGGCCAACTAAATCTCCACCTCAGTCCGCATCAGCATATCCCGCCAAAACAGGAGCTTCTATATTTCTTTTATAAAGTAGTTCTTTCTGCGAAGTTTTCTTGATGTATCGAAGTATTCTTTTAAGTGATTTCCACATTCCACACATCTTCATTTCCCAAACTGTGATATCTGCTTAAATAACCAACCGAGAAACATACATCAGGACGTGTGATCCTAATACTGCATACATTTAGAGAACCAATTAATTGTCCGCATTTTGTTTCTGTTTCTTGATTCACTTGATATCTCTAACTTCTGCTTCATTGGCGTATCTACTGGTTTACATGTCATGCATGCCGTACTTCAAAATATTCTGAAGATAAGAAGTTTGGCTAATTTCAATTATTCGTTCTTTCTCCTTTCGTGAAATATTTAAACCAAGATAATGTGTAGCTAATCCCAAATCAGCCGTTTTAAAAACTTCTGTTTCATCTGTACCACACATCAATAAGTCATCAACAAACAATACCATATACATCACTTGTTTTGTAGACATTGTTTTAACATAAAGACAATAATCCTCTTTAGAACGAATAAAAGCTTGTTTTATCTTGGTGATTTTTTTAAACCGTATAATGACTTATTCAGTTTTAAAACATTATCTTTCTTAATTTTTATACGTTTTGGCACTTCTAGATAAACATCTTCTTTTATAATATCTCCGTACAGAAATTCTCCCTTCACATCCATTTGATGTAGCTGTAATTGTAGGTAATTATTCACTGCTATTAAAATTCGCACTGTTGTTAATTTTTCTGCAGGTGCATAAATTTCTGATAAATCAAAATTTTCTTTCAGTTGAAATCCACGAGCCACTAGTCTTGCTTTGAAAGTTTGAGGTTCACGGTTTTCATTTTTCTTTATCTTAAATGTCCACTTTGTACTTATTTCTGGTTTTCTTACTGGAGTCTATGTATTGTTGTCTTCTTTCTGAATTGCTTTCATCCATAATTCTTTATTTTTACCACTTATAGCTTCTTCATAATTTAAACAAGCATTACAAACTTCATATCTATCAGGTTGCTTTATGTTTTGTCTTTGCCTTAAATTGTAATTATGAGATGCTAAATCTTCATCTTGTTTCGACTTTCTTGCAATAACTTCTTCAGCAATTTCTTCTTCTACATGTACAGAAATTTCTTCTTCTATATGTAGTACAGCAATTTTTCTTCTACCCAGTTTGTATTTCCTTTTAAAAAGGCCACGTTGTTTATAACATCTATTTAAAAAAAAACAATTGTAATACCACAATGTAATTACTCAAACCTACTTATAACTTTTACCCACGTTTTACTGGGCCCATAACCTATTGAAATATCGTTAATAAGTAGTATTTTTATAGCAATAAAATACGGATTCTTTTAAACAACTATTTATGTGAATACATATTTTTTGACAACTTATTATTTTTATACTGACTACTATTTTAGTTTTAATTATATTTGTAACGACAAATAACAATTTATGTTTTCATTGAATTTCAACAGTTTTATTATGGACGTAGTAACAGCTCTATCAAAATCGGAAAATGATTTAAGTGAATTACATAAGAAAAACAAATTATTGAATGGAAAACAAACCGATGAAAAGCCCGATGTGAGCATAAAAACATATCGAATGCAAATTAAATGGATTAATGTTATAGCACTGTCATTGCTTCACTTATTGGCGATTTGGACTCTTTTTAACTTCCCTTATCTTCAAAATTTGAGGTTGTTTTTATGGGGTAAGACTTTATAAGTAAAGATAACAAGCGTTCAAAAAAAAAAACACTGTGGTCAAGTTGGCTAGTGTTTGCATTTGTCGTAACTAAAGCCACAGCTAGAGCTAGTTGATAGCGTCTAAAGTCAGCTGTCAAGCGACATTTTACACGTATTTGGCAACAAATAAGTGTAAAATTATTTTTTGGAGTTTATAAGAACACCAGTTCTTTTTAGAATTAGCAAACGAGTAACTTTCCAGTTTTTCACGATTCAGTTGAGAATCACGATGGTTTTTAGTGCAGAAAAAAAAAGTGTTTACGATCGAATCTTATTTTCGCAATGAAACAAAAGTTGACGGTATTTGGACATATTCAATACAAAGTTGCTTGGAGGAATATCGAAATGAATTTCCAGAAGTAGTTGACTACAAGCTATTTGAGGTAACTTTAGACAGCTGTGTAAAACTGTTTCGTGAAACAGGAAGCAGTAGTGGACGACCATTAAAACGCACTGAACAAACTCTGTAGCTGCAGCTAGATAAATAATGGAAAACGATCCTAAAACTTCTATTCAACGTTTATCACACAACAAATGGAGCTTTCCATGGGAACATGTCATACAGTATTAGACAAAGACTTGCACTTTTATCCTTATCGAGCAACGGTACTGCAAGAGCTGCTACCCATTGACATTTCACAACGGTTTTACAGTATTGCCAATGGTTTTTAAACACGCTTAATAATGATGATGATGCTTTACGAAGAACTTTTTTACTGGCGAAGGAACGATGGTTTCATGGGACAGGATATATTAATTCGCATAACATGAGAACATGGAGTGCCGAAAATCCTCATAAATTCGTTGAAACTGCATCCCGGAAAAATAGGTGTTTGGGCTGCCACCAGCGCAAGGAGAATAACTTGACTTATATTTTTTGAAGGTAACATCAATGCAGACGGTAAGAAATTTTACAACAATTTTTAGAACAATTACATGACGATGAAATCCAGTAATGTTCCAGAAATATGGTGCAACTCCTCAAATGCAAACACCAGCCAACTTTTTTTTATGATCTTAGAGAAAGTAAGAAATAAGTTTCCGTTTGTAATTTATTTCGTTTGAGCTTTCATATATTTAAAACTTATTCTTACGTCATTGATTTCTGTATGAACTTATAGAATGTAGCACTTATTTAAAAATTCGACAGCGTTCGTAGTTGCACAAGCGAATATTGTCGGTGTAACCGCAGGCGTTCATCGATTATGGTGCCATCGTTCCTATAACGCCACCTTGCCGTTACGTATACTATTAATGGTATTCTATACCAGCATCGGAATGGTTTGTAATCCCATCAGCTGATGTTTTATTGTATATAATATTTTTTTTTATTAAATAGAATAATATATACGATTGGGTTAGAGATCATAAGATACACCATAAATACAGCGATACAGATGCGGATCCTCATAATGCAAGCAGGGGTTTCTTTTTTAGTCACATCGGTTGGCTTATGGTGAAAAGGCATCCTGAAGTCATACGTAGGGGTAAAGAGGTGGATATGAGTGAACTATTAACAGATCCAGTCGTTAGGTTTCAACGGAAGTAAGTTGTTTTTTAAGCTGTCAATACTATTTAAAATTTCTAATAAAATAAATGTAGATATCACATGACATTGAAAATCCTACTTGCTTTGGTTATACCATCAATTATACCTCCGTTATGTTGGGGACAAGATTGGTTCTGGTCTTTTATGATGTGTATGCTTCGCATTTGTTATGGTCTTAATACAATATGGCTTATAAACAGTGCGGCTCATTTATGGGGAATGAAACCCTATAATAAGTAAGTTTTTCTAATGAATACAGTTTATAAATTACAATAAAATTCGTTGCAGAAATATATATCCGAGCGAAAATTTACCTGTATCGATGGTATCGTTAGGCGAAGGTTGGCATAATTATCATCATGCGTTTCCGTGGGATTCTAGGGCTTCTGAATTAGGAAAATATTTCAATTTTACTGGATTCTGTTTGAATTTATTTGAAAAATTTGGCATGGCATATGACTTTAAAACTGTTTCGATGCAGTTAATAAAACGTACAGCTGATAAACACGGTGATGGTTCGTTTATCGATCGGAAAAATGTTATCTTAGAAACACAAAGTTCTTGAGTGTTTTAAAATCAACAATAAAATTGGAAACATTACACTGGCAATATAAG
This sequence comes from Melanotus villosus, assembly GCA_963082815.1. Taxonomy (NCBI): domain Eukaryota; kingdom Metazoa; phylum Arthropoda; class Insecta; order Coleoptera; family Elateridae; genus Melanotus; species Melanotus villosus. The sequence goes on from OY720426.1 coordinate 46,826,476, forward strand.
GCACTTGGCTCATATTAATACAGGCTTTTGTGGTTGTAGGTCATCGAAGTAAAGTATCTTATGTTGTAATTTAGGGGTTTGTTTATCAAATGTATTATGAATAAAGAAATAATTAGTAATTGCAAATTTTGTACAAAAAAGATTGTCAGTGTTAATATTTGTAATCTTGTTACGCTAACGCAGCGATTATATTGTAACGTTTTTAAAATGTTTATTTGAAACTTCGGTCCGTGGTGCGAATTATATATTAACAAATTTAAACGACGTAATAATTAACATGAAACAACAACTTAAATACTAAAAACACAACACTAAGATTAACCCGAAACACTAACTAATTTATTTATACAGTTTATTTATATTCACGCAAGCACTTGTATTACACATGTTCGCACTTCGCGACTGTTTTAGACTTTTGGTAGACTGCCGTGCGCTCATGAAACGTGCCTTAATATAACAGCTGTAGCCTCCCAGAATCCACCAATCTGGAATATTCGAGGTCTCGTTGACGTAATCGAACAGCCTGGAATACTCTCGCAAACTTCTGTTAGATGACACATACGACTGACACCATCCGCGCCTGTCGTTACAATATTGATAATTTGGATGAATTTTACAATTGTGACGGCTATTGAGGTATTGTAATTGCTTTCGGAATCGAGTTCAATGTAGTTTCATTACAATCCCCTAGTCTTGTTTAAACGTTTGTCATGGCGAGCTTTTATTTCATTTGAAAACGAAGATAAATTTGTCTCTGAAATATTACCTATTCTTAGTATTTTAGTTTTACATGTCTAATTTTTTAGTAACTGCGAGCAAAATACCCATGAAAATGTAAAAAATCTAATATTCATAATTAATTTAATGTAATTGTGGAAATTTAGTAAGTTAATATAGGCCACCTGAAGTCAAAACTAAGCTATTAATTAAAGTTACGTTCATGTAGTAATGACAGTTCGTTCAGCGTTTATGTATGTCTTCAATCAAAGATAGTTAATATAAAGGGGAGGATGGCACGGTCGGTACTCTGTGGAGCCGAATAATTTAATTGGCGCGTTTTCTTTTTTCGACGTTGTCCGATCCCTATTTTCAATTCTTGTCGGTTGTCCGCTGATCCTCTGTAAGGTCTTCTGCACTCAAGGATTTCTGTATTCATTCAATCCTTGTTTTCTTCGGCCTTTTTCTTTTTCGTTAATGTACCACGAATGCGGGTTTGGAGAACATTAAAACGCCATAGTTTTTATCCATACCATCTTCAGCCTCTGTTCAAGCCCTTTTACCTACAGATTTTGCTAGTTGTATGAAATTGTGCCGCTGGATCATTCAAAATGAACAACTACTTAATAAAATTCACGGATGAGGCAACATTTACAAGAAATGGAATAATGAATAGAAAGAACAACCACTGTTGGGATTTGGAGAATCCACATGCAATCACAGAATCAAATCATCAACATAAGTTTTCAGTGAATATCTGGTGTTATTGATAACATGCTTATTGGTCCATTCGTTTTTGAGGGCCATTTAACCGCCGACAGATATTTCAGTTTTCTGATACCAGCATGATGGTGTCCCTGCGCACTTTCCATTACGTGTAAGACAGTTTCTAAATCAACGGTTTGAAGGACGTATAATTGATAGAGGAGAACAACACCGCTGGCCCCCAAGCTCTCCTGATCTAACTTGTTTAGATTATTATTTGTGGGGTCATATTAAAAATTTGTTATACCAAGCACCATCAGAGACTGTTGAAGATCTTAGGAGACGCATTTTTGAGGCAGCAGAACTAATTCGAAATAACAATGCTATATTACGCAGGGCAACTAGATATCTCTTAAGAAGAGCCAGAGCAACGGTAGTCATTTTGAACAATTTCTATAGTGAAGGTATAATAAAATAAAATAACTTAACACTCTGTATTTTGAAAACGGTTAACTTTAGTACATTACTGTATTAGAATTTTTAACTCTGTTTGGTCTAAAAATTACATACACAAAGTAGTGACATTATGTCATGGGACACCCTGTATATTAAATATAGTAAAGGGCCTAGCATACTGCCTTGTGGCACGCCAGACGAAATTTGATGGATGATATTCTGAAACTACATTGTTGATTTGGACTTGGAAACTTCATTCGTACAGATAGAATTTTAAAATCAAATAGTACATTGAATTGGGAAAATTTGTTTATTTTAAATAACAGTTCAGTATCGAAGTCATGTTTCCTAAAAAGGCCAAGGTGCAGTACTTCTTTGTTTCCAGAGTTTTAAGTATTTTTGTGATAATTCTGTGAGCCTGCTGTATCTCTGAATTACTTCTTCGGAAACCAGACTGTTGTTGTGGGATTAGTTAGGTCGACCATGTCTTCAATTATGTGTAGAAGGAGTCTTTCAAATATTTTTGACATTATAATATTAAATAGTGTAGGGCTCAAGCTGTCACCTTGCCTGATACCTGTATTGACTGGAACGTCTTCTGTTAGCTGGTTATTAGTTTTGACTCGAGTTTTGTTATTGATGTTTAACTCCCTAATAGTTTCTATTATGTTTCGATTGATGTTCTTTTCTTTTAACGTAGTTAGGACATCATGCAATTTTATTCTGTCAAAGGCTTGTGTCAGATCAATGAAACATAAGCACCCTGGTTTATCAAATTCGATAGCCTTTTCAATGATTTGCCGTAGTATAAATATTGCATTGATGGTCGACTTGTTTTGGCGAAAGTCTTGTTATTCTTAGCTTACTCCTATTTCGCTAGTAATCTTATCAGAGATGATTCTTGTCAATAGTTTTGATACACTGCTTAAAAGGCATATTCCGCCCGCGGTAGTTTTCTGGTTTTGTTTTTAATCCTTTTTTAAATATAGGTATCGTAATACTTGTGCGCCATTGTTGATTTGTTGACAATTTTTTGAAAGAGCGTTGTTATTTCATGGGATAACTCATTTGTAATTTGGTCGACACCGGGAGATTTTCTGTTTTTCAATTGTTTGATGTGTGTAACTACTTCGTCGTGTGTGATAAGTGGTGCGTCTGGTTGGCTATCATCGTTTTCGGTATTGTCTGATTCATAATTCGAGCTGTCGTCATCAGTTGTATCAGCAGAGTACACATTTTTGAATGAGTAATCTATTGTTGAGGTGTGATTGTGGTTGTTTGTACCTACATATTCGTTAATTGCTTTCCTTCTATTTCTTAGCATGTTCCATATTTTTTTCTGTCCGCCATAAAGATAGTGTTCCATTTATCCAAAAATCTTTTTTAATTTCGGCTATTCTATTGTTAACACTATTCCTTTTGTCTTTATATCTATCGTACTCTTCTTGCGTTTTGTTGTTTCTGTAGGCTAAGTAAGCGTTTCTTTTTTCTGTTGTTAACATTTTCACTTTCCTTGTAAACCACGGTTGTGTGTTCCGTTTTGTATGAACATTAATTTTTCTTCTTCCTAACGCTTCTTCTGTACTGTGCACTATATTGTTACGTAATTTTTTCCTTGGCCCATCTACATTATCATTATCCATTATCGGGTTAGAAGATATTTTATTCTTTAGTCTTTGCTGATATAACTGCTTTGTGCTGTCATTTCCTATTGACTCAATGTTCAGTTTTGCAACATACTTTGGTTTGTTTTTTCAATTTTACATTGTCTCGGTACTTACATAGCACTAAGTTGTGGTCTGTCCCCACGTTAGCAGATCCTAGTGTTCTCACATCCAATATTCTAGTCGGATGTATGTTTCTGTTGGTTATGATATAGTCGATAACAGATTGGTGCCCTCGTGAATTTAACCATGTGTACTTATGTTGTGTTTTATGCGGATAGTATGTATTATTAATGCGTAACTCAGTTCGCGTGCAAAGATCTATTAGTATTTCGCCATTTTCATTTATTTCTTCATTAAACTTTTGCATCACACCACCTATCACTCTGTTTCCTACTCTGGCGTTCAGATCACCCATTATGAAAATTTTGTCGTGCACAGGTATTCGATCCAAAAGTTTTTGTAGTTGGTTATAAAATTTATCTTTCTTTTCTTTGGGTTTACTAATATCAGGGGCGTAAACACATATCTGTGTTTTATTATGACCAAATTTGAGGGTAGTCTGTAATAATCTGTCGTCAATATAATTTATGTCGGCAATGTGAGGTTCAAATTTTTCATGAAGGAGCAGTCCTACTCCTGACTGAGTTCCCTCTCTGTTTTCTTTTCCGCTACCTATACAGGGTGTTAATTAAGTACGTAGACAAACTTTAAGGGGTGATTCTTTGATCAATTCTAAGATAAAAAGTTCATACAAACATGGGACCTAAACGGCTTCGTTTTCAAGATAAAGGATGTTGAAGTTTAAATAAAAATTACAATTTTTCCACCAGTGGCGTGCAGCGGGGCCACCTTATAGTTACCTTATTTTAGAAAAATCTGGTACACCACTGTTTTCTAGCCAATACGAAGTTTTTTAGCTTCATCCATTGATACTACACAAAAGATGTCCTTTTTCTTTTTTTGATAGAATAACCCTTTTTCGAGAAAAACGGAAAAGTCTGTAACAGCAATTTCGTTCATTATAAGATTTTTCCGTTTTTCAAAAAAAGGTTTATTCTATCAAAAAAAGAGACATCTTTTGTGTAGTTTCAATGAATGAAGCTAAAAAACTTGTCGTATTGTCTAAACAACAGTCGTGCACCAGAATTTTCTAAAATAAGGTAACCGAGGTGGCCTCGATGCACGCCACTGGTGGAAATAAATTAAATTTATTTTCACCAAACAATGCCACTTTATGAAATACTAGCCTACAGCAAGTTTCATTAGAATACCTCTAGGCGTTTTCCAGATTTTTGAAAAAAAAGAAGTTTAAACTTCAACTTCCTTTATCTTGAAAACGAAGTCGTTTAGGTCCCATGTTTGTATGCACTTTTTATCTTAGAATTGTTCAAAGAATCGCCCCTTAAAGTTTGTCTACGTACTTAATTAACACCCTGTATATAAGGATGTAGTTTTGATGCCTTAAGTTTGCTTTTCCTTTCTTCTTAGTTTCAGATAGTTCGCATCTATCGATTTTGTGTCTGTTCATTTCTACTATAACTTCTTGATCTTTATTAGCCCATGATGTTATGTTCCAGCATCCTAAACGTAGCATTTTTGATTTCCATATTCGTCTTTTCTGTAATCTCGCAGAGTTCGTCTTCAAAGGCTTCCGTTCTGTGTCCGAGACTTTACTTTTAATTCTAGGAGCATTTGTAGTTTTTAATACCTGCCGGTAGGGTGCTAACCTGGTCTGTAGATGTCCTCTCCTCCTTTCTCAACCGGGCTTGCAACCGGCTATGGCGGAGTTATTAATCATGTAGCTTTAATCACGTTCACTGATAGTAAAGCAGTTTGTGTTCGGATCTATAACGATGTGCTTTGTAGATTATTCTCCGGAGAAACATTGTAGCACCTTTTTTTTAGCAGACAACTTCAATTAACAAATATCCAATTTCGGGCCACTACACCGAAAGGAATAAAGGCATTCAAGGAGTGCAAGATGCATGTGTATGACCGCCTTGAACCAGAGAAATGACACGCGGGCCATCTCTGTGGTGCGTGAGAACGCTGAAATAGCAATCTCAGCATGTTCATGGCAAGGTGAATGCACATAGTATTATCACGGAAAAGTGCATGGGTTTGTTCCAAGACACGTGTGCGTGGAAGCTGACTTCTTATATAAGAAATTGCTCAGCAAAGTTCTTCATGGTTAGTGTAGTCGTCGAAGAACCATGCAGGGCCTTCGTATTAGTGATGTCTCCTACGATTTTGATGTAAGATTATTTTTCTATAGTTAATTTAATTTAATTCAATGCATAGTAAGACTTGCTAATAGTTTGGATGAAACCTTTTGTTTCATTTTAATAACTTCGATGTTTGTATGTACTTGGAACTGATCTCTAAAATGGTTTAAGGGTTTACTTTGTAACTTCAATTCTAAATAATATTTTGTGAAACTTAATCAACGCCAGACAATATATGTTATGTTAATTCAATCGGCATTTTTATGTAAAACCTCTCGCAGCAAACCTCCACGTGGCGTAGCTGGTTAAATACACCACCACGTAGGTACGAATTATCAGAAATTCTACTAAATTTAACTAACTTATTTTTACTAACCTTTAACATTAGGTACTCATAGTGGAAACCACTACGTTGCATTACTAGCTCAAACTATACCAGGTGATTCACGTAAAAAGCTTCAAATACAACCCACCATACAAGTATTAACATAGATCAAGGTTATCTATGAAATTCTAAGTTGGGTTGCCTATTCCAGTTGTTTAGGGGCGTGTATTACATGAATCACCCGGTATAATTTGTGTTAGGATTATTTCGTTAAATTCGTGGAAGTTTTGTGAAGTTATGGGTAGCTAACTTAGGGGTGCCTCATTTGTTGGTATGAACGAAGCTTCGCTCTGAATGGTCAATTTTACTATGCGCGTGTGACGTAACGCATAGTAAAACATGTGGCGGCCCCTTAAATTTTAAATGCGCCATTTATTATTTTGTTAAATTAATCATATTTAATGTTTTTTAAGCCGATTTATCGGTATTAATGCATCGTAGTCGATTAAATTATTTTTTTGCCATATTTTGGATTAAATATTAGTTTTAATTAATTTTTACAAATAAATAAAGCGTGTTGTGAACTTAGCTAGTAGTGGTAACAGTGCATGTTAAAGTTACAAGATGTGACACGATGGGTGTTGAGTGCAGTGTTGTGACAGGTACTTCTTTTTTGGTACCTAGGTAAAGGTACAGGTACCATAAAAATGTACCCAAACATTGTAGGTACAGGTTAGGTACAACCGCACAAATAATTTGTTTCACTACTAGTAATATGGTGTAGTGTTTTGGCATATAACAGAATGCTGTGAAATGATATTTTTGCACAAGCGGGAGTAGAAATCAGTTTCTCTGCTGTCAAAATCGTGACAGAAGTGGAGTATTTTCTCCCTAGGCAGAAAATATGTCACATTTTCTCCCTAGGGAGTTAATCAGTTTCTCTGCTGTCAAAATCGTGACAGAAGTGGAGCATTTTCTCCCTAGGGAGAAAATATGTCACATTTGCTCCCTAGGGAGTTTATATTTGCCAAAGTTTTATTCTTAACATTTCTAATGAATTTTCAGGTTTTTGTGGTTTTGCTTGTGCAAAAAATATCAACAGATCAATAAAAATACCAATTAGGGTAGGCTGTGAAATTGAATTATTTTGAATTGGTACTTTAGCCACATCCACAGAATGACATTTTATAACGTTTGTAATGTGACATTTTTATTGTAAACAAAGTTTATAACCTTAAATTCATGTCCGAAATGTCATTCTGTGGATGTGGCTAAAGTACCAATTCAAAATAATTCAATTTCACAGCCTACCCTAATTGGCTTTTTTATTGATCTGTTGTTAGTATATACACCTCGGGAGAGAATGCTATTTTTCCCTCGGTGCTTTTTAGCCCTAGGGCTATAAATTCACCTCATGAAAAATCATGCATTTCTCTCCCTCTATGTATAATATACTATTCTCTACCTTTTGTTCTGTAACGGGTAAAAATTTTTCATTATTTACCACTAATAAATAATGAACAAATTTACATTTTTTGAAAATCCTGTGACGGAAAATGTTGATAGAACGATTTAGTATTAATAAATAAACTCTTCTGCATGTACTTACTTTATCATCAAAATGCTTTAAATTGGATACTAGCGTACGTAAAATTAAATGAAGATTCCAAAAATGTATAAATATACAGGGCGTTCCATGTAAAATAACAAAGTTGAGTTTAATTTCGGCAAAATCGGAAGTAACAGAAACTTGTGTTTTATGCCAAAAAGTGCAATTTAAAGAGGTTATATCCGATCGCAGGGGTAATATCGGACGATATGGTTATATTTCAATTTGCGCGCGCTACACTGTTGGGTGACAGTTCGGTTACTAAACAAAAATATCCGTAGATTGACAGATAACCTACCAATCGTACATGCGTTTCGCGCTCGATCGGAAAATCAAGGTAAGCTCACAAAAAATTAATTATTAGAGTCACTTTTTTCGCTAAAATTGAGACAGCCAAATAGTGTCCTCTGGCCTGGGAACCCTGTGCATGATAGCTACATGGTGCAATTGGATTAATATTTGTTTTCAGCCTTATCAAGACCTCAAAGTTTATTATGCGTCTTTTCTTTTCGCAAAAAATCGAAATTAACAGAAACTGTGTTTTTCAGGGGTAATACCGGACATGCCACGAAAGCACCGTCACTCGGGAGGCCCCCAATTTTGTCTGTGACTGAAGGGCGTTGGATAGTAGATGCCATGACTACTGCAGGAAAATTCGGATATCCTTTTGAGAGGCAAGCAATCAAGGACTTCGTGCGCCATTATTTAAACAGTAAGGGCGTAAATATACAATGTTTCGACGATAATAGACCTGGTGATGACTGGATTGAACATTTTATGGGGCGACACAATGAGTTATCACTCCGTAATTGTGAAAATATTCAACGAGTGAAAGCTGAAATCACAGAAGATACGATTAAATAGCTATTTATGTATCAAGTTGCAAAATGATGGACTTTTTATCACCAGGCGTGAAATTGTTCGTCGAGGCGAAGCCGAGATGAACAACACGCCATGTGATAAAAAGACATGTTTTGCAACGTGTTTCATACAAGATTTTATCAAATTCAGATAACAAAATGTAAATTCCACATCTTCTTAAAAAAGGAGTTGGGTCATCGTGATAAAATGGGAGTGATAAAATGGGAGCATATTTTGTAACTAGTTACAAAACGAACCACTTTTGGCAACTCAAATCATCTTTTTGTAACTAGTTACAAAATGGGAGCATATTTTGTAACTAGTTACAAAATGAACCACTTTTCACAACTAAAATCAATGTCAAAATGTTGACATTTCGTAACTGAATTGGATAAAAATATTTTGAGCACTTGAACGAGACAGTCCAGGGGGTTCCACCTGAAAATATTGTTAATATGGATGAAACAAACCTAACAGATGATCCCGGTAAAAAACTAGTTTTTATTCCTCGCGGAGAAAAGCATGCACGAAGGATAATGGATTTTTCCAAAATGTCAACGTCTGTTATGTTCGCTGCGGCTGGAGATGGCACTTGTTTACCTTCATACGTTGTGTACAAAAGTACAAACCTCTACTCAGATTGGATAGAAGGTGGTCCCGAAAACTCGCAATATAACAGAACACAAAGTGGATGGTTCGACACTCAATGTTTTGAGGACTGGTTCCTCAAAACAGCTCTTCCCTATCTGTGACGAAAGGAGGGCAAGAAGGTTCTTATTTGCGACAACCTGGCAAGCCATCTTTCCTACCACATTATCAAAAGTTGCACAGAAAACAACATTCAGTTTGTATTTTTGCCGAAGAATTCGACACACTTATGTCAGCCCCTGGACGTTGCAGTGTTTGGACCGCTCAAACGGGTGTAGCGAGAAATTCTGGCCGAATGGAAACGGACCCATAAAGGAAATCTGTCTTTCCTTCGCTGCTGAAGAAGCTTCTGGAAAAATCGAAGGATCGCATGTCGAATAATATAGTGTCTGGTTTCCGAGCAACGGGCATAATCCCATTCGATCCACAACAAGTTTTGAAAAGGATTCAGAAACGACCAGCAGGAGGGACAGATGATGGAATGAGGGCGTCGTTTACAGAAGTGATGAACGCGATTGTTGCTCCTTTGGATCAAACCTCGACTAGACCCAAGCGTAAGTCGAAGATTAACGTCCCCGCTGGCAAATCGGTGGGTCTTGAAGACCTGTGCGAAGTGAATGGTGGTACGTCAACTGTATCTACCTCTCAAGAAGATGCCATTAATGGAAACGCTTTCGACGCGTTGAGAAGAACAGAGATTATTCAAGAGTTGAGAAATTTTAACATACCCCAGAAGTTGATACGACTGATACAAATGCCAATCAGCGCAACGGCAAATATGGTGAGAACACAGGAAGGCGACGCGCTATCAGCTATATTATTTGGACTAGTTGTAGAAAACATAATGAGAAAAACTGGTACGAAAGGTACAATTAACTAACTAACTGCAAAGAAGTGCAAATAATAGCTTACGCGGATGATCTAGTAATAGTAGCAAGAAGCAAAAGAAAACTAAGCGATACACTCAACCAAATTGAAGAAGAAGCAAAAAAACGAGGCCTACAAATACAGTAGAATCCGGTTATAACGAGCACTGAAGGGAATAAAAAAAAATCTCGTTATATCCGGTATCTCGTTATAACAGTTTTTCGTTATTTTTAAATTTATTTTATCATAATACAAACACATATGGTGTAAAACAGAACACAAACATGTTTTAAGATACGACGTCATTTAAACATTTCAGAGTATAAAATAACACAACACAAATAGTTAATAGGTTAGTTACAGGGGCGAAACTAGACCATTTCAGGGTGGGCGCGCGCCCCCTCTTCACCACTGATTGTAAAAAGGAAAACTAGTGCTTTTTGGAAATTTAATTTTATTTTTGATATCTCTCTTCTAATTGTACTAAATACAAAAATAAAAATTGAAATTAATACGTAGAGGATATTAGTAGGTAGTTATTATGAAACTTGAAACTGTTGCAAACTTGGATCATTTTAGGGTTTCCGGCCTCGAGGTGGCTAATAGCTTTGATAACGCTTAGCTGACACATTTTTGGCAGACTTTCTTAGAATAATATAATATAATAATATAATACAGTAGTGAATTATCTCGCTGTAACAGGATTTCGTCCAAAAATAGAAGCCGTAATAAGCGAATTCTCGCTGTATGAGGTCTCGTAGTAAACGATTAAAACTAAATAGGGGTTAATGGCAAATCAATCAAGAGCCTGTAAAATTGTCGTTATAAGCGGAATCTCGTTATATGCGGTACTCGTTCTAAGAGGTTTCAACTGTAAACGAATGCAAAATAAAATATATGAGATGCGAAAGAAATAGATGCGCAAGACGGAACATAAAAATAGGTAGACACATATTTGATGAAGTACAGTCGATTAACTACTTAGAAGTAAATGTAAATATCAAAATTGACAGAAGTCAAATACAGGACAATAAAGGGAAATAGAGCCCACTACAGCAATAAGGAGATCTAAAAAGCAAAAGACTAAGCAGTAAAACAAAAGAAAAAATTATATGAGTCTAATAAGACCAGTAGTAATGTATTCACCATATGTCTCGCCAAAAAGGAAGAAGATCAACTGTGAATATGGGAAAGGAGGATATGGAGAAACATATTAAGTCCTAACAAGCTAGGGAAAAATAAATTTAGAGCAAAAGTGAACCACGAAATTCTCGAAGAAACAGGAGGAGAGGATATAGTAGAACCAAAGAAGACACAGCAATAGAAATAATAACGGAATGAAGACCTACAGAATCAAGAAGTAGGGGAAGACCGAAGATGAGATGGTGGGATGAGGTGATGGAGGACTTGAGAAAGGTAATGGAATGGAGAAGAAAGGTAGTAAATAGAAAGCAATGGCGAGAGTTGGTGAAAGAGGCAAAACCACATCAACTATACAAGAGATAGAAGATATGGGGACTAATCCACCCCAAAAAATGGACTGCGAGAGCTCCAAAAGACGAGCGGTTAAAAATCTAAAAGAATTGGAAACTTTTACACGAGAAGTTGCCACAGACTTGTGCGAATGGCAGTATGAATAAACACAAAGTTAGAAAGAAACAAAATGATTTGCAGATATGTAAATCTAACTCTGACGGATTAAAATTAAAATGAGGAAATATAACAAGACGAATTAAAAAGAAAGCGAGCTTACTTCCAAAGTAGATATACACGAAATCACACTAGGCCCTAGTGACTAGGGCCTAGGCAAACTGTCAGAAGAAATAACACAAAGTATAAACACAGCAGTAAGAAAAATACCTGCTCAGAATAAAACATCTGAAAACAAAAAGATAAGTGAAGATATCAGGAAGCTCATCGAGGAGAGAGAGGAGAGAGGTCCACAAGAATATAAGGGATATAAGTTGAAGTATTAACTAATGTGTTCTATTTAGAATAACAAACTTGAGGTGAAAACGCAAAATGCAATTTAAAGAGTATTATTACATACCCCAAATTTCATTATGATATCTTAAAATATAATTTAAAAAATAGCGATGTCCCAGGTTTCATTGACACCCGGTATATTAAATTATGCTGAATTATGACTTGTTATGAATTAGTAAAACGAGTCGAATTTTAATGGCTTTATTAGACTATGCCGAATTTTAAAAATGGGTCTCTTTGCCTGAGTTTCATATTATACTTATCAGAGAAATGGGGTGTTTTGATTGGTCTTAAAATATGTTTAAAATATCGAGATTTATTTAAAAAGCCTGCGCCATTTAGCCTTGAGCTAGAACTGTTATTAACATATCTACTCTTATTGTAACCATTTGAATCTGTGTATTGTTGCATAAGCGTATTTAATTAAGTATGCGTTAAAACGCAAAGAATACTTACTTATAAAAATCCAATAAAACTTATGCTAACAACCTAAGTGTACTTTATTCTTGGTCGTTTATTACAACTTATAACAAACAAATAAAAGCGTAATTTTAGAAGGTTTTAATTATTTTTTAAACAAGTTAGGCTTTTATTTTTTATTTCATTAGCTTTGAAGTTCTTATAGCTTCAAGTAAAACTGGATACAAAACATTATAGCAGAAATTATCCATTAACACTCAAAGGGTTTTTAAAAAAAGCTGTTTAGCGGATACGGTTTAGTTTCGTTTAGGGTCCTGTTAAATTAACATTAACAAGGTAATGTATTCTGAGATATTCAAGTTATTATATACAGTGTGTCTCACTTTAGACGGCACCACCCCAGCATTTTTATTATATATTATTATCGATTTAAAAAATTTCTTCTTTCTGATTATACCCCTCACTAAATTGTACTTTTAGGGTATGTTACTTTCCCTTCACAGTAAAATGCTAGTCAACTACGATTTAAAATAAACAGCAAAATTGAAGAAGTCGTATTGGGGATTTTTTTATCAAAAAATGTTGTTAATAAAAGTTGTCCAGAATCGTTCAAATAAGCTAAATTCGAAATTTCATTAAAAACAAAAAAATTTGAAAATCTCTTTATTTTAGAAAACGAATGGAAAAATGTATATGTACTAATGGTGATTTAGTTGAAAATACAGTTATTTAAGTAATTAAGCATCGTTTTTTGTTATTGTATTGAATTAAAAGAATAAAATAAAAAATCATGGTAAACTTGTGAGATTATTATTCAAATTTTCTGGATTTTCAAAATTTTTTGCTTTTAATGAAACTTCGGATTTAGCTTATTGATTCTGAATAACTTTTATTAACAAGAACTTGCTGTTTATTTTAAATCGTAGCAGACTAGCATTTTACCGTAAAGGGAAAATAACATATCCTAAAAAGTACAATTTAGTGAGGGGTATTATCAAAAAAAAAATTTTTTAAATCGATAATATATAAAAAAAAAATACTGGGGTGGTGCCGTGGTGAGACACACTGTATAATTTAATTTCATTATAAATTTGTTAACGTCAGGTTTACCAAAGTAACATTTTTGCGCAGGTTTTATTATGGACGTAGTAACATCTCTATCAAAATCTGAAAATGATTTAAGTGAGTTACATAAGAAAGACAAATTATTGAATGGACAACAAGCCGATGAAGAGCCCGATGTGAGCATAAAAACATATAAAATGCAAATTAAATGGATTAATGTTATAGCAATGTCGTTGCTTCACTTATTGGCGATTTGGACTCTTTTTAACTTCCCTTATCTTCAAAACTGGAGGTTGTTTTTATGGGGTAAGACTTTATGATTAAAGATAACAAGCGTTCAAGAAAACCTGTGGTCAAGTTGGCTAGTGTTTGCATTTGTCAACGTTACCGTATGTCGTAACTGAAACTACATCTAGTTGATGGCGTCTAATGTCAGCTGTCAAACGTCATTTTACACGTATTTGGCAACAAACAAGTGTAAAATTATTTTTTGGAGTTTATAAGAAAACCAGTTCTCTGTAGAACTACCAAGTGATTAACTTTTCAGTTTTTCACGGTTGAATTGCGAATCTCGATGATTTTTAGTGCAGAACAAAAAGTGTTTATGATCGAATCTTATTTTCGCAATGGAACAAAAGTTGATGGTATTTGGACATATTCAATACAAAGTTGCTTGGAAGAATATCGAATTGAATTTCCAGAAGCAGTTGACTACAAGCTATTGCAGGTAGAACTGTTCTGTGAAACAGGAAGCGTTAACCGAAAGACCGGTAGTAAACGGCCATAAAAACGCACTGAAGAAATCGTAGCTGCAGCTAGGAAAATAATGGAAAACCATTCTAAAACTTCTATTCGACGTTTATCGCAAGAAATGGAGCTTTCTATGGCAACATGTCACACAGTATTACGCAAAGACTTGTACAATGTGATTTTTTAAAAACTCAATTGCAGCAGGCCGTATTCTGACTTAATACAGACAGTTCTAAGGTTATTAAGTCAGAATACGGCCTGCTGCAATTGAGTTTTTAAAAAATCGCATTGTACTTTTATCCTCATCGAGCAACGATACTGCAAAAGCTGCTACCCATTGACATTCCACAGCGGTTACAGTATTGGTAGTGGTTTAAACACGCTTAATAATGATGACGATGCTTAACGAAGAACTTTTTTTTACTGTCGAACGAACGATGGTTTCATAGGACAGGCTACATTCATTCGCAAAACATGAGAACATGGAGTGCCGAAAATCCCCATTCGTTGTAACTGCATCCCGAAATAATAGGTGTTTGGGCTGCCATCAGCGCAAGGAGAATGATTGGACTTATATTTTTTGAAGGCAACATCAATGCAGTAGGCAAGAAATGTTACAACCGTTTTTGGAACAATTAAGACGATGAAATCTAGAAAGGTTCCAAAAATATGGTGCAACTCCTCAAATGCAAACACCAGCCAACTCTGTTTTTTTAATGATCTTCGAGAAATTTCCATTTGTAATTTATTTCCTTTGGGCTTTCATATATTTAAAAATATTCTGACTTCATTGATTTTTGTACGAACTTATAGAAAGTAGCGCTTATTTAAAACTTCGACAGCGTTTGTAGTTGCCCAAGCGAATATTGTCGGTGTAACCGCAGGCGTTCATCGATTATGGTGCCATCGTTCCTATAAAGCCACGTTACTGTTACGAATACTCTTAATGGTATTCTATACCAGCATCGGAATGGTTTGTAATCCCATCAGCTGGTGTTTTATTGTATTTAACTTTTTTTATATTAAATAGTATAATATATACGATTGGGTTAGAGATCATAAGATACACCATAAATACAGCGATACAGATGCGGATCCTCATAATGCAAGTAGGGGTTTCTTTTTTAGTCACGTCGGTTGGCTTATGGTGAAAAGGCATCCTGAAGTCATACGTAGGGGTAAAGAGGTGGATATGAGTGAACTATTAACAGATCCAGTCGTTAGGTTTCAACGGAAGTAAGTTGTTTCTTTAAGCTGTTAATACTATTTTAAATGTCTAATAAAATAAATGTAGATATCACATGACATTGAAAATCCTACTTGCTTTTGTTATACCATCAATGGTACCTCCGTTATGTTGGGGACAAGATTGGTTTTGGTCTTTTATGATGAGTACGCTTCGCATTTGTTACGGTCTTAATACAATATGGCTTGTAAACAGTGCGGCTCATTTATGGTGAATGAAACCCTATAATAAGTAAGTTTTTCTGATGAATACAGTTTATAAATTAAAATAAATTTCGTTGCAGAAATATATATCCGAGTGAAAATTTACCTGTATCGATGGTATCGTTAGGCGAAGGTTGGCATAATTATCATCATGCGTTTCCGTGGGATTCTAGGGCTTCTGAATTAGGAAAATATTTCAATTTTACTGGATTCTGTTTGAATTTATTTGAAAAATTTGGCTTGGCATATGACTTAAAAACTGTTTCGACGCAGTTAATAAAACGTACAGCTGATAAACACGGTGATGGTTCGTTTATCGATTGTAAAAATGTTATCTTAGAAACACAATGTTCTTGAGAGTTTTAAAATCAACAATAAAATTAGAATTTATATCACGATTAAGTTGTAGGTATGGCGCTCTGTATTAATAAGACCAAAGTGTCTTATTCGGTTGTATTTGCTTGCGTATTTGTTTCTGGAAAAGTCACTGGAAATATAAGGCACTTGGCTCATTAATACAGGCTTTTGTGGTTATAGGTCATCGAAGTAAAGTATCTTATGTTGTAATTTAGGGGTTTGTTCATCAAATGTATTACGAGTAAAGAAATAATTAGTAATTGCAAATTTTATACAAAAAGATTGTAGGTTTTAATATTTGTAATCTTGTTACGCTAATGCAGCGATTATACCATGAGATCGTAAAAAAATGATTCTGAGCAGGCCTTGGCTAGTACAACACGATTGGTTACACTGGTTCTAGAATGCCTATGAATTATAATGTGACAGTGACATTTCAAATGTAAGTCAGTTTTGCAATCTTGTTTCCAGAATTATTTAAGTTTATCGTTGTAATACTAGTGAAGGATCACATTTTGAACACCTACTCTAACATGTATTCATCTTGGTTTTCAGTTTGTTCCCTAAATAAATACTGTTTTGTGTTTTAATTTATTTGACATTTCCTGTTTTGAATCAATTAGATAACCCTAACCTACTGCCGCATTTTGAAATCAGTCTTGCCAATCGTGTTGTACTAGTCAAGGCCTGCTCAGAATCATTTTTTTTTACGATCTCATGGTATTATAACGTTTTTAAAACGTTTATTTGAAACTTCGGCCCTTGGTGTGAATTATATTAACGACGTAATAATTAACACGAAACATCAACTTAAATACTAAAAACAGAATACTAATATTAACCCGAAACACTCACTTATTTATTTATACAGTTTATTTATATTCACGCACGCACTTGTATTACACATGTTCGCCCTTCGCGACTGTTAGATTTTTGGTAGACTGCTGTGCGCTCATGGAACGTGCCTTAATATACCAGCTGCACCCTTCCAGAATCCACCAATCTGGAATATTCGAAGTCTCGAAGCGATGACGTAATCGAACAGCCTGGAATACTGTCGCAAGCTTCTGTTAGATGACACATACGACTGACATCATCCGCGCGTCTCGTTACAATATTGATAATAATTTAGTTGAATTTTACAAACGTGACAGCTATTGTAATTGCTTTCGGAATCGAGAACCATCTAGTTTTATTACATTCCCCTAATCTCGTCTAAACGTTTGTCATGGCGAGCTTTTATTTCATTTGAAAACGAAGATAGATTTGTCTCCGAAACATTACCTGTCCTTAGTAGTTTAGATTTACTTGTCTAATTTTTTAGTAACTGCGAGTAAAATGCCGAATATGCATGAAAATGTAAAAAATCTAATATTCATAATTAATTTGATGTAATTACCGAAATTTAGTAAGTTAATATAGGCCACCTGAAGTCAAAACTAAGCTATTAATTAAAGTTACGTTCATGTCGTAATGACAGTTCGTTCAGCGTTTATGTAAGTCTCCAATCAAAGATAGTTAATATACAGGGGCGGATGGGACGGTCGAGCTCGAACGGGTGGGAGTGGGGGGCCGAATAATTTAATTGGAGCGTTCTTTATGTTTAAAAATAAGAAACTAGATACCAGTGCAGTGGCGGCTCGTGATAATTTTTTTTGTGGGGCTCTAGTTGCTGAGAGAATATAAACAAATAATAATATACAGTGAGCACGTAAAGGTTGGAATAAATTCGATAAAATCTTTATTGGGCAAGTAAGAAAATAATGCTCGGACACGTCGATTTTCTTTTTTAGACGCGCATTTTTTGGTATACGTATATTTTTTTATTACGTCATCCCTTCTTGAGTTATGACGTCATCATCAGTTTTTTTTAAATGGCAACATCCTCTTTTGATAGTACCTTAAAAGAGCACATTTTTTTGCGCAGAGATGCCAATTTTTATGGTATGTTACGTAACAAGATTTTCGAGAAATTAGTACCACAATTGTTGCACCGTTTGGTATTGACGGCGCATTAAATGCTGAAAAATGTTTGAATTTGCTACAAAAACAGATAATTTCCGCACTTCTAGCACTATATCCAAATAATCAAGATCCCCAAATGCCGGACGAACCAATATGGTACCAACAAGATGGCGCGCCACTATATTATTCACGAATTGTACGTGATTATCTAAACACCGTTTTCGCCAATAATTGGATATTATCAAGAGGTGAATGACATGCAATTTTAACATTTAATTTAATGGGTTTTAGTTGTATTTATTATTTCTTCTATTGTTATTTCATTACATTGTTATGAATTCTAAAACTTTTTTTTCGAAAATATTGTTATGTAACATACCACAAAATGTGTCCGCTATACCCAGAAAAATGTGCTCTTTTAAATGGTACTATCAAAAGAGCGCGTTGCCATTTAAAAAAACTGATGATAACGTCATAACTCGAACAGGGATGACGTAATAAAAGATATACGTATACCAAAAAATGCACATCTAAAAAAGAAAATCGACGTGTCCGATCATTATTTTCTTACTTGCCCAATAAAGATTTTATTAAATTTATTCCAACCTTTACGTGCTAACTGTATAGTGTATAGTGGGTAAGGTATCAAAATTTTATGCTAACGTTTTGACAATTAAAAGATCTATCGAAATCGCGGAAAAAAGTAAGGCGGTTCTATTTAAAAAAAATGCCGCTTACGTCATTACTCGAAAACAAATGAAGATCGAAAATCGAATTTAATGGAAAAATGTGCATTTTCATAAAATAAAATCGACGTGTTCGAGGGCTTGTTCGAAAACTGGGTTGTTTCAGTTTTAATTAATTTATTCCATACTTTAGCCGCTCACTGTATAATAAACAATCACCTTCGGTAGCTGAGCAATTCCATACAAATAGAAAAAAGTTTTATGTACAGACGTAAAAAAAAACACACACACACAACACAATAATTGCTTAAAAATATTACAGTTTATACACAAAATCTAGTCTTCTGTTTTTCTAAGAAATGAAATGTCCGATAACTTTTTCGTCAAAATTGTTTATGATTTTCCTCTAATGGAAGAGTTTTAAAATTTACTTTCAGAATACACTTTATGTTATTTTCGGCCATTTTCTACTCAAAACACAGGACACCGAAACAAAGAATTCGAATACAAGTCTCAAGCTAAGCAAACAACAACACCGTAACGTAGTAAGACCGGTACTGGGCTCTAGCATGGTGAGCCTTCGGGTAAGTTAAGAAAGCAATTGATATCTGCAATCGGTAATTTCCGTTCTCAGTTCGTTCTTACATATATTTCTTTTGCGTATGAAGGCTCATTTCACTTGAACCCTAACGATTTAAAATATACGTAGCCGTCGTGTCGCAGACGGATAATAATATGTGTTATAGTTACATTAGTAATGCTTTATACCTATAGATATGCAAAATTAGTATTGTAATAATTAACAATCAATTGTATGTTATAATTAAATAAGTAAATTACTTTTACTCTTTCCTAAGAATGGTTTTGGGAGGCTCGAGCCCTTGAGCCCCTATGGAGCAGCCGCCACTGTATGACTGTACCAGTGTTATTTGTGCATAATTTGGTTGGTTTGTTGATGGCATATTTTGATTTGTTGCTTGATTCGGCAAGAAATTGTTTAGAGTTATTGGAATTGGTTGTGCACGTGTACTATTTGTTATTCTTCCAGCAGGATTTTGTCTTGATCTTTGTAGGTATTTATACACCGAACAGCCCTTGTAATTAGCTGAATGATTTTATTCACGTAACTCACACTTGGCTGGGGTATTTGTGTTTTTTTTTACAATTAGCGGTATTATGTTTACCACCACATTTGACACATAAATATGGTTTTGTGTAATATGATTTGGTGTAACCATAATTTTGGCAGGGCGTACATTGAGGGATGACATTTTTTTTCTAGGTGCTTCGGCTGCAATCTTGATATTACTTAGATGTTTGATATTATATATTTCCTTATTGTTTTCATTTAGTTCAAGGTCCACAACAAATATTGATATTCCGTGCAACATATCCTAGAGCAGCTAGTTCTCTTTTTATTTCAACTGTTGGTATTGAATGGTGGAGATGTCTAAGTCTAATGAATATTCTATATGCTCGGTTTTCTTTAAGTTGATAGGTGTGATGAACAACCTTATCATCTCTGAGGTTAGTTAATAGTTTTCGATAAGCGTCTGAGGTAAGGATATTGAAATTGATTGTGTTGTTTTTCAGTGCTTTGGTATAAAATTGTTCTTTCTCAATCCTTCTCAATATGTAGTTTATCATTTCATCGTAGCTGATCACTTCGTCTATAAAAATAAGTGGTGGTTTATGTGCCTTAGGTTGTTGTTGGTTACTACAGCTTTCTTGAGTATTATTGTTATTTTCTGATGGTTGAGAAAGTACCGCAAACCTATTTTGCATAATGATTTGTGCTAGTGAATTGATAACTTGTGTCGTCCATTGTTTCCGTTTTAGTGCGTTCTTCAGTAACTGGGGATGCATTAATATTTTCTTGAGATAGGATATGGTGGTTTGTGTCGATTTGCATAGATTGAGAGTTTAAATTGTTTTGGCCGCCGCAGTTCAGATAAGATATCTGTGGTCAGTGAGGCACACGATATCACTTAATTTTTATGCACTTAGAACAGCGAGAAGCAGGTCTTTACGCTACAAAAGTCAAGTGAGAACTCGGCTTGTATTTACGATTAATAATATTGATAATTCTATAAGCAAGTAATACATGTGCAATTTCTCGGAATCTCATTATTTATGAATGTGGTTTGAATATTATTAATCACTTTAATCACGTTCAATGAAGTAAAGCAGTTTGTGTACAGATCTATGACGATGTGCTTTGTAGATTATTCTCTGGAGGTACATTGTAGCACCTTTATTTAGCAGACGACTTTAATTAACAAATATCCAATTTCTTCTCTACATCACAGTTTTTGGCGTAGAAATATAGGCGTTTAAACTCACCTACTTGTTTTCGTCAGATTAGTAAAAGCACAAAAACCCAATCGAACGGTCGAAAAATTCAACTGATGCACACCTAACAACCTTAAGACTTTATTGCACCTGCATAATCATTGTTGTAAGTTAAATAAAGCGTAATATTGTAACGAAGCGATGTTATGAAATGCTTTGCCACGTGCTTTGATATGACGTGTTATCTAGGGTCACTACACTGACAGGAATAAAGGCACCCAAGCATGCAAGATGCATGTGGATGACCGCAGTGAACCAGAGAGATGACAATCGGGCCAGCTGTGTAGTGCGTGGGAACGCTGAAATATTAATCTGTAAAATGCACAGCTCAGCATGTTTATGGCAAACACGGCAAAGTGCACGTGTGCTTGGGAGCTGACTTCTTATATAATGAATTGCTCAGCAAAGCTCTTCATGGTTAGGGTAGTCGTCAAAGAACCATGTATGTCCTTAAGAAGTAGGGCCCTTCGTATTAGTGAAGTCTCCCACGATTTTAATGTAAGATTATTTTTCTGTAGTTAATTTAATTTAATTCAATGCATAGTAAGACTTGCTAATAATTTGGATCAAACCTTTTGTTTCATTTTATTAACTTTGATGTTTGTATGTACTTGGAAATCATCTCTAAAATGGTTTAAGTGTTTACCTTGTCACTTTAATTTTAAATAATATTTTGTGAAACTTAATTAAAGCCGGACAATATATGTTATGTTAATTGAATCAGTATTTTTATATAATACCTCTCGCAACAAACCCCCACATGGCGTAGCTGGTTAAATACCCCACCACGTTGGTACTTAAGAATTATCAGAAATTCTACTAAATTTAACTAACTTATTTTTCTAACTTTTAACATTACTTTTAGTGGAAACCACTTCGTTACAATATTAGCTTGCATTACTAACTCAAACTATGTAATTTGTGTTAGAATTAGTTGGTTAAATTCGTGGAAGTTTTGTGAGGTTACAACTAACTGGGGACGCTTCATTTGTTGGTATGAACCAAGCTTCGCTCTGATTGTCCAATTTTACTATGCATGTGTGACGTAACGCATAGTAAAACATGTAGCGGCCCTTTAAATTTAGCTGATTTATCGGTATTAATGCATCGTAGTCGATTAAATTATTCTTTTGCCATATATTGGATTAAATATTAATTTATTAGTAGTGGTAACAGTGCATGTCAAAGTTACAAGACCTGACACGATGGGTGTTGAGTGATTCCTAAATAAAATAGTTAAAGGCATTATCAACTTATGCAACATATATAGTAAATATCAAAATACGTTAGTTAAAATAGTCGTAAAACTACCCGCAGTGGTAGAATTTCAATACCTTTGATAATAACCACAACAAACGGGTAGAGAGAATTCATTTCCCCGATACGTGACGTCACGAATGTCGGCCTCCTAAGGCTACTAAACAAACACAACACCCGCGTTGCCGGGTTATTAGTATTATTAGTCGACTCGGCATTCCGCTCTTACTGGCAACCGACATTCGTGACGTCATAGCTTAAACTTTTAGCTCCCATAACACGGTACCGCATTAAAATTCTGCCGTAAAATTTTGCACAAGTGCAATACTCAGTTTACTCAATCAAATTACAAAAAAAAAAACGACTTTTCATAAGTTGACAATGCCTTTAACAAGCCAGTGCGTTTTAATTTTCAATTATATTTTTAATTACAGTAGTACAAAGTGAAAATGGAGGAAAATAGCTTGAGGGAAAATTTAAGACCGAATTAAATACAAATCTTGGCCGATTATTAAGAAATAAGTAAAATATTGAAATGCGAATGACGAACGACTGTGTTAATTTTTCAAAAATCCGGCAAACCACAGTACCGATTAGCTTCCATACTGCCAACCAGCATTAAATTTCCAACGTCAAATATCAAATCGACAACCGCATACGCAAAATAAGTTCTTTGTTCGTCGTCTACGTTAATATAAGGTTCCTCAGCTGCAATTGGGACTTCGTTCCAGTAAATCAAGTTGTTTTTTCCTTTCTTCCTGCCTTTGACTAAACTGCATGGGATGCCTGCCTTTTCAGCTAACGCCTTAAACAACAAAGCTCGTTCACAGTAAAATCCATAACGAAGAAAACCGATCGGTATGATGGACGTGCCTAGTTTTTCTTTAAGTGAAGCTAGGTGAATTTCCAAGCAGTGATCGTTCATCACATCCGTCCCCGTATCTTCAGGACCTGAAAGAAGATCGCACACGTATCTGGCTACCAACTGAACTTGGTGCTGAAAACACAAAATGTACTTCTTGTCATGGTATATGAGAGTTTTTAACTTCGACAAATATTGGGGCAAATAAGGGTCTTGAGATATGAAACCGTAATTTATAGGGGGAGGTACACGACATGCGAGCGTGTTTAAGTGAATATTACTTTTATCTTCTGATATCGTTTCAGACGAATCGCGAATTTGGACGGAGGCCTTTGATGACGGTTTTGAACTATTTTTTTTAGTACTACTGCGCTTTGATGTTTTAGACGAATTTTTTTGTACCGCCAAGGACGATTCACGTCCTGGTGCCAACACGCTTTTCTTAGTGAGCTCGTCAACATCTGCTGTAAAATCTATAACGTACATTAAAGCATTAGGGGAGACCTGTTGCTCTTCCAGTATTTCCAAAAAGGGAAACTCGGCGTTCCAAAGATCGTTAATTAAATAAAAACGACTAGTAAAATGGTCCGTCAGGTCTAAACGCCCTAATTTGTAGAATTTCAAGGGCAAGTACAAATCGTACATCATACTCAGTAAATAATTAATTAAAGGGACCGATTCTTTGATTGTATCGTTTATTTTTTCCAAAACCTGCACGCAACCTTTCCATAGAAAGGCCATCCCGATTTGTTTGTAAAGGAAGCTCCTTTGGAGGAAAATCAGGACATTTTTCAGTTCTTGCTCTCTAGAAGTTGTGGTTATTTTTCTTAACACCATTTCTGGTCCGTTAAATTCGATAAAATATTGTCGATAATCGGCTATATCCACGTATTGTTCTAAAATCAGAAGGGCCTTCTGGGAATGTTCCGAAGGGTCGTTGAATCTGTTCAGGAGCATTCGGTAAATTTCGCCGTTCATTATCTTCTCTTTATACTCTAAGCTTGCGGAAAACATGTAGAGGATTTCCATGAGGATATCGTTACCTTCTTCGGAATATTCTTTCGTGTCTCTTAATGACGATTCGATAATCGGCGGTAATCCCCCGCACGCAACTATGAGTCCCATGGTTTTTTCGTTTCTTTTCATTAAAGTGCAAATGGTTTTTAGTGCGATTTCGTGGTAAGGTTTTTTGGGTACGTTCTGTCTACGTAACATACCGATTAAGCAGTTAATAACGACCGGCGTTACAATTTTTTTACAACAGAATCGATGTGCGCTCATGTTTATCACCCCTTCACATGTTTTGTAAAACACCAATTCGTTTTCTGTCCTGAAAAAGGACAAGATGGCGTCCTCTACTTGAAAGTCAAACAGTACCTGTCTTAGTTCTGGATGTTTTGTAAGCGCTGTTAAGATGGTAGCTGCTGGTAGAATGTATTTTTTGACGCAAGTCCTCGCCCATTCGCAGAACTGAACGAATTCCACAGATTTCACGAAATAAGTCGCAGTTTCTCGACATTCCATGCACGTAAGTATCACGTTGAAGCATCGTTTGTGTATCTTCCTATAATCTTCGTTTAGGATTAATCCGAAGAGGGTTTCGACGCCGTGTTCGGCCATTATAAATTCTTGAATGGCGCTGCATTTCCAATTGGTTAAAGTTTCTATTACTTTCAGGGCTACGTCGCTTATTTCTGGTATTTTATTTTTGACGAAGCATAAAATGATCTTCACTGAAAATTCTGGCGTGCGTGGGATAACGTAGGAGGCCTCACGAGCTCCTAATATGTTATTGAAGTGTAAAAGCGTGTTAAATTGTGTATCCGGATCAGGACAAGTCTTGAGAACATGGAAAATCGTAACGACAGTGCCCATCCTTAGCAAAGAAGAAGCCATCAGTGAACTTTTAACGGCGTACGAGAGGAACTGGCTCGAAAATTCTCTAATAATCGGATCTGTAACTGTCATATATAAGTGATTTATTTGTTTAACGTCCGCGTTATATTGTTCCGAAGATAGTTCTTTCGAAGCTTCCGGCACTAATGTTACTATTTGCCCGAGGATTTTAAGTACGAATCTTAATATTGTCAAATCGGAATACACGATGAGTTCCAGGAGTTTGGACAAGATTCCATTTTTGTACAAATATGTAACGTTTAGGTCCTTTTTATCAGCGTACTTGGCCAGGACGTTGAGTGCTCTTATTACGATTTCCTTCTCGGCGCTGGCGAGCAAAGCAATGGAAGTACGAATGTCTGTGGTTTCATATGGGACAGGATCGAATGGGGTTTCTTGCTCGGCCAAATTTTTTACAGTCATCTTTGAAGTTGCGTCTGATTTTTTAACCATTGTAGCACGATTAATTTGAAATTTTTTAGAAGATTAAAAAAATAAAATTGGTAAAACCATTTGTATATTCTGTCAAAATAGTAATTAACGTCACAAGTCCGGGAACTCATATTTTACAGTACGAGTAAGATGTTTAAAGACGAGGCGACGCAAGGAGCCGAGTCTTGAAACTCGAAACGAGTACTGTAAAAAGAGTTCACGGACGAATGTCGTTATGTATTTTATTTCATACTGTCAACAATTTGATTTTTAATTTTTACATGTGACGCTTTTTCAAAACGTCAACATGTGACATTACTGTGTCAAAGCCGGTAGGTGTGGCTTAGTTAGACTTTTACGGGCTCTGATTGGGTGCATAAAATAACTGTCCGGAAAATGTTGCCAAGCAACATTTTCCGGCTCTGATACCGTAATAGCTCATTTTCCGGACACAAAATGGCGCCGGGAAACTGAATTTACCAGACAGTATGAAATAATAGTAATTAACGTCACAAGTCCGGGAACTCATATTTTACAGTACGAGTCAGATGTTTAAAGACGAGGCGACGTAAGGAGCCGAGTCTTGAAACTCGAAACGAGTACTGTAAAAAGAGTTCACGGACGAATGTCGTTATGTATTTTATTTCATACTGTAAACAATTCGATTTTTTAATTTTTACATGTGACACTTTTTCAATAACGTCAACATGTGACATTACTGTATCAAGGCCGGTAGGTGCGGCTTGGTTACTTTTACGGGCTCTGATTGGGTGCATAAAATAACAGTCCGGAAAGTGTTGCTTGGTAACACTTTCCGGCTCTGATACCGTAATAGCTCACTTTCCGGACTCAAAATGGCGTCGGAAAGCAGAATTTACCAGACAGTATGAAATAAAATAACAAAATTCACAAAACTTAAATCATGACTTTCTGGATTGACTTAAACATGTTTTAAGGGAAGGGTACCAACCAAAACAGAATATATAAAAATGGCCGATACTCAGGCGCATGACAGACTTATTTTGATATAATTTCAAAAAAGAATTTGTTGGGCTTCTGGTTTAGAAAAAAGATATCTCTTTGAAATGTGGCACAATGAATCTTTGAAGGTTTAGATTCAGGGTATGAAACAGTTTGGTGATGTTAGGTTAACTACTTCTGCCGTTATCGTCAAAATAAGGAGTTCATGAGTGTAGTACCCAGGTATTTGAACTCGTTTACTATGTCAAAGGTTTTATTGTTAATTTGTATGTTCTGCTGGTCTCTGATGATTTTTTCCTTTTGTCATTATCATTAATTTGCGTTCCACTATGTTGCCCTACTTGGCCCAGTTGAATAAGAGCATCTTCAATGTCCTTTGTGTTCTTCCCAATATAACAAAATCATCGGCAGACGCCACTATTTGATAGCTTTTGTTGTATATAATATTTCTTTGTGTAAGATTTGCTTCTCTTTAGTACTCTCTCTAAAGTAGTATCTTAAAGATCATTAGTGACAAATGTCACCTTGTTTCACCCCGCGTGTGATTTCAAAAGGGCTGGAGAATGCCTGACCGATTCTGCACAGACCTACATTTGGTCTCTTTGCTTATAGTTTTTATTAACTTGATTATTTTTGCTGGAATACTAAATTCTTGTAAGGTCTTCCATATATCTTTCCGGTTAATGCTGTCATATGCTTGTTTGTAATCTACATATAATTGTATGACATCTATATTGTACTCCCAGCATTTCTCTACGACCTGTCTCATGGAGAAAATTTGATGTATAGTAGATCTTCCCATTCGAAAACCCGCCTGATACTCTACCCGTATCTGTTCTGCCGGTGGAGTTAATCTGTATTTGATAATATTTGCCGGTATTTTATACGTCGTACTAAGTAGGCATATGCCCCTATAATTATTGCAATTTAATTTGTCGCCTTTCTTGTGGTTAGGGCAGATTATGCCAATTTTCCACTCGTTTGGTATCTCTTCTTTCTTCCAAATTCTAACGATTAGTTTGGACACTGCTTTTGTTAGGTATTGTCCTCCAGCTTTAAGTAGCTCTGCGGGTATGTTATCATTTCCGGGGGCTTTAGTTTTTCTTAGGTTTTACATAGTCCTTTCTACTTCTTCTAACGTTGGCTCTTTTACTTCTTCATCGTGTTCCTCTCATTGTTGCTCTTCAACTTCATCTTCATTCTCTTCTGTATTCCTTCCCCCATCCAAAATTTCTACAAAAAGTGTTCGGCTCATCTTTCTACTATCTTTTCTTTTTTACGTAATAGTTCTCCATTTTTATTTAGGCGCATATTACATCTTGGTTGAAATCCCTTCCTTAATTCATCTACTGTCTCGTATATTTTCCTTACTTGTTTGTCTTTATGTTGCTCTTCTAGTTGTTCTATCTTTTTCTGCATATGTTCTATTTTCTTTTTCATTCTTTCTACATATTTTATGAACTTTCTTTTTCTCTTCCGCGTATTTAGCCACTTTGCTTCTGGTTCCCGCCATTAACATTTCGGCTCTTGCCTTCCGTCTTTTCTCTATTGTCTCCTTTTTAACGACCTTTAATTGTTTGTTTCCCTATGGAATTTTCTGCCGCATGTTTTATTGCTTGTTTAATATCATTTCATTGTTTGCCTATGTCTGTATTTTCCTGTAGGTTTTCGTTCATATATTGTATTCTCATTCTAGTTTCCTCTTTGTACTTCTTCACAGATTCTTCCATTTCCAGTTGGTCTATATCCCATTTAGGTTTTCTTTCCCTTTTTTGCTCGAACGTTCTTGAGAAAGGAAATGGTCAGAGCCACAATCTGCCCCTTTTTTACTTCTTACAACCATTAGGTTACTGGCATGCCTGATGTCAATTAAACAACGATTTATGTGATTAGTGACGGGACGTCTAGGTGTCTTTGTGTATACTTGTATGAGGAAAGGGCGTTCCTCCTATTCTTAGTCCATTAGCAAAAGCAAAATCCATCATACGCGTACCGTTGTCGTTGCATTCCTCGTGCAAGCTATGCTTGCCGATCGTTGGTTGTAATATTTTTTCCTTGCCTACGTTGGTATTGAAATCACTAAGAATTATCTTCATGTCGTGGTTGCTGCATCTGCGAAACATTCCATCCTTTTTCTCCCTGCTCTGCTTCTTCCATAGGGACGTACACTCAAATTAAGGTTGCATTGCAATACATGCCCTCTATTGTAAGTTTGCATATTCTCTTATTAATAGTTTCAAAATTTATAACCAGGTTTGATATCCTGTAATTCATAAGAAAACCAGTTCCACATTAATGTCTGCCTTTATTATCTCCACTGTACATAAGTGCATGTGTTTTCATCTTCATAATATCTTTCCAGTGCCACCGTACTTCTTGCAAAGCTGTTATTTCTACTCTGTACTTGGATATTTCTTCTACTACGTCGAAGAGACACCAGGTCGATGTAGGCGTACGTCCAAATCTGTTGTATTGTTTTTGTGACATTTTCTTTTTTTACGGTGCGTGGTCGTCGGCCAACACACCAACCGTCCTCCTTCTTTACATGGGCTTGGTACCAGCAGGATGCCACATACAACCGTCACATCCTGGCGGAGTTGCCATATTTGTTGTGTCTTCAGAAATAGAGCGCAGTTTGTTCTTGTTTTCTGCGCCGCGATATGCATTATTATTGCTTCGCCCATAGGAATCCGCTTGCAAGCGTTTAAGGAAATTAACTTTCGGTAGCCTTACGCTGGTATTGGCAACAAATTTTTAAGGTGTTAATTACTTAAAACCTCAAGTCTTTAACAAGTTTACAATAATGACGGTCTTAAATGCCTAATAGTTTTCTAAGAACTGTTATGTCTTCTTCTTCTCCTCTTCCTATATTAGGCACGTTGCCTGTTGTTCTTCCCATCTATGGCGTGGAGTCTGCTGAAGAGTTCTAGCTCTCTGTCCATCTCTTCTATGATTTTCCTGGATTTCGGTATCCTTGTGGCTCCCAATCTCTTGTTAGTTTCATTAGCCTTTCGTTGCTTCCTCTACTAATATATTCGTCCCAGCATTTTCTTCTCTGTTTGACAAACTTTACAACATCTGTCACTTGGCAAGCTTCTCTCGCTTCCTGATTTCTTATTCTATCCTGCCGTGTCTTTAGTACAATCGCTCTCAGAGAGTTCATCTCTATTACCCTTAGCAATTGTTTTGTCTTTGACGTGTTTTAGTTAAAGTCGTACTCGTAAAATGTATTGCTTATTATCCTTAGGGCGTTTTGTGTACAGAATTTTACAAGTAGGTTCTCATTGTCGTTGCATTCAGCATCGTGTAATTGTAAATCCTTTATCCGGGCTTGGGACCGGTAATAGTACCCAGCAGGCTACTCAATTCACCTACCAGGTACCGCAGACAGAGAACTGTCAAGTGGGTAGCATAACCATATAACCAACCAATTATTAAACAACGTTATATTTTTAAGCTCTCTGTGTGGAGATGTTTTGAAGTTCTGGGTGGTACCTTCAGCTTAAGCTTTTCATCTTCATTCTTATTAGCCTCATTGTCGTATTTTCTTCTACTTCTTTGTAATCGTTGTCTTCTTTCTGCTTCAATTGCAAATTTGCAAATTTATCAAACAATATTAACTCTCGACTCTTCCATCAAAGGAAATAAACATTTAAAAAATCCAAACGAAAGTAAAAAACAGTCCTAAGAAAACACTTTACTAACATAAGAAACGAGGGTTATCAGAGTGTTACACAAGCAAGCAAGGCCGTTATTGAAATACATTTTTTTAAAATTGTAATGTATTTATTGCAATGTCCCATCAGATTAGGGATTTATGGCTTTCAATACTTAAATTCACCTTTTTGACCTAACTTGTGTTGAAATGGGAGATGACGTGTTCGATGATTTTTTTCTATTATGATTTGAGTCAGCAGGGGTCGAAAGTAGAACTGACGTTAAACATTTTAATCTGTGATGGAATACATTTAACATTCACGTGCTTTGGTATTCTCGATGATTTAATAACGAATTTGTTTACGTAATTACTTGAAGAGTTGCACATTTTTGACTAAATTTTTGAGTAAAAAACCAGGAAATCAAATAGACTGTTTAAAGTCTGTTGACGGAAATTTGAGCTTTTTATATTTAATTTTGTATTTTCAGAACACAGAAAAATGTTTCACTTTTACAGTAAGGTTAGTAGGATTTAATTTAGAAATGAACTGGCGGAAATCCTTGGGGCTCGGTCAAATTCTATTGAGGTAGTGCTAAATGACAGTCGATGAGCATTAAGATACTTGTCAACCGCAGGCCCAGATTTGACTAAAAAATAAACAAAACAAAAAGTTTTAATTCAAAATTTATTTCAAAAATTGCAAACGTCATGCACAACATAGCTATAAAATTTTTATTAGAGGTTGTGTTTACGTACAGATACGCTTTATCTAAAAATAGTTTCAAGATTCAGGAAGTTATCTTTAGGACACCCGTTTAAAATCGGACTTTGAAAGAAATTATTCTGACACCAGAGTTGTTGGCTAGATAAGCCATTTAGGCAATCAATTTCGTTTTTTTGCATTCGATTTTTTACTTTTCAGAAAGGCGATGGGTTGTTGGTAGCATGTCTTATCTTACACGTTACCTCAAACAAAGGCAGCTTTGATTTGACAAAAACCACAGTAACAGGTGAATAAACAAATGAACAAACCGAAGAATCCGGGGAGCACTGCAGCCTGAAAGGCTTATTGTGCATACCTTGTTTTTTAGGTCACACCCATTCGCTGATCTTTGTTTCCTGTATTAAGAGATAAATGTTCTTCACCGGGTGTTTAATGAACTCCTTCGGTTCCATAATAGGCTTTCCGAATATGGGCTGTCTTTTTCTTACCAGCGCATCACAAGCGCATAAAATGTGTGTTGTCTCTGTTTCGTTATTGCAGAGTCTAAAAGTAAGGTCTCCATTATATTTACTGATCTTCCACAGGTCTTCCGTAACAGTTGCATGTCCTGTTAGTCCTGTGACGATTGAGGATTTTCCTTCTTGTAAAAGGTATTAAGGTGGCTTTTTCGGGACTGACTTTAAGGCCTTCCTTTCAGTCCACCTAGATACAACATTAAGGGTCTGTTGCATACACTCCCTCACTGTGTTTGCAAATCTCCCTTCTACTACTATGACGAGATAATCGGCTGCTGAACTCTTGTAGGAGTTCGTCCATGACAAGGTTCCATAGCAGAGGAGAGAGAACTCCCCCCTGTGGACATCCTCCTGCCACCCGAACTGCTACAGTTTTATCCAGCAGTAATGTGTAGGCCACCCTTCCTCTCAGCATGCAGTCTATTCAGCTGCAGCATATCTCCTCTAGCCCACGATCTCGTAGGGCTGTTGTTATTGCTCTGAAAGATGTGTTGTCAAATGCTCCCTCTATATCTAGGAAAGCTCTTTATTTTCCAGCGTTTTCTCCACCCTTCTGACAAGATGGTGGATCGCTGTTTCTGTTGATAGCCCTGCTTTATAGGCAAACTGGTTTTGGTGTAGAGGACTGTTTACCAAAACATCATCCCTGATGTACCTGTCTCTATTGTCGTAATTACAAATGACATAAGACTAATGGGTCGATATGACTTTGCCTGAGAATAGCTAACCTTGCCGGTCTTTGGTATAAAAACCACCCTGGTTAGTCTCCATATTCTAAGCATGTAGTTCAGAGCTAATCTGGCTCTGAGTACCATGCAGATTCTAGTAAGTAGAAGGTACGAACCCTACTGAAGCATGGCTGGAAGAATCCCGTTCGGTCCCGGACCTTTGTACGGTTAAACTTAGTCTATTGCCCATTTGATCTTACTGAAGATGATAACCCTTCTTGCAATTTGCCAGTCCTCTCTACTTAGGTGCCCTCTCTATACGAGCATTGAGACCCTGGTTCTTTCAATCTAGCAATGATTGGTCAATAGTTACTGATCCAGGAAAGTATCCCCGAAATAGTTCGGTCGTAGTTTCCTTCGCTGTTGCAGTAAATTCCCCGGTTAGTGTCTTTAGAGTGTTCATTGAGCCTTGAGAGTCCTTAGAGAGAAATAGAAACGAGTAAGGTTAGTAACGCTTTTTGAATTTTTTAGTGTGTATTTTAGATTTTTGCTAAACTTTCTTGGAGGTTTTTATAGTTTCTGAAGATTTGAATCTTACTTTTTCGAATTTAACAACTTCGAAGGCAGCGATGGTTACAAAGAATTACAGTTTGAAAAAAAAGCCTTTCATAAACACAAAATCCAAAAGCAAAGGTGTAGGGCTACAAGAGTGCCTGACATACATGTACGTTCTATTGTTATTTAGTCTAAATTATAGATTTTTATTATTTTTCTTTTTATTTCGAACCCTTAGTACGAGGAGGGTTCAAATTAAACCCGGAATATTTTTGGACCTTTTTATTTAAGCAAGATCTTTACAATATGATTTATCCTAAATTTCAACATATTCCCTTTCTAACTCTACACACTTTTGCCATCTCTTTGGAAGCTTCATAATCCCTTCTTTATAGAAGTTTTGTGGGTGAGCATCAAGCCGGTTTTGTACAAAATTTTTGACCTCCTCACTATCTTCAAATCGAATACCACCCATTGCTTCCTTAAGTGGCCCAAACAAATGAAAGTCATAAAGAGACAAATCCGGACTGTAAGGAGGATGTGGAAGTTAACCAAAGTTTCCCTAGTCAATTGGGCGGTGTGTGGGCGAGCATTGTCATGGAAGAAAACCACTCTGCTAACCGAACGATTCCGTCTTTTCGTCCGAAAGGCAGGCTTAACTTTTTGGGCAAGGAGTTGAGCGTAATAAAGAACATTGATTGTACTTATTTTCTAAAAAATCTGTAAACAAAACCTCTTTCCCGTCCCAAAACACAGTGGCCATTTTGCGTTTTAGGTTTCGGTGAAGCTTTGTAACTCCATTCCATGTTTGTTTTTTTTGGATTCTGGGACAAAATGGTTTAAAAACGCTTCTTCTCGCTCGTATCGATGAAGGAGTTCGATTGAGATTTCAATTCGTCTTTGTTTTTGTTCAACATAAAGCAGCGTTGGGACCCACCCTGCACAGATTTTTTGAAATTTCAAATGTCTATGGATTATTTCTTCAGTACTACCTATACTTATCTGAAGTCTGTTTGTTTGATAAATTACGAACGGAAATTCGCCGATCACTTCGGATCAGCCTGCCAATTTCCTGAATGTTCAAGTCAGTGAGTGAGAATCGTGATCGCCATTCCACCTGAATTCAGCCTTCTCTGAATTTCTGACACCAGTGAAACTCTTGAGTCTTTGACTTCGAATTGTCTTCAAAGTCGTTTAAGAACTTCAGCAGGTTTTATGTTTTCATTAATAAGAAATTTAATAATTTAATGATAATTCGTTGCGCAACAGAATTATGAACTGGTTGTTCCGTCATGGCTGCAGATACTAAACAAAAACAATTGTAATCATAACAACAGCACACACGGCTTCTAGATTGCCCAGAGTATTATCAAGAAAAGCCATTTCGCCATATACACATTATTTTGTATATGGCGGCAAAATTCGGGGCTAAATTTGAACCCTCCTCGTATATTTCAACTAATCAAACCCAAAAAAGAGCAACTCAAATAACCTTAAATAAACCAATAATTCAGATTAAGTTAATTAAAACCTGAAAAATTACGAAACAACCAAACAAATGAAGAATCCCAAAGCATTTGTTTTGTATTTTAAAACTAAGCTGCAAATAATGATCTGCAAGAGCTTCTAATCAGTAAAGGTCACACGTCGGTTTGAATTTATCGAGGTTCGATTGTTTCAAATGAACCCTACAGCCAAGGGGGGTCTTTGATGTTAACATTAAAGGTGATAAGAAAATATTAAGGTCTTTAAAAAGCTTCGTACATAGTTGGATGTTCTACTTGCTTCAGAAAATATTGTATTACTTGGTTTTTCCTTTGTTAAAAATTTGAAAAATTTCGGTTTGTTTCCGGTTAACCCCAGGGGAAAAAGTTTGCTTTTAGGTTAAGGTCGGCAGATTTTTGATTGGCATTATTTTTGAAAATCAACAACAAAATTTCTGCAATTGTTTTTGTCTTCATTGGCATTTTAAATGTAAAACAATAGTTTATTTATAACCAGGTGTACTTTGATTAGAAGTCTAAAAACAAAAGGGCATCGCTTGTACTGAAAAACATCCAAAAAGCAAAATTTCGCAGTTTATTCTAAATTAGTAACAAACACTGGAAAGTTTCCTATTAAGTCATAGAAGAAATCTACAGTTTTCAATTAGTTGTAGAAATTCAAAAAAATGCGAGCTGATAATAATTGCGCAAACGTAGATTTATTTTCAGATCAAACTAGTAAGACCTCGTGATTGACGGTTTAATTTTTGAACGAACGTGAATCAAAACAGCTCGTTGTTGTTGTTCAAAAACCACATTTGGAAATTTTTTGAATGTTTGTTACGCTGTTCTTAGTTTAGTTTTATTTAATCTTTAATTTTTAGCAGCTGATAACGAAATACCCTTGAAGAAACAAAATGTAAAACATTTGTTTAAATTTAGTCTTTTGTTAAAGAGTTGGCGATGCTTTGTAATCAGAATTTCAGCTGTAGAAACGAAAGAAAAAATTCACAAAACGAAATAAATCAACGAATCGCAACAACCTACTACTTAACAAATAAATAAATAAGCAAATGTAACAAACAAACGAATGAACAAATAAAATATTAAGGAAGCCATGGATTTTTAATGCAATTGTTGAAATTAAAACTGAAAATCAATAAATAATAAAAAAAGGAAGTAATTCCTGCTAAATTTACGATAAAAATATCTCAAGTTTACGTAAACTAGCAGATTTTAAAAAATAATTTTGTTTGCAAAGACTATAACGCATATGCTGTAAATATTTATAATTATTAAAAAAGAATTGAGTTATTTAATTATAAACTATAAATAATAAAATTACAAAACACACATGTGCAGTGTTTATAAACGACTTTTTGATGGCTTTTAAGTGTTATTAAGGTCTAAGTGCATAAAATAATAGTTCATTCAAGGATTTTCTTATTTATTTATAACTCGCGTTTGCTGTAATTTATCGATAGAAAAATCCCGAATCGGTTATAAAATTATTAATTTTATGTTAAATGGAAATATTTTGATTTCCTTTATGTTTTTATTCTTTTCTATTTTGGTTTTGTATTTGCCTTATTTATTTATTTATGTTTTGTTATTCATAGTTGTTTATTTCTTTTGTTTTTTGTTCTTCGTTTTTTATGCTTGAAACCCTCCAATTTCCTTTTTGTTTAAGATTTCTTCCGTTTCACTTTTTTCATTTGTTTTTTACTGTTAACTAGTTGTTTTCCCTTCGTTTGTTTTATTTATAGCTTTCTCTCCTATTCTTTGTTACCCTGACCAGACCAGGGGCGGATGGGCTACTGTAAATCAGCCCGAAAGTTACAAAGAACCATCGGCGTTGCATCATAATAATGTTAGCTAATATAAAGTTCCTTTTTCTACTCCTGTACTTCAAGTGATTTATTAAGCATTTACAACCTGTACTTTAATGAGATTCATTAAGATACAGATTTTTTATTAAGATAGAGGTTTATAACCAATAGCAGCAAAGTATTTTATTTGGTAACTATAGTTACGCGAGTTGTTGATGTTTCTTAATTGAGATAACCAATAGCAGCAAAGTATTATGTTGTCAAAAATAAGGTTAGGTAGCAGCTTTTCAGAAGGTGCTTATTTTTTTACTGGTCGTAGAAAAAATAGTTTATGCAACTCGCATTTAATGGCTATTAAGACACTCGTATTCATTAAGACACTCATTGCATAATATACTATTTTTAATATAACAGTATTCGTGGCTATCTTCAAATCTTATTTTGCAATCTCTGCAACTTCTTGAGATTTGTTTTTAAAACACTGTGTATTTTATATGGAATTAAATTTTAATATACGGACGTTAATCGGCCGCGGCGCTTAAGGGAGTTCAGGGCACTTTTTCTGTATACCTCTGGATTCTAAAAGGAGCTTTAATGAAAACCTTTTTAAGATTTAAAACTAAACTATTGTTATGGAATGCTTTATTTTTCCATTCACATAGTTCTAGTTTATGATTCACATTTTGTATAAGTTTCATTACTCTTTCACAAACAACATGTTATCAAAATAAATAATCAAATATTGGGAAGTATCAACGATCAGAACAATATTTACTAAAATTAGTAACTGTTTTCGTATTATTTTGAACTTAAGTCATTTGCATGTTTAGACAAATTAGTGTTAGAAAGTTTCGAATATTTCTTATGAGAATAATATGATCTTTGAAACTTATCAGTATGCTGACTTACAACAATATAAAACCAGTCGAAAGACTGTTTTTAAGTTAGTTTTTAGTTAGTTGAGTTAGTTCAATTTTAGAATCAGTAGCAGACAGTAATATGTTCGTAACAGTTCAATAAAGCTCAATCATATAAAAGGTGTAGGGTCATTGTGGGAACAGCGAATCACCTTTTTTCAGTGCCATATAACTTCGTAAATACATATTGTACAGGTGATAAGCTTAAATGTGTACAATGCTGGGATATTTAGCAACATTTTCTTCTAAGACATCCATCCTTTAACTATTAGGATTTTTGAGTAATATTTTTTTAAGTGGGTAATGATTCACTGTGTACTTAGGGGTGTACACAATGACTCACAGTAAAGTACACAGAGAATCGCAAGATTTATGTAAGGAAAACACAATAATATTTATTTAAATATCGCTTGTAATTAATGTAACTAACATCAGTTTACCTTATTTATGGCAAATCATAGAACAATACAATTTGTACTTATTGTAATTTTTAATTATTAGCTTAGTAGTAGTGTAGATAAGGTAAAAGTAACTAACCATGGATATAAAATTGGAAATCAAGAACTGAAACTGATATGCTACGCAGACGACGGCGACGCCGCAATTATTGCTGAGAATGAGGATGATTTACAAAGACTACTGCACACTTTCTGTCTGACAGCCAGATCTTACAATCTAGAGATATCTGTAGAAAAAACCAAATCCCTAGTAATATCAAAAGAAACCAGAAGATGCAAACTGGTAATCAACGAGAAAACCATTGAACAGGTATAATGCGTTTTAAATATCTAGGGGTGGAAATATCAAGCGACAGAAACCTAAATACAGAAATTAAATCTCAAGTCAATAAAGCAGCAAGAGTATCAGGATGTCTAAAGGACATAATGTGAAAGAACAAGAATATGAACACCGAATCAAAGGTTAGGATCTATAAAACATGCATTCGTCCCATAATGACATATGCTGCAGAGACAAGGGCAGATACCGCGCGCACCAAAAGATCACTACATACCACGGAAATGAAGGTTCTAAGATCCATATCAGGACACTCACTATACGATAGAATACCAAACGAAAACCTAAGAGAGACATGCAATGTCCAAGATGTTGTAAGATGGGCGAGAAGACGCCGCATAGAGTGGAATGAGCATGTATCAAGAATGCCCAATCACAGACTGTCAAAAATTGCAAGAGACCACAAACTAGGAGCAATACGTCTACCCGGAAGACCATCAAAACGCTGGAAAGACAGCTGGACTTCTGTGTTACAAGAACAACAACAATAATATTGGAACAAACAGGTCTACGACCTATTAGAAAAAGAAGAAGAAGAAGAAGAAAAAGAAGAAGCTTAGTAACCATATCAGACTCATACCAGTCTTTTATCAATCATCATCATCTGAATCACTTTGCAAAACCTTTTTTGCAACTGTTGTTTTCTTTTCTTTTGCCAATTTTCGTTTCTTAGCTTGTGATCTTTCTAATCTAATATTCTCCTTTTCAGGTGTATCAGTAGCAATTAGGCTGCGTCGAGGTTTTCTGTTTTTTCGCGTATTTTTTTGTGGAGCTGCTTTAATGGGGTCTCTGCATGGGAGTAATAAAATCAGCTGATATTGTCATTGAATCTTCAGAGCGCCCAGGTTGTGGCTCTGTTGAAATATTGAACCTGTCATTTTCTAAAACTGATGTACAATTTCTCTCATTATTTAATTCATTGGTGGCATCTTGCAGTGCATTTTCCGTTGGAGCGTTGCTCTGAAGAAGATTCAAAGAATCACTGGGATCGGGGCGATCGGTTACAGGACTTGGCATAAAATCTTCTTCACTAAAAATATCTCTATCAAAAGGATATATGCCAGTTTTCTTGAATGCACTTATAATGTTTGAAGGAGTCATGGCTTTAGTGAAAGCGATTCCGATGATTTCAGCCAAGTCATAAATTGTAACTGGTTTACCAGGATTTTTAAGCATCCAAGATTCCATAGCAGAGTTGTAATAGCATTTGATTGGTGAATAGAGACCAACATCCAATGGCTGCATTTTTGCAGACGTATGAGGATGTAATGTCAAAATTATAACACCCTTATCATTAGCTAGATCCAGAGCTTCAATGGCAAGATGTGACTCGTGGTTATCCATTATTAAAACAGATAAGTTTTCTTTAGAGCTGGAGGTATGTTTGACAAAGTGTTTCATAGTTTCCAGAAAAAGTTCACTATTCATCCATCCAGATAACGTCGCTAGGCCTAAAGTTTCGGTAGGCGCACCTTTGATCATGTAGTGCTTGAAGCTTTTTTCTCGGAAATATAAGCACAGGTGGTAAAGCTTGGCCAGAGGCACTTATGATGCAGCACATAGTAATCAACGTACCTTTTTCACCACTTGTCACTTTCCCTATATTTTTGCCCTTGGGACCTAAAACTTTCTGCGGTTTCTGGACAGTTGTAGTTGCTGTCTCATCTAAATTATAAATTCTGGTGCCATCGACGAATGAAACGTGCCTTTGATAAACTTCTTGCAAATTATCATAGAACACTTTTACAGTCTCCATATTAAAAGCGGCTGCCCTAGCTAGACTGCAAGCTTCTGGTCTACGTAGTGACAAGTTTGAATGACGTTTACGAAAAGCTCTAAGCCAGTCGATGCCTGCCATTTGGTTTTCAGTCCATGATCGAGGCATTTTGATTTTATTAATGGAGGCCATTTCATATGCAACTTTTCGACAATTCTTGATTGATAATCCGTAAAATAGAAGAGCACAATATCGGATATATTCTTTTAAAGCCTCTTCTTCATTTGAAAAAACTTTCTGTACGTCATAATGCGGCACAAGTCTCATATTCTCCAAGGAATTACTATCCAATTTTTTAGCGTAACGGCGAAGAGTAGAAAATGCAATTTTTGAATCTCTAGCCACTACACGTATCTTTTCCCCATTACTGCTTCGTTTTAAGGCTTCTCGCATATCTTCTTCATTGTGGTTACCTATTTTTCTGCATATTTTTGGCTTCCGTGGCATCCTGTGAACAGAAATTATTCATTGTCATTCAGAAATTTAAAATTTAATTTAAAGATACACAGTTAATCACGATAAAGGTACACAGTAGATCGATTCACTGTGTACTAGTTTGCAAAGAGCAAGCATGAAAATGCAGATGAACAGTCAGAAGAGGAACCTCGAAGTGTTGGAGATCAATTACAAATTCAAACTTCTCAAATTATTACAAATCCAACTCAATTTGATGGGAATTTCATGCAAATGATGATGCAACAGTTTAAAGAAGCTATGGGTGAAAAATTAGAAGAGAATACCAAGAAACGAGATGAAGATGCCAAGAAACGGGATGATAGATTAGAGAAACAATTAAATAAACAGTTTACAGAAATGAAAGAAGATTTAAATAAACAGTTTACAGAAATGAAAGAAGATACGAAGAATCAGTTAAGTGGATTGGATAATAAGTTAGATGAAAAATTAAATGAAATTAAGGAAGAATCAAAGAAGCGACATGAAGAGTTGAAAGAAGAAATTCAACAAAATAACAAACGATTCGAAGAATTTAAAGAAGAGAATAGACATATCATAAAAATAATGCTCAATGAATGATTATTACATACACATATTAACATATAGATTATTCTCAAAAACTAGGATAACAATAACTAATGAAACTTACCTGGAATTTTTTTTCGGACCACAAAAATCAAAAACGCACTCCCAGGACACGTGTGCAATCTTATACCGGCGTCACAACTGAAGTAAAATGACAGGCTCTAGGATGTGAACAAATGGGAAAGAGACAACACGATCACGTTCTTTTTTTAACCCTATACGCCACTGATTCACTGTGTACTGTTGATTCACTGTTCCCACAATGACCCTCTACTTATTCTCGATCCAACGAATTTATATTAATACATATAATACTAAATTCTAACGGAATAGTTTTAGCAACACGATTTAAAGCGTGAGCCAAACACGTACAGTGGATTAAAATAAATTGGAGAAAGTCTTGTGACGCCTTTACCACGTATGGCGTAGCATCTGTAACCATTGTCACGGTCTTTTGATTTGTTCATGAATTATTCCGTTACGGCCCTGTTTTTCGTAGATTCGAGACGGCCTTGTAGTTGTAAAAATCTGCAACAATAGTGCTTGTTCGACATATTTTCGTTGCTACGCAGTTTATTTCGTAGAATTTTCAAGCGCAAGACCAAATACGATGATGTAATTTGCTGACTTAGCATATCCCTTACCAAGATTTCGAAGAATTCGCGAACCGCTGCCCAAATAAGGCAATGTTTCCTTGGTTGGTTCGATTTCGCCTGTATTGTTTCGGGGAATCACCGATGATGTAATCTGGCAAGCAACGCGCGCGAAGCTTTCATACATCCCCCCGCGGAAAAGGGACGCGCTGAGTCTATCCTTTTTTTACCCTGTTTTCGCCTCACGAATTTTAGAAAGAGCGAGCAGTTCCTGGTTGGCGCTTTGCTGAGAAACGGTTGTGCTTTGGTTAAGATACCAAACGTGGGTTCTTACAATTACCGGATTGGTTTTCTACTTTCGATATCTTTCATGGAAAGATATATTTAATCGACTTTGTCGGATCCATTAAAAGAAACCAATAAAAAGTCCGGAAAGAAATAGACTTGCGTTAGAAGTTTTAAGTGATAGTGGTTGAGTTAGTTCTACGCAGTACCTCTCAGAGGGATTCCGCAAACCCATTTGTTAAGGATTATTCTTCGTCGTTTTGCAACCGTTCTCCAGATATCAAAGGAAGGTCCTCATCTTCCATATCCTTCTCGTCGATCGCTACCAGTTCTCGTTAGGATATAAAGCCTCCATGCTTTAAAGGGGGCCCTGCCAACCAAGCCCTCCAAGGTAAAACACTTTAGACTGCCCCGTTACTGTTGGCTGAGTACAAATGTAAACCTCAATTCAATACTACCATCCAGATCTTCTGCACATGGAGAGGCACCTGTAATCGCCATCTGTAATATATGTATTCACGTATTTTTTCCCCTTTATTTGATTTATTAAGTGATTCAAAACATAGCAACTTGTGCGTGTCACCCTTTTGTTTTATTGTGAACAGTTACAGAAACAGTGCGATTTATCGCAATACCTATCTATTTTCTTGTTTTATATGTTGCATGTGTACAACC
Source organism: Melanotus villosus (assembly GCA_963082815.1). Classification (NCBI taxonomy): domain Eukaryota; kingdom Metazoa; phylum Arthropoda; class Insecta; order Coleoptera; family Elateridae; genus Melanotus; species Melanotus villosus. The sequence continues at coordinate 46,868,530 of OY720426.1, forward strand.
ATTTATATTTGTGTTTTTAGTTTAACTCTTGTTTTCACCATCCGTTAATTGCAATCAAGGGAACCTAGCTAAGTGTTTAATCATACTATTTTATTTCAAGTAAATGTGGTCTCCCTTGGTCGCCTATTTCACATAATTTAAGATATTGACTATAAATCTATAAACCCCCTTTTATTTCAAATGTTTGCATAATATTTTACTTTTACCGTTTTGCCATTACATATCGCCTCTTTATTTGTGTTCTGTTAAGCATTTATGTACAAAGTGTGAGCCTAACCACCAGCAGCTGCAGCCTGCGTTTTTCATTTATAAGGGTAAGTACCTCCACCAGCGAAGGGTGCAGTCACTCCCAAACCTCTCGAGCCTCGAAGAGCTATCCACGGCGTGCTCTTCGGTACCATCTCCGGCCAACCCCGTGGTGGCGCCCTATTTTAACCCGATTAAGACCACCCCTATTATTTTGAAAGAATTTAGCTACCCGAACTCGCCCATCTCCACTGTTTTAGCTAGTCGCTCGCATAAGGGATTTACCATCCCCCATTTAATGTCGTAGTGTGCGTTTGGCACGTGACACCATCAACAAAATCTTATTTGTTGGAACTTGGTTAGGCAAATAAAAGCTACTTAACGATTCATTAATTGTTAAGGTTTATAATATAAGGGATCAATTTACTTGTTTCCCTTTCCATCTCCGAAAAATAAAGAGAACAAAAACCCAAGCAAGCTAAAAGACAGTAGCTGTCAGAAGCTGTCAGAGCAGCAGTGCATTTTTGCCAGTACCGTTATAAATTCAATTTCAATGTTAAATAAAACTAATTAATGTATAAAAGTGATTTTTCATTCCTAAACATGGTCCTTCGAGCCGGATTAAAAGCCAGATAAATAAATAGAAGAGTTTTTGAAGAGAAACAGCACTGCAGGTTTTTGGAGAGACACTGCAGATTTTTGGAGAGAGTGAGTTAATTTCCGGTAGTCACACAATTGTACCTTCGAAATAACAAAACAGCACGGCAGATTTTTGGAGAGAGAGTAAGTTAATTTCCGGTAGTCAAATAATTCTACTGTCGAAATAACGACCCAGCACATCAGATTTTTGACCAGTAATAACTGAATTTCCGGTAGTCAAAATTAATTCTACCGTCGAAATAACATTATACGGGATACGAAGTCGAAAATCCGTGGCCTGCCTACCACAACAGCACGTCGATTTTCTTCAGAAAATACAGGAAATCTTAGAAGAAGGTGAAAATATTGAGAAGTATTGAGTAGAATTTGCCAAGATCGTCACCACTATTCTGTTGAATTTGCCTGAAGGAATTCTTCACATTATATTAATAATTTTTTTTATTGAATCAGTTAGCGTAATAACGACCCAGACCCAAGTGTTCTAAAACTGTACGAAAATGTTAAACAGAATATATCCACAAAGGTTTAATTTTATGCGGTGGAAGATCATTTAAAGCTGTTGGTGATGACGGAGTGAGCATACTAATGTTACAGATGTGTTGTCCCTTTTTACTGCCGCATATTACCAGCAATTAACGCCTGCTTACTGGAATGCGACTTCCCATTGCAAATGTCCACCTCATTGCTAAAATTGATCTTCCTAAAGAATATAAAGGCCTATTAGCATACTTCCGGTACTGCCAAAAGAGAAAATTATGGATGATCAAATGAGAGCCTTCTTAGAGTAAAATAAAATAATTTCTAACCACCAGTCTGATTTTCCCCAACATTACAGTTGCACAACTGCATTATTAAAAATTACTGATGATAAGTATATAGTATTGGTTCTACTTGAATTCTCCAAGGCTTATAATACAATTAACCATAAAATCTCATTAGCTATTTTACATCATCTTGGATTTCATGAATCGGCCATAAGATTAATAAATAAGCAACTACGTAAGTGATCGACAGCAGTGTGTTATTGTGGATAATAACAAATCCAATCCCAGTCGTATTAAGCATGGGGCTCCCCATGGTTCAATTTTAGGACCGTTACTTTATACCATCTACTCAACAAGCTTATGTAATTAACCTTAAAACACTGTTCTTACCATCAGTAGGATGCTGACGGTACTCAAGCTTATTATTCGTTCAAGCCATGGAATACTAATCTTGCATACAGTCTCATTAATGATGACTTGAACGAACTCGTGAAATTTGCTGAGCTGCATTCTCTTAATATTAACCCATCTAAAACTGTTGTTATTGTATTGGGAAATGACAATAATAGAAGTACATACTCACCTGATATTAAAATTAAAATAAAGAATATTCCGATAGGGTAGGGCTATAGACATTTTTAGCAATTTTAAATATAAGAATTTCATATAAGGACAAGATAAACATTAATTACTTTAATGAGCCTTTTGAAATTGCTTTGATTTTGCTAAGTTTGTAGTTAAATCAGTTACAGAAAGCATCAAACAGTTTTTCAAATTTGAATCAGTCAGTCGCGACCTTAATTTGTTCTTAATCATTTTTATGGATGAAAATGCTTGTTCGTATCTGTATATTGTTCCAAAACGGCTGATATAACTTTGAGCAAAGTTCACAGGGCAACGATCGCCAGAAATTTTATATCAGAAGCATCTGCGAGTGATGGAAATTTATTAAATTTCATTTTTAATAAAGAATTGGTTTTGAGATCAACAAGTTCCATTTTTTGTATGTTACTAGGCATCGTCAAGATTTTTTGTTTAATAAGTGAAAAGGGATTTATAAATGCAAGGAACTATGCAGTCTTCGTCTTCAGAAAAATCACCAAAACGACTGTTAAAGGCCTCTTGCAATAATTTGAGCTTCCCAGTATATTCTGTAAAGTTGTCATTATCTTCGACAGATTCACTATGTTCTTTTAAATGTGGAAATTGAGTTAAATCCCCGGTTTTATAACTGGGAGATGAACCGTTTTAATTTCATTTTGAATGAATTCATGTCATTTACTAAGCTAGGATACAATTTTCTCTTGCCCTGCAGTTTCAAATTTAGATGATTGAGGTGGCTGGTAACATCAACTAAAAATGCTAAACCAAATAGCCATTTCCTCAAGCAGCTCATTCTGATCTTCCAGAAAATTACAAACACTGTCTTTAAGTTTCCAAAATCTAATGAGAAATTGTCCTCTAGAAAGCCAGCGCTGCTCACAATGAAGGATAAGATCACCATATTCCATATCTAACAGTTCACAATATACTGTGAATTCTCCGTTTAACCCTCTTGCTCTAATTTTATTCACACAGAGTTTTTCCACACAGAGACTCTTCATGTATAATACAGTGATCTTTAATAGAGAACGACCTAAAAACCTTTCAAGTAAAGTTACAGTCCCAGAAACTCTACCTACCATTGACGGTGCACCATCAGTGCAAACATTGATGAGCTTAGGAGAGAGTCGTCCAAAACAGGGACGGTGATTCATATGGGGACACTCGGTTTTTTTCTAATGGGTGTTGCTATCTGTGTCAAATCGAGTACTACTGTCCTTGGCTGCCATTATGTCAGTTTGAATTGATATGTAGACGTAAACGTATATTAGTTGTTGTTTTAAACGTTGTTGAAATTTTGTTGTTACAATCTTTCAATTTTATGTTGGTCTTTAGTGACACTTCACATTATTGAAATGTGCATTAATATGTATTATTTGTTAGACGAAACCGTGATGGCTCGCGCTATCAAAGAAAGACTGATAAACATAGCTGGACAGAGACGAGCATGGCTGGAGCAATCCACGCAATTTTAGAAGAGGAAATGAGATGCAGGAGAGCATCTAAGGCCTACAACGTTCCTCAAACTACTCTGGAAAGAAAAGTATACACATATTATCCCACGACACGCGGAATCCTTCAAATTTCTCACGTTATTGTTTCGGAAAGGGCTCCAAGAGTACGTGGTTTGTCAATGTAAACTTGAGGTTTTAGGTAGCCCCATAAAAAGTAGTCACAAGGTGACAGGTCTGATGACCGAGGAGGTCATTCCACATCCCCACGCAATGAAATCAGGCGTCCAGGGAAATGTTCTCTTAAAAAAGTCGTTGTTGCTCTTGATGTATGGCAAGTCGCCCCATCTTGCTGAAACCAAACTGTGTTGAGAAATTCGAAGGATTCCGCGTGCCATGCTTCAAAGGAGTATGGACAATTTCGCCACCTGTCTACAAGAATGTCTCAACAAAAATGAACGCCACCTAACTGATGTGATTTTTCGCAACTGATTATTTGTTTCTTATGTTTCATTATGTATTCTCAAATGGCAATATACCAGGATTGTATGAAAAAAATAAATTTTGGAATTCGTTCAAAAATAAGTGTGTGACAGTCTTCTCAAAAACGCCATACCTCCTTGCCAGACCCTGTATTTAACCCTTTGGTTCGAATACAGTGGTTAACTATCACCATTCAGAATGAGTTTAGTCAAAACAATAACACTAATTATATTCCATGGCGTTCAGTTTTTGTTATTTTTACACAGAAAGAATCTTATCAGGTTGCTTTGTATATCAAGGATTACGTTTTCAAAATAAGTGTAAAGTACGCATAAGTAGTTCTATTAGGCCCTAAACAGGACCGGACGTTCGGGAAATTTCCCGTCTTCACAGCCGTTCCATCCGTCCCTGACCCTGACGTTTATTTTGTTTCGTTTTTCTTTAGGATGGTTTCGTGTTTCACAGTTTTTTGTCTTAATCAGTTCTGATTCTGTTATTTCCGACCTGTATTTCCTCTTTTTTCTGTTATTGTACTACTTGTTAGAGACTGAGTTATTTAATATACGAGTACGTTTATTTACATTTATATTGTATTAGCACTTAATAAAACTGGGATTTAGAAGTTACCAATGACATAGTTTACTAATTAAAATATCAGATGAAAGCCATAAATTACCCGAAGAGTTGACCTAACCATAAACAGACACATGTGGACTTACGTTATATAAGAAGGGAGAGGTGTGTGTGCCCCGATAACCGAGATGGAGTTGACCAAGGATAGAGTATCGGTGGTGGCAGCAGACTCGACGGTAGAATTACGTTTTGAAGCGACATGACAATAATTAAAGTGCGATAATAAAGTGATACCTCTGTCTTAGTGCTTGTTGCTTGTATTGCGTGTTGTGCATGTCTAATCAAAGGATTAGCTAACAGGAAAGATCATTTACAAAGAGGTACTGATTGGTAGTAAGCTCTCGTGTTAGCTGCTCCTAGTTGTACCGGGGTACCTGTGTGGTCCCAGGCAGATATGGGTAAGAGAGTCTTCCGGATAGACTTTAGTAGGCAATTAAGACATTGCTGAGAGTGTGAACCCCTATCGATTCTTTGGTATTAACTACATCCGATGGTGTGTGACTCCGGCGATAGGAAGAAGTAGATGAGCTCTGTGAGGGAGCTCCGCAGGATGGTAGCTAGCCCGTGAAGAGGATGAGAGTCCAGAGAAGTAGTAGTGAGTGGAAACCTGTATTCAGTGAGGGGCGCACCGAAACGAGGGGGTCAGGAATCCCCAGTGAGTACACCTTAAACTGGAGAGTTTTGCAGAGCAGTAATTGTTATGTTTGTTTTATGGCAATGGCGAATGCGGCGCCACTGCAAGCTGGGGTGTCGCACGCACTGCACTGTTTGTGTCCCCCGCTTTCTGTAGAGCCCCTTATGTAAAACAACAGGTGAGTTTAAACAACTGACTAATAGAGTATAACTAACTAATAATAGTTATTTATGTACCAAGGGCGTAAAGAAGCTTTTATGGCTTGAGACGTGATTTTGAGCCCGAGACGCTAGTCGAGGGCTAAAGACACGTCGAAGGCCATAAAAGCAAGTTACGCCAGTGGTACATACACAATTTTATGCACGATCGAAGATTTTAAAAATGAAATAAAAGGAATAAATTAATTTTCTACCCACATCGAGTAGTTAGTTGCTCAATTATTTTAATTTTTTACTGACAACTGTCAAATGGTTGAAGCATTTACGCCTAGGAATATTCACATAAATAATTGTGTTAACTGTGTTGTTAATACAAATTACCCTAAATAGAGTTCTAATAAAGAGCATACATTCGATTTTAATTTAAAAAAATTCTTTATAAGACTGTTAAACTGTTTATCAATTTTTGACGTTTCATTATAGACCGGCGGCCTATAAAGACACCCACGGGCTATAAATAGACGTTTATGTCAAACAAATTCAGACATAATTGACACATTATAATGCGATCGTGCATAAATGAATTTATGCCTGATAAATGACAGACAATTCTCCCTTTGCTTTTACCTCCTTAACTTACTGATTTTAGCCACCTTTTTTTTGTTCCGATAAAAAGCGTTTGAATTCACAAGTTTAGAAAGTTTCCTGTTGATAGGTTAAAGTTAAATGTTTCTTTATACGGAGATATATCAAAAGCGGTCATTATTTTTAGAAATTTTTACAAAATTAAAAACATTTAAAGCACAGTCATCTGTTATTTGTAAACGTAGGGCACTATTTTCAACGGAATTATTTACAAACGTCTTTTTACTACGTCATTATCTGTGTAAAATTTTTCCTCTTACGTTTCTGATATCAATTTCCGTGATTCACATTGTTCTAATATTTACTGAAACAGTGAACTCTGAGATCATTTGTAACCACAAAGTGTTGCTGATTTACTGATTTTATTTACACATCAACACGCAAATTATACGAATTTAGTTGTAGTTAAACAATGTGAGCTAGAAGATGTGGAAAATTAATTTTTAAGTTGCGTAAATGTTTAATTAAAAATATTATTGTCGAATCCTTATGACTTTTTATCGGTAAGTGAACTGGGTCAATGACGTCACTTGGAGATTCTTAAACGTACTCGCACTCATTATTTGTTTTATTCTTATTTTTGTGTACTTTAGGTTGTATGAAAGTTCACGGTCAAATTTATTTATTTTCTTTCTTGAATAAATAGTAATTCAGTGCACTTATCTGTTAGTCCTTTTATTACAATCAATTATTATGAGATACCACATACCACTGCGCTGTTATAAACCTACCGGTGGTTGATTTTAATGATCCCGAAACACTTACAAATTAATAAAATGGGCGAAGTGTTCGATATTTACCACTTAAAGACGTTTTAAAAATTTAGAAAATTTTTTAAAATTAAAAATTTCAAAGCTTTAATACTTATAATAATAATAATAATAATAATAAAGTTTATTTGTAAATAACATTAACATTACATCAACTAAATAATACAATTGAATTACTTGTAACATTAAAATTTAAATAGGTGATACTCAGAGAAAAAAAAAATAATAATATTTACGAATAAACGGTTAAGACATTGTTTTACAATGCCAACCACAAAAACTGAAAGCAGTTTGCGTGTGGTTTTCATAAAATTAGTTAGCAAAACGAAACAAGTTCAAGTAAGCCATCACTTAGTGTATCACAAAATAGGTATATAAATAAATAAATATGCGGAAATATAATAAATTACTAAAAATAAGGAAAAGAAGATTATATTTAGTTGACATTATATACTTAGGTATTAAAAAAATAAATATCTAGAAAAATTAACAAATTTAAAAACGTGCTAATCCGCCCCTGTTTAATTATCTAATTTCGCACCGTAGTAAAAGACAAAGCAAAGCAAAGCAAGGCTAAATTATTAGGAAAACCCGAAGGTTCAATTGTGGTTTTAACTGCAGTTTAATTTAATATCAAAACTCGTACAAGGATTTTTACTTTCTATGGGTTTTTGTTAAAAAATCGTATAAATCGATTTCATAACTAACAGCAAACAAGGTAACTTTGATTAATTGCTGCTATTTTAGTGAAATTCGAAATATCAGATAATATTTCCACGACTTTTCTGTTTTGGACAGTTTCAAGTGATTAATTAGCTTATTTTACTGGGATGTTCAGATTACATTGATTTTTTATTGTTTTGAGTAATCTAAAGGCTCTTGAACGTCCTGCAAATCCAAATTATTTTCGGTAGAAAAGCAACCACAATTCATAAAATTGCATGCAAACCAGGTATAGATTTGGGTTTACGAAGCTTGCTTCTGGAGTAGTGAAACGAAACACACGATGCTGCATCATGTTAGTATCACCTAGTCTTTCCTACTCAGTTCCTACTCTCAGCACTACGGGACGAATCCTATCAACCCGAGCAACCCTACCGAAGATCTGGTAACCAACCCAGATGGGAGGTAAGATTGGGATCGAACGAGAGCGGGAGAATAGGTCCCTCCAAAAAGGTAGTTGGGCTAGGGGCTAACAACCCTTAGCCGGAAAACGTACTACTGGTACTATTGTTGTGAAGAATCAAGGAAAAATAGCCCGACTGACCAAATGACGACAAACGGAAAACTGGGAAAGACTTAAGGATATGTACCTGGAACGTGCTCACTTTGTATAACCTTGGGCCCTTAAAATATGAATAGATATTATAGATAAGAACAAAACAGACATAATAGCTTTGCAGGAGATGAGGTGGACAGGGCAAGGAATTGTAGAAAAACGTAACCGCACATCTATTAGTTATAGTCCCAAAGAACACATCTTTGGTACCGTGTTCGTAGCGAACAGATACCTGAGAAATTACATAACTGATTTTGAAGCCATAAACGAAAGAAAGCCATAAACGAAAGAATATATCGAATTCGCATCAAAGGAAAGCAGTTTAGCTATAGCATTATAAATGCACATGCCCCGACTGAGGAAAAAGACGATCAAAAAAAGGAAGAATTCTACGAGCTGCTGGAAGCAACTTATAGGAAATGCCTTAGACGACATAAAAATAATAGTTGGAGATATGAACGCTAAGGTGGGACAGGAAGCCCTATACAGATTAACTATAGGGAAACTTAGCCCACATGCTCAAATAAACAACAACGGCACGATACTAGTACATTTCGCCGCATTGTTTAACATGATTATGGCAACGACCTGTTTTGAGCACAAAACGATACACCTAGTGACATGGAGGTCGCCAGATAATAACTACGTTCTCGTAGACGCACGACACGGATCCAATATACTAGATAACTAGATACCAAAGCATTTAGCGCAGCGAATATCGACCTTGGCCACTACATGCTTGCTGTAAAAGTAAAAGGATATCCAATCTAAAGAAGGGAAAAGGAGTGCGTTTCCAAAAATATAACATACATAGAAACCCTAAAAGAAGAACAAACAGGCAATAGATATGCTAACCTACTGAGTGAACGACTACAGGAACCAACAGAGACGAACAGCATAAATGAAAAATGGCAGAAATGCAAATAAATCATAAAGAAAACGACGGAAGACGTTAAAGGTACACAACCACAAATCAGAAAGAAACACTGGTTCGAAAAAAAATGTGAGGAAGCTACAAATTCTAAAAATAGATCGTATCAAAAAATGTTGCAAAAGCATCGTACCCGACAAGCCGAAGAAGAGTATTGAAACAAAAGAAGAGAAGAAAAAATATACACAAAGCCAAGAAAAAGGCATAGTTTAATGAACAACTCACAGAAATAGAACAATTCAACAACCAAAGCGAAACTAGGAAATTATATCAGAAAATAAACCAAACAAAAAAAAATTTAAACCATGAATATCTATGTGTAGAGACACAGATGGAAACATCGTAAATGGCAAACAAAAAGTTTTAAATAGATGGGTAGAACATTTTAATACACTTCTGAACCCGAGGATAAATGAAACAGAAAGAGGAGAAGAGGCGGAAACCATGAATATACAGTAGGAAGGGAATGTAGCAATCCAGAAGCAAAAAAGCAACAAAGCATTGGGTAGTGACAACATACCTGCAGAGTTGCGCAAAAAGGTGGTAAGGAACTAGAAAAACACACCCATGACCTAATTATGGAAATCTGGAACCAATTAGCTATTCCTGAGGAATGGAACCTCCGAGTAATATACGCCTTACATAAAAAAGGGGATCAACTATGTTGTTCCAATTAGAGGGAAACAACCCTGCTGAATGCAGCGCATACAATCTTCGCCAATGTTCTATATACAAGACTGACAACAATACGTAGAGAAAATAGTGGGAAAATACCAACGCGGCTTCAGACAAGAGAAATCCACAATAGGCAAAATATCTGCACTGAGACTACTCGAAAAAACAACTAAGTTCAACATAGAGACTCACCATATCTTTATCGACAGTATAAAAAGCGAGAAGCTGTATTCGGCCATCAAATAATTCAAAACACCAGAGCGCCTTGTACGGTTAACAGAGTTTACGTTGGAAAAAGTGGAATGCCAAGAAAAGAAACAAAGGAGCTCAGGCAAAGACTTTTACAACATAGAATGATCTTTGCCAAGGGGACGCACGATCATGCATGCTCTTCAACATAGCCCTGGAAAAAGTAATAAGAGGGTCAAGAATCGAGATATCAGGTACCATCTACACCAAATCTATCCACATGTTTGCATATGCCGACGACATGGGCATCATTGGAAAATCCCTACTATCTACAGAAGAAGCCTTCATCGCGCTAGAAAAAGCAGCAAGAACTATGGGGTTGGAGGTGAACGAGACCAAAACGAAATACATGTGCGTAAAGGGTGAAGGACATCAACCACGAATAAAACCAAATCTCACTACAGACAAATACAACATCGAGACGGTCCAAAATTTGCATATTTAGGGCCATTAATCATAGAAAACAATATGGAAGGTAAAATACATGCTAATAGGTGCTACTATGGGTTTCAAATCACCATGAACTCGTACAATGTATCCCGTAAAATAAAATGTACAAAACATATAAGGCCTATATATGGGTCAGAAACATAGGCCAGGAACAAAAAGGAAGAAAACCGATTAGGCTGTGTCGAACTGAAAGTTCTACCATATGAACAAACATTATTTAGATAAAGGGTGGCTTTGGAATTCTGAACGTACCTATCATGTAGAACCAACAACAAGCTGAAACAATCAAAGGCAGTGATTTTGTTCACCATGGCCATCCCTTATCTAAATAATTTTTGTTCATATGGTACAAAGAATATATGGTGCAATTAACGAAAACAACTGATGGCGCAGAAGATATAACCACGAGCTGTACGAGCTATTTGATGATAAGAATACTGTGAAAGACCATCAAATCAAGATTGGGCGGTTACGATGGATCGGACATGTCCGAAGGCTCGAGGACAACGACCCACTCAAGAAAATAACCTTTAATCAACCAGAACGGAGAAGAACAGTAGGGCGACCACGCACATCTCGACTCGCTAGAGAAAGATTTAAAAACTATGGGAGTACGAAACTGGAGACAAAATTTAGCAGAATGGAGACGGATCCTTAGATTGATCAAGGGCTATAACGGGCTGTAGCACAACACGATGAAGCTTGTTTATATTTCATAAACAAAAACAAGTTTTTAAAGTATCTTTCCAAGCTTTTCTTGAGTTCTCTTCGTAATATCCTAGGTTTAGTTTGATAATATTAATAATATTAAATTAATTAATCTGATTGCCGGCCTCGAATGCGTCAAGGTACTTGTTTTTAAACCAAAGGTCCGGTGTTCGATCCCGGTCTAAGTCATGTGAGATTTATTAATCCCTCTTTTAGATACGAGGGAAAAGTAAAGGTTTTGTGCGAATGCCATTTTTAGTATGATAAAGATGCCTTTCAAGACTGGAAGTCCGCTTGGGTTCAACAAAATTCTATTTGGATGGCCATAGCAGTCGATGTGCGTTGAGATACTTGACACCCGAAAGTCTCTATACCGCTCAATAAAATAAACAAACAAAAAATGTACTATGCGGTGATAATTCCCAGAGTAGGTAAACATTAATTTGTTTTTCTATGGCGGTACACGGGCGTCGAGTTTTCAGTATTCTTATGGGGTTGCATCTAAACATTCTGTCTCTTAGACTGGAATATTGTTAGCCAAGCAAAACAGTTGTTAGGTTTTGGGATATCTTAATAGGAAAAAAAACAATTAAACTTAATAATGCAAAAGTACCTGCTTCTGTTACAAAATTTTTATCATTTGCTTTATGGGGGCACTGCCCTATACCGTTGACCATTCTTGGTTCATCCGCCTTTTGGTGTGATTTCTCCCACCAAGGGCAAGGAAGTGCCCTAACTGTATCTGAACGATGAATGATAAATATCTGGACCTTTTCAGTACCGAAACTTGGATTCACACCTCCTTCATCGGTAGGACTTTACCAAGCGTGCGTTAATGGAACTTCTTTCATTTGAGCTGGGTTTGGTTCAAAACCATTTTCGGGCGCTTATGACGGTGGTGATCCTCCTCGTCGGAGTCTCGTCGGAGATTGTTGTCGTTAACCTGCAAAGAAAGATAGAATTTTAGAGAGAGATCTCTAATCAATTCCCTTATCATCTGAATGTTTAAATTCTTGTGGATTTGTGAGTTGCGGACGAACCATCGTTCGTCGACAGCCATCCTCAGAACTTTGTTCTGAATGACCTGAAGCATTTGCATGTGGTTACGCGCCGCGTAGGTCATCGTCGGTCGGATAATCGCCGTGTAGAGCCCCACCTTATTATTAAGGTTTAGCCAGCTATTGAGATTCATCATACCGTATATTGAGGTGACGACCGCCTTGGCTTGGTTGCTGCAGTACTCTGTGTTTTTCACGAAAATCTCCGCGTCGAGCATCTCCACGTCGTCTGGCGGCGGCTGTCTTCTCCTGATGCACAGCATAGCTGAAGTCTTATCGGGGTTGATCTTGATTCTGCAGGTGCGGAACCATTCTTCGAGAACGTTGATGGCCGTTTGAAGTCGCTGGTAGAGAGCTGCTCAGAATAGCGGTGTCGTCGGCGTAAAGGATCAACGTGGTTTTTGGCGATCTGGGGAAGATGCAGGACTTCCCCAGATCGCCATGTCGATGTTGAATAGTAGGGGCGAGAGGAGCCTGATGCGAAATGATCTGTTTTCAGATCAGCTTAATTAGCGCCAGGGGGTATCCTGCCTCCAGCATCTTATGCAGTAGTCCTTGGTGCCAGACTATGTCGAAAGCCTTTGAAACGTCGAGGAACATCGCAGCCGTCGACTGTCTCTTGTTGTAGCCCTCCGTTACTTGTTTGGCGACACGAAGGATCTGGTGGACGGGGTCGTGTCCGGCGCGGAAACCAAACTGCCCGCCTTGGAGGGCGCCATTGTTTTCTTTTGTAATCTTCTAAAGCCTGGAAAGGATTACTGCCTCGGCCAGCTTAACTACCGTCGACAATGGGCTAATCGGTCGATGGCTTTGAGGAAAGGTGGTGTTTTGGTCGGGCTTCGGTAGAACGATCACGTCAGCGCACTTCCACTGAGTTGGGAAGTAGCGTAGTCTCAGCATCGCGTTGATGAACCCTGTGACTGCAACGATGGCCTTCTGGGGAAGATGCTTGAGGGCTTTGTTGGTGATCCCATCGGGGGTGTTCTTGACATTGCAGGCCGCGATTTGCTGCTTCCAGGATATCTTGTTGTTGAAGCTTACGACCTATTTGATCGATGTCTACGTCAGGATAATTGGTGCTACATTGCTGCTCCATGTAGTCAGCGAAGGTATTCGCGTTTTCAGCATCGGAGTACATCTCACCGTTCTCGCCGTGGATCGGGGGGATGGGCGTCTGGCGGTTTTCTAGTATCTTCCCTAGCTTCCAAATGGAGTTGTCTTCTGTGCTTAGGGAGAGGAGCTTGTTCTCCCAGGATTCGTTTCTGAAGATTTTCAGCGCTGTTTGGACCTCAACAGCAAGTCTGTTTGCACTTTGTCCTTTGTCTGTGAGCTGGGTTCAGGGTTCTTTGTCACATTCTCCTCGCGCGGTTGTTCTCCCGGATAAGCTTCCTGAGGCCCTGCCTAGTCGGCCTTATGTTCGTGGCATAGCGAAGCGAGATTTGCATATACGAAGTGAGATGTTCGACGGATTGCTGGAGGTCGTCTATCATGTGAATCACTGGGATTCTGCCGATAGATTGTCTGAGGTGATCTTCAAACGCAGGTCAGGACACACAAGATGTCTCCTGCCCGGCCATCCAAGTGCAAGCAGCAAGCAAGCGCTGTTGGCGCTTATCCCGGCGGTCATTTCGGTTGCTAGTTTTGGTACTCCTTGGTTATTTTATTTCCCGGTATCCACCATATCTGGTGGGATTTCCCCTATCCGCCACCTGGGGAGGCAGCCGATGGGGAACTAGCAACCCCACAGGGGAATGGCCTTTCTAATTCTACTATGATGTATCAGTTTGCTGATGATACGTTGTGTGTGTTAAGCTAGAAAGCTAGCTAGCAAGATCTTTCGTATGAATTGAGCAAGCTATCTATCGATGGTACAATGGTGTGATGCACTTGAATATCGAAACAACTAATTTAATGTCTTTCAAAAGCTTCAAGGACAAGTCATTACTTGTTAAAATAAATGGCAAATCTATAAAACAAGTCGATGACTAACATGATTGTGTAATGACTTATAGGCGGTTTTAAAGTCTATTTTTAATGTGTTATTGTATATGTAGTTTATGTATTTTTTTGTATTTATATGACAATGCTTTGTTACAGAATGTAACTATACAGCAATAAAGTATTATTATTATTATTTCTTTTCGTTTGAAAAATATTACTCTGGGCATGGTTACAAAAGGAAGGAAAAATTTAAAAGTTGGAAAGCAACTTTATAGTGAAAACGGTTGATTTTTTAATTATTAAAAAGTAACCCCGAAAAATATAATTACAAAATCGCAAGAATGTAAAATTTTCCTTTGATATCTTCAGAAAATTTTCGTTGCGTTCCACATAAGAACCATGTTCCAATTTTTAAATTTAATTAAAAGAAAAAAGTCTTCCGTCATCCAGTTTTAGTTCTTATCTAAAAACATTTAATAATAGATAAGAATGTGTAAAAGTCTGTTTTGGTTTGCCCTAAAACTGGAATAATCCGGAATCGTTCGCTGACTTTAAAAAATTCACCCAAAAAAAATAAAAACACAAACCAGACTTTTGGATATTAACTGTTAACCCAAATTTAATTTAGCAGAATTTCTATAAAAATTCCGTAAAATTGCCGGGGATTTATTTACTCAAATATGTATCTATTTCAGTGGGAATACAACAATGGAAGTTTTGTTAATCCGCCGAAAAGTCTACGTCAATACAAACGTGGCAGATAGTGTTAATTTCTTCTAAATTATTTTAGTAAATGGTGTTTTTTGCTTTGTATTCAATTAAAAACGGTTCGACGTACTGAAATTCTTATCAGTTCCGGTCCATTGCGTTGTTCGGCGACGTTGTTATGACCTCAGTTTTTAATACTTTTTAAAAATGAATATCTCCAACAGCCTCCAAAAATACCAGTGGCGTTGTATGAGGTGGGGCGTTTAAGGGGTTAAATTACTAGGTTTAATTAAACGTTGAAGGTGTGCTTGTTAAAAAAAAATAATAGAACAAGCAGGCAGATTTTTAGCAGCAAAAAAGAAAAAGTAATTACGACAGCTTCAGTGATTTTATTTAATGAATACTTTCTTAATTTCATATAAGGAAAGTCAAGTTTTTAGTTCAAATCCTCCAGGGTTTAAAATTGCGAAGCTAAAAAGGCCGAAATTGTGCTTGACGGATTAGAAAAGTGGATGAAGCCCACACCTTAACAGCTTTTCAATTTTTTTCTAAGTTATTTCCCAAATAGAAAATACGAGAAACATTCCTAGTTCTAGCTTTTACTTAAAAATCAAGTGTTTTCCACTCAATAAATAAAGTCACATGTAATAATTACAAGGAATTTGGCTACGTCAAATTAATAACAAACAAAAACTCACTTATATAATAACAATGATCATCAATAGAACCATAATAATTGAATTGTGATTCGGCAAAAAGTAAATCTACGTTTAATATCTAACCTTGGCAAGTGTAATTGTAGTTTGTTGATAACAAGTTAAAATATAATTTCAAAGGGGTTTTAGAAACATCTGAATGTGAACAAAATAATGTTAGGCAACAGTTGAATAAATTAACCAATGAAAATCCCAATCGAAAAACGCATAAACAGAAGAAACATGGGCGAAGTTAGGTCATCAGACCTGGGGGGTCTAAAGCCCTAATATGAAAAGACATATATTTTTTTTATTTTTAAGTGTATGTGTATGTTTGAATGTTTTTGGGGGGGCTAATTCGGTTTTTGGGGGGGCTTAGCTGCCCCAAGCCCCCCCCTAACTTCGCCCATGAGAAGAAAACGTAAATAAAGGTATATCGAAACAAATGAGAAACAAACGTATAAATGTACGAATATCTTAATACGAGACAGAAATTTGAATTGAAAAATTACTTTTTTTTCATCAAGCTTAAAGCATTTTACCGCTTCTCCCTGTTTGTTGATATTAAAGTAAGGGGATCAGTTTTAAAATTTAGTAAAAACTGAAATTTAATCATTTCATGGTTTCTAAATTTTTGTGGTGATTTTATAAAGCAAAAATTTTAATAAATAACTAAACCAAACTAAGTTACTAAATTGAGTTAAATAAATAGGTGATGTGATGAAGTAACCCAGCAATAAACAAATGAAATAGTAAGCGAATTAAAAACATAGCGTTAAAGAAACAAACGAAAAAGTGTTCAAGGTTTATTAAAGTCCGATTCATTTTTAGTTTTTTATAATTGTTGTTGAAACAGCTTGACATTATATTTTTAATATCCTTGGATATTTTGTAAAATTGAGAATAAACAATGAAATATAAGCGAGTTAACGAACAAACTAGTGAAGAAATAAACGAATAACAAAAACCAGTTAATAAAACAAGGAATTATGAAGAATTAGGAAAGATTAACAAACAAAAGAATAAACAACTAAATGAACTAGAAAAACACTAAATGAACAAAAAACAAACAAAAGAACAAATAAACAAATGAGCAAATAAACAAATGCACGAAATTTTAAGAAGAACACAACGCACGTAAACTTTAGAGTAAATAAATCTTCAACCAAAAATTGCAAGGTTGCCAAATTCTTTCCGCTTTCTAATTATGTATTGATTTCGAACGAATTCTACTAAAATAATGTTGTTTGAATTTAGTTAAGTAATTACGATGAACATTTAAAAATAATCTAAATTTTAAGTATTTTTTGTAAACCAATGAAGTAAGTGAGATAACAAACAAAAACAAGTTTAACGAAGAAATGTGAAAACTACTCGTAATAAACAAATAAAGAAACAAACGAGCCAATTAATAACCAAATAAATAAACAGCTTAAGTTCTAAACACTTGAATAACTGAAGAAACAGACGAAGAGAGAGTTTTCAAACAAAAACATATTAAAAAGGGAATATTCATTAAATGCTGTATATTTTTATGAATTTATTTTCTTTTTTTAATTAAAACAAAGATAAAACAAAACCAAAACGGTGCATTTATGAATTAAAAATTAAATTTAACAGGCGAGAGAAGGAAAGGAAAACAATTGAACGAAGGAATTAACAAATGAACAAAAGAATAAACAAATGGAAATAGAAAAAAAAAACAGTCGGATAATCGAATGGTAACAAATAGATGAATAAAAGAACAAGCAGCGATACATGAAGGCAAAACAGGCACACATTACTACATTTAGTGGTATAGGTTCAGTTAGTGTTACTTACAGGGGGGGAAGGAATCCCCCTGTGGAATCCCACGTTGTATCTAGTAGAAACCCCTCGAGGATGTTGAGAAGGGATGACGATGGGTGTATCTTAACATAGTCGACAATGGCAATCCACCCATGTCGATGTTCCATCCATCTTAGATGACCCATACGGTCTAGCAAGTCAACGGAACAAAGATGCGGAGGCGGTCCTACCTGACCACCCCGGGTGCACAACCAGGAGTCACTGCACTGCATGAATGCAGCCAGGTTAAATGCCCTTGGTAACCGCGCCGACTTACCAAGTTCCCAGGCAAATAAACCGCTAAATGGGTCCCGGAACCTCATGCTCTAAGAACAACAACGAGCCTCATAAGCTCATGCAAAGTGCCCCATTAAGCCTCAATGCTGGCTAACATCAATAACAGTAAAAGTAACAATAATAGCAACTACATCATCAATAACGTCAGCTACTGGTCATGCATACAATTTACATAATTACCGGTCAACTTCTCATCTTTATGTGAATAATCATCCAAAAATGCATCTTACACCAATGCACCACTAAGTTACATTCTACGCACTGGATCTTTTGCATTCATTAACACATCTAAGTATACGCCAACGCGTCCTGTGATCGACTATCCCTTAGATTCGGACCTGGATCGGAGCTTTTAACAATAACGAATTGCACTATTTTAAAAACCCTAACTCGGGCATGCTTTGAAATGTGTCGTTTGAGAAAATACTGTGTTTTTTTCAAGAAATCTGACGCTTACGCCATCGCCACCAAAAAGTACATACAACAGAACCATCGAAGCAACAAATAAATAAACAGTTAAATAAACTGACTCTTTTCTTTAACAATTGAAACCCAGATTTTGTTCCAAAAAATGCAAAAAATTATCCACGTTTCCATATTTTCACATTTTTGAAATTCCTAAAATTTCTGACGTATCAGCATGCCAGCTTTTGAAATCAAGTTATTAAAACAAATTTCTTTGAGTAACTTCCTGAGTTGCAGATAAGTAGGCGTTGACTTTTGTTTTTAACAATCGAAACCAAGATTTTGTTCAAAAAGACAAAGAGTGTAAAAACAGAAATAGGAACAAGCAAATTGACAAGCGAATAAACAAACGAATAAAGGACTGGATCAACAAAAATTAGAATAAATAACGAAATAAACAAAAAAAAAATTGGAACAAAGCAATAAACAAACGAAAATAGAAACAAACAGAGGGAAAGGAAATCTAATAAATGAATAAACACACAACAAATGAATAAATAAATAAAACCACGAACATACAACATACGTGAACGAACGAAGCAACAAGCAAACAGATAGTTGAATAAGCAGCCAAGTAGACAAATAAATAAAGGAAGGAAAAAGATCCAAAAAATAAACGAGGTTCAAAAACAAACCTGTCATCGAATTCTGGAACAAATAAAAATCAATGAAATTTACATAAATTGATAAATAGACGAGTAACGTCTCAAGTTAACTAAGAAAAAACAAACTTAAAAGTCCATGGAAGAAGCAAATGAAGGCATTAACGGACAAAGAAAACAGTGAATAATGAAACAATTGGACAAAGAGAAAAAAAAACGAGGTACTCTATATGAATGCTACAAGGAACAAAATTATACCGGACAAAGAAGAAACGAATGATGAGCAACTTTTTATTTAAAAAAAAGCATATATGAAAGAAAACAAACGAACACAATTATACCGGACAAAGAAGAAATAAACGAACAACTTTCTACAAAAGAAAAACAAAGCGTTTACGAAAGAAAACAAACGAATGCTATAAGGAACAAAATTATATTGGACGAAGAAGAAACAAACTTTATATTAAATAGCAAAACGAAGCATTTATGAAAGAACACAAACAAAACAAAACGAAACAAATGTTCGTTTGTTATCAGCAGATTTGGAACTCCGTCTTGTTGAATTATTAAATTTAACAACGAGCCCGCGTTATTCAACGTAAAAAATTGAAAGTTTAATAAACCTGCGGTTATTTTTAACTGTTGCATGAATAAATAAAAAAAATAAATGAATCTGAAGCAATCGTAGTTGTTTATATCGTCTACATTTCATATGGAAAAATAATGTGAAATTTGTACTTGTTTACTATAACAAATATTTGTATATAAATCGAAATTTGTGAATTTTTTCAAACAGTCCAATACGAAATGTGTAACGAATCCGAATATAACTAGTTACGCAGTGATGTTCTTTTTAAATTGTTTAAAAAGTGCAGATTGAGTGTTAATGCACTTGTAATCTTTGTGGTGTCACAGGTTTATCGAATTTTAATTATCGAATAATAATTAACGAGTTTATCGGTGGTGAATTCAATAAAATGAAAATAAAATCGCAGTGTTAATTTTTGATATACGAAAAGGACGCCCCTGGCTTTCTCAATTGACGCAGAATCCCCAGATGAACACTGCAGCAAACGAGTGTATTCTCATCATTCTTGCAAAAATAGTCAGTAAGAAAAAATCCGTGCCGGCGATTTTTTGACTTTTTCATTCTTGACCGTTTTTCGTTTTGTTTACGTTATTTGGAAAATGTGCGCCGCAAAGTTGGAAGTCGATCTAACAGCAGCTTTGTCTGCTGGCGTTCATAAGGTAAGTAGGTGGGATTTTACACCTATTTAATTTAGCCGTTTAGAAGGTTCGAAACTTTATAGTTCGATTACTTCGTAACTGTAAATCAACTTATCTGAGTCTAATTTTTATTCTCGGTTATCTTTCACTGATAGAACGCATTTCCGTTTTTTCTGTTTCAAATAACAATTTCGTAATAAATTTGTCGAAGTCATGTGCATTTTATGTGCAATTCCTAATAATTAACGATGATAAAATATGATTTGTGTACACTTGTGATGATGTTAATTGTTGTTAATCAGGCGAGATTATAAAAGACTTACGCCCCTGTTTATCTTCTCTAGTTTCTCGGTTATTATTTCGCATTGAATTGGTGAGTAAACTTTAGAAACTGGCTTTTTTGAAAATTTGGAAAATTATTACAAGACAGAATTTAGTTTAAATAATTCGTTTAATAATAGCAGGTTTTTAGAATATGATTGTGTTTTTAAATTAAAACAAAGCATGCCATGACCTACGTTTTTAATAATTATAACTTTTTTAAAATAATTTTTAACTTTAAATTACGAACACGTATGTTTTGGCACGTTTCTGGAGCTGTCAAGACTGGCATTTTTATATAAAAATATCCAAAAATTCTCAAGTTTTCAACAATCTCTAACATATTTTATGTTGTTTTTTGTTTTTAATAATTAACATAACTTATTAAAATAGTTTTCTAAATAATGGACATGCAAGCTTTGACTCTTTTTGGAACAATCGAGACCGAAATTCTTTCAAGCAAATTCCAACACTTCTCCAATTCTCCATTTCTATATTTGTGAAATTTACTTAATAGTTTCTTTGATTTTTTGTTATGAAAACAATTTTATTAAAATAATTTTCTAAATAATGAACATGCAAGCTTTGACTCTTTTTTAGAATAATTTAGATTAATTCAGAGCAAAACATTGGAGTAACTTTCTAAGTTGCAAATAAGTAGGCTGTGACTCTTGTCTTATAACAGTTGAAGCCAAGATTTTGTTCAAAAAAAATTTCTTTAACAATTTTTAATTTTTTTTTAACGAAAACAACTTTATTTAAAGAACTCTCTAAATTAAAAATAATCAGGTTTGATTCGTGTTTTGGATTCAGGCTGAGGTTAAAACAAATCAACAATTTCTAAAATTTCTGACGTTAAAGGCTTTTGAAATTTTCTTGTAATTTAATGTTTTTAAAGAAATTCGAGTAATAAAAACAACTTAATTTGAATAACTCTCTAAGTAAGCTGTAACTATTTTTGTTTTAACAATTGAAACCGAATTTTCTTCGACAAATATACACATTTGCCCATTTTTAAAATTTCCTCGACAAATCATTAATTCTTGAATGATAAAAACTTTAGTAAATTAGTTTTCTGTGCAAGCTCTGACGACTCTTTTTTGGGACAATCAAGACCGAAATATCTTTAAAAAAAATCCAAAGCTACTGAAATTTTATTTTCCAAAATAACTTTTTAAATTAAAATTAAGCAGTCTTTGATTAGTTTTTTTTTTATAATTATGGTTGAAATTTAAAAAACATTCAAGAATTCCTAAAATGTTTGAAGCGTTCGAAATTTTCCTGTAAATTTTAGAATTACAAATAAATCAAGTTAGAACGACATTATTCTAGCACGCATTTTGATGTTTTAATGAGCTTCATTATTAAACGATTTTTGTGACATTTTGTTTTCAGAAATTGGTGATACTGTATCAAATAATACACAAAATACCTAAGCAACCATTCAGTTGCTAGGCAACCAGTCAGTTGCTAGGCAACAAAAACTTCAAATGTCAAACTTCTGTCAACTGTCAAGCAAAAATCACTATCACCAACCTAACTATTTAACCAAATTTCTCCAACACAAAATTGTCAAGTATTTTTATAAAAAGAAATAATGTAAATGAAAGCCGAAACAGAGAAAATAGTTTCGGACTCGTGCGTGAAAACGATGCCTTCTGTAACTAGTGTTTTAATATACTATTATTTGAGCAACTTTTTAAGTTACAAATAAGTAGGCTTTGATCTTTATTATAAGAGCTGAAACAACAATTTACTCTGAATTTGTTCAAGAATATCTAAAACTTTTAAAGTTGATGCATTTCTGTAGCTGTTTTAAACTAAAGCAACATTTAAATAGTTTTCTAAATTACAAATAAGTTTTGTTGATAATTTGCGATTTTGTTTAAAAGAAATTAAAAATTCCCAATTTATTCGACATTTCTTTTTAAATAAAAACTAAAGTAATTTAATAACTGTTTCAAATAAATAATTGCTGAAATTACACTACCTACTAGGTTTTGATTTTATTTTTAGATAATCGAAGACGAAGTTTTGCCGAAAAAATCCATAATCACATTTTCGAAACTGATAAACTTTTAAAATTCTTAAAAAATTTTGATTTTTTAAAATTAGGTATTATTAAATTAATAGTAATTACGAATAAGTGAGCGTTGACTCTCGTTTAGGTATAATTGAGATCGAATTTCTGTTTCAGAAAATTATGCAAAATCTTTCAATTTTGATACTTTTTTGGAATTTTGTTAATACATTTCATATCTTTTGTTTTACAAAAACAAACCCATTTTTAATATTATTATTAATTTGAGGAGCGGATAACCGCGTGTAAAAGACTCTGACGCAGGCATCCCAGGTTCGATCCCTGGGACCGGCGAAGCCGAAATATATCCCGTACGGGCGTACGCTCTTCCGTGCTTCGGAGGGTACGTTAAGCCGTCAGTCCCAGTTGTCATACCTTTGACAATCGTCAACCCTGCATCATCTCCTTATTTGATGGCTAAAGGTTAGCCTCCTGCCCAGCATACGTGCTACTTAAGAGGGCTCACAGAACTCGTTATTACGGGTTACTAACAGGCTATTGGCCTTGGCTTAGGCCATAAGGAGAAGAAATTTATTTTAATAGTCATTTAAACTGCAAATACGTAAATTTTGGCGATTTCAGAGACAAGTAGGGTTGAAGGTTTGAGTTGAAAAGATCCAAAAATTTCTAAATTTCCTGTAAATTTCTGAAATTTCTTTAATAAATTTTTTGTTTTCGTATTAAACAATTAAAACAGCTGTATTTAAATACTTTTCTAAATTACGAACTCTTATTTTGGAACAATCGTTATTGAAATTTCTACAAGAAAATTCCAAAATTATTCACGTTCGCACGTTTTTGAAATTATTTTAACAAATTTTGGATTTTTTTAAAATAAAGCCAAGTTGATTTAAAACAATCTCTAAATTAAAATGAAGTAGGTTTGGAATAGATTTCATTTGAAATAATTCAGGCTGAGATTAAAAAAAAAGAAATCCAAAAATTCCCAAAACTATCAACATTTGACACCTTTTCGAAATTTTCTTAGAAGTTTTAAATGGTTTCTTTTAAGAAATTCAAGTTTGCCTAACAGATTTTCTAAATTGCAAGCGGTTAGGCTTTGACACTCTTTTTAAAGCGAGTAAGACTGAGATTTTGGTTCGAAAATTCCCAAATCTTCAATTTTGTAATATTTTTTAAATTTCTTGTTTTTTAACGATTAAAATTTGTTTTTAAGATCTTTTTAAAACTTTGAATAAGCAGGCTTTGATTCCTCATTTGTTACAACCGAAACAGAGGTTGTCCGAAATTCTCAAAAAGTTCCCAATTTTTCTTTTGAAAATGCATGTCCTTTAAAAACTATAACTAAAACAATCGAATTAGACAAATTTCTAAATTATACATAAGCAGCCCTTGATTCTTGTTTTTTTGGGAGAGATTTTGTTCAAAAATATTTAAAAAGTTTCCAGATTTTTCAATATGTTTGAAACCCTTTAAAATTTGTTTGTCTTTTAAATAAAATTAAATTGTTTAAATGACAAAAAAGTAGGTTTTGGTTTTTTTTAGTAATGCGGGCTGCGGTTTTGTTGCATTTTGATGCATTTTCGAAATTTCCTTTAAGAAATGTATTTGTTTTTAAATAATTAAAACAGATGTTTTAGATGAATTCCTAAATTGCAAGTAAGCAGCCTTTTTCTCTGGGATAATCCAGGCTGAGATTTTGGTTAAAAAAATGCCAGAATTTTTCAACAATTTTTTTAAATTGTTTCACAATCTTTTTCAATAAAATTAAGCTGCTTAAATTAGAGTAAAGTAGGTTTGGGAGTTTATTTTTAAACCGAGGTGAAGGTTTTGTTAAAAAGTCCAACATTTTCCGAATTTCTTTTAATTATAATAATAATAATAATAATAAGAACAATAATAACAAAATACCTTTAATAAATCATTTTCAAACTTATAGATAAGTAAGCTTTGATTTTATTTTGAAGAATCGAGATTGAAACTTCTTTCAAGAAACTCCCAAAAATTCCTAAATTATTCACATTTTTGAAAATTTCCAACAAATTTCGAATCATTTTTAGAAAAGCACTTTACTTAAATAACTTTTTAACTTACAAATACGCAGGCTTTGATCCTTTTTCTAATGTATTGAAACTAAACTTTTACTCTAGAAAATTTGAAAAATTTCCAAATTCCCCACATTTTACAATTTCGTTAGAAAATTGTTCATCTTTTCCTCTTTGTATCTGTAACCTCTTTTACCTTTCGGTGTCGAGGCTGGTGCGTTAGCGTATGTGGCCTTTTAATAATTAAAATAATTTATCTAAAGGACAAACAGGCATCACTAATTTTACCCTTTTTGGAACAAGGAAGGTTGAGATTTCGTTCAAAAAATTCGAAAAATCCACGTTGGCACATTTTTGAAATTTCTTTAAACTATTTTGGACATTTTTGTTTAATAAGGCAAGTTTGTTAGAATAATTTTCTAAATTATAGCAGGCTTTGGTTTTTTTTTGTTTGAATTATTCAATTTTGAAATTTCCTTCACAAATGTTTTGCCAGTTTTGGAAAGAATCCAGTTTACTTAAATAATTGTTGAAGCAAGTAAAAAAAATCAAAAAATTTCCAAAGCTGATGAGTTTTTGAAATTACGTTTTCCAAAAACGCATTTCGTGTTTATCGTCTAAGGAAAATAACTTTCTTGAAATAATTTTTTGAATTAATCAGCAGACTTTTTGAGTCTCATTTTGGAAAAATTAAAGTTTGAATTTTATTAAAAAATCGCAAATTTTGTGATATTTTCCAAATTAAAAATAAATAGGCATAGATTCGTGTTCTAGAAATATTGCCAAAAATTCTTAATCTATTTTTGAAAATTTCGTAGCGTTTTTGAAATTTAACAGGAATTAGCAAACATTTTAAATCAATAATTTTAATTTTGGAAAAATTACGTCGGATTTTGTTCAAAAATTTCCACGCTTTCCACGTGAACTTGAAATATAAAATGCATCGCTTACTCCTTAACCTTCTGATAAGCAGAATTAAAACAACAATGCATCTGGCGATAACAATAAACCCTGCAAATCCGTCAATGATGTCAAATCCGTTTACAGAGAGAAAAGTAAATACATTTCACAATCTCAGTCTACTAACACATATTGACATTTTCCTTGGGTATTTCCAAAATTTGCTTTAAAACTCCTTTTGATTATTTTTTAAATTTTCCATTTATGTTTTGTTTTGAAGCTAGCTTTAGTAACCTTTATCATTCTCAGCTGTTGTTAATCGTTTGTGTAATGTTAAGTAGGTTAATTAATTTTCACCAGGCTTATCGCTTATGTTTTTAGTTTTTATCAAATCAAATGATAGCCACATAATTATGTAAACTGTCAGTAATTGTTTGTTAATTATTTTTTAATTATTTCAAGCATAAACAAAGTTGTTCACCTTAGTTTAACTCAACAAAAATACAAGGAGCGTGCATTTCTGCTGTAACTTTTAATAATTTTGCGTCACTTTCCGTTAATGTTATACATTTCCTTACTGGCGTAACCCAATTAATCCTTTGCAATTAATTTTTGAGTTGTTTTAGGAATTTCACCTGGAATTTTGTTTCTTAAATATTAGAATTATTAGGTACTGTGGTGTTTACTAGAATTACAGAACAAAAATTGCTAGAATGTCCGGAGTAATACCATTTTACAAATTTTGCTTTGCTAAGAATTTTGAATGTTTCTTGAACGAATTTTACCCTTGATGAGCTTTTACGTCAGAAAAATGCTAAAATGTGCCTCAAACAAACATTTTAATCTTACGTAACACTCCCCTCCTCCTTAAGGTTTTCATATTTTCTTGCTCCTTGCGATCTCTTACCTTTTTGAAGATTAAATCTAAATTATTAAAGCATTTAGCAGTCGTTTTGAATCGTTTGAACTTATTTTCGTCGCCAGTAGCTGGGCGATTAGTGACCCGAAAAATCTGATTCAATAATCAAATATTGTCAGAGTGACAGTTTCACGCACGTGAGTGAAAGTTTTCCGTTTCCCAATTCAATTAAAATCTGGTTAATAACGAAAATGTACTTGAATCCCGTTACGAAGTTCAGTAAAGATATTTAGTGTTTCTTGATAACACTTATCACAAGTGCTTACGAGTTTATGATCGAGTCTGATTTTACTGATTATCTTTAGTGAGAAACCTTTTATTGTACGATTAATTTGTTGGTTTTTAGATTGTAGCTGCTAACAAGGAGGCGAGCGTGATGAACAACGATTCGGAAAAACAACCAGCCAGATCTGCTTTGGTGCAGGTAATTGTTTTTTGTATTATTTATTGCCTTCATTTCCTTATTTTTTGAAAGATGGTTTTTCGGAAACTTTGGTTATTTTCTGGTTCGGGAACACTTGAGCCAAAAAATAAATTAATTTCTTATGAAAATCATTCATTTGAGCTGCAGCGCTAAATTGGCCATGAAATTTAAACGGTTTGTTTTTACCTCTTAACACACGTGCCGTATTTTACAAAAGGTAAAGTTGTTTAGCTGATTTGTTAGAATTGGTTGTTTCACTTCCTTTAAATTGTTGATTTGACCTTAGATTTCGTGTTGGTCCTTTTATAATAAACAAAAAGAGATATTCATCGGTTGTGACGGATTATTAATTTATTTTTAGACAGCTAAAAAAATCGGTTGTGTAATATTAATTACTGAATGGATTAACTAGAGAGATCTGGAATTTGTTTTTTCAAAGTTACTACGTTTGTAAATTCCGGTGATAATTTGTTGAATTTCTTATGTTTTTCGTGTCTATGCTTCCTTCAACTGTTTACGTCTGCGTTTCAATAAAATTGTTTTTAGTCTGCACTTTCTACTTTTTTCTAAATTCGCTTAATGTTTATAATACAGTAAAGTTCAAACTTCCTAGAATGTGCCATGAACATCTTCAGTTTGCGATATTCTTTAAAAGAATTTTAAAGAATTTGACTTCAGTTCGGATCGTAGTAGGCACGGTGTTTAATGTTTACGTAAAAATATTTTCTGAAAAACTAACCCAAAACTGATTAAATACATTTTAATTTTTATGGGGGTTTGGTACCGAAGAGAACAAGACCGCATTATTTTTCTTTGCAACCTTTTCGAATTCTAGCACGCTCTTCTTGCAATTAAAATTAATTCTAGGAAATTCTAGAAAAGCTAAACTGAGCCTTTGCATAACTCCTTTATTTTAATTAAATTAATTTTCATTTAATATTTTTTCAATTGTCTCGCACATCTACCGTCGTTGTCGTACTTCTCAGCAACCCGACTTACTACCCTCACTCACCCCATGCACAACGGACCTAAACATCGGTCGTCTGCTATTATAATTCCCACAGTAGTTAACTTACAATTTTTTGAACGTTTGTTGTGTCGAGTTTCAATTATTTATTTAATTTGTGCGTATTTGTAATTAAAGATGGCCGTATTTGTAGCCTTGTAAAAAGCCTGAAAGTTCAAGGAGTCGCCTTGTTTTACCCCGCCTTGATTTAAATTAATTGTTTCTAAAGTTTTTAATAATATTTTCTATTTTGTGATTCAATAATTTTGGTAAATGTACAGGGTTTGTGTGTGAAAAGTTATCTTTTGTTGAATTCATATTCATGAACTGATGTTGGTAATCACGTTGGCCCACCTTATCTTGTTAACTGCAGCTCTGAACAGATGTTGCTGATGTTAGGCCTGTCCATTTCTTTAAATTTACTAATCAGGAGATGCGTCTTCGTCCAGGGCCTCTTTTCCTATTGATTTTGCCCTGCAGTATAAGTTATCGCAGGCGATATTTTGCATTACGCATTATGTGTCCAAAATACGTCAGCTTTCTATATTTGATGGCATTTAAAATTTATTATGATGATACCATCATTTATCACACTTAAAGGACATACGGATTTTCAGAGTAGCCATTGAATAGTGTAGGTGTAGGAGACAACACGCATTCTTGACGGACGGACACCTTTATTTATAGTGAAACTTTCTGATACTTGGATCCCTAAGTGGACAGTTGCTTGTTGTTCCAAATACAAATTTTAAATTATTCTTTACTGTCAATACCTGATGATTTTAAGGTTTCAATGAGTTTTTCATGAGGTACTGTGTCGAAGGTCTTTTCAAAATCGATAAATCAACCGAAAACATCGCAGTTGACTGACGTCCGGCGCTGTCTGAATGATGACTTGTAGACTGAACGGTGCCTCTCTTGTTCAGAAACCATTTCTAAATCCAAACTGTTCTTCGCTGAGGTTCTCTTCTAACGGGAGTGAATGATGTTCAGAAATACCTTCAAAAAATGACTGATTAAACTGACCAGTCTGTGTTCCTCGCATTTTCTGGTGCTAGGCTTCTTTGGTATTGGTATAAATATTGACATCAGCCAGTCTCTAGCTATATATCCAGTTTCGTAGATTTTATTAAATAGTTTGGTGTGGATTTTGACCTGTGATTCTTCCAACAATTTGAGGATTTCTCCGTATGCTTCATCTGGTCCTGGTGTTTTGTTCTCCTTGAGTCGTCTTATAGCCATCTTAACCTCATTATTGAAATTTCTGGATCATATGGATCATCCATATAAGGGCTATTCCTTGATACGTCTTCGAACAACTCTCCCATATATTCCTTCCATATTTTTAGTTCGTCCTTTACATCTATTAGGATTTGTCCTTTGCCATCTATGATCGATCCAGTTCTTTGTTGATAATAATTAGAGTCCGCCATTTCAGTTGTCGTGCTTGTCCCTCAGGCACTTGATTTCTGTATATTTCTCATTTAATCATGATTCTTTTGCTTCTGTTATCTTTCGCAAAATATTTTTGTGAATTTCTTTATATCTGATGTGGTCTGTATTTTTATATTTCGTTCCTCCATCATATCTAAAATTTCTTCCGCCATCCAGTCTTTCCTTTTACTCTCTTCTGTTTGTAAGTTTTTCGCCAAGAAGGGAATTAATGCAATTCTTGATGTCATTCCATTCCTTTTCTATTTTTGTGTCATCGTTACATCCTACTACACTAAACTTTGTGCTATAAGTTCTCCTTTAATACATATCCTCGTATTTTTTGGGGTTTGTTTCTTTTGTTGATTTTCTTTAATTTTAATTTTATATCTGCGGCCAGAAGGATATAATCCGAGAATACATCTGCTCCCGAATATGTTTTGGCCGCTGTAATGGCGTTTCTATATCTTCTGTTCACGGTGATGAAGTCAATTTGATTTCTTATTGTCTTTTCTGGGTTATCACCTGATGGTTTTCCATATATAAAGCCTCCATGGAGGTAATTTAAAAGGCGTGTTCGTTACAACAAATTCTGTTTGCTGGCAAAGCTGGACCAATCTGTCGCCTCTTTCGTTCCTGGTGTCATATTGCCCACAATTCCATCTAAAACTCCCTTTTCCTATCTTGGCATTAAAGTCACCCATGATTAAATTTAGTTTTTGTGTCTTTGTGAGTTTTAAGGTGTCTTCTAGTTGTTTGTAACGACAGATCAATTAGGGTAGACTGTGAAATGGAATTATTTTGAATTGGTACTTTAGCCACATCCACAGAATGACATTTTATAACATTTGTAATTTGACATTTTTATTGTAAACAAAGTTTATAACCTTAACAAAAAAGTGAGGGTTTTCACTTGACCACCACCTCATATTCTGTGAATTGACATATCCAGAAAGATAAAACCAGGCCTCATCAGAAAAAAATACAGTGTTCAGAGCTGCTTCATTGTTGAGATTATTTTGAAACCAATTGCAGAATTCTATTCGTCTTGGAGGGTCTATTGGTAAAAGTTCATCAAAACATTGCAGTTTATATGCATGACGGTTTAAATCTTTTTTTAGGATTGTTCGAGTTGTGCCATAAGATAAATTTATTTGTTGAGCCAATACTCTAATGGAAGTTTTTGGCTGTTGATCCATAATCCGCCGGGCAGCTTCAATCGTTGCTTCTGTTCGTCTAAGCGGCGATCCACTTCCACTTTTACGAGCGACACTACCACTTTCTCTAAATAACTGCACAGATTTAGTTACAACGTCGCGAAAATAATTGTAATTGAATACTAAATCGGGGCATTCTTCACGAAAATCAGTCATGCAGTCATGAAGTGAATATTGCCACTCTCCATTTATTCTTCTTACGCCGGTTCGAAAGAAACATTCAATAGCTTTCGCTTTTTGTTGTGTAGTGAATACCATTTTTTCAAACTTTAAATTTTTTCACCAAATAAAAAACTTAAAAAATTTGACAAGAGCGTTCAGTTTTAAATTTTCATGTCAGAATTGTCATTCTGTGGATGTGGCTAAAGTACCAATTCAAAATAATTCAATTTCACAGCCTACCCTAATTGGTTTTTTTATTGATCTGTCGTTAGAAGATTTCAATTTCTTGCTCGGTAGATTGTTTTGTGGGTGCATAAACTTGAATAACTAATATATATGTTGCAGGGTTTGGCATTGATCTTCAATAGTGCTATTTTATCCGATGCTATTTTAATCCTCTTACTGCGTTATGCACATCGTGGTTTACTATTATAACCACACCATTTATGTTTTTAGTAGTAACATCTCCTGAATAGTAGATCTAATGGCTATCGATTGTGCAATTTCCGGAATTTTGCCATCGAACTTCACTACAACTTAAAATATTAATATACATTATTTGTCTTGCCTGACTGGTACATACTTAGAATGTTCCATGCACCTATTTTTCGTCTCTCCTTTATATTTGGGATACTATTAGCAGTACGCGGAATTCTTCGCCCCCTCTTAAGAAGGGGTGCTCGGGTCTGAGGACTTCATTTTGTTTTTCAGTCATTGTGATATTCTGGGGA